>JAPQWV010000001.1:11380416-12760833 GCA_027422505.1 Craterostigma plantagineum
TTGATCGTCTCTGATGATACTTCCTCGATGACCACTGTAGGTTCTTCGGTGTTCTGTGGCAATTCTGAATCGGGTGGGGTATAGGTGTGAGATGAACATAGTACGTCGGTCTCATTCGGTAGATAATCCATTGTTGGTGTAGGCGTGTATGACCGATATACCGGTTCGAAGAGAGAATCCAAGTCGTCTATTGCAAGTCTCGTTGCTTCGTCTGACACTGATCCTTAAGTTGTTGCAATCTTCTGTTGGTTTGGTGCCAACACACCAGTGATTACGGGTTCTGAAAATGTTGTCGTCAGAAGCCAACGGGTTGAGAACGGGTCCTGAACTGAATTGACCAGGAACCAACGGTGAGGCACGGGTCCTGGACTGAATTGACCAGAAGCCATCTCTGCCACTTCGTTGAAAATGACATTATAGCTTTCCTTAATAGTTCGGTTAGACTTGATGTATACTCGGTACGCTTTCGATGTTGAAGAACACCCGACAAATGTAGCTTCGAATGCTTTAGGGTCGAACTTTGCCCGTTGCTCTCGGTCGTTCGCCACAAAGCACTTGCACCCGAAGACTTTAAGGAAAGAGATGTGGGGCACTCTATTATTCACAATCTCGTAAGGAGTCTTGTTGAAGCGTTGTGAACCACCGTCCTGTTTTGAGTAAAACAAGCGGTATTGACTGCTTCATCCCATAGAAAGTGTGGAAGTCCCGATTGGATCAGCATTGTACGAGCGGCTTCCACTAGTGTTCGATTTTTCCTTTCAACGACCCCATTTTGTTGAGGTGTTTTGGCGGCTGAAAATTGTTGACTTATTCCAAGTTTCTGATAAAACTCACTGAGGTGATTGTTCTTGAACTCAGTGCCGTTGTCTGTTCGAACAACTTGAATAGTCTGTTGCAGCAGATTTTGAGTTGTGTTCACAAAATTGATAATCAAGTCACCAGTCTCATCTTTCGTTCGGAGGAACTTAGTCCACGTGTAGCGAGAATAGTCATCCACAATCACTAGGACATACTTTCTTCCATTGATACTCAGAGTCTACATCGGACCACAGAGATCCATGTGAATTAGTTCCAATGGTCGAGAAGTAGACGCAATTTGCTTGACGTGATGAGATGCTCGCTTCACTTTTCCTAGGTGACATGCCGAACAGTGATGCTCCTTTTGTAGTAGTATAGTTGGAAGACCGTGAACCAACTTTTTCGTAGAAAGGCGTTGGAGAGCTTTCATATTCAGATGAGACAGTCGTTGATGCCATAAGCTGTTCCTCTGTAAATCAGTCTGAGAAATGAGGCATACAGCTGTCGCGGGCCGCACAGACGTCAGGTTGATCGTGTAAAGATTGGATCTCCGAAGTCCTTGAAGGAGTTCTGTGTCCTGACTATCCAAAATTCTGCACCGGTCAGCATGGATGACCACCTTGAAGCCTTTGTCACAGAATTGGCCTATGCTGAACAAGTTATGGCGGAGGCCTTCGACGTATGAGACATCTTTGATGGTCAGATTCTTCAGAATGATATCCCCAAGTCCTAGAATCGGGGCGGAATCGTTGTTCCCGAATCTGACTTTGCGGATAGGTCGGTCTTTGTAGTTGCTCAGCAGCTCTTGATTACCAGTCATGTGTGTGGAGCAACTAGAGTCGAGGTACCACACATGATGGATCTGCAAAAACAATTTAGAGAGCTTTAGGTACACACTTAAACATGGGTCCTCTCGGATTAGCAGATTTAGTTTTGGGTTCAGATATGACTCCTAAATCTATTTTTGGAAGAGTCTTAATAACCCATTGCACTTTTGAAAAAGTGGGTTTGGGTTTTGCCTCTATAGGAGACTTGGCCCTTTTGGCTTTTGTCGTCCTAGGCGGAGATTTAGGAACCCATTTGGGTTGAACCTTACAGGGAAGGTTAATTTCAGCACGTACAAATGCTTTGGAGGGTTTGACTGAGGAAAAGATCTTTTCTTGTGATAGTCTCCTAAGGTGCTTGGGAGATTTAATTTCTACGGGATACCTTAGGTGAGTACATTCATGTACGGCGCCATAAGCTTTCTTTATGGCTGGATCTTGTTTCCTACGTGTTTTCCTAGTGGCATTTGTTTCAGAATGATTAATTTTTGACGTAAAGCCTATTTCGAAGTTGGTGCTTCTAAAGGTGATCGGCTGAAGTTAATAAGTAGAAGCAACTATCTTAAAAGTGGAAATAGCTCTTTTATTTCTACGAGTGTCTTTCATTGTAACAGAAGGAGTAGCATGCTCAGAAACATTTAAATCTAATGGCTCCTTCTTTATCTTAGTGCTAGACAACTCCCGCCTTTGTTTTTAGTGCTGACGCTATGCTCCCTGTAGACGTAGGTAAAGTAAAATTAGTCATAGCACTTTTAACAGAATTATTTTTACAATATTTATCTTTCAAAGGCGATTTTTCATTTTTCACGCTTTTTGTAATAGCGTGAGAGGTAGTTTGGGAGGACGAGGAAGCCTTGAGATTTTCCATCTCCTTAAAGAATTTTTTCTTTTCAGCTTCGAAATTCTCTCGTTCTTTTTCTAACTTTGCCTGTGACTCCTCTATCTGTTTTATGATAGGGGGTTTGTAGAGAGAATTTTTATAATTAATGGTTTTAACTTCCTCGTGGTGTGTTCGAGAGTCGGGAGGTAGAATTTGAACTAAATTACAGATAGGTGTTAGAGTTTCTTTCCTATTTTTGTCCCTTTCATTTAGTTCTTTGTAGTCAAAGGGGATTTCTGGACCATGTGGACCTTGTCTAATGGATGAATCGAATGTATTTTCATAAGACGATTCAGTAAAATTTCTAAGAGGGGTTATTCCTAAGCCCATGTGTTTAACATCGTATATTTCTTTCTTTTGTAAAACACACGGGTTAGTGAAACCTATGCCTTCTATAGGATTATAGAACTCTATATCCTTGGGCTTGTTCAAAAATATCGTCTGTTCGGAGTGTCCCCTACGCGTAACTATATCGTCTAATTTCTTTACTTTGGCATATAGTTTCTTGCGTTCCTCACCTAGGAGAGCATAATTATTTTACACGGTTAGTTTAGCGGCTTGACAGGCATCGAAATCCTTACTAAGCTCACTAATCTTAGCATTCGATGTTTCTAATTGAGCTTCTAAGTTAATGATCTTAGAGGTAGCTTCGGTTATCCTACAATTTAAAATGGCTTTCTCGTTGAGATTTCTACCCAAGCAATTGTAGTTATTTGCTAGTCTATCTTCTAATTCCTTAATCTTTTCGCTATGTTGTCCTAGTTGAGGTTGACTAGTCTCTCTAGACTGTAGGCTCTTAGTAAGTTCATCTATTTTTGCACTAGAGCTCCTAAGTTCTTGTTCGAGACTATCTATCTTCTCCTGAGCTCTCTCAAGTTCGTTCTCTACTTCCTTTATACTTTTCTGCTCACGTTTCATGTTAGCATATTGATTTTGATATGATTCTAACATGGTCAATAATGTGGAAGGAGTGACTACCTCATTTGAAGACGTGGATGCGTTGTCGTCGTCCGTACGAGTGGATGTTTCAGCATCCAATTCGTTGTCGAGACGGGCCATGAGGGCTAAGTTCTCTTCTTCGGAACTCGACGTGTCCTCGAGCCATTGGTCCTGTTCGGCCATGAGAGCTACTCCAGCTTCTTTCTGTTTGGTCAATTGAAGCTTCCTGAAGTAGTAGTTTGCATCTCTTTTCTTTGGGAGAGTGCACTCTCTGGCGAAGTGACCTGCTTTGCCATAGTTAAAGCATTTGTTAGTCTCTTTGGGATTCTTGACCTCAGAACTCTCCAGAGCACGTTCTTTGTTCTTGGAGCTTGTAGTCCGAAGTCTATTGCCCGAGGTTGAAGACTTCTTCTTGAAGTACTTCTTGCTCATCATTTGTCCAATGAGAGGTAACTATTTTCCAAGGTCTTTCATGTCCGGCTCGATGTCGGAGTCCGATTCATCTTCCAATTCTGATGATGAAGGTGGCCTAACGATCTTTTCCTTTCTTGATCTTGTGCTCCTCTTCTCGAGACTAAGGCAACCGTGTCATCGGTTTGTTTGCCTTTCTGCTCTTTGGTAATCTCGCGGATATCCTGAGCGAGATTATCGAACACGGCATGGACATCCAACTCCTCTAGATCTTTATTTTGTCGTATTTGAGTGGATATTTTCTTCCATTCCGTGGGCAGAGAAGATAGAAATATTATGTTTGTCTCCATGTTTGTCTTCGTTATTTCTATCTTCCTCATTTCATTGAGAAGAGTGAGGTATCGTTGGTAGATCTCGTTTACACTCTCCTCCGTCTTTGCTTTGAATGAGTCGTAAGCAGTGAGAATGTTCGCCTTCTTGGCCTTTATGCCAACTTACGTCCTTTGCATCATCCTATGCAGCTCATCCCACATCCCTTTGGCCGATGTAAGGCTGTCGATTTGTCTGTATATATCGTTGGGGATGCCCTGCATAAGGGTATTCATGGCTACTACATCAGCCTTAGCTCGAGCTCTTCCTCCAGAGAGTATTCTCAAGGCTCCTTTAGTCGCCTAGAAGCTGGAATTGCTGGAGTAGCTGTTTCGTCCCCGGGTACATGAACCCAGAACTGTGCCGGTCCCTCTTCAAGGGACTTCAGTAGATTTTCGGCTTGATCCTTTAGAGCGATGAAATTCAGGAAGCGGCTTCTCCACACTGTGTATTCGCCTCTTTGCAAGATCGGCGGACGGTTGTCATTTCTGAGTGAGTATGCATCCATGTTTGTATTGTAGTCGAGTTGTTGAAGGATCTTCGTTAATTGTTTTGAAGGTTGAAGATGATGTATGTGCTTCACAAGTGACAAAATTCTTTAGTAGCGTTTGATTCGAAAATTAGATCGACAATTATTTTCGATTACTTTAAAGTTTGATCGAAATTAATTCCGTCGAGATAGAATGTACTGAGTACTGTTCTCGTGTGAGAAATTTTGTCAGCGTGATATTTTACAAGCGAGATAAATTGCTCAAAATCATTCGGTCGAGAAAAATTTCTTGATCGTGAATTTATTTCGATCGTAAAGAAACAGTACGTTAGTAAGTTTCTCGACAAGTCAAAATAAATTATTTTCTCGCGTGTAAATGATTTTCGCCTGGTCAAACGTTAAAAGGTTTGACTGAAAAAGTTTTTCGAGTGAAAGTTTTTACGCATGCAAAGTCAAAATAAGTCTCTCTCGAACAAGTTTTTCGCTGTATAATGCTCGAGAAATATTTCTAACTAAAATCGTTTCTGCTGATGACGATTCTAGCGCTGACTTCGTATTCTGACCGAGAAAAATTCTCGCGCTAAGTTTATCGATCGAGAAACTAATCCGATCGCAAAACTAAGCGAGAAAAATTTGAGCAATCGAGAAAAATTCACAGAATACGATTAACACAAATTCGAGCAAAAACAAAGAATCAGATAGTGAAGTTTGAGGTAATTGCTCGCAATCAAGTACTAATCACGCACGAACAAGCAATTAAACATGTTATGAAGCAAAATATATCGAATTTGATCAAAATCAGAACGTGTTCTTCATGTTCTTCGCAAACAGTAACACGCAGAAGCAATTCAATCCTAAAAATCGAAGTTCAAACTGCTACAGAACTGATCGCAATGATGATCTAACACTTAAACAAGCACAGAAACACCAAATTCAAGTCAATTAAGCACGGAATTAAACTATTGGATCGAAAAAGGTTTTCGCGCCAAACCTGTTCTTCGATGAACTGTATCTAGAAAATGATTTTCGATCTAATTCTAACAATTTTCGATTCAAAACAGAACGAATCTGCTCTGATACCAATTGTTAGGTCCTACGATTAACAACTCTACGATCCTAGGCTAGAATTCATAGTAATTCGATCGTTTAGATAAACAATTGAATTCGATCGAAAAACTCAAATGAAGAACAAGAGAGAGAATTTGAGTAGAGTGAGAAAGTTACTGTTGTTTCTCTCTCTAGAAATCGAATTGCAAGCCCTTCGGATCAATTCTAAAAACTTTCTCTTTTCAGCTCAATTGATTTACATGTATTTATACCAAACAAACTTGGTATAAATATCAAACTAGTCCTAATCTAAGGACTACTATACAAAACGCCCCAAATTACAAGGACAACTAATGAAATCAAGCACAATTACAAATGGTATTCTACATATGTAACTACTTTAGGTTATGATTTTCCAATTATATATTGTAAACTCGCTACATTCACTAAAATATATGAATTTGAGAAGTTTCAAACTAAAAAATATTAGTTTAGGTTATGATTTTCGTGGAGATTATGTTGGAATTAAAGAAGTTGAAGTATATAATATGGAAAACAAGTAGCACTCTTCTTGAAAGGATGATCATGCTTCTACGAAATTGATTCTACTTACTCAAAACGGTGCGGATATGAACTATTAGTTGTTTATTACAATCCAGATGGTCGACCTAACATGAATGATTCAACAAAATTAATGACATCTTCAATTAATCTTAAACATAAACCCTATGTTGTTTACTGATTTCCTGCACTAACAATTTAACACTGATCAGAAACAATTGAAGAGGAGAAAAAAAACAGAAACTGATATGTTGGTAACAAGGAAACACAACTCGATTAACAGAATACATAGTCAAAATAACAATTTAATATGTAATTAGTTTACTTTATGATTTTCAAATTTTATATTGCAAACGCGCTACATTCACTAAAATATATGAATTTACGAAGTTTTAGTTAAAAATATATTAGTTTAGGTTATGATTTTAATCACTTACACTAATTCACAAACTATAATAGTTCTGGTAACATATAAACATATAACTAGTAACAGTTTACACATATCGGGTAACAGATAACCTATGCTTGATTTTATTTACTCTCCCACCCAAAATTCATCTCATTCTGGTTTTCGCGCCCGAAATTTCACGGAAAATTTAGTAACAAATTTAGGCAACATAGTAACAGAAACGTATATACTAATAACAGATCCTGATAATTTTAATTTAGTAACAGTTGTTCATCACCGCAATTGACGAACGTCCGAATCAATTCACTAACATCTGGATTTCTACTTAATGTCGATGTCTTTCATACCACATGCATTACACCATTTACGGTTTTGGAGTTAACAATTGACACATAATTTTGAATATAATGGCGTAGCAAAAAAATACCCAAATTATAAGGTCGATCGTATTTTCGCGAAATTAAATGATGAACATCGAACGAACGACCAAACAAGGTGTCGGACCGAGCTGCACATACTATGGGTACTTCAAATTTACATATTAGATGTAATCGTTACCAAAAAACGACC
Source organism: Craterostigma plantagineum (assembly GCA_027422505.1). Lineage (NCBI taxonomy): Eukaryota > Viridiplantae > Streptophyta > Magnoliopsida > Lamiales > Linderniaceae > Craterostigma > Craterostigma plantagineum. Next base: position 11,387,715 of record JAPQWV010000001.1, read on the forward strand.
TTGATTTCATCTTATTTTAGCAAACTAGAACTCTACACACGGTAACAATTAATTGTAGTTTAATAACGATTTTGATACACCTAGTAACGGTTTTGATACTCCAAGTAACAGATTTGATACTCCGAGTAACTGTTTTAACACAGTAAAAATATACCAAATTATTGGGATCGACCGTATTTTCGCGAAATTAAAAGATAAACGTCGGACGAACGAGCAAAACATGTGCCGGACCGAGCTGCCCATACTATGGGTACTTCGAATTTATACATATTAGATGTAATCGTTGCCAAAAACGGCTTTGAATTCATCTTATTTTCGCAAATTAGAACCCTACACATGGTAACAATTAATTGCAGTTTAATAACGGTTTTGATACACCTAGTAACGGTTTCGATAGTCCGAGTAACAGATTTGCAGTTCTGACACAGTAAAAAATATACCCAAATTATTGGGATCAACCGTATTTTTGCGAAATTAAAAGATGAACGTCAGACGAACGACCAAACAATGTGCCGCACCGAGCTGCCCATACTAGGGTACTTCGAATTTATACATATTGGATGTTCGTTGCCAAAAACGGCGTTGATTTCATCTTATTTTTGCAAATTAGAACCCTAAATAGAAAAATAAAATTCATTACAAATCTTACATCTTGCGTCGTCAATGCCACAATATATCCTACCTTACACGCCGAAATTGGTTAGTTAATTGGCATTCGAAATTTCGGATTTCGATTTACTGTAAAAACGATATTAAAATAAATATTCTCTGTCGATAACAATTTTCTGCATCATAGTAAGAGATAAGGGATGGAAAATAATAGTTCACCAGGCGTTTATAACAATATAGTTAGAGCCGGCAATATTACCCGCGACACGCGGGCTTCGGCGGGGCGGGGCGTGCCCGCCAATAATAATTATTATATATTAAATGATAAATATATATTTATATATAAATTATATACTTTTTTATATATATTATATAATTTTTAATATACTTTTCTGAAGTTGAAATATAGTAACTATATTTTTTTATTTATTTTTGATTTTCAGGTTTTTTTTATTTTATTAATTTATGCGGGCTAAGCTCGTCGGGCCCACAGCCCGCCAGTGGGCGGGTGCAGGCCTAGCTTTCTTAAGCCCGCCCCGCCCCGCCAGTGGGCGGGCTTTGGCGGGATTGGCGGGCTACAGGCCGGCCCGCCCCGCCGGCCCGTTTTGACAGGTCTAAATATAATCTAACAGCATAACAGAAAGTCGCCGGAAAATAACTCTTAGTTCAGTTTGTTAGGAAGGGTACTTTCGTCAATACATATTTTTAAGCCTTATCTCTGCCATTTTCAGGTAAGTTGGTCCTTTAAACTAATAGGGATTCTGACAGGGACTGAACAGTTTAGAAACTTACTGACTAGGGACTGAATAGAAATTTCCCCTATTTTAATAACATAGTACAATTAAAAGGTGTATATTTTGGCACGCCTTTTAAGAGTATTTAATATTATTATATTGATTGTTTGTGGTAGTTTTTGCTATAAAAGGAAATGTGCAAATAGGAACGAGACGCCCGATATAGTAAAATGTATAAAATGGTTTCGGACGGAGGGAGTATTTGATTTATGGTAGAGCACCATATACTAACTTCCATATGGTGTGATAATTTCGTATTAATTACTATTTTGTCATTAATAAATATAATTATTATTAATTTAAAACACTATTATATTAAACATGACACCGCAAAATCTATCTTTATTAGAATTTATCATTAAGATACTAAAAAAAATCAAATCATATATTCAAATATATTTAATATTTTTTAGATGAACTTGCATTGAATGTGCTGAATCACCAGTATTATACTAAGGATGAGGGTGTCTATAAGTTGCAACTTTGGTGTGTCAATTTAGTTTTTTCATAAAATAATATTACTAAAATTTAAAAAACCACTCTATCTTTTGATGTAAACTCTCGATTTGGCATGCAATTTTATATCTCATCTTTATCCTTTTTAATTTATTTTTACATTTCATTTCATTAATTTATAATTCTATATTTCAACTAAAATTATTATGACACATTTTTATATACAAGCGTGTGCAAAAAATTAACTAATGAAAACAAAGCATGGTTTTGGTTAAAGCAAGGAATAATGTTATGGAAGATGGAGAAAGCAACATCTTTCTAGACATACAAAGCAACCTTCATGGTAAACAAATTGAATCTCCCGACATTTCTTTCACCGTTTTAGGGGGCAACATTCTTCTCCTACATATAAATAAAGATCACTTGTCTAAGCTAATTAATATAGTTATAATTTTGGACAAATGGACAACGATTCGAGCCTCATCGTTGTAGGCCCTGTTGGAAGCCAAGTCGGTAAGGCGTGGGACCAAAAGGGTTGTGTTGGTCCCGAATGCACCAAACAAGGAATCAAAGAGGCTTTGATGGAATGAAAAGGGAGTGTTCTCACCTTTGAGTGTGTGTGTTGTGTGAAAAATTTGGATAAGCCTTTGATCTTTGATTACTTTCAAAAGTGAGTTGGTAACACCTTATATACCACATTAACCCTAGGTATATTAAGGCCCAATCACTAAATATACGATAATTACATTCTAGTCCTAAGCCTAAGCTTAAAGGATAATTACAAAATAAATCCTAAGACTTAAACTATTGACACAATCTATTAAATATCCTAACAATCTCCCCCTTTGTGTCAATTGTTGGGAGTCTTGGATCTTGAGCGTAGCGGTGGTGGATTAGCGTGTGAGTGTGTCGCGAAGCCCTAGCTTGAACTCGAAGGCGCGGAGGTTCCTTCGAAGTACCAATCGATTAGCTATAGCGTCGATGAGCTTCGCGAACTTGGATCGGCAGAGAGGATCTTCTTCTGAAAGTATGCGGCAGATCTTCATTAGTTTGTCTTGGATGATGGTGAGCGTTCCATCCGTGAACTTTGCCACTTCAGAGCAGCGCAGCATCCTCATCTTTCCCTTATAGTTCGAGTAGGCGACCGCCGGATCGTCTCCGTCGATCACATCGCCCTCTCGGTAGTCGTCCGCGTTCTTGAAAGATGGGCGAGTCAGATTCACCTTCTTCAGGTTGTGCTCCACCGCCATCTGCAGATCGTGGGTGGCGAAGAATCTGACCTGTCGGAGCATGTGGCGTTTGATAGCCATATATCCCATGGTGACCGGTTCAGCACGTATGAGATGTCCAGAACTTCTGAGGACGAGTCTGAACTGCTTCATGGATTCCAGCATGCTGTACAGGTCGCCCAGGCGCAGAAACTTGAAGTCCGCCTCACTGACTTCGCAGTAGCTCTCATCCTGCCTCATTACCGTGAATACTGGGTAATGGACAGGTCCTTTGGACTCTTGGCGGAGGTCAGTGACTTTGCAGATGGGGCCCGACTCATTTCCTGAGCGATGTTTTCCTCATCGAATAGCGTCCTATTTGTGCATTTGTGGCACAGAAGGCTCCATCGATAGAGTTGCTTCTTTCTCTCGCTCCAACTTTGGACGTTCATCAGCTCATACTCGTCGAAGGTGGTGATGATCTGCTCCTTGCGTCGCCAGATCCTCTTCCTGATCTCTTTTCGAAACGGTGCGGTGATCTTTTTGTTTTCCCACGGTGCTTCCGGTATATCCACCGTGGGTACATCCGTTTGAGCAGCAGGGGCCTCAGTTTGCTGCGCTTGGAATTGCAGGATGTCCTCGAGATCGGCGGGTTCAGCGTCGTACTCCTCTCCGTCCTCGTTGTCTGCTGTGTTGATCGGCGTTAGTGAGGCTTCCATTAGCAGATGTCGAGCGTTTTCCACCAGCTTCCTGGCTGCTACTGCATCGGCGGGTGTGTACAGCCATTCATCGTTGAAGATGTAGGCTTCAATCTCGTTCTGTGCGCAGTAGACGTCCTCGGGAGCTATGTTGGGGTCGGTGTTGAGAGGAGTGTCGCTATGTGGTGGCGAGGGTGTTGCGTCGGAAGAGTTTGTGGATTGTTGGGATGGTTGTGGTGGAGATTCTGGTGGTTCAGTTGTGGTGATGGTTTTGGCAAGGATGATTTGGGTGTCGGGTGGTGTAGGTGTGGTGGTGGCCTCTAACATCGATGTGATAGTTAGAGGTTCGAAGACTGTGGGTGGAGACGGTGTGGGGGTGGTCTCTAACGCCGATGTGACGATTAGAGTTTTGGAGACGGTAGTAGGTGGAGGTGAGGGTGATTTGGCTGGTGACTCGGGGTTGATAGGGTGGGATTTTTGGCTAGTGGGGTGTGAGGTTTCTGCGGGCGTTGTTTCAGGTGCAGAGGAGGAGGGCGACGTCGATTGTATGGGCCCTTGAGTTTGTGAGGCTTGCGGCCTATTCTCCCCCTCGCGGCGATCTTGATCATCGTCTTGATCGTCGCGCCTGATCCCGCTCGACTCGCCCTGAGCTCGACAAGTCAGAGGTTGAGTCATAATTCTCTTCATCTGCCGTTCCTCGTCGTCGAGTTCCGTCATCGACTCGAATCTTGCTCGTAGGAGGTAGAAGAGCTCCTTCGCGGAAATGGCAGAGAGAATGGCTTCAGCGTCCACATCTTGAGTCGGTGGTGGCGTCTCCGGGGCCACACCTTTCCCTTTGTCGGCGGTGGACGCATCGAGACGCGCGTAGACTTTATCGAGAATCGACGACTCAAGAGTCTTTGCAAACTCTTGAAGTCGGGTCTCCAGCGCGGTCTCGGTGACGAAGGTGGGTAAATCTAACAAGTTGGATTCACGGAGAATTCCAACTGACACCGAATCGGAGAAGATTGCCGATCGGCCGCCCGTTTGCACAGGACTGGAAAAGACGGGGTCACTTAGACTTCCCGTTGGCATCATTGATGAGACAGACTCAATCGTATGATGGTCTAGGCTCACGGTTGTTGTGATGTTGGCCGTGCTAGGTCTTCCGCTCTCAGTCACAGAGACATCACCGAGAGTTCTGACAGAGTCACGAAGACTCTGTGGTGCGGTGGAAGGTGTATGTGTCCTAGAAACGGATGAAACTATGGGGAGTGAGGGCACTAGACTCGATGTGCATGAAGAGGATGCAGTCTGAGGCGAGGGACTGCTTGTTTCAACATCGACTATCTCCAAGTGGGATGTCGATGGTATACGTGGCTCCTCGTGGAATGAAATATCTTCCTGTAAAGAGGAAGATAAGTGGGTTGGTGGGGTAGTTTGCGTGGTTGAGCCAGATGCCACGACTTCTACTCGGGAGGTGAACACATCACCTCCTGTACCTATTGGTTCGGCTCGGCTTATCTGTGGTGGAGGAGGTCGATCGTGCTTTTGTTTCGATCGACGCTCCGTGGGGCGGCTTACGTCATCCTCTCGCGACCGTTTTTTCGGAGCGCGGGTGGAAGAGGATGCGGCGCGAATCGAGGACTTTTTGGAGGTGGTGGTGGGGTTTTGGCTAGTCCCGGGGTTGGGAGCAGTGGGGTTGATCTGCTCCGTAGGGACAGTAGATAGTGGTCTGGGGCTTTCTCGGAATGAGGCGGTTGATATGCGATATTCGCGGACGTGTGGATTTGTCTGGTCGGCGTAGGCGAGAACTTCGTCCGGAATTATCATTGCGTTTCGATCCTTTACCGGGGTGTTTTTCTTGGCGAACTTCTCGACTGTGGGGATGGGGAAGTGTTCGGCTGCCGGCCGCATGCGAATGCTGGTGGAGTGCATGCGGAAGTGTTTGATGAAGGCTGGGAGCCACCGCATGTAAGGTATGAAGCGGTTAGTGACTCCCTTTGCGACTTCCCGGTCGCGACGTTGGATCATCGCGACGAGATCCATCCAGATGATGTCCGCGTAGTTGTACTTCCGGTTGTGGGCGATGCCGGTTAGGACGGTGAGGATCTGAAGGTTTCCGCGGTCCTGACCGGCATGCTTTCCTGACATGCACTTGTTCACCAGCAGGTACAGTGTTCGCCAAGGTTGAGGTAGGTTGCGGGTGGTGACTTCACTGAGGACAAGTGGGCCCTTCTTCTTCTTGGTTTCTGGTTGATAGCCCAGTCGGTCAATGTCTTCAATGAGTTGATCGTGCGTCGGTAGTGGATCATAGGGTGAGTAGACGGGGAGTTGAAGCACTTCTTGTACTATTTTGCGATTGAGGACCACCGTTTCTTGATCAATTTGGGCAGATAAGTTTTTGGCCAGATGGAGTGGTCCTGCTATCTGCAGTGTATGCCAGAATTGTTGAAGGTACACCTGTGCTTCTGGCTCGCCATGTGTGAGGGCGTGGCGAAGTGGGTGCCCTTTGAGGATTTCTATGATGACGGGGGCATCGCACCGAAAGCTCTGCAGGTCCACCATGAAGTTGTTGGGAATCAGGGCCGCCCATTGACTCAGTGGGAAGATCTGCTCGGGTGGTGGAACATAGAGACGTGTGTTGAGTTCGATGCGAGCAATGTCCCGTTGGATTGCAGCCGCCTCTAGTGCGTCAATTGTGCTTTGATCTTTTTCCGTCATATCTGTGCTTGACAGTAATTGTGATATGATTAGTATGGATTAAATTGTGAGAATGTGGACATAAATAAGTCATGGGTGAAATGATGGAAGTGGCCTCAAATTACAAATGAAACATCGACAATGTTTTTAAAGGAGATGAGAAAGTTCTCTAAGTATAACATATAGGGATGTTGAGGAAAATTTAGCATTTGTGTCAAATTTCGCATGTAATGAGAAATTTCGCAGATTATCACACAAAGGCATGTCGAGAGAACATTTTCGCAGATATAAAGGAAATTTCGCACTCAGTCTTATTCATGAATTGTGCATATAACAGGGAAATTTCGCATTCAAAGGGAATTTTCGCATGTAGCATGGAAATTTCGCATTCAGTGTAAAGTTTCGCATGTATTGGGAAATTTTCGCAAGTTATAACACAAAGACATGTCGTGAGAAAGTTTCGCAGTCAGAGTAAAATTTTCGCAAGTGATGGAAAATTTCGCAAGTTATATCACATAGACATGTCATGAGAAATTTTCACAGGTTATATGAAAGTTTCGCGGAGGTAAAGAGCTTTGTGGACTGCGAAAATTTTTGTTCACTGTAGTTGCGAAATAGTGAAGATGCGAAAATATGTAATATGAAGTGATGTGTTATAAGAATTTCGCGGGGCTAAACTCACTGTAGCAGGGAAAGTTTTGTCGTGAGGGAAAAAGATTTTCTCAGATAAACTTTCGCGGCACTTAACATACTGTAGCAGCGAAAAAAAATTTTAACACATGTAAATTCTCGGGCGAAAGTTTCGCAGTTTCTTAGTCACTGTAGCAGCGAAAATTTTTAACATAAGAAATTTCTCGGAGAAAATAAAGTTTCGCGGGGCTTAACATGCTGTAGCAGCGAGAAAAAATTTTAACATATGTAATTTCTCGGAGAAATTTTCGCGGAACCTCACTCACTGTAGCGCAAGAAATTTCTCGGATAAAATAAAGTTTCGCGGGGCTTAGCTCACTGTAGCAGCGAAATTTAACGTTTTAAATCAATTTTTCTGAGAATTTTTTCGCGGTGAAGAACACAGTGCGATATCGTGCGAAACTACGCAATGATTTAGCCTTAGACCTACGCAAATCTCAACCAAAATGCAATAATCTGGACTCAATCAACTCGAAATTGGATGGGCAATGCATATTTGAGGGTATTAAACATCAATAATCTAACATGCGTTCGATTTAGAGCCGAGAAAAATTAATTCAAACCTAACAGATTTAATTAAAATGGGGCAAAACAGGATAAGACGAACAGATATTTGGATTATTTAAGGTGTATTCATACCGAAAAAGCTTGATTTTGAAGTCGAAGAATGCAGATAAGTGGATTTTGAATGCAGATTGGACGTCGACAATGATGCGAGGGGTTGCGAAATTTTGAAAGAGGGGGTTGCGAAAATTTTGAATTTTTCTCGGGAATTTTAGGATTGTAAAAAGTGTTAAGTGTTTAGGGTTTTAGGGGTTTTAGTCACTGTATATGCGAAATTTTGAGTTAATGGGTCGAAATTTCGTGGGCTTGGTCAAAACCTCAACTGAGCTGAATTTTCGCGGGTTTGGTCAAAGTTGGGTCCAATTGAAGTTCAATTGGTCCAATTTTGACCCTTTTTGACCAGAAAAATTAGAAATTCAACCCAAAATATTTTAATCGGTCCAATTTTGACTCAGTTTGACCAAACTTTAAAATTTCAACCAAATTTTTTTTTTAAATAAAATAAATAGAAAAAATCAGAAGCTCCCCCTTAATCGAGAAACTTCCCGTTTTAAATAATGGGAAAAAAATAGATGCTCCCCCTTAATCGAAAAACTTCCCGTTTTAAATAATGGAAAAAATAGATGCTCCCCCTTAATCGAAAAACTTCCCGTTTTTAAATAATGAAAAATCAATAGATGCTCCCCCTTAATCGAAAACTCCCCCTCAAAAGACATAATTCAGAAGACACATAGATAATGAAGTGAAGTGGAAAAAGAAATATGTACACTTTATCAAAGTTCATGTAGGGTCGATTGATCACAACTGAATATTCAACATGCCCAACATAGTCACTAGGTGTTGGAATCGTTTGACATCCAACGGTTTTGTGAAGATGTCGGCCAGTTGATCTTCGGTTGTGATGTAGTGCAATTCAATCGTGCCTTGTTCGACATGTTCTTTGATGAAGTGGTGACGAATATCTATGTGTTTCGTTCTTGAGTGATGTACTGGATTACTCGTCATCGCAATAGCACTTTTTGAGTCACGGTAAATGGGAATTTTATCAACATGAAAATTAAAATCTCGTAGTTGGGTTCTCATCCACAAAAGTTGTGAACAGCAACTAGCGGCGGCGACATATTCTGCCTCCGTCGACGAAGTTGAGACACAGTTTTGTTTTCGAGACGACCAACTTACGAGTTTACCTCCCAAGAAGTGTGCAGCTCCAGAGGTGCTTTTTCGGTCCATCTTGCATCCTGCGTAATCCGAGTCAGAGAATCCAACTAGTTTGAAGTCCGATAGAGTGGGGTACCACAAACCCAGATTGGGTGTTCCTTTGAGATAGCGGAGGATCCTTTTGACAGCAGTGAGATGGGATTCCTTTGGTGTTGCCTGAAAACGAGCGCAGATTCCTGTCGAGAGAACGATGTCCGGTCGACTAGCAGTAAGGTACAAAAGAGAGCCTATTATGCCTCGATAGATGGTTTGGTCAACGGGAACACCAGATGGGTCCGCGTCGGGTCGGCCTGAGGGTGACATTGGTGTAGCAGCAGTCTTGGCATCCTTCATTCCATATTTCTCGAGGATGTCATGGATGTATTTGGACTGATTGATGAAGATTCCGTTGGGAAGTTGCTTTACTTGAAGACCAAGAAAGAAGTTCAGCTCACCCATCATACTCATTTCGAATTTTTCTTTCATCAATTCTGCGAACTCTTCACACAGTTGTGGTTTAGTCGATCCGAAAATGATGTCATCGACATAAATCTGTACAATCATTATGTCCGGGCCACTCCGCTTGGTGAAGAGAGTTGTATCCAGAGATCCTTTCTTGAATCCAGACTGAACAAGGAAGTCTGAAAGGACGTCATACCAAGCTCGGGGAGCCTGTTTTAGTCCGTAGAGGGCCTTGTAGAGTCGATATACGTGATGAGGAAACTCTTCGCTCAAGAACCCTTCAGGTTGATCAACGTACACTTCTTCTTTGAGAAATCCATTCAGAAATGCAGTCTTCACGTCCATTTGGTAGACTTTAAAGTTCTTGTGAGCAGCAAAGGCAAGAAAAATTCGTATGGCTTCGATCCTGGCAACTGGGGCGAAAGTTTCATCGTAGTCGATACCTTCTTGTTGGTTGTACCCCTTAGCCACAAGTCTTGCTTTATTGCGAATAACAACACCGTCTTCATCCTTTTTGTTCTTGAAGATCCATTTTGTGCTGATAATGGATCTATTGCGAGGTCGTGGTACGAGTTCCCAAACTTGTAAACGTTCAAACTGATTTATTTCCTCCTGCATCAATCGGGATCGTTGAGAGCTTCAGCTACTCGTGATGGTTCGACTTGACTGAGATAGCAAGCAAACAGACTTTCATTCATCGTAGCCGAACGTGACGAAACACCGGATGTGAGGTCCCCAATAATCTGGTATGTAGGATGAGACCGAGTCCAGAGTGGTACATTGGTCTGTGAGGAGCTAGCCGCATTTGTGTCTATTGGAGGCTCATTAGATTGGGGTCCGGTGTCCGAAGAAGAGATCTCAACCGTAGTGGATGGAGAGGGTTCATCATCAGGATCAGCAATGTTCCCAAGGTTGGGTAAAATATCGTCTTCATTGAGATTGAGTGCATCCAAGTTTGGAGGGATGACGTCATTGCCGATAACTGGTGGTGTAGGTGGAGTGGATGCAGCGGTAGGTTCAGTGGTGGCGGCGGGAGTCTTGGGAACTGGATAGAAGTACTCGAAAAGTAGATCGAGATCCAGTTCACCAGAGTTGCCCTCAGATGAGGAAGTTCCCGCCGTTGAAGGTTGACCTTTTGTCAACGACTGTAGAAGACCTGGTTCTGGACTAATATGAGCAGAAGCCATGAGGTCGCCTTCGCTTTCGTCAAAGGTGACATTTGTGCTCTCAATGACAGATCGTTTCTCCTTAAGATAGACTCTGTATGCCTTCGAGTTTAGCGAATAACCAACAAAGATTCCTTCGAGTGCTTTTGGATCAAGCTTCCCAAGATGTTGGCGATCATTGGCAACAAAACATCGGCATCCGAAAACCCTTAGATACGATATATCTGGTATACGACGGTTGTTCAACATCTCGTATGGAGTGCGGTTGAATCTCTTGTGGATGGAAGCCCGGTTCTGCGTGTAACAGACTGTTTGAATAGCTTCGCCCCAAAGAGAGTGAGGAAGGCCGGATTGGATGAGGAGAGTCCCAGCTGCTTCAACTAGTGTTCTGTTCTTACGCTCAACGACACCATTCTGTTCCGGTGTCTTCACAGCTGAGAACTGCTGAGTGATGCCCTGAGTGGCATAGAAATCACTGAGCTTCTTGTTCTTAAACTCAGTTCCGTTGTCAGTTCTGATAATCCGAACCTTCTGTTGATGGAGAGTTTGGGACGTAACAACAAACTCGATAATTATATCAGGAACTTCATCCTTTGTACGAATGAGTTTCGTCCATGTGTAGCGTGAAAAATCGTCGACAATCACAAGAATATACCGTCTTCCTCCGAGTGTGGCCGTAGGCATTGGGCCACATAGATCCATATGTAAGAGCTCGAGGATTAGCTTAGAGGACGGTGTTTCCTTGGATATGTGAGACGATCGCTTCATCTTCCCCAATTCACAGGCAGAGCAGAGGTGTTCCTTATGATATGTTAGTTGGGGTAGACCGTTGACGAGTTTATCTTGACGCAGTTTGTTGATAGTCTTGAAATTGAGATGAGAAAGACGTCGGTGCCATAGATCATTCAACTTGGGTGCAGCCCGAGAGAGAAGGCATACTGGTCGAGAGGTCGTGAGATTGAGTACGTAGAGGTGAGACGTGCGCGTTCCAGAAAGAAGTGGCAGTCCCGAGGCATCTTTAATGCTGCAGATATCAGATTCGAAGAGAACCTTGTATCCTTTGTCGCAGAAACGACCAATGCTGAAGAGATTGTAGCTCAAACCCTCAACGTAAGTGCCCTTGATCGTCAGTTTTTCATGGACGAGATCACCAGTTCCGAGAATTGGTGCCATTTGACTGTTTCCGAAGGAGACCCTTCCGAGATAGCGCTCGGAGAAGTTGCTCAGCAGCTCCTTGTTCCCCGTCATGTGTGTGGAGCAACCCGAGTCTAGATACCACACATGACAGACCTGCAAACATTAGCAAGCGTTTGGTCCCCGTTTTCGGACGGGACATTCTTGTGATATATGTAAAGTTTTTATGCGCTTAATGGGAAATGTGGTTTCTAAATCAGATTGTGTTGATTCTAATTTAGCTTTCCCTTTGTCGTTTGTTTGATTAGGCGGGATTATGGTTTTTCTAACCCATATTTTCCTAATTTGTGCTTGCATGTATGGCGCCTTATACATGAATTGGCGCGGGGAATGTGGTTGTCGTTTTCGTGCTTCGGTTTTGGTCGCCTTTGGCTTGCGAGTAGTAGGTGAGTTTGCGTTTGAGAGATGTTTTCGCTTGACCTTAGATTTTGGCGAGATGGGAGAATTCAAAGACGTCGTAGAGAAGGTTCGCTTGCGAGGTCGGAGTGTTGCGTGTTCATGTGTTTCATATTCATGAAATCGTGGGAGAACAAAATCATTGCAGCAGCACATAGACATAAGTTTGGTAAAAGAAAGATAAGTTTTAGCAACATAATTGTCTACGACCTTAGGATATTGGGACTCAGTACATAGAGAGGAAGGATGAATATAGGATGGTTTTTTCTTCTTGTCATCGAAGAGTGGATTCGCCTTTATCTGATACGAACTGCCTTCCAGAGACGTCGAACTCACATTCCCTGTATCCATAAGAATACTAGAGTTAGTGTTAGAACATATGTCAGCTTCAGGAGTCATTTTCGCCGTCCTCTTACATTTACATGTTTGAGAATCGGGTACTTGACTCGATGTGGAGGGATAGTTCGTATTGGGAAATTTTTCTGTGTGTAGATTTTGCTAAGTAGCTCATCTCGCTCTTTTGCAAAGGCCTTCCTTTCTACTTCTAGTTGTCGTTCTAGTTCAGCTATGAGTAGAAGTTTTTTTGGGATGTAAGTGCGAGAGAGCACATCTTGAAAAGCAACTTCCTGTTCTTTGTTTGGGAGTAAGGTTTCGACATCCTCCGAGAGTGAGGATACCTTAGTCTTATCTCTATTGTTCAACTCTGTGTAGTCATACGCGATTTCTGCCCAATGAATGTTCTGTTCTCTTGTTTCTTCTGAGATGGCAGCGGAGGATGATCTCACAAATGGCTTAAGCTGCGGGGGAGCACCGTTTCTTGTTTGCAAGAACGCAGTGTTGCACATGTTATATCTCTTAACTGTTAGCGATGTTGGATTGCAATTGCTAGACAGTCCGTATCCCCCCCGTGCGTCGTAGAATTCTGTTTCCACTGGTTGGTTCAATAGGCATAAGATGCGTGAGTTTTCGTTTCTAAGGTGAAGTTGCTCTTCAAGTTCTTTCACCTTGCGGTATAGCCTAACTCTTTCCTTCGTAAGCAGTTCATATTGGGAGGCCGTCAGGAGGCGAGAAGTTTCACATGAACTAATGGCTAGTGTAGTTTCCTTAACCTTAGTCTCACTTTGTTTGTTCTTGCTTTGCAGACGTTTGACTAAAGCTTCAGAGGCCATTAGACGTTCGTTTGCACAGGCAAGTTCTTCTACTTTTAGACTACGTAAGGCATAGTTGTGTTCAAATTTTAGCTTAAGTTCATCATAATCCCTAGCGTCTACGGTGGGTTTCTTAATGGCGTGTCGGTGAGTAAACACATCATCGAGGTGTGAGATTCGTACCTCAGACTCAGCGTTGGTAGGAGTATTAGCTGTGTTTTCACCGGTGTGACCCATCTCCTCGTCCTCGTCATGTTCGACCAGCCTTGCCATGCAGCAATCTTCATCCTTAGGCTCCTCGTCTTCTGAAGTGTCATTCACCCATTCAGCCTCCTCGGTGAGTAGAGCTTTCCCACTTTCCACCTTGCGGGTCATTCTGGCCTTACGGTCGTAGTAGCCGGAGTCCTTCACGCGTGGGGCGTGGCATTCTTTGGCAAAGTGGCCTATCTTTCCACACCGAAAGCACTTCACAGACTTTTGAGGTGTGGAGTCCTCTTCTTTCTTTGTTGGCTTGGCTTCCTGTGGGAGTGGTCTTTTTGGTGCCGCTATAGGTTCTTTGGCGATTGGAAGAGGATGAGGATTTTTTCCCGATCTTCTTTGAGACCAACTTAGTGAGCATTGCCAGTTGCTTGCGTATATCACGAACATCTTCGTCTGATTCTGTATCAGCTTCGGATCCTGAAGAAGTGTCAGATACAACAGCTGGTAGCTTTCCTTTGTTCTGTTTGGTCTTAGTGGTGGAAGATCGATCATTGGTTTTGTTCGAGAGGAGGGCCAGTGGGTCGACTCGAGTGTTGGTGGACTGAGGTTGCACGTATGGAGCATAGGCAGACAGACTGTCATAAAGAGCATGGATGGAAGTGTTGGAGAGGTCCTTACTCTGAATCATCATCACGATTGCATTGCCCCACTGTGGTTTGAGGCTTCCAAGAAAGCGGTTGTTGATATCGAATTTGTCCCTCGAGATCCTGGCTTTCTTGAGTTCATTGATGACCTTCAGGTATCTGAGGTACGTGTCACGCAGCTCCTCTCCTTCGTAGGCTTGGAAGTGTTCATACTGTGAGAGACAGGCTGATTTCCTCCCTTGAGCACTTTCAGTTGTGCCTGCCATGATTTCTACGAGTTCATCCCATATTTCTTTAGCAGTTGTGCAGCACTCGATGTGAGCATAGACTTCGTTGCCCATAGCATGGAAGAGGTACCCTTTGGCAGTCTCGTCGGCCTGTACGCGAGCCAGTTCATCCTCATTGATGGGACCTCTTGGAGTGCGGCGTTCATCCATGGGAGGGTTTGCGTTTGGCTGTGCAGGGATGATTGTCCAGAACTGTGCTGGGCCGTTGAATATGGAGTCCAGAAGGTATTGAGAGAATGGTGCGCCTTTGTTCCTGATGAACGTGAGGAACCGGTTTGTCCATATGCTGTAGTCGCCTTGTCGCAGCATCGGAGGCCTGGTGTCGGAGCCCACTGTGGAGATGTCATTCGTGGTAGACATGGTTGGTGCAGTCGAATCGTCCGTGGTTTTGATCTTGTATAGATAAGAGAGTTAGTAACGAACGATAAGAGAAATACGAGTTTAATGAGTAGAGTTTTGAGAATAAAACTGTTTAAAGAATTTCCTAGAACTAAGTGAGCGTGTGTGATGGTCGATAATGTGTGGAAGAGAAATAAATCTTGAAATTAGGAGAAGTTCTAGGAATTTAAATCGAGACTTGAGGAGCAAAAACAAATTTTATGTCAAATGTGGTCTAGGGTGTTAGGACTGAAGTGTTGGGATCAAATCTTAAATAAGTTTGAGAAAAGTTTAACCCAAGAAGATTTTAACACGAGAAAAAGGCTTAACACGTCAAAAAAAAAAATTCGCAGTTCGAAATTTTCTCGGATTCTAAAATTTCGCATGTGAGAATGATTCTCAGTTGAGAGTTTTAAGGCTTCACAAGAGAATTTCGCACGTTAAAAAAAATTCGCATCGAGAGTTGACGTGTGGTCTTAGAAAATTTTCTCGAATTTGAAAGAGGTGTGGTATTGAAAAAAAAACTTTCTCAAATTAGATAAATTTTCTCGGCTTTGAAAACTTTCTCGGATGTAAAAATTTTCGCAAAGTTCAAAATTTTCTCGGTCTTGAAAGAAAAATTTCGCGGCTCAGAAAGATTCGCGGAATCAGCTTTCAAGGGTATAAAGTTTCACTGATTTTAAAGAGTACGAAGTTGAGAAAAATTGGGTCTAAGTGAAATTTTCGCGGTTTAAAAATTCTCGGCTGAAAATTTCTCGACCTGCGAAAATTTCTCAGATTTTTGGAAAGTTTCGCAGCTTAGAAAAATTCTTGAATAGACTTTCTCGAATATAAAGTTTCTCGGATTTTAAGCATAGGCCGTTGCGAAAAATGCAGTGAACGTAAAATTTTCGCGGTTTAAAAATTCTTGGATGTTGCGAAAAATGTAGTGAAAGTGAAATTTTCGCGGATTTGAACGATTCAGAAAGTTTCGCGGATTTGAACGATTCAGAAAGTTTCGCGGGCAAGAACACCGAAGTACTGTTCCATTGCTTGTCGCGAATCTTTCCCAGAAAACCGTCCATTTTCACTCAAATCTCAACCAAAATCGCTCAAACTTGATCCTAAACTTCAGAAATTCTTCCCTAAACACATAATCGACCGATTTGTGAGCTAAAACCACCAAAAAATAGGTCAAATCGACCAAAAACAGAGAATGGCCGAGATGTCCTTTTCTGAAAAGTTTTTGCTTCAATCTTGCTCAAAACTCGTTAAAACTGATCCAAAAGTGTTCTAAAAACATTTTAGGCATATACTCGATCTGGGGGAAGGTTTTAAACACAAAAACGAAGCATCAAAACCCCAAAACAAGCTCGAAATGCCGAAAATAATTTTTTGCCCAAAAACACCTTTGATCTTTCTTGGAATCGAACGAAACTGGATTCAAATCAATGCAGATCGATCCACGTTTGCTCTGATACCACTTGTTGGTCCCGAATGCACCAAACAAGGAATCAAAGAGGCTTTGATGGAATGAAAAGGGAGTGTTCTCACCTTTGAGTGTGTGTGTTGTGTGAAAAATTTGGATAAGCCTTTGATCTTTGATTACTTTCAAAAGTGAGTTGGTAACACCTTATATACCACATTAATCCTAGGTATATTAAGGCCCAGTCACTAAGTATACGATAATTACATTCTAGTCCTAAGCCTAAGCTTAAAGGATAATTACAAAATAAATCCTAAGACTTAAACTATTGACACAATCTATTATCCTAACAGGTTGCGATGGAATTGTTCGGATATTCGTTTCTCACGATGATGAAATCAACTCAATTCAATTCCAATACGTCGAAGATAATGATGGTTCTCTCCGAGAGGCAAGGTTCAAATAATGGAAATTACTTCAATGTGGTAGGCCCATCCCATCTAACACTTTTTTTTTAAAATTCGTACGCAAAACATAGGGTAATATATGTGTATCATGACATCGTACATATGTTACACGCAGGTGAAGTTTAATTATCCAGTTGAGTATATAACTTCTATCAGTGGTTACAAGAACAGCATGATTGGGAACATATTGTCACGCCCTTAAAGGACTAGGTGCCGCACGGGAGCTAGCAAGCCAAAGTCTAGGTCCGTGACAATATGCTCCATCAAGTTTGGAACGAATCGAGGAGAATGTGGTCCCTTTGGCCGATTTCATAATTCTTTCAAACAATTTAGCTTCGTTCTTGGAGAGGATCGTCAGTTTGGTGGCTTTCATGGCACTGTTGATACAAATAGCCTCAAATCCATTGGAGTTCACCTCAAGCCAATTACGAATTCTGATGACTCGCGGCTTGATAAAAGCTTGCGAAAGCCGATGAGAGCTCTTGGTGTTAATAGAAAAATAAAATTAATAGTCATATTGTTAAGATGTCCAAAAATGTCGCTTGTGTTACAAACGCTATTTTCATATAGTGGATGCTCACTCAACCCATGATTTCCATTTTCAATCCATAACCTCCATGGTTACCCATTCACATCACCGCTTTATTTACATTAATCTTTATTATCATTATAACTGTTGAGATTTCTAATTGGCCTTTGTCCCACATCGAATAATTCAAGCACTCAACCCACTATATATATAAGATATAGCTCCCCCTATCACAAATGATATTAGGAATGACCCTTCGATTTCTAATAATACCCCGTGATCTTTTTTGATCACTGTAAAGGCTTTACAGTCTATAAATAGTGGTATTTGTATAAGTGAAATATACAAATGAATGGAAGAATTTTCTCTTATGCTCTCTACTCTCTTGCATTAATTTTATGTTGGCCAGGAAAGAAAAAGAAAAAATATATATTCGAAGAATGTGTAACACACAATTTCCTTAAAATAGATTCGCTCCCTCACGTATGTGCTAGAGGTTTTAACAAGCGCCTATTTCTCAGGATACTTCGAAAAACACGGCGTTCGTTTAGCACAAAAACGACACCGACAGCGAACGGGGCAAGAAATATAGCAGAAACAATTTTTGGATGAATTAGTAATTTTTTTTTTCTTTCTTGTGTTATTTATTTTTTTTTTCAAGCCTAATGACCCTATTTATAGAAAAAATTAAAATAATTTTTTTTTTTAATTCAAGGGCTAAACACACGTTTGAGGAGTGGTTTAAACCACTCCATCAAACTACTTCAAAAACCAACTTTAAAATCATAAACCACTCCTAAAAACCAAATCCTCATTTACCTAAATTATCTAACAATCCCCCACATGAATCAGAATTGGTTTGTTAATGTTTCTGCTAATTTAGTGATACTCTACATAGAGGATAGTATGTTTACCATTTGAACTTTCCCCTTGTATGCACGCTTGGTTTACTGCAGTCTAGTAGAACATGATGTCTTTGAACTGTCCCGCTTTTCGTGTAAACGAACCCACGTACAATACACAGAGATCATTTTTCTCTTGTTCCGTTCTCATGGTTTTGTCCAGTGTGGCCATGGACACGTCCTGATTCTGCGAGGGTTTCTAAAGAACTAAGCCTTTCAGTTCTCCTTTGAAGCGGCTACACTTCTCCCTAACATAGGTGAATTTTCACGTCGCGAGTATTTTCTATCAATACTCTATGATAGTCATTAAAGCATCATAATGCTAGCCTTTTCCGTCATCACTGTTTCTTGACAGGAACGAGCGGGGTTATCCCCCACAGTGATACCAAGTCATAAGATTAGGTTGTCCCTTTGAACCTAGATCTTGGGATCTCCAGTCACATAGGTAGGGTTTTCCTTCTTAGTACTTCTATACTTTAAGGCTTTAAGCCCATCCCTTTCGTCAATCTTTCAACTGCATCTCTATTTAACCCTTTGGTTAGCGGATTCGCAATGTTATCCGTCGATTTCACATAATCAATCGAGATAACTCCAGGTGAGAGCAGTTGTCTAATGGTATTATGTCGACGACGTATGTGTCTCGACTTACCATTATACATAGTACTCTGTACCCATCCAATAGCCGACTGGCTATCGCAGTGTATGCATATAGGCGGCACAGGTTTTTCCCATTTAGGAATATCCTCCAAGAAATGGCGTAACCATTCAGCTTCTTCTCCACATTTATCCAAGGCAAAGAACTCGGATTCCATAGTGGATCTTGCTATAACCGTTTGTTTCGAGGATTTCCACGACACAGCAGCTCCAGCGAGTGTAAACACATAGCCACTTATGCTCTTAGAGTCCTTCATGTCAGATATCCAGTTCGCATCTGTGTAGCCTTCTAACACAGCCGGATATCGACCATAGTGTAATCCATAGTCTCGAGTATACCGTAAGTATCTCAAAACCCGTATTATAGCGGTCCATTGATCCGCACTCGGATTGCTCGTGTACGAACTCAGTTTGCTTATAGCATAAGCAATATCTTGCCTAGTACAGCTCATTAGATACATCAAGCTTCCCATAATCCGAGAGTATTCTACTTGAGAAATAGCCTCCCCGCGATTTTTCGAAAAATGAACGCTTCGATCTAATGGCGTTCTGGCAACACCAGAATCACCCTTGCAGAATTTTATCTACGTAATGAGCTTGGCTCAAAACAAGACCGTTACTCGTTCGTATGATTTTAATTCCAAAAATCACATCCGCAAATCCCATATCTTTCATGTCAAATTTCGAATTTAACATATCCTTGGTAGACTTGATCATTTTGTCATTACTACCAACAATGAGTATGTCGTCTACATACAGACATAAAATGACGTAGTCATCGCCTGTTTCCTTTGAGTAAACGCATTTATCGCTCTCATTGATTTTAAACCCGTGGTTGATCATCGCGTGATCAAACTTTTCGTGCCATTTATTAGGGGCTTGTTTCAAACCATACAAAGATTTAATCAATCTACAGACTTTCTTTTCGGTTCCAGGAGCAGGAAAACCCTCGGGTTGCTCCATATAGCTTTCTTCGTCTAATTCACCATTTAAAAAAGCTGTTTTGACATCCATTTGATGTACTTCCAAATTTCGTAAGGACGCGATAGCAAGTATCATCCTTATCGAATTTATTCTCGTCACAGGAGAATATGTGTCAAAATAATCTAAGCCTTCGCGTTGCTTGTATCCTTTGATAACAAGTCTGGCTTTATACTTTTCTACAGACCCGTCTGGTTTTATTTTCCTTTTAAAGATCAATTTTGATCCTAAAGGTTTACATCCCTTTGGAAGATCAACTAACTCCCAAGTGTGATCCTGCAAAATAGAATCAATCTCGCTCTTTATGGCTTCTTTCCATAAAGGCCCGTCCACGGAGCTCACTGCTTCGTTATAAGTCAGTGGTTCCTTTTCAATCAAATATGTAACAAAGTCATCACCAAAAGATTTCTCTATTCGGGCACGCTTGCTTCGTCTCGGTTCAATCTCATGAACCGTACTAGGAGTCTCGGTTTCTATATCATCTCGTTTAGATGTACCGGATCCATAATCGGATTTACAAGGAAATACATTTTCAAAGAAATATGCATTCCTTGATTCCATGACCGTGTTCTTGTGTATATCCGAAATTTTCGAATCATATACAAGAAACCGATATGCCATACTATTGTGTGCATATCCTATGAAAATACAGTCCACCGTTTTAGGGCCAATTTTCACCGCTTTAGGCGCAGGTACGGCTACCTTCGCCAAACACCCTCACATTCGCAAATGTTGGTATGAAGACGTCTTTCCTTTCCATAACTCATATGGAGATTTATTCATTTTCTTTCGAGGTATCCTATTTAATAGGTAATTACTCGTTAAGATAGCTTCGCCCCACATATTAGGCGGTAGACCTGAACTCAGTATCATCGCATTCATCATCTCTTTTAATGTGCGATTCTTTCGTTCGGCCACTCCGTTTGATTGAGGTGAATACGGGGCGGTCAATTCATGGACGATACCATGTTCTACACAGATGCTCCCAATTGGCGCTTCGTATTCTCTCCCTCGATCACTTCTCAATCTTTTAATTTTCTTGCCGAGTTGCGTTTCAACTTCGGTTTTGTAGAGAACGAATTTCTCTAATGCTTCGTCTTTGCTCTTAAGCAAATAAACATAGCAATATTTGGTGCAACGTCAATAAATTTTATAAAATATTCATTGCCACCACGTGTTTGAACGTATTTCAAATCACATAAATCGCTATGAATCAATTCAAGCGGGTTCGGTACTTCTTGCTACCGAAGGGAAAGACGATCTCGTCATTTTTGCTTCAACGCAAATTTTGCATTTATATTTCGAATTAATTTCGAATGTTGGAATATGGTCTATGTTAATTAATCGACGTATCGATTCAAAATTAACGTGACCTAATCTACCGTGCCACAAATTGGAAGATTCAAGCAAGTAAACGGAAGAACGTTTTTCATTCTCATTTACAATAGTCATTACATTCAGCTTGAACAAACCATCACAGGCATAACCTTTACCAACAAACACACTCGACTTAGACAATATCACTTTTTCGGATTCAATAACAATACGAAAACCATGCTTGTTCAACAAGAACCCCGAAATCAGATTTTTCCGTATCTCCGGAATGTATAACACATCTTTCAGCGTCAATATTTTCCCGGAAGTCATTTTGAGCAGCACGCTTCCTTTTCCTCGACGGTAGCAGCAGCCGAGTTGCCCATGTAGATCTTTTCTCCTTCAATCGGCTCACAGGTAGAGAAGAATCTACGGTTCGTGCACACATGACGTGTAGCACCGATATCGATTCACCATTCTTGTGGATTCGACCGAATCATGTTTACCTCCGAAACGACAGCAACAAGATCTAAATCATCGACACCCTTAGTGATGTCTTTTACCATGTTCGCCTCGTTGTTCCTTTTAGGGAAACGGCAGTCCGACGACTTGTGGCCTAGTTTGCCACAATTGAAGCACTTTCCCTTGAACTTATAGTTCGGCTTAGCGACGCCTCCGGTCGTCCCAAGTTTTGCTTTGGGTTTAACCGCGCCTTTGCCCTTTTTAGAGCTATGCTCCACCACGTTTACTTTCGGTTCAGATGAGCTCGATACTCTCTTTTCCGACCTTTTGTTGTCTTCTTCGATTCGAAGTCTAACAATCAGATCCTCCAAAGACATCTCCTTGCGCTTATGCTTGAGATAGTTTTTGAAGTCTTTCCAGCCCGGCGGCAGCTTTTCAATAATAGCCGCAACTTGGAAAGATTCACTCAGAACCATCCGTTCTGCATGGATCTCGTGCAAGATCAATTGGATTTCTTGCACCTGACTGATCACAGTCTTGGAATCGACCATCTTATAATCAAGGAACCGTCCGACAACAAATTTCTTTCTGCCGGCATCCTCAGTTTTATATTTCCGGTCTAACGATTCCCACAATTCCTTAGCCGTAGCGACCGCACCATACACGTTGTACAGAGTATCGCTTAGGGCATTCAGAATATAATTACGACACAGGAAATCAGAGTGTTTCCATGCATCAACAGCGATCACGACCTCAGCGTTCGTCTCGCCGTCGTTCACCTTAGGCTCGACCTCTTTCAGGTATGTTGCTAGGTTCAGCGTGGTGAGGTAGAAGAGCATCTTCTGTTGCCATCTTTTGAACGTCGAGGCTGTCCCCGTAAATTTCTCCGGCTTCTCCAGGTGGTTGACCGGTACGTTTGGCTTCGTAACCACAGGTATGGCAGTGGGGATAAAAGTAGTAGGGAGAACGTCAATGTTTCCTTCGTTTCCCGTAGATTCTTGGTTGTTGAGGAAGTCCACGTAGTCTGACATCTTTGCGGGATCGTGAGTCTATTTTAAGATTGTTGGTCAGGAAAGAAAAAGAAAATATATATATTCGAAGATTGTGTAACACACAATTTCCTTAAAATAGATTCGCTCCCTCACGTATGTGCTAGAGGTTTTAACAAGCGTCTATTTCTCAGGATACTTCGAAAAACACGGCGTTCGTTTAGCACAAAAACGACACCGACAGCGAACGGGGCAAGAAATATAGCAGAAACATTTTTTGGATGAATTAGTAATTTTCTTTTTCCTTTCTTGTGTTATTAATTTTTTTTTTCAAGCCTAATGACCCTATTTATAGAAAAAATTAAAATAATTTTTTTTTTTTAATTCAAGGGCTAAACACACGTTTGAGGAGTGGTTTAAACCACTCCATCAAACTACTTCAAAAACCAACTTTAAAACCATAAACCACTCCTAAAAACCAAATCCTCATTTACCTAAATTATCTAACATTTTACAACATATGTTATCAGTGAGAGACTCTAGCCAACATCAAGCATAAGTATGGAATCTCGACTCGACTAAGTTCTAGCTGCCGACGAAGTTTATTTCCACTTGGTTAAAATTCGGTAAGTTAATCAATTTCCGTTATTGCAAAACTCAAGTTCGTTGTTTTTATATCACGGGGAAGAATACTTGTCGTGTATTCTGGGTGCTGAAATTCATATAGATGCAAATGGTCTCGGCGAGGCAATAAAAAGAAATGGAACATGAATGTCATCGTTGCAACATAAAAGGTCATTGATCACGTTTATGTCGTACGCAAAAGATCGTTTGCTGCTATTTGGTTATGCTGGATCAAATGCTTACATTAGCCGTAGTATTAGGGTTCTTTTGTTTATGTCAATTTGAGATTGAGATTTCTCTTGCTTTTCCAGTGTTACAGGTTTTGTGGTTTGTTTTCCTCAGGAAGAATGCATTTATGTTTCAGGGCGAAGTTTGCTGGTTTTTGCTTCGTTTCGCTATTGTTTCATGTACGTTTTCATAAATTATTTGAATATAATATTTTCGTAGTTTTAACTTTTCTTCAGCAGCACCTCTATTTTATGCGAGTTTATGTAGGCATTTGACATTGCTCTATTCGGAAAATAGTGAAATATTATGTCGGACGTGTTAAGTTTCTGAGTTCTTCCCGGACCAAGATCGAATGGTCTCTGTTGGATGCTATACGTATTCATTTGTTGTTATCATTATTGCTGTTTTAGTTATGTACTAGATTATGTTCAAAGGTTGAAATATCGAAATGTTCTAGCCTGTTCATTAACTCTGTTGTTGAGTTTGTTTGTCGTTCCCTTCGTTTAGTTTATTGGAGCGTGAGATGGTGCTTTGTATACTAATCCATTTTCTAGAAGATATATGAATTCGTTCATTTTTTTTCTTAAACATTGATTTCGTTTTCAAACTTTTATCATATTCATTCATCATGATTATAAGTATGTCGACACTGATTATTTTAGTAGATGTTTTCTCTTATGAATTTAGGGAAAATGATGTTGAACGACATATCGGTGAGTGGCAGTTAGACACCGATGTGCGCTGCGTTGGACAGTGTCGTTGGGCATTGGATGTTTACATATCATCACTTTCGGTTGTTGTGTCGAGCTGCACAAGGGAGCGTGGGTCTTTGCAACGGCGAAATGAACCTCAATGATCTGATGCACGTTGTGATCTAAGGCAGGCGCGCTCGAAGACGACGTGGCGTCCTACAATGGAAGCAACGAAGCAGACGTGTGAGGGAATTGTGCGTGTTGCTCCTTCGGTGCGTAACTCTAGCATGAAAGCTGCTTTGCATGTTAACATGTCTTCTTCGTCATGGGGTTAGAGGATATATAGGTTTGCGTAAAGTGAAGCTCTTCTTTCTCTCTCTCTCTATAAATTTGCTATTTTTTTTCTCTTTACTTGAAATATAAATTTAATATTCCTTTTGTCATTCTCATTGTACTGGCCAAAATGCAAGTAGCAACTGACCCGTCTTTTTTGTTTTACCTTTTCCCTGTAAAATTTTGATAAGCTGATGCGAATCAAAATTCATTTATTTTTATTTTATTTCTGAATAATGTTTTATATACCTAAAGAGTCAGCCTCGACGGCGATTGCTATGGCATGAATTTGCGTGACCACACTTGTCAGATTTTTTGTGTGAGGCAAGTCAGATCTGCAAGACACTTCATGCTTGGCTTCGAAGATTGGTAAGGGAAAGTGAGGCTGTCAGGAACCGAAATTAAAACCATAAATCATTCTATGCATCATACGGATTTCTATATTTGTATAAATAATTTCATGATATATGTATATAAGTATTACGAAAGGGACCAAGATATAATAAATTAGGATGGTTGAAATGGAATTAATAATATGAATAAATATTAATTCGTGTAGTGATGATGTGCGAAGTATTGATTCGTGAAATTAGAGGATTCATGAAGATCATGAGGTAGTCAATTCGTGAAATGAGGAGTCGTGAAGGAAGTTAGTTCGCGAGGTTGATGATTCGTGAAATTGGAAATGCGTGAAGTTATGAATTAGTGAAGTGTAAGTTCACGAATAGAGAACATTTCACGAATGTGAAGTCACGAATTGAGAGATAGAAATTAAGTTGCGAATTGCAATGTTAATTCGTGAAGTTGAAAGACTAGTTGATTATTAAAAATAATAATATATATATATATATATATATATATATATATATATAAGTGATGATTCGTGAAGTTGATTGGGAAGTTGAAGATTTGAAAGGTTATGGATTCGTGAAGTTTGAGAAAACAATCGTTTAGTGAATTCGTCTAGTATCAATAGTAGTATTATAGTTTACGAATTATAACTACTTCACTAATTAGATTACGAATTGGGTAAGGCAGAAACCAATTTCACGGATTGAGAACAGTTTGCGAATTAGAATGATGATTTGCGAAGTGGAAGTTGATTCGTGAAAGAGACAATTGGCGAAGTGATCAATCAGTGAAATATTGATTCGTGAAGCTTATTAATTTGTGAAATTGTGGGAGTAGTTAAGTTGTTGATCCTCAAGTTCGTGAACGTGGCCAAATATTTATATTAATATTGAAATCTTATTGTAGCATGAAAGTGATTGAATAATAAATTAATATGGATGGTGGCTAAGAGTTGTTAAGATAAAGACATTAGAAGTCAACGTGGATGTCATTCATTTTAATCTAATACCTAAAGAGATAAAAGAACAAAAGTGTATTAATTATGATCATCAACGAAATTTTTAAAGTTGAAGTTAGAGAAGAAAACTTGTACAGAACGCAACCCAAAGCTTCGGAAGGGTATGATCTTTATTGTAATTTTCATGTTTTTAGTTATGAATTAACATGTTTAAGGGTTAGCATACATAAAATTCATAGTTGATCATGTTTAATTAACATGGATTTTTTTTAAAAGATTTGAAGGATACGAACTTTTACTAAGAATTTATGTTTAAAGTTATTATTAAGCATATAATCACGAAAGTTGTTTAAACCATGTTTTATGAAGTCTTTAATTTACGAGGATTTGGAATTGAATTAGGGTTTTCACGAATTTCTTTTGGTTATGATTTAATCATGAGTTTGATCGAAATTATAGGGTTTCTAATGACAAGTTCATATCTACTCGTGTTCATGTAGGGTTTTAAATGATCTTGAGATATTAGATTTGATCGAATGATTTGAGAGAAGAGAATGAAAATAGTGTTTAAAACAGTTGAAGGGATGGTTTGCGAATTCTTTCCATAGGTTAATAAAGTTCGCAAAGTGAAGCTTGTGTGAATTGATAAAAGGTAGAAACCTTGCATAGGTTGGGTGTTCGCGAGTTGGACGGTTTGCGGGTTGGACAATGAATTCGTGAGTTTCGAATTATTTTAATGAAGGCTTGAATAAGAATTAGAAAAAGGATGTTCATATAATAACAATGTTAGGTAATCAATATATAGTATTTTCTTTACATGTTAGTTTCGAACATCAAGTTCGAAATCAGTTTGGCAATAATTAATAAAGAACCAATGAATCATTAGAATAAGGATTATCGTATTAGGTAAAGGTCATTTTCGCAAGTAACTATGAAGTGATTGAATTAGATTGAGAAATTGAACCACGCAGACTTTTGAAATAACTTGAGAAGTTAACGATAAGTTTCGAAAAACTCATGTGGGGTCAAAAATTTAATTGAATGTCAAAATAATAATATGTGAGAGTTTCGAACTATGTAATATCAAGTCATTTGCGAAAGCTACTTAAGTTTGAAATTATATTGTGAGATTTGTAAATTTACGAAGCATGAGAAGGATTTTTGAACTAAGCTAACTTTTATAATATATATATATAGTTGACCACAAATGATTAACGGAACTATGATTGCGTAGGTCAAGTAAAATTTGAAACTAAGCTCATTTGATATTATTAGAGTTCAAGAACTAATATTCCTAATCACCTGATAAAGCATATGCATCAAGCATGCTCATCATTATAAGGGTTTATATTTACCGAATAAAATACCTCTATAGGTCAGGATTCTGAACACAGGGACAAAGTCGGTTGACGACGAGGTTGTAAAACCATACTGTGAGTATGATATGCAACATGTATTTCCTTTATTTGCGTTTTATTTTAGTTGAATGATCTATGACTTTGATTTCGTGCTATAAGAAATTAACTAGAACTGCTTTGCTACAATGTGTTTTTATTGATATATACGATTTGAATTTACATAGTACGATAGGATTTCATGGGTTATATGGTATAGACTAAATTACACGTGTTATATAAAATATTTACATGATTTATATGGCTACGATGTGCTTTTATGTGACATATGGAATGGACCTGATTTATATGGCTATTACGTGTTTAAAGGGGTTATAGCTAGCACATGCTTATAAGTGTGATACACTACTTGATGAATATATGATGTACGTTTTATACGAAGTCGCATGTCGAGTATAGCATACGTACTTGAAATAAAAGGAGAAACCGTTATGACTGTTACGGCTTTGGACTACATTCTACGGTTATATCCCTACAAATCGGGGGATACTATGGTTACGTCCCTACGGGGTCAATAGTACAAGTCTAGTCGGTTCATAACGGGAGTATCAAGTGTACACGAGCATATAGTATTGCATAAGATCTACGGATCTAATGGAAAGGAAAGGATTATGCTATTTGTATACGATCTACGGATCTAATTGAAAGGAAATGATTATGCTATTTGTATACGATCTAGGGATCCTACACACAATGGTCATGTGATTGGAATGTTTCATGAGCAATGGTTATGTGATTCTGTTATTGGAATGAAAGATGAAAATGAGAAGTTTACAGGAACATAGATGGAACGAAATGTTTATATGATTGGAATGTTCGGTTGTTCGTGAAAATGGATTGATCGATTATTACAGATTATGAAAAATTAGTTACGTGAATACGGATGGAAAGAAATTACCTTGTTACGTTATCTATGATAGAATATGTGATAAAGATGGTTTACGTGGAAAAGATTTGTTTAATTGTTACGATTTTATTTATTATACTTGATATACGGATTTCGAACTACGGTTGATGGTTTATAAACAATGATTACATGAATTTGTGAATAATGATTTATGGACGTTGATTAAATGATTTTATGAGCAATGGTGATATGATAGAATATTATATGATAGAATTATTTACGTGAACAACCATGGAAAGGAGTTATGATTTGTTTATTGTATTTAATTTACGGATTTTAAGAACGACACTATATGATGAAATTGTTTACGTCGAACAACGGTTACATGATAGGATGATCTGAGTAAATGTGTTGGAAGAAATTGATTATTTGTTTTGAGAATTATAATGGTTTATTTGATGAAATTATGTACATGAATATTGTTAGGGAGGAGATGGTTATTGATTACAGTTTTATTATTATATTACCATGGAATAACATGTTGCGATCATACTCAGTGAAGTTAGTTCCACAGTTTTGTAGATAATTAACAGGCATCGTAGATGGCTTCTCTCATAAAACATGGATTCCAGGTCGGTCGGCTACGCTCTCATCCTGCTCCCCAGAGTTCATCGTATGCATATAGTTAAGGAACGTTAGCAATTTTTTTTTTTGTATGTTGCTAAAATAAATACTTGTGATAGTATGTACACTATATGTGAAAAGGTATAGACCAGATGTACGCCCTCATTTATGTTAAAAAGAATGGCTATGAAATGAAAAGAAAAGCGAAAAATTTTACGTGAAAAATGTTATAGCTGTGCAAATACGGAAAAAGGAAAACGGGGCGTTACATGTATGGTATCAGAGCCTAGGTTTTAGGTTCTGTAGACAATTGCACGGTATGTGTATTTTATGTGTTCCCTTAGATTCTTTTTGCATATTTAGGCAATGGCAATAGACTGATGCATATAGAACACGATGAACTTATGAGAGGGGGAGGAGGAAGACCGGCCGCACCTGAATCATATTCATCTCATACGCTTAAGCAATGTGAATGTGAAGGTCCCTGACAATTCTCCGTAAATGGTAGTATGATATGTTGCGGAAGATAGGTATTGTGAATTTTATGGGAATGGTAGATGATGCAGAAGTCGGAATTCAGCTGAAACGAACACCAAAGGAAAATTTGAGAGTGTGGTCTCATTTTTACGGGGACAGGTATATGAATAGTGGAAAATAGTTAAAGATGGTATTGTATAAACCAAGGCGTACTTGAGAGGATCTCTTAAGAAAGTCTAATGAAACTTACATGTCTGACAGTTATAAGGAACGGGAAAAAAAATTAATTAAGGAATAGCTATTCGTGTGACAGAATTTAGAAGTTTTCAGAGTAATAAAAGGATGGTAAGGGTATCTGATTTACGTTACAAGCATACAATGATTGGACTAAAGGTAAAAGACATACAGAATTTAGGAAATGTTTGATATTTCTGCTGCGGAATTGCCGGGATGATCATAGCTTACATAGTTCAAAACAGAAGAACGCAGACGACTAAAAAAATATATAAAAAAAAAAACAAACTGCGACAAAGGACAAAGGACGGATATATCAAAGGACGAACACATTGCCACATGAGATTGTTACATACAGGTGCACCTGGTACAACCCAATACACAAAGATCGCTATTGCGATTCCGAGCAAACTTAAGTAAATCACTAGCTCTAGTTTCAACTTCTCAAGGTTATCCATGGAACAGGAAATACTGAAATGCTCAGAGAAAGAAGTAATTATGTTGAAGATGTGAGGGTGTCTTATTAGCGTCGTTAAAGAACTCCTACTTATAGGTGTTTTCGTGAGAAAAACGACAATACCTAGCATCAATACAGCTCATCCTCCTCATTAATGAGGCGGAAATGTTTTTGACTTAGGAGTTCGGCGCTGTATGAGGTGGAAAGAGAAATTGTTTTCTTTCTCGAGAAGCAATATGAGCCAGAAAAAAAAGTATGTAGATATTTCCAACTGAATAGGTTAATAATCTCACTGTCTATGGTTTTCTATAAATCTCTGTCTTGGAGCAGCTGAGGTTAATTAATTTTGTAAATCCTAGTCAGCCTGGAAATTCTAAATGATAATTTGTTCGATCAATTGTAATGTTCCAAAGTATTTTTCAAAATTGACTTATGATTGGAATACTATCAACTAAATTCGGCAGGTGATAGTCCAAAGATTACTTTTAAAACGAAGTATGAGCATCTAGTTATGCTATTGGACTAACAAATGCTTTGCAATCTTATTAACGTTGATGAATGACGTATTTCGACTCTACATAGACCAGTTCGTGATCGTCCTTATTGACGACAATCTGGTATATTTTAAGTCAAAAAGAAAAACACGAACGACATTTGAAGAATGTCAATGGAATTTTGACGAGATAAAGGAATGATTAACTATAACTCTGGTGTTGATTATTCTTATGGGTACAGATGATTGTGCAATTCATAGGGACGTGTCGTATTAAGGATTGGAATATGTGTTAAATTAGCATGGAAAAGTATTGCCATGTGTACCCTGATAGATGATACGAGACGTTTCTAAATCTATGATTTGGAATTAAATTGCCGTAGTGTTTGCATTAACGATATGGAAACATACCTATGTAGCACAATATTCCAAATATTCAGGGACTATAAGGCTTTAAAAACATTTGTTGGTGAAAAGAACTAAATGTGAGATAAAAGCATTGGACCGAGTTGTTATAGGAACTCGATGGAAAAGCGAATGTTGCTAGGGACGGCCGAGTCATATGATTCTATTTCTTATTTATTGACATATTTGATCTTCAGTTTGATTAATCTGAAATAAATAGATGCCGGAATGAAGGTGACTAACTACGGATATTACATATGCTTCGATCCTAATGCATTTTATTATGACGGATCGAATTAAACAAGTTCAGGTAATGAATGAAAAGTGAGACAAGATAGTAGAGAAGTTGAAACAGGGACTAGGGAAAAATCTTATACCTATGATTGCTCATATATAACAGTACGAAATTTCGAGGACGAAGTTTCTTTTAAGAGGGGGAGAATTGTCAGGAACCGAAATTAAAACCATAAATCATTCTATGCATCATACGGATTTCTATATTTGTATAAATAATTTCATGATATATGTATTACGAAAGGGACCAAGATATAATAAATTAGGATGGTTGAAATGGAATTAATAATATGAATAAATATTAATTCGTGTAGTGATGATGTGCGAAGTATTGATTCGTGAAATTAGAGGATTCATGAAGATCATGAGGTAGTCAATTCGTGAAATGAGGAGTCGTGAAGGAAGTTAGTTCGCGAGGTTGATGATTCGTGAAATTGGAAATGCGTGAAGTTATGAATTAGTGAAGTGTAAGTTCACGAATAGAGAACATTTCACGAATGGGAAGTCACGAATTGAGAGATAGAAATTAAGTTGCGAATTGCAATGTTAATTCGTGAAGTTGAAAGACTAGTTGATTATTAAAAATAATAATAATAATATATATATATATATATATATATATATAAGTGATGATTCGTGAAGTTGATTGTGAAGTTGAAGATTTGAAAGGTTATGGATTCGTGAAGTTTGAGAAAACAATCGTTTAGTGAATTCGTCTAGTATCAATAGTAGTATTATAGTTTACGAATTATAACTACTTCACTAATTAGATTACGAATTGGGTAAGGCAGAAACCAATTTCACGGATTGGGAACAGTTTGCGAATTAGAATGATGATTTGCGAAGTGGAAGTTGATTCGTGAAAGAGACAATTGGCGAAGTGATCAATCAGTGAAATATTGATTCGTGAAGCTTATTAATTTGTGAAATTGTGGGAGTAGTTAAGTTGTTGATCCTCAAGTTCGTGAATGTGGCCAAATATTTATATTAATATTGAAATCTTATTGTAGCATGAAAGTGATTGAATAATAAATTAATATGGATGGTGGCTAAGAGTTGTTAAGATAAAGACATTAGAAGTCAACGTGGATGCCATTCATTTTAATCTAATACCTAAAGAGATAAAAGAACAAAAGTGTATTAATTATGATCATCAACGAAATTTTTAAAGTTGAAGTTAGAGAAGAAAACTTGTACAGAACGCAACCCAAAGCTTCGGAAGGGTATGATCTTTATTGTAATTTTCATGTTTTTAGTTATGAATTAACATGTTTAAGGGTTAGCATACATAAAATTCATAGTTGATCATGTTTAATTAACATGGATTTTTTTTAAAAGATTTGAAGGATACGAACTTTTACTAAGAATTTATGTTTAAACTTATTATTAAGCATATAATCACAAAAGTTGTTTAAACCATGTTTTATGAAGTCTTTAATTTACGAGGATTTGGAATTGAATTAGGGTTTTCATGAATTTCTTTTGGTTATGATTTAATCATGAGTTTGATCGAAATTATAGGGTTTCTAATGACAAGTTCATATCTACTCGTGTTCATGTAGGGTTTTAAATGATCTTGAGATATTAGATTTGATCGAATGATTTGAGAGAAGAGAATGAAAATAGTGTTTAAAACAGTTGAAGGGATGGTTTGCGAATTCTTTCCATAGGTTAATAGAGTTCGCAAAGTGAAGCTTGTGTGAATTGATAAAAGGTAGAAACCTTGCATAGGTTGGGTGTTCGCGAATTGGACGGTTTGCGGGTTGGACAATGAATTCGTGAGTTTCGAATTATTTTAATGAAGGCTTGAATAAGAATTAGAAAAAGGATGTTCATATAATAACAATGTTAGGTAATCAATATATAGTATTTTCTTTACATGTTAGTTTCGAACATCAAGTTCGAAATCAGTTTGGCAATAATTAATAAAGAACTAATGAATCATTAGAATAAGGATTATCGTATTAAGTAAAGGTCATTTTCGCAAGTAACTATGAAGTGATTGAATTAGATTGAGAAATTGAACCACGCAGACTTTTGAAATAACTTGAGAAGTTAACGATAAGTTTCGAAAAACTCATGTGGGGTCAAAAATTTAATTGAATGTCAAAATAATAATATGTGAGAGTTTCGAACTATGTAATATCAAGTCATTTGCGAAAGCTACTTAAGTTTGAAATTATATTGTGAGACTTGTAAATTTACGAAGCATGAGAAGGATTTTTGAACTAAGCTAACTTTTGAAATATATATATAGTTGACCACAAATGATTAACGGAACTATGATTGCGTAGGTCAAGTAAAATTTGAAACTAAGCTCATTTGATATTATTAGAGTTCAAGAACTAATATTCCTAATCACCTGATAAAGCATACGCATCAAGCATGCTCATCATTATAAGGGTTTATATTTACCGAATAAAATACCTCTATAGGTCAGGATTCTGAACACAGGGACAAAGTCGGTTGACGACGAGGTTGTAAAACCATACTGTGAGTATGATATGCAACATGTATTTCCTTTATTTGCGTTTTATTTTAGTTGAATGATCTATGACTTTGATTTCGTGCTATAAGAAATTAACTAGAACTGCTTTGCTACAATGTGTTTTTATTGATATATGAGATTTGAATTTACATAGTACGATAGGATTTCATGGGTTATATGGTATAGACTAAATTACACGTGTTATATAAAATATTTACATGATTTATATGGCTACGATGTGCTTTTATGTGACATATGGAATGGACCTGATTTATATGGCTATTACGTGTTTAAAGGGGTTATAGCTAGCACATGCTTATAAGTGTGATACACTACTTGATGAATATATGATGTACGTTTTATACGAAGTCGCATGTCGAGTATAGCATACGTACTTGAAATAAAAGGAGAAACCGTTATGACTGCTACGGCTTTGGACTACATTCTACGGTTATATCCCTACAAATCGGGGGATACTATGGTTACGTCCCTACAAATAGGGGCATACAGAGTCCTGTACAGGCACATAAAAATAATTACAGTTACAGAGTCCCATGCATGGGCCCCTACGGGGTCAATAGTACAAGTCTAGTCGGTTCATAACGGGAGTATCAAGTGTACACGAGCATATAGTATTGCATAAGATCTACGGATCTAATGGAAAGGAAAGGATTATGCTATTTGTATACGATCTACGGATCTAATTGAAAGGAAATGATTATGCTATTTGTATACGATCTATGGATCCTACACACAATGGTCATGTGATTGGAATGTTTCATGAGCAATGGTTATGTGATTCTGTTATTGGAATGAAAGATGAAAATGAGAAGTTTACAGGAACATAGATGGAACGAAATGTTTATATGATTGGAATGTTCGGTTGTTCGTGAAAATGGATTGATCGATTATTACAGATTATGAAAAATTAGTTACGTGAATACGGATGGAAAGAAATTACCTTGTTACGTTATCTATGATAGAATATGTGATAAAGATGGTTTACGTGGAAAAGATTTGTTTAATTGTTACGATTTTATTTATTATACTTGATATACGGATTTCGAACTACGGTTGATGGTTTATAAACAATGATTACATGA
Source organism: Craterostigma plantagineum (assembly GCA_027422505.1). Classification (NCBI taxonomy): domain Eukaryota; kingdom Viridiplantae; phylum Streptophyta; class Magnoliopsida; order Lamiales; family Linderniaceae; genus Craterostigma; species Craterostigma plantagineum. The sequence continues at coordinate 11,422,215 of JAPQWV010000001.1, forward strand.
ATTTGTGAATAATGATTTATGGACGTTGATTAAATGATTTTATGAGCAATGGTGATATGATAGAATATTATATGATAGAATTATTTACGTGAACAACCATGGAAAGGAGTTATGATTTGTTTATTGTATTTAATTTACGGATTTTAAGAACGACGCTATATGATGAAATTGTTTACGTCGAACAACGGTTACATGATAGGATGATCTGAGTAAATGTGTTGGAAGAAATTGATTATTTGTTTTGAGAATTATAATGGTTTATTTGATGAAATTATGTACATGAATATTGTTAGGGAGGAGATGGTTATTGATTACAGTTTTATTATTATATTACCATGGAATAACATGTTGCGATCATACTCAGTGAAGTTAGTTCCACAGTTTTGTAGATAATTAACAGGCATCGTAGATGGCTTCTCTCATAAAACATGGATTCCAGGTCGGTCGGCTACGCTCTCATCCTGCTCCCCAGAGTTCATCGTATGCATATAGTTAAGGAACGTTAGCAATTTTTTTTTTGTATGTTGCTAAAATAAATACTTGTGATAGTATGTACACTATATGTGAAAAGGTATAGACCAGATGTACGCCCTCATTTATGTTAAAAAGAATGGCTATGAAATGAAAAGAAAAGCGAAAAATTTTACGTGAAAAATGTTATAGCTGTGCAAATACGGAAAAAGGAAAACGGGGCGTTACAGAGGCGCAGCCGATTTTTCCCCTGAATGGCGTGACCTTGGTCATAATGTATGTTCAAGTTTGTATCTTTATAACAGTTGGTTCGATGTATTGGAAACCTCTACGGTCAGATCTTATATTTCTTAATCCCCTATTTATCCATAATTGAGAGGGTTAAAATAGACGTTGCATTTATGATATTTTTTCCATTTAATCGTTTTAATGAGGAATTGGTATTTGTTTTGAACCCTCCATTTGTATGAAAATTTTCATTCGATCACGCCATGGAGTGTTTTCAATGATTGATTTTATGGGCAAAAGAGGATTTAGCATTTATATTGTGTTAAAAATATTTTCCTTTTCCATTTACTGAATATGACATTATATCTTAGTTCAAATGGATTTGAAAATTATGCGTGCTATTAATTTTTATTGGTTTTATCTTTCAAGATGAGCACATGATGTTGAGATTGATAACTCAATAAAAATAAGTTTACGCTTGATGCTCTTTCTTTGATATGTGATTTGGTTTTGAAGTTAAAGGAAAAAAATTTCGGCATATTAGAAAACGTTGCACACTAATATGAAGATGCTTAGATTCGACTAAAATAATCATTAAGGAATGGTTTGAACATATCATATTTGTAGTTGTTGCATTAAACCTTTTCTATAAAGATATGCTATCGATGCTATAACTTAATGTTTTGGCTGGACACTTTCATTCTGTGTTTTGTTTGGAGACTCGAATCGTTTCATGCTGATAGAAGTTAAAGAAAAAGGCGAGGTCATTGCTGCAAGACATATATTTTTTAGATTATAAGCAACACAAATGCATCCAAACAAAAACGGAAGTGATATGCAAGAGCAGATGAACTCGGAAGTGATATGCAAGAGCAGATGAACTGGTGAATAACTAACATAAAAGTCAAAAATACATTTATGCGAATCTAAGAAAATAAAGTTTTATAAGCTGGTGCACCGGAGGTAAAAGTTTCCGAGTTGAAATCTTAATTTATGAGTGCGAGTATGTTGCGTAATTATATGTTCCATTACATTTTAGCCCTAATATATGCTTGCCAACTTACCCTGGTTAGAATTACTTAATCAATGTAGGAAAGTGATCTTACGTTAAGGTCTCAAAGGCCAGAAGGCAGCTATTCCTGCATACTCTTTTCGTAACTGAGATTACAATAGTTGAGTGTAAATAAATAGTGTAATGAGCATGTATATGTTTGCTATATATGTGTTGGACAAGTAGAAGATGGCAGCAAAAGAAAGCAGAGTGAGAGAGGAAAGCTCTGAACTTGGCCAAATCCACTTTTTAAAAAGGGGAGAAACCTCCAAGACATTGCTCAAAATGTTTATGCCATCAAGTACCGTGACAAATGATAATCATTGTGTATAATTGTTATAGAATCAATTAGAAGAATTTGCTGGCTTAATGTTGTTATATTAGTTATGCATATGAAAGACCCGTGCATTGCACGGGCAAAAAACTAGTTCATATAGATGCAAATGGTCTCGGTGAGGCAATAAAAAGACATGGAACATGAATGTCATCGTTGCGACTTAAAATGTCATTGATCACGTTTATGTCGTACGCAAAAGATCATTTGCGGCTTGAAAGCCATTGATCATGTACCTGTCGTATGGGAAAGCATTTCGTCGACCTCTACCAAGCATCGTTGAAGAAAAAGAAGAAAATGTTGAGACAAACCTTCATGTGATTTCGGTTTCACTGAAAATGTCTTTAATGATTTTACTTCTTTAGATGTTGCTGATTTTTTTTGTCAATCACCCCGGACGTGAAACTAGTAGAAATCACCCCGGCGGTGAAACTATTGTACACGCTGAAGGTGATATGCTTAGAAATGTAAGTCTTTTAAAATATTTTGAAATAATCATAACAATAATATTTTAATTTATCCATGATAGTTATTAATTTCCTTAATTTTTATATCGTTATTAATATTATTTTATTTTTCTATTTTTTAAGAAAAGGACGTTTCTCGTACGAATGGCAAAAAATTATATCTCGCAAACACCGCAACAATGCATTCTATCTTTAAAGATAAAAATATTCCTCGTCTCTTGTGATGCAAGAGTCACATGTTAATACTATGTGATAGTACAAATATTATCGAATGCTCCGGAAGAGCAGTTATATTTTGCATCGAGGAATAAAATGCATCGACGATGCGTTATATTCTTCAAAGTCAATAGAAATTTTGCACCATGAATTATTATTTGGAATAACCAGTTGGGTCATCCCGGTTGTAACGACCCTCACCCTCTAATCGCTAATTAGCGATAAATCGCATCGGGTTTAGCAGCGAAAGCCGCGGAGAACCCATTTTACAAAAATATTTATTTACACAAAATGTTACTACGAACTGGCCGAAGGCCCAAAAAACCCCCTATCACTCGCCCACAGGTCGTCATCCATGTACAGCCCCGCCCTCAAAAGCCCATGGAAGCTCCGATAGCCAGCCCCCACCGTCGATTACCTACAACACGCAAACACTGAGCAATTGCCCAGTAGGTGAAATAATGCATGCACGTGTGACTCGCTCACGTTCACTCACCTCCAATTCTAACCCATGCAATGGCACTCACTATCACTAATCACAACCGGGATACACTCACCACCTCACAACGGGCCTGGGCTCGATACTGTGCACCATCACGCGAAATCACTACCACGATCACGAACACAACCACAACACGATCACTACACTACGGCAGTGGCCTACACTGAGCAGCCTCCCTGAGCCGTATCAGGTCACACTCTCAGGTCGCCTCTTCTGCCAATGCGGTGCCCACGCTGGTAGCGTACGCTAGGTCCCGTAACGGTGCCCAGGTCGCAACCTCCAGGTCGCCTCCTCCCGCATGCGACAGCGTGGCCTACACTAGCTAGCCTACTTGGGGATATCCCAAGTCGCTCCTTTCTAGGTCGCCCGCAGTCTGCCGCATAATGTCCAACGGGCCAATGGCTCACCGTCACAGGCGCTGATGCACAGCAGATGCCCACACTCACATGACTCCTCTACGGGTTGACAGCCAATATCGGCTACACGCTCAATAGGCACAATACAGTACCACTGTTCCACCACGGCTTCGTGAAATGACATGTAATGCACATGCAGGCATTTACGTGATAATACATGAAACGTGATGCCACATGAAATGCACATAAAATACGTAAAACACATAATTCACCGAAGCACATAAAATCACATAATTATCAAATAGGTGTTTACGCGTTGTAGATGGATATTCCACCTACCTGTCCTCCTGCTAACGTCAAATACAAGGTCTGATGGAGTCCCTATATGTCGGTCCTCTGAATATAATAAATATTATTAGTATCTTTATCAACCCTCGAACTATATAGTCTCAAATAATTATATCACAAATTATTAAAATATTCTAAGTTTAAGATGACCTAAATCGCCCAACTTATGGTCAACTCTAAGTCAACACTCGATGTTTAATGACTCTGAATCGCCCGATTTGTGGTCCTCAACGAATCGCCCAATTTTCACTTGGCTTTTAAATCGCCCGATTGACTAGGTTTAATACCTAGTTTCGCCCGGTTGGTTATCTTGCAATTCGCCCGATTGTACCCCTTGAATCGCCCGATTAGTTATAGTATAACTCACTTTCGCCCGATTCATTGCATGCATGAAAACGTGAGTCGCCCGATTCCATGTCTTATCGAGAAATCGCCCGATTTAGTGTTTAAGTTCGGCGAAATTACTTTCGCCCGAAACTTGTTTAAATTAAAATCGCCCGATTTATATGAAAGTCGCCCGAATGTGATATTCAAATATTCTAAGACTCGAAACACGTAAAATCGCTCGATCTTAACATGAAAGTGGAATCGCCCGATTCCTTCAAAAATGTTGATTCTTCAAAAACCCTAAAAATGAAATTCTTATATTATCAAGATTAGCTTTAAAAATTATTTCTAACCCAGAATATCTTACACCCTAAAACATGGAGCATCCTATAATTTTCGAAAATTATTAATTCATAAATGTGAGTGCTAACTCAAGGACTTTAAGAATTCTTAAGTATTGTTACTCTTCGCACAGAACCCATAAAACTTCTACTTTAATTCGAGAACTCTACTGAATTAATGCCATCCTCCTATCAAAATTACATAATCTATTTAATATCACTTAATCATGTATATATATATCGTGTAGAAGTATATACTACCGAGAATAAATCAGTTACATGAATCCTAAATTGAACCTTGAAGAGTTAGGGTTTCCTGAACATGACAACCCACGAGATTATTTAGAATCCTCCCTTTGTCATGAGATAAGCATATGACTTTAGGGAGAATGATTTGAATATACTATGTTCAAGCACTATACCTTTGCTTAAGTTGTCGAGCTGTTGGTCTATGTAGTCGAGGTGCTAGATTATCCTTTCTCCTTTTCTTCGTATGATTTCTTTTGTAGGTATGAGAAGTTTGTTTTTAATTCACAAGTAAGGATATATACTACAATAAGGTCCTCGAAAATAATGTTGATTAGATAGCTTTGTAGATGGCGAATTTTTACTTTAGGATTAAGCAATCTTATAGTTATCTTATTCTTGGGATTTGTGGGCTTTATTTTGAAATTTAAACTCTTATCCAATACAGCCAAGTTTAATTTATCTTAGCATATTGAGTTTTATTTAGCTCTTAAAGTCAATTTCGAAATCTATTTGAAACCATTGAAATTTATATTCTTGTTTCACAGTTGAACTTTCTTTATCAAGTTTCCTAATCCATAAAACTTACACATTTATTTACATAAAAATCCCGTTTTAAATTTTTACGGGTATTACACCGGTTCTATAATGATGCTAAGAATTATTGAGAATTCATGCAGTCATTCTTTGAGTAATCAAATAAATACTTCGATTTAACGATTTTCTCTTGTGTTGCGTTCTCTCAAGGCAAATTAGTTATTTGGTCTTCACAATTAAAAACAGGAAACGAATCTCCTAAACTTTCGAAGCGCGTACATGGCGGTATACGTGGGTCGCCCGCCTTGTGGACTCGGTATTTAATGATTTTAATCGATGCATCGACGAGATGGTAAAATGTATGCTTATTATCAACTCACAACCTAGCATTTTTAAGATTATTAGGTGATTTGATTCGTTACGCGCTCATTTTCCCTACTACACAATCAGACAATCCATCTTGACAATGCTATTGAATTTTTTGTTCACAAGCTTTTAATGATTATTGGATGTCAATTGGGATAAGTGTTGAACATCCATTAGCTTCACAAAAAATGAACTTGCAGAATCGTTTATAAAGCGCTTATAATTAATTGTTCGGCCATCACATATGAGAGCGATCTCCCAACTTTTGCTTGGGGGGGGGGGGGGGGTTCATGCTATTTTGCATGCGCCAGCGGTAATTCGAATTAGGCCAACACTTACCATGAAGTCTCTTCAATGCAATTGGTTTAGGGATAGGAACCAAACATTTCCCATCTAAATTTTTTAGGGTGTGCGATCTATGTTTCGATTAAAGGTTTGGAATTATGTTGGCTTTGAATCTTCATATTAATTATCTTGAGCCAAAGACTGAAAATTTATTTAATTAATTTGTTTGATTCATTTTGATGAATCAGTTTCCCAACATTAGGGGGAGATGAAAAAGCCCCAAAAGAAAGAAAACTAGTTAATGAATTATTATTGTCCCATTATGATCCTCGTACTAAGCAATGTGAACTGGAAGTTCAAAAGCTAATTCATTTGTAAAATTTAGCAAATCAATTGCCAGACGCCTTTAATGATCCTAGTGCATGCGTCGGTAGCTAAATCAGTCTTAACAACGACGTGGGATCTTGAGTTGTCGTGAGAGATACCTCAAGTAAATTTGTGATATATGCCCCAAGTAAACTAACTTAACTGGGACGTGCAGGGGAGTTTGGTAGTTTCACCGGTCAGTATTTATCATAGAGTCGAGTTCAGTGACTTTGACACTGCATGACTTCCGCTCATCGTGGATACTAGTGAAGGGTTTATATGTATGACTATAGTATGTAGCCGGTTCGTGAATTAAAATTATTTCGAAATTATTTCTCAACACGGGATCCGTTATGTACCAATATATTGGCTAGGTGAATACCGCTTGGATTTCTCCCAGTGTTGTGTTGAGATGAACAAATAGGGTCTGACGTAAAAAGGATCATTGAGGTAATGACATCGAAAAACATATAAGTTCTCTCTCTCCCTCCCTCTCTCTCTCTCTCTCTCTCTCTCTCTCTCTTTCTCTCTCTCTCTCTCTCTCTCTCTCTCTCTCTCTCTTAGTACTTCTTCGTTAGACACATCGCGCGGTTGACAATACACCTCTTGTCAAAACCAATTGTTCTTGCTCACTATTCAGTCACGTATACTGGATTGATCCCTTAACTTTGAGAATTTAAGGCCGTTAATGTTATTTTTATTCTACGAGTTTCCGAACGATCTTAGGGAAACGGGTTCGCCGAAATTTTTTTCATTCCACATGTTCACAGGGACACATGGATTCCGGGAATCGAATGACTGTCCCCAACAGAAAATACTTTTGCTCTCTCTCTCTCTCTCCCTAGCCAGCGTTTGCTCAGAACATTTAATCTCGGAACCAGTTTCATTAGGTTATAAAACTTGTTAAACTTTAGATCGAGGGATCCGTCTTGTCATTACATTCTCCACCTTAATATGACGTCTTTGTGGGATTTTTTTTAGCTTCTTCATGCCTCCACATATCCTAGTAGTCATAGGCCCACTTTTCTCCACCAGAACTACATCTATACATAGATACGGTTCCTTTGAAATCCACTCAGAGTCAGCCATCCTCCTCTTCTTCAGGATTTTGATTCTGAAATTTGCCATTTGAGTTGAAAATTAGCCTTATCCTAAACTCTGATAGTTAAATTTATTTGGTAATCAACATAAGTGTAAGCACTTGAAAGCTCTTTTCACTTCAATTCATCAATTGTCTACTAAGAAAGTATTAATAATATTTTGAAAATCAAATTGAATAAAAAAAATTATGGAGGTGACCCAACTCGATATATTATGAGTTTCATGAACTCCCAGAACACACTCGTTTGGAACTTTTCAATGAACGTAATCCCTCTCGGTTAGAGTAGTGGCTTATTGGACTTCTATGTCCTTAACTCAATAACGCTCATCCTCTTTCAACCTATTCGGCATCTACATGGGATTTTATCATAATGTTTTAATTGTTCCGGAAACTACGAGTCCCTTGAATATGTGAAATTTAAAAATTTTTGGGATTCCCATTAAACTTGAAGATCATCCGGAAACATTCAAAAAACATATACAACACGTAAATTCAGCCACACAATTCCAACCATACAAAAAAAAACTAGAAGGGTTCAAGCACTTCACCCACAAGTAGCGAGCTAGAATATTCTTAAAATCAACGTGTCGAAGAGGGCGATTTAGGTTACAACATATATTGGAGGGTCGACGGAGGGGATGGCAGCGTCAGAGATTGAAAAAAAACCCAAAATCGAGAGATTTATTTGCGGTGCTCACGGTGGTTGCTCACGGTAGGTGGGCATCATAGCATATATAATATATATGTATCGCTCTTTGTAAGACTGTTTCAGTGTTTTTTTAAGCCTTTGGTTCGTCTCAACAACATCTGAAGGCTTTCAGGAGTTCGATATTCATGTAGCAATCTCGTAGTATCGAATCGTTCTCAAGATACAATACGAATGATGATTCATAATTGACGAGCCGGCTATAGACTTTCGTCTGACGTATAAACCCTTTACATATGTCCTTGTCAGATGAGAGCCATGATATATCAACTTACTAACTCGATTCTATGCCATATACAAGTTCGTTCATTGATTCAACCATGTCAACCTCTTACTTTCCAACTGAATGGTTGGGAAAATGACCAAAGATTCAAAATCTACGTTTCAAGACTAATAGACTACTAATTTTCTCAAAAGTCGTGTCAAGTGAATGAGAAATTAATTAGTAAAGTCAGCCCAATCCAAACAAACAAATAGAAAAATAACAATTGATGAGATGGTGCTGTTTGGCACTGACTGGAGGTGCTGATATGGCTGTATGAAATGGTGTTGCTGAATAGTCCAAGAGTTGTGACTATTCACAGATAAACCCCTAGCCAATGTTATGGTTATTTGCATAATCGATCCAGTAAAAAAAGGTCAACTAAAAAGTTATGACCTTTTTGTGAATTGACTCCTGCAGAAAGAATAATTATTCAGTTGACCACAACATTTAGAAGTAAGTAACTGCACATCCCCTTTTCCCAAGAAGTGCAAGGCGAAATAAAATCGAAAGTCGTTGTATTTTGAGGGACTATTGCCATAAACCGAGAGACTCTGTTTTGGGGCAATTTCATCTTTCGGAAAAAGTAAGTAGTACGTGCCTCGACTTCACCCCGTTTGAGTCCGTTTAATTATTAGCTATCGACAAATACAACCCCACTACTGACACTAACAATTGAAAGCTTATTGGTGCTCCCTCTCTTATTCCATGAGAACGGTAACTAAACTTTGAATATTTTGATTTTATTATTTTTCCTTACCGTATTCCCAGTAAGAAATAATTTAGAAGTAAATAATACGTTTATTGGAATACGCCAAAAGAGCGAGCTGGAGGAGTCGGGGGACAAAGTGAACGGCAGCAGAGGGTGAAGGCGGAGTGGATGAAGAGTGGAGATCGAAACATGAGTGTTTTCCATAGGCGAGCAACGATTAGGCAACGTACAAACACCATTACACGAATTAAGGACACGAACGGAGCCTAGAGCAATGAACGTGCGGACATCGAGAATGTTATACATGAATACTGTAATGAATTAATTCGCTCAACAGCCTCATCGCAACAAGTCATTGATTCACCCGCCTCCTATATCCCCACTCGAGTCACGCATGAGATGAACGAGATGCTCCTTCAACATTATTCAATCAGAAGACGTCAAGAGCGCATTATCAGGTATATTTCAATTTAAGTCGCCAGGACCAGATAGTGTTCCCCATCCTTTTATATAAAATAGGAATATCGTTGGGGAAGAATTGTCCAATGCTATTCTAAATTTTCTGAACCAAGGCATATCCTCTCCTGACTTACATAATACTCATATCGTACTAATCCCACGTAACACTAAGCATATCTCCCAATTTCGGCCCATTAGCCTCTGTAACGTTTGATACCGTATTGATGCTAAATGCGTCACTTGTAATACCCGAGTCCCGTAAGTAAGCCGGTCAATAAATATGCATACATATTATATGACTTACGTGACTGCATGAGACGTTTTTTTATGATTTTATGTATCAACATGATTTTAAATTGGCTGTTATTTGGGTTACTAACCAAGTAGAGGAATTAATTGTAATTAGGTTAGTTATTGATGTTAGGGTTTTTAGTACATAACACGCTAACCTAGAAAATTTGGTTTAGTTTATTAAGTATTGATACCACGTTTAGAGAACACGAATTAGTAGGAATAGACTTCGAAAAGGTTAGATAGAAATTTTGATGCATTATGGTTTCGGAACTAGGAATCTCGAGATCTTTGGATCTCGAAATCTTTTAAGCCACGAGATCATATATGTGGGCAGAAGTCGATTCCTAGATAATTAAAATGAATATTGAAATTAGAAGAATGTTGAAGAAATAGATTTTGAAATAGTAAGATTTGATATTCTTAACTACAAAGAAAGGTTATAGTATAATAATATAATAATATTATAAGATTGTTACTTAGGAAAAACAAGATAAGTATTGACAAAGTAAAAAAAAAAACTAACGTAATTTGACAATCTCAACACGAAAGGAATAGCTAGAATAAACAGGAGCTGAACACATTCATATCAAGAAGACACTTACGAAAACCCCAATTGATAAACACCAAAACTATCGACAAGTTGGAGTAAGAAAGAACCAAAAGCTGTGTTGAAATTTCGCAAAAAGCTTGGATTAGGTATAATTTCTTACTATAATTTCCTGTTTTTACTCTTAGATAAACGGTTTCTAAAAATTATTAAGCTTGGAAAAATCACGTAATTAGGGTTTACATGAGTTCTGAGGGTTTAGGACTCATTTAAGGTTCATACGGTATTTATATTGTTGTTGAAAATAGGAATTTGATCGAAGTTTAGATGTTGAGCAATAGGATTTTTGTTAGTAAATCTCGAATTTTGTTAGCTGCAAGAGAACGATATCGAGGCCTTCATGAAGGATTAAAAAGGTCGAAATTAAAGAAGAACTCTAGATGGAATCTCGAGTTATATCGAGGTTTAATATGAAGGTTAGTATAAAATATCGAGATCAATGTTGATATTATGTCGAGATTTTATATATATTCAATGAGCAAACATGTCGAGATTTAAGTCATTAAGTAACTCGAAATCTTATCAGTATATCGAGATCTAAGTAGTATCGACATCTTGATATATAATGACACAACTCGAAATCTTTGAACGTCACATGTCGAGATCTTTGTGTAGTTTAAATATTGAACTTGGTAAATAATGTCGAGATCCATCATGTAATTCATATCGAGATTTCACTCAAGACCCATTTCATAATATATGACGATATTAATCTTATATTAAATTCCATTTATGATATTGACTTCGACATATAATATCTCGACATCTTGGTTACAGCATTAAAACATACCTCGAAATTTTATGTGCTATGTCGAGATTTATCATGAAAATCTAAGTCATGTCGAGGTTACTTCAAAATTTGGTTTTAGGGTTTTCAAATTAAGCCAATTTCGTGAAGTTATAAATAGACTAACAAACCCTAATTTTATATGTTTGTATACTTAGGGTTTGAAGGTTAGCGACATACCGTACGATAAATTTAATAGCTAAGGATACCAGGTAAGTGGAAGTCCCAACTACAACACATAATTATATGTGCATGAAATTATGTGTTATATGTTTATGTGAATTTATGTGACTTCCTACGTGAATTATTTGCGTTACATGACACGCATGATTTAATTACGTAATATTATGGCATGACATGCATATTCACGACATGATCATATGCACGCACGTTTAGTACAAAAGGCATGATATGAGAGCGTGCATAATATACGATCGCCTGAGAGCGATAAAGATTCGCCGATATGGGCGTCTGATGTCGACTCACAGTTGAGTCACGGCTCTTCTATGCTACCATGGTGACGTCATACGGCGTTACCGTTAAGACATGACATGTACAAGGCAAGACATGATTTTAGGGCTAATGCCCTCATGGCAGATCGTGAAACCTGGAGGGTGCGAGCTGAGGGTGTAAGCGACACCGAGGGTACCTCTGGTGTTGACTACCTCAAATTAGGCTACCAGTGTGAAGCATCCGCGTGGCGTATGAAACCACCTGGGGACTGAAAAGGCGCCCTAGGTTTAGCCTCCCTTGAGTGGGTATTGCCATTTATATTTATTTATCCCTAGTGGATTCGAGCTCCATGATGGTGCATAGCAAGATAGCCGAGGGCCCTATATGACAAGACAAGACAAGGAGAAATATGAGGTCTAGGGAGCATTGGCGCGGATGCCTTTGCGAATTTAGGACACGTGCATGGCATGCATGGCTTTCACTTACTGAGCTTTATAAGCTCATTCCACGTATTTATGTGTTGTAGGTTCACGGGATCACGGTACGTGATCTTTACGATGGCGAGGCCAATTTTTGAAGCTTCCGGAGGACTTTTGAGGTGGCAGTGTGTACATGGATGCGACCTGAGTGGCGAGCCGATAGATTATTTTGAATACGCATGCGCACTCACCTTGTATTTATGTCCGAGAAATATTTTTGCACTGTACAGAAGAATTTCCTTTATATAAAAGGAAAAATTTTGTACTCATTTTCGTATATAGATTTCATTTATCACATGTAGTCACATAAAATAGTAATAAGAATGGGCGGTAGGAGCGAGGGGCGCCGCAGGTGGTATCAGAGCTTTCGGTTACAAGTTCTGTAGACTGTCCATGTACACACACTCAAAAGCACGGAAGCGGCCTTGCTAGTAAGTTTTATGTTTCCATAAATGTTGTATGTGCATAATTTATTGGCTATAGGGACTATTAAGGTATCAGGACAAGAATGGGTAGAACAAGAAGTGAGGGTAGCGGGAGCGTTAGTAAAAGCAAGGAACCTGAAACACAAACTGATAATCACGACACGGCGATTATTCAACTCACGGAACTAGTCCGCCAACAGTCTACCCAAATATAAGAATTAATTCAGCAACGTAACACGGGCGGACAACCAAGTGGTGGACTTTCTCAAGCAGAAAGGGTTGAAATAGTGGGGGAAAGATTTCGTAAACTCTATCCCTCGACTTTTGAAGATGCTGTTGACCCTACTGCGGCCGAGGACTGGCTCCGAACACTGGAAAGTATGTTCCAGTATAGCAGGATTCCAGAAGATGAAAAGGTGTTATGTGCTGCCTTCCTGTTGAGGGGAAGTGCAGGCCATTGGTGGGATACAATTCTCGCCTTTGAAGACCCTATTACGATGACGTGGGACAGGTTCAAGGAGCTCTTTAGGAGCAAATACTTCACCGCCCCGGTACGAGCCCAAAGGATGAATGAATTCATCAACCTACGCCAGGGCCCGATGACCGTGGCAGAATACATCAGAAAGTGAGCAATTGTCCCGATTCGCAGCTCACATGGTGAGCACAGATGCGTTGAAGGTGGAGCGTTTCTTGGAAGGCCTGAAGCCTGAATTATACAGAGATGTGAACATGGCCAGATCCCAAGGAGCCACCTATGCTCAAGTGGCTGAACGAGCGTTAATGGCAGAACAAGCGGAACTTCGAATTATGCGCGCCCATGAAGCAAAAAGAAAGTTCGTTCAAGGACCAAAGTGGAGTGGAGGCAACCCAAAGAAACCATTTAACCCTAAGAATGCCCGACATAATTTCCAAAATCGACCTGGACCTCCACAACCATTCAGTCCAAATCAGGGAAGACCTCCAATGAGCATACCTCCATGTCCTCGGTGCACACGTCGACATCTGGGAGTGTGCTATTCTCAGAATGCAGTCTGCTATAAGTGTGGCAAGACAGGCCACTTTTCCAAGGCATGCACGGAGACTGCGTCTGGAAGTCAAGCACCTGCTCAAACTAGGCCACCTACGGTACCTGCTAGAGTTTACACGTTGACTTCTGAAGAGGCGGAGAACAATCCGTTCGTGGTGGCAGGTACTCTCCTTATCCATTCAACCCCGACATGCATATTAGTTGATTCAGGAGCCACGCATTCATTTACATCTACTAACTACGCGGTGAGACTCGGGGTTACACCTAACTTAGTTAGCTACGAATACAACGTTGCCATCCCTCACGGAACCTCTACGAGAACCAACCAAATCTTAAGAGATAGCCCCGTACTAGTGAACGATAGAACCTTACCCGTTGACTTGATAGTCATTCCAATGAATGATTATGAAGTAATCCTTGGAATGGACTGGTTATCGAAATACGGAGCAGTAATTGACTGTAACCGTAAGCAAGTGACTTTTAACCTAGAAGACACCGAACCATGCACATTCACGGGAAGCAGCAAGCGTAGTAAGATTCCCAAGATTTCAGCAATGAAGGCACATCGTTTGCTCAATACAGGATGTGAAGCTTACTTAATATTTGCGATATCATCCGAAGAACGTTTACCCGCGAAGTTAGAAGAAGTCCCAGTAGTACGAGACTTTCTCGATGTGTTCCCTGAAGACTTACCCGGACTTCCGCCAGATCGTGAGATTCAGTTCACGATTGACCTAGTGCCAGGAGCTGCACCGATTTCTAAGGCACCGTACCGACTCGCTCCAGCGGAACTGCAGGAACTGAGGGAGCAACTGGATGAACTGTTGCAAAAAGGGTTCATTCAGCCGACCTTCTCACCATGGGGAGCACCCGTTTTGTTTGTTAAGAAGAAGGATGATCGATGCGGCTCTGCATCGATTATAGGGAACTGAACAAGATTACGATCAAGAATAAATACCCCCTCCCTCGAATTGATGACTTATTCGACCAATTACAAGGCGCAACCGTCTTTTCGAAGATCGACTTAAGGTCAGGATATCATCGGTTGAAGATTAGAGAAGAGGATGTCCCGAAGACTGCTTTCAGTACCCGCTACGGACACTACGAATTCCTAGTCATGCCTTTTGGGCTGACTAATGCGCCAGCAGCATTCATGGACCTGATGAACCGGGTATTCAAGCCATTCCTAGATAAGTGTGTTATCATATTCATTGATGACATTCTCATCTAATCGAAGACCAAGGAGGAGCATGAACAGCACTTGAAGTTCGTTCTGGGAATATTACGAGAAAAGCATTTATATGCGAAATTCAAGAAATACGAGTTCTGGCTCAATCAAGTCGCATTTCTTGGACACGTGATTTCAGGAGATGGAATTTCTGTTGACCCCAGCAAGATCTAAGCTATTAACAACTGGCCTCAACCGACGAACGTGACAGAAATACGGAGTTTTCTCGGACTAGCCGGATATTATCGGAAATTCATCAAAGATTTCTCCAAACTTGCATCCCTGACGAAGCTAACGAAGAAGAATACTTCATTTCAATGGGACGATGCTTGTGACCAAAGCTTTCAGGAACTTAAGCGATGACTCACTACGGCTCCAGTGCTAACTATCCCTACTGGCACTGGAGGGTTTTCTGTTTATAGTGATGCGTCCAAAAATGGCCTAGGATGCGTTCTAATGCAAAATGGAAACGTAGTTGCATATGCTTCCCGACAGCTAAAGGATTATGATAAGAACTACCCGACTCGCGACCTAGAGCTTGCCGCTGTAGTTTTTGCTCTCAAGATCTGGAGGCACTACCTATACGGCGAGTGATGCGAGATTTTCACTGACCACAAGAGTCTCAAATACTTCTTCACTCAGAAGGAGTTAAATACGAGACAACGACGATGACTTGAGTTAGTCAAGGACTATGACTGCGCGATTAGCTACCATCCGGGGAAAGCAAATGTAGTGGCGGATGCGTTGAGCCGTAAGACTGTAAACACGGAGTTACAGAGACTCGAAGTAGAAGTGATACCAATGGGCGAAATCGAAACAAGACTAGCGGCGTTAACACTTCGACCTACACTGATGGAGCAGATTACGAAAGCCCAGGAGAACGACGAGTGTTGGTCCCGATTTTTACCCAAACGAACAACTTCGGACGGATTAAACACGCCTAATAGATCGGAATCGAGAACGGGCGTGGGGCTTGGTGGTGTTCTTGAGGAGACTCTCTCACTCTAATATATGTTTATTTTATCTACACATACAAGCTCCTGCACTATGTGCTAGGGTTTTCCTATTTATACCACAAGTTGGTATATAATAGGTGGGCCTCTTGTGAAGGCCCATTACATGAATAACTAAGAACTAGCCCAAAGTTTAATAAAGCAAATCAACAAAGATAATACAATGAAATTGAACACTACACAATATTTCCTAACAACGAGTTATATCTGAAAATTAAAGAAACTCCTATAGAGCAAACATCTCCAGACTTCGCCATACGAGACGACGGAAGCTTATATTACAAATGACGTTTATATGTTCCTAACGACGCTGAACTACGCAAGACTGTCATGACGGAAGCCCATACCACTGTCTACTCCATCCACCCGGGAGCGACGAAGATGTATAGAGATCTACGAGCCAATTATTGGTGGCCAGGGATGAAAAGAGAAATCGCAACATTTGTAAGCCAATGCTTGACATGTCAACAAATTAAAGCAGAGCACCAACGACCGGCAGGAACTTTACAATCCCTGCCAGTACCTGAATGGAAGTGGGATCACATTACAATGGACTTCGTTGTTGGCTTACCTAAGACTGTGAAAGGCCACGACGCTATATGGGTCATCATTGATTGGATCTTTGCGTGGAGAAGGATATCGCGCGACCTAGACCTAGACTAGAGAGGCTAGGGTAGGCTCGTTCCTGGGTTAGGATCAGGGGGGTTTCACTGATCCATGGGAATTATGGTGGCGTGGCGTGATCGTGTTGAAAGGCGACCACGAGTGATGTCGACGAGGGTGGCCCGAAACTGTTGATCAAACACTTCTGAGACTTGTCAGGTGGTGGTGGTGGTGAGGGCGTAAAGAGGATCACGGTGGCTTAGGACGTCTCCATGTAGCACACTATGGTGGAATGTATGGTAGTGGGTGGACGGTGGAGTCTGGTACAAGAGATCCATATCGCGTAAGCATCAAGATTGGATGGCGCGCCCACTGATGGTTGGTTGAACTTTTGTCAACCCTTCTTTGTAGGTCCGGGTTCTGCACGGATTTGTACAGAAGTCATGATGGTTGCTCGCTTCTCTGACATCCCTTCTTGCACGTGGAGCAACCCGACGTGCATGATGGGGTTGGTTGCTCGCAGTGCATACCGGTCATGAATGTGGAGCAACCCATGTACCATTCATGCCGGGGGTGGTTGCTCACGTCGTGTACCAGTCATGTATGTGGAGCAACCCGGGTACCATACATGCTGGGTGTGTGAAATTGGCATTTGGAAATTCCGCTCCGAAAAGTTTGGAGGTGACCTAAACTTTTTCTTTAATGTGCCAATAGCGTCCTAGGTCGATCGTTGGGTACGGTGATCGTTGCCGCGTTTTGGATTTGCCTTCAAAAATTTCACATAAACGTCGTCTATACCGAAAATTTTGGGGCCCGGAAAATTTATTTCGAAAATTTTAAAAAAGTGTAAGAAAAGACAAAGTCCAATGGGCTTAGAAATTTTTTCTCTATCCAATGATTTTTTTTAATCCGAGGGGGGGGGCAGAAATTTTTGATGGTAAAAAACATTTAAGTGTATTTTTTAAAGAGTGATTTTGCAAGATTTGAAGCTAAAAGATGGGTTTGGATCAAGTTTAAAATTTCTCAGACTTTGAAAGTTTCTCAGGTTTGAAAATTTTCTCAGTTTTGCAAAATTTCTCGGATTTGAAAACAATTTCTCAGTTTAGCAAAATTTCTTGGATTTGAAAAAATTTCTCAGTTTAGCAAAATTTCTCGGGCAGCAAAAGTTTCTCAGGTTGATAAAATTTCTCGGGCAGTGAAAGTTTCTCGGCCAGCGACATTTTCTCAGGCAAACTTTCTCGGCTAACAAATTCTCGGCCTGCAAAAAAAATTTCTCGATTTCGAAATTTCTCAGCCTGAGAAAAAAAATTTCTCGGATAGAAATTTCTCAACCTGAGAAAGGAAATTTCTCGGTTTCGAAATTTCTCAACCTAAAAAAAATTTCTCGGTTTCGAAATTTCTCAGCCTGAGAAAGAAAGTTTCTCGGATTCGAAATTTCTCAGCCTGAGAAAGGAAGTTTCTCGGTTTCGAAATTTCTCAGCCTGAGAAAAAAAATTTCTCGGCTATGAAATTTCTCGGCCAAGAACAGTTTACTGTTGCAAAGGCTGTGCGCCTT
This sequence comes from Craterostigma plantagineum, assembly GCA_027422505.1. Lineage (NCBI taxonomy): Eukaryota > Viridiplantae > Streptophyta > Magnoliopsida > Lamiales > Linderniaceae > Craterostigma > Craterostigma plantagineum. The sequence continues at coordinate 11,440,368 of JAPQWV010000001.1, forward strand.
TTACCAGAAAAATGGCTCGTTTTCGCTCAAATCTCACTCAAAATCGACGAAACTTGTTCCAAAACTTCAGAAAAACATTCCTAAACACATAATCAACCTTTGGGATGTCTAAAAACAACAAATCGAGGTTGAAATCGCCCAAAAACTGAAAGTGACGAAAAGTATTTTTCCAAGCAATTTTCACTCAAATCTTGCTCAAAACACGCAAATCCGGTCGCGTTGGGCTCTGATACCGATTGTTGGTCCCGATTTTTACCCAAACGAACAACTTCAGAAGGATTAAACACGCCTAATAGATCGGAATCGAGAACGGGCGTGGGGCTTGGTGGTGTTCTTGAGGAGACTCTCTCACTCTAACATATGTTTATTTTATCTACACACACAAGCTCCTGCACTATGTGCTAGGGTTTTCCTATTTATACCACAAGTTGGTATATAATAGGTGGGCCTCTTGTGAAGGCCCATTACATGAATAACTAAGAACTAACCCAATTAAGAACTAGCCCAAAGTTTAATAAAGCAAATCAACAAAGATAATACAATGAAATTGAACACTACAAAATATTTCCTAACAACGAGTTATATTTGAAAATTAAAGAAACTCCTATAGAGCAAAGATCTCCAGACTTCGCCATACGAGACGACGGAAGCTTATATTATAGAAGACGTTTATATGTTCCTAACGACGCTGAACTACGCAAGACTGTCATGACGGAAGCCCATACCACTGTCTACTCCATCCACCCGGGAGCGACGAAGATGTATAGAGATCTACGACCCAATTATTGGTGGCCATGGATGAAAAGAGAAATCGCAACATTTGTAAGCCAATGCTTGACATGTCAACAAATTAAAGCAGAGCACCAACGACCGGTAGGAACTTTACAATCCCTGCCAGTACCTGAATGGAAGTGGGATCACATTACAATGGACTTCGTTGTTGGCTTACCTAAGACTGTGAAAGGCCACGACGCTATATGGGTCATCGTTGATCGACTGACCAAGTCCGCTCACTTCCTGCCTATCAGCTCAACATTCTCAATGGAACGATACGCATAATTATATATTCAAGAACTAGTACGACTTCACGGAGTTCCAATATCGATTATTTCCGATCGTGATTCAAGATTTTTATCCAAGTTCTGGATGAGTTTGCAGAAGGCCATGGGAACCAAGTTATCATTCAGTACTGCATACCATCCTCAGACAGACGGGCAGTCCGCACAATCCAGACATTGGAAGATATGCTAAGAGCCTGTGTGCTCGACTTTAAAGGAAATTTGAGCCGATACCTTCCATTGATCGAATTCTCATACAACAACAGCTTCCATGCAACAATCGGAATGGCTCCAAATGAAGCGTTATATGGACGCTAGTGCAGATCTCCAATCCATTGGGATGAAGTTGGAGAACGGGCGATACTAGGCCCTGATCTAGTGCAAGAAATGACGGAAGCAATATCAAAGATACGGGAACGGATGAAAACGGCACAAAGTAGACAGGAGAGCTACGCAGACCAAAAGCGTAGACCACTAGAATTTGAACCAGAAGACTATGTATTCCTAAAAGTATCCCCGATGAAAGGCGTAAAGCGGTTTGGAAAGAAGGGTAAATTAAGTCCACGTTATATAGGACCATTTCGTATCCTTAGAAAAGTTGGCGAAGTCGCATATCAGTTGGAATTACCAAATTCGTTGACCCAAGTACATGATGTTTTTCATGTATCGACGCTGCGAAAATACGTCGCAGATCCAAGCCATGTGTTGAACACCGAAAATCTTTATCAACAACTCAAGCTAGATTTGAGCTAAGTAGGAGAAGCCAGTGGAAATCCTTATGTACGACATGAAACGATTACGGAATAAAGAAATTCCACTAGTCAAGGTGTTATGGCAGAATCAATCCACAGAAGAAGCTACGTGGGAACGGGAAGATGATATGAAAAACCGCTATCCTGAGCTCCCCGCCTGATTTCGGGGGCGAAATCCCTTTTAAGGGGGGGGGGAGGATGTAATACCCGAGTCCCGTAAGTAAGCCGGTCAATAAATATGCATACATATTATATGACTTACGTGACTGCATGAGACGTGTTTTATGATTTTATGTATCAACATGATTTCAAATTGGGTGTTATTTGGGTTACTAACCAAGTAGAGGACTTAATTGAAATTATGTTAGTTATTGATGTTAGGGTTTTTAGTACATAACACGCTAACCTAGAAAATTTGGTTTAGTTTATTAAGTATTGATACCACGTTTAGAGAACACGAATTAGTAGGAATAGACTTCGAAAAGGTTAGATAGAAATTTTGATGCATTATGGTTTCGGAATTAGGAATCTCGAGATCTTTGGATCTCGAAATCTTTTAAGCCACGAGATCATATATGTCGGGAGAAGTCGATTCCTAGATAATTAAAATGAATGTTGAAATTAGAAGAATGTTGAACAAATAGATTTTGAAATAGTAAGATTTGATATTCTTAACTACAAAGAAAGGTTATAGTATAATAATACAATAATATTATAAGATTGTTACTTAGGAAAAACAAGATAAGTATTGATAAAGTAAAAAAAAAAACTAACGTCATTTGACAATCTCAACACGAAAGGGATAGCTAGAATAAACAGGAGCTGAACTCATTCATATCAAGAAGACACTTACGAAAACCCCAATTGATAAACACCAAAACTATCGACAACTTGGAGTAAGAAAGAACCAAAAGCTGTGTTGAAATTTCGCAAAAAGCTTGGAGTAGGTATAATTTCTTACTATAATTTCCTGTTTTTACTCTTCGATAAACGGTTTCTAGAAATTATTAAGCTTGGAAAAATCACGTAATTAGGGTTTACATGAGTTCTGAGGGTTTAGGAATCATTTAAGGTTCATACGGTATTTATATTGTTGTTGAAAATAGGAATTTGATCGAAGTTTAGATGTCGAGCAATAGGATTTTTGTTAGTAAATCTCGAATTTTGTTAGCTGCAAGAGAACGATATCGAGGCCTTCATGAAGGATTAAAAAGGTCGAAATTAAAGAAGAACTCTAGATGGAATCTCGAGTTATATCGAGGTTTAATATGAAGGTTAGTATAAAATATCGAGATCAATGTTGATATTATGTCGAGATTTTATATATATTCAATGAGCAAACATGTCGAGATTTAAGTCTTTAAGTAACTCGAAATCTTATCAGTATATTGAGATCTAAGTAGTATCGACATCTTGATATATAATGACGCATAACTCGAAATCTTTGAATGTCACATGTCGAGATCTTTGTGTAGTTTAAATATAGAACTTGGTAAATAATGTCCAGATCCATCATGTAATTCATATCGAGATTTCACTCAAGACCCATTTCATAATATATGACGATATTAATCTTATATTGAATTCCATTTATGATATTGACTTCGGCATATAATATCTCGACATCTTGGTTACAACATTAAAACATACCTCGAAATTTTATGTGCTATGTCGAGATTTATCATGAAAATGCCTAAGTCATGTCGAGGTTACTTCAAAATTTGGTTTCGAAATTTATAAAAGTCGAAACTAGGGTTTTCAAATTAAGCCAATTTTGTGAAGTTATAAATAGACTAACAAACCCTAATTTTATATGTTTGTATACTTAGGGTTTGAAGGTTAGCGACATACCGTACGATAAATTTAATAGCTAAGGATACCAGGTAAGTGGAAGTCCCAACTACAACACATAATTATATGTGCATGAAATTATGTGCTATATGTTTATGTGAATTTATGTGACTTCCTACGTGAATTATTTGCGTTACATGACACGCATGATTTAATTACATAATATTATGGCATGACATGCATATTCACGACATGATCATATGCACGCACGTTTAGTACAAAAGGCATGATATGAGAGCGTGCATAATATACGATCGCCTGAGAGCGATAAAGATCCGCCGATATGGGCGTCTGATGTCGACTCACAGTTGAGTCACGGCTCTTCTATGCTACCATGGTGACGTCGTATGGCGTTACCGTTAAGACATGACATGTACAAGGCAAGACATGATTTTAAGGCTAATGCCCTCATGACGGATCGTGAAACCTGGAGGGTGCGAGCTGAGGGTGTAAGCGACACCGAGGGTACCTCTGGTGTTGAGTACCTCAAATTAGGCTACCAGTGTGAAGCGTCCGCGTGGCGTATGAAACCACCTGGGGACAGAAAAGGCGCCCTAGGGTTAGCCTCCCTTGAGTGGGTATTGCCATTTATATTTATTTATCCCTAGTGGATTCGAGCTCCATGATGGTGCATAGCAAGATAGCCGAGTGCCCTATATGACAAGACAGGACAAGGAAAAATATGAGGTCTAGGGAGCATTGGCGCGGGTGCCTTTGCGAATTTAGGACATGTGCATGGCATGCATGGCTTTCTCTTACTGAGCTTTATAAGCTCATTCCACGTATTTATGTGTTGTAGGTTCACGGGATCACGGTACGTGATCTTTACGAAGGCGAGGCCAATTTTTGAAGCTTCCGGAGGACTTTTGAGGTGGCAGTGTGTACATGGATGCGACCTGAGTGGCGGGCCGATAGATTATTTTGAATACGCATGCGCACTCACCTTGTATTTATGTCCTAGAAATATTTTTGCACTGTACAGAAGAATTTCCTTTATATAAAAGGAAAAATTATGTACGCATTTTCGTATATAGATTTCATTTATATCGCATGCAGTCACATAAAATAGTAATAAGAATGGGCGGTAGGAGCGAGGGGCGCCGCATCACTAATCGTCTGAGAAGTCATAATGGACGAGTTGATCTTCCCTATGCAGTCAGCTTTTATTCCTAATAGGTTGATCACCGATAATGTCCTCATCGTTTTTCAAATAAATCATGCTCTAAGCCAGCAAAAAATGGGGTCGTAAAGGACATTGTGCTATAAAGCTCGATATGAGTAAAGCCTTCGACCGAGTTGAGTACCTATTTCTCGAAAGGGTGATGAGTAAGTTGGGGTTCCGTTCAAATTTTATTCTTTAATATCTTGTGTGTCATTTATTAATTACTCGTTGATCGTTAATGGTGGATGCTTGGGTCAAATTACACCACAACGGGGCCTATGCCTAGGGGAACCACTATCACCCTACCTTTTCTCATGTGTGCAGAAGGTTTTAGTGTTTGATACAGGACCTCGAGGAGAACGGAGATTTAGCGTTTTCAGATTCGGTCGACCGCACCCCCAATCTCCCAGCTCTTGTTTGCTGAAGATACCATCATTTTTTGCCAAGCCAATGTGCCCGCTTTGGCAGCTGTTAGGAAGATGCTAGAGACTTATGGGAAGGCGCCGGGGCTATCGTGAATTTTGATAAGTCGGGCCTGATTTTGTCTCCTAACGTGCCTAACGGTATTATGATAATGTGCAAGGACATTGTCAATCTTTAATGCAGGAAATTAATCACTCTACTTGGGGCTGCCCTCGGTCGTTGGCCGATCCAAGACGGAGATCTTTGCACATATTCATGATCGCATTTGGAAACCCATCGAGGGTGTGGTCGGAGAAGTTACTTTCACAAGCAGGCCGAGAAGTGCCAATAAAGGAAGTCTTATGAGCTATACCGATGCATGCGATGAGTTGTTTTCTTACTTCCCGTGACAGGTGTTGTGAAGTATCGGACAACTAATGGCCCGATATTTGTGGACCGCAAAAGACAAAAGAAGTATTCATTGGATCACCTGGGAGAAACAATGCCTTGCAAAATCAGAGGGAGGCTTGGGGTTTTGGGTATTCGTGCTTTTAATCTAACCCTTTTAGTAAAGCAAGCTTGGCGGATGATCTCAAAGTCGGAGAGCCTCGCAGCTAGGGTTTTCAAAGCACGCTATTCCTAATTGCAGCTTCCTACAAGATGGACGAGGACGGAGCTCATCGCTTACTTGGAAGAGTTTATGTGTGAAGCGAGATTCTTGATAACAGCGGTGCTCGATGGCAAGTACGGAAGGGGGATGCAGTGGTATGATCCATGGATTCCGCCAGTGCCTTCCTTTAATGTGAAAGACCTTTGGCTGGAGTCTTTGAGTTCGTGAGAATGAACCTGCTGAGGAATGGGCGCCCTAAGATTTGTGACTCGAAGATCTTTCGTGGGTGTGTCGAGATTTGATCAAAAGATTGGATCTTGATTGGTAATTTTCGCTCAAGAACAGAGAAGAGAAAACTGGTAAAAACAGAGGATTTAACGTGGTTCGACCCAATATTTGGTCTACGTCCACGGATCAACGATTTCTTTTTATTCCAAACCAATTACAGAGATTAAAAGTTTCCCACTTTCTCTCTCAACTCACTGTACAAAGATTGAGCTAATTCCTCCTATTTATAGAAGATAAATGACCTAGAAGGTTCCTAACTGGTTCTGAAATTTGGCTGTAACCGTTTCCAAGAAACTGTCGTGCGTTACAGCCCCTAACACGACACGTCCCGGCCGTGATGCAATGGGGACTTCTTTCTTCAGCTGCTGTCTAGCTTCACGGCCTTGCACATCCGTCTTCACGGCCGTGAACAATTCGAACGGTCTTGGCGCGCTTCAGCTCTCATCGCTGTTGGCCTTCACGGTCTTGTGCTTTTACTGTCACGGCCGTGACATGAGGCAGCAACACAATTTGGCACAGGCTGCCATGCTTCACGGCCGCGACACCATGTGCGCATGCCGACGAACCTCGACTGCGACCTCATTTCGATGCGTTCTTCGCTCGAAATCGTCCCCGATCGATTCCAACATCGTTCCCATCGTTCTTAGCACACAGTAACCGAGTTTTGGGTCGCTAAATCCCAACAATCTCCACCTTGAACCAAGAACTCGACTCAACTTCAAGAAGTTCTTCTTTAACAAGGCCAACGATTGCTCTCGACCCTCGAACTCCACCTCGAACCTTCTTTCCATCGTAGCTCGACCTTTGCCCGTCCCGCCCTCGATCAGAGGGCCCGAACACCTTATCAATGCAAGTGATAAGACAAGAAGGATTAAGCAAATGCATACCTTCTTCGCAACCGAAATCTGCCCGGTTTGGCTCATCGAATTTCTAGAATTCCCAGCTTCGTGGTGCTCCACCTCGAGCCACTTACAGCTATCAAACGGCTTCTTTAGACCCTTTGCCGGCCCGTGGGTCTTAGCTTCCACGGAGGGCTTGCCTCTCCACCTCAAGCAATCCTCACTATCGCTTGGAAAAACCTCAGAATTTGCCCGAGCTTCTCTTGAGTCGTTCCCCACCTCAGTTTCCTTCACGCCTTAGCTTGTCGTGAAGCCCTTTTCGTGCCCTTGAAGTTCTCTGCCTGCGCCTCTAAAGCATGGCCTTCAAGCACGTAAATTCCATTCTTCTTGAAGCCTCGCATGACCTCTTGCCACCCTTCAAGCACCTTCATGTTCTTTGCCCCAATCTTGATTGTGTAGCCTTGATCATCCAAGACGCCCACCGAGATCAAGTTTCTCTTCAACGCCGGGACATATCTCACATCCTCAAGAAATCGTATACCTCCTCCATTAAGCTTCAAACGCACCTTTCCTGTCCCATATACCTTGCAAAGCTGTCATTGCCCAAGACCACCGTGTCTCCGTCGATCTTCTTGAATCTTGAATCCAAGATTTGTTGCTAGTGATGTGAAATGTACATCCCGAGCCCAGGACCCATTCCTTAGCCTCTTCTTGCCCATACGCCATTATGGCTTCCGCCGATTCATAGCCTTGATCTTCAACAAAATCAGCCTCACCTTCAGCTTTAGGGTTTTTAACTGTGTACCTTGTAAAAGTTGGGCAATTCCTTCGAACGTGGCCTTCTTCGTGGCAATGGTAGCACCTCACGAGACTCTTAACGTCTCTCTTCCATTCCTTCTCCGACGTCTTGCTTTGCCATTTTGCAGCTTTCTCTCGAACGTGTAGCAATTCCCCCGATGGATCCACACAGACCTCTGCCTTGGCGATGGGCTGCCTCGATGCAATTGCTGAGAGCACGTATTCCAATTTCAGAGTGTCTCGCCCGTAGAGCAGCATCTCCTTGAAGTGCTCGTGACTCTTAGGTAAAGCGCAGAGCAATAGAAGCGCTTTATCTTCATCTTTCATCGGCTCATCGATGTTGTCAAGGTCAAGCGTCAATTTCTGGAATTGATCGAGTTGCGGTTCGATCGATCGATCATAGCCTTCTTGCTAGGGTATTTGTCATGTATAGATCTTCAAGCTTCTGCTATAATTCGTCAGGTTTCGTCTCCTTCGAAACCTTCCGCAGGACTTGATCGGAAAGGCTCAAGATTATAGCGCTGTGTGCCTTCGATTGGATCTTCGCCTTTGCATCCGCCGTCAAAGTCGTGGGGAGCATCTCCTTCTCCTCCTTCAAGGCTTCCTCTAGGCCTTGTTGAATCAAGATCGCTTCCATAGCCCAAAATCGTTCTCCCCCATGAACTTCTCCATTTCGAATCTGTTTTGCGCCATCTGAGAATCGCGTGTCATTCCAACGCCTCGCTGCACCAGTTGTTGAGAAATCGGCGCCCTACGATTCGCGACTCGAAGATCTTTCGTGGGTGTGTGGAGATTTGATCGAAAGATTGGATCTTGATTGGTAATTTTCGCTCAAGAACAGAGAAGAGAAAACTGGTAAAAACAGAGGATTTAACGTGGTTCGACCCAATATTTGGTCTACGTCCACGGATCAACGATTTCTTTTTATTCCGAACCAATTACAGAGATTACAAGTTTCCCACTTTCTCTCTCAACTCATAGTACAAAGATCGAGCTAATTCCTCCTATTTATAGAAGATAAATAACCTAGAAGGTTCCTACTTGGTTCTGAAATTCGGCTGTAACCCTTTCCAAGAAACTGTCGTGTGTCACGGCCCCTAACACGACACGTCATGGCCGTGAGGCAATGGGGACTTCTTGTTGAGGTATATGCCCTAGATGCCGTACGAGGACTGGGAGTACGAGGGCAATTTGCTAGTTTTGTAGTGTTTAGTGATGTAATTTGATTACTTCTATTAATGGAATGACTTTATTCATCATTAATTAATTATTGGATGAATAAATTAAAAGGCAAATTATTAATTAGTCTAAAGATTTCACCTTGCAGTCTGGGTGGATAAGACAAATTAATAAAACCCAAATATTGGCAGTTCAGTTACTGATTCTGTGGGGACAGATAGGGGCACCAGTAAGCTGAGATACTCCACTATTAAAATAGTCCACAAGTCTAAGTCTCCAGTAGGGTGACTGGAATGACAGATACGACTTGTTTGTCGATGGGTCCAATATGGTTGTGCCAACCGTTCACTTGGGAAGTGGGAGCCCATGACAATGATACAAGATGAATCAGGGGATTATCTGTATTTGGACACTGACTCATAATCGAACGATCACACGCTCGGATTGTCCTTGATCGATTGATTGTAGTAGTATGTGTGAACCTTAGACCGAAAGGGTTAACTTGGGGTTGATCTTGAGGTCTTGACTTGTCAAGAGTTTGCTAGGCTCGTCTTGCCGGTGGCATGGGTCAGCGGCGAAATGCGATCTTGACTTTTTGATGTGATTGCCGGTTGAACCGCGGAGCGGGATTTACTGTCTCGATTAAATTCGAGGTTAACGTCCTATGGCAAGTTTAATGTGCGGGATGTTATCCAAGTCTCTGGCCAGAGCATATAACTGACTCACGATAGTCGTGAAGTGCAGTTTCGGAACTTTCACCGACATAAACGACATAGAGTCGAGTTCTGTAAGTTTGACTATGCGTGACTTTCACTCGACCGGGACAAACGTAAAGGGTTTATACGTATGACGAAAATCTACAGTCGGTTCATGGATTATGATTAGATCAAATTCGTACTCAACTTGGGATCTGTTCGGTACCACGGGGTTGGCTAGGTGAATACCGAACTCCTAGGTACCTCCTGGGCCGGTTGAGACGAACCAAGAGAGTCGGGCTTAAAAAGGGCAACCGATACAACGTCGTCATCAGAGAGAGAGACAAGGCTAGGTCCTAGATTGTGACATTAGGGTTTGGGGCTTGGCCAAAACCTTGATCGGCCGAAAATACTAAGTTTGACTAGTGAGGGGTAAAATGGTCTTTTCACCTCACGATATAATTTTGAAATAAAATATTTGATAATGAATATTTAGTATATGATTTAAATTAGATTTAGATCTTTATTATTTTCTTAGAGAAATAATATTTGTTTAATTTGGAATTAAATAATGTATATCGAATATATATAAGTTTCAAATTTTTATTAGATAAAATTTCGAAAATTATTAAATATATTTATATTGGATATTATATTTAAAATATACTAAATATGATATTTTAATTAATTAAGGTATTTGATATTTAATTAATTAAATATAAAGTTTAAATTTTGAATTCATTACTTGGTAAAACGAAGACTTGGTAAAAGGGGAGGTTTGAGGATTTTTTTCCACCCACCTTAACCTATTTTTAGCTAATCCTAAGAGGTATAAAGAAGGATTTTTGAGATCCTAAAGTGAGTGGAAGCTAAATTTTCGAAATACAAGCCAAAGAAGAAAAAACTAAGAGTTTTCTCCTCTCACCACTTTCTCTCTCGCACTCTCTCTCTCGGGGGCAGCAAGCAGTTCGTTCTTGGCCTAGCCGCACATGCAAGAACAGCTGCGATGTTAGTAAGGTGCTGGCGTGATGATCTTGCGCAAAGAAGGCTTCCCGTTCGTGTGCTTTTGGCGTAGGAGAGGGGCACTACGCCTCGGGGATTCGAAGGATTCGAAGCTAGCCATCGTTAAGAGATTTCAACAAGGTATCATGGCTGATCCTTTATCTCTTTATGTCAATACGTTCTCGTGTTTGTAGCCGAGCGATCTTGGATAGGCGGGAAACCCCGTAAAATTTTAAAATTCCGCCGTTCTAGGAAGTGGGTCCAGGGACCCTCGGGGATTCTCAACACTTCTTTCTTCAGCTGCTGTCTAGCTTCAAGGCCTTGCACATCCGTCTTCACGGCCGTGAACAATTCGAACGGTCTTGGCGCGTTTCAGCTCTCATTGCTATTGGCCTTCACGGCCTTGTGCTTTTACTGTCACGGCCGTGACATGAGGCAGCAAGACAATTTCGCACAGGCTGCCATGCTTCACGGCCGTGACACCATGTGCGCGTGCCGACGAACCTCGGCTGCAACCTCGTTTCGATGCGTTCTTCACTCGAACTCGTCCCCGATCGATTCCAACATCATTCCCATCGTTCTTAGCACAGAATAACCGAGTTTTGGGTCACTAAATCCCAACAGAATCATTAGTGCAAGCCGTACTCCTTCCAATAGATGCTAATATTGTGCTAGGTATACCTCCAAGCTCTATACTTGAAAATGATTGGGTTATCTGGCACTTTACAAAATGAGTTGTATTCGGTTAAAACAGCATATTGGCTAGCGATGGACATTGCTAAGCGGAATCAACCATCTACAAGCAAGGGTAGCAGTTCTTGGAACTTTCTGTGGCGAAGCAACATACCCCCTCTTGTCAAGAACTTGGCTTGGAGACTCGGTATAGACGCACTTGCCACCACATCAAATTTGCTCCGTAGGAAGTGCTTCAAGAAAACGCCATCTGCAACTTTTGTAACTTTGACGCTGAGATGGATCGTCATGTGTTTGTTTCATGCAATCGAGCGAAGGATTTCTGGAGCAAAACGGACAGAAACCCTATATCCTTCTGAAGTTATGGTGCTCTTTAGCTGAAGAGTGGCTTCGGAATTACATGCAAAGCTTGGGCAAGAAGAGTTTGAAAGGTTGTTATGCTTTTATTGGGCCCTATAGTTTATACGAAATAAGTGGACAATGGAACATTGCGTGGTACCCCTTGATGAGGCTGCCCGAAAAGGAAATGAAAACCACCTTCAAATGTGCACCTATCAGCCTCCCCACGACCAACAACTGGTCATGATGTTGTTAGATGGAAACCGCCCCTACCTCAAACTATTTAGATCAAATTCTATGGTGCACTAGACTCTAGTAGAGATGGGGCATCAATAGGGATAGTAGCACGAGATTCTGATGGTCGGTGCATTTAGTGGTGGTCGCGTCTCTTAGAGGAGAATTTGTGGCCGAAGTCATCGAGCCCGAGCAGTCTTAGTGGCGTCGAGGGTTGCCCAACAACAACATTGGAGCTCTATTATCATTGAAGGAGATTGCCTATCTATCACCGACAATCTAAGGAAGAGATGTGGTGATTCAGCTATGTGTGGGGGCATCTTTGATGACTGTCTGAAGCTTGCAAATTGTTTCTAGTTTATGTCCTTTTTCCTTCGTTAAGGACATAATGTAGCCCATTATTAAGAGCATCTTCAACCCGCAGCATGAAAATACAGTTAATTCTGCACAACTTTACAGCTGCTACAGTGCTTTTACTCCAACCATAAACTTTATTTTCTACACTAATTTTCTCTGCAACTCATTAACTCTATTTTCTACTCTAAAATCAAATTCATATATTAAACTTTATATTATAATAATTAAAAAGTCAATAAATTATAATAATTTTAATATTTAACATTAAATAAATTATAATCTTAGCAAATTATTTGAATATAATTTTATTAGATTAAAACGTAATATAAATAATAGGAAATTTTAATATTATTTTTACTTTTATTATTAAGAATATCAAATATTTAAATATAATTAAAATATTATTATTAAATAAGTTATAAATAAATAGAAAGTACAACACACTTTTTATGTTGAAAATTGTGTGTACTCTACACTAGAGTGCTTGCTAATCAACACAATATTAATGTTAGATATAGAGTCCCATTGTAGTAAAAACGTATTTTGTTTTTGTGTTTTACAGAAAAATAAAGTACCCGTTGGAGATGTTCTTAGCAAAACAACTAGGTTATTGCGGAGAGGGTCGGTCTCCACCGACTGAAACCATGTATAACCTAATGCTTGCAGATAGCAATGAATAAAACGTCTGTTTTGTTTAGAGGAAAAGAATATTAACGGCCCATTAATATCAAACAAATTTAAAATTTTATCCTAAAAACAAATATCAAAATACATCGTTCAAATATAAATCGAATAATGCATCGTCAGTTATGTCATGTTACGATTTCATCTCTCGAATAACATTCCAGGAGCATATTCCTAACATCAACAATGCCCGAAATCAAACCGTTAGCATGTAAATTTTGTTAGGACTCTGTACTGAAGCGAGCAAACCTTGTATGGATGCGTTATCCCATATTCGATATTAACTCTAGTTGTGATTACTACTTGGAAGACGGTTTTACACGTCTTTGTACGGTGGTGTCCCACTTCAGAGGCATTTCAGAAGCACAGATCGATATTCTATGCTCTGAGTTCGTTATTCTTTTCCTTCTTGAATCACTGTTCGCCTTTGTGGTGTTTACAAAATAAAGTCAATTTGAGTTAAGTCCCGTATAGATTCGTCTATTATTCGCGTGCTCCACTCAAAGAACACTGGTTTGGCATTGGGGATTTTGTATACATGATTTCATTTTTTACTTTTGTTTCGTTTAGCATCCGTTAAACTATGTTGCTCGTTATTTGGTTAGAAATACTTGAATTTTGAGACCAAGTAGTACATTCCATTCCAAATCCCACCCACTCACGCAATGACAGGAATTTTGTTCTCGATTATTCATCGTAGACGTATACTTGTCAAATTAAGTTTTACTTGGGAAAAAAAGACAAAAACAACACTCAACTTCGTTTACATCGATTACGTGACATCGTTCGCCTTCTTTCGCAAAAGCTTTTCAACCGTCTTCATCTTTTGTTCAAAAAAACTTCCTTCTATCCATCGCTCTCCATCGTCATCACCTATAATACGCTACAAATAAATAGTTTTTTTTCCCCGATCGACATTCCAAGAGAAAGCCAATTCGATTAGTTTCTTCGACGGATTTTGCGAAGTTTGTTGCATAGGTGAATGTGCCGTATGTTCTCTCTCCTATGTGTTTCGGATAATTTTCATATGATCTGAACCCTCGTGTGAAATTATTTAGTAGAGTTAGTCGTTTCGATGTCGATTTCATGCTCAATCTTGTACCTTTCAAGTGTGAAAACCCAAATTCAAAATCCTGCTTTCTTTTTCTCAGGCTAGACACTGTCCGAATTTGTTTTTTTCTTCTGCTTTTATGATCCAACAAAAGGCCACAGGCAGCTGAACCCTATAACTATCATCGTTATTTGCGAATTTTGTGTTGTAAACATTACAATCTTACAAACAATGGGCGATGATGGTGTGGCTATCGAAAATGGGAATTCACACTCAAACGGCTCAACCACTCAAAGCGCAAACTTATCTTTGGAAGAAAAGATCGGCGAAGTCCGCTGCTTATTAGGCAAATCCGAATCTGACCCGTTAAGGATCGTCGGCATCGGCGCAGGTGCTTGGGGAAGCGTATTCTTAGCTATGTTACAAGACGCTTACTCCAATTTCCGAGAAAAGATCCAAATTAGGATATGGAGAAGAGCGGGTCGATCCGTAGACCGCTCCACAGCAGAGCACTTGTTCGAAGTTATCAATTCCCGAGAAGACGTTCTTCGTAGGCTGATAAGGCGCTGTGCTTATCTGAAATACGTCGAAGGCAGATTAGGGGATCGCATTTTGTACGCCGATGAGATATTGAAGGATGGGTTCTGTCTGAATATGATTGATACCCCTCTTTGCCCCTTGAAAGTGGTGACTAATCTTCAAGAAGCTGTTTGGGATGCTGATATTGTGATCAATGGGCTGCCTTCGACTGAGACTGGCAAAGTGTTTGAAGAGATTGGTAGGTATTGGAAAGAGAGAATTAGCTTTCCAGTGATCGTTTCTCTGGCTAAAGGTATAGAGGCTGAGCTGGAGCCCGATCCTCGTATCATTACGCCCACTCAGATGATTAGCCGAGCAAGTACGATTATATTTTATTACGTTATTGTGTTATTGTGTTTGTTCTTACGAAATCTTGTGAAATAGAACTGTGGTGGTTATTGTTCGGACAAGTTATTGCATTACTTCATTTTCTATGTGCTAAATAAGTGCGATCAAGCAAGCTTGTTTGAATGAATCTTTTCTGCGTTAGACAACGTGTACAACTTACTTGGCAAAAAAGGGAGCTCTAGCCAATTTTTTTTTTTAAAGAAAAAAGAAGAAAGCAAGTAGTAGTTTGATTGATAATAAGTAAACGTAGTTGATTTTTAGCACTAGTTTTGCAAGAGATTAATCATGTTCATCTCGTTTTCATGAAATGTTATTCGCAGCCGGGATACCGATAGAAAATATTCTCTATCTGGGAGGACCAAACATTGCTTCGGAGATTTACAACAGAGAATATGCCAATGCTCGTATTTGTGGAGCTGAGAAATGGAGAAAACCTCTGGCCAGGTTCTTGAGACAGCCTCATTTTATCGTCTGGGATAATGGTGACCTCGTTACTCACGAAGTTATGGGAGGTCTCAAGAACGTATATGCTATTGGTGCAGGCAAGATTTGAATTTGCCCATGCATCATTTTGCCAAAAATTATGATCTTTTACAAGCAGAATACCATCCTCTATAGCTACTGTAAATTCATTGAACAATTGATAGGTATGGTGGCTGCTCTTACCAACGAGAGCGCAACGAGCAAATCCGTATACTTTGCTCATTGCACGTCTGAGATGATATTTATTACACATCTCTTGGCTGAGGAACCCGAGAAGCTAGCTGGTCCCTTGTTGGCTGACACTTATGTGACCTTGTTGAAGGGTCGTAATGCATGGTACGGTCAGAAATTGGCTAAGGGTGAAATAAATCTTGATATGGGTGATAGCATCAAAGGCAAGGGAATGATTCAGGTGATTGTTTGTTGTATCTTTTTTTTTTCCTCTCCTTAAACAATTCATTGGTAAATTATCTTTGCTATGGGTTGATCACATTGTTGTTTAATTTGCAGGGTGTATCTGCAGTAAAAGCTTTCTATGAGTTGCTTAGTCAGTCTCGTCTGAATATTCCGTATCCCAACTTACACGAGAGCATTGCACCGGTTGAACTGTGCCCTATCTTGAAGACCCTGTACAAGATTTTGATACTAAGGTACTAGTTGAAGTAATTTTTATCGGACTTTGTGAACTAAGGTGCTTACGCGAGATAATGTAAGATAGATGTCGTCAATCAACTATTTATTCGTAGGGAGTTGTCTTCTGAAGGGATTCTTCAAACTCTGAGGGATGAGACGATGAACGATCCTCGAGAACGAATCGAGATTGCACAAAGGCATGCCATTTATAGACCTTCTCTCCTCAGAAAATAGTATGTAATAATGACTTTGGGGAAACTGGTGTTGACTTTTGATTAGATGCTTTTCCTTGCAAAACCAAGTGAGGTTTTTTTTTCTGCATATTTTTGTTAATGGAATGACAACCCTTGTTCTAACAGTATGTGATTGTTCGATAACCGGAGATAACACATATACTTAGTTGCGTGTACATTTTTAATCTGTTATAGGTCTTAGAGACTTGCCTCCTTTTCGGTGTCCTAGGTAGGGGTGGTTCGGTTTTGAGCGGTTTATGGCCAATTCCACACTGAATTGCTGTATGTTTTTTTTTTTATTTGAAAAAAAAATAATATAACTTAATTGTGGTTCTGAAGAATAAAACCAGAAGTGCAATTTTGAGCATTTGCGGGTTTAAACCAATACATGTAGAACACTTGACGAGTCTCGGCTCAAACCAATAATAGCAAGGCGTACTAATTAATTACCAATAATCAAATCACACTACTAGAAAAGACGCATATCAAACACGGAAAATTCGGTGTCTAAAACCAAAATTCCGTATCTATTGAGTTATTAGACACGGAAAATTCGTCTAAAACCAAAATTCCGTAGGTATTGTTCTCGTGGCAAAATTGGATACGTATATATACCGTTTCTAAAATGAATTTTGTCACCTTTTCGTTTTTATTTCCGTATTTAGTCCGTGTCTAAATAAAAACGTTATTTTAAAATAAAAATAGAAAACCGTGTCAGATCCGTTTCTAATACTCATAATTTAGACACGAAACTAATTCCGTATCTATTTTCCGTGTCTGATACTATGTTTTCTTGTAGTGTCATAACGGGTGGGCCACTTTTTTATCGTAAAGTTTAAACAGTCGGTCAATTTGTTATTAAGTATTTTTAGCCATATCTATTTAAACTCAATATATCGGGCTTTAACTAGATAAATTTTGTTTATAAATCTAAAGTTAAAAGTTCATACATAATTATTATTTGATTATCATAAACATAAATTTATATATAGTTAGTAAAAAATTATCAATATAAACATATCGTGTGGATGAGATTTGAAAAAAAATCCACAACACACCGTTTTCACGGTGCAGTTTAGTAAATAGAATTAGACTGCGGTTTAGACGATTAATCATGTTATAGGTATATGGTACGAGACGGTGTGGGTAGTTTTTTTAAATATGTTGCACAGCCATAATCCTACGTATATAAAAAAAACCAATCTACTAAACCATTGAATTTTGATATTCTGGAACCGAGAATGGCAAAAAATAAACGCATGGTTGATGGCTATGGGTACTATATTCGTCAGTAACATTAATCCAAAACGTCATGCGATTAAACTTAATAATTGATAGGGTGACCTTCGATCCAGCATTCCTCCTAACCTGACCACCTGGAGAGAGAGAGTAACTTTTAGGACAAGGAGGCAGGTAAGAGGGACAGCTAGAGACCAGAGGTCCTGTACGGAACAAATATGAAGGGCCCTCACAACGAGACGATTTGAGCGGGAAATATTGGATTGAGCCGATGTGGCGACCCAACTTCTCTAATTAAGATTAGTGGCGGATTTCCGCAACGTAAGCCGCGGAAGGCCCGTCTAATTAAAACTTTTTCCTAAAATGATATATACTAATATAAAAATCCGTCTACATCGTTATCTCTATACACGGGCAGAAGCCCCAAAAATATCAATAGAACAAAAGCCCTAACGCCGCTCCACAGGTCTTCATCCATGTACCGCTCCGCCCTCAAAAGTCCGTGGAGCACCGCCACCAGCCGCCTCAGTCTCGACGCATATCAGCGTCAGACTCAGTACCTACAACACGTAAACACTGAGCAATTTGCCCAGTAGGTGAATAAAATGCGTGTATGCAAGTGTGCGCTCAACCCCAATCCCAATATCTCACAACATGATATAATGCACACTCTTTCTTTTCCCACGTTCCTATTTCACACAATACAGGGCCCTAGGTTAGGCTCGACACCCTCGCGCGCAAAGACTACTGGGAGGCCACCCCCAAGTCTCGCGATAGCCTACCCTGGTAGTGCACTGGACGATCACGCCAATGGCCTCCTACCGGGTCGCTCCGCACCAAAAGCATACACTGATAGTGCACTGGACGATCACGCCAATGGCCTCCTATCAGGTCGCATCAATATCTCCGGCGGTATGCACCTCGGGACGGTCACGCCCGAGTAGACAGATCGATCACGCCTGTCTCCGCCAGGTGTCCAATGAGCCCAACCTCGACTCCTATAAGAGTCACCAATCACAAGCATCTCTTTCTACCCCGTACGTCAATATCTCATATCATTACCGTCACACTACGGTACAACCATCTCTCGCCCTAACGTGATATGCACGTGCCATGCATATAAAAATATCATAAAACATGATTTATATAAAACGTACGTAAAACATATAAGTCACGTAAGTCACGTAAATCACATAATCATATGAAACACATAAATGTGTTTACGTATTGTAGATGGATGATCCACCTACCTGTCCTCCCGATATCGCTAAATAAGAGATTTGGTGTAGTCCCTATATATCGATTCTCTGAATATAATAAATATTATCATATCAGTATATTTGCTAAAACTGTATAAGTTTTTAAGTTCCCAAACCTTAATTATAGAAAACCCTAAAATTTATGAAAACCTAAAATAATGATATTCCTAAAAATAAATAAACCCTAAAATATTGAAAACCCTAGAAATAGCAAAATTTCTAAAATACCGAAAATTTATTAATTAAAACAAAATGTCGAAATCTCACAAATGTCGACATCTTATCCCTATAAATGTCGAGACCTTCTATATCGATATCCTTAAGTAATGCTGATATAATATAAATGTCGAGATCATCTAATAAAATGTCGAGAACATATTACTATAGGAAGTATCGAGATCTATAGCTTATCGAAATCATTTTATATAGCAAATGTCGAGTTCTTGTGTCGACTTTTATTATATGTTGTCGACTTTTATTACATATTTCTATATACATATACACATGTAATGATTACAAGAACCTATTAAAGAAACTATAAAGACACGTGGAAGCCCATTATATATTTATAAGTATGACTAGTGGAGATGTTTGCTTAACCTATGGGGTAATCGACATCCTTTCTATAACCATCGAATAAACCTTAAAGCAAAGCTCGAATTCTATTTATTATTCATCTCGAGATTCTTCTTATGATCTACATGTCGACAGCTTTTGACTATTCATTTCGATATTTGTATTATTATATATATCGACTTCTATCTCGACATTATTCATCTCAGTAAAGCATCTCGACATTTATCTGTTATATATCTCGACATTTATACATTACATCTTACGAATTCTTTCTAAAAATCACGATTCCCACAAAAAACCCTAAAAACAGCATCAGATCATAATATCCTATGTTTCGACATCATTAACATTCATACCACCGATATATATATGAGTTTTGAACAGCAGATTAGGGTTTTCTACCCATGTTTCTAAAGCTATACACATTAAATGAATTTTTCATTCTGAAAAGAAATCAAAGTTCCAAGCTATTTATTTTACTATAAAAACCATCGTGTATAATAAGTTAAATGCTAATGATGAGAACTATACCTTGGCTAATAATCACCTCAAACTCCTTCCCGTGTTTGATTCTCAGACTTTCGATGGAATTTTCTTTCCAACTGTTCGATTTCGATGGAATTTTCTTTCCAACTGTTCGATGTTCTTCACTGTTCTTTAAGACTTTCTTCCTCAAATGTCGTGATAATATTAGAGCTTGTAGATAGGTATTAGACTATCTTTAATTCATAGTTGATGGGACAAGGTTTGGTAACGTTAAGTTACCTTGAACCTAAGTAAATGTTTTGATCTTATCCTATATAAAATTCTTGGGCCTTTTATTATGTATTAGCTATAGCCCATGTATGTGTTGGGCTTTTATAGTAAATACAATCCAACATTTATTATAATCTCATTTGTGGGTATTTCTTAATTAAATTTTGTTGTTGATTATCGTTTTTTGTTTTTTAAAATAAAAATTTCTTTTCGAAATTTCACTTCACAAGTTTACACAATTATTTATATCTAAATCCCGTATTAAAATTTACGGATATTACATCCCTCCCCCTTAAAAGAATTTCGTCCCCGAAATTACGCCGACGGGAATAACTCGGGATAACGAATTCTCATATCACCCTCACGCTCCCAAGTGGCTTCCTCAACTGATTGATTCCGCCACAAAACCTTAACTAACGGAATGGTCTTATTCCGTAATCGTTTTGACTCGTACATCAAAATTTCTACGGGCTTCTCTTCGTAACTCAAGACAGGCTTGAGCTGTTGATAAAGAAGCTCGTTCTGAATGACATGACTCGGGTCCGCGACGTATTTTCGTAATGTCGATATGTGAAATACGTCGTGAACTTGCGATAGTGAAGCCGGTAATTCTAATTGGTATGCAACTTCACCGACTCGTCTGATAATCTTGAACGGGCCTATGTATCTTGGACTTAGTTTGCCCTTCTTTCCAAATCGCTTCACTCCTTTCATCGGAGAAATCTTCAAAAATACTTGGTCACCTTCTGCGAACTCCAAAGGTCTTCGTCGATGATCTGCATAACTCTTCTGTCGACTTTGAGCCCTTCGCATTCTCTCTCTGATTTTGGTCACTGCTTCGGTTGTTTCTCGGATCATATCAGGTCCTAATAAAGCTTGTTCGCCGATTTCATCCCAATGAACTGGGGACCGGCATTTGCGCCCGTACAATGCCTCGTACGGTGCCATCCCGATCGTAGCATGGAAGCTATTATTGTAAGAAAACTCGATCAGCGGCAAGTACTTACTCCAGTTTCCCTTGAAGTCTAGTATGCACGCTCGTAACATGTCCTCAAGGGTCTGGATCGTCCGTTCAGACTGCCTGTCGGTTTGGGGATGATATGCAGTACTGAACGAGAGCTTAGTACCCATCGCTTTCTGTAGGCTCTGCCAAAAATTAGATAGAAATCTCGAATCTCGATCCGAGACGATAGAAATTGGAATCCCATGGAGTCGAACAATTTCCTGAATGTACAATTCAGCGTAGCGTTCCATGGAAAAAGTAGAGCTGATAGGAATGATATGGGCTGATTTGGTTAGGCGATCAACAATCACCCAAATGGCATCGTGGCCTTTCGTTGTTTTAGGAAAACCAACGACGAAGTCCATCGTGATGTGGTCCCATTTCCATTCAGGAATCGGTAAGGGCTGCAGAGTTCCAGCTGGTCGCTGGTGTTCCGCTTTGATTAGCTGGCACGTCATACATCTACTTACGAACGTGGCGATGTCCTTCTTCATTCCCTGCCACCAATATATCATCCGCAAATCTTGGTACATATTTGTAGCTCCCGGATGTACAGAGTATGTTGTTGCGTGGGCTTCTGTCATTATCGTTCGTCGTAACTCCTCGTCGTTGGGCACGTATAGTCGATTCTTGTATAATAAGGTTCCATCTGCCCGGATTTCGGAGTCTTCGGGTAGTGTATCCTTCGCGTTTAGATAGAATTCATCATCTTCTTGTGCTCTATGAATTCGTTCTAGCAACGTCGGCTGAAAAGTCAACGCTGCTAGTTTCGTTTCGACTTCGCCCAAATTGACTATTTCCACTCCAAGCCTGTGCAATTCTGTACTCATCGCCTTTCGACTAAGCGCGTCTGCGACTACATTCGCTTTGCCCGGATGATAATTGATAACGCAGTCGTAATCTTTTGCAAGTTCCAGCCATCGTCGTTGTCTCATATTCAGCTCTTTCTGGGTGAAGAAATATTTCAGACTCTTATGGTCTGTAAAGATTTCGCACCTTTCTCCGTAAAGGTAGTGTCTCCAAATCTTTAAGGCGAAGACGACTGCTGCAAGTTCTAAGTCATGGGTTGGGTAGTTCTTTTCGTATTCTTTTAGTTGCCGTGAAGCATAAGCGATCACCTTCCCATTTTGCATCAGCACGCATCCTAGTCCGTTTTTTGAGGCATCACTATAGACTGAGAATCCTCCCGTTCCCGATGGTATTGTTAGAATGGGAGCAGAAGTGAGTCGCTTCTTCAATTCCTGAAAGCTTTGTTCACAAGCTTCGGACCACTTGAAAGGCACGTTCTTTCTGGTCAAGTTCGTCAGTGTTGAGGCGATGCTAGAGAAGTCAGCTATAAACTTACGGTAATATCCCGCAAGCCCAAGAAAACTTCGGACCTCGGTCGGAGTAGTTGGTCGTGGCCAATTGTTCACGGCCTCAATCTTACTCGGGTCCACGGAGATTCCACTCTCGGAAATCACGTGTCCCAAGAAGGCTACTTGCTCAAGCCAAAATTCGCATTTCTTGAATTTGGCGTAAAGCTGTTTCTCTCGCAGGATTCCTAAGACGATTCGTAAATGATTCTCGTGTTCCTCCTTCGTCTTAGAATAGATCAGGATATCGTCAATAAAGACAATTACGAAACGGTCGAGATAGTTCTTAAAGACTCGATTCATCAAGTCCATAAAAGCAGCTGGAGCATTTGTCAGTCCAAAAGGCATGACCAGAAACTCGTAATGGCCGTACCTTGTACTTAATGCGGTTTTAGGAACATCTACCTCCCTGATCTTCAACTGATGGTGTCCCGAACGGAGGTCAGTTTTCGAGAATACCGTAGCACCCTGTAGTTGGTCGAACAGATCATCGATCCTCGGCAACGGATATTTATTCTTGATCGTGATCTTATTCAGCTCCCTATAGTCGATGCATAGTCGCATCGACCCGTCTTTCTTTCGCACGAATAAAACCGGCGCTCCCCATGGTGAAAAACTGGGTTGAATAAACCCCTTCTGCAACAAGTCCTCCAGTTGTTCCTTCAATTCTTTCAGTTCATTCGGTGCTAGTCAATAAGGAGCCTTAGAAATTGGGGCGGACCCCGGCATCAGATCTATCGTAAACTGTATTTCTCGATCAGGGGGTAACCCCGGGAGATCGTCGGGAAATACATCAATATACTCATTGACTATCGGTACGTCCTTCAGTTCTGGCTGAGGTAACTCCTCTGTCTTCATCGCATATACGAGATAAGATTCACAACCGGATCTCAAGAGTCGTTGAGCCTTCAACGCAGAGATTCGCGGAATACGATTTAAAGTAGTTTTCCCGAAAAAAGTGAACACCTCTTCTTCGGGCAGTTGAAATTTTACGACCTTCTTATTACAATCTATGATGGCTCCATATTTCGAAAGCCAATCCATCCCAAAAATAACATCATAGTCGTTCATTGGGATCACAATCAGGTCGACGCTCAGATCTCTACCCTCAATGTTAACGGAGCATCCTTCCAGCACTTGGTTAGTGCGCGTCGGATCACCGTGTGGTAAGGTAACTATGTAATTGCATTCAGATAAGGTAGGAGAAACTCCCACCTTTTCCACATATTTGGCCGACACGAATGAATGTGTAGCCCCAGAGTCAATTAACACAGAAGTGGGCACGTCATAGATAGTCAACGTACCCGTTACTACGGAAGGATTTGCTTCGGCCTCCTCATTCGTTAGAGTAAAGACCCGTGCTGGCACTGGAGGGGGTCGAATCAACGGTCGGTTCGGAACTTGAGGTACATGTTCGTTGCAGTTCCTAGCGTAGTGTCCTATTTTCCCACATCGGAAGCATGTGGGGTCGGGTTTGGTCTTGGTCCATAGCACGGACCAGAATATCAAAGCGGAACACCAGCGACCAGCTGGAACTCTGCAGCCCTTACCGATTCCTGAATGGAAATGGGACAATATCACGATGGACTTCGTCGTTGGTTTCCCTAAAACAACGAAAGGCCACGATGCCATTTGGGTGATTGTTGATCGCCTAACCAAATCAGCCCATTTCATTCCTATCAGCTCTAGTTTTTCCATGGAACGCTACGCTGAATTGTACATTCAGGAAATTGTTCGACTCCATGGGATTCCAATTTCTATCGTCTCGGATCGAGATTCGAGATTTCTATCTAATTTTTGGCAGAGCCTACAGAAAGCGATGGGTACTAAGCTCTCGTTCAATACTGCATATCATCCCCAAACCGACGGGCAGTCTGAACGGACGATCCAGACCCTTGAGGACATGTTACGAGCGTGCATACTAGACTTCAAGGGAAACTGGAGTAAGTACTTGCCGCTGATCGAGTTTTCTTACAATAATAGCTTCCATGCTACGATCGGGATGGCACCGTACGAGGCATTGTACGGGCGCAAATGCCGGTCCCCAGTTCATTGGGACGAAATCGGCGAACAAGCTTTATTAGGACCTGATATGATCCGAGAAACAACCGAAGCAGTGACCAAAATCAGAGAGAGAATGCGAACGGCTCAAAGTCGACAGAAGAGTTATGCAGATCATCGACGAAGACCTTTGGAGTTCGCAGAAGGTGACCAAGTATTTTTGAAGATTTCCCCGATGAAAGGAGTGAAGCGATTTGGAAAGAAGGGCAAACTAAGTCCAAGATACATAGGCCCGTTCAAGATTATCAGACGAGTCGGTGAAGTTGCATACCAATTAGAATTACCGGCTTCACTATCGCAAGTTCACGACGTATTTCACATATCGACATTACGAAAATACGTCGCGGACCCGAGTCATGTCATTCAGAACGAGCTTCTTTATCAACAGCTCAAGCCTGTCTTGAGTTACGAAGAGAAGCCCGTAGAAATTTTGATGTACGAGTCAAAACGATTACGGAATAAGACCATTCCGTTAGTTAAGGTTTTGTGGCGGAATCAATCAGTTGAGGAAGCCACTTGGGAGCGTGAGGGTGATATGAGAATTCGTTATCCCGAGTTATTCCCGTCGGCGTAATTTCGGGGACGAAATTCTTTTAAGGGGGGAGGGATGTAATATCCGTAAATTTTAATACGGGATTTAGATATAAATAATTGTGTAAACTTGTGAAGTGAAATTTCGAAAAGAAATTTTTATTTAAAAAAAAAACGATAATCAACAACAAAATTTAATTAAGAAATACCCACAAATGAGATTATAATAAATGTTGGATTGTATTTACTATAAAAGCCCAACTCATACATGGGCTATAGCTAATACATAATAAAAGGCCCAAGAATTTTATATTGGATAAGATCAAAACATTTACTTAGGTTCAAGGTAACTTAACGTTACCAAACCTTGTCCCATCAACTATGAATTAAAGATAGTCTAATACCTATCTACAATCCTCCGCATAGGTTCAGGAAGATGACTGACACGGAACATATTTTCGATAGTTCTGAGCCAATCCTCCGCATAGGTAGGATCGGCAGCTTCCTCAAATGAAGGGGGGTTTAGTCTTCGGAACCTCTCCCCGGCCGCTTCAACACGTTCTATTCCCGGGGATGCATGACGTTCCGAGGAACCTTGACGGTGAATAAGGTCGTTAATCTGATCTGACTTTCGTCGGATCAGATCGGTTAATTGATGGATGGTAGAGCGGTCCTCATTCGGTGGGGATTCAGAACCCGCCCTACGACTAGTTTTGCCAACTTCTCTACGTGTCCTTGGCATTTTCAACTAGTTCTGAAATCAGTCATAGAAAGCACATATATCAAATAACACATAATCATATAACAAATCTTTAAACTTACAGGCCAGGCTAGTTCTCCAGGCTTTTGAGCGGCAGTACATGGACAGTCTTCAGAATCTAAAGCCGAAGCTCTGATACCACCTGTGGCGACCCTACTTTTCTAATTATAGTGGCGGATTTCAGCAACGTAAGCCGCGGAAAGTCCGTCTAATTATAACTTTTTCCTAAAATGATATGTACTAATATAAAAATCCGTCTACATCGTTATCTCTATACACGGGCCGAAGCCCCAAAAATATCAAAGAACAAAAGCCCTAACGCCGCTCCACAGGTCTTCATCCATGTACCGCTCCGCCCTCAAAAGTCCGTGGAGCACCGCCACCAGCCGCCTCAGTCTCGACGCATATCAGCGTCAGACTCAGTACCTACAACACGTAAACACTGAGCAATTTGCCCAGTAGGTGAATAAAATGCGTGTATGCAAGTGTGCACTCAACCCAAATCCCAATATCTCACAACATGATATAATGCACTCTTTCTTTTCCCACGTTCCTATTTCACACAATACAGGGCCCTAGGTTAGGCTCGACACCCTCGCGCGCAAAGACTACTGGGAGGCCACCCCCAAGTCTCGCGGCAGCCTACCCTGGTAGTGCACTGGACGATCACGCCAATGGCCTCCTACCGGGTCGCTCCGCACCAAAAGCATACACTGATAGTGCACTGGACGATCACGCCAATGGCCTCCTATCAGGTCGCATCATTATCTCCGGCGGTATGCACCTCGGGACGGTCACGCCCGAGTAGACAGATCGATCACGCCTGTCTCCGCCAGGTGTCCAATGAGCCCAACCTCGACTCCTATAAGAGTCACCAATCACAAGCATCTCTTTCTACCCCGTACGTCAATATCTCATATCATTACCGTCACACTACGGTACAACCATCTCTCGCCCTAACGTGATATGCACGTGCCATGCATATAAAAATATCATAAAACATGATTTATATAAAACGTACGTAAAACATATAAGTCACATAAGTCACGTAAATCACATAATCATATGAAACACATAAATGTGTTTACGTATTGTAGATGGATGATCCACCTACCTGTCCTCCCGATATCGCTAAATAAGAGATTTGGTGTAGTCCCTATATATCGATTCTCTGAATATAATAAATATTATCATATCAGTATATTTGCTAAAACTGTATGTTTTTAAGTTCCCAAACCTTAATTATAGAAAACCCTAAAATTTATGAAAACCTAAAAATAATGATATTCCTACAAGTAAATAAACCCTAAAATATTGAAAACCCTAGAAATAGCAAACTTTCTAAAATACCGAAAATTTATTAATTAAAACAAAATGTCGAAATCTCACAAATGTCGACATCTTATCCCTATAAATGTCGAGACCTTCTATATCGATATCCTTAAGTAATGCTGATATAATATAAATGTCGAGATCATCTAATAAAATGTCGAGAACATGTTACTATAGGAAGTATCGAGATCTATAGCTTATCGAAATCATTTTATATAGCAAATGTCGAGTTCTTGTGTCGACTTTTATTATATGGTGTCGACTTTTATTACATATTTCTATATACATATACACATGTAATGATTACAAGAACCTATTAAAGAAACTATAAAGACACGTGGAAGCCCATTATATAATTATAAGTATGACTAGTGGAGATGTTTGCTTAACCTATGGGGTAATCGACATCCTTTCTATAAGTATCGAATAAACCTTAAAGCAAAGCTCGAATTCTATTTATTATTCATCTCGAGATTCTTCTTATGATCTACATGTCGACAGCTTTTGACTATTCATTTCGATATTTGTATTATTATATATATCGACTTCTATCTCGACATTATTCATCTCAGTAAAGCATCTCGACATTTATCTGTTATATATCTCGACATTTATACATTACATCTTACGAATTCTTTCTAAAAATCACGATTCCCACAGAAAACCCTAAAAACAGCATCAGATCATAATATCCTATGTTTCGACATCATTAACATTCATACCACCGATATATATATATGAGTTTTGAACAGCAGATTAGGGTTTTCTACCCATGTTTCTAAAGCTATACACATTAAATGAATTTTTCATTCTGAAAAGAAATCAAAGTTCCAAGCTATTTATTTTACTATAATAACCATCGTGTATAATAAGTTAAATGCTAATGATGAGAACTATACCTTGGCTAATAATCACCTCAAACTCCTTCCCGTGTTTGATTCTCAGACTTTCGATGGAATTTTCTTTCCAACTGTTCGATGTTCTTCACTGTTCTTCCTCAAATGTCGTGATAATATTAGAGCTTGTAGATAGGTATTACACTATCTTTAATTCATAGTTGATGGGACAAGGTTTGGTAACGTTAAGTTACCTTGAACCTAAGTAAATGTTTTGATCTTATCCTATATAAAATTCTTGGGCCTTTTATTATGTATTAGCTATAGCCCATGTATGTGTTGGGCCTTTATAGTAAATACAATCCAACATTTATTATAATCTCATTTGTGGGTATTTCTTAATTAAATTTTGTTGTTGATTATCGTTTTTTTTTTAAATAAAAATTTCTTTTCGAAATTTCACTTCACAAGTTTACACAATTATTTGTATCTAAATCCCGTATTAAAATTTACGGATATTGCAGCCGACCAAGGGACACATGGAAGGCATTGAGTGGACGACATTGTAGCCAGAAAGGAGGCGCGTCTGTCTGACAATAGTACACCTGCAATTGTTGTCCCAGGTTGTACTAGGAACTGCAGTCAAGTGGTCCCAAAGGACAGCCAGCTGGAAAAGAGAGGCCAAACGGATATAGTGAGAAAGAGGGAAAGGAAGGTGTCAGGAACCGAGACCTTATATTATAATTTCATGCATTTATATAAATTCATGCATTCAATAAAAGTCACTTCAAAACAGAGGTATATGTAGAATGAGGTATTTAAAGTATTATAGTTCTAGGTTCTTAAGAGGTATAATATCGATATGAATTAAGTAAATCTCGATATATGATTTCGAAATAAATTAAATAAATCTCGAGACATGAAGTTCTCGACATAGGTTTCGAAATTGGATAGGAGAATGTCGAGATGTGTTTTGGAATTCAAAAATCTCGATGTTACATTAAGTTCTCGTGATTATTAAATAAAGACAAGTAATACAAAGTTTTCGTGATCATCACTTGAGAATAAATATTATTGGTGGAAAATCCATCTTATAGGAGAACTAAGTTTCATGAAAGAGGATAAGTATTAATATGAAGTAGCTTAGCATAAAAGGTAACTACACCTACTTGTCAAATCAACTTTTCAGGATATATATATATATATGTTAGGATATTTAATAGATTGTGTCAATAGTTTAAGTCTTGTGATTAATTTTGTAATTATCTTTAGCTTGGGCTTTAGACTAGATTGTAATTATTTTATATTTAGTGATTGGGCCTTAATATACCTAGGGTTAATGTGGTATATAAGGTATTACCAACTCACTTTTGAAAGTAATCAAAGATCAAAGGCTTATCCAAATTTTTCACACAACACACACACTCAAAGGTGAGAACACTCCCTTTTCATTCCATCAAAGCCTCTTTGATTCCTTGTTTGGTGCATTCGGGACCAACAAGTGGTATCAGAGCAAACGTGGATCGATCTGCATTGATTTGAATCCAGTTTCGTTCGATTCCAAGAAAGATCAAAGGTGTTTTTGGGCAAAAAAATTATTTTCGGCATTTCGAGCTTGTTTTGGGGTTTTGATGCTTCGTTTTTGTGTTTAAAACCTTCCCCCAGATCGAGTATATGCCTAAAAAGTTTTTAGAACACTTTTGGATCAGTTTTAACGAGTTTTGAGCAAGATTGAAGCAAAAACTTTTCAGAAAAGGACATCTCGGCCATTCTCTATTCTTGGTCGATTTGACCTATTTTTTGGTGTTTTTAGCTCACAAATCGGTCGATTATGTGTTTAGGGAAGAATTTCTGAAGTTTAGGATCAAGTTTGAGCGATTTTGGTTGAGATTTGAGTGAAAACGGACGGTTTTCTGGGAAAGATTCGCGACAAGCAATGGAACAGTACTTCGATGTTCTTGCCCGCGAAACTTTATGAATCGTTCAAATCCGCGAAACTTTCTGAATCGTTCAAATCCGCGAAAGTTTCATATCCGCGAAGTTGAATCCGAGAATTTTTAAACCGCGAAAATTTTACTTTCACTGCATTTTTCGCAACGGCCTATGCTCAAAATCCGAGAATTTTTAAAACCGCGAAAAAATTTCTCTTAGACCCAATTTTTCTCAACTTCGTACTCTTAAAATCCGAGAAACTTTATATGCGAGAAAGTCTATTCCAAGAATTTTTCTAAGCCGCGAAACTTTTCAAAAATCTGAGAAATTTTACTAAGTCGAGAAATTTTCAGCCGAGAATTTTCAGAAATTCCATATCCTAGAAAGCTTATTCCGCGAATCTTTCTGAGCCGCGAAATTTTTCTTTCAAGACCGAGAAAGTTTTGAACTTTGCGAAAATTTTTACATCCGATAAAGTTTTCAAAGCCGGGAATTTTTTTTTCTCATCTGAGAAAGTTTTCAAAGCCGAGAAAGTTTATCTCATTTGAGAAAGTTTTTTCAATACCACATCTCTTTCAAATCCGAGAAAATTTTCTAAAACCACACTTCAACTCTCGATGCGAAATCTTTTTTAACGTGCGAAATTTTCTTGAGAAGCTTTAAAACTCTCAACTGAGAATCATCCTCACATGCGAAATTTTAAAATCCGAGAAATTTTCAACTGAGAATTTTTTTTTAATTTCTCTTTAAAACTCACAAACACCGAAATTTCTCAACACATTTTCTCGGATAACCCTTCATTTAATCACGTCCATTCGAACTGCGAATTTTTTTTGACGTGTTAAGTCTTTTTCTCGTGTTAAAATCTTCTTGGGTTAAACATTTCTCAAACTTATTTAAGATTTGATCCTAACACTTCAGTCCTAACACCCTAGACCACTTTTGACATAAAATTTGTTTTACTCCTCAAGTCTCGATTTGAATTTCTGGAACTTCTCCTAATTTCAAGATATATTTCTCTTCCATACATTATCGACCATCACACACGCTCACTTAGTTCTAAGAAATTCTTTAAACAATTTTATTCTCAAAACTCTACTCATTAAACTCGTATTTCTCTTATCGTTCGTTACTAACTCTCTTATCTATACAAGATCAAAACCACGGACGATTCGACTGCACCAACCATGTCTACCACGAATGACATCTCAACAGTGGGCTCCGACACCAGGCCTCCGATGCTGCGACAAGGCGACTACAGCATATGGACAAATCGGTTCCTCACGTTCATCAGGAACAAAGGCGCACCACTCTCTCAATACCTTCTGGACTCCATCTTCAACGGCCCAGCACAGTTCTGGACAATCATCTCTGCACAGCCAAACGCAAACCCTCCCATGGATGAACGCCGCACTCCAAGAGGTCCCATCAATGAGGATGAACTGGCTCGCGTGCAGGCCGACGAGACTGCCAAAGGATACCTCTTCCAGGCTATGGGCAACGAAGTCTATGCTCACATCGAGTGCTGCACAACTGCTAAAGAAATATGGGATGAACTCGTAGAAATCATGGCAGACACAACTGAAAGTGCTCAAGGGAGGAAATCAGCCTGTCTCTCACAGTATGAACACTTCCAAGCCTACGAAGGAGAGGAGCTGCGTGACACGTACCTCAGATACCTGAAGGTCATCAATGAACTCAAGAAAGCCAGGATCTCGAGGGACAAATTCGATATCAACAACCGCTTTCTTGGAAGCCTCAAACCACATTGGGGCAATGCAATCGTGATGATGATTCAGAGTAAGGACCTCTCCAACACTTCCATCCATGCTCTTTATGACAGTCTGTCTGCCTATGCTCCATACGTGCAACCTCAGTCCACCAACACTCGAGTCGACCCACTGGCCCTCCTCTCGAACAAAACCACTGAACGATCTTCCACCACTAAGACCAAACAGAACAAAGGGAAGCTACCAGCTGTTGTATCTGACACCTCTTCAGGATCCGAAGCTGATACAGAATCAGACGAAGATGTTCGTGATATACGCAATCAACTGGCAATGCTCACTAAGTTGGTCTCAAAGAAGATCGGGAAAAAATCCTCATCCTCTTCCAATCACCAAAGAACCTATAGCGGCATCAAAAAGACCACTCCCACAGAGGAAGCCAAGCCAACAAAGAAAGAAGAGGACTCCGCACCTCAAAAGTCCGTGAAGTGCTTTCGGTGTGGAAAGATGGGACACTTTGCCAAAGAATGCCACGCCCCACGCGTGAAGGACTCCGGCTACTACGACCGTAAGGCCAGAATGACCCGCAAGGTGGAAAGTGGGAAAGTTCTACTCACCGAAGAAGCTGAATGGGTGAATGACACTTCAGAAGACGAGGAGCCTAAGGATAAAGATTGCTGCATGGCAAGGCTGGTCGAACATGACGAGGACGAGGAGATGGGTCACACCGGTGAAAACACAGCTAATACTCCTACCAACGCTGAGTCTGAGGTACGAATCTCACACCTCGATGATGTGTTTACTCACCGACACGCCATTAAGAAACCCACCGTAGACGCTAGGGATTATGATGAACTTAAGCTAAAATTTGAAAACAACTATGCCTTACTTAGTCTAAAAGTAGAAGAACTTGCCTGTGCAAACGAACGTCTAATGGCCTCTGAAGCCTTAGTCAAACGTCTGCAAAGCAAGAACAAACAAAGTGAGACTAAGGTTAAGGAAACTACACTAGCCATTAGTTCATGTGAAACTTCTCGCCTCCTGACGGCCTTCCAATATGAACTGCTTACGAAGGAAAGAGTTAGGCTATACCGCAAGGTGAAAGAATTTGAAGAGCAACTTCACCTTAGAAACGAAAACTCACGCATCTTATGCCTATTGAACCAACCAGTGGAAACAGAATTCTACAACGCACGGGGGGGGGGGGGGGATCGGACTGTCTAGCAATTGCAATCTAACACCGCTAACAGTTAAAAGATACAACATGTGCAACACTGCGTTCTTGCAAACAAGAAATGGTGCTCCCCCGCAGCTTAAGCCATTTGTGAGATCATCCTCCGCTGCCATCTCAGAAGAAACAAGAGAACAGAACATTCATTGGGCAGAAATCGCGTATGACTACACAGAGTTGAACAATAGAGATAAGACTAAGGTATCCTCACTCTCGGAGGATGTCGAAACCTTACTCCCAAACAAAGAACAGGAAGTTGCTTTTCAAGATGTGCTCTCTCGCACTTACATCCCAAAGAAACTACTACTCATAGCAGAACTAGAACGACAACTAGAAGTAGAAAGGAAGGCATTTGCAAAAGAGCGAGATGAGCTACTTAGCAAAATCTACACACTAGAAAAATTTCCCAATGCGAACTATCCCTCCACATCGAGTCAAGTACCCGATTCTCAAAAATGTAAATGTAAGAGGACGGCGAAAATGACTCCTGAAGCTGACATATGTTCTAACACTAACTCTAGTATTCTTATGGATACAGGGAATGTGAGTTCGACGTCTCTGGAGGCAGTTCGTATCAGATAAAGGCGAATCCACTCTTCGATGACAAGAAGAAAAAACCATCCTATATTCATCCTTCCTCTCTATGTACTGAATCCCAATATCCTAAGGTCGTAGACAATTATGTTGCTAAAACTTATCTCTCTTTTACCAAACTTATGTCTATGTGCTGCTGCAATGATTTTGTTCTCCCACGATTTCATGAATATGAAACACATGAACACGCAACACTCCGACCTCGCAAGCAAACCTTCTCTACGGCGTCTTTGAATTCTCCCATCTCGCCAAAACCTAAGGTCAAGCGAAAACATCTCTCGTCGACAAACGCAAACTCACCTACTACTCGCAAGCCAAAGGCGACCAAAACCGAAGCACGAAAACGACAACCTCATCCCCGCGCCAATTCATGTATAAGGCGCCATACATGCAAGCACAAATTAGGAAAATATGGGTTAGAAAAACCATAATCCCGCCTAATCAAACAAACGACGAAGGGAAAGCTAAATTAGAATCAACACAATCTGATTTAGAAACCACATTTCCCATTAAGCGCATAAAAACTTTACATATATCACAAGAATGTCCCGTCCGAAAACGGGGACCCAACGCTTGCTAATGTTTGCAGGTCTGTCATGTGTGGTATCTAGACTCGGGTTGCTCCACACACATGACGGGGAACAAGGAGCTGCTGAGCAACTTCTCCGAGCGCTATCTCGGAAGGGTCTCCTTCGGAAACAGTCAAATGGCGCCAATTCTCGGAACTGGTGATCTCGTCCATGACAAACTGACGATCAAGGGCATCTCTTACGTTGAGGGTTTGAGCTACAATCTCTTCAGCATTGGTCGTTTCTGCGACAAAGGATACAAGGTTCTCTTCGAATCTGACATCTGCAGCATTATAGATGCCTCGGGACTGCCACTTCTTTCTGGAACGCGCACGTCTCACCTCTACGTACTCAATCTCACGACCTCTCGACCAGTATGCCTTCTCTCTCGGGCTGCACCCAAGTTGAATGATCTATGGCACCGACGTCTTTCACATCTCAATTTCAAGACTATCAACAAACTGCGTCAAGATAAACTCGTCAACGGTCTACCCCAACTAACATATCATAAGGAACACCTCTGCTCTGCCTGTGAATTGGGGAAGATGAAGCGATCGTCTCACATATCCAAGGAAATACCGTCCTCTAAGCTAATCCTCGAGCTCTTACATATGGATCTATGTGGCCCAATGCCTACGGCCACACTCGGAGGAAGACGGTATATTCTTGTGATTGTCGATGATTTCTCACGCTACACATGGACGAAACTCATTCGTACAAAGGATGAAGTTCCTGATATAATTATCGAGTTTGTTGTTACGTCCCAAACTCTCCATCAACAGAAGGTTCGGATTATCAGAACTGACAACGGAACTGAGTTTAAGAACAAGAAGCTCAGTGATTTCTATGCCACTCAGGGCATCACTCAGCAGTTCTCAGCTGTGAAGACACCGGAACAGAATGGTGTCGTTGAGCGTAAGAACAGAACACTAGTTGAAGCAGCTAGGACTCTCCTCATCCAATCCGGCCTTCCTCACTCTCTTTGGGGCGAAGCTATTCAAACAGTCTGTTACACGCAGAACCGGGCTTCCATCCACAAGAGATTCAACCGCACTCCATACGAGATGATGAACAACCGTCGTATACCAGATATATCGTATCTAAGGGTTTTCGGATGCCGATGTTTTGTTGCCAATGATCGCCAACATCTTGGGAAGCTTGATCCAAAAGCACTCGAAGGAATCTTTGTTGGTTATTCGCTAAACTCGAAGGCATACAGAGTCTATCTTAAGGAGAAACGATCTGTCATTGAGAGCACAAATGTCACCTTTGACGAAAGCGAAGGCGACCTCATGGCTTCTGCTCATATTAGTCCAGAACCAGGTCTTCTACAGTCGTTGAGAAAAGGTCAACCTTCAACGGCGGGAACTTCCTCATCTGAGGGCAACTCTGTGAAATGGATCTCGATCTACTTTTCGAGTACTTCTATCCAGTTCCCAAGACTCCCGCCGCCACCACTGAACCTACCGCTGCACCCACTCCACCTACACCACCAGCTATCGGCAATGATGTCGTTCCTCCAAACTTGGATACACTCAATCTCAACGAAGACGACATTTTACCCAACCCTGGGAACATTGCTGATCCTGATGATGAACCCTCTCAATCCACTACGGTTGAGATCTCTTCTTCGGACACCGGACCCCAATCTAATGAGCCTCCAATAGACACAAATGCGGCTAGCTCCTCACAGACCAATGTACCACTCTGGGCTCGGTCTCATCCTACAGACCAGATTATTGGGGACCCCCCATCCGGTGTTTCGACACGTTCGGCTACGATGAATGAAAGTCTGTTTGCTTGCTATCTCAGTCAAGTCGAACCATCACGAGTAGCTGAAGCTCTCAACGATCCCGATTGGCTGATTGCAATGCAGGAGGAAATAAATCAGTTTGAACGTTTACAAGTTTGGGAACTCGTACCACGACCTCGCAATAGATCCATTATCGGCACAAAATGGATCTTCAAGAACAAAAAGGATGAAGACGGTGTTGTTATTCGCAATAAAGCAAGACTTGTGGCTAAGGGGTACAACCAACAAGAAGGTATCGACTACGATGAAACTTTCGCCCCAGTTGCCAGGATCGAAGCCATACGAATTTTTCTTGCCTTTGCTGCTCACAAGAACCTTAAAGTCTACCAAATGGACGTGAAGACTGCATTTCTGAATGGATTTCTCAAAGAAGAAGTGTACGTTGATCAACCTGAAGGGTTCTTGAGCGAAGAGTTTCCTCATCACGTATATCGACTCTACAAGGCCCTCTACGGACTAAAACAGGCTCCCCGAGCTTGGTATGACGTCCTTTCAGACTTCCTTGTTCAGTCTGGATTCAAGAAAGGATCTCTGGATACAACTCTCTTCACCAAGCGGAGTGGCCCGGACATAATGATTGTACAGATTTATGTCGATGACATCATTTTCGGATCGACTAAACCACAACTGTGTGAAGAGTTCGCAGAATTGATGAAAGAGAAATTCGAAATGAGTATGATGGGTGAGCTGAACTTCTTTCTTGGTCTTCAAGTAAAGCAACTTCCCAACGGAATCTTCATCAATCAGTCCAAATACATCCATGACATCCTCGAGAAATATGGAATGGAGGATGCCAAGACTGCTGCTACACCTATGTCACCCTCTGGCCGACCCGACGCGGACCCATCTGGTGTTCCCGTTGACCAAACCGTCTATCGAGGGATAATAGGTTCTCTTCTGTATCTTACTGCCAGTCGACCGGACATCGTTCTCTCGACAGGAATCTGCGCTCGTTTTCAGGCAACACCAAAGGAATCCCATCTCACTGCTGTCAAAAGGATTCTCCGCTATCTCAAAGGAACACCCAATCTGGGTTTGTGGTACCCCACTCTATCGGACTTCAAACTAGTTGGATTCTCTGATTCGGATTATGCAGGATGCAAGATGGACCGAAAAAGCACCTCTGGAGCTGCACACTTCTTGGGCGGTAAACTCGTAAGTTGGTCATCTCGAAAACAAAACTGTGTCTCAACTTCGTCGACGGAGGCAGAATATGTCGCCGCCGCTAGTTGCTGTTCACAACTTTTGTGGATGAGAACCCAACTACGAAATTTTAATTTTCATGTTGATAAAATTCCCATTTACTGTGACTCAAAAAGTGCTATTGCGATGACGAGTAACCCAGTACATCACTCAAGAACGAAACACATAGATATTCGTCACCACTTCATCAAAGAACATGTCGAACAAGGCACGATTGAATTGCACTACTTCACAACCGAAGATCAACTGGCCGACATCTTCACAAAATCGTTGGATGTCAAACGATTCCAACACCTAGTGACTATGTTGGGCATGTTGAATATTCAGTTGTGATCAATCGACCCTACATGAACTTTGATAAAGTGTACATATTTCTTTTTCCACTTCACTTCATTATCTATGTGTCTTCTGAATTATGTCTTTTGAGGGGGAGTTTTCGATAAAGGGGGATCGTCTGATTTTTCATTATTTAAAACGGGAAGCTTTTCGATTAAGGGGGAGCGTCAATTTTTTCTCCATTATTTAAAACGGGAAGTTTTTCGGTTAAGGGGGAGCTTCTAATTTTTCTATTTAATTTAAAAAAAAAATTTGGGTGGAAATTGGGTGGAAATTTTAAAGTTTGGTCAAACTGAGTCAAAATTGGACCGATTAAAATATTTTGGGTTGAATTTCTAATTTTTCTGGTCAAAAAGGGTCAAAATTGGACCAATTGAACTTCAATTGGACCCAACTTTGACCAAACCCGCGAAAATTCAGCTCAGATTGAGGTTTTTACCAAGCCCACGAAACTTCGGCCCAGTAACTCAAAATTTCGCATGTACAGTTACATAACCCCTAAAACCCCAAAACCCTTAACGATTTTCACAATCCTAAAAATTCCCGAGAAAATTTCAAAAATTTCGCATCCCCTCTTTCAAAAATTTCGCATCCCCTCTTTCAAAATTTCGCAACCGCTCGCATCTTCGTCGTCGTCAAATCTACAATAAAAATCAGTTTCCTGCTAACTCCATTGTCGCAAATCAACTTTTCGGTATGAATACACCTTAAATAATCCAGATTTCTGTTCGTCTTATCCTGTTTTGCCCCATTTTAATTAAATCTGTTAGGTTTGAATTAATTTTTCTCGACTCTAAATCGAATGCATGTTAGTTTTTTGATGTTTAATACCCTCAAATATGCATTGCCCACCCAATTACGAGTCGATTGAGTTCCGATTATTGCATTTTGGTTGAGATTTGCGTAGGTCTAAGGCTAAATCATTGCGTAGTTTCGCAAGATATCGCACTGTGTTCTTCACCGCGAAAAAAAATTCTCAGAAAAATTGCTTTAAAACGTTAAATTTCGCTGCTACAGTGAGCTAAGCCCCGCGAAACTTTATTTTATCCGAGAAATTTCTTGCGCTACAGTGAGTGAGGTTCCGCGAAAATTTCTCCGAGAAATTTCTTATGTTAAAATTTTTCGCTGCTACAGTGACTAGGAAACTGCGAAACTTTCGCCCGAGAATTTACATGTGTTAAAATTTTTTTCGTTGCTACAGCATGTTAAGTACCGCGAAAGTTTATCTGAGAAAATCGTTTTCCCTCACGACAAAACTTTCCCTGCTACAGTGAGTTTAGCCCCGCGAAATTCTAATAACACATCACTTCATATTACATATTTTCGCATCTTCACTATTTCGCAACTACAGTGAACAAAAGTTTTCGCAGTCCACAAAGCTCTTTCCCTCCACGAAACTTTCATATAACCTGCGAAAATTTCTCATGACATGTCTATGTGATATCACTTGCGAAAATTTTACTCTGACTGCGAAAATTTCTCACGACATGTCTATGTGCTATCACTTGCGAAAATTTTACTCTGACTGCGAAACTTTCTCACGACATGTCTTTGTGTTATAGCTTGCGAAAATTTCCCAATACATGCGAAACTTTACACTGAATGCGAAATTTCCATGCTACATGCGAAAATTCCCTTTAAATGCGAAATTTCCTTGTTACATGCAAAATTCATGAAAAAGACTGAGTGCGAAATTTCCTTTATATCTGCGAAACTGCTCTCTAGACATGCCTTTGTGTGATAATCTGCGAAATTTCTCATTACATGCAAAATTTGACACAAAATGCTAAATTTCTCTCAACATGTCTATATGTTAGACTTAGCGAATTTTCTCATCTCATATGTAAGCCTTCAATTCCGAAATTCTCTAAGTATTGAAAAACTTAGTTTAAAAACATTGTCGATGTTTCCTTTGCAATTTGAGGCCACTTCCATCATTTCTCCCACGACTTATTTAAGTCCACATTCTCGCAATTTAATCCATACTAATCATATCACATTTACTGTCAAGCACAGATATGACTGTAAAAGATCAAAGCACAATTGAAGCTCTTGAGGCGGCTGCAATCCAACGGGACATTGCTCGCATCGAACTCAACACACGTCTCTATGTCCCACCGCCCGAGCAGATCTTCCCACTGAGTCAATGGGCGGCCCTGATTCCCAACAACTACATGGTGGACCTGCAGAGCTTTCGGTGCGATGCCCCCGTCATCATAGAAATCCTCAAAGGGCACCCACTTCGCCACGCCCTCACACATGGCGAGCCAGAAGCACAGGTGTACCTTCAACAATTCTGGCATACACTGCAGATAGCAGGACCACTCCATCTGGCCAAAAACTTATCCGCCCAAATTGATCAAGAAACGGTGGTCCTCAATCGCAAAATAGTGCAAGAAGTGCTTCAACTCCCCGTCTACTCACCCTATGACCCACTACCGACGCACGATCAACTCATTGAAGACATTGACCGACTGGGCTATCAACCAGATACCAAGAAGAAGAAGGGCCCACTTATCCTCAGTGAAGTCACCACCCGCAACCTACCTCAACCCTGGCGAACACTGTACCTGCTGGTGAACAAGTGCATGTCAGGAAAGCATGCCGGTCAGGACCGAGGAAACCTTCAAATTCTCACCATCCTCACCGGCATCGCCCACAACCGCAAGTACAACTACGCGGAAATCATCTGGATGGATCTCGTCGCGATGATCCAACGTCGCGACCGGGAAGTCGCAAAGGGAGTCACTAACCGCTTCATCCCTTACATGCGGTGGCTCCCAGCCTTCATCAAACACTTCCGCATGCACTCCACCAGCATTCGCATGCGGCCGGCAGCCGAACACTTCCCCATCCCCACAGTCGAGAAGTTCGCCAAGGAAAACACCTCGGCGAAGGATCGACACGCCATGATAATTCCGGACGAAGTTCTCGCCTACGCAGACCAGACAAATCCACACGTCCGAGAATATCGCATCTCAACCGCCTCATTCCGAGAAAGCCCCAGACCTCTATCTACTGTCCCTACGGAGCAGATCAACCCCACTGCTCCCAACCCCGGGACTAGCCAAGACCCCACCACCACCTCCAAAAAGCCCTCGAGTCGCGCCGCATCTTCTTCCACCCGCGCTCCGAAAAAACGGTCGCGAGAGGATGACGTAAGCCGCCCCACGGAGCGTCGATCGAAACAAAAGCACGATCGACCTTCTCAGCCACAGATAAGCCGAGCCGAACCAATAGGTACAGGAGGTGATGTGTTCACCTCCCGAGTAGAAGTCGTGGCATCTGGCTCAACCACGCAAACTACCCCACCAACCCACTTATCTTCCTCTCTACAGGAAGATATTTCATTCCACGAGGAGCCACGTATACCATCGACATCCCACTTGGAAATAGTCGATGTTGAAACAAGCAGTCCCTCGCCTCAGACTGCATCCTCTTCATGCACATCGAGTCTAGTGCCCTCACTCCCCATAATTTCATCCGTTTCTAGGACACATACACCTTCCACCGCACCACAGAGTCTTCGTGACTCTGTCAGAACGCTCGGTGATGTCTCTGTGACTGAGAGCGGAAGACCTAGCACGGCCAACATCACAACAACCGTGAGCCTAGGCCATCATTCGATTGAGTCCGTCTCATCGATGATGCCAACGGGAAGTCTAAGTGACCCCGTCTTTTCCAGTCCTGTGCAAACGGGCGGCCGATCGGCAATCTTCTCCGATTCGG
The DNA here is from genome assembly GCA_027422505.1 of Craterostigma plantagineum. Taxonomy (NCBI): domain Eukaryota; kingdom Viridiplantae; phylum Streptophyta; class Magnoliopsida; order Lamiales; family Linderniaceae; genus Craterostigma; species Craterostigma plantagineum. Next base: position 11,481,480 of record JAPQWV010000001.1, read on the forward strand.
TGTCAGTTGGCATTCTCCGTGAATCCAACTTGTTAGATTTACCCCGATTCATCACCGAGACCGCGCTAGAGACACGTCCTCAAGAGTTTGCAAAGAGTCTTGAGACGTCGATTCTCGATAAAGTCTACGCGCGTCTCGATGCGTCCACCGTCGATAAAGGCAAAGGTGTGGCCCCGGAGACGCCACCACCAGCGCAACATGTGGACGCAGAAGCTGTTCTCTCCACGATTTCCACCAAGGAGCTCTTCTACGTCCTCAGAGCCCGATTCGAATCCATGACGGAACTTGACGAGGAGGAACGGCAAATGAAGGCCATTACGACTCAACCTCTGACTTGTCGAGCTCAGGGCGAGTCGAGCGGGATCAGGCGCGACGATCAAGACGATGATCAAGATCGCCGCGAGGGGGAGAATAGGCCGCAAGCCTCACAAACTCAAGGGCCCATACAATCGACGCCGCCCTCCTCCTCTGCACCTGAAACAACGCCCGCAGAAACCTCACACCCCACTAACCAAAAATCCCACCCTATCAACTCCGAGTCACCAGCCAAATCACCCTCACCTCCTCCTACTACCGTCTCCAAAACTCTAATCGTCACATCGGCGTTAGAGACCACCCCCACACCGTCTCCACCCACAGTCTCCGAACCTCTAACTATCACATCGATGTTAGAGGCCACCACCACACCTACACCACCCGACACCCAAATCATCCTTGCCAAAACCATCACCACAACTGAACCACCAGAATCTCCACCACAACCATCCCCACAATCCACAGACTCTTCCGACGCAACACTCTCGCCACCACACAGCGACACTCCTCTCAACACCGACCCCAACGTAGCTTCCGAGGACGTCTACTGTGCACAGAACGAGATCGAAGCCTACATCTTCAACGATGAATGGCTGTACACACCCGCCGATGCAGTAGCAGCCAGGAAGCTGGTGGAAAACGCTCGACGCCTGCTAATGGAAGCCTCACTAACGCTGATCAACACTGCAGACAACGAGGACGGAGAGGAGTACGACGCTGAACCAGCCGAGCTCGAGAACATCCTGCAATTCCAAGCGCAGCAAACTGAGGCCCCTGCTGCTCAGACGGATGTACCCACGGTGGATATACCGGAGGCACCGTGGGAAAACAAAAAGATCACCGCGCCGTTTGAAGAAGAGATCAGGAAGAGGATCTGGCGACGCAAGGAGCAGATCATCACAACCTTCGACGAATATGAGCTGATGAACATCCAAAATTGGAGCGAGAGAAAGAAGCAGCTCTATCGATGGAGCCTTCTGTGCCACAAATGCTCAAATAGGACGCTATCCGATGAGGAAAACATCGCTCAGGAAATGAGTCGGGCCCCCATCTGCAAAGTCACTGACCTCCGCCAAGAGTCCAAAGGACCTGTCCATTACCCAGTATTCACGGTAATGAGGCAGGATGAGAGCTACTGTGAAGTCAGTGAGGCGGACTTCAAGTTTCTGCGCCTGGGCGACCTGTACAGCATGCTGGAATCCATGAAGCAGTTTAGACTCGTCCTCAGAAGTTCTGGACATCTCGTACGTGCTGAACCGGTCACCATGGGATATGTGGCTATCAAACGCCACATGCTCCGACAGGTCAGATTCTTCGCCACCCACGATCTGCAGATGGCGGTGGAGCACAACCTAAAGAAGGTGAATCTGACTCGCCCATCTTTCAAGAACGCGGACGACTACCGAGAGGGCGATGTGATCGACGGAGACGATCCGGCGGTCGCCTACTCGAACTATAAGGGAAAGATGAGGATGCTGCGCTGCTCTGAAGTGGCAAAGTTCTCGGATGGAACGCTCACCATCATCCAAGACAAACTAATGAAGATCTGCCGCATACTTTCAGAAGAAGATCCTCTCTGCCGATCCAAGTTCGCGAAGCTCATTGACGCTATAGCTAATCGATTGGTACTTCGAAGGAACCTCCGCGCCTTCGAGTTCAAGCTAGGGCTTCGCGACACACTCACACGCTAATCCACCACCGCTACACTCAAGATCCAAGACTCTCAACGATTGACACAAAGGGGGAGATTGTTAGGATATTTAATAGATTGTGTCAATAGTTTAAGTCTTGTGATTAATTTTGTAATTATCTTTAGCTTGGGCTTTAGACTAGATTGTAATTATTTTATATTTAGTGATTGGGCCTTAATATACCTAGGGTTAATGTGGTATATAAGGTATTACCAACTCACTTTTGAAAGTAATCAAAGATCAAAGGCTTATCCAAATTTTTCACACAACACACACACTCAAAGGTGAGAACACTCCCTTTTCATTCCATCAAAGCCTCTTTGATTCCTTGTTTGGTGCATTCGGGACCAACAATATATATATATATATATATATCCATAACAATTCCTTACGTAAAAACCTCTTGAAAATATGCAAATAAGAATAGGAACATTTGGAAGAAGAGAAAAAGGAATCCTTTGGCAAACCAAAATCTTCGAAAATTGTTGGTCAGGAGTCCGATAAGGGCAAGGACAAGGTCGATTAAGCAAACGGAGAAAATAGGCGAAACTTGTGAGTATAATTGTGACATGTACCTTATGTGCCTTATATGTTTACATGTTGTATATGGATTAATTGACTAATACGTGGTATATGTACTATTTATAAATCGACGTGAACTATGTGACCGTAACGTGCTCTTACATGATTTATGCGTTATATAAGGTATTTTATATAGCATTACATACATATAAAATGAAGGGAGAAACCGTTATGACTACTACGACTACAGATGGTATGATACGGATGCTACGGCATATATCCCTACAAATCGGGGGATTTTACAGAGTCCTGTATAGGCAATACATGTCCTGTACAGGCAATACATGTCCCTACAAATCGGGGGATTACGGCATGGTTACAGAGTCCCATGCATGGGCGCCGACTGGGCGTACAATACAATGTAACTAGTCTATAACGGGAGCATCAAGATAATTGGATATAGAATGGCATGTGATCTACTGATCTTATGAATGACGGTTATGTGAACGATGATTATGTGATTTGAAATGGCTATGGTATTTATAGAAATGGATGGATTACTGCTTATGTTGTTACCTGCACGTTACTAGTTAACATGTTGAGATCATACTCTGAATCGTTGTCTTCACAGTTGTTGTAGATAATTAGCAGGCTGCGTAGAAAGCATCATCATAAAGCATGGATTCAAGGTTGGCCGGCTACGCTCTCCTCATGCTCCCTCTGGTTCATCATTAGCATATAGAATAAAAATGGATTTAGACTGTTGCATTCTGTGACTCGTATGATAGGTACACATATGTACATTATTGTGAAAGGAACTAGACCGGATGACGCACCCGTTTTTGTTAAAGGAAATGGTTATGGGAATCGGGAAAAATTTTATATGAATATTTTATAGCTGCGTAAAGAGGTAATAGGAAACGGGGCGCTACAGAAGGGCATTATCAACTTCAATACTTAGATATTTTATCATCTTCTCCACCATTAACGCACTGTAATGAAATAAGTTAGCTCGAGTATGTATTTCTCAACTGTGAATAGTGAACACTGTTTGCGGTGGTCCGTGGACGTAGGATATCTATCCGAACCACATAAAATCTTTGTCTCTTTCATTTCCAGCATTAAATAACATATTTGAGCACACACTAAAATACCCAACCCAGTCCGATTCACTCGTCAACTCCTATTTCTCGAACCAAATCTTGTCGATCGGGGTTATACCCGCATCAAATGGCGCCGTCTGTGGGAATGACGGACTGAGACGTGAGTACGCTGGGTGGTTGTAGCAAGGAAGACAGCAAGCTTGTGTCTGTTCGAAGACGAGACGTTACAGAGCCAGACGAAGGTGCCGTTATTAAGGGAAAAGTAGATCTCTGAGACGAGAGAAGGAGTAACGATGGAAGAACTGCCGCCGTTGGCACAGAATCTGCAAGAACGATTCGAAGAGGCCATTGGTGAGACTAGGGGAACCCCGCGCCGACTCCAACACCGGCATCACTGGTTGGAACCGGTTGCCAACGCCGACGCCCACCTTTGCAGGACCGTCTGGAGCAGTCCCACCTCAAACTTCTATAACCATGACGGTGGATCAGCTGTATTTGCTGGTGAAAAATGCAGTGGATGCTGCTATGACTGCTAAGAATGCGAGGAACAAAGGCAAACGAAAGTAGGCCCTGTCTGTTCATGGCAGAACTTCAGATGGGCATACCTCAGAATGGCCGAAACTATATGAGAGAATGCGGTGGCTGTAGGAGAGACCTTAGGCCCTCAGCCAGAGATGAACCCGTCAGAGAGGGAGGTTGTCCGAGGAGGAAGGAATGAAGGGCCGGTAACACCACCTCCCAGACGAAGTGGTGAACACCTCAGAGAATTTCAGGAAGGTCCAGGGCCAACGAATCCAAGGGATGTAGCACCTCCTGCGACCATAGCCAGCGAATGCAGGGCAGGAGGAAACATGGAAGCCAGAGAACAGGAAAGAAGTGAGGAGCTATAGCACGCGTGGTCAGAAATGAGCTATGAGCGAGAGGGTACAAGAGCTTAGGAAGCAGATGTCTGACCTACGAAATGTAGTAGAGGAGATGCAAAATAAAGCAACCAGGCCGCATCTTCGAGGAATGCATCGGCCGGCACGCCTTTTGCTAAGGAGCTGTTAGAAGGAGAAGTATCGCTTAACTTTAAGTAGTTTCCGTACGAATATGACGGTATCACAGATCTGGAGGAACATGTCTTGCGTTTCAAGAACACCATCCTGTTGAACAACTTCTCGGAGGGAGTAAAGTGTAGGGTTTTCCTGACAACGTTGGTGCGAGCCGCCCAACAATGGTTCAGCCAAGTAGAACCGGAGGTTATACACTCATTATTAGAGCATCAAGTTGAAATTTTGAAAGAATCAGAAACGGAAGTCACCTCCGCCCAGTAGTAGGCGGCCAGTTCGGAAATCTCACAGTCGGACTTGCGAAGGAGCATTCGCTGCGGCTCAACATGCACGATGGAACTGATGAAGTTTGCCCCTTCCTGCGGACTGATCAGGTGATAGTCGTTGGCAATGTTCCAAAGTCATCTTCCCGTCGGCGCGGCGATCAACTCCCCAGCCATCTCCTTTGTGCACAAAGAGAGTGAATTCAGAGGGATCGGCTGGGGGAGGAGCTGTCTCCAAACCTGGTTTCGTTCCCCTCGCAACGGAGGACTTCTTCTTCTTTTTCGATGGGGCAGTTAAGGTAACCTTCCCATTAACCTCGTCTTCAGGATCTAATATCATCACATCGGGATCCTGGTCAGGTTCTCGTGGAAGGCTGGTCTGAGGAGGCGAAGGTCTCGGCGGAGATTCCCCACGAACCTCTGAACCAGCTGGGTCGGTCCACTTGAGCTCCTTAGGGCCGAGACTCAGCATGGGAGAATCCTCTTGCTTAATAGGCAAGGTCTTGAACGCGTCGTTCCAAGAAAATGACATACCTGCGAAAAATTACAAACTCAGAAGGAATGCTCAAAGAGGAGATCAGGAAGTAGGAGGGAAACCTGCTTACCAACGGAGTTAAAGGGGACAAGCTTAGGAGAGAGGCCGAAGTGGTGAAGAAGGCCAGGAAAGGTTACCAGCTCCACTATACTAAACTTCCTTTCGGAGGCTAAGAGATTCAGGAGGCCAACAGCTGTTTCATTCTCCTCAGAGCATTCAGGCTCAATACTCGCCAATCTTTGAGGCAGCCTACCAACCCAACGGCTATGTGGAAAGTCCCAATCGTCCTTGATTGGCGCCAAAAAGAAATAAAAGGGGTGCCAGTCTTTATCCACACCATGTAAGCCTTTATCAAAAAATCAGACAAAGCCTCGTGGATTTGCGCTTAAGTAAAAGAAACGCAAGGTGGTTTTGGGACACGTATCTCTCTAGGGATGTATCTTTTTTCTGCAGAAGACACAGAGTCAGTCCAATTAAAGTAAAGGTGATGCAGACTAGCTGGAAGATTTAGAGATACTAAAAGGAGGAATGTTTTCTTAATAATACTACGAGCTACAATACTTAGAATATTGCAACTCAGAGTAGGGGACTAGATGATAGGGGTGACCTTCGTTCCAGCATTGCTCCTAACCTGACCACCTGCAGAGAGTAACTTTCAGGACAAGGAGGCAGGCAAGAGGGAGAGCTACAGACCAGAGGTCCTGTATGGAACAAATATGAAGGGCCCTGACAACGACACGATTTGAGCGGGAAATATTGGATTGAGCCGACCAAGGGACACGTGGAAGGCATTGAGTGGACGACATTGTAGCTAGAAAGAAGGCGCGCCAATCTGACAATAGTACACCTGCAACTGTTGTCTCTCCCAGGTTGTACCAGGAACTGCAGTCAAGTGGTCTCAAAGGATAGCCAGCTGCAAAGGAGAGGCCAAACGAATATATTGAGAAAGACGGAAAGGAAGGGCATTATTAGATTCACACACTTCAACGCTTAGATATTTTATCATCTTCTCCACCATTAACGCACCGTAACGAGAGAACTGGGCTCGAGTGTGTATTTCTCAACTGTGAATAGTGAAAAATGTTTTCTGCCGCCCGTGGACGTAGGAACCACGTAAAATCCGTGTCTCTTTCGTTTCCAGCATTAAATAACAGATTTGAGCACACACTAAAATACCCAACCCAGTCCATTCACTCGTCAACTCCTATTTCCCGGACCAAATCTTGTTGATCGGGGAAATACCCGCATCAATAATCATCCAAAGTTATGTAATCTCCAAAATATTTTCATCATTCTCATCAATATAATTGATAAATGTATTCTCTTACGTTTATATATTATAATTAAAGTATTTGCAAGTTAAAATGAAGTCTTCATGATAAATTTTGGTAATTAATTATGAGTTTACAGCATTTCCGACAGATTTGCGACAGTTTCGAATCCCTAACAGATGAGGGTGTAAACGTTTTCCAATGGAGCTACAATTTTAACCAAAGTCGGAACACTCGTTGATATTGATTTTGACTAGAGGGATTTGAATTTGGAGGTCTAGATTGGGAGATATTAATTTCTGAATTTGTTGCTAATTTACTGTGCATGAACAAGGCCATGTTCGGAGCCCTGTTGAATATCCGAAAGTGGCCCTGAAATCAAAACAGCCATGTTCGAAGACGTGTTGAAGATACGAAAGCTTTGATTTGAGCCCTGAAATCAACACAGCCATGTTTGAAGCCGTGTAGCTTGGTAGAGAGCAAGATTTGGGCGGAAAACAGTCCACACGGCCATGTTCGAGGTCGTGTTTGAGGTCAAACACAACAAAAACGACTCCTACCTAACTTATCTCTTCTTGGTCGATACTTTACCCAATTATTCAAGGAGCGAAGCATACTTTAGACCTAATTTTCGACATTGAAACATTCCAATTTCATGTGAACTCAATAGAAGTCTAAAGATGAAGCATTTGGGGAACAAATCTAGCTTTTCTCAATGTGAAGAGTTAAAGCAAGGAGGCTCAAGGAAGATTTGCATTCACATGATTTCGGGCTCCCCTTCCTATAGAGGAAGGAATCATTGGAAGAAATGAAAGACTTAGAGAAGAGAAAGAAAGGCTAGAGAGGAAGCTAGACATTCACTTAGTTGCATGCTAGGTGTTCGATAAACGCCTCAACAAAGAACAAGGGAACTGAAACCAAAAATCAGAGAAGATATATATTTTTTGATGTTTATTATGTTCTTAGTTGAAAAAATGAGTAGCTAATTTCTTGTGTATTTGAGATGAGATGAACCCTGGCAAGATCGATCGTATGTTTGGAGTATATTCGATGTTATGCTATTGTTAAGATTCGTTTATGAATTTATATGATTTCGATTATGTCTATGTGATTGAAATTCTTATTTATCTTAATAATTTATAAGTGTGTAAGACAGACTAATTGGGAAATCGTACGTTGCGCTCGAGAGAGGGGTGAACAATTAGAACACTCATAAACGAGCAGAATAAATTCATCACTAGAGATACGTTGAGCTATCCCGCCGGATTAGAGTCAAATCTAATAGCGGGATTAATAGTGATGTAATGCGGACTTCGATTAACTAGTTAGGGAAGCTTGCACAACTATTTAAGACGTAGATTAGTTGCTTATGAGCTTCGTGTGACAAGGCGCAGTTTCGTCAGTCATATGAACTCGTATGCATGTGTTAGTAATCCTCACGGTCTAACCTTTAGCTAAAACTTTGATATATGTTTTCAGCAGATCGATCGAGCTAGCAAATACGCTTCGCTTTCTTATCGAGTTCTCTTATCATTTTTATCAATTTTGTTCATTTCTATTTTCAATTTTATAACAATCAAAATCATTCACTGGGATATTGAAATTCAATTTTTTTTTATTATAGAGTTTCCTTGGGATTCGATACTCGAACACTCGCCATTTCTATACTACCTCGATAGGTATACTTGCCTGTTGAGCATAGGATAGTTCGTCGATATTCATTTTATTTTCACTACTCGATCCACTCGATCAAGTTTTCTTGGCACAGTTTTCGGGGAACTACTGATATTAGAAACCTTAGTTTATTATTCTAGCTATTTATTATTTCTTATCAATATTTTCGCTTGAAATCTTTTGGTCTAGGTACGATGACCCGTAGATCGAAAGAACATTCCGACACAACCTACAGGAAAATGCAAGGCGAGCCGAAATAGAGACTCAAAATAACGATTAAATGCCATTAGTGGTACAAGAACCTCCAATGAGAGAACTCTGGAGAAACAATGACGTAGGAACGATTAGCTCGGTGATAGTACTTCCTCCGGTGCCGAATAATTTTGAGCTCAAACATCATTGGCTCCAAATGCTTCAGACGAAGATGGACTCTCCGAGGAAGACGCTTATCGCCACATCCGAGACTTCCTATCCGTCAACAATGCAATACGGGTACAAGGCGTAAGCTCAAAAGCTATTCGATCTATTTTTATTCTCTCTCCGAGGCAATGCGTAGGAGTGGTTTAACTTACTTCCTGAGAGATTTATCACCACTTGGGACCAGATGCATGCCACCTTCATCAATTATTTCTTTCCACCTTCCAAGGCTCTCAAACTAAAGATGGACCTCACTAAGTTCAAGCAAAAAGAGGGTGAAAATCCATATGACGTACGGATCAGATTCAAGGCGCTTTTGAACCGATTTCCTCAACACGGGATGACAAAGAGCGAGCAAATTCAGCAGTTTCACGAATCGTTGTGGTCACATCATGAAATTATTGGACGGAGCGTGCAACGGAGGACTTTGAAATCTCAGTGCTATGGAGGGCTGGAATCTTATCGAGGACTATAGTGCAAATAGTTTTCGACGAGGAAGTTCAAGCAGCCGAGGCAAACCACCGGGAATGTACGACGTCGACAACACCATTGCGATAAACGGCCAAGTCTGTCGCCCTACAACAACAAATTTTAGCGAACGGCCTTCAAATGCAAACATTGATGAATGCACTCCTTCCCACTCTAGCAGCAAAGCCGATCGTTAATGCCGTCCAATTGCAACCTATCCCAAGGAATACCGTAGATGCTACCACGCCTCCTCATTTATTTTCGCCATATAGTCCACCGTGTGCTACGTGCGGAGGGTGCCGCGACTCAACTCAATGTCCAGCCATTCCCACGGAGCAAGTCGATTACATGGGGAACTACCAAGGTCAACGAAACTTTGTTCCAAATCGAGTTCATCCGAACCTGATCTATGGGAATCAACAACAAGCTCCATCGGAATTTCAAAATCAAAGGTCGCATGGATACCACGGTGGAAACCCCGACGCTGCCCCCGAAGGTCGCATCGATAAGCTCGAGGGAATGTTCGTTAAGCTAATGGGGAAGCTTGACTCTTGCTTGGATAGTCGAGAAGTGCGGTTGCGAAATACCGAGTCGTCCCTAAGGGCCTTAGAGAAACAAGTTGGACAGATAGCCGAATCAATCCAACAACGTCCTCCCAGTTCATTGCCGTGTTACACCGAGACCAACCCAAAGGACCACCATGTAAAGGCGGCGACGCTTCGTTACGGGAGAGAACTCGAGGAAGTGCAGAAATTAAAGAAGAAGAATGTTGAGCCCGAGAAAGTAAACATCAAGACTGACAAAGAAGAGGTGACTGTACATAAGCCACTCATCAAGACGTATCAACCAAAGATACCATACCCAACGAGGCTTGAAAGGGACATCGCGGACAACCAGTTTGGTATGTTGCTTGGAATTTTTAAACAATTACATATAATTTACCTCTTGTCGACGCTCTTGCGCAGATGCCCCGCTGGGCAAAGTTTTTAAAGGATCTTATCGCAAACTCAAGCTCGAAGATGTGTCCACAGTCGCACTATGAGGGGACTGCTCTACGATCCTACAAAGCAAAATCCCGAAAAAGTTAAAGGATCCATGGAGTTTCACTATACCTTGTTTAATAGGCGATCTTGTAGTGCATAAGGCATTGGCCGATCTAGGTGCAAGTATAAATTTAATGCCTTATTCGATGTTCAAGAAACTTTGCTTAGGGGAACCCAAACCCAGTAGGATGAATATACAATTAGCGGATAGATATGCTAAGTATCTTAGGGGTATTATCGAAGACGTCTTGTTAAAGTCGATAAATTTATCATTCATGCAGATTTCGTAATTCTCGACATGGAGGAAGACCAAAATATTCCTCTAATATTAGGAAGGCCATTCCTCGCTACCAGAGGAACCATGGTCGATGTTCGTAACGGGACATTGACATTAACCATAGAGAGCGAGAAAGTGACGCTTGATATGGCTGAGTCCATGAACAATGCGGAGAAGTTGGATGATAAGTGCTTTTATATTGACGCATGGAATGAATTCATTGCAGGGACTTTTCACAGCCTGATTCATTTGTAGCAAACCAAGAGGTGGAGGAAAACAATGAGCTCCCGACGAAAGCGCCAAATGATGAACTATCCCCCGATGTTGGCCAAGTAGACATAAATAATGATGTCATGGAGGAACCAACAATCAAGGTGCAAAAGAGCAGCGAAGGAAAACGTGAGAAGGGCTCGGTCGAGGAACCACCAACGCTCGAGCTCAAGCAATTGCCCGATCACTTGTAATACGCTTTTCTCTAGGAAAATGAAAAGCTTCCCGTAATCATCGCGTCAAATCAGGAGAAGAAGCAGAAATTCATGCTCTTAGACACACTACGGGAGCACAAGAAGGCACTTGCATGGAAGGCATTGGATATCCGAGGAATTAGCCCGACCTTCTGCATGCATAAAATTGTAATGGAAGACAACTTCAAACTAGTGGTACAACACCAAAGGCATTTGAACCCCAACATGAAGGAGGTGGTGAAGAGTAATTAAACTGCTCGATGTGGGAGTGATTTACCCCATCTCGGACAGCGTATGGGTGAGCCCAGTTCAGGTAGTACCGAAAAAAGAGGAATGACAGTCGCACCCAATGATAATAACGAACTCATTCCGACGACGACTGTCACGGGATGGCGCATTTGCATTGACTACCGCAAATTAAATGACGCGACGTGAAAAGACCAATTTCCTCTTCCTTTTATTGATCAAATGCTTGAACGTTTGTCTAGTCATGAATTTTATTGTTTTCTCGATGACTTTCAGGTTATTTGCAGATTCCCATTGTGTGGCGCCCCGCCATCTACTTACCATTTCTTATGCTAACTTACGTGGCTAATGTCAGTATAAAGTAATTAGTGCGCGAAAACGTGGATAAAATTTTTCCTTTTACCTGAAAGTGAAAGACGCACTACCCGAAGACTTCGAAATCCGGATAGATGGAACCTTGTTATACAAGAATCGGCTATACGTGCCCAACGACGAGGAGTTACGACGAACGATAATGACACAAGCCCACACAACAACATACTCTGTACATCCGGGAGCTACAAAGATGTACCAAGATTTGCGGATGATATATTGGTGGCCGGGAATGAAGAAGGATATCGCCACGTTCGTAAGTAGATGTATGACATGCCAGCTGATCAAAGCAGAACACCAGCGACCAGCTGGAACTCTGCAGCCTTTACCTATTTCTGAATGGAAATGGGACCATATCACGATGGACTTCGTCGTTGGTTTGCCTAAAACGACGAAAGGCCACGATGCCATTTGGGTGATCGTGGATCGCCTAACCAAATCTGCCCATTTCATTCCTATTAGCTCCACTTTTTCTATGGAACGATATGCCGAATTGTACATTCATGAAATTGTTCGACTCCATGGAATTCCAATCTCCATCGTCTCAGATCGAGATTCGAGATTTCTATCCAATTTCTGGCAGAGCTTACAGAAAGCGATGGGTACGAAGCTCTCGTTCAGTACTGCATATCATCCACAGACCGATGGGCAGTCTGAACGGACAATCCAACCCTTGAGGATATGTTACGAGCGTGCGTGCTAGACTTCAAGGGAAACTGGAGTAAGTACTTGCCGCTAATCGAATTTTCTTACAACAATAGCTTTCACGCTACAATCGGAATGGTGCCTTATGAAGCACTGTACGAGCGCAAGTGTCGATCCCCTGTCCATTGGGACGAAATAGGCGAACGAACTTTGTTGGGACCAGAAATTATACGTGAAATGACAGAAGCTGTAACAAAAATTCGGGAACGGATGCGAACAGCTCAAAGTCGACAGAAAAGCTATGCAGATCACAGGCGACGACCCTTAGAGTTCGCGGAGGATGACCAAGTGTTTCTAAAGATTTCCCCAATGAAGGGAGTAAAGCGCTTTGGAAAGAAGGGCAAGCTAAGCCCTAGATATATCGGTCCGTTTAGAATTATCAAACGAGTCGGCGAAGTAGCGTACCAATTGGAATTACCGACTTCCCTATCGCAAGTTCACGATGTATTTCACGTATCAACATTACGAAAATACGTCGCGGACCCGAGTCATGTGATCCAAAACGAGCTTCTTTATCGACAGCTCAAGCCTGACTTGAGTTACGAAGAGAAGCCTGTAGAGATTTTGATGTATGAGTCGAAACGACTACGGAATAAGACTATTCCGTTAGTCAGGGTTTCGTGGCGGAATCAATCAATTGAGGACGCCACTTGGGAGCGTGAGGATGATGTGAGAGTTCGTTATCCTGAGTTATTCCAGTCGGCGTAATTTCGGGGACGAAATTTCTTTAAGGGGGGAGGAAAAATTAATACGGGATTTTTGATGTAACTAAATATATGATTACCTGAAATTTACATAAATATGTATATTTAAGAGTTAATTTAATATGAAATATTTAAGGAAATTAGATCAAGAAGCATGATTGGGGATAAATTCATTTGGGCCATATATGAAGTAATAATATTCGTTAAGGCCCAAGGGCTTCAATTAAGATAAGCATGACCACTTTAGATAATGATCAAGTTGCTTAAACCTTGGGGAAAGCACGTCATTTCTATTCACCACCTTGTCCCATCGATTCCTTGGGATGGTCTAATACCTATTCAACATCTTTTATATCATAAAACCATTAAGTAAAATAAAAGCTAAGAAAAGGAAGAAACACGTTGAGTTGAAAACCCTCAAACAAGGTGCAACACATAAGAAGGAGACAATTTTCGAAAGTCTGAACCTTGAAGTAAGGTATAATTTCTTATTTTCAGCATACTTAACTCACGTTAATAGCCATGAGCGTTTACATAGTTAGGTGATAAATAGAGAAATATCTTTATCATGTTTAGAAAACCTTAGTTGCTGAAGATTTGGTAATATTCATGAGTAGTTATGCTAATAAGTACTAATAAGCTCAAGATATGTAGGAATCTTTAGAGCTTGGTCGATTCCTTAGAAATTTAGTGATTTAAAGTACCGTTTTTGGGGAGATACCTTAGTTTAGGAAGATAATCATAATAAAAACTGTTTTAGGGTTTTTTAGGAAAAGCACGATCTTGGAAGATCTCGATATGGTATCCTACCATAGTTAGATTTCGAGCTGTTTGATGCATCATAAAAAGTCGACATTAATAAGAACTCGACAATACATTGCTCGAGATGTTTCATAGAAGAAATTCTGAAATGATTTCGTGGTATATGACATAAAATGTCGAAATGTGATAACTGGTAGAATGTCGAAATGTTTAATAATAATAGTGAGGATTCGACATCTATGTCTCGACAATTATATGATTTCAGTATAGGATAATTATTAAAGATGTCGAGGTGTAGTAACATTATTAAGGAGTAAGGTCTCGATATTTTGTAAGAACTTCGGCATTTTCAATGAATAGATTTCGACATTTACCTTAGATCTCGATAAGTAAGGGTTTCGATATTTCTCTTATACTATGGTCTTGATTCTCGACATTGGTAAGATGTCGACAACTTTAATACGACATTTGCTTCCCAACAGAAGATTTCGAGACCTATCATGTGTCGAATTGCATAATAGAAAGATAGGTAGATGTCGACATAGATAATAAAAAGGATTTCGATAAGAATAAATAGATCTCGAAATGATAGATCTCGATATTTATAGGAATTAGACATCACTAGATTTCGACATTTTTGTTGATAAGATCTCGACATTAGTTATATATATATATATAGATTTCGACATGATATTTCAGTTAATAAATTTTCGGTATTTTAGAATTTTGCTATTTCTAGGGTTTCAATATTTTAGGGTTTATTTATTTTTAGGAATATCATCATTTTTAGGTTTTCATAAATTTTATGGTTTTCTATAATTAGGGTTTGGGAACTTGAAAACTTATGCAGTTTAGCAAATATACTGATATGATAATATTTATTTATTCAGAGGATCGACTTATAGGGATTCCATCAGACCTCTTATTTAGCGATAGCAGGAGGACAGGTAGGTGGATAATCCATCTACAATGCGTAAACACATGTGTGATCTATGTGTTTTCATGTGATTCTGTGATTTACGTGACTTATATGATTTACGAGTTTACATGTTCTACATACGTTTTATTTAAATCATGCTTCCATGAGATTTTGTGAACATGCATGGCACGTGCATATCACGTCAGGAAGAGAGTGTTGTACCATAGTGAGACGGCAACGATATGAGATATTGACGTAGGGGGTAGAATGAGATGCTTGTGATTGGTGACTCTTAGAGGAGTCGAGGTTGGGCTCACTGGGCACCTGGCGGAGACAGGCGTGATCGATCTGTCTACTCGGGCGTGACCATCCCGAGGTGCATACCGCCGGATGAGATTTTGGTGCGACCTGATAGGAGGCCATTGGCGTGATCGTCCAGTGCACTATCAGTGTATGCTTGGGTGCGGAGCGACCCGGTAGGAGGCCATTGGCGTGATCGTCCAGTGCACTACCAGGGTAGGCTGCCGCGAGACTTGGGGGTGGCCTCCCAGTAGTCTTTTGCGCGCGAAGGTGTCGAGCCTAACCTAGGGCCCTGTATTGTGTGAAATAGGAATGTGGGAAAAGAAAGAGTGTGCATTATATCATGTTGTGAGATATTGGGATTGGGAAAGAGTGCACACTTGGATACATGCATTTTATTCACCTACTGGGCAAATTGCTCAGTGTTTACGTGTTGTAGGTACTGAGTCTGACGCTGCTACGCGTCAAGGCTGAGGGGGCTGGTGGCGGTGCTCCACGGACTTTTGAGGGCGGGGCGGTACATGGATGCGACCTGTGGAGCGGCGTTAGGGCTTTTGCTCTTTTGTTATTTTGGGGCTACGGCCTTTGTATAGACTGACTATGTGGACGACATTTTGTCGTAGTGTAAATTATTTTAGAAAAAATTTTAATTAGACGGGCCTTACGCGGCTTACGTTGCGAAAATCCGCCACTAATCCTAGTTAGAGAAGTCGGGTCGCCACAGATATCGCCCGAAACGCTACAGTGTCTAATTTCACAGTTTCGATCGATACAATTCTCGGCTAGAGTCCAATCTAGTTCGCCTGAAAGTCTACAGTACCAATTTCGATCGATTTGCTCAGTTTCGCCCGATTCATATCTCGGCGAAAGTCCAAATTATTTACTGTTTCGTCCAAATTAGTCAAATTCAATCTTATTCAATCGAAACAAATCCAATTTGGACCAAGATCGCCTGAAACCTTCTCATTCCTATCGATCGAAACTATTTCTTTTTCAAATCAAAATCTAAATCCCTATTTCGATCGAAACTAACCTTATCAAAATTTTAACCCTCTTTCGATCAACTCACATATTCAAATCTTAACTCAGTTTGAATTGCCCAATTCTCAACACTTAGGACCAATTGCCGAGTTTGTGTCCAAATCTTACTAGAATCGATCAAGCATTCAAATTAAGTAGAACAAATTTCTCGATCTCACATAACACCAATCGTTCCATCTTCGAGCAGTACACTAAATTCACTAAATTCTTATATTGCGACTGAATTCATTAAGTGAATTCACCCACTTAGACTCAACACTAGAAATCACTCAAACTTGACTATATCTCATTCAAAACTAAAGCGTTTCATTTCGCAGATATATCACGCGTTAACGATCATTACCAAACACAATCATGGACGGTCTTGCTATTGGATCTGACAACCGTGCACCATTACTAATATGGGGAGAGTACGGCATGTAGAAGCAACGATTCATTAATTTCATAGAAATCAAGGATGCAGACCTCGCAAACGACATGCTTTCCTCCAGTTTTGAAGGACCTGCTCAATTTTGGACCTCATCCCTGCTCAACCCGATGCAGTTCCTGCAATTCCAGAGAGGAGAACTCCTGAGGACCCTAGTCGATACAACGATGCTGAGAGAGCACGAGCCAGAGCAGACAAGCTTGCCCGACACTATGTGCTTCAGGCTCTACCAAATGATGTCTACAAGCAAGTCGACGCAATGGTCACTGCAAAGGAAATTTGGGATGAAGTCTGCAGGTTGGAACAGAAGTTAGTAATTTGTCTAAGAAGTCCAGCATTCTTACTGCCTATGACTCCTTCAAAGCTAAGGAGGGGAAAGAACTTCGAGATGTTTACCTTCGCTTCTTGACCATCATCAATGAGATGAGAAAGATCAACATCTAGCATTCCAATCTCGAACACAACATCAAGTTCCTTTTCACACTTCAACCTGAGTGGGGACGGATCGCAGTTCTGGTTAAGCAACAGAACAAAGATCTGGACGCTATGGATATTCACTCCCTACACAATAATCTCTCACAATACTCGCAGTATGCCAAAGAAATCAAGAACGAAGGAAAACCAAACGTCGACATGGAACCAATTGCACTCGTGACTTCTAAGTCAAGCAACAGGAGCTCGAGGACTTCTAAAGGAAAGCAGGTCGTACAATCTGACACCTCTGACAATGCCGAATCTGACCAACAATCTGAGGACGAACTCGTATCCATCAGAAAGAAACTGGCAATGATCTCAGATACGGTCAATAAGATGAGCGCCAAGAAATCATCTTCTTCCTTCAACAAACAACGAACCTCGGGCGGGAAACAGAAGTACATTGCCCCTGAAGAGGCTGAAACTAAGAAATCTGAAGTAATGAAGAAGTGCTTCAACTGTGGAAAGCCGGGTCACTTTGCTTCTGAATGCTTCAGACCCAAGAAGAAAAACACTAAATACTACAAGAAAAAATTTCAGCTCTCACAGCGCAAGGAAGCGGGAATTGTCTTGGTGGCTGAGGAAGAGGAATGGCTGGAGGACACATCAGACGAGGAGGAAGAAGAAATGGCCTTCATGGTCAAAAGCATCGAGGATGACTCCGACGAGGATGAGCCAGCCATGGGATCAGACAGGACGGATGTCTCTTCATCCGACCTGGAGGTATACACTCTATCCCTAAATGATTTCGTTAAACTTGAACGTAGGATAGCCGAACTCTCCATGCATCGTAAAGATTACTCAGAGCTCCAAAGCAATTTCGACAAAAATTATGCCTTGTTAAACAAACAACAGGAAGAGATAGCTATTCTTAATGAATCCTTGATCTTGTCTAAAACTAAAGTAAAGACTTTAGAAGATCTTATAGAAAACAAGGAAATACAAATTAGCGATATGAGTAGAAGATTGAAAGACAGCGAAGAAGAACGAGCAAACGTATTGTCTCAATACGAACTAATCACAAACGAACGTGTTCGTCTATACAAGAAAGTCAAAGAGCTAGAGGACATTAACACCAAAAGAGGTCAATCTGAACGAACCGTCTTTCTAAGTCAACCTAAAGATGTAGAATTTTATGATCCCCGCGAAGGTTTAGGATTTGAACCCACCACTAACCCTGAAACAGAGAAAGTACTCTCACTGTACAACATTAAACGTTTTGGGTTAAGCATTGAACAATTGAGGCCCTTCGTAAGCTCAAGAGAGGTGACTGAAACTGACGAAAAGAAACGGAGGAACAAAGAATGGGCTCAAATCATGTGTGACTACGACGAACCCAATAATAGCTACAAAACTAGAGAGACAACACTCTCTGATGATTACATGTCACCATTTGGACCCGAAGACGCTGACGAACAGGCTAAACCTATTTATTATTTTATCTATATTCCAGAGATTATACGCAAAATAGGTGCCTTGACAGCCTCTCTAGAGTCAGAAAGGAAAGCTCATGAAGAAGAAAGAACTGTTTTGTTGAGCAAAATTTATACTCTCGAGAACTTTCCTGACGCTTTCACCTCCAAACCTGTCCCTGAATCCTCTACATATAAATGCAAGCAAACCACAAAGGAAATTCCTTTATCTCACACTAACTTTGTATCACATGTACCCACAGACAAAGGCGTGAGATCTAAGGAAGCGAAGAAGGTTCGAGCTGGCTTAGCAAAGAAGACAACTATCCCTGATAAGAAGAAGAGACAAGTCTCCAACCTTTCTTCGCATGTTTCAAAATCTTTTACATTTCCAAAAGTGACTTCTTGTAATGTCGCAGAACGTGTTTCGTTATTTCATTCCCTAAAATCAAAATTCTGTCATGTAAACAATGATTTACTTTTCCATCCTCATGACAGTCATTTCAGCAAAAGCGCTTCCACGTCGCATAGCAGTCGTTCTAAGGACATATCTCCCACGCCGTCCAATCATACTATTAAATCTAAAGTAAAGCAACACACCACTTCCAAGACCAAGCCGAACAAGAAATTAAGTCAAAAATAGATTTGGATTCCGAAATCTCAACTGCATCCTATAGGAAATCATCACGTTTGGATTCTTAAACAAGCTATCCAACAATCTAGCAAAGAATTAAATCTAGCAACGAACAAGAAAGCTACTAAACCTGCTATCAAAAGGGAACCCATCTATAAATAGGTGCCAAAACTTACTTGATTCTTTTTGCAGGTCCGTCATGTGTGGTACTTAGATTCAAGTTGCTCCTCAGACATGACTGGAAACAAAGAGCTGTTGAGCAACTTCTCTGAAGGATTTCTCGGGAAGGTCTACTTCGGAAACGGTCAATCTGCATCCATGCTAGGAACAGGTGATCTCATCCATGACAGGCTGACTATCAAAGGAGTGTCCTACGTCGAAGGACTGAGCTACAATTTATTCAGCATAGGACGTTTCTGTGACAAAGGCTACAAGGTGAACTTTGAGACCAACGAATGTAGTGTCACAGATAACAATGGAAGAGAGCTACTCACTGGCCATAAGAAGACGAATCTCTACTCTATTGACCTCAAGACTGTCCGACCGACATGCCTTATCTCTCGAGCCTCTTTACATCAGAATGATCTTTGGCATCAGCGACTTTCCCATCTCAATTTCAAAGACCTTAACAAACTGCGATCAGAAAATTTGGTCAAAGGACTTCCCTCGTTCAGATATCACAAAGAGCATCTTTGCTCGGCGTGTGAAGTGGGAAAGATAAGGAAGGCATCCCACCGGACCAAACACATAGCCTCAACTTCCAAACCTCTCGAGCTCATTCATATGGATCTGTGTGGACCCATGCGGACTCATACCATTAATGGGCGAAAATATGTGTTGGTTATTGTGGATGATTTCTCACGCTACACATGGACCAAATTTTTGAGAACCAAGGACGAAACGCCAGGTCTAATCATTGAGTTTATCAAAACCGCTCAAAACCTCTACCAACTAAGTGTACAAATCATAAGAACTGATAATGGGACAGAATTCAAGAACCAAAAACTGAGCGACTTCTATGCATCACTTGGAATCACCCAATAGTTCGCAGCGGCGAAAATGCCACAACAAAACGGGGTAGTCGAGCGCAAAAACAGAACCTTAGTTGAAGCAACTCGTACACTCCTCATTCATCTGGATTACCACACTTCTTGTGGGCCGAAGCCATGAACACAGCCTGTTTCACTCAAAATCGTGACTCCCTTCACAAGAGATTCAATAGGACTCCTTACGAGTTGATAAATCGTAGAGTGCCAGATGTCTCGTTCCTGAGAGTCTTTGGATGCAAGTGCTATGTAGCAAACGATCGTGAAGATAGAGGCAAACTCGACCCGAAAGCATTTGAAGGAATATTGGTGGGATACTCAACAACTTCAAAAGCCTATCGAGTATATCTCAAGGAGAAAAGATCTGTTATGGAAACCATTAACGTAACGTTTGATGAAGTAGACCGAGTAGTTTCTGTACAAATCAGTCCAGAACCAGGACTTCTACGAGAATTGACAAAGGATCAACCAAGCACCTCCTCAGTACGAAACTTCAAAATCAAACACGTTGAGCGACATGGAACTCGATCTCTTATTCAAGGATCTCTTTTCTAAACCGACGCCACCCACTGCTCCAACAACTTCTGGAGCACTAGAAAATAATGATCCTGGAGAGACTAGCAATGAAAATTCACCTCCAACGATGGAAATCTTCACCTTTATGACGACAGTGAATCCCCAACTAATACTGAGATTATCTCCAGCTCATCCACTGAAACTCCTCAGCCATCGGATTCAACAATTGAAATCTCTTCAGGAGAGTCAGTAATACCTCATCCTGGAGAAGAAACGGAACATCAGGCTTATCAAAGTGAAGAAGCAATACACGATACAAATGAAGCTGGATCCTCACAACCTAGTACAAGAAAATGGACCCGAGCTCACCCAAACTCACAAATAATCGGGGATCCCTCCACTGGTGTAACCACTCGAGCATCAACGATAAATGAAAGTCTCTTCCTGCTTTCTCAGTCAACAGGAGCCCAGCAAAGTAGCTGAAGCACTAGCCGACCCAGACTGGATAATCGCAATGCAGGAGGAAATCAATCAGTTTGAGAGGTTGAAAGTCTGGAACCTAGTACCTAGACCAGCTGGGAAAACTATCATAGGGACTAAATGGGTGTTTAAGAACAAAAAGGATGAGCAAAAAGTTGTAATCAGGAATAAAGCAAGGCTGGTGGCAAAAGGTTACAATCAACAGGAAGGAATCGACTATGATGAGACATATGCCCCGGTCGCAAGAATTGAAGCCATCAGGATCTTCTTAGCTTTCGCTGCACACAAGAACTTCACAGTCTACCAGATGGATGTCAAAACTGCATTCCTCAATGGAATACTAAAAGAAGAAGTCTTTGTATCTCAACCTGAAGGTTTTGTAAACGAACAACTCCCAGATCACGTCTACAGACTTGATAAAGCTCTCTATGGACTTAAACAAGCTCCCCGAGACTGGTACGAGGTCCTCTCGGATTTTCTCATTTCCTCTGGATTCACAAAAGGGAAGATTGATACTACTCTCTTTATCAAGAAGGACGGGTCAGACATTATGTTAGTGCAGATTTACGTCGACGACATCATATTCGGGTCGACGGACTCAAGAATGTGCAAGAACTTCGGGGATCTAATGAAGCACAAATTTGAAATGAGCATGATGGGCGAACTAAGTTTCTTCTTAGGCCTTCAAGTTAAGCAGCTTCACGATGGAATCTTCATCTGTCAATCCAAGTACATTCACGACATACTCAAGAAATACAACTTGGACAACTCTAATGCTGCCTCCACTCCCATGTCTACCTCATGCAAACTTGATGCAGATTCATCAGGAAAATCGGTTAACCCGACAATTTATCGAGGCATGATAGGATCCTTGCTCTATCTTACATCCAGTAGGCCAGATATCACATTTGCCACATGTCTCTGTGCTCGCTTTCAAGCTGATCCGAAGGAGTCTCACATACTCGCTGTCAAGAGGATTTTCAAATATCTCAGGGGAACACCAAATCTAGGTTTATGGTACCCGACTGAGTCAAGCTTCGAACTCGTAGGATACACTGATGCTGATTACGCGGGATGCAAGCTGGACAGAAAGAGCACTTCTGGAGCCGCTCAATTTCTCGGGGGTAAACTCGTAAGCTGGTCGTCACGAAAGCAAAATTGTGTCTCAACTTCGACAGCAGAGGCAGAATATGTCGCTGCTGCAAGTTGTTGTTCACAAATTTTGTAGATGAGAACCCAGTTGCGAGATTTTGGCATAACGTTAAATCGAATTCCAATTTTCAGTGACTCTAAAAGTGCTATAGCTATAACAAGTAATCCAGTGCATCACTCACGCACAAAACATATAGACATTAGATATCACTTTATCAAGGAACATGTAGAACAAGGTAGAATCGAAATGCATTTTGTTCACACAGACCTTCAACTTGCCGAGTTATTTACTAAAGCATTTGATGAAAAGCGATTCCAATTTTCGGTATCGAGGTTAGGCATGTTGAACCACAAGACTTGATCGATTATCCCTACATGAACCGGATATTGTGTAAATAGATCACTTAATTTTTTTCTATATGTTTTCATATGAATGTGAAAATTCTACTATCGTATCTAGGGGGAGTCTTTTGAAAATTATGCACGAGTCTAGGGGGAGTCATTGAACACTTCGCACAAATTGAGGGGGAGTTTTTATGATCTTTTATTAAATTTCAATTTCAAAATTACATTAAGGGATAAACTTATAAGATAATAATTTCTATAACCTTAAACAATTTCTCTCGGCGAAACTCATAATTGATCGAAACTTAAATATCAATTAACTTAAATATTTTCTCGGCGAAACTCAAATACGATCGAAACTCAATTTTCAATTATTTCAAACATTTTCTCGGCGAAACTACGTATCGCCCGAAACTTCCTTCAAATTGATTTGATAATCGTGAAGTACGTACAGGCGAAACAAAATCAAATCGATCTAATCCTTTGCATTTATTCTCGGCGAAACTGAGTTTCGACCAAAATCAGATTCGATCGAAACTGAACTTATGCATATTGCGTTTCGCCCGAAACACTGTTCTTCTTCATCGAATTTCAAAATTCACTTTTAAAATCCTCACAGTCATCGCCCACAAATCGCGTGTGTCTTTCAAACTCGATTTCTTCACGATTTCCGCAGCACGAACAGCACATTTGGTAAGGATAAACGCATTATCTGCAGATTTTAACTAACATTATTCTTTTTCTTGCACATTGCGCAGATTAGGGTTAAGAGGGTTCGTGGGACTCGAGCTTCAATCGTGTTTCCATTTGGTTTTAACTTCGACAGAAACTAAAATCAGATTCAATTTTCCATTAAAATCGATCGATACTATTAATTTTTACTTGTATGATTTTTCAATCGAACGATTTGAGCGATTTCTTACTTTCGGTCGAAACTGGACTCTACCAATTTAAAATTGATTTCAACTGTTTGATTTTGACTTTCGACCAAAACTGTCTAAATTGAATCCGACTTTCGATCGACTTTCGACCAAAACTGTCTATTACAATTTCATTCTGATTCAAGTGCCTAATTTAGGACTTTCGGCCGAAACTGGTTTAAATTGATTTCAATTGCTTGATTTTGACTCTCGGCCGAAACTTTCAAAATTGAATCTGACTTTCGATCGAAACTGAATTGATTTTCACTTTCGCCGACATTTTCCGACTTTCGATCGAAACTGAATTTAATTTCACTTTCGCCGAAACTGCCTAAATTGAACATGACTTTCGATCGAAACCACTCTCTAAATTGAACTTATGGTTTGAATCCCACGATGCACAATGTCGCCCGAAACTCAAAAACAATTAAAATTGAATTGGAATTTGAACTTTGATCGAAACTGCTTTACACTATAACTTCCTATACTTCGTTTCGCGACTGATTACTTCAATTTAACTATTTGTTTCTATCTACGAAATTTAGTCATAATTTTTGCATAATTTCTCTAAGACCTAAAGTGTTAACTACATTAGATCTTGACCCGTCCCTTGATCTTCTCTTGCAGATATACTAAAATGGTACGATTCATTGATGAAGTTTTCGCTTCAAAGGACTGGGCACATAGGCCACCCAACAACTTCCAACTTGACTTTGCTAATACCTCGTGCCCAGATCCTATTATTATTAAAACCCTAGAAAACCACCCTCTAAAAACCGCCCTAAACATCACCGAGGTAGTTCCTGAAGTATATGTGCAACAATTTTGGTCTACCCTTCAGAACCCAACCAATAACCCCAAAACCGCCCATCTTTCCGCTCAAATCGACAACACCATAGTTGTTCTCACCCCAACCATCCTTCGATCCATACTGAACCTCCCATACTCACTAATATATGACAACCACCCATCTAACGATGACCTTATCAGGGACTTCCTATTCATGGGCCACAAACCTAACGCCCAAAACACCATTCACCTACCTGACTTCACTGCCAAAGACATCCCTGGACCTTGGAGGATCCTGTTTCTCATCATAAACAAGTGCCTCTCGCCGAAGCACTCAGGGTCCGACAAATGCAACCGCAACATTATGCTTATCTTCCACGGGATCATCTTCAATAGAAACTATGATGTCGCCCAACTAATCTGGACGGACATCCTTGATCAACTGAGAAGGCGCGGTCTTGGATCCACGAAGCCGGTCCTCTCTTACTTACGGTGGCTACCTGTCATCGTCCAACATTTCGTGGATCTTCATCCCGAAATCGAACGCCGACCAAGAGACGAGGGTTATCAATCTCCGAAGCTCATCAAAATTCAATCGACGAAGAGAAAAATCGATCAGGAGGCCATGATCATACCAGACCACTTACTTCGCCTCTTCAATCCAAATGAGTCGGAGCTACGCAAATACCTACTAGCCAACAACCTCGAAGACGTCCCCGTGGTTCAACACAACCCAGTTGAACCTAACCCAGGGACAAGCCAACCCCCACAGCCAAATGTAGGTCTAGGAAGCTCTTCATCCCCACAGCCAAAACAAAAGCGCAAATACAAAGGGGATGATAGAGGCGGACAACAGGAACGGCGTACAAAACAAAAACACGACCGTATTCCTCAGCCAACTAGTCCACAAACAAGCCGGGCCGAACCCATAGGTACAGGGGATGACTTTGTCTTCCCCCGAGTAGAAGTCGCGACATCGGGCCCAATCGCGCAAACTGCCCTCCCCAGCCACTCAATCATCTCCCAACAGATGATTGTTTCACATACTCACGAGGTGCCACGTCACTCATCACCACCTCTCTCGGAGGGGTTGATGTATCTAGCAGTCCTCCGCCTCAGACGGCAATTTCTTTGACCACGACGAGTCAAGTGCCCTCACCATCCATAATTTTTCCATTTTCTAGGACACTCACTCTTGATTCTGCACCTCTAGATCGTAGTGATCTAGACCGAACGCTCTACGTGTCTCCGTACTAGAGTCTAGTACGGAACAGAGCGGAAGACCCAACGTAGTCAACATCACTGCAGCTACGACCTTGGGCCATCAATCTGAGTCGGTCTCAGCTTTGATGTCAATGATGAGCCTACGTGGCCTCGGTTCTTCAAGTCCTGTGCAAAGGGGCGGCACATCTGTACCCTCTACTGATGTTGTGACGATGGAACATCTTAGTGACTCCGTCCGGTTATTTTCCCCGTTCGTGACGAAGGCCAAGCTGAATGATCGCCTCGCAGAGTTTGCAAAGATCTCGAGGACACCATCATGACCCAAGTCTACAGTGCAATTGGGACCTCAGCTCGAGACAAAGGCAAAGCCCCCGTCAACGAAAAAGTACCCACTCAAGCCGACCCATCTCCAGACGCTGACGGCGGCCCATGGAACGTTCAAATCCCAGAACTCATCGATGTTCTGCTGGACAGACGCCGCACTGCACCAAAGTTATCAGATTATGAGGCGGAGGTACTCAGACGTCTGGAGCTTCCTTTCAACCAACCCACCTCAGGCGAGGCCCAGTCATCCAGACAACCACGTGACGACCCTGACGGCGAGGATCGTCCCGAGGGGGAGAAGACTCGAGAGACAGGGCCTCATCCTCCTCCGCAGCCACAGCCTCGATCCATCCAAACACCTACTAGAACAAAACCACCTACACCCAAACAAACAAAAAATCCACCCGAACTACCACTCAAACAACCCAACAGCCCTCCTCACCAACTATGAGCCTCTCACCTCCTCTTCCCACAAGCCAAGACAGCCCTTTGATATATCCAACCTCTCCCATCTTATCCCTGCAGACCAATGAACCAATCCAACAAACCGAAGAATTGTACAACCCACACGCCGCCATGGAAAACTACATATTCAACGAGGATTGGATAACCAAACCGATGGATCCAACCATGGCTAGAGGCTTGATGGAAAATGCCAGATACTTGTTGATGAAGGCAAATGTCAGCCTGGCCCTAATTGATAATGCCGAACTCGAGGAAGGTGAAGACTACGATGCAGATATTCCAGATCCCGAGATGCTTCGACACACAGTCATCGATGAGGAATGTCCACCAATGAAGACGAAGACGAAGTCAAAAGAAGTGGTGGAACTGCCATGGGAGAACGTCAAAGTAACTGCCCCATATCAAGAAGAGATTCCATGGAAAATCTGGAGGAAGGAGGACAATATCAAGAAGCTCGACGAGCTAGAACTTAGAGGACTGAGCCACCTTCCAAGACCCAAAGCAATCCAGTACCTCCTATCCCTTCGCGAATTATGATATTCAAAGGAAAAGGAGGTGATGTGGATGATCTAAGAAGAGAAGAGGCAAAGAAGCCCAGAATTAGAGAAATTCTAGGAGTTCGTAAAATGAGGTTTGCTGATATGGACATGCCTGTCTACATGATACGGCGAGAAAATGAAGAGTACGTAGAATTGAATGAAGCCGAACTTGCCTACATCAGAAGTGAAGACGTTGAACAAATTGCGAGGGACTTCAGAACGCTTGGATCTCTCAAGACGCCAGAACTCAGACTTGGCTACTACGCACTAAAGAGATTCACCCTACGACAAGTCAAGTTCAATGCAACACATGATCTCCAAATGGCGGTTGAGAGTAACATGAAGAAGGTGAACCTGACGAAGCCGTCCTTTGAGGTCCCAGATCCAAGTTACGGTGAAGGGCACATTATAAATGAAGACGATGATCCATCAATCGTTTACATCAACTTCAAAGGATAGAAAAGACTTATGAAGACGTCAGAGATTCACAAGTTCAGCGACAGAACCTTACTGATCATCAGGAACAAGCTCAAAAGAATACTCGACCAGCTAAAGGAAGAAGAATATGAAGTTCAAGAGAAGTACTCAAGGCTGATCGAGACCATCTCTAAGAAGATATCCTTTCGAAGAAGGTTGCGCTCGTTCGAGCACTTCTTAGGGCTCAGGAAGTGTCCCTACCATGTGCAGAAACCCAAGAAGAAGACAACTCCAAGGACGCCAAAGCAAAAAGGATGCTAAGGGGGAGATTATTAGGAATATTTTGTAGCATCCTTTAATTTGTATGTAATCTTGGGTTAACATGTTTATTTAGTGGGTTGTAGTAGTTTGGGGTGACTTATGGTATTAAGTCATAGTTTTGTATTGGGCTTTAATATACCAAATACTTGTGGTATATAAAGCCCCACTTACCCTAATTAGGGTTTTATCAAAAGAATTAGAAAGGTAAGCCACCTTGTACTTTTCCTTAGAAAAACACACACTAACACGCACTCAAGGTGTTCTTCACGTTTTACACATTCAAACCTTTCTTTTGATCCTTGTTTGGTAATATAAGGGCCAACAAATATGACTAATTACAATTAAGCTCAAGGCTACTTAATACCAAAGCAAGACTAAGATAACTACGTTAATTGAATACAATAAAATAGTCCCAACAATCTCCCCCTTTGTATTCAATTTTCAACATTGCGCGGGTTATCTTCGTCTTGCAATGGAAAGGGTCCTCGAGTCCTCGAAATCTCCTCTTTAGAAATCTTCAAGCTCACCAGGTCTTCTAGGCATCGGCATTTTTCTTCGAATCTTCCTTTGAAGTTCTTATCCTAAATGTCGTAAGATGTACGAAGTATTCTTGCCGGATTTAAAAAGTCCGCGTTCCATTTCTCCCGTTGAAAGCACACGAAACTCGAAACTCCCCCTATTTTGGGTCAACCTTGTGTTGAGATCGGGGAGTCCGATATGAGGTTTGGAGAGGTGAACACGGTTGGCAACTCCGATCATTGATGCAGTGGACACGGTTGGCAACTTCGGTCCTTGATGATGTGGACAGGGTTGGCAACTTCAATCTTTGGTGATGCTTGAATCATGTGTCGTTCGGTCCTCGGTCCTTGCTTCTTCTTCCGGAAGCAAGGGGCTTGAGAAAGTCGAGGAGAGGGGTCGGGGTTTAGCCATCTTCTCCGTTTAGCCAGATTCGTCTTCTCCGAATGGAAGTTATCTGGTTCGGCCTCAAAGAAGCGTCTCTAGTTCCAGAAGAAGGTAGGCCGTCTCTTTCTTTCGCAAAATCTTCGAGAGCAGAGTTCGAAGTGATGGTTGGAAGATCTTCTTGAAAAGCGTCCACTTCACACACCTGAAATCACTAGAAAGCTCCCTCGAGGATTTAATCCTTTAAAAATATTCAAGGAGAGTTCATGATCCTAAACGTACACTCTAAAAGCGTAAACATGAATTATAACAGTTAAAATTACTCCAACTTAAATTCATATTACTCCCCCTCAGTTCATGCTCATTGGAAACATATAACGGAGTAATTTCAAAGTAATAGAGTAAGTTTTCATTCTCCCCCTTAATTCATGTTTTCGCCCACTAAGAATCATGACTTCCCCTCAAATAGTGCTCATATAGTGTTTAACAATTTCGCAAAGATATACATATTCACCAAGATATGCATATGAGAATTTAACACAGATGACACAACAAGTAGTAACGCATATAATCATTTCAGCATATATGCATGAATCCCTAAGCATGCATACTAAAATTTGAGTACCCATATAAGCAAGAAATATTTCGCTTTTAAACAAATCTGTGCCAATGCATGTGCAAATGCATTTGAAAATGTGCGAATGTTTTTTATGCATAAGAAAAATGCGAGTAAAATAAATGCAAAAATACAAGAAAAAAATGCATGAAAAATATAAAAAATATGCAAAGAAAAATAGAAGTAAAGAAAAATTTGAAACAAGACTACTCGATTTTTATATTTATTATTATTTATTTTCTATTTTCTTTTTTTTGGTTTGGGGTCAAATTACGTCACTTTTTTATCATGTCCACGCAAATATTTCACATGACACATAGAATAATAATTTGCCATCAAGTCATGTCGTCAAACTAAAGTTCTAAGTTCATATAGTGATCCATTTCGACAACTATCACGGGGTTCGCTCTAGCACTCAATTATTTTTATCATGGGATTTATATACTAGATATATCACTCATGTCAACACAAGCAAAATTATATCAATTAACATGCTATCAAGGTGGTTTTAATCATTTCACCGAGCGAGAGACCGTCGATTCGGAATCAAAGGGACTTAGGAATTTAGTATTTTGGTTCTGACTTAGAAAGGAAGGAAAATACCAAGGAATCGTGGACTAAAGATCTTCTTCCTTTTCTTCGTCGTCCTCTTCACTGGTATTTTCTTTTCCATCCTTAAACGTTTTCATATTATTCTACACTTGCTCAAGCTGAAGCTCCGCTTCTCTACGAGGCTGAGAGATTATCTAAGGTGAAGTTCTTCTTGTTGGTTCTCTGGTTGATACCGTGCTCCTCTTCTTTTAATCCCTAGAAAGGTTTCAAAGATTATCGATTTGGAGAAGTTCACAGTTATGGAATTCGAACCACCCCAAGGCCATCCTCCTCTTCTCGTTGTCTCGATATAAGACTGGATTATCGTTGGAGAAGTTCACTTCGTAGTGCTCCTCTTCCAGCCGTTCTGACGAGTATACGAGATTATCGAAGGAGAAGTTCACAGCAAGATCCATGCCCTCTTATTATGATTTCTAGAAGATTTCAACAATTAGGAAGGCAGGTTCTTTTGGACTATTTATCGTGCGTTGAGCATTCCTTGTGTGCGTTTTCCACCTCCTTTTGTCATCACTTTCTTCTTTTTTCTTTCGTCGCCTTTTTCTCCCCCTCCTTTTCTTGTTTATGCAGCCCTCCAAAATTTATGAATTACGGTTGAAGGCTTGATCGGGATACAATGAAGAAAAGGATATCGGAGAAGGCTCAAAAGGGATGACTAGAGGAATAATTTCAAGGATGATATTTTGATTTTGGCCAAGTGAGGAATTTTCATACGTGCCCTAATCATTTTCCTAACAATCTAACGCAAGGCGAGTATGAGGCCACGAAATACAAGTTAAGACAAGCATTTGATGTGTGACTCGCTCAAGGATAAATTCCCGAAAAAATAGTAAGGCTTAAAATCTCACATATATGATGTGGCTTTGTGTCTAGTGGAACAAACGAGTGACCTTTAGACAAAAGAATACGACTAGACAGACAATATTAAGCAAATAACCAGTCACATATCAAGGAAAGATTTTTGTGAACAAATCAAAGTAGATCGAGTAATTGTCACTCCCCATTTTTTTCGTTGTTTTTGTCTAATTTTTTTTGAAAATAATGCATGAAAAAAAAACGTTGTATGTGTTTTATATATTTTTTTTGTTATTTATTATTATATATATTTTTTATTTTTAAAAAAATGAAGACGCATGAGAATAAAAAGAAAAAAATTGCATGAAGAGTTTTACTCTTTTTTTTTAAAAATTTTGTTGCTATATGAGTAAAATGCATATAAATATTTTGAAACAAAATTTGGCATTTAACATTTCAGCTCAGATGCATAATGTACCAAATTGTGATCCCTAGAAAATTAATAGTGCCTCATCCCAGCATTTAAAAGAAACGTGTAAGGAATTTCATCACCGAGTTTGTCGCTTAGGTAGGGAATTGTTGTAGTTGCTCTGCCGCTCGCCCTTGATCATGTATGTGGAGCAACTATCATCGAAGTACCATACATGAGGAGATCTGCAAAACTATCGGGACTTTGGTACCCATTGTCGTATGGGTCCTCCCTTATTAGTAGAAAACGAGTTAGTCGTAAATCGTGCAAAATTACAGTGTGTCCTAAGTCGCTCGATGATGTAGTCTTAGTAATCCACTTTTGATTTGGACTATGTGACTTGATATCTAACTTAGGGATCCATTTTGGCATGATTTTACACGGATATGAAAATTCAGCTTTTGAAAAGGTGCTCCTAGAATGTGTATTTTTTGAAGATCTTCTCATTGCCCAGTCGTAATAAATGTTTTTCAGATTTGACTTTGACTGGATATTTCATGTAAGAATATGAGCAAATAGAATGATAAGCATGTAAACCAGATGTATCATATTTCCTACATGGAGAATGCACATTTTTCACATAATGATAATAAGAATTTCGAAAATTATTTTCAAGTTTAGGCTTTTAAATGAAAAATTAGTAAAATCCTTTGAAGCACACGATGAAGTTTGTGCGCTAGAACTTGAAATAGTTTCGTGAAAGATTTTCTTTTTGGGAACGGGAGGGGAAGACTTTTTGGTCTTTTTTATTCCGTTTTGGAGCTTTTCCGTTCTCCCATTTCCGTGGGACTTGTTCCTTAACTATAGAAGTGCGGGACTTTTACTTTGAATTTCAACTTTGGTCAAAATTGCGCATAATCAGTAGAAGTCATTTCGATGGTAGGAACGAGATCATCCGTTTGCGTCCCTTTATCATGTTTTGAAATCAAGGAAGCTTTAAGATTAGATATCTCCGTTAGAAGAGTACGCTTTTTCGCTTCAAAATTCTTTCTTTCCGTTTCTAGTGTAGAATTTAAATCCTCTATTTTCTTAAAGAATAGAAGGTATGTCGACGGAAAAAGAATTTTCAGAATGACGAGATTGTGCAGTGCTCTTAGAATAGAGCTTCCCACGTTCTTCTCTTAAGAAAGCATAGTTATTTTGAGCAGTGCTCTTCTCGGCTTGACAGGTGTCTAGACTCTTTCTTAATTCACTATTCTTAGAATTAGATTTATCTATTTCGGCTACTAGACTAGTGACCTTTTTTTATACCTTCTAGTCTACATTTAAGAAGACTTTTCTCGTCTAGATTCCTAAGTAGACATTTATGGTTGTTGTCTAGCCTGTCCTCTAATTCTTTTTCTATCGACCTATGCTTCTCTAAGGGAATATACTTAGTCTCGCTAATATTGGCGCTCTTAAATAATTCTTCAATTTTCGCACTAGAGCTCCTAAGCTTATATTTGAGATTAGCAATTTCCTCCTTAGACTTAGTTAATTTGTCATCTAACTCTCTTGTACTTTTCCGCTCATTTTTCATGTTAGTATACCTAGTTTGTAAGGATTCTAACATGTTCAACAATGTAGAGTTAGAAATCACTGCCTCCTTAGAGGATGTGTTAGTTTCATCTTCGTGTGCCAAAACCAAGTGCGTCTTTTGTTCGGAATTTGTAGTCTCTTGCTTTTTTGAGCATGACTTGGTCTTTGTGGACTTCTTCTTTAATTCCTTCTCAATTAGTCGTAGTTGACACCCAAACTCCTCCAGTTGTCCATCAATGTCGGAGCTAAAGTCGTCCGAACTAGTGTCATCAGATCGAGTAATTGAATAGGTGTCCATTTTTGTTTTCAAAATTTTTATTTAGTTATTTTTAAAATTTTGTTGGATATTTGGATCTTTAACGTGTTTTGTGATTTGGAATTTTTTTATACTGATTAAAATACTTGGCTTTTCAAATTTCAGTTTCGAAAAGATTTTGGTTTATAAAGTTTGATTTAAAAATTTAATAGTATATACCAAAAGCTTTTTCTATAATGTGCCAAATGTAGCTTACTGTTTTCGATCGAAAAATTTTTGAGTAAAAGTTTTTCGACTGAAGATGTAGAGCACTGTTTTCGATTTTTAAATTTTTCGAAAGGGTACTATTTCTAGAAAGTAGTTTTGAATTTCAAACAGTTAGATTTACGATCGTAAAAGTTTTGCAGTTTGATAAAACGTCATCGTTTTGAGATTTTAATATCTAAACCTTTAAAATCAAGTTTTTCGATCGCAAAAGGTTTTGCGGGCGAAAAACAAGTTTTGCGACGAGGTACCTGTAAACAGCTAAACAATAATTTTCGAACGTAAATTAGTGAGAATTCAATGAAACTGAAAGTTCTGGGGTTAAATTGAAAATTTAGGACTAGATCAAAACTTTCTGGACTGAATTGAAACTATGAGGGACCAAAATATAACTGCAGAGACTGAAAATATTATTTCTGGAACTTAGAATGCAATTTGCCTTGTGTATGTATATGTATCTAATTGTAAATGCACGAGGAATATGAAGTCCAGGTTTTCGAACGCTAAAAATTTCGAGCGGTTTTTCGATCATAAACTGTTGGCTACATGAGTTTTGCGATAGTAAATGTTTCTCGCAGCTTCTCGATGGAGAGTTGGTCGCAGTCGTACTCGAGAATCAGTTTTGGCTTTTGCGACGGTAAAATGGTCGAGAAATTGGTCAACACCCGAATTTTGCGACGGAAATGCAGTCCGAGATGAGTTTTGCGACGGAAATAGAAATTTCGAGAGAGAAAAAAAATGTCGACTGCTCTTTGCGATGGGGAATCGGTCGAAAACAGTTTCTCGATCGAAAAAATTCGATCGAAAAACTTGACGGCAGTGCTGTGATTTAGTCGCCGTGGGAAATAATCTTCGACAGGACTTCCTCGAAGGTGCTGGTCGACGATGATTCGGCGACGGAAAGGAGCAACGCCGTTGCGGTCGACCTCGCTAGATTTGTGCGACGGTGCTGAGATCAATTTTGGCTGGAATCGACGACGTCGCTGTGGGGTTGCAATCGGCGAGAAGTTGCAGTCGATCCAAATCGTCATGACTGCTGTAGAATTTGGAGCTCTCGAAGGTGGCACAGATCTGCGACACTGCTGTAATTAGCACAAATCGATTGAGGCAATTCGGCGATGCAGTAGCAGCGATTCTCAAACAGAATCAGTAGTTTGACGATGCAGCAGTGATTGATCTGCGTTCGGGTTCTTCGACGGGCATCGAAGATTTCTGATCGACAGCGATTCCTGGAATTTTGCAGATCCACAGCGAGGACACGATCTGCTTAGCAGTGGGATATCAATCGACGATGAAGAAGATCGAGATGATTTCGATTGGACTCGTCGATTTGCGAAGAACAGTGAAGAACTTTGATCGAAGAACAGCAGCGAAAAAAGATTTTTAGAACAGCAGCAAAACAGCGACGACAGATTCTCGATCGATCTCGTCCGCGAGCAGCGATTCTCGTTCGGATTCAGGAGTTCAATCTGCACAGCGTCGATGGATTCGAGATCGTTGCAGTGAATGAACAGCAGCACAAATTAACCGAGCAACAGCCTGCTAAGGATTTCGAAGAACAGCATGAAGAACAACAGCAAAGGATTCGAGGAGTAGCAGAATTGTTTTTTTAATTTTCAGATTCGAAACTCAAATTTCAATCCATATAGTTGTTGAGGCATATGCCGTAGATGC
The DNA here is from genome assembly GCA_027422505.1 of Craterostigma plantagineum. Taxonomy (NCBI): domain Eukaryota; kingdom Viridiplantae; phylum Streptophyta; class Magnoliopsida; order Lamiales; family Linderniaceae; genus Craterostigma; species Craterostigma plantagineum. The sequence continues at coordinate 11,516,210 of JAPQWV010000001.1, forward strand.
CGTACGAGGACTGGGAGTACGAGGGCAATTTGCTAGTTTTGTAGTGTTTAATGATGTAATTTGATTACTTCGATTAATGGAATGACTTTATTCATCATTAATTAATTATTGGATGAATAAATTAAAAGGCAAATTATTAATTAGTCTAAAGATTTCATCTTGCAGTCTGGGTGGATAAGACAAATTAATAAAACCCAAATATTGGCAGTTCAGTTACTGATTCTGTGGGGACAGAGAGGGGTACCAGTAAGCTGAGATACTGCAATATTAAAATAGTCCACAAGTCTAAGTCTCCAGTAGGGTGACTGGAATGAAACGTACGACTTGTTTGTCGACGGGTCGAATATGGTTGTACCAACCGTTCACTTGGGAAGTGGGAGCCCATGACAATGATACAAGATGAATCAGGGGATTATCTGTATTTGGACACTGACTCGTAATCAAACGATCACACGCTTGAATTGTCCTTGATCGATCGATTGATTGTAGTAGTGTGCGTTAACTGTGCGCACGACACACGGACAGCCGGCGCGCAAGATGTGCGGGGTGCGCGACTCAGGACGGGCCGCCCACGGGCGTACCGCGGCGCATAGGGCTGACCGCACGCAGGGCATGCGGCACAAGAGGCACGGGCTGCACACATGGGTGCACGCAGCGCTCGGGAAAGCCGCGCGGGGATGCGCGGAAAGTAGGTATGGTCGTGCGCGTGTGTGCGAGCTGTGCTAGGCTAAGAGCGCACGCGGATCGGCGCTTGCCGCATGGTGCGGGCGACACGAGGCTGGCAGCTCGCATGGCGCGAGCATCCTCGACACAGGCCCGATAGGCCTGGTCTAGCCCATCCTACGACCCGATATACATTGGGCTAGGCCCGGACCATTTAAAAGTCAAAATTTGATTTCGGCTCGGAAATGTGTTAAATTTGTCGTGATGCATGTTATTTGAATAACGTGGTGATTGATTGGGGATTAGGTTCTGGTTTTTGCCGGGTGATATGTTAAGGGTGACAAGATCCCCCGGGTTGTACTTTACAGTTTTTATTAGATAAGACGGACGGTTTTATTAGGGATAGATTCCCCGTCATAAGCTATTGTAGTTTATGACGGCCGTACGAGTGTCGATCGAGAGGAATCCGAACGAACGAGCTGGTAGTCGAGGCGTCCGTTAAAGCAAAGCCCGAAGACGTAGAGTCTTATTGTTTTGTACAATTAGGATAAAATTAGAAATATTCCCGATCTTTCACATTTACTTTAATAGCTTGAAACTAGGTTTACTATTAAAGTCCATTATGTGCGTGTTGGTTTCGAACGTGATAATGTGCATAATGTGCTCGTGTTAAAATTGTGAGGATTCCCGAGGTTAGACTTTCAATATCAAGTGAGTAAAGGGGCTAGGCTCCTGTCTTCTATCAAGTCCAAAATTGTTACGACTTAGGGGTACGGTTGCGGTTGACCGAGTTACGCGCAAAACCCTCGCCTTTGCGTGAATGGGTTTGGATGCAATTATGAATTGCCGCTCACCGACCACTCTTCACCCTCTAATAAAGAGTTATCTTAGGGGGGATGAAGTTCACCGAAAAGTGGAAGGTGAGCAGGACCTTGATAGGTTGCACTTGGACAGTCATTCCCAATATGATCCGAGTTACGGCTGAGGGACCCTGGCTGAGACGAAGACGTTGAATCTTCTGTGTGACAGAAACGTGCGGGGCACGACCTCGACTAACCAAACGAGCCAATAAGTTGTTAAGTTGAGGCTAGTTTGTAGTAGCACGGGGAACTCAACTGTGACGCCCGGGGCCGAAGAGGGCGGGGAGTGATCGCCGGTGCCAGGGTGCACGGACAATGAGCGGCTCCTGGCAGGCTTCTAGCCGAAGGGGTACATGAACGAACCGATCCAACACCAGAATGAGAGGGGATCCTGAGACTGACAATGTATGGGCGTGTCAGGCTAAGAATTGTATAAAAGGATTGATAGTACTACTCATATCACCAAGGTCGACCTACCTTTTCTGGAGTCCATCTATAGAAACTCCGAAGTTAAGCGTGCTTAACTTAGGGCAATCTAGGGATGGGTGACCGCCTGGGAAGTTTCTCAGGGTGCGTGTGAGCGAGTGCACGAAGCACGTTAAAAGGTTAAATGGTGGTACAGTGGGGCTAGACTATCAGTCGGAGTGTGGTGGGCCCAACCCCACTGGTCCTGGTAGGGACCGATGCTATAGTGACACCCGGTATGGGACGGGTCGTTACATCAACGCCACTATGAAACCACTCAACAAGGTTTCCGAAATGGCTAGCGGGAGAAAGGGTTTCGAGAAAAATAGTGGGAGTCAGACAAAAATTTAAAGTCCTAATTTAGTCTGATTAAACACTACAAATCCTAACTATCTGTTTATTTTCTGCGCTTTATTTTCTTCTCTATTAGTTACGATGACAAACCCATTAATTACACTCTTGGAGAAACATTGTTTGGTGGGACCGAACTATGTAGACTGGCTCATAAATTTGAGGATCGTCCTCAAACTAGCAAAACTGGATTATGTCTTGGACATTAAGGAGCCAAAATTGCCCACAACTGAATTCAATAATAAGGAGATTGTATTCCACGATAAGTGAGTTGAAGATTCAGCGAAGGTGCATGTCTACATGCTTGTTGCGACTTCTACGTCCAAGGGATCGAAGAAGAAGTCGAACAAGACAGGCGTGACCAATGGTAGAGTCGACAAGAAGACGAAGACCACCAAGGTCGAAAGGTCGGGCGCAAAGCCCACAGATAAGTGCCTCCTTTGCCAGTAGCTGGGCCATTGGAAGCGTGAATGTCCGATGCTGGAGGCGTCTGACGACTCAGGAAAAAAATTAGTTTTTGAAGGTAATTGTTCTATGTATTCTACTTCGTGGATACTTGACTCCGGGGCCAGTTCCCACATTTGTGTTTTGAACCAAGGTCTAGAACGAAGTAGGAAGCTTCAAGCTGGCGAGGTCTTGATCAACGTAGGTAGTTGACAAAGTGTACCAGCTACACACATGGGATCGAAGACCTTAGTCTTATCGTCATTACATTGTTTAGAACTTTCTGACGTTTTGGTTTTGCCCAAGGGGCTTAAAAACATTATTTCGATTCCTGTTTTGAGCAGACTAGGTTATGAATTTCGATTCATTGATAATGTTTGCCATATTTATTTAAGAAATGAAAATGTTGGAAGTGCGACGTTAATAAATGGTTTATATTATGTCAACTTAAAAGACAATGTTAAAACTGTAAATGCAATCACCATATCATCGACTGGGTCGAACGATCGATACATGTGGCACTTACGACTAGGTCACGCAACAGAAGCGAAGATTGAACAGATGGAAAAGAACGGTCTGATTAACATAGTGCGAACAGGCCCGATTTCTACCTGTCAGTCTTGCATCTTAGGGAAAATGACCAAGTGCCCTTCACAGGGACTTTCACTAGGGCCACGGAAGTATTGGGTTGATCCACACTGACGTATGCGGACCATTTAAAGTAACGGCCCGAGGTAATTGTCGCTACTTCATAACGTTTACGGACGATTTCTCCCGCCACGGGAATGTCTATTTGATGAGACAAAAGTCCGAAGCTCTCGAAATGTTCAAAGAGTATAAAGCATTAGTGGAGAAGCAAACTGGCAAGTTCATTAAAGCCGTTCGATCAGATCGAGGCGGTGAATACATGAGCCTTGAGTTTGATGCATTTCTTAGAGAAAATGGCATCATCATACAGTTTTCTCCGCCATGCACGCTGCAATTGAATGGCGTGGCCGAACGGAGAAACCGAACGCTTTTAGATATGGTTCGGTCGATGATGAGTTACACAGATCTCCCCATTTCTTTGTGGGGATATGCCTTAGAAACAACGGCCTATATCCTTAACAGGATACCTACCCGCTCTGCCGACAAGATTCCTTACGAGGCTTGGCATAATCGTAAGGCGAGTCTGAATCACATCAGGGTCTGGGGTTGTCCCGCCTTTGTGAAAAAGTTGATGGCAGATAAGCTTGAATCAAGATCATTAATGGCAAGATTCATCGGATATCCCGAGGACTCAATGGGGTATTGCTTCTTCGTCTCAGACGAACACAGGGTGTTCGTCTCTTTACGCGCTACTTTCTTGGAGCAAGAATTCGTAGGCGAAGGCGGTAAAGGACGAGAAATAACTCTAAGAGAGTTAGAGGACGAATCGACTTCTATTCCAGAGTCGTTGGACGACGTTCCAGAATACCCGACTCAGCCGCAATTGCGTAGGTCCAGTAGGATATCTTATATGCCTGAGAGATATGGTATGGTACACGTCGAGCATGGGGATGCTGCGACTGAGGGATGCGTCGGGGACGATCCCGTCACCTACGACCAGGCAATTGCTGGTACAGACTCCCTCAAGTGGCTTGAGGCTATGCAGGCCGAAATGGACTCGATGCACACAAACGAGGCTTGGACTCTTGTAGACCTGCCTAAAGGTTTTAGACCAATTGGCAATAAATGGATCTACAAGAAAAAGATTGGATCTGATGGACAGGTGAAGACGTACAAAGCTAGGCTTGTAGCGAAAGGATATAGTCAGAAAGAGGGAATTGACTATGAGGAAACCTCCTCACCTGTTGCAATGATAAAGTCCATTCGAATCATGCTTGCGATAGCAGCACACTACTACTATGAGATCTGAAAGATGGACGTAGAGATCGCTTTCCTGAATGGATTCCTCTAGGAGGAAATCTATATGGAGCAGCCCAAGGGTTTTACGTCAGAAGCAGATGCTCGAAAAGTGTGCAAACTGAATCGGTCCACTTATGGGCTGAACAGGCTTCAAGGAGTTGGAATCTTCGGTTCGATGAAGTAGTTAAGAACTACGGATTCATAAAGAATGAAGATGAGCCCTGTGTTTACAGAAAGGCCAGTGGGAGCAAGGTGTCGTTTCTAATATTGTACGTAGATGATATCCTTTTGATAGGAAACGACATTGGGATGCTCTCAGAGATTAAAGCTTGGCTTTCAAACGAATTCTCTATGAAAGACCTCGGAGAAGCGACCTATATTTTAGGAATTCGCCTATTTAGGGATAGTGCGAAAAGGTCAATAGGCTTGTCCCAGGCCCTTTACTTAGATAAAGTCCTTAAAAGGTTTAAAAATGGACGAGTCTAAGAAAGGGTTCCTACCTATGAGGCATGAGATTCATCTCTCAAAAGCTATGTCTCCTCAGAATGAGGTACAAAAACAAGAGATGAGTGGAGTACCCTATGCTTCAGCTGTGGTAGCCTGACGTACGCGATGCTTTGCACACGACCAGACATAGCGTACGCTGTGGGCGTATTGAGTAGGTTTCAGGCTAACCCTGGTAAGGAACATTGGGCGGCAGTAAAGACAGTTCTGAAGTACCTTAGACGGACTAAGGACTTGATACTGATTTATGACCAAGGAGAATTGAAAGTAGATGGATATACAGATTCGGACTTCCAATCAGATGTGGACGACCGAAAGTTTACTTCGGGTTCTGTCTTTACGCTCAATGGTGGGGCAGTGTCTTGAAAAAGTTCCAAGCAAAGCACGACTACAGATTCCACCATTGAGGCAGAGTATATCGCAGCTTCAGAAGCTGCCAAAGAGGGTGTTTGGATACGCAACTTTCTGGTGGAACTACAGGTGCCTAGCATCGTGGATCGCCCGCTGCCATTGTGGTGCGACAACAGCGGGGCTATTGCACAAGCTAAGGAACCACGTGCTCACAGTAAATCCAAATACATTGAGAGAAATTACCACGTGCTGCGTGGGTTTGTTGAAAATGGCTCAATAGCCATGCAGAAAATCGCCTCTGTAGAGAATGCGGCGGACCCGTTCACGAAGCCACTACCACAGGCAGTGCTCGATCGACACCTCGATAGAATGGGGTTAAGATATGATAACACGTGGCATTAGTGCAAGTGGGAGATTGTTGAGGTATATGCCCTAGATGCCGTAACGAGGATTGGGAGTACGAGGGCAATTTGCTAGTTTTGTAGTGTTTAGTGATGTAATTTGATTACTTCTATTAATGGAATGACTTTATTCATCATTAATTAATTATTGGATGAATAAATTAAAAGGCAAATTATTAATTAGTCTAAAGATTTCACTTGTAGTCTGGGTTGATAAGACAAATTAATAAAATCCAAATATTGGCAGTTCAGTTACTGATTCTGTGGGGACATAGAGGGGCACCAGTAAGCTGAGATACGGCAATATTAAAATAGTCCACAAGTCTAAGTCTCTAGTAGGGTGACTGGAATGACACGTACGACTTGTTTGTCGATGGGTCCAATATGGTTGTGCCAACCGTTCACTTGGGAAGTGGAAGCCCATGACAATGATTGAATCAGGGAATTATTTGTATTTGGACACTGACTCGTAATCGAACGATCACACGCTTGGATTGTCCTTGATCGATCGATTGATTGTAGTAGTATGCGTGAACCCTAGACCGAAAGGGTTAACTTGGGGTTGATCTGGAGGTCTTGACTTGTCACTAGTTTGCTAGGCCCGTCTTGCCGGTGGCATGGGTCAGCGGCGAAATGCGGTCTTGACTTTTTGATGTGATTGCCGGTTGAACCGCAGAGCGGGATTTACGATCTCGATTAAATTCGAGGTTAACGTCCTATGGCAAGTTTAATGAGCGGGAATTTATCCAAGTCTCTGGCCAGAGCATATAACTGACTGACGATAGTCGTGGAGTGCAGTTTCAGAACTTTCACCGATATAAACGACATAGAGTCGAGTTCTGTAAGTTTGACTATGCGTGACTTTCACTCGACCGGGACAAACGTAAAGGGTTTATACGTATGACGAAAATCTACAGTCGGTTCATGGATTATGATTAGATCAAATTCGTACGCAACTTGGGATTTGTTCGGTACCAGAGGCTGGCGAGGTGAATACCGAACTCCTACATACCTCCTGGGCCGGTTGAGACGAACCAAGAGAGTCGGGCTTTAAAAGGACAACCGATACAACGTCGTCATCAGAGAGAGACAAGGCTAGGTCCTAGATTGTGACATTAGGGTTTGGGGCTTGGCCAAAACCTTGATCTGCCGAAAATACTAAGTTTGACTACTGAGGGGTAAAATGGTCCGAAAATATCGATCGATCGGTCCGAATGTTAAATCAAATTTTTTTTCTGTATCGATCGACCGTTCGAATTTATTTGTGTATGTAGTTTTCAGTATTTCATACCGAAGTTATATATTTAGTTAGTTTTTTCTTTTTAAATTAATTTAAATAGCATAAGGGCAAAAACATCTTTTTCCAGCCCTTTAGGGGGCGGTGACTAGGAAAAAGGGGCGGTGAATAGTAATTCCCATTTTAATTCTTAACTAAGATTTATTACTGAATCAGAGAAAACTTAGTGGTTCTTATTTTTAATTTTTATTTTTATTTTTATGCAAGTCTATATTCAACAGTTTTAATTCTTTTAACTTTTATATTCGTTTTAAAGTCTAATTCAACAATAATCGTTTTAACTAATACATAATCAAAGGAAGTATGACTACACTAATAACTTTAGTTTATTAAGTATTATTTAATATCTAATTAAATTCATTTTTGACTTTTTCTAACATTTTTCGTCATCTACTTAGAATTCTTCTTCGATTTTCTCTATACAAATACGAATCGCTTAGAAATATTAATATTTTTACGACCGTATATTATATATTCTTCAATGAAAAAATATGTTTCCAAGATAGATTTTTCTAATTGAGAAAACGTTGAATGAAGATATATTTTCTACGTGTACCTCAGTACGCACACCAATTTTATATTAGGCCCACCGATAAGAAGTTTCTGGATCGCGCCTGCACATGCGCACAGAAAGAAAACACGTCATAGCGATGAGCACAAAAACTTACATAACCGAGACCCCAATCTACTTACACAACAGAGAACCTGCTTAGCTTTATTAATCATGAAGAGGTCATGATAAAAAACAACCTGGCGAACCAAAATTTCAATAGCTGGCCTTAAAGAAAGGAGGAGAATAAGAATCAATTAACACAAATCCTAGAGAAAAAAGCAAACAATTGAAAATAATGAAACGGGTCAGAACACATAATGAGAGAGACGATTGATTCTCCTGGAGGGATAAGCAGTTTGGGAAGAGGTAAAATATCGAACGGTGAGAACTAGACGCGGAGACACCACCGAATCACGACGATCAAATTTCCCATGAAACATCTACACTGCACATACTCGTGAGGAAACCCATCACAACGCCGCTGAGAAAAGAAGATCAATCATTAGGAAGCACAAAATTAACAGAAGAATAATAGGGACGAACACAGATCCTTCATCTCACGCTTCACCAATGACATATTTAACCAACCAAAATCGACTTCTCGAGCATCCAACGATACGTACACACCAAAATCAAGAACGAAGGGATAACGCAGCTCACCAAAAAAATCGAATGATCAGCTTCAGGCGGAAATCGGAAAAAAAAAATAACACGAACCCAGGGATATAGGAAGCACGAAGTGAACAAGATTACGGATAAGCCACAACGTGACTGTACTTTGTGAAGTATTTAGAGTCACAGATAAAATGGACATCTCAGATGCACTCAATCGAATGTTGAAATTAATGTTTTGGCATTTTAGTTTTTGTTTTTTTTTTTTGTCTACGGCCCATAATATTGTTAAGGTTGTATTAAGAAAATGGGCTTTTAAGAATCAGCTCCACTTTAAGTTTTAAAACATGATTCAGCCCCTGTCAGTATAAATCTCGGTTTTAAGGACCCAATTTCTTTTAAGTTTAGAGAAAAGTACCAAATACTTGATCTGACCAAAATACACCTACAAAGTTGTATAATAAGTGGTATCCAGAACCAGTTTTCTGTTATCATCGTTACCATATTAATAAGTAAATAAAATATTCTTTTGACGATAAAAAAATCTCGCAGATCTTTCGAACGATCCTCGGAGACGTAACGGAATCTATCACAGAGGGTTTATTTCGATATTCAGGTCTCGAAATGTTTGATTTTACGGGCATATTTTTCGAACTATTTTGACGCAAATGATAAAAACACGATGAAATCGAATCTCGATTCGATCGAAATTGATGATATTTTGTACAAATTCGAGAGATCCATAACCTAGACAAATCTTTGAAACATAGTATTGGCTCTATTGTTCGTCGCTCGTGGTTAGCCGAAATTTAAAATCGTCGTATTGTTGGCTAAACATCTGTTCCCGAAACGTGGTATGGATCGTCATGCACCTGTCACCCGAAACAGTTAACTGGTATTTGTAAGCTGGCATATAGTATATACTAATTTAAAGGTATCTTTAAGCTGGATTTGGTACCGAATGCCAATTATGTGGTATCATTACAACAATGGAAATTCGATCGAAACAATCGATCGTATATATTATTTCCATCTGCACGAACAGACGTCCTGGACCTGCACAAAACAAAGTTGGGTGTGTCCTAGACCGTTTATCATGTTATTCAGGTCTTGAATGTTCGATTTTTACGGATAAATTTTCGAATTCTTTTGACGCAAATAATTGAAACAGTGAAAATCAAATCCCGATTCTGTCGAAATTGAAGATATTTTGTACAAATACGAGAGATCCATATCCTGAACAAATCGCTGAAGCGCAGTGTAATACCTGTAAAATCTAATTATTGGATTTACAATATAAGTAATGATGGAAGATAGTTAATTAGAAACACTATTGAAGGATAAATTAAATAAAGAAGTTAGAATTTTGAGTGAAAATATTATTTATAACCCCTAAGTATTTAAACTCGGTGCGTGATACAATATTTTCATGATCTTATGCATTTAAATGACTTACGTGTCTATGATTACATGTTATGTGATTTGTCATTTTATAAGTGTTACAAATTATGACTTGTGTGATTAATTTAAGACTTAGAAAATTCTGGATGACATTTACACATGGGAGCTTTAGAGAAGGATCGACTAAAGCAATTTGCATAGGATTACTTTCGATCGATGGGAGTACGGATTAAGAATCGACCAATTTAAAATCTATAAGTATTAAAATCGGTCGATTGTAAGGGTAATATAGAAAATGTAGATAAACCTGAAGGAGTGTGTTTCGATCGATTCCAAGATTTATATAAATTAGCTTTCGCCGAGTTAAGGAGGAATCGGTCGATTCTTTTGTATGTGATGACCAAAATCGCCGAAACAAGATAACTAGGGAATCTGGCGATTGTTGTGTATGCAATGATTGACTGTATTTAAATTAAATCGATCAATTCCCAAGGCTTAAAGTAATTTCGATCGAATCATGTGTATGTAATAACTTTCGCCGAGGGATAGAAATTGAGACATAGAGTCGTGCGATTCCTATTAGAATCGATCGATTGATGAGCATGTGTGGAGAGTTCGACCAATCACAACCTAGATTGAGTGAATAATTTAAAGACACGTAAGGATTCTTCACTTGGGAGGAAAAGTATGAGCTTAGTCAACAAGTTGTCCCATCAACTCTCATACTGCTAAGTTAGGTCTAATACTTATCTAGTTAATATAAATTAAACGATGAATAAAAATTCCTAGAAGGGGTAAACCAAGGAGAAACCCTCGTAAACTCAAAAGTAAGGGAGAAGAAGAAACTAAGAAAGGAAGAGAACGAGTGAAGCCTTAGTTGAAGAAATTCAAAACAAGCAAGGAGCTCACGTTTGGTAAACTATTTCTTACCCTTATGACCAAACTTAGGGATTTGGTAATTTCAGCCTTAAGGAATCATGAAAACCTGAGAATTAAGGTGTAAGAAAGAGGGTAAAAACCCTAGTTTGAAGTATAGATTCGAACTAAGAAAATTATAAAGAAAAAAAGTATATATTCGGGTAGTTTAAGGCGTGTCATAGGAGTTATAATTTTACTTTTGGTCGGAACCAATGAATTTAGAATGATGGAAACCCTAGAAATTCGAAGTTCTGGGTAGGAGTGTTCAAAAATTTAAGTTTCAAGTAGGATGAATTTTTGAAGATTTGAAGAAGTTTCGATCGAATGAGATTAGTCATTGAGCTTTCGAGCAATTGGCAGGCTTAGGTAAGATCCAACAATTTTAATTTAAGCAGTGTAACTTTCGATCGATAGTGAATCACAAGGGTAGCCAATCGGACGATTACATTGAGGCGTAGGACTTTCGCTGTGTTATGTAAATCTATTTAGGAATCGGCCGACACATGCATCCAATTATTAAATAAGACTAAGTAAGGTTTCTATAGAAGACCAATCTGGCGATTCAAAACCAATGAATCGACCGATTCTTGGGATTTTGTACACCTCCAATCGGACGAGAGCAGTAAATGAATCCTCTTTCCAGCCGTTCTGACGAGCGTACGAGATTATCGTTGGAGAAGTTCACAGCAGGATCCGTGCCACCTTCTAAGAGATAGTCGGAAGGCAGGTTCCTTTGGTTTGATTTTTGCGCGTTGAGCAATTCCTTCTTTTGTCATCATCCTCTCTCCCCTTTTATTTTTTATTATTTTCTCCCCCCTTTTCTCATTTGAACAACCATCCGAAGAGTATAGAAGGCGGTTCAAGGCTGGGAATGGGATTCAAAGGAAGAAAAGGACATCGGAGAAGGCTCAAAGTGGATGACTAAAGGCTAATTTGACGGAAAAATTTTAAAAGGCCGAGTGAGGAATAACCTAAGCCCCCTTATCATTTTCCTAACGATCTAAGGCAAGGTGAGTATGAAGCCAAGTATCACTAGTTAAGGCAAGTAATTGATGTGTGACTCACTCGTGAAATAGATCCAAAGAAAGGAAAAACCAAGGCTTGAATCCTCACATATGTATAGTGGCTTTGTGTCTAGTGGAGCAACGTAATGACCTTTAGACACAAGATGCGACTTAGACTGACAAAATTAAGCAATTAAATCGATCGCATGTCGGGGTAAAATTCTAAGTGACTTTAAATCAAAGCATCCTAAAGGATTGTCATTCCCCTATGTTATAGGTAAATGTATAGTATATTATTGTTATTTATATTTTTTTGTTAAATTCACGCAAGATAAAGCATATAAGCAAAGAAAACACATAGCATAGAACATTTAGTAGCACAGAAGATCAGGTAAAGCACATATTGCGGAAGATTCAACATGCCTAATTTTCCGACAAGGAACTAGAATCGTTTTTCATCCAATGCCTTGGTGAAAATGTCGGCTAGTTGGTACTCCGTGTTGACGAAATACATATCTATGGTGCCTTTTTCTACATGATCCTTGATAAAGTGATATCTAATGTCTATGTGTTTTGTGCTTGAGTGATGAACAAGATTGCAAGTAATAGCAATGACACTTTGACTATCACTATATATGGTTATATTATTTAAATTGTACCCATAGTCGCGAAGCTGAGTCCGCATCCACAGCATCTGGTAGCAACAACTGGTGGCAGCCACGTATTCCGCTTCGGCCGTCGAAGTTGACACACAGTTCTGCTTTTTGGAAGACCAGCAGACCAGCTTTTCGCCTAGAAATTGAGCGCCACCGAACGTGCTTTTCCTGTCCATTCGGCAACCTGCATAATCAGCGTCAGTATAGCCTACAAGTTTGAAATTCGTACCCTTTGGTTACCATAGTCCAAGGGTAGAAGTGCCCTTAAGGTAAAGTAGAATCCTTTTGACCGCGAGCATATGAGATTCTTTGGGATCGGCTTGAAAACGGGCACATAAGCAGGTGGCAAACATGATATCCGGCCGGCTCGAAGTGAGGTAGAGAAGAGTTCGAATAATGCTGCGATACAGTGTGGAAAGTCATTCTTACAGCTTTGGAATAAAGCATAAGCGCGTCGACCGTCTTGCCAGAGGGATCGGCATCCAACTTGCAGCTTGGTGACGTAGGAGTGCTGAGAGGCTTGCTCTGATCTTGATTTCTTCAGAATATCCTTGATGTATTTTGTCTGACTGATGAAAATTCCATCTTCGAGTTGCCTGACTTGTAATCCTAAGAAAAACTGCATCTCTCCCATGTGACTTATCTCGAACTTGCTTTTCATTAGATCTCCAAACTTCGTGCAAAGCCGTGGATTAGTTGATCCGAAGATGATGTCGTCGACGTACACTTGAACGACCATCAGATCTTTGTCTTGCCTTTTGATGAAGAGAGTTGTGTCTATCGTTCCTTGTATGAATCCAGAGTTCACGAGGAAGTCACTCAGGACATCATGCCAAGCACGTGGGGCTTGTTTTAGTCCATAGAGAGCTTTGTCCAATCGATAGACGTGATCGGGATGTTCTTGATCAACGAAGCCTTTCGGCTGAGCGACGTAGACTTCTTCTTTTAACACGCCGTTGAGAAAGGCGGTCTTAACATCCATTTGACAGACTTTGAAGTCTTTGTGGGCCGCAAAAGCTAGGAGAAGACGGATAGCTTCGATTCGGGCAACAGGAGCATATGTCTCGTCGTAGTCGATGCCTTCCTGTTGATTGTATCCCTTCGCAACTAGTCTTGCTTTGTTCCGGATCACTTCACCATCTCCATTCTTCTTGTTTTGAATACCCATTTGGTTCCGACAATTGTTTTCCCATGCAGTCGTGGTACTAAGGTCCACACTTGAAGACGTTCGAATTGATGAAGTTCATCATGCATCGCTATTACCCAATCCGGGTCTTGAAGTGCGTCTGCTACCTTGGTAGGCTCATTTTCACTTAAGAAGCAGCTGAAGAGACTCTGTTGACGATGTGTCCTTACTCCATCCGAAAGATCGCCAATTATCTGATCAACCGGGTGACCTCTAGTCCACTTGCGCTCATGAGGCAAGACTGAAGACAATGCATCAGCCATCTGTGGGTCTAGATTTCATGTAGTCTCTGATTGATCATTTGCATGAGGAAGTTCCAATTCTGCACTTGGAACGATCGTCTCTGATGATTCTTCCTCAATAACCGCTGTAGGTTCTTCGTTATTCTGTGGCAGTTCTAAATCGGGTGAGGTAGGGACGTGAGAAGCACTTGGTACGTCGGTCTCGTCGGGTGGAGAATCAACAATAGGTGTAGCTGTGTGTGACCGATATACTGGCTCGAAGAGAGAGTCCAAATCGTCCAATGTAAGTCTCGTTGCTTCGTCTGACGTTGAATTCGGAGTTGTTGCCATCTTCTGTTGGTTTTGTGCCAACACACCAGTGAAAACAGGTTCTGAACTGTTATATTCAGAAGCTATCTGGTTGGATACGGGTCCTGAACTAGGGTGTGCAGGAGCCATCGGGTTAAGCACGGGTCCTGGACTGAAGTGACCAGAAGCCATTTCCGCCACTTCGTGGAAAGTGACGTTTTAGCTTTCTTTGATTCTGTGATTGGACTCGATGTATACTCGGTACGCTTTAGAGGTTGAAGAATACCCGACGAAAGTGGCTTTGAATGCTTTAGGGTCGAACTTAGCACGTTGCTCTCGGTCGTTCGCCACAAAGCACTTGCACCCGAAGACTTTGAAGAATGAAATGTTGGGTACTCGTTTGTTGATGATTTCGTACGGAGTCTTGTCAAAGCGCTTTTGAACCACCGTCCTGTTTTTAGTGAAACAGGTGGTATTTACTGCTTCCGCCCAGAGAAAATGTGGAAGTCCAGAGTGGATGAGCATCGTACGCGCGGCTTCCACTAGTGTTCTATTCTTTCGTTCTACTACCCCATTGTGTTGAGGAGTCTTGGCGGCTGAAAATTGTTGACTTATCCCAAGTTTCTATAAAATTCACCGAGACATCTGTTCTTGAACTCAGTGCTATTGTCTGTTCGAATAACTTGGATAGTCTGTTGCAGCAACTTTTGAGTAGAGTTCACGAAATTGACGATCAAGTCCTCTGTCTCATCTTTTGTTCGGAGAAACCTTGTCCATGTGTAGCGAGAGTAGTCATCGACTATGACCAGCAGATACTTGCGTCCATTTATGCTCTGTTTCTTCATCGGTCCACAAAGGTCCATATGTAGCAGTTTCAGAGGACGTGAAGTAGAGGCCACTTGTTTGATATGATGAGATGCTCGCTATTTGACTCGAACTCTCAACCATACTCTCTTCCATTCGATCTCCCACCCTTAATGTTCACAACATCTTCGCACCATAACGCAATCAACGAAGCCTGAGCTACCGAGCAGATTATTATCTAAAACAACAACGATATCGATCAATCAAGGAGTGATTTCTACCTTTTTGGGACGTTATAGTCAACGATGAAGAACCCAGGTGGCTTGGGAGCATGTGTGAGCGTGAGAGTGGATAGAGAATTAGGGTTAATCCTTTTGTTTTATTTATATTAATAATATTTTAATAAAATATATTATTCGGGTTAAAATTGTTTGATAAACGGGTTGATTTCAGGTTGATTTCCGGTTGAAAATCCGAACCCTAACCTGACCCACTTAATAATTGGGTTGGGTTCGGGTTTACCCATTTACATAATGTAATTCCAGATTATCCAAGAACAATTCAACAGATTAAACCTTCGTAGAATGTGAATAGTGTGCTTTAGAGGTTTAGTGTTGAATACGTGAGATTTTTGCAAATGGAAACTTAGATTAATGAGTGTTAGGGTTTAGGCTTAAATACCTTGTGAGGTATTTTAGCCCATTGGGCCCCTAACAAGCCTATTACAAATACAACCCAATAACATAAAGTAAAACATCTATAAAATACATTGTAAAGAAATTACAAGACTTAGAATAAATATTTTGGACACTTCTAAAATATTCCTAACATTCTCCCCCTAAGTGTCCAAATTACAGTCGAGCTAATTAACTAAGTCTTCATTTCTTTTTCTTCGAGCGAGGAGGAGGTGGTGGTTCTCTATGAGCCAAGTAGGTCTTCCTGAATCCTAGGGCAGTCTCGAACTGTCTGATGTCGTTCCGAAGAACGATTCGATATCTGATCTTCTCGACGAGTTTCCGTAGAACATCTTTCTCTTCCAGTTCTGTTCCTTCTAGTTTGTCATCTTCGGAAACTGTCTTCTTCTTAGCCCGAAGTTGGTTGAGGATAATCTTCAATGTCCCATCTGAGAATTTGGAGATCTCTGACAGAAGTAGCACCTGCTTCACTTTCTTCTGAGCTTGTAGGTAAGTGACCCCAGGTTGTGGTACAAGGAAGATAAATCCCTCTTCATACTTTTCGAGATCCTTGTATCTGTTGTCTGGACGTGTCAGGTTGACCTTGCTCATATTGCTTTCCAAGGCCATTTGGAAGTCATGAGCAGCGAAATACTTGACCTGCCTCAGCATACACTCTTTGATAGCCCTATAACCATCTCGTCTTGTGTGAGTGTCAAGGGGAAACTTAGTGCGATAAATGTTGTAGAGCTTGTTGAGTTCGCCTAGTGGAAGATAGGGAAGATCTGCTTCTGAATATTTACAATTTTCCTGTCATAACGATCAATAACAAAGACAGGGCCTACATATCTTATTACCGCCCATTCGACATCCACAATATCACAGATGGCCGATTGATCTCTCATGTACTTCCTGTATTGATCTCTATTCATTCATTTCTTGGCCGTGACTTCCCAGAGCATAATCTGATGGCTAAGTCCCCTATACGTCCCTCTTAGGTGCTCAAGGCCTCGAAGATTCAGCTCGTTGACTCCCTTTATTTCTTCTTCCTTCCTCCAGATCTTTGGATAAAGATCCTCAAGAAAAGGTGCCTTGATCGTCGCGTTTCTCCAACGAGTTTCTATGAACTCGTAGCCTGGCGTCGGTTCCTCGGGCACCTGATGTTGAAGGAGTTCTGGAAGTTCTGGAAGATCTGCCTCATGATTTTCTCCTTGCTCCTCTTCCTCTCGCTCAATGAAGCAGAAGTCTGCTGCTGCCGCCTTTAATAAATCACGAACATTTTCAATCCTGAGGCGGGACTCTTCTGATGTCTCTGTTCTCGTCGTCCATTCCTCGTCTAAGATATATCTGTCAATGTAGCCTTGAGGATCCTTTGGACGAGGGGTTGTAGTTGCTTGGACTGGTTGGGTGGAGATCCTCGAGGGAGCAACTCGACTTCACCAAGGGAAGTTGTCTGGTTCGGCCCTGGTGTAGCTTGTCTGCCACTGGAGGTCGTGACGAACTGCCTCCACGCGTTTGAACTCCGCGTCCTCTGCCTCTTCCACCGCGAATAACTGGAGGCCCAGTTCTCGGTCTCTTGCTGCTCTCCCCCTCAGGATGATCCTGGTCGTCTGGATCGTCATGACGACGTTTCTGACTGGAGGCCCAGTTCTCGGTCTTTTGGAGATGGTGCTCGGGTCGTTGTGGCCACGTTAGTGTGACGGGCTTGGGTGGAGCTATCGCCGGGATCGCCAAGGCGTCCCGTTAGCACGCGTCCAGAACTAGGTTCTGTACGGTGGCTCGCGGATGGTGAGCTGCTGAAATCATCAACATCCGAGAGACTTCCGTCCAATCCTTGAAGAGCCTCTATTTGGGGCTCTTCTATGAACGTTGAGACCTGAAGATCAGGCTGAGGCTCGGGCTATGTCACAGAAATGGGTATTTCTCGAGTTGGTTCAGACACAGGAACCGAGCTGCTGGAGGTTTGGGGTGTTTCGTGTTGCGTTGAGACACTTGTCTGTTGGGAGACAAGTGAATGGTCAGGTGGGGTTCGCTCATGCATCGTTGGGTCGATTACGATGTCTTCTATCCTAGGGATTGACCCGGCTTTTTCTGGCTGAGTTAGTGCAGTCGTGATCGTCTCGGGAACATCTATTAGTGGGTGTTCGAGTCGTTTGGCATGTGGTTGTTCCTCGAGCGATTGTTCAGGTATTGTTTGTTCAGAGGATGGTGGTGGTTGGTCGGGGATTGTTTCTTGAGATGTAGTCTGTGGTGTGTGTGGGATGAATTCGGTTTCTGTGGTTTCTCTCAGTATCTCACTTGCTTGTTCTCTCTCTCTCTCGTTTCTACTCTCTCAGTCTCACTAACCCCTGGGTTAGACTCGGGTGGGTCGGCCTGAGTCATGGGGTATGGAATTTTGGTCCTCTTGCAGTATTTTTCAATGTCTTCTGGGTTAGCTAGTAGTAAGGTTGCGCGCGGAATGGGCATTGGTTTTCGTGAGTATTTCTCGTCCGTCTTTCCTTTTTGAAGAAATTTGAGTTTGGGAGGGGTGTAGTTTTCTTCTTGTGGCCTTGTTGGTATCCCCGGTGTTGTAGTCATAAAGTGGTGGATCATTAGTGAGAACCACCGGGGATAGGGCAGATTCTGTGTCTTTTTCGATTTGGACTTTGATCTCTGATGAAGCTGATCGTCCAGGTCCATTGTGATCAGCTTGGCATAGTCGTATCCTTTCCTGAAGACGATCCCATGAAAGATTCGTAGGATCGTAATGTTGCATCTGTCCCACCCGGAGTGCTTTGGTGAGAAGCACTTGTTGACAATTGCGAAAAGAGTTCGCCATGGATGTGGAATCATTGATTGTTGAAAACGGGAAACGAGCTCGAGTGAGCTATAGTAACCCATTTTCAACATATCTGCGATGAGCTCGTCCTCGGATGCCTCATGTTCATATTCTGGTTGAATAGGCAGCCGAAGAATTTGTCGAATAAAGTCCCTGGTGATTCTGACGGTTTCGTTTGCGATTTGGGCTTCATAGTAAGTGGTGTTGTCTTGAGAAATTTTGGTAGTCATCGTTCCCCAGAACTGTTGAAGGTACACGGTTGGTGCAGGAACTGATGCAGAGAAGGCGTATCCCAGGTGGTGGTTTCTCAGAATGGATGGCATGATCTCTTCTTGACACTTGAAAGTGTTCAAGTCGAGTTGAAAGTTGTTGTCTTTGATTACAATCCATTTGGTGGTTGAGTAGACGAGATCTGCTGGTGTAGTCATTCTGTCGAAACTGCATTATAAGAGAAAAACAAGGTTGTGAATAACGTCTTATGAGAAGATATTTGACATTCTTAGAAAAAGATGATTTAATTAATAAGGTACTGTTCGGTCCCAAACAAATCAAAGTGTATTTCACGAATTTGAAGTCTTGAAATTTTGGCAAGGGTTCGCGAATTGAAGCAGTTAGTTCAAAAAGACTTCAAAAATTGATTTTGCGAGTTTGCTTTAGATCGAATTTGAAAATACATTTTTGCGAACATAAAGAATGCGGGTCTGTAAAAGCCTGCAATTTTTTCAAAAAAAATTTCACTAAGTTAGATTCGCGAATTAGTTTGAAATACTGAGAGGGTTCCGTTTGCGAATTGATTTGAAATTGAGAAGATTCAATTTGCGAATTGACTAAGTCAAGTTGGGATTGGGAAATTTGGGGTTTGCGAACTGAATTTTTTAAAAATATTTGTAAAGTATAGTTCGAAAGACTAGTTCGCAAGTTGGAAATTTTGCGAGGTACAAATTTGGCGAATTTGGAAATTTGCGAGTCTGTCAAAGGAATTTCGCGAATCGATTTTGAACTTTGAAAAGAATTTGGCGAAGTGTGAATTGACAGTTCGGGAAGTGCGAATAAAAAAAATTTGCGAATAAAGATTTGCGAATTCGGCGGTTACCGAATTGACAATATTAATCACGACCCGCGAAACATCAGTTCGCGAATTTAGATTCGTAAAATCTTTAGTTGGTCAACCAGTCAACTTAAAAGTGCGAAAGCATTTTACTAACACATTTTACGAATTCATTTTGCGAACTCATTCTACGCATGAATTGCGAACTCATTCTACGCATGAATTCGCAAAAAACACATATTCAATTCGCGAATCACGAAGAGAAGGATCAAAAAGTAAATTTTTGAATAAAACCCAGAAAAACCCTATTCGCTGAACATTGATTTCAAAAACGATATCGAAGACTGTCAACACGGTTCGTACTCTTTTTCACGATAATCATCTAAACAAAGTATGAATAAAAATGATTATAGAGCACAAGATCAAACAACATAAATAAACAAAGACGAACTCCCTGTTCTTTTCCGATTTCGAACCTGCAAAATCTACGAAGAGAAAACATGAAAAATTAAGATTTAAAGACAGTTTCTTCCTTACCTCAACGAAATCTGTGAGTGTGTGTGTGTGGACGAAAGCACAGCAACGACAATCCAAAGTTGAGTTTGACGCGTTTTGAGTGATTTTGAGATTTAGGGTTCGTAAAAACTGATTTGGGGAAATTCGCGAATAGATAAAGGAAGTTTTGCGGGCCGAAAGATAACGATTAAGTTTAAAACTGGGCCGCGAAATTTATAGTTAAAGAGGCCCACCTAGAGTTCGCGAATTATCCCTTGGTGAAGTTTAGAAGAATCAGTTCGCAAATCAGAGATTTAAAACTTTAGCGAACTAGTAGAAAGGAGATTTAAAAATTTACGGTTCGCAGATTTGGAAAAAAGATGAATTCGCGAAATGTCCATGAGTTATCACGAAGTTCGCGGATTATGATTTCACAATTGTTCACTAAAAGTTTAGCGAATTATTTACCAAAGATATTAAGTAATCTAGTAATAACCCAAATACTACCACTTTGACTCGATCAATCACTAGGATAACATCAAATCTATGGGATTTTCAAGATCGATTTTCATGATACGATATCCTTGTTGGAGAAGAAAAAATCGTCGCCTTAGTCAAAAATTCGTCTTCATGTCGGGACAATAAATGACGTAAGTTTCCTTCATGTTTATAAATAGATATGTCTCAAATCTCATTGAAGTACCTTACATCTAAGGACTAACTCATTTCTAATTTTCTCGTTTACAGATTAATTGGCAGAAGCAGGAAGAAGAGAAGAAGCTCAAGGAACAGGCAAAGTTAAGACGTGACTTTGAGCATAACTTGAATATGCTGGTTTTTGAGATTTTCCTTCTTTTGAGCTTATTCGCTGTTTTACTTGCTATTCTGCTTTGGGTCTTAATAGGGCATACGAGTATTTGAGAGTTATCTAAGTATTATGAATGTTTTATGTGTTTGAGAGAGTTGTTGTACTAAACTTCCCCTAGATACAATGCCTATCGAGTATCTTAAACATTGAATGATTGAACTTACTCCCCCTCGATGCATGGATATAGCATTTCTCCCCCTCGATGTATTGCCATCAGCATTGGCGCTACATCGACTTATTGAAAACAAGAAAATTTATTGAAACGTAGAAAGTAAACAAAAGAAAAAGAAAAAAATAGAGTCCTAATTAACCAATTAACATAATAAACACGCACAGAATAAGAAAGAAGTAAAACATAGCAAATAGATAAATAGTGAACTGTAGGAAGGCATAACCGAAATTAAAAATTGAGGTTCAACATTCCCAACTTTGCAACTAAGAATTGGAAGCGTTTTTCATCCAATGCTTTTGTAAGCAAATCGGCTAGTTGAAGCTCTGTATTGACAAAGTACATTTCTATTATGCCTCTTTCTACGTGGTCCTTTATGAAGTGGTATCGAAGATCTATGTGCTTAGTGCGTGAGTGATGAACAGGGTTACATGTAATTGCGATAGCACTCGTGGAATCACAGTAAATAGGAATTCTATTTAGATCAAACCCGTAGTCCCGTAGTTGAGTTCTGATCCACAAAATTTGTGAGCAGCAACTTGCTGCAGCAACGTATTCTGCTTCCGCCGTGGAAGTTGATACACAATTTTGTTTCTTCGAGGCCCAACATACAAGCTTGTCGCCTAGGAATTGGATGTGTCCAGAAGTGCTTTTTCTGTCTAGTCTGCAACCTGCAAAGTCTGCGTCAGAATACCCTATTAGTTTCATATTTGAGTTCTTAGGATACCATAGTCCAAGGTCTGGTGTTCCTTTCAGATACTTCAAGATTCTTTTGACGGCATGAAGATGCGACTCCTTGGGGTTAGCTTGAAATCGAGCACAAAGACATGTAGAGAATAAGATGTCTGGTCGACTGGCTGTGAGGTAGAGTAATGATCCAATGATCCCTCGGTAATGAGTAACATCTACAGGTTCACCTAAGTGATCTGCATCGAGTGAGCATGATGTGGGCATAGGTGTACTCTATGATTTGCTCTTGTCAATCCCATATTTTTTGAGAATATTGTGGATGTACTTTGATTGATTGATAAAAATCCCATCCTGAAGTTGTTTGATTTGTAATCCGAGGAAGAATGACATTTCTCCCATCATACTCATTTCAAATTGTGATTGCATCAGAATGCTAAATTCTTCACAAAGTTTAGGATTAGTAGAGCCAAAAATGATATCATCCACATAGATTTGCACAAGCATGATATCAGAACCATCTTTCTTTACGAACAAAGTAGTGTCAATTTTCCCTTTAGTGAAACCTGAGGAGATAAGAAAGTCGGATAGCACCTCATACCAGGCCCTTGGAGCTTGTTTAAGTCCGTACTTTGTCAAGTTTGTAAACAAAGTCGGGATGATCAGCATTGAGAAATCCGTCTGGCTGTGACACATACACTTCTTCGTTCAGAATTCCGTTCAAGAAGGCTGTTTTTACATCCATTTGATAGACAGTAAAGTCTTTGTGTGCTGCATATGCAAGGAATAACCTAATAGCTTCGATTCTGGCTACAGGGGCAAACGTTTCATCGTAATCAATTCCTTCCTGTTGATTATATCCCTTAGCAACGAGCCTGGCCTTGTTTCGAACTACAACACCATCTTCATCCTTTTTGTTTTGAAATACCCACTTTGTTCCGATCACAGTTTTCCCTTTTGGACGAGGAACTAAGTTCCAGACTTTGAGACGTTCGAATTGATTAATCTCCTCTTGCATAGCCACTATCCAGTTAGGATCCCGTAGTGCGTCAACTACTCTTTTAGGTTCCGTTTGGCTCAAGAAACAGGTGAAATGACATTCATTTGAATGTGATCTTCTAGTCGTTACTCCTGTATTGGGATCTCCTATTATTTGATCAGTAGGATGATGTCGAACCCATTTCTTTCCGTGGGGTAATGATGTTTCGTCTATTTGCGATTCCTCACTTAGTGGATAGTTGATTGCAGACGCGGTAATGTTGCCGGCTGAAGTTGAAGAGGAGGCCTCTGTCTGCGTTGTTGTCAAAGTTGTTGGGATCGAGGCTTCTGCATCTGAGGGAGGAATTGTCTGGTTAGGAATGGGTTCTGAATCATGAGTTGACGAACTAGGACTGCATTCAGTATTTGGAAAGTGATCGGTGGATGGTCTTGTCTGATTTTGAGAGATATATATATGTTCAAAAAGAAGATCCAGATCTAGTTCCTCTTGAGTTCGGTGAGTGAAGCATGTGGGGTTGCTTTGTCGAGAATTGTCAGTTGCTTGTTGATCTGGCTTCAAACTTCCTTTGTCTGATCCTGGTTCTGAAGAGTTCCGTTCAGACATCTGTCGAGCACTCTCCTTCTTCTGTATGAGAGTGAATAAGGTGTGGTATTCTAGATACTCGTCCCAAACGGCTATGTCCAGTAGAAAGTTCGAGTCCCTCATCAAATGTGACATTTATACTTTCAATGATCATCCTTCTGTCTCTGTTAAATATCCTGTACGCCTTAGATTGTGCAGAGTAGCCTACGAAGATTCCTTCAGTTGCTTTTGGATCAAGCTTGGACTTGTCTTCGCGGTGGTTGGCGACGAAGCACTTGCATCCAAAAATTCGAAAATGGGCAATATTGGGCAGTCTTCCATTAATAAGTTCATAGGGCGTCTTACCAAATCTTAGATGAATGTTTATGCGATTCTGTGTATAGCAAGCAGTATTCATTGCTTCAGCCCAAAGGAAATGAGGTAGTGAAGATGGGATGATCATTGTACGGGCAGCCTCTACGAGTGTTCGATTTCGCCTTTCAACAACCCTATTTTGTTGGGGTGTGTAGATAGCAGAATACTATTGAGTAATCCCTATGGATTCGTAGAAGTCACTGAGCTGTTGATTCTTGAATTCGGTTCCATTGTCTGATCTAACTATTTTAACACTGCTCTGGAGTAGGTTCTGTGTTGTTCTGATTAGATTTTGAATATGTTCGACTGTCTCTGATTTAGTTCGTAAGAAGCGTACCCAAGTATATCAGGAAAAGTAGTCGACGACAACCAGCATATACCGCTTTCCACTTATGTTTTCAGTTCGCATTGGGCCACACAGATCCATGTGTAAGAGCTCTAGAGGATGTTGAGTGGATGCTGTGTGCTTTGTGGGATGTGAAGTTCTCTTCATTTTTCCTTTCTCACAAGCAGAGCACATATGCTCTTTTTGGTACTTCAGTGGTGGTAGTCCAATAGCCAGTTTGTTGGTTGACAGCTTGTTGAGGGTCTTGAAGTTAAGATGAGATAACCGCTGGTGCCATAAGTCATTTTGAGTTGAAGTTGCTTTGGAGATTAGGCAGATATCAGTCTTTGGTTTGACAGTTCTAATATCAATGGTGTAAAGATTTGTCTTGCGAGTTCCAGTGAGAAGTTCTTCACCATTGGCATCGAGAATTTTGCAAGTTTTCTTTAGAAACACAACTTGGAGTCCAAAATCACTGAACTGTCCTATTGATAAGATGTTGTGTGTCAGTCCTTCAACATACGAGACTTGTTTAATTGTGAGTCGATTGCATATGAGATCGCCATAACCAAGGATTCTTGCTCCATTGCTATTACCAAAGCGTACCAGTCCTCCTGGTCTATCAACGTAGTTGCTCAACAGTTCCTTTGTCCCAGTCATGTGTGTGGAGCAACCAGAATCTAAGTACCACACATGAAGGGCCTGTAAAATAAAACTAGAGGGTTTTAGGTACCCATTGAAATATGGGTCCACCTCTATTACGTTTATTAGTCCATTTAGATTCCCTAGATTTTCCTTTGTTGGTGGATGACACAGAGTCACTAATTATTTCTAGGGTTGGGGTTTGTTTTCCTGCAGTCTGAAGCTTAGGAACCCATTTGTGCTCTAGTAAGGGTCTTTTTGTCTTAAGCTTAGACATGAATTTTTTTTGTTAGCAGGTTTGACAGGTTCTTTGATAGTTTTTGGTTTTGATTCGAGTCTTGACTTTGTAATTTTGTTTTTAGGAATTGTTTTGTGAGTTTGCTTGGTGACATGATCATGCACGGAAAGCTTTGTTTTTGATTTAGAAGATAAATTTTTAGATACATGGCGAAAAGAAGGTACAGAAGTTTTGGAAGGAAAATACTCAATGACAAAAGGTGTATTGAGATTACTATTCTCCTTCAAGATATCCTCCTTTTTAACCCATACTTGCCCCTTCAATGGCTCTTTTGTGGGTCCTGAAAATTTCAATGTATCAGTGCAGGAAATTTTGTTATGCGAAACTAAGGTGTATGAAATTGTGTGTAGGCTTATTTTTTCTTTAAGTGAAGATATTTCTTGAAGAAGTTCCTACCTTTCTTTATCAAATGACTTCCTCTCGCTTTCGATAGTGGAGTGAAGGCCACTGATTTTCTTTATGCAATCAGGCATATATCCTGTTGCATATGTAACCATCGGTGCCATACTTTCCGAAACACCTGAGGTTTCTCCTTCATTTTGAGTTTTACTATGTGTTGATGTCTCATTTTCACTGACAAAAGACATGAGATTCGCCAGGCAACCTGTTTGCATAAATTTGAGATCATATAGATAAGGTGAACTTGATATGCCTTGTTTTAACTTATGTGGGTTTTCAAAACTTAGTCCTTTATAGGGATTGTAAAAATCAATGTTAGCTGGTTTGTTTAAGAAGATCGTTTGTTCTGATTGATCTCGTCGGGTTGAAAGGTCCTCCAATTTTTTTATTTTGGAGTACAATTTTTCCCGTTCTTTACTTAGTAAGTCATATTTAATTGTAGCGTCCATTGCCTGATCTCTATGAGATTTCATTTCCTTTTCTAAATCCTTGGCTTTAGCTTCGGATTTTTGCCCTTGTATTTCTAGCTTAGCAATTTTTTCATTTGCTACAATTACACGATTCTTCTCACATGCATAATCATATCTAAACTTATCTAATACTACTAAATTCTTCTCTAAGTTAGCTTCTAGTTCCTTGATTTTCCTTTTCCCCAATTTGTTAGATTTATATAAGGGTAAAAATTCATTTTTCATCTTAAGTAAAGAATCATAATCTGCTTCACTTACCTCCACCATTTCTGAATTGTTAGAGGTTTCAATCTCTGACTCGCCTCCTTCAGCTCCAGCTCCATCTTCTTCGTCATCCAGCTTGGCCATCAGTGCCACGTTCTCATTCTCGCTGTCTGAGGTATCTTCAAGCCAATGGTCCTCTTCTGCCATTAAGACTAGTCCTTTTTCTTTTTGTTCAGCTAATTGAACTTTTCTACGGTAATACTTAACATCCTTTTTCTTGGGCATTCTGCACTCTCTAGCAAAGTGTCCATTCTTACCGCAGTTGAAGCATTTGCCGCCTTGATGAGGAGTTTCAGAGTTGTTTTCCTCATCCTGAGTCTTTCCTCTAGAGTTGGAGGAGGTTCTTTGACGATTGGAGGAGGATCCAGTCTTCTTATAATACTTATTCTGCACAAAATTTGAGACCAGAGCGAGTTGCTTAGCAAGATCCTTGAGAGTATTCTCCTGGTCTCCATGTTTAGTAAGGTCCTTGGATTCGTCATCAGAATCAGAGTCTCCTCCTTCCTTAACTTGTGATGACTGGATAATTTCTTTGTCCTTGGTTTGTTTTCTTGATGATCGTTCAGTCATAAGAGCAAGTGAGTCGCTTCATATTGATTTGATTTCCTCCCTTCGTTTCACTACATGATTGGAATGTTGATTGAGGTAGTCGAATAATGTATGAATGCTAACTTTGGTTAGGTCGTTCATTTGTCTTATCATAATTGCAGTAGCCTCCCATTCTGGATGAAGTGATCCTAAGAATTTGATATTGATCTCCATTACGCTTTTTGTGACTCCATTCATCTTTAGCTCGTTTAGAAGAACAAGAAATCGATGAAAAGTTTCTTGGAGAGTTTCCCCTTTGTTAGCATGAAAGCGGTCATAAGAGATGAGTGTGTTCGTCATTCTTGCCATTGTATTGACTTCTGTCCCCTGCATCATAATTCGAAGAGCATCCCACATTTCTTTTGCGCTATCACCACATTCGAGTTGCATCAAAATGTCATTGGGAATGGCTTGCATCATGTATGATTTCGCCACTTTGTCTGCCTTTAGTCGCAGTTTTTCTTCATCACTGCATTGGTCAGCAGTTTTCAAGATCCTCTGTTCCTCTCTTGCTGGAGTGGTGTCAGTAGTGGCGGGAATTATGGTCCAATACTGTGTAGGTCCATTGTAAATAGATTCCAGAAGGTTCTCTGAATTGTCCTTGCTTTCTATGAAGTTTATGAACCTTCTCTTCCAGACTGCGTATTCTCCATGTCGGACGATGGGAGGTCTAACATCATTGCCCATACTGAAAGAGTCCATTACTTGTGTTTTGGATATGATCGTTAACGTGTAATGTGAGGAAAGGTTAATTTGAAATGAAATTGGTTCAAAGTCTAAAACTTTAGACTTTGACTTTGACTCGAAAAATGAGTTCGTGGAATTTTGTTCAGAGTCGTGGATTTCGCTATGTGAGGATTGCGATATGTGTTGACGAGCGTACTTTATCGAGAATAAATCAAGTTCGCAAGACGTCAAAGGTTCGCAAATCGCAAGATTGTACTGATTCGCAAATTAATGAAGGATTCGCGAAATGTCCAGTGACATGTACAATTGTCCCGATTCGCAGAATGAGATGAATTCGCAAAAGGGTGAAAGAGTCCGCGAATTTCTACCGGAGTTGAGGTTCGCAAAAATTCTTAGAATGAGTTCGCAAAAATGAATTCGCAAGTTCTTCAACTGGATTCGCGAAAATCTGCGGGCACCGAAGTTCGCAAAATTCTTCTCTTTTCTGGTTAGCGACCTTTCAGGAATTCGCAAAAAGGGCTCTCAGAGATGCGATTCGCGAAATGTGGCAGTGAATATTTCTTGATTCACAAACTTTAGTTTCACAAAAATTGAGGAAATATTTTGCGGGTTGACTTGATTCCTTCAATTCACAGTCGGTCCTCAACTTGAATTCGTGAAACTGATTTCCGAATTTAGAAACTGAGAATTCAAATCCAACTTAAGTGCCGTTCGCAAACTCAAAAGTAGGACAAACAACAAAGCTGTTCTTCAAATTCTCCAGCAGAAATCCAGAATTTTAACGCAAATTGACAGAAACAGATTCAGTAGTTCTCAGAACATAGAGAAACCAGTCAGCCGTCCAAGTTGCAGAATATCCTCAGAGAAAAAAAACTTAAACCCACGAAACAAAGCTTTGAACTGAATGCTGGAAAAATCAATAACTTATATTGACGATGCTAACGAACTTGGAATGAAGTTTCCTCACCTACACGCTTGCTCTGATACCACTTGTAATTCCAGATTATCCAAGAACAATTCAACAGATTAAACCTTCGTAGAATGTGAATAGTGTGCTTTAGAGGTTTAGTGTTGAATACGTGAGATTTTTGCAAATGGAAACTTAGATTAATGAGTGTTAGGGTTTAGGCTTAAATACCTTGTGAGGTATTTTAGCCCATTGGGCCCCTAACAAGCCTATTACAAATACAACCCAATAACATAAAGTAAAACATCTATAAAATACATTGTAAAGAAATTACAAGACTTAGAATAAATATTTTGGACACTTCTAAAATATTCCGAACACATAAACAGGTCAAAAATGCTAACCCGAACCTGCTATTTTTGGGTGCGGTTCGTGTCGAGTTGGCGGGTCGGGTCGATTTTTAACAGCCCTATCTGGAGCTGAGGAACACGCTCAGGAACTTTGAGCATGCGCTGGGCTTGCGCAGATCATACTATGCCCGACGAGGACAAACAGCGGGGAGACGCAATCAAGCACAAAAGGGGAGATTGTAGAGTACACATTTAGATTGTGCTTGATTTCATTAGTTGTCCTTGTAATTAGGGGCTTTATTTGAATTAGTCCATAGATTAGGACTAGTTAGATATTTATACCAAGTCTGTTTGGTATAAATACTTGTACAAGCATTATGCTTAATACAGAAAATTAGAGAATTGATCCGAAAGGCTGTCGAATTCATTTCTAGAGAGTGAAACTCAGAAAACATCATCTCACTAAAGGAATTCTCTCTCGTGTTCTTCATTGAAAGTTTTCGATCGAATTTCAATTTAAATCATTCTAATCGATTTCCTTAGAATTCATGCTTAGGATTGATTGAGTTGATAACAGAGGACCTAACAAGACTACTGGGAGGCCACTTCCAAGTCTCGCGACGGCCTATCCTGGTAGCGCATTGGACGATCATACCAATGGCCTCCTACGGATTGCTTCGCACCAAAACAAAAGCATACACTGATAGTGCACTGGACGATCACGCCAATGACCCCCGATCAGGTCGCACCAAAAATCTCATCCGACGGTATGCACCTCGGAACGATCATTCCCGAGTAGACAGATCGATCACGCCTGTCTCCCCAGGTGCCCAGTGAGCCCAACCTCGACTCCTCTAAGAGTCACCAATCAAAATCATCTCACTTTACCCCATACGTCAATATCTCAAACCATCCCCGTCTCACTACAGTACAATCATCACTCGCCTTGACGTGATATGCATGTGCCATTCATATACATGAAATTTCATAAAAACATAATTTATATAAAACGTACGTAAAACAGATAAAACACGTAAATCACGTAAGTCACGTAAGTCACGAAAATCATCGAATTACATGAACACACATAAATCACATATGTGTTTACGCATTGTAGATGGATGATCCACCTACCTGTTTTCCTGCTAAAATCTGTCACGAAATCTAGTGGAATCTCTATATATGAGTCCTCCGAATATAATAAATATTATTAGTATCTTTATCAATCCTTGAACTGTACGGTCTAAAATAATTATACCAGAAATTATTAAAATATTATAAGCTTAAGATGACCTAAATCGCCCGACTTATGGTCAACTCTAAGTCAACACCCGATTTTTAATTACTCTGAATCGCCCGATTGAGACAAAGAATTAAACTATACTAAAATATTTGGAGTCTCGAAAATCGTCCGATTTTGGCTTAATTCGCCCGAATGACTAGGTTCGATACCTAGTTTCGCCGTGTCCTTCTTCCTTTCGAATCGCCCGATCCCATGTGGTATACATAATAGGTTTCGACCGAAACCTAATGTTGTTTATTTTAGGATTCGTCTGATTCCATCTAATAAGCAAATACTTTATGTAACTCGGCAAAAGTTGATGCATTAAGCTTGTTTCGCCCGATTATTGGAGCCGCCTCATTACCCGATTGATCTTATTTCTATCATGGTTTCGCCGAGCTGTTCTTATTTCCACAAATCGCACGATACATCATACCCTCAAATTGGCCGAAACCTAGTCTAGTTTGGAAATCATCATCAACGCCCGAAGCTTAAACTCGGCGATTCTAATTATCGGTCGAGACTGAATGTGAAATTATTAAATTATTCTAGTACTTGAAATAAACTAAAATCGACCGAAAATTACAATTTAACTCTATCGATCGAAAGTCACTAGGCGAATGTCATTCTCGATCGAAAGTCTTATGATTTTCATGAATTCGCTCGAAAGTTGAAAGGATTAGACTACCTAAATCGTCCGACATTCAACTAGTAATCCTTCAAACCCTTAAAACATAGTTTGTATGCTCTATCAAAATCAATTTCGATAATTATTTCTAATCTAGAAAATCGTACCACTTAAAACGCGTAATTTCTGAAGGGCATGATAAACTTTCGAGAACATCACATATTTCAAATTCAGTTGAACTCATATTATATAAGCACATATAAGCTTAGGTTGTATCAAGAACAAATATCCCCTACCGAGGATTGGCGATTTATTTGACCAGTTACAAGGCGCCACCGTATTTTCAAAGATAGACTTGAGGTCGGGGTATCACCAGCTGGAGATTCGAGAAGAAGATGTCCCAAAGACTGCCTTCAGTACCTCTTATGGGCATTATGAATTCTTAGTCATGCCTTTCGGGTTGACTAATGCACCGGCAGCGTTTATGGACCTAATGAACCGGGTATTTAAACAATTCTTGGATAAGTTTGTCATTGTCTTTATCGATGACATTCTTATCTATACGAAGACGCGAGAGGAGCATGAGCAGCATTTGAAGATCGTCCTTGAGATATTACGAGAAAAGCAACTATATGCTAAGTTCAAGAAAAGTGACTTCTGGCTGGATCAAGTCGCGTTTCTTGGACATGTGATCTCTAGAGCTGGAATTTCTGTTGATCCCAACAAGATCGAGGCTATCAATAATTGGCCCCAACCAACGAATGTAAAAGAAGTACGAAGCTTTCTTGGATTGGTAGGATACTATAGGAAATTCATCAAGGATTTCTCAAAGATTGCGTCAACTTTGACGAGGTTGGCAAAAAAGAATGCTCCATTCCATTGGGACGATGCCTGCGAACAATGTTTTCAAGAACTAAAGAGACGACTTACTTCGGTCCCGGTCTTAACGATATTCACGGGAACCGGAGGATTCTCAGTATATAGCGATGCATCAAAGAACGTCTTAGGATGTGTCTTGATGCAAAATGGGAATGTAATCGCATACGCCTCTCGACAGCTAAAGGAATATGAGAAGAATTATCCAACACATGACCTAGAGCTTGCCGCTGTGGTTTTCGCTCTCAATTTGGAGCCATTACTTATAAGACGAGCGATGTGAGATCTTTACAGACCACAAGAGTCCGAAATACTTATTTACTCATAAGGAATTAAACATGAGACAACGATGGTGGCTGGAATTAGTCAAGGACTACGGTTGCGTGATTAACTACCACCCGGGAAAGGCGAACGTAGTCGCGGACGCGTTCAGCCGCAAAGACGTAAATGTGGAATTGCAAAGGCTCGAAGTAAAAGTAGTACAAATGGGTGAAGTTGAGGTGAAGCTGGCAGCATTAACTCTCCGACCTACATTAATGGAGCTGATTATGAAAGCACAAGGGAATGGTGAATTTTATTTGAAGTTCGAAGAAACGCAAATAGAGCAAAGGCCATCTAATTTCGAAATGCGAGAAAGCGGGAGCTTGTACTAGAGAAATCATTTGTTTGTTCCCAACGACGCAGAACTTCAGAAGATTATTACGACGGAAGCGCATACCACAATTTATTCCATACACTACGGAGCGACGAAAATGTATAGGGACTTACAAAACAACTATTGGTTGCTAGGAATGAAAAGAGAAATTGCGACATTTCATAAGTCAATTCCTGACGTGCCAACATATAAAGGCAGAGCATCAACGACCGGCGGGGACATTACAATTCCTACCAGTACCTAAGTGGAAGTGGGACCACGTTACGATGGACTTCGTTGTCGGCTTACCAAAAACCGTGAAGGGTCACGATGTTATTTGGGTTATTATTGATCGACTAACCAAGTCTACCTACTTTCTGCCTATCAATTCGACGTTTTCCTTAGAGCGATACACAGAACTATATGTTCAAGAAATAGTTCGACTTCACCAAGATCCAATATCGATTATCTCAGATCGAGACTCAAGATTCTTATCTAAGTTCTGGATGAGCCTACAGAAGGCCATGGGAACCAAGCTATCCTTCAGTACTGCCTATCATCCCCAAACAGACGGGCAGTCAAAACGAATATCGAGACGCTGGAAGATATGCTGAGAGCATGTGTGTTCGACTTTAAAGGAAATTGGAGCAGATATCTTCCATTAATTGAGCTTTCCTACAACAACAGCTACCACGCAACGATTGGAATGGCTCCTGAAGATATAAACGTGCCTAAGAGGGGGGGTTTGGTGAACTAGACTTATAAACATTTAATGCTTCTTTTCACAAATGCTAAGTGTAGTGACTTAGATATGCCTACTGATGCTTGTGACGAGTATGCCTGATATATCATAGTAACATCGGATGTGCGTCGGGTCTGTCTCATAGCGATAATGAAATAACTGAAAAGTAAATGCGGGACAGGATTTTTATAGAGGTTATATCCCCAACTAGGGTTTACTCCTCTCCTTGGGATTTGCTTCCCAAGAGTTTAACCAATCACTATAATGCACCGTAACTGGATACAAAACTGATTGGTTAGCCCAATACACAACCGAAACAAGTCGAACGCTAGCCACTACTAGGTACCGCACGCCGAGTTTCGTTCCTCGGAATCTCCTGATCCCGACAGACACAGCTTACTACCGAAGGGCCCCCGAAACTCGTCCTTCCCTTCACGTGTGCGTAAACGTCAACCTTGCCTCCTTGGTATTGCTCACGTCTGAAGACAACACGTCCGAAGACAGAATATATGGTGGAGGTAGGAATATCTGGATGAATCACTCGGCAGTGATGGAATCGCTAGTTAAAGCTCAGTGTGGCAGAAAGCTATCGCAAATAGAGGCTCAGGAATCTCTCAATATGTTTCTGCTTAAAAATATCTCGTAGGCAATGTTCTCAAGTTCTAAGTCCCTCGAAAATCTGAAGTGCACCTCATATATAATCCTTTTCAATTAGCACCTCACATGGAAAATAATATCATATAATAATCACCAAATCAAGCATAGCTTCCATGTAATTTTCGAGTAAATCATACCATTTAAATCATGCTCTTAATAAATCATCACAACGGTCATATAGTACATTAAAGCATGATTAGATGCCATATAAAGGCTCAAGTTCGTTCTCAAGCATATTCAACCATTTCGCATATATTTACCATATCAGAACTTTCCATAAGTGATTCTCTGCTATCTGTTTCTAGTGTAAATCAATCCAGATTAACTTTCCAAATGTAGCACACGAGATAGCATCACATCAGCACGTTTTCCATGTACAGCACATAGTATTAGATCAATATATTTACCATGTTTAGCACACAAATCAGATCAGAGCATACTTAATTTGATTTATCATATCATGGCAGAACTTTCCTTATTTCGGAGATCACATCCGTTTATAGCATATACCATATAATAGAACCTTATCCACAAAGTCAATCAAATTAATTCTTTCCTAAATATAATATTCCAATCAGCATAAGGAAATATATCTGTAGAGTATACATTTTAGATTGTGTTTGATTTCATTAGTTGTCCTTGTAATAGGGGCTTTATTTATATTAGTCCACAGATTAGGACTAGTTAGATATTTATACCAAGTTTGTTTGGTATAAATAGTTGTACAAACATTGAGCTTAATACAGAAAATTAGAGAATCAATCCGAAAGGCTGTCAAATTCATTTCTAGAGAGAGAAACTCAGAAAACATCATCTCACTAGAGGAATTCTCTCTCGTGTTCTTCATCGAAGGTTTTCGATCGAATTACAGTTTAAATCATTCTAATCGATTTCCTTAGAATCCATGCCTAGGATTGATTGAGTTGATAACAGAGGACCTAACCATTGGTATCGAAGTAGATTAGTTCTGTTTTGAATCGAAATTGTTAGCATTCGGATCGAATTTCATTTTCTGGAACTGTTCACGCGAAGAACAGTTTTGGCGCGAAAAAGCTTTTCGATCTGAAAGTGCCTAATTCTGTGCTTATTTGATCTGATTTTGATGTTTAAGTGCTCGCATAAGTAGTATTAATCAATCAGGATTGGATCGGTAGCAATCAGAATCATGATTTGAGTCGAAGTTTTTATTCTGTGAGATTCGTGCGAAAACAGTATGAACGTGTTGATTTTCGTCAAATTGAACATTATTTGCTTCAAAGCATGTTTAATCTTCTGTTCGTGAATACTCGGTAGCTGATTCCGAGCATATATCTGTAGTTTCATCGATTAATTTCCAGTATTTGCTTGAATCTGTGTTAAAATCGTATTCTGCGTTTAAACAGTGAGATTAACTTTTCTCGAAGTCTTCGATCGAAATTAATTTCTCGATCGAAAACCTCTGTGCGAGAAATTTTGCTTAATTAGAATACGGATTAGTTACTGAAGTCGCTGTTGTCAAGAACGTTGTTTAGAAAAATTTACGAGCGATACAATTTCGACGAGAATTGACTACTTTGACCCCCGCACAAAACTTTTTCTCTCGAAAACTTAGTCGTTCACACATATTTGATTCTCGCCCGTAAACTTTTTCGGTCAACCATTTAGATTTGACTCAACGAGAAACTCCTTAGGGTACTGTACCTCGACGACCAAAATCAATTAAAAGAAATTTTACGCTCGAAAATTCTGGTCAATCTTTCGAGTCTCTACATTGTGGATTCTGGTCAACAAAATTTTTCGACGAAACTTCACTCAATAAATTTACGATTGATCTCACTGTTTACACAATTTCTCAGCGTAAAATTACGTTCAAGTCGAAATATTTTCCGCTCGAAAATTTTTGAAAGGTGCCTGACACGCGAAAACAGTACCATCTTTTCAAATCGAAGAAATTATTTTCGATCAAACTTTAAAGATTGAATCTAAATTAATTCCCGATCATTTTTTGAATCAAACGCTACTAACAAATTTGCTACTTGTGAAGCTTACTACATCAAAGTTCATTCATCAAAACTAACGAAGATCCTACAACAACTCCACAAAAATTAAAAAATTCGAGAAGAAGGATGGATGCTTACTCGCTAGGAAATGACAGCCATCCACCAATCTGGCAAAGTGGCGAATACACAGTATGGCAAAGCCGTTTCCTATACTTCATAGCTCTAAAAGATCAAGCCGAAAATCTGCAAAAGTCACTCGAAGAGGGACCCGCACAACTCTGGGTTAACGTAGCCGGTGATGACACGGTTACTCCTCAAATTCCTGCTACTAGACGACTAAAGGAACCTAGGGAATACACCATCGAGGAAAGGGCCCGTGCAAAGGCAGATCTAATGGCTATGAACACACTTATGCAGGGCATTCCCAACGACAACTATAGACAGATAGACAGCCTCCCAACGGCTAAAGGAATGTGGGATGAATTGCATAGGGTGATGCAGAGGACGGAAGTTGGCATCAATGCCAAAAAGGCGAATATTCTCACTGCTTATGACTCCTTCAAAGCAAAGCTAGAGGAGAGTCTCTATGATGCATATCAAAGATACCTCACTCTTCTCAATGAGATGAGGCAGATAGAAATCTCGAAGACAAACATGGAAACAAATATCAGATTTCTATCCTCTCTGCCCTCGGACTGGAAAAAGATATCCACTCAACTTAGACAAAACAAAGATCTGGAGGAGTTGGATATCCATGCAGTATTTGATAATCTCGCCCAACACGAGGAAGATGTTTGCGAGACTCAGAGAGATCAGAAGGGCAAGCAGGTTGACAACACTGTTACTCTAGTCTCAGAGAAGCGTGGAACAAAGCCTCGCAAAGAGAAGATCGTGAAGCCTCCCTCATCATCCGAGTCAGAAGAAGATTCAGAATCAGATGCCGAGCCAAACATGAAATCACTGGGGAAGCAGTTGGCTTTAATAGGAAAGATGATGAGCAAAAAATACTTCAAGAAAAAGTCCTCATCCTCGGCCAACCGACTTCGGACCTTAAGCTCTAAGAACAAGGAACATGCACCAGAGAGCTCCGAAGTCAAGAACACTAAAGAGCCCAACAAGTGCTTCAACTGTGGCAAGCCTGGTCATTTTGCCCGAGAATGCACTCTTCCCAAGAAAAGAGATGCTAATTACTACTCCAAGAAGCTTCAACTCACGAAGCAAAAGGAAGCATGAGTAGCCCTCATGGCACGCCTTGATAAAGACATTCACGCCGAAACATCCAATCAGATGGACTACGATGGCGCATCCACCTCATCACAAGAGGTAGACACTTCTTCCACATTATTGACCATGTTAGATTCATATCAAAAGCAATATTGTAATATGAAACGTGAGCAGAAAAGTATTAAGGAAGTAGAGGATAAACTTTCTAGGTCTCAGGAAAGGATAAATAGTCTCGAATCAGAACTTAGGAGCTCTAGTGCCAAAATAGAAGAACTTATTAAGAGACTACATTCTAGAGAGACTAGTCAACCTCAATTAGGACAGCATGGCGAAAAGATTAAGGAATTAGAAGATAGGCTAGCAAATAACTACAATTGTTTGGTTAGGAATCTCAACGAGAAAGCCACCTTGAATTGTAGGATAACCGAAGCTACCACTAAGATCACTAACTTAGAAGCTCAATTAGAAATATCAAATACTAAGGTTAGTGAGCTTAGTTAAGAACTAGATGCCTGTCAAGCCGACAAACTGACGGTAGAAAATAATTATGCTCTCCTAGGTGAGGAACGCAAGAAACTATATGCTAAAATTAAGAAATTAGATGATATAGTTACGGGTAGGGGACAATCCGAACAGATGATATTTTTGAACAAGCCCACGGATATAGAGTTCTATAATCCTATAGAAGGCATAAGTTTCACTAACCCACGAGTTCTACGAAAAAATGAAATATATGATATTAAGTACATGGGTTTAGGAGTAACCTCTCTTAGAGAATTTACTGAATCGACGTACCAAAATAATTTTGATTCATCTATGAGAAAAGCCTCGCATTGGCCTGAGATCCCTTTTGACTACACTGTGCTAAATGAAAGAGACAGAAATATGAAACCGTCATTAACACCTGTCTCTGACCTATTTCAACTTCCTGACCCTCAAACAGTCCTCGAGGAAGCCAAAGACGTTCATTATAAAAATTCTCTCTACATACCTCCTATAATAAAACAGATAGAGGAATCTCAAGCTAAATTAGACAAAGAAAAGAGAATTTCGAAGCTAAAAAGAAAAAGTTCTTAAAAGAGATGAAAAATCTAAAAGCTTCCTCATCCTCCCAAACTACCTCTCACGAAAGATCAAAAGTGTATTAATAATTCTGTTAAAAGTGCTAAGACTAAAGTTACTTTACCTACGTCTACAGGGAGCGTAGGGCAAGCACTAGAATCGAAGGCGAGAGGTCTAGTCTTAAGAAGGAGCAAGTAGATTTGAGTATGCTTAAAAATGTTACTCCTTTTGTACGAATAAATGACACTCGTAGAAATAAAAGAGCCATTTCTTCGCTTAGAATAATTGCTTCTACGTGTACTCTTCAGCCCATCACCTTTAGGAGCACCAACTACGAAATAGGCTCTACCTCACAAGCTAAAAATAGTCATTATGAAACAAATGCCACTAGGAAGACCCGAAGGAAACAAGATCCAGCCATAAAGAAAGCTTATGGGGCCGACATGCTTGTACACACCTAAGGTATCCCGTAAAGATTGAGTCCCCCAAGCACCTTAGGAGATCATCAAAAGAAAAGATCTTTTCCTCAGTCAAGCCTACCAAAGCATTTGTACGTGCTGAAATTAACCTTCCCTGCAAGGTTCAACCCCAATGGGTTCCTAAATCTCCGCATAGGACGACAAAAGCCAAAAAGGCCAAGTCACCTAAAGAGGCAACACCCAAAACCACTTCTACGAAAGTGATATGGGTTATTAGAACTCCCTCAAGTAATAATTTAGGAATCATATCTGAACCTAAAATTAAATCTGCTAATCTGAGAGGACCCATGCTTAAATGGGTACCTAAAGCTCTCTAACTTGCTTTTGCAGATCCATCATGTGTGGTATCTCGACTCTGGTTGCTCCGCACACATGACTGAAAAACAAGAGCTGCTGAGCAACTACAAAGACCGACCAAACGGCAAAGTCAGATTTGGAAACAATGACTCAACTCCCATTCTTGGATGTGGGGACATTATCTTGGACAATCTGACAATAAAAGATGTCTCTTATGTTGAAGGCCTCCGCCATAACTTGTTCAGCATAGGCCAATTCTGTGATAAGGGATTTCAAGTGGTCTTTGACGCTGACCGGTGCAGAATTTTGGACAGTCAGGACACAGAACTCCTCTGTGGACTTCGGAAATCCAACCTTTACACGATCAACCTGACGTCCGTGCGGCCCTCGACAGGTGTATGCCTCATCTCTCAGATTGATTTATAGAGGAACAGCTTATGGCATCAATGACTGTCTCATCTGAATATAAAAGCTCTCCAACGCCTTTCTACAAAAAAGTTGGTTCACGGTCTTCCAGCTATACTACTACAAAAGGAGCATCAATGTTTGAC
The DNA here is from genome assembly GCA_027422505.1 of Craterostigma plantagineum. Lineage (NCBI taxonomy): Eukaryota > Viridiplantae > Streptophyta > Magnoliopsida > Lamiales > Linderniaceae > Craterostigma > Craterostigma plantagineum. The sequence continues at coordinate 11,555,133 of JAPQWV010000001.1, forward strand.
ATGTCAATTAGGAAAGATGAAGCGAGCGTCTCATCATGTCAAGATAATTGCATCTACTTCTCGACCATTGGAACTAATCCACATGGACCTCTGTGAGCCAATGCAAACACATAGTATCAATGGACGCCAGTACGTGCTACTGATCGTCGATGATTTCTCTCGCTACACTTGGACAATGTTCCTCTGAACCAAAGATGAGACAGAGGGCTTGATTATCAACTTTGTGAACACTACTCAAAATCTGCTGTAACAGACTATTCAAGTTATTCGAACAGACAACGGCATTGAGTTCAAGAATAAACATCTCAGTGAGTTTTATCAGAAGCTTCGAATTAGTCAACAATTCTCAGCCGCAAAAATGCCTCAACAAAATGGGGTTGTTGAAAGGAAAAACAGAACCCTAGTGGAAGCCGCTCGTACAATGCTGATCCATTCCGAACTTCCACACTTTCTTTGGGCTGAAGCAGTTAATACCGCATGTTTTACCCAAAACAGGACGGTGGTTCAGAAACGGTTCAACAAGACTCCGTACGAAATTGTGAATAACAGAGTGCCCATTATCTCATTCCTTAAAGTCTTCGGGTGCAAGTGCTTTGTGGAGAACGACAGAGAGCACCGTGCTAAGTTCGACCCTAAAGCATTCGAGGCAACTTTCGTCAGGTATTCTACAACGTCAAAAGCGTACAGAGTATACATCAAGTCCAACCGAACAATTAAGGAAAGCTATAATGTCACTTTCCACGAAGTGGCAGATATGGCTTCTGAACACATCAGTTCAGGACCCGTGCTAAACTCGGTGGCTTCTGGAGACAACATCTCAGAACCCGTACTCATTGATGTGTTGGCACAAAACCAACAGGAGATGACAACAAATCAGAAATCAATGCCAGACGAAGCTCTGAGACTTGTGTTAGAAGACTTGGATTCCCTTTTTGAGCCATTATATCCGCCAATTAACGTCAACCATACACTCGACGTGGCTGATGTACCAAGTTCTTCAACAGTCTCTACCTCACCCGATTCAGATTTGCCGCAGAATAATGAAGAACCTATCATGAGTGTTGTGGAAGAATCATCAGAGTCGCTCCCTCCAAATGCTGATTTGGAACTTCCTCACGCACGTGAACAATCGGAGATCATTGAAACTCTAGATCCACAAATGGCTGATGCATCTTCTTTAGCCTTGCCACATGAGCGCAAGTGGACTAAAGGCCACCCGGTTGATCAGATAATTGGCGATCCTTCGAGTGGAGTAAGGACACGACATCAACACGGTCTTTTCAGCTGCTTCTTAAGCCAAAACGAGCCTACTAAGGTAGCAGACGCACTTCAAGACCCGGATTGGATAATTGCAATGCAAGAGGAAATCAACCAATTCGAACGACTTCAAGTATGGAAATTAGTACCCCGTCCGCATGGGAAAACTATCATCGGAACAAAATGGGTATTCAAGAACAAAAAGAATGAAGATGGCGAAGTGATTAGGAACAAGGCACGATTAGTTGCAAAGGGATACGACCAACAGAAAGGTATTGACTACGACGAAACATATGCTCATGTTGCCCGGATTGAAGTCATTCATCTCTTACTGGCTTATGTGGCTCACAAGGACTTCAAGGTCTATCAAATGGACGTTAAAACCGCCTTCCTCAACGGCGTACTTAAAGAAGAACTCTATGTCGCTCAGCCAGACGGCTTCGTTGATCAAGAACATCCCGATCACGTCTATCGATTGGATAAAGCTCTTTACGGACTAAAACAAGCCCCAAGTGCTTGGTATGATGTCTTGAGTGACTTCCTCGTAAAATCTGGATTTATTCGTGGAACAATCGATACGACGCTCTTCATCATATGGCAAGACAAGGATCTGATGGTCGTTCAAGTCTACGTCGACGACATCATTTTCGGTTCAACAAATCCACGACTTTGCAAGAAGTTTGGAGATCTCATGAAGAATAAGTTCAAAATGAGCCACATGAGAGAGATGCAATTCTTCCTAGGACTTCAAGTCAGGCAGCTCGAAGATGGTATATTTAACGGTCAAATAAAATACATAAGGACATCCTGAAAAGGTTCCATCAAGATCAGAGCAAGCCTCTCAGCACTCCCATGTCCACAAGCTGCAAGTTGGATGCCGATCCCACAGGAAAATCGGTCGACATCACACTTTATCGCAGTATAATTGGATCTCTTCTCTACATCACTTCTAGTCGGCTGGCTATCGTGTTTGCCACTTGTCTCTTTGCCCGATTTCAAGCCGATCCCAAAGAATTCCACATGCTCGCGGTGAAGCGTATACTTCGCTACCTTAAGGGCACAACTACCCTAGGACTATGGTATCCTAAAGGTACGAACTTCAAACTTATAGGCTATACTGACGCTGATTATGCAGGTTGCCGAATGGACAGGAAAAGCACCTCCGGTGGCGCTCAATTTCTAGGCGAAAAGCTAGTCTGCTGACTCATCCAAAAGGCAAAACTGCGTCTCAACTTCGACGGCTGAGGCTGAATACGTCGCAGCCGCCAGCTGTTGCTCTCAGATGCTATGGATGCGGACTCAGCTTCGCGATTATGGGTACAATTTAAATAATATACCCATATATAGTGATAGTCAAAGTGCCATTGCGATTGCGTGCAATCCCGTTCACCATTCACGCACGAAACACATAGACATTAGATATCACTTTATTTCACGTAGAAAAAGGCACAATTGAAATGTACTTTGTGAACACGGAATATCAACTAGCTGACATTTTCACCAAGGCATTGGATAAAAACGATTCCATTTCCTTGTCGGTAAATTAGGCATGTTGAATCTCCCGTGATGTGTGCATTACCTGATCTTTTGTGCTATTAGATGCTCTATTCTATGTGTTTTCTATGCTTACATGTTTTATCTTGCGTGAATATAAAAAATAAAAAAAATAAAATACTATACATATACCTATAATATAGGGGAATAACGAAATCTTTAGGATGCTGAATCTACGTCACAATTTGATTTCCCTGGCATGCGACTGATTGCTTACTTAATTTTGTCAGTCTAAGTCGCTTCTTGTGTCCAAAGCTCAGATAGTTTGCTCCACTAGACACAAAGCCACTTTACATAAGTGAGGATTCTGGGCTGTTAGTTTTCCTTTCTATTGATTTATTCTTGAGTGAGTCACACATCAATTGCTTGTCTTAACTAGTGATTCTTGGCTTCATACTCGTCTTTCGTTAGATCCTTAGGAAAATGATTAGAGCACTTAGGAAATTCCTCACTTGGCCTTAAATATAGAAAATCTCAATCCTTTAATACAGCCTTTAGTCATCCATTTTGAGCCTTCTCCAATATTCTTTTCTTCACTTGAAATCCTTTGAGCCTTCAACCGACACCTAAGTCTTCAATGGGATATTCAATCGAGAAAAGGAGGGGGAGAAAAAAGAGACGACAAAGAAAATGATGACAAAAGAAGGTGGAAAACGCACATGAGGAATGCTCAACGCACAAAAAGCAGTCCAAAAGAACCTATCCCTCGACTATCACAATCTCATATCATTAGAAGGGGATATGGATCTTGCTGCGAACTTCTCCATCGATAATCTCGTACACTCGTCAGAACGGCTGGAAAGAGGAGCCCCACGAAGTGAACTTCTCCAACGATAATCTAGTCTTATATCGAGACAACGAGAAGAGGAACGCGGCCTTGGGTTCGAATTCTATAACTGCGAACTTCTTCAAATTGATAATCTCTGAAACTTCACTAGGGATTAAGAGAAAAGGAGCGCAGTATAGGCCCGAGAACGAACAAGAAGAACTTTGCCTTAGATAATCTCTCAGCCTCGTAGAGAAGCGGAGCTTCAGCTTGAGCAAGTGCAGACTGAATCAAAGAGAAATCATTGAAGGATAAAAGAATGAAAAACGGCAAAAGGAGGAGAACGACGAAGAAAAGGAAGAAGAACTTTAGTCCACAACTCCAAAAACTATCATTCCCTTCTTAGTCAAGACCAAATTAAAACCTTTCATAGTCTCTATGATTCCATATCGACGATCTCTCGCAAAGGTGAAATTATTAAAAATGCCTCGATCACAGGTAAATTGACTTAAGATTGCTTGTGTTGACTTGAGTGATATATATATATATATATAATCATCCCAAGGCAAAAATAATTGAGTGCTAGAGTGAACCCAGTGAGAATTGTCGAAATGGATCATTCAATGAACTTAGGACTCTTTAGTTTGACGACATGACTTGACAGTATGTGATTTTTTCAAGTGTCTTGTGAAATTTAGGCGTGACAATGATCGTAGCAAAATAATCTGACCCCATACTAATAATTCTATTAATATATACAATTAAAAAATATAATAATAATAATGATAAAAATTAAAACAAATAATATATATATATATATAAATCGCACATTTTGAATGCATGTTTAACTTGCATTGGTACGGAATTGATTAAAATGCGACTTTACCTGTTTATGCTCATATCCTCCCCGCAACATTTTGAATACATGATTTGGGGACCATGTATCTAGGTGAAATTGCCTAAATTGCGTACAATAATGATTGTTACTTGTATTGATTTGCTTGATTACGTGATAAATCGATACATGTGCACTATTTGAGGGGGAGCATTTACAGTGATTCCATGTTTTGAGCTCCAAATATTTTCGAAGTTCTTTTCTTTAGGTGTTGCAGAAATTTTCATTCTAAAATTGCTTTGGTCAATGCTTAAATAAGGAGGACCTCACAAAATTTCACGATCGTGAGCTCAAGACATTGATAAAACAATACAGGGGGAGCCTTAGTTGATCAATTACTTCTTGATTAACTCTATATTCTCGACATTTTGCTCTAAGTAATGCAGATTATCGAAGATCAATTTGGAGCCGGATGTCACTTCTTCGAAAATACAGGGAGTTAATTGCATTTTCGTTTATAATTAGGAGTAATTCTGTGGTTTATTCTTAAAATTTAGGATCAATCTGAAATATTAAGGTAAACTTACTATCGAGAAATACGGGCGAATTTGCAATTTTCAATCGCAGTTTCTCGAGAGCAAATTAATTTGGGACCAAATTGTAATTTTTGCCTTCATATTGTCAAGCGAAAATTAAACAGGAACCAAAAAGATTTTCGATCGGAATTGTCGAGCGAAAATTCAACAGTAGCCAAATCAAAATTCTCGATCGTAAGTTTCTCGATCATAAACAGTATGAGCTTAATTCTCTAAGTTTCGTAAACGTCTAATCAGCCCATATTAAACGAAATCATTAGTTTCCAATCGAAAATCCCTAAATACACGCAAAACCCTCGATCGCAAAATTCAACAGTCAAATTTTCTCGCGAAAAACTTTTTCTCTCAAAAAGACGAAAGTAAAATCCTCAAAATTCGTCGATTTTTTCAACTAATTTTCATCTTTTGAAGGTAGATTTGACTTCATTTAGGGTTTTTCGTGCATTTAAACTAGATTTGCGTCTGTATTCTGGAATATTTCGCATGATTCTTTGATTATTTCTCGACTGTTCATACTCTGAGAACTCGAAACCCTCGTTAGCAGTATATTAGACCTTATTCTAAGTATAATCTTGGTTAAAAACTGCATAATAGGCTAGTTTCGATGTTTCTTGATCATTTTGAGTAAATATAACTTTGATTTTATGCGTTATTAGTGTTCGATTAAAAGTTAGGACTGAACTGGAGTTTAAAGGTTTAAATGCATCGAACAACTTTCTCGCTCGCAAACAGTGAAAATTGAAATTCGATTTGATTAAGTCACTGTTTGAGTCGTAAAAGATCTTCGATCGCAAATAGTTTCAAGTTAGTCACTACGATAAGTAACGCTGATTGAAAAATATTTACTATCGAGAAACACAATTTTGATTTTATGCGAGCGAAATATTACTGAGAGGAATAGATAAAATAGATGCAACGTCTTTAAAATTTTCGAGCGCAAAACTTACATTCGAAAATGTCGATCTCAATTTTGTTCTCGGTCGAAAATTTTAGCGGCGATAAAATTAATTTTTCGACGATAAAATTTTCTCGATCGTAAAATTTCACAGTGAAAAACCTTTTGAGAATCGAAATACTTTCTCGCTCGTTAATTTTCATAGCGAAAAATTTTATTCACGCGTGGAAAAATTTCTCGATCGTAAATTTCTTGGAAATCTAATTTCTCGATCGTAAATTTACACGGAAGTTTTTCTCGATCGAAAAATTTCTCGGCTATAGTTTCGCATCTTGAGTTGAACTTAGAAATTTTCTAGGTCCTTACTTTCCACTGTAGCTTTCAATAGCGAATAAAATTTTCGATCGCTAAAATAAACGGATATCTTGATTTAAAATCAACACTTGGGATATTAAATTGAAATTTCGATTTTACGTGCAAAAAATTTCACGGAGTGAACAGTGGCTCTAAACACTTAGAAAATTTTCGACAGAATTTTCATATGCCTCTTATTCATAGGTCGAAATATCATTTTTTTCACTCTCGTATACTTATGTGCCAATCCATACATTCTTCAAATTAATCTCGACTCAAATTTTTGAACTAATGATTTACATTTCTTATGTGAATTTCAGATGGATCACTACCCCACATATAATCACATCTACGAGAAGGCCTTATATCTCAACGTCCACGACACGAACTTCCAGTTAGACCTGACCACCTTTCGGTGTCCAGACGACATTATCGTGTCCATCCTGCAAGGCCATCCACTATGGCATGCACTAACAGTGATGGCATCAGTGCCGATGGTCTACCTCCAGCAGTTTTGGGGGATGATCAAGAGCATAATCTTGGACGGGGCATACCACTTTACCATGGTTGTAGGGACGAGGCACATCTGCATGGGCAAGAACGAGTTCAGAGTTCTCCTCGACCTCCCTCATAGCCAAACCTACGACCCCCTCCCATCAGATGCAGAACTGGTGAATGATTTCTTCCAGATGGGGTACCGTCCGCCGCTCACCAAGCTAGCTCAGATGCAGAGCAACGGGATTCCCCATCCATGGAAGACACTATTCGGGATTCTCAACAAGTGTCTATCCCCGAAGCACGCCGGCTTCGACAAAGGCAACGACCACATCCTCCGGATATTTCACGGAGTTGTGTTCTCGGGGAATTACGATTTCGCTCAACCGATCTGGAACGACCTCGCAGAGCAGATCAGACAAAAAGAGAACAAAAGGTCCAAGAGCGTGTGCGAGATGGTTCTCCGTTAGCATCCGCCAACAAATGGAGATGTACGTGCAGAATGTTCCTCGCTTGCCTCCGGGAGGAAACTATCAGCCATCCCGGCTCAAGTTCTTCCACAACCCGAAACTAACGGAATTGGACCAGCCATCAATGGCCATACCGTTCGAGTTGCTACGTCTCTCCGACCCCACGGGAGACATTTATAGAGCATACTACCGGGAGAATCATCTGACGGAACAGATGATTAGAGGGCCCCCAACAGACTTCGCTGTTAGCCCTCAACAACAGCCTAGTCCTGAAGACACGATGATTGATGAAGTGGCTCAGGAACTAGAGCTGGAGCCTCCAAATCACGAGGAGACAATGCCTGACTTAGATGCCACGCTGATCGATGCTGTGGCGGCAGAGTTAGAACAAGAGGCTCCAGCAGAAACACTTCAAGTGGAAGTGCCCATACATGTTGGCGTGCTTGAAGAGCCTATCGAGGAGGTTCCTCTACAAGAACCACAGCCCGAGGCAGAAATGGGGCAAAGCTCTCTTCCACAAGTGCCGGAACAGGCCCGTGAGGACATTGAGCGAGAACCTTCTCCTCACACAGCCACCTCATCAGACACGGAGTCCGATGAGGAGATCAGATTGATAGGGCGGACTCCCAGACGACTTAGCATACAACTTGAGTCCCTTTTCCCCACCGTCACTGAACCATCAGACACAGCGCAAACCATCACTACAAGTGTTGCGGACCCTTCATCGCTCAATCTTGAGCCGCAACACAGCCTACCGGTGTCTAGTTCGCAGGCCCAACCCGAGCCTACCACAACACCCATAGAGGAGAATCTTCAAGATTCGACTCAAGGATTGGGTGGAAGTCTCATACAGTCACAACCTCAAGTGACTGTGAGCCAACCTGAGGAGCCGGTGTTAGCTCAAGGGTTGATAACAGGCGACATCAGTCGTCCTGGACCATCCACAACGGAGGCGTCCGCTCCGTATGTGACAGAAGATCGACTTCAGGCCGCTCTCGCTAATGCGCTGAAGGAATTTGAAGACAAAATCATGGAGAGCGTGCGAAAAGCCATCGAGACGTCCCACCAAGATCGTGGGAAAGCACCTGTCTCGGAGCTATCTTCGTCACAACCCATCCTCACACCCACTCAACCCATAATATCCGCACAAACACCAACACCCATCCTCACCCACAACCTAATAAATCCTGCCACAGTACCCATCAGCGAACTCCACTCAATTCTGGTCGCCAGGCTGTTGGAATTGACCACACGAACGCCGGAAGAAGAAGATCTTTTCCACCGTCTCGTGAATCGTCCTGACCCATCAGAAACGTTCCGCGGCCAAGGCTCCCACTCCAAACACCGACATGACGACCCAGACGATCAGGGTCGTCCTGAGAGGGAGAAGAGGCTAAGGATAATCACAAGGGGTCAGAGACAGAACCCTGGTGCGACTAGACAAGTCAAGGAGTCGCTGGAACCTCACAACCCACACCCAAACAACCACCACCACCCGCCGCACCACTCTAACCCAAATCGACTCACAAATCGACCCACCAACCTTTCATATAAGGACGCCTCCGCCCTCACCACCGACCTTCAAAAGCCCCTTGCTTCCGGAAGAAGAAGCAAGCACTGCCATGCTCATCGCCCTAGCACAGACTCAGGCGACTCCCTCAATTGCTCCAGACCAACCGGGACCATCCGGACAAGGCGTCAACCCACACGAGGTCCTAGACAAATACATATTCGAAGGACAGTGGATGACCCATTCCATGCCCGAGGAGCATCAAAGACAACGGCTTCAGGACATTCGACACTTCTTACAACAAGCCTCGGTAGACCTCGTACCCATAGAAGACGAAGAACTTCAGGAAGGTGTAGACCATGAACAAGATCCCACAGGGCTTTCAGAGCTGATCATGCAACGAGCAGTTTCCCCCACAAGACAAATGCCAGGGACCATTCGGATCGACGCACCGTGGGAGAACATCCGAATAGATCCCTTTCCTTGAAGAAGTTCGCGAAAACATTTGGAGGTCACCGGACAGAGTTAAGAAGCCGAACGAGTTCGAGCTGAGAGGGATCTCTCACTGGGAACAGCAGAAGCGAATGACGTATCTCTGGAGGCTGACCCATCTTGGACCGGATGTGCGATTGGGGATGACTAAATGCCAAGCCAAGAGTCATTACAAGAGTCTCTCTCCAATCTGTCAACTACTCAGCGTCTACTGTGCGAAAGGAGGACTTCCAACACCGTACTATGTCATCGTGCGAGTAGATAGAACTCGAGAAGATCTAAGCGAGAGTGACCTACCGTACATCCCTGCTGATGAGGTGTACAACCTCTACAAGCTGTACGTGGAGAAGTACAAAGGTCCTCAAGGCTTCATCAAGAAAGAAGGACTCGAGGGTCTCTACCGGTTCATGATGCGCCAAGTCAAGTACTTCGCCGCACACGACCTTCAGATGGCTCTGGAGAGCAACATGAAGGAGGTCAACATGACCGCTCCGCTCAACAAAGGACCTGAGATTGAAGGGCTTCCCAACAATCACGTGCACATCAGCTCAGTCTTAGGCATCTCCTACCACAATCCGATCGCGAAGAAGACTAGGATGATGGTGAAGACTGAGATACACAAATTCTGTGATGGGACGCTCAAGGTCATCAGGAGAAATATAGAGCAGAGGTTGGAAGAAATCAACCGAGAGACAATGCTGAGGATCCACCGGTTCGTGAGAGAACAGCCGCTCCTAACGGAATTATTAGAAGATATCGAGGAGCGACTGAAGCTGAGGAACACGTTCAGGGACTTTGAGCATGCGCTGGGCTTGCGCAGATCATACTATGCCAGACGAGGATAAACAGCGTGGAGAAGCAATCAAGCACAAATGGGGAGATTGTAGAGTATACATTTTAGATTGTGTTTGATTTCATTAGTGGTCCTTGTAATAGGGGCTTTATTTGTAATAGTCCATAGATTATGACTAATTAGATATTTATACCAAGTTTATTTGGTATAAATAGTTGTACAAACATTGAGCTTAATACAGAAAATTAGAGAATCAATCCGAAAGGCTGTCGAATTCATTTATAGAGAGAGAAACTCAGAAAAAATCATCTCACTAGAGGAATTCTCTCTCGTGTTCTTCATCGAAGGTTTTCGATCGAGTTACAATTTAAATCATTCTAATCGATTTCCTTAGAATTCATGCATAGGATTGATTGAGTTGATAACAGAGGACCTAACAATAACAATTCAATATTGCGCATTAAATTCAGTGGAAAGCATGCAAGGAATCGTATAAGTGATTTTTGTCCAGGAATAAACTAGTATTAACGAATATATCACTTTCCATATATAAACAACATATTTTCCTTTTATAACTTAATAGGATATCTCATGCGTTATTTCCATATATAGCAAATGAGATATATAACTCAGGCTTGTAGGCCCATCGTTTGAGTAACCTGGCTCTGATACCAAATGAAGATATAAATGTGCCTAAGAGGGGGGGTTGAATTAGGCTTATAAAAATTTAATGCTTCTTTTCACAAATGCAAAGTGTAGTGACTTAGATATGCCTACTGATGCTTGTGACGATTATGCCTGATATATCCTAGTAACGTCGGATGTGCGTCGGGTCTGTCTCACAGCGATAATGAAATAACTGAAAACTAAATGCGAGACATGATTTTTATAGAGGTTATATCCCCAACTGGGTTTGCTCCTCTCCTTGGGATTTGCTTCCCAAGAGTTTAACCAATCACTATAATGCACCGTAGCTGGATACAAAACTGATTGGTTAGCCCAATACACAACCGAAACAAGTCGAACACTAGCCACTACTAGGTTACCACACGCCGAATTTCGTTTCTCGAAATCTCCTGATCCCGACAGACACAGCTTGCTATCGAAGGGCCCCGGGAACTCGTCCTTCCCTTCACGTGTGCGTAAATGTCGACCTTGCCTCCTTGGTATTGCTCACGTCCGAAGACAGAATATATAGTGGAGGTAGGAATAGCAGGATGAATCACTCGTGCAGTGATGGAATCGCAAGTTAAAGCTCAGTGTGGCAGAAAGCTATCGCAAATGGAGGCTCGGGAATCTCTCAATATGTTTCTGCTTAAAAATCTCTTGTAGGCGTATGTTCTCAAGTTCTAAGTCCCTCGAAAATCGGAAGTGCAGCTCATATATAATCCTTTTCAATTAGCACCTCACATGGAAAATAATACTTCCTCCGTCCCATCTAATTCTTCCCAAGGATTAGTGGGCACGGAGATTAAGAAACTACATTATTTTAATATTATAGTACACTTTTAAGGTACGGAGAGAGAAAACTTATTAGTGTGCACGCAAATTAAGAAGTCTTTTTTTTTTAATATAAATGGTGTAATTAGTTTATTTATTGAATTTTTACCAAAAATGGAAATGGGAAGAATTATGTGGGACGCCCGAAATAGAAAGATGTGAAGAAATAAGTGGGACAAAGGTAGTATCATATAATAATCACCAAATCAAGCATAGCTTCCATGTAATTTTCGAGTCAATCGTACCATAAAAATCATGCTCTTAATAAATCATCTCAACGGTCATAGAGCACATTAAAGCATGATTATATTCCATATAAAGGCTCAATTTCGTTCTCAAGCATATTCAACCATTTCGCATATATTTACTATATCAGAACTTTCCATAAGTGATTCCATGCTATCTGTTTCTAGTGTAATCAATCTAGATTAACTTTCCAAATGTAGCACACGAGGTAGCATCACATCAGCACGTTTTCCGTGTACAGCTGATAGTATTAGATCAATATATTTACCATGTTTAGCACACAAATCAGATCAGAGCATACTTAATTTGATTTATCATATCATGGTAGAACTTTCCTTATTTCAGAGATCACATCCGTTTATAGCATATACCATATAATGGCACATTATCCACGAAGTCAATCAAATTAATTCTTTCCTAAATATAATATTCCAATCAGCATAAGGAAATATATCAATTCAATATTGCGCATTAAATTCAGTGGAAAGCATGCAAGGAATCGTATAAGTGATTTTCGTCCAGGAATAAACTAGTGTTAACGGATATATCACTTTCCATATATAAACAGCACATTTTCCTTTTATAACTTAGTAGGATATCTCAAGCGTTATTTCCATATATAGCACAGAACGATGTATCCTATCATATGGGCTGTCTATAACATGCGATCACCTAGTTTCTCCAAATCATCACAGAATCACATGCAAATCAATTATTCAACACTTTAACGATTTATGGCTCATAATCAATGCATGGTCGAATTAACTTAGACACTTTATTGATCACAAATGGAGTTGCTATTTTATAGACCTAACGTCATTACAATTACATTGTTCATCAAAACTCTCTAACACTCATGGACCAAAAAGGTCAACAGCTCCATCTGAAGCTTTATACGGGCGCAAATGCAGATCCCCAATTCATTAGGATGAAGTTGGCGAACGGGCGATATTAGGGCCTGATATGGTGCAAGAAATGAAGGAAGCCATTTCAACGATACGTGAACGCATGCGAACGGCCCAGAGTAGACAGAAGAGTTACGCTGACCAAAAGCGAAGACTGGTAGAGTTTACAACAGATGATTGGGTATTCCTAACAGTATGCCCAACGAAAGGCGTGAAACGGTTCGGAAAGAAGGGCAAGTTGAGCCCGAGATACATAGGATCGTTCCAAATACTTAAGAAAGTTGGCGAAGTCGCCTATCAACTTTGAGTTACCATCTACGTTATCCCAAGTCCACGACGTCTTTCACGTATCAACACTGCGAAAGTACGTCGCAGATCCCAACCACGTACTAAATAATAAAGTTCTTCATCAACAACTCAAGCCAGAGTTAAGTTATGGAGAAAAGCAAATGGAAACCCTAATGTACGAGGTGAAGCGATTGCGAAACAAAGAAATCCCTCTAGTAAAAGTGTTATGCCAGAATCAGTCGACAGAAGAAGCCACATGGGAGAGGGAAGATGATAAGAGGAATTGTTATCCTGAATTATTTATACCTGTGGGGGGGGGAGGATGTAATACCCGAGTCCTGTAAGTAAGCTGGCCATAAATTGGCATACATATTACTGTGTTTACATGACAGCTTATTACGTGTTTATTTATTTATGTGCTAATACGATAACTGACTTGGTAGAAAATTTGAGTAGAACTTAGAATTAACTTATATATGATAGATTTTGAAGAAAAAATAGGAACGCTAAAATATTTAATTTTGATAGGAATTAGCTATAAGGATTTACAAGTCTCCAAGTATATGAATTCCAATGGGCAAAACATATTGCTATACGAATTAATAGAAGAAGGTTTTAAGGACTTAAAATTATTAGTATGTAGCATCGATTAGTTAGCTATAAAGGAAAATTAAAAAAAAAATAGAATAATACTTAATACATGAGTAGTTGAAATAAGCAAGAGTCAAACTAAATATTGAATAATAAGCAAAGTATAGTTGAAATAAGCAAGAGTCAAACTTATTCATATCAAAAGGAAGCTCACGAAAACATAGTGTAAGAAATAATGAATAATAAGAACAGATCGAACTAAGCTAAGGAAAAAGGGTATACTTTCTCACTTTAATTTTATGTTTTATTCCTATGTTAACATGTTCTAGGAATGGTTAGGCTAGGCCGGAAACTAAATATTGTTAGGGTTTTGTACATGTTAAAGTTCGATATTTTTTGAAAATAATTAAAACTCTTAAGATATGCAAACTGTTCTTGAGAAGGTTAAGTTCAAGGGTTTTAAGTATAAAATCGTACTATCATGGTTGCTTGAGATTTGTGTATGTTACATTTGGAAATATTTATAAGGTTGAAATAATGTTCGAGAAGAAGAAAGTGACATCGAGCAACTGAAGTTAGAACTTTCGATCGAATGTAACAAACCACATGAACTCTCGAGCGATTTTAGGCTGAAAATTTGAATAAGCCGAATCGGCCAGAATGGTGATGAACATTAAGTATAGAGTTTTCGCCGCATTATAAGGTTTATGTAATTAAGAATCGGGCTTAAAGGAATACAGCGATTTTGAAATTAAGTGACATTAGGTTTCGACCGAAACTAGGGTTTCCCTAACATAACTAACTTTAAACTAAGAACTAAATAAACTCTCGGCGAATCTGGAGCTCGGGCAATAAAAGGTGCAATTACAAGATCGAAATCGGGCGACTGGGAGCTAAATGATCAAGCGAATTGGAGTGTGGATAATCGGACGACCTGAAACAACTCGGCGAATGTAAGCTTCGATCGGGCGATGTTGAGAGGTTAGGAGTAGGGCGAATGAGGTGTAAAATGTGGACTTTTGCCTAGCCATCTAAGACGCGGTCCACATGGAGTCGGATGATTTGAAGCTTAGAAGGATCGGCCGACACTAGTTCAATCGAAACCTCTGTCTACTAATGATCGGGCGATCGAGAAAGCAAACGCTTTCGCCGATATTTATATGAGTTAGGGTTGACCCGACTTTGACCAAGGTTTAAGTAAACTATCGGTGAAGATGGGTTTCGATCCATGACAAGTCGGGCGACATTTAAACCTGATGATCGGACGAATCTGATGTCCAAGCAGAACCAACTTTCGTCAAGTCCTATATGCTACGATCGAATATTGACTTAAGACCAAAAATCGAGCGACTTAGGGTTTATAGCAAAGTAGCATAGCCGAATCAATTTAGTTCAGCATAGTTATCTAATTTAGGTATTACACTGATATTACAATATTTTTGTCTAGGGTCGAACAGTAGGAATTTCCCAAAGAAGTGAATTAAATTAGCTTGGACGACAAGTGGAGATTTCAACTACAACGCATAAATTGGTTGTACAAGCATGAATTATACGATTATATGCTTCTATGACATTACGTAAATTCTTACGTGACGTAATTTGTTCGCTATATGTGATGACATGACATGCATGCTTATACAGTTCACGTAAGCATGATCATATGCACGCACGACTTGCATGAGAGTCACTAAACGAGCGCGTGCATGGTATAAGATCGCCTGAGAGCGATAGATATTGGCCTATATGGGCATCTGATGTTGACTCATAGTTGAGTCATGGCTACTTCTATGTCACCATGACGACTAGATACGTCGTTGATTGATAAATGTTATTTGGGCAATGCCCTATTTGCGGTAGGTGTGACCTGGAGGGTGCGATCTGAGGGAAGAAGCAACACAGAGGGTATCTCTGGTGTTGGCGACCTTGGAGTGGGCTACCAGCGTGAGCGTCCGCGTGACAGATAAAACCACATTGTGTAACGCCCTATTTTCTATTACTTTTTTTTACGCATTTGTATAATATTCACATAAAATTTTTCGCGATTTCCATAACTATTTCCTTTAACAAAAACGGGTACGTCCATCTGGTCTAATTCCTTTCACAATAATCTACATATCATACGAGTCACAAAATGTTATAGTCTGTACTATTTCTAAACTATATGCTCACGATGAACAGAGGGGAACTGGAGGAGAGCGTACCCGTCCAACCTTGAATCCATGCTTTAGCTAATGATGCGCTTTAGTGAGCCTGATATGTATCTACACACCTGTGAAGACAACTATTCAGAGTATGATAGCAACATGTTAATCAATAACAATTAAACTATAACATGAAACGAGTCCTTTTCCTATAAATGCCGTAAACCTTTCAATCATTCAATTCATGCCATCACGTATTACTTCATATAATCACCTTTCGTATGATCATTAGATCAATGCATTTCTATATGCCCATTTACTTTGATACTCCCGTTATAGACTAGCTATACTCGTATATTGTAAGCCTAGTCGGCGGCCATGCATGGGACTCTGTCAGTACTGTAGATATCTGTATGTACATGTACAGGACTCTGTCATCCCCCGATTTGAAGGAAGTAACTGACATCCCCCCTATTTGAAGGGAAGTATGCCGTAGCATCCGTATCATACCATTCGTAGTTGTAGCAATCATAAAGGTTTCTCCTTTCATTATTACGTATGAGCAATGCCATGCGCCTATCTTTATATCACTTATATCGTAAATCTCTAACAAGTCACATTTAGCAGATAAAAGCACGTTGTGGCATATAATCAAATCAGTTCTGAAGTAAAATATGTGCCTAAGAGGGGGGGTGAATTAGGCTACTAAAAACTTTTTGCTTCTTTGATCAAATGTATCTTTAATATGGGAACAGCGGAATTAAGATGTTATGATGGTTATTCCCTTAACTGTTGGTCGAGTGAATCTGCGTGAGTGCAAGAGAATAGAAAAGTAAATAACACCTGGATTTATAGAGGTTATATCCCCAAGTGGGGTTTAGTCCTCTCCTTGAGGTTTGCTCCTCAAGAGTTTGATCAATCCACTATGTTACCGTAGTTGGTTATAGAAGTGACCGATCGCCCTAACACAACCAAGACCAAGATGAACACTTGACAGCGGCTAGGGTGCCTAACGCCGAGTTCCGTTCCACGCCGTTCCCTGAGAATCCCTATTCTCCGACTGGAATCAGCTCGCTCCAGAAGGTCAGCTGGATCTCAAATCCTCTATTCACAAAAGGCACGCTTCACTATTGTCTTCTTGTGAGGCTCACACACGCTCTCAGATTGGGATGGTAGTTTTTCTAGCTTACGGTGCACTCAAACAATCGCAAATGAAAGCACAAAGCACAAACAGAGAGTGATAATTCGCAAACCAAACGCTCTAATTCAGATCTCTGTTCTTGCTATCTCGTGTGTATGTTGGTCCGTTGTCTGCACCCGATGTAGAAGTGTTGACTTATATAATCCTGTTAGCATCACACACTTCATATGGAATGTCAATCGCAATCACCAGTTCAGTACATCATTCCATTATCATGCCAAATTAAGCTCCAAGTATCACAACGGTCATTCATTAATTTGCGCGAAATCTTACTCTAAATACCTTTTCCTTGCCATATAGGCAGATCTTAACCAAATTAGCACTGTGGTACTTACGAAGATACCATAAATGCTTCGATCATCTTATCAATTATGCAGCACATAAATCACGAATTTCCATTCAAATAAATACCATATTCGCACAGGGAAAGAATTCGTTTGACCCTAACATTTAGATGCAATTGCTAATGATATCTGCATGATTTCTTCCTAAAGATAGACAAGTTCTAGTGGATGACGTGTTTTCCATGTATAGCACAAGTGCAATAACTTAAACTGATAAGCTCGAATTAAATGCATCCGTATCATATAATTCCTATTTTAGCATATCTTAAAAACGGATAAGTATTCATGCAATTATATCCTTCGTATATAATATCCATATTTAGCACATTCAAGGATATAGAAGATCTCATTCCATATATAACATATTCCAACAGTAACATTTTTACCATTTATATCATATTGATCATTTCTCACATTAACGCATAATCCCTACTCTAATTAGCATAGACAGCACATTAAGGATTAATCACGTCATTTTACACAAAGATCATAGTCACTTATCATTTGATTTATGTATACTTTCCAAATTTACGTAACAATGATATCATGACGACGGAATCAACGATCACAGCGGTATCACATGAGTCACGTTGAAATGGAATCACGGTGTCAAAGTGCAATTCACTCGAATATAAGTACATGATACATACACATTTCGAATTGCTAAATTTGTAGTTCCTATATCATCTTAAGTACATGGAATCATCACAACTCAAATACAGTGCACGACCAAAAATGTCAACATTCTCGCCCTTTTCGATGATGACATGTTACTAATGTAATGAGCATATTTGAACGTGTAAACATGTAACATGTGAGCCTAATTTAATCATACAGAGCATGAAAGATATCAAGTTTCACATAATATGCGCATGCTTCCCTATCTAAGTGCACTGATCATTGTAGAGATAAATGCAAAGTACAACACATAATTTACCAGACTTTCACGATGTGCTCCCCTGACTATGTGAAGATATGATGTAGCATGATTCCATGATATCACATAAAGGTTCCAGCAGAACAGCACACATAAGTATCATGACTATTGCACTCCCCCTGACTTAGATATCCAAAAATTTCTCAAAGCATAAGTCAGCACACACACGGGTTAGTCAAGGAATTAAATCAGAGCAAAAATAAACATAGGCATAACCATAAGCATAAACATAGTCTTAGCCAACAGCAGGGAAGCAGGGATCACACGCAGGTACCTTTTTTATTACATACTTGGTTTATAATTTTCTCCCCCTTCAGCATCAAAAAGGGTGAGGACAAAAACTACTAAGACACTTAGACTCCTAGATACTTAGACACGGGACAGGATTACTAGACGTGAAAGGAACTGCTGAAAGCAAAAGGATGGGAAGATCAGAGATCGCACTAAACGCTATCGGACTCGCTGTCAGACGAGGCGCGCTTCTTCAGTTTCTTCCCAAGCTTGGACAACTTTTGAAGGATTTCACTATTCTGGTTCTTGAGCTTGCCAACCTTCTTGAAGATGGCAGCGATATCAGTGCCAATTTCTGTGATCACATCATCGTCATCTTGGTTTTCTTCAGCAGGTTCCTCATCACTCTCAGTCAGCTCAACAACCTTGGCCTTGCCCTTATCAACGGGCTTCTTTTTCAGGAATTCATGACTGTCTTCTTATCCTGGGCATTGAACCAACCAACTTCCTTCTCATAGTAGATTCCCATGCGTTTGACGGTCTTGAGGTCGACTGCATGCTGTGCAGTGTTCTCCCAACTAGATGGCAGCTGAACTCCTTCGAGTTCGAACAGGTGGGACAGAATCATCCCATAGGGAAGCAGCTTCTCGGGCTTTCGAAGGCATGGATCATGTACTTCATCAGAGCATAGGCTAGATTGAACTTTCTGTTCGTAGAGATCATGAAGACGACTAAGGTGCTCATAGCATTCATGTTGGTGGAATGTCCGCCGCTACGTATCTTAGCGCTCCATAGGGTCATCAGGACTTTATGAAGAATATAATGATCTATCCCCAGTTTCTTAAGAGAGCCCTTCAGCAAACATTGGTCTCCTATTGCTGTTCCACAGGGCTCTAGTGTACTCAGACAAACTGAACTCACCAGACACGCACCACTCACTCATACTAAAGTGCCTAATCCCCGTGTTACTTACCCCAAGCATCTCATTGAGCTTTTCACAGTTCCACTCAATTCTCTTACCCAGAACATAAGAGGTTATCATAATGTCAGAATCGGTCTCTTCATAGTCGAGGTTGGAATAAAAAGAGCTTCAGAGCTTCAAGGTAGTCGGTCCTATTGACACTAAGAAATTTCACCCACCCAAATCTAACTAACCATGTAAGAGTAGTACAGGAAGGGATCTCATCAAACAGGGTTCCATGGCCCCTAGCGATATCACGATTCAACAGGTTCTGAAAGTTCTCTTCAGCAGTGGGATCTAGAAATTTTACCTCGAAAGGGATCTCATCGGGCTTGTTGACGTCGAAGGTTGCTTTATAGATATCTGCCTTTGTCTTGTATTCACTGGAATTTCCTTCCTTAGAGACTGAAGGTTCCTTAGGTGTGGTGTTCTTCTTAGGTGGACTAGGGTTACGAGCAGAAGGAGGTTTAGGAGTAGGTTCACGAACTGAAGATGGTGCTGGAGAGGGTTCACGAACAGGACGTGATGGTGGACAAGATTCACGAATAGGAGATGATAGTGGAGTAGACTCGCGAACTTGAGAGACATGGGGAGTGGGTTCACGAACAGGGGTGTGATCATGAGAGGGTGAAGGCTTAGGAGAAGGATCTTTGTGAACGGTTTTGCCTTTCTTGGATGATTTTGAGGACTTTGAAGGTTTTTCTTAGGACTTATTTTTCGAGCGGGTGGTTCTGGAAGGAGGCGATGAAGTGGGGGATGGTGATTCCTTAGGTGGTGGTTCTTTTCGCTTCTTCCCTGCGCTTGAGCCTGCGTCGATAGCTTAGATCCGGCCGTTCTCACCATTGTTTTAGGGTTTTCAGAGGAAAAGGAAGTAAAGGACGATGAAAGGTAGAAGATGAAGTAAATAAGAGAGAGATAGATAGATATAGACGGTTGATGGGATCTGATGATTTAAAATTCAAAAGAAATCGTGTGAGAGAGAGAGGAAAGGATTTTGGCTCTTAAATCGAGAACTTGTTTTTGAAAACAATTAAGGGGATCAGAGATTTTATTTTCTTGTTTGAGATTTCCACTGAAGGATGTCGTCTATATAAGGCTGTGAGATAATAGGGTGAAGGAGGTGATCATCTTTCCTTATTTAGCTCTAAGATTCCTAAACGCTGACGGATATCACTGAATCTACTTTCTATGAGAGGTTTAGTAAAGATATCAACCAATTGATCTGTGGTACCCACGAAATCAATGCGAATGTTTCCTTTTTGAACATGATCTCGAACAAAATGGTGTTTTATTTTTACTTGCTTAGTTCGAGAGTGATGGACGGAATTCTTAGTGATACTAATAGCACTGGTACTGTCACAGAGAACAGGGATCGCATCATAGCTTAGACCGTAATCACTAAGTATTTGTCTTAACCATAACAGTTGTTGACAACAATTTCCTAGAGCCATATACTCGGCTTCGGTTGTGGACAGGGCGACCGCATTCTGTTTCTTACTAGACCAAGTTACAAGGAAATTACCAAGTAACTGGCAAGTTCCACTGGTACTTTTCCTATCATCCCTACAACCCGCATAGTCAGCATCAGAGTACCCTACTAAGGAATATTTTTCGCTAGTTCCATACCATAAACCTAAATTCATGGTTCCTTTAAGGTATCTAAGTATACGTTTAACCGCAGTCAAGTGAGATTCCTTAGGGTTCGATTGATATCTAGAGCACATACCAACAACAAACATGATATCTGGCCTACTTGCTGTGAGATAAAGTAGACTACCTATAATGGCACGATACTTAGTTTGATCTACTTGTGTACCTGATTCGTCACTGTCAATCTTAGTTGTTTGGTGCATAGGAGTGGGCAGTACCTTGGAATCAGCCATTCCGAACTTTTGTAATAACTCCTTGGTGTATTTGGTCTGGGAAATGAAGGTTCCATTGCATTGTTGCTTGATTTGGAGACCCAAGAAGTAATTTAGCTCGCCCATGAGACTTATTTCAAATTCTAGCTGCATAGACTTAGAAAACTCTTCGCAGAGGGTTATTGGTACTTCCAAAAATGATATCATTAACATAAATTTGTAGCAGTAACATGTGATCACCATCATGCTTGATAAATAGGGTGTTATCAATAGTTCCAGTGGTAAATCCCATATCTATTAGAAATTTACTAAGTCTCTCGTACCATGCCCTAGGTGCTTGTTTTAAACCATATAAAGCCTTATTTAATTTGAAAACATGGTCTGAAAATTCTTCATTTAAAAATCCAGGGGGTTGTTCGACGTAAACTTCTTCATTTATAAAGCCATTTAAGAAAGCACTTTTTACGTCCATTTGAAATAACTTGAATCTTTTTAAAGCATGCATAGGCAAGTAGTATACGGATGGATTCAAGCCTAGCTACGGGGCAAAAGTTTCCTCATAATATATACCTTCTTCTTGGGAATAACCTTTAGCGACTAACCTTGCTTTGTTGCGGATAACCTTACCATTTTCATCTAGCTTGTTGCGGAAGACCCACTTGGTACCGATGACCGATTTGTCATGAGGTCGTTCCACAAGTGTCCACACATGGTTTTTATCGAATTGAGCAAGTTCTTCCTGCATAGCAGATATCCACGAGTTTTCAGTGAGAGCTTCATTTACTGCCCTGGGTTCCACCAAGGATAGTAGAGCATTTGGGGAATCCTCTGAGAATTGGTTTTGTGCAGTGGCTCTAGTTTTGATCCCGGAGGTGATGTTCCCAATGACTTGATCAGTGGGATGGCTGGATGCGTGCTTGAACTTTCTTTGAGGTGGAACTTCAATGTGTTCTGGTTCAGTAGTGGGATCACCATCTTTATCCTAAGGAGACTCATCAGTTGGCACTTGTGGTATCTGTGAATCTGCAAAGGGACATATCTAAACCTTCCTCATTAGTAGCACCTGATGTGAAAAACTCATCAAAGGTTACATGCATTGATTCCTGTACAGTCTCTTTTCTTTTGTTGAATACACAGTATGCCTTAGAATGGAGACTATAACCTAAGAATATGCCTTCATCCACCTTTGAGTCGAATTTTCCTCTTTTATCCCTATCATTCAAAATAAAACAATTGCAACCAAAAACACGAACGTATCCTATATTGGGTGTTCTACCATTCCACAGTTTATAGGGAGTCTTTTTCAGAATAGGTCTAAGAAAAACACGGTTTGAAACATAGCTAGCTGTGCTAACAGCTTCTGCCCAAAATTTTGCATAGAGTGGTATCCTGCTCATTTTCTAACTTCTTTACTAGTGATATGAAATTCTCTAGAGCCTCATTCTTATATGCAAGAAATATCACCCATGAGTACCTAGAGCAGTCATGTACAATCACAAATGCATATTTCTTACCTCGTGAAGACATGGTTTGAACGGGACCAAAAAGGTCAAGATGAAGTAGCTCTAAAGGTCTAGATGTAGAGATAGTGTTCTTACTATTAAAAGATGATTTGGTTTGCTTACCCATTGACATGCCTGACATGTCCTGTCCTTGGAGAACTTACCAATCGGAACTCCACGTACCAAGTATTTGTCAGTGATATGGGATATCAGTTCCATGTTGGCAAGACCAAGACGTCGGTGCCATAACCATGAGGTATCCTGAGTAGCAGCTAAGCACTTAACATTTTGGTTAGTGATATCATCGAGTGTGATACAATATATATTCGCCTGCCTAGATGCACTAAAGATAACTTGATTCCTAACTATACACTTATCATTTTCAAAAGTCACGGAATGACCCTTATCACATAGTTGACTTATACGGATCAAGTTGTGCTCAAGATCCTTCACTAGCCAAACATCATCTATAGTGGTATTAAGAGTGTTACCTACTGTTCCAATACCAATAATCTTAGCTTTTGTGTTATCAACATATGATACAAACCCTCCGTCGCATGCTTTCAGGGAGACAAAGTTACTGATATCACATGTCATGTGTCGAGAGCATCCACTGTCAAGATAACACCTCTTTTTCTTGCTGGTGCTCTTTCTTTGTACCTGCATGCATTTGTATTCTTCTGAGGTACCAATTTCTGTTGGGTCCTAACATATTAGCAGCAAAATAATTTTGTTCACATGTGACAAGTTATCGTTTTCAACAGATGATTCCACTACACTAGCATGCATAGGTGCAGTCACAGTGGTATGTTTAGGTTTCCAAACATATTTAGACCTGGTCAATTCCTTGTTCGATTTTTCAAGTACATCACATTTACATGCTCTCTTATCATCCCTCAAAGTTTCTACTTCACTCTTTAGACCGTAATCTCTAGATCAGCTTGATGTTTCTCCTGGCTAAGGTTATCTCTTTGCTTCACAATTTCTTTCACTAAAGCATTAAGAGTCTTTATTTTTCCGTAGGCATTTTGAATCAGTTCTCATAACTCTTCCTTGCTCTCATCTACATCAAACACTGAGGATGCACTTTCATCGGGATCGTTAGCATAGATTTCATTCAAGATATTAATTTTCTCAATACTTGATGAATATCATACATGATCATCATCGGCCATGTATGCATGATTCTCGTCCGCTGATTGTTCGTTCTCGGAGTCATCCCAGTTGCTTACCATGGCTTTTCCTTTCTTTTGTTTCTTGTCATCGCTCGATTGAGGACAGTTCTGAGCAAAGTGACCGGGCTTATTGCAGTTAAAGTACCGAGAAGTGTTGCGCTTAGAAGTATTGGCTCCCTCCGGTTGAAACTTGTTGAAGTTGCCCATGAATTTCTTTCGGTGAAATTTTTCGAACCTCTTAGTGAGCATGGCGAGTTGTTGCATCATGCTTTCCTCACTTTCTTCTCCTTCGTCAAATTCTTCTTCAGATTGTTCAACATTAAAGGCGATGGACTTCTGATTCCGAGGCTGTGTTATCTCGTTGAGGGACGTCTGAGTCATCTCGTAAGAAGTAAGAGATCCTATCAATTCTTGAATCGTCAGTTTATCCAAGTCTTTGGCCTCAATAGCAGTCACTTTGGCGTTCCAGTCTCTGGGAGTGATCTCAGTATCTTTCGAACTTTTTCACTTTCTGGTATCTTTTTCCAAGAGAGAACATCTGGTTGATGATACCCATGAATCTGGCGTACATTTGGCTGATCGTCTCAGTGGGTTCCACAGAGAATAGCTCGTACTGGTGGGTGAGAAGAGCGATTCTTTCTTGTACCACTCTGGGCCTTCATGAGTTACTTGTAGCATGTCCCACATATCCTTTGCAGTCTAACAGGAGCTGATGCGTTGTACTCTTCTTTCTTTAGTGCACATGCGATTAAGTTCTTTACTTTGGCATTTCGAGAGAGCCCTTATTTCTCAGCAGCAGTGTATTCAGTAGAAATCTTGCTGGTTCCATCGATTTTTGTAGTGGGACTGTAGGGTCCAATCGTGACGATCTCCCAGATGTCGTAGTCAACAGCGATTAAGAACTCTTTCATCCTGTTCTTCCAGATAGCATAGTTGGTAACATCGAACAGTCGAGGCCTGGTATGAGACTGACCTTCTGTAAACACATCAAAACTCAAAGAAGCCATTAGATCTTTTACTCAGGCTTGTTAGGCCCGTCGTATGAGTAACCTCGCTCTGATGCCAATTGAAGTAAAATATGTGCCTAAGAGAGGGGTGAATTAGGCTACTAAAAACTTTTTGCTTCTTTGACCAAATGTATCTTTAATAAGAAAACAGCGGAATTAAGATGTTATAATAGTTATTCCCTAACTGTTAGGTCGGGTGAATCTGCGTGAGTGCAAGTGAACAGAAAAGTAAATAACACCTGGATTTGTAGAGGTTATATCCCCAAGTGGGGTTTAGTCCTCTCCTTGAGGTTTGCTTCTCAAGAGTTTGATCAATCCACTATGTTACCGTAGTTGGTTACAGAAGTGACCGATCTCCCTAACACAACCAAGTCCAAGATGAACACTAGACGGCGGCTAGGGTGCCTAACGCCAAGTTCTGTTCCACGTCGTTTCCTGTCCCTATTCTCCGACTGGAATCAGCTCGCTCCCGAAGGTCAGCTGGATCTCAATCCTCCATTCACGAAAGGCACGCTTCACTATTGTCTTCCTGTGAGGCTCACACACGCTCTCAGATTGGGATGGTATTTTTTCTAGCTTAGGGTGCACTCAAACAATCGCAAATGAAAGCACAAAGCACAAACAGAAAGTGATAATTCACAAATCAAACGCTCTAATTCAGATCTATGTTCTTGCTATCTCGTGTGTATGTTCGTTCGTTGTTTGCACCTGATGTAGAAGTGTTGACTTATATAATCTTGTTAGTATCACACACTTCATATGGAATATCAATCGCAATCACCAATTCAGCACATCATTCCATTATCACGCCAAATTAAGCTCCAAGTATCACAATGGTCATATTCATTAATTTGCATGAAATCTTACTCTAAATACCTTTTCCTTACCATATAGGTAGATCTTAACCATATTAGCACTGTGGTACTTACGAAGATACCATAAATGGTTCCACTCCGCATCTTATCAATTATGCAGCACATAAATCACGAATTTCCATTTAAATAAATACCATATTCGCACAGGGAAAGAATTCGTTTGACTCTTAACATTTTAGATGCAATTGCTAACGATATCTGCATGATTTCTTCCTAAAGATAGACAAGTTCCAGTGGATGACGTTTTTTCCATGTATAGCACATATCCTTTCCATGTATAGCACAAGTGCAATAACTTAAACAGATAAGCTCTAATTAAATGCATCCGTATCATATAATTCCTATTTCAGCATATCTTAAAAACGGATAAGTATTCATGCAATTATATCCTTAGTATATAATATCCATATTTAGCACATTCAAGGATATAGAAGATCTCATTCCATTTATAACAGATTCCAGCAGTAACATTTTTACCATTTATATCATATTGATCCTTTCTCACATTAACGCTTAACCCTACTCTAATTAGCATAGCACATCACATTAAGGATTAATCACGTCATTTTACACAAAGATCATAGTCACGTATCATTTGATTTATGCATACTTTCCAAATTTACATAACAATGATATCATGACGACGGAATCAACGATCACAGTGGTATCACATGAGTCACTGTAGCACCCGGGTCCTCGTGAATAGTAAGGCCAATAAATTTGCGTAAATGATGATTGTGAATTATGTGAAACCTGCATGTTAAAATGTGCGCTTGATTATTTGGTAAATTCGGTGCATTTAATTGGTACTGTTAGACTTTCCATTTAATTAGGGATTTTCGAAAACTAGACAAAGGAAAATACGGGCCATAAACTAAAGCTAGAATGAAGTCTGGAAGTGGGCTAGGAACACCAATGGGCCGAAAGTCTAATATTAGGCCAAAGCTAAGGCGTGAGTCATAGGCATAAATCTTAATGGACTAAGCTTAGAGGTTGAATCTCAAAAATAATTAAAAGGGATTAATTGGGTTAGCTATGGAAATAGAAGACCCAATTCATTAGAAACAAAATTGAGACAAACCTTCCTTAAATTAAGGGATATTTCGTCCCTTGAGTTCCATCACCACCATATAAAAGATAAAGTAAATAAACCATCACCTAAAACCCATTTGAAGTCCACGAACTCCATTAGCAAGGAACTCACGAAAGCCTAAGCAATGAGGGAGAAGAAGTCGAATAGAAAATCACCCAAGCATTCAACTAGGTACAAGCCTTTACTCTAATTTTCGTATCCTAGTTTAAGTATTTCGGTACGTTAGGGGTTTAAACACGAAAATAAGTATTACACACTTGGTTATGCGATTTTAGGGCTTGGAGGTATGTCGAACCTTAGCTCAGAGGTTTTAACAATTTTATTAACACTTCTTAGGGAGTATTAGACACGAAGAATGACTTTAGGATTGACATCCTTATTTAGCTCGAAGTTTTAGGGATTTAGCAAGTTCTATCGGCCTTGAGCATGATCTTGAAAAGGTAGCTTTTGATCGAAGCCCCTAGGATTTCAAGTGTTAAACTTGTTTAGGTATTAGACACGGAAGATTCGCGAACTCGTTCCGCGAACTAGGTTAAATTGGCGGGTCTTTAATTCGCAAATTAACAAGGGGAGAGTTCGCGATATTGATTTGCGGGCCCCAACAAATTTGGCGAACTCGACCTAATTGGCAAATTATGGATGACTAGCTTAGGGGTTTTGCGAGTCCAATGCAGAATCACGAGCCCCATTTGGCGAACCCGTATCAGTTCCGTAAATTCATTTGGCGAACTGGGCAGTTTGCGAACCCTAATCCGCGAGCTCGTCGTTTTTGCGAATCCTCATGCACTTTGCGAATCCATTTGGCGGATCACCATTCCACGAATTGAACCAGGTTTGCGAACTCGGGGTCGGGACATTCTGCGAACTGCAAGGAGTTGGCGAATTCATGCGATCCACTTGGCGAATCGATGGAGGAACGTTTTGCGAACCATGCATGGCGTTTCACGAATTAGAGCTGAGTAATATTTCGCGAACCTAGCAAGAGGGAGAGAAAATTTCGCGAATTGGGACGTTTCGCGAATTGAGTGCGAAGAGCATTAGTTCGCGAATTAGAAGTAGTTCACGATGAGAGATCATTTTTGCGAAGTGATATTTCGCGAACTAGGGATCTCACGGGGTAGACAATTCGCGAATGTACTGGTTTACGAATTGGGAGCATGGTGCATTTCGCGAACTTAAGAAGTTTCGAATAATAGAGTTCGCAAAACATATATAAGATTCTGATGACTTTGCGAAACTATAGGATAAAAAAAATGCATGTCGCGAATTGAACCCCTTAGGCGAAAATCGTTTCAAGTTATAAAAAAAAAAAAATTTATGCATGTCGCCTTTTGAGGAAAAATATTTCCGCACCCTTTAATCAGAAAAATATTCCGATTCCAATGAGCATAGGCTCTTTCAACGCCCGATCATAATCTGCCTATCGGTGTCCTCAGGGCAAATTTTCGGTATAGGTAGACGTTGCATTCGATAGAATTTTGGTACGAAAATTTACGTAGCCAACTGATATAATTTATAGACTGATTTTATAGCCTGTTCGAAGTTTAAAGGATGAAATATTAGGAAATTCACCAGACCGGCTAGCAAATAGCTTATGGACGAATTTATGAACTTCATGAACTTCATAAAATTCCCTAAGTCAAGTGGGATGTACCAAGTTAACTAGGACTCCTAAAGGTATTATAACCAAGGAAAATACCTAAGTCTGTACGTAATTAATTAATTAATATAGTGTCCTAACGATACTATTCTATGTCTAAGGTTTGGACATAGGGGAACACCCGGGTCAGGTAGCGACTAATCCACGGACGCCAGGTAAGTAGAAATCCAACTACAACACATAACTTGTGTGCTATATGTATATGTGACTATATGCCTACGTGGTTTCGTGATTACGTAAATTTATCGTTACGCTTTCATGTGGTAAGCATAAGTTGCATTTGTTTGCATATGCATGCTCATGTGCACGCACGAACTCATGGGGAAGGGTCATGGGATAGAGTGTGCATGGTGATATGTCGCTTGTATGCGACGAGGACTTGCCGATGTGGGCAAGTTTGTCGACTCATAGTTGAGTCAGGGGCTGTCTACTATGCTACCAGGGCGGCATTTAGCGTCGTCGTACTATTATTGTAAATATATATTGGTATCCTATGGCCCGTGGCGGTAAGGTGCGACCTGGAGGGTGCGACCTGAGGGTATAAGCAGCACCGGTGGAACCCTGGTGTAGGCAACCTCAGCGTAGGCTACCAGCGTGAGCGACCGCCGGACAGTCGGGGATGACCGGGTTTATATGGCGACCTAGGGGAACGATGTGCATCCTAGGGTTCGGCCATCCGGCGTGGACCGCTGTAGTATTGTCCTGAGGGACGTGAGCTCTTGTGGTGCATAGTAAGATTAGCCGAGGGCCCTGAGTTTTACTAGTACGAGTATTAGGTGCATCGGCGCGGATTGCCCTTGCATAGAAATTTATGCATCGGCAGGGTTTGCCTTTGCGGGGAAATGGACACGGCATACATGCATGATTTCTGCTTACTGAGCCTCGGTGGCTCATTCTTTTATGTTATGTGTTGTAGGCGCCAGCGAGCACGGTACGTGATCGCGTTAGATGACAAGGCCAATCTTTTGGAGCTTCGCGCTGCTTTTGGGGTGGACGTGTGTGTATGGATGACGACCTGTGAGGCCGGGCGCATAGGAGCCTTTTGTGTGCCGACACACCTTCGTCCTCGTAGGTAGATCATGTCTGGAACTTAGTGTTCGACATGTATTCTTTTGACTTGTACAGAACATCATTCCATTATGTAAATGGAAAAAGAAAAATTTTATACGCATTTTCAGTGTACCTTACTACTCATAACTCGCTAGGCACATAGGAATGCGCTAGAATAGGCAGTTAGGGAAGTCGGGTCGTGACAGTCACGTTGCATTGGAATCATAGTGGCAAAGTGCAATTCACTCAAATATAAGTACAAGATACATACACATTTCGAATTGCTAAATTTGTAGTTCCTATATCATCTTAAGTACATGGAATCATCAAAACTCAAATACAGTGCACGACCAAAAAGGTCAACAAGTTCATATAGCGCGTATATCCATCATCAAATAAAAGCATGTAAGCACCTAAATACATGTTGCAAATCATACTCACAAGTTTTGTAACTCCCTGTCCTTCAATCGGCCTTTTCCTTGCCCTTATCTGACTCCTGACCGATATAATTATTTTATTCTTAAATACGAAATTCTATAATGACATGCGTGCGTGATATGCATGTTTTATTGTGCATGAATAGATTTCTTGAGATGTTGTTCGAAAATGAGAACCTGCACCATTTTAAGCATAACTTTCGATTTAGAGTTCCAATCTCCTTGATTCAAGTTCCTGTGAATAGTCCAGCTTAATTACCTATAACTTTTGTTCTTTAAGTTCGGCCTAATTCGAAGTCCATTGACCTTGAAATTTTGCCCGAAACTGACTTTCGGGTGTTGTCCGAGTGGAATCGGCCGAAACTGGCAGCCTGCACCATTTTAAGCATAACTTTTGATCTACAACTCGGACAACCCACGTTCAAATTTCTATGAATATCCAGCTTGATTATCTATAACATTTTTTCTTTAAATTCGGCCGAATTCGAATTTCATTGACCTCGAAATTCCGCCCGAAACTGACATTCGGGTGTTGTTCGAGTGGAATCGGCCGAAACTGGCAGCTCGCACGATTTTGAGCATAACTTTCCATTTACAAATCGGACGACTCTGATTCAGATTGCTATGAACAAAAAACTTAATTATCTAGAACTTTAATGTTTTAATTTAGTCTTTATTCGAAGTCCATTGACCTAGAAAATTCACCCGATTCTGACTTAGGGTTGCTGTCCGAGTGGAATCGGCCGAAACTGGCAGCCTGCACGATTTTGTGCATAACTTTCGATCTACAACTTGGAGGACCCTGATTCAAATTCCTTTTGAAATCCAACTTGATTATCTATAACTTTTTTCTTTTATGTTTGGCATGATTCGGAGCGCATAGACCCCAAAATAGTAACCGAAAGTGAATCTTGGGATAGCTAAGTTGATTATCTATAACGTATCTTCTTGACCTTTCTTAAATTACGAAGTGTATCTATTTGAAAAACGAGGATGAATACAGAACTAGGGCTATTGATTAGTTAAAATAAATATAGACAGCTTTTATCGAATCATAATTTCCTCACCTATAACCTTTTGAAAATTTGAGATTGCCAAGGGATTCCTTCCTCTCCTTTGCTCTACAATTGATGTTTATCCACTGTTGTTTTTATTTTTATTTCCACGAGAGTTCTTAATTAATAATAGGTTATGGACACGTATACATTATAGAAAGACGATGTGACAAGTTGGTGATGGTGTATTTTACCTTCATGCTACGCAAAGTTGATGATTATCTGTTAGTATCAAAAGTTTTCATCTCCTCTTAGGCTCTATCGAAAGTTTATTCTTACTTAAATTGGTTTTCCACCAATAATATTTATCTACCCTTGAGATCAAACTTGTCTTTACCTATCATATCTAAAACTTAATTTCCCTGTAAGCTTTTATTGAAACATTCAAGACTTAGTTTTCCATTTCCTCTCCTTTGACTTTATTCCAAAATCATTTATAGACCGAAAACTTTCTCATTTCGGTCGAGATATTTTTCTAACTTAAACATACATGTCTTGTTTATTGTACTAAGTTTTTTATACTAAGAACTTATAATACTTTAGTGAACTATTATTTTTCATCTTATATATATGCATCATTAATTTAATTATGCAAGTGCATGAATTAATATTTATGCATGACATGGTATAAGGTTTCTGTTCTTGACAACCCCCCCTTAAAAATTTCGACCACGAAATTTCATACCTGTATCAGTGAACAACCATGGGTACTGTGTTTCCATACTCTCTACTGTTTCCCATGTAGCTTCACGAGCTGAATGATTGTTCCACCGTACTTCCACCATCGGAATCATTTTGTTCCGTAACTGTTTGTCAGCATAGTCAAGAATATCTGCTGGTTCTTCTACATAATCGAGATCCTCAGAAATATTTAGTGGTTCTTCTATTTGTACGAAAGAAGGATGGATCGATCCGGCTATGCATCGACAACAAGGAATAGAACAAGATCACGATTAAAAAAAATATCCCCTGCCGAGGATCGATTGTCTGTTCGACCAGCTATAGGGTGCTACGGTGTTCTCGAAAATCGATCTCCGTTCGGGATACCATCAGTTAAATATCAGGGAGACTGATGTTTCTAAAACAGCATTCAGTACGTGGTACGGCCATTACGAGTTTTTTGTCATGCCCTTCGGACTGACTAATGCCCCAGCTGCATTCATGGATCTTATGAACCGAGTCTTTAAAGACTATCTTGATCGTTTTGTCATCATCTTTATCGACAATATTCTAATCTATTCTAAGACAAGAGCCAAACACGAAAGCCATCTACGAACTGTCTTAGGAATTCTGCGAGAGAAACAGTTGTACGCTAAATTCAAGAAATTTGAATTTTGGCTCAAACAAGTAGCTTTCTTGGGACACTTAATTTCTGGGAATGATCTGTGGACCCAAGCAAAATAGAAGTTGTGAACAGTTGGACACGTCCTACTACTCCTACCGAGGTCCGATGTTTTCTTGGACTTGCGAGGTATTACCGCAAGTTCATAGCTGACTTCTCTAGCATCGCCTCGACGTTGATGAACCTTACAAGGAGGAACATACCTTTCAAATGGACTGAGGTGTGCGAACAAAGCTTCCAGGAGCTAAAGAAGCGACTCACTTCTGCTCCCATTCTAACAATACCATCGAGAATTGGAGGATTCTCAGTCTACAGTGACGCCTCGAAGAACGGTTGCGTGCTGATGCAAAATGGGAAAGTGATCGCTTAAGCTTCAAGAGATTTAAAAGAATACGTTAAAAACTACCCCACCCACGACCTGGAGCTTGCAGCAGTCGTGTTTGCCTTGAAGATATGGCGACACTACCTTTATGGAGTAAGGTGCGAGATTTTCACCGACCATAAGAGCTTGAAGTACTTCTTCACCCAAAAAGAGCTAAACATGCGACCATGAAGATGGCTAGAGCTCGTAAAAGACTACGACTGCCTCATCAAATATTATCCAGGCAAAGCAAACGAAGTTGCTGATGCGCTGAGTCTAAAGGCGGTGACCGCAGAGTTACACAAAATTGGAGTGGAAGTAGTCGACTTGGGTGAAGTAGAGATGAAACTAGCAACACTTACTCTTCAACCTACATTGCTAGAACGAATAGAAAAGACACAAGAAGATGAAGAATTTTATCTGAAGGTGAAAGATGCGCTACCAGAGGACTTCAAAGCCCGAGAAGATGGAACTTTGCTATACATGAATTGGCTGTACGTACCCAATGATGAAGAATTACGATGAACGATAATGAAAGACGCACACGCAACAATGTACTCAGTGCATCCGGGCGCGACAAAGATGTACCAAGATTTGCGGGTCACGTATTGGTGGCCGGGAATGAAAAAGGACATCGTTACGTCCGTAAATAGATGTATGACTTGCCAACTAATCAAAGCCGAACACCAGTGACCAGCTGGAACTCTGCAGCCTTTACCAATTCCTGAATGGAAGTGGGACCACATCATGATGGACTTCGTCGTTGGTTTGCCTAAGACGACGAACGGCCATGACGCTGTCAGACGGTTATTTATTAGTTTTCTTAGTATAATATAAAGTTCATGAAGGTTTTGTAGACATAATGGTTTTCGTGGATGTATACTAAGGTTAAGAAGTTTTCGTGCATGATATATGTTACACTTACAATACAAAGTTTTCGTGGTGGGATATATGAGTTAAAAAGTTTTCGCAAGTGTACTATGTTAGGGGATTAAAGTTTTCGGTAGAATACCTTTACATCAAGTTTTCATATACACACATATATTAATATGATTATAACCCTAAGAAGAACTAGACTAAAACGTGGGAGTCTCTTAGATTATTATAAGGGTAAATTACGTGTCAATACCCATTATCATATTTTCAATATGTTTCAGGCCCCGTAAGGTTTCATTTTAGGCAGAAGGACCTAAGTACTGAAAATATAAGTTTCAAGGACCCATGTGATATGAAATGACAATTCTTTCCTTCGTAGTTGCCAAAAATTACAGCCATTTGCCATTGTCTTCTCCGTTCAATTTTGGGTTACTTTTAGGACTGTAAAACCGAGTGAAATATGATTGTTAAGGTGCAAATAAGATTGAATCGACTTCAATTTCTCATGGGTAATTATAATAAACAAATAATTTAAAGTGTAAGATGAAATAATTATGAAATTCCACGTCGAAAAAACGAGAATATAAATGGACCAAATATCAAATTTAATGGCCGATTAAGACGAATCTGAGTGAATTTGATAATGGGTCTTAATAATGAACGAGAATTATTGAGTTTAAGAAAGAAGTGGTGAAGAATTTTGAATCAAAATTTTTGGTGCGACGTATATTGAAGATTTTGTGAAGACGATATCTGGATAACAAGTCACGCAATTTAAGTACCGATGTAGCAAATACAGTAACAGATGTGACAAAGACAGTAACAGATGGGGCTCTATTAGTGACAATAACCCCCAAATCGATAACCCCATATTAATCCAAGAAACGATTGAGCCATCCCACGAGTCGAAGACGACCACGAGCAGCGACGGCCATGAGCAGCGACAACCACGAGCAGCGAGCCATACCACGACGACAATGGCCAAGAAATCGAAGAAAGCAGCGACGAAGAATGAGAAAAGGTCGAAACAGCCGAAGGGTTCTAAAAGTAGTTCGAAAATCTCATTGAAACAAGGGAAAATCTGGACTTTAATGTTGAGTAAGGTGAAATTGATCGTCCGTCTTAATAATCAATGAAAATATTGATGTGAATCGCGACGAAATTTGATGCGGCCCATGATTAAAGCTTTTGCTAATAAAACGCTTCCTAAGTAACAATTTATGCATTATGGGTAACAATTTATGCACTCTGGGTAACACTTTATGCATACGGGATAACGCTTTATGCATTTTGGGTAACACTTCATCCATTCTGGGTAACAGTTTATACATTCTGGGTAATAATGTATGCATTCTGCGTTGCCCGAAAATAGCAACCTGCACCTTTTTTTATTATAACTTTCGATTTAGAATTCAAATGACCTTGATTCAAGCTCCGTTGATTAGCCAAGTTAATTATGTATAACTTTTATTATTTACGTTAATTCTGATTCGAAGTCCATTGACCTAAAAAATGTGTCCGAAAAAGATTTACGGGTGCTTAGGGATATTGTCCGATGGCATTGCATGAATGATTCAACAAAATTAAAGACATCTTCAATTAATCTTAAACGTAAACCATATGTCGTTTACTGATTTCCTGCAGTAACCGTTTAACAATGATCAATAACAAATCAAGAGGAGAAAAGAACAGAAATGTATATTTCGGTAACAATGTCCTACTGTACGAGTAACAGAAAACATATTAACAGTAATAATTTCATATGTAACTAGTTTATGTTATGATTTTCTAAATTTATATTGTAAACACGCTACATTCACTAAAATATATGAGTTTGAGAAGTTTTAAACTAAAATATATTAGTTTAGGTTCTGATTTTCGTGGAGGTTATGTTGGAGTTGAAGAAGTTGGAGTATGTAGTATGGAAAACAAGTACCATTCTTCTTCAAAGGATGATAATGCTTCTAGAAAATTGATTCTACTTACTCAAAACATGTGCATATGAACTATTAGTTGTTTATTACAATCCAGATGGTCGACCTAACATAACTGATTCAACAAATTTAAAGACATCTTCAATTAATCTTAAACGTAAACCATATGTCGTTTACTGATTTCCTGCAGTGATCGTTTACCAATGATCAGTAACAAATCAAGTGGAGAAAAGAACAGAAATGTATATTTCGTTAACAATGTCCCACTGTACGAGTAACAGAAAACATATTCACAGTAACAATTTCATATGTAACTAGTTTATGTTATGATTTTCCAAATTTATATTGTAGACATGCTCTACATTCACTAAAATATATGAATTTGAGAAGTTTTAAACTAAAATATATTAGTTTAGATTGTGAGTTTCGTGGAGGTTATGTTGGAGTTGAAGAAGTTGGAGTATATAGTATCGAAAACAAGTACCACTCTTCTTCAAATGATGATAATGATTCTACGAAATTGATTCTTGTTAGGTCCTACGATTAACAACTCTATGATCCTAGGCATGAATTTTAAGTATTTCGATGATAACGATTGACATTAAGATTCGATCGAAAAACTCTAATGAAGAACGAGAGAGAGAATTCGAGTAGAGTGAGAAAGTTACCGTTGTTTCTCTCTCTAGAAATTGAATTGCAAGCCTTTCGGATCAATTTTCAAAACTTTCTCTATTAAGCTCAATGTGTACAATCCTATTTATACCAAACAAACTTGGTATATATAACAAACAAGTCCTAAACTAAGGACAACTATACAAAACGCCCCTAATTACAAGGACAACTAATGAAATCAAGCACAATTCTAAAAGTATACCCTACAATCTCCCCCTTTGTGCTTGATTGCGTCTCCGCGCTATTTGTCCTCGTCGGGCATAATATGATCTGCGCAAGCCCAACGCATGCTCATAATCCCTTATCGTCTCCCTAAGCTTCAGGCGCTCCTCGATGTCATCTAGCAATTCCATCAGGAGCGGCTGTTCTCTCACGAACCTGCGGATCCTCAGCATAGTGTCTCGGTTGATTTCTTCCAACCTCTGCTCGATATTTCGCCTGATGACCTTGAGCGTTCCATCGCAAAACTTCTGAATCTCTGTCTTCAGCATCAACCTAGTCTTCTGGGCAATTGGATTGTTGTAGGTGATGCCTATGACTGAGCTGATGTGCACACGATTGCTTGGAAGCCCTTCGATATCAGGTCCTTTGTTGAGTGGTTCGGCCATGTTAACCTTCTTCATGTTGCTCTCCAGAGCCATCTGAAGGTCGTGTGCTGCGAAGTACTTGACTTGGCGCATCATGAACCGGTAGAGCCCTTCGAGGCCTTCTTTCTTGATGAAGCCTTGAGGACCTTTGTACTTTTGCACGTACAGCTTGTAGAGGTTGTACACCTCATCAGTAGGTATGTACGGTAGGTCGCTCTCGCTTAGTTCCTCTCGGGTTCTATCCACTCTTTCAATGACGTAGTGAGGTGTTGGAAGTTCTCCTTTTGCACAGTAGACGCTGAGGAGTTGGCATATTGGGGAGAGACTCTTATAATGGTTCTTGGCTTGTCCTTTAGTCATCCCCAGCCTTACGTTAAGTCCTAGTTGGGTCAGCATCCATAGATATGTCATCCTCTTCTGCTTCCCAGTGAGAGATCCCTCTTAGCTCGAATTCATTCAGCTTCTTGACCCTGTCCGTTGACCTCTAGATGTGTTCACGAACTTCTTCAAGGAATGGGATTTCGATTTGAATATTTTCCCACGGCGTGTCGCCCGAACGGTCCCTGGCATTTGCCTTGTGGGGGAAGCCACTAGTTGTGCGATCAACTTTGATAGCCTTGGGATGTCTCGTTGGTAGTCTTCACCTTCCTGAAGTTCGTCGTCTTCTATGATTACGAGGTCCACGGATGCCTGTTGTAGAAAATGCCGAACGTCCTGAAGCCGTTGTCTTTGATGCTCCTCGGGCATGGAATGGGTCATCCATTGTCCTTCGAAGATGTATCTGTCTAGAACTTCATGTGGATTGACGCCATGTCCTGATGGTCCCGGTTGGTCTGGAGCGACTAAGGGAGTAGCTTGGGTTGCTGCTAGGGCTACAAGCATCGCATCACTTGCTTCTTCTTTCGGAAGCAAGGGGCTTGAGTAGATCGGTGGTGTGGGCGGAGGCGTCCTGAGATGAAAAGGTTGGTGGGTCGATGTGGGTGGTGCGTGGTGTGCGTGGTGTGCGTGGTTTGTGTTTGGGTTTGAGTTTTGGTTTCACCAGCTCCAGCGCTTGTCCTTGGCCACTTGTGGATGTCCTTAGCCTCTTCTCCCCCTTATGAGGATCCTGATCGTCTGGGTCGTCATGTCGGCGTCTTGAGTGGGAGTCTTGGCCTCGGCAAGTGTCAGTAGGTGGCTCAGGATGATCCACCAATCGCTTGTAAAGAGACTCTTCTTGAGGCGACCGATTGGAGAGGCCGATCAGTCGGGCGAGTAGAGTGTCGTGGAGCTCGGTTATGAGTATGGTGTATGGGTTGATGAGGATGGATGAATTAGCTAAAGGGTCGGTGGGTATGGGTTGTGGAGGTGTGAGGGTGGGTTGTGACGAGGTGCCTTCGGAGACAGATGCTTTCCCGGTGTCTCTGCGGGATGTCTCTATGGCAGTATAGACTCTCTCAATTATTTTGTCTTCAATCGATTGAACAGCAGCAGAGAGAGCGGCTTGGAATTGCTCGTTCGTCACGAACGATGCGGACGCCTCCTTGGATGGACCAGGACGACTGATGTCGCCTGTTATCAACCCTTGAGTAGACACCGACACTTCAAGTTAGCTCACAGTCACTTGAGGTTGTGACTGTATGAGACTTCCACCCAATCCTTGAGCCGAATCTTATGGGTGTTATGGCAGGCTCGGGTTGCGCCTGCGAAGCAGACACCACGAGAATTGGTTGTGGCTCAAGATTGAGCAAAGAAGTGCCAGCAACACTTGTAGATGTGGTCAGCGTAGTATCTGGTGCGTTGGTGACGGCCGGGAAGATGGACTTCAACTGAATGTTAAGTCTCCTGGGAGTCCTCCTTATCAGGCTTATTCCGCATCAGACTCCGTGCCAGACGGGGTGGCCGTGTGAGGAGCGAGGTCACGATCGACGTCCTCCAGTGCCTGATTCGTCCGGTGGAAGAGAGCTTTGCCCCATTTCTACTTCGGGCTGTGCTACTGGTTGAAGAACCTCCTCAATGGTTTCTTCGAGCATGCCAACATGAACGGGCACTTCCACTTGATATTCATGTGCAGGAGCCTCGAGCGCCATCTCAGTAGCCACGACGTCTATCAAGGTATCATCTACGTCGGGCATTGGTTCTTCGACCAATGGAGACTCCTGTTGAAGCTCCTGGGCGACAACATCTATCATCGCGTCGTCAGGGCTTTGGTGATGTTGCGGTTGAGGAGGGCTCATATGTACATATGCCGGGGGCCCTCTAATCATTTCCTCGGTGAGGTGATGTTCCCGACAGTATCTTTGATTCAGCTCTTGCGGGGTCAGCGAGCCGAAGAAGGTTGAGAGATATGGCCATTGAAGGCAGTGTAAGGTCCACCAGCCTTGGGTTGTGGAAGAATTTGAGCCGGGGCGGCTAATAGTTTCCTCCCGGGGGCAGGCGAGGAATGTTCTGCGCGTACATCTCCATGTGTTGACGGATGATGACGGAGAACCATCTCGCGTACGGCACGTTCTTGGACCGCTTGTTCTCCTTTTGTCTGATCTGTTCTGCAAGGTCGTTCCAGATCAGCTGGGCGAAATCGTAATTCCGCGAGAACACGACTCCGTGAAAAAACCGGAGTATGTGGCTGTTGCCTTTGTCGAAGCCGGCATGCTTCGGAGATAGACACTTGTTCATGATCCCGAACAGTGTCTTCCATGGGTGAAGGATACCGTTGCTTTGAACCTGAGCGAGCTTGGTGAGCGGCGGACGGTAACCCATTTGAAGGAAACCAGTTCTTCATCTGATGGGAGGGGGTCGTAGTTTTGGTTGTGCGGGAGGTCAAGTAGGGCTCTGAACTCGTTCTTGCCCATGCAGATGTGCCTCGTCCCTACAACCGTCGTGAAATGGTGTCCCCCATCCAAGATGATGCTCTTGATCATCCCCCAAAATTGCTGGAGGTAGACCATCGGCACTGATGCCGTCACGGTAAGTCCATGCCATAGTGGATGGCCTTGAAGGATAGATACGATAATGTCGTCTGGACACCGGAAGGTGGCCAGGTCCAATTGCAAGTTCGTGTCGTGGACATTGAGGTATAATGACTTCTCGTATATGTGATTATATGTTGGATAGCGATCCATCTGAAAAAAATAAGAAATATAACAAATCATTAGTTCATAATTTTTTATATTAGTCGAAAATGAATTTAATTTCATCAAACTATAATATTGTATCAAGTCATGACATGTTTTGATGAAATCGTATGATATGCATATAAGATTCTGATTTAAAAAAAAAATGTAATGGCATGATGGTAATTTCGAATTAAACACCTAACGCTTGAAAAATAGTTTGAAAATTTTCTAAGTGTTTAATCGCGGGTAATGTCACTGTTTATGCCGAGAAATTTTTCACTCGATAAAATTTGTTTTCAAATTGATTTCCTATGCATTGATTTCAATTGTAATGACCCAGTTTAATTTTTCAGTCGAGAAAATTTTATTCGCTAATGTTCGCTACAGTGTAAAGGACTTAGAAAAAAAACTTCTAAGTGTTGAAATTGAAATCGTGAGACTGTAACCGATCAATTTTACGATCGAGAAAAATTCCGCGTAAATTTACTATCGAGAAATTATATCTCAGGTAAATTTACTATCGAGAAATTTTCCTCAATAAAATTTTTCGATTTGAAATTTGTCGAGCGATATGTGATTTTCGATCCTAAGTAAAATTTTCGCTGCAATATTTTTCGATCGAGAAATTAGTCAACGAGAGACCAAGTCAACCGTCGAGAAATTTTTCAATCAATTAAATCTTAAGCGGCGAATTTTACAATCGCGAAAAATTAAGCGTTGAAATTCTATTTTGCGATAGAAATCCAATTAAAACGAAAATTCTATTTTGCGATAGTAAGTTTTGCGCTCGATAAAATTCTATTTTGCGATAGTAAGTTTTGCGCTCGACAAAATTGTCTAATCTTTTAGGATTATTTTATTGTGTTCAATTAAATTAGGTCATCTTAATCTTGTAATTGAAGTGAACTGGGTTTTGATGTTTTAGAGCCCAATGATTTTATTCTTGTAATGGGCTTCAAGGGCCCAAGTATTATATACCAACATGTGGTATAAATACTAAAACCCTAACACATAGTTAGGTGTGCTTGTGTGTGTTTTTATTCTAGAGAGATAATATTTTGAGCCTCCATCTTATCCTCTCAAGCACCCCACACCATTTGCATTAATTTCTTGATTATTTGTGTGGTAAATCCATCCTAGGTTAGATTGTTTGGTGAAATAGGGACCAACATAATCAGTACTTAAGTTTCTCGATGGTAAATAATTTTTCGGTCAAAATCTTCTATCTTATCGACTAAGTCAAAATTTTATCGATCGAGAACTAATTCGACACAAACAGTATCTCAATTGAATCGGAATTCAATTAAATCTGTTTGCGATCGACAAAGTTCTTCGATGGCTTTAAACATCCAAATGCCCAGTTTTATCTAAACTCAAATCAGAGTCGAAGATGCAGATTTTCCGAAGATTTATACTACCAGATTCATAAAGAACATCGAAACTATCTTAAGTGCGGGCATTAACTTCAGTAAAGACTCAAAATCATGCCAGAAACACTATAAAATAGTATACGATTTTCTCAGTTTTGAAGAACAGTCGAGAAACTAATATAACTCATGCGAAAAAACTACAAAATGCAGATGCTAACGAAGTTAAATCACACGCAAATGTCAACAGATTCTCATTTCTACCTTAAACAGACAATTTTCGTGTTGAAACAAAGATTTTTGAGAAATTTGAACTGTCTGTGAATGTTTTTCGCGAGAGAAATTTTTGCGATTTAGGGTTGCGTGAGAAAAAGTTTTTCGACTGACATAAAAGTGAACTTTTATTTACTCGCTGTAACTCGATGTTGGGTTTACGATTTGACATTTTGCGATTCAATGGATCAGGCCCATTATTATTTGCGCTCGAGAAATTTTCGATTCAAAAATCGCTCTTCAATTCAATTTTCTCGATCGCAAATTATCGCGGCTAATCAAAATCGTTCCCAACACTGTTTACGATCGAGAAACTTATGATCGCGAATTAATTCTTATATCCAGTTTCTCGATAGTAAGTGTTTCTAAAATTTTCAGATTGATCCCTATTCAAATAAGATCACATTTGTAAAGCAGTTAGAGAAAAAATCTGTACCACTTAGAGAAAAACGTTAGAAATAGTAGAGTTAATCAACAATTATTTTTGGCATGTTTTCCTTTGAAATATTTAGTCTGTGACAATAGTTCCTTTTCGTGTATTGTCGACGTCTCACTCCTTTATTTTGTTTGAAGAAATCTGAAATACTTAGAGAAAAACTTCAAGAATATTGGGAGCTAATGCACGATTTTTATATTTGCTCCCCCTCAAATAATGTGCAAGAATTGACTAGACATGCAAGCATATGAAATCAATTCAAGTCACGAGCATATAACACACAAATTTATTTAGTAAGCTCATATACATGGTCCCCAAAATATGTACTTAAGATATTGCGTGAGGGTAAGAGCAATGACAAATTTATCGCATTTAAACAATTCAGTACCAATGCAATCTA
Source organism: Craterostigma plantagineum (assembly GCA_027422505.1). NCBI lineage: Eukaryota > Viridiplantae > Streptophyta > Magnoliopsida > Lamiales > Linderniaceae > Craterostigma > Craterostigma plantagineum. The sequence continues at coordinate 11,597,551 of JAPQWV010000001.1, forward strand.
AAATTACATTTAGAATCTGCGATAACAACAAAAAAATTCGCATTTATTCAATTCAACGCATATGAAACATAATATTTCATGTCAAAATGTGCGAAAGTTTTTTTTTATGTATATTACTAATATTATAGTATGGGGTCAGATTATTTTGCTTCGATCAATCGTCACACCTAAAATTTTACGAGACATTTGAAAGATGAAAATGCCGTCAAGTCATGTCGTCAAACTACAGTCCTAAGTTCATAGACTGGTCCATTTCGACAACTCTCACTAGGTTCGCTCTTGCACTCAAATTTTCTATATCACTCAAGTCAACACAAGCAATTATAAGTCAATTTACCTGTGATCAAGGCATTTTATTATATTTATATCACTCAAGTCAACACAAGCAATTATAAGTCAATTTACCTGTGATCAAGGCATTTTTAATCATTTCACCTAAGCGAGAGACCTTCGATTGGAATCAAAGGGTTTTAAGGGTTATAGTTTGGCTAGGACTTAGAAGGGAAGGAAATTGGAGGAAAGTGAGCTTATCTCTTCGTCGTCTTCCATTTCTACGTCCGTCTTCCCTTTTTTTTTGCGTCTTTCTTCTTTTCAATCTTTTTCTCCCTCTTTTTCTTTTAAGAACTATCCCTTTTAATGCTATGCTCAAGCTGAAGCTCCGCTTCTCCACGAGGCTATAGGAGATTATCGTAGGCGAAGTTCTTCTTGTTGGTTCTCGGGCCGATACCGTGCTCCTCTTCTCTTAATCCCTAGAGAGGTTTCGAAGATTATCTTTTTGGAAAAGTTCACGGTTATGGAATTCGTACCCAAGGCTGCGCTCCTCTTCTCGTTTTCCGATATAAGACCGGATTATCGTTGGAGAAGTTCACTTCGTGGTGCTCCTCTTTCCAGTCGTTCTGACGAGCGTACGAGATTATCGACGGAGACGTTTACCGCAGGATCCATGCCACCTTCTAAGAGATAGTCGGGAGGCAGGTTCCTTTGGTCTGATTTTTGCGCGTTGAGCAATGCCTTCTTTTGTCATCATCCTCTTTATTTACTCCCCCTCATTTTCTTGTTTGAACAACCATCCGAAGAGTATAGAATATGGTTGAAGGCTGGGAATGAGATTCAAATGAAGAAAAAGACATCGAAGAAGGCGCAAAGTGGATGACTAAGGGCTAACTTGAGGAAAAAAAATTATAAGGCCGAGTGAGGAATAACCTAAGCGCCCTTATCATTTTCCTAACGATCTACGACAAGGTGAGTATGAAGCCAAGAATCACTAGTAAGACAAGTAATTGATGTGTGCCTCGCTCTAGAACTAGATCCAAAGAAAGAAAAAAACAAGGCTTGAATCCTCACTTGTATATAGTGGATTTGTGTCTAGTGGAGCAACCTAATGACCGTTAGACACAAGAATGCGACTTAGACTGACAAAATTAAGCAATTAAATCGATCGCTAGTCGGGGCAAAATTCTAAGTGACTTTAGATCAAAGCATCCTAAAGGATTTCGTCATTCCCCTAATATTATAGGTATATGTACAACAAAAATTTATTATTATTATTTTTTTAATATTATTATCACGCAGGATATGGCAAATTAGCATAGAAACACATAGAATAGAGCATGTGATAGCACAGAAGATCAGGTGATGCACATATCATGGGAGATTCAACATGCCTAATTTTCCGACAAGAAATTGGAATCGTTTTTCATCCAATGCCTGCTTAATCGCACGTAATTTCCCATGTAAATCACGGGCATAATATTTATACATCACGTAAGCATTCAACATATACGCAATTATCATGAAATCATATAAAGCACACCCGAAATTTATTGGCCGACCTAATTTGCGGGGATCGGGGTCCTACATCCTCCCCCCCTTAAGGAGTATTTCGCCCCCGAAATTAGCCCGTGTGAAACAACTCGGGATAACGGATTCTCATTTCGTCCTCCCGTTCCCATGTGGCTTCTTCCGTGGACTGGTTCCGCCACAGTTGTTTCACTAAGGGAATGTGGCAACCCTACTTCTCTAACTAGGATTAGTGGCGGATTTCCGCAACGTAAGTCGCGGAAGGCCCGTCTAATTAAAACTTTTTCCTAAAATGATATATACTAATATAAAAATCCGTCTACATCGTTATCTCTATACACGGGCCGAAGCCCCAAAAATATCAAAAGAACAAAAGCCCTAACGCCGCTCCACAGGTCTTCATCTATGTACCGCTCCGCCCTCAAAAGTCCGTGGAGCACCGCCACCAGCCGCCTCAGTCTCGACGCATATCAGCGTCAGACTCAGTACCTACAACACGTAAACACTGAGCAATTTGCCCAGTAGGTGAATAAAATGCGTGTATGCAAGTGTGCATTCAACCCCAATCCCAATATCTCACAACATGATATAATGCACACTCTTTCTTTTCCCACGTTCCTATTTCACACAATACAGGGCCCTAGGTTAGGCTCGACACCCTCGCGCGCAAAGACTACTGGGAGGCCACCCCCAAGTCTCGCGGCAGCCTACCCTGGTAGTGCACTGGACGATCACGCCAATGGCCTCCTAACGGGTCGCTCCGCACCAAAAGTATACACTGATAGTGCACTGGACGATCACGCCAATGGCCTCCTATCAGGTCACAACAATATCTCATCCGGCGGTATGCACATCGGGACGGTCACGCCCGAGTAGACAGATCGATCACGCCTGTCTCCGCCAGGTGCCCAGTGAGCCCAACCTCGACTCCTCTAAGAGTCACCAATCACCAACATCTCATTCTACCCCGTACGTCAATATCTCATATCGTTACCGTCTCACTACGGTACAACACTCTCTTCCTGACGTGATATGCACGTGCCATGCATGTTCACAAAATTTCATGGAAGCATGATTTAAATAAAACGTACGTAGAACATGTAAACTCGTAAATCATATAAGTCACATAAATCACATAATCACATGAAAACACATAGATCACACATGTGTTTACGCATTGTAGATGGATGATCCACCTACCTGTCCTCCCGCTAAAACCAGTCAAGAGGTTTCCGTAAATGTCGAACCTCTAAATAAATAAATATTATCATATCAGTATATTTGCTAAACTGTATAAGTTTTCAAGTTCCCAAACCCTAATTATAGAAAACCCTAAAATTTACGAAAACCTAAAAATCCTAAAATAAATAAACCCTAAAATACTGAAAACCCTAGATATAGCAAAAATTCTAAAATATCGAAAATTTATTAATTAAAACACAATGTCGAAATCTCACAAATGTCGACATCTTATCCCTCAAAATGTCGAGACATATAAAGATGTCGAATTGTACAAATGTCGAGACCATCATTTGAAAAAGTCGAACCCCTTGAAAAATGTCGAGATGTTAATCTTAAAAAGGTCGTGATCTATACCTAACAAATGTCGAGCTTCTACAATCATACTTAAAGAAAATGTCGAGCTCATCAATTCGACTTTTATTATGATATCGAGATCTTTAATAGATAATGTCGATACCTTAGTTGAAGATGAAATGTCGAGACATACATGTCGACTTTTATTATATGGTGTCGACTTTTATTACACATTTCTATATACATATACATGTAATGATTACAAGAACCTATTAAAGAAACTATAAAGACACGTGGAGGCCCATTATATAATTATAAGTATGACTAGTGGAGATGTTTGCTTAACCTATGGGGTAATCGACATCTTTAATAATTATCCTATATTGAAAGCATATAATTGTCGACACATAGATGTCGAAATCCTCACTATTATTATTAAACATTTTGACATTCTACCAACTATCACAATTCGACATTTTATGTCATATACCCCGAAATCATTAATTCATAGTCTATCGAGATCTTTACTCCTTAAAATGTCGAGATCTATCCAAGCATAAAACTTTCACATTCATTAACGTTTCAAATTCTAAAGATTCTCATCGGTGCTGATGAACATAAATCAACTTCATTAAAGCTTATATTACCAAATACTTATTACCTTAACCTGAATATCTTTTAGTTTCCTAAACAAAGTAGATTTCGAAGCTTGCTATGTCTAGTATCGGATTATATAAAAGCATCTATATAATGAAAACCTGTTAATCCTATCGAAACTATATATGTAATAGGAAATTTTGACCCCACCCTTATTAACTTACAATATCAGAATATCTCTAGGTGTTGCAACCATTGTTATGATGACGAGGACTTCATAGAAGCTATGCTAATCTTATATTAGAGTTACCTAACCTATTTGATATCACTTAGTTCTCTTGTATACATCATGTAAGAATATATATCAACTAGCGAAGATGAAATAAACATATTAATCATAGACGTCTTACACCCTTACCACGAAATTTGAAGGGTTGGAGTTTTATGAGTTCTTGGTTTTTGGTTCTGCCTTTTCGATGTTTTCTTCTATTGTGGGAAATGAGGGTTTCTTCGTATTCATAACATAGATATATATCACTTTGGCTTTTGTGACTTGATTAGAGGTGAGTTTTCCTTTAGGCCTAAGCAAAGTATTATCATCTTATCTCACCTTATATTTTGGGCCTTTGGAAATTTACTCAAAGTCTTCAAATGACCCATTTATAATTATTTAAATATTTTGATCTCTTTATAAATTCATAACTTACTCAAAATTGCATAATTAATTACATAAAACCCGTATTAGTTACGGGTATTACAGGGAATATCCTTATTCCTAAGCTTCTTAGTCTCGTACATCAATATTTCCACCGGAATCTCTTCGTAACTTAGATCCGGCTTCAATTGCTGATGTAGGGACTCGTTTCCTAGCACGTGGTTCGGGTCAGCTAAGTACTTTCGTAGGGTTGAGACGTGGAACACGTCATGTACTTGCGATAGTGATGCTGGCAGCTCTAGTTGATAGGCTACCTCACCAACCCGTTTTACTATTCGAAAAGGACAAATGTACCTAGGGCTTAGTTTCCCTTTCCTCCCGAATCTTTTTACGCCCTTCATCGGCGATACATTTACGAACACCATATCGCCTTCGTCAAATTCCAGTGGTCGACGTCTTCGATCTGCGTAGCTTTTCTGTCGACTCTGTGTCGTTCGCATTCGTTCGCGTATCATGGCAATAGCCTCTGTCATTTCTCGTACGATGTCCGGGCCTAACATTGCTCGTTCACCAACCTCGTCCCAATGTACTGGGGATCTGCACCTACGCCCGTATAGCACTTTGTATGGTGCCATCCCAATGGTGACGTGGTAGCTATTGTTGTACGAGAACTCGATTAGTGGGAGGTACCTACTCCAATTCCCTTTGAAATCGAGTACGCATGCTCGGTGCATGTCCTCCAACGTCTGTATCGTCCGCTCGGATTGACCGTCCGTCTGTGGATGGTAGGCGGTACTAAAGGACAACTTCGTTCCCATCGCTTTTTGCAAGCTCGTCCAGAACTTCGATAGAAATCTGGAGTCGCGATCCGAGACTATCGATGATGGAACGCCGTGCCGTCGTACTATCTCTTGAATGTAGAGTTCGGCGTACCGCTCCATGGTGAACGTCGTGCTAATAGGTAGGAAATGGGCAGACTTTGTTAGTCTGTCAACGATTACCCAAACTGCGTTATGCCCTTTCGCATTCCTCGGCAGTCCTACTACGAAGTCCATGGTAATGTTATCCCATTTCCATTCCGGAATGGGTAACGGTTGCAGAGTTCCCGCCGGCCTTTGATGCTCGGCTTTTATCTGCTGGCACGTCAGGCATTGGCTCACGAATGTTGCTATGTCCTTCTTCATTCCTGGCCACCAATAGTTTTCCTTTAAGCCTCTGTACCTCTTCGTTGCTCCTGGATGTACAGAGTACGCCGTGGCGTGTGCTTCCGTCATTATAGTCCTTCTTAGTTCGGCGTCGTCTGGCATGTACAACCGGTTCTTGAAGTACATCCGTCCGTCTTCCCGTATTATGAGATCTCCAGCCGGTGGTTCCTGTTGCACTTCCTTGATCTTCATATAAAGCTCGTCGGCGGCTTGCGCTGTCTTAATTCGCTTTAACAGCGTAGGCTGCAGGGTCAAAGCTGCTAATTGCGCCTCGACTTCGCCTAGTCATACGACATCAACTTCCAGTAGCTGCAGTTCCGTGCTCACTGCTTTTCGGCTTAAGGCATCGGCTACTATGTTCGCCTTGCCTGGGTGGTTGTTGATTACGCAATCGTAATCCTTGACTAGTTCTAACCACCTCCTCTGCCTCATATTCAGCTCCTTTTGGGTAAAGAAGTACTTGAGGCTCTTGTGGTCAGTGTATATCTCACACCGCTCTCCATAGAGATAATGCCTCAAGATCTTGAGAGCAAAGACCACTGCTTTCAACTCTAGGTCGTGCGTCGGGTAATTCTTCTCGTACTCCTTCAGTTGACGAGAGGCGTATGCTACTACATTCCCGTTCTGCATTAGCACACACCCTAACCCGTTCTTCGACGCATCGCTGTAAACGGTAAACCCTCCAGTTCCCGATGGTATTGTGAGAACTGGGGCCGTCGTAAGCCTTTCTTTCAGTTCCTGGAAACTCCGTTCACATTCCGTGGTCCACTGGAACGGTGTATTCTTCTTAGTCAGCCTCGTCAGTGTAGACGCTATTTTTGAGAAGTCCTTTATGAACTTCCTATAGTACCCTGCCAGACCGAGGAAACTTCGTACATCCGTCACATTCGTCGGTCTGGGCCAATTGCTAATTGCGTCTATCTTGCTCGGGTCTACGGGGATTCCTGCTCCGAATACTATATGCCCCAAGGGCAACTTGGTCAAGCCAGAATTCGCACTTCTTGAACTTGGCATACAGTTGCTTGTCCCATAAGGTACTCAGAACTATTCTCAGGTGTTCTTCGTGCTCCTCTTTCGTCCTTGAGTAGATTAGGATGTCGTCTATGAAGACGATGACAAACCTATCTAGATAGGGTTTGAACACCCGGTTCATTAAGTCCATAAAAGCTGCGGGCGCATTAGTTAGCCCGAATGGCATCACAAGGAACTCGTAATGGCCATAACGGGTACTAAAGGCCGTCTTCGGGACATCTTCCTTCCGGATCCTCAATTGATGATAGCCCGACCTTAAATCGATCTTGGAGAAAACCGTTGCACCTTGCAGTTGATCGAACAGATCGTCTATCCTAGGGAGTGGGTACTTGTTCGTGATTGTCAACTTATTCAACTCCCTGTAGTCTATGCATAACCGCATGGATCCATCCTTCTTCTTCACGAATAGCACCGGCGCTACCCAGGGAGAGAAACTCGGCTATATGAACTCCTTCTGCATGAGTTCGTCGAGTTGATCCTTTAACTCCTTCATTTCTGTCGGTGCTAGCCGATATGGGGTCTTAGATACTGGTGCCGCTCCAGGTACCAGATCTATAGCAAACTCTATTTCCCGTTCTGGTGGTAGTCCCGGTAACTCCTCGGGAAATACGTCGGGGAAGTCCTTGACTATCGGCACTTCCTCGAATTTCGGGGAGGCGTTCTCTTCCGACTTGATAGCGAATACAAGATAGGCTTCGCACCCCGATCTGATCAGTCGTTGGGCTTTCAACGCTGATATCCTAGAGATCATGGTCCCTTTACTAGTCCCTACAAACTTAAGGGGTTCATCCCCGTCCGTATTGAGCTTGACTATCTTGCGGTGGCAGTCTATGACAGCTCCGTACTTCGATAGCCAATCCATTCCAAGGATCACCTCATAATCATTCATGGGGATAATTATGAGGTCTATGGGCAGTTCCTTATCCCCGATTACTATTGGGAAATCCCGTAAAACTTGATTTAGTTTGGGTGGGATTCCCGTTTGGAACTGTTACCCTAAACTCGCACTCAGTTCGGTGAGGCGTTACTCCTACCCTCTTGACATACTTAGTAGACGCGAACGAGTGTGTCGCTCCTGAGTCGACTAGGATGCATGTGGGGGTTTCATAGACGAGGAGGGTACCTGTCACCACGGCCGGGTTGTTTTCCGCTTCTTCGGAGGTTATAGTGTAGACTCGGGCCAGTACCCTTGGTGGTGCTGCTTGGTTTCCCGCTTGGCTCCCGGACCCACCTTCCGGACATGCCCTCAGGTAATGGCCTGTCTTGCCACATTTGAAGCAGACAGCATTCTGGGAGTTGCAGGCTCCCGGGTGTCTCCGTGCGCACTTCGGGCATACGGGTAGGTCCAGCTGGGATCTACCCTGATTGGGGTTGAACTGTGGGGGTGGTCCAGGTCGATTCTGGAGTCCCTGCTTCCCTTCCTTGGCAATGAATTGCCGCTTTGGATTGCCCCCGCTCCCTTGCGGCCCTTGTACAAATTTGCGCTTTGCTTCTTGGGCGCGAGCAATCCTGGCCTCTGCCTGCTCCGCCACAAGCGCTCTCTCAGCTACTTGTGCATACGTGGCCCCTTGTACTCCCGCCATGCTTACATCCCGATACAGCTCGGGCTTCAACCCTTCCATGAACCGCTCGACATTGAGCGCGTTCGTGCTAACCATATGAGCAGCAAACCTTGAAAGCTGCTCGAACTTCCTGATATACTCCGCCACTGTCATTGCCCCTTGGCGGAGGTTGATGAACTCATTCATCCGCTGGGCTCTGACAGGGGCGGTGTAGTACTTTCCTCGGAAAATCTCCTTAAACCATTCCCAGCTCATCGTTAGTGGGTTTTCGATGGATGAGACGGTGTCCCACCAGTGTCCGGTGCTCCCCCTCAGCAGGTAGGCAGCGCACATGACCTTCTCCGCCTCAAGGGTGCGGCTGTGCTGGAACATGTTCTCCAGCGTCCTCAGCCAATCCTCGGCGGATGTGGGGTCTACAACATCCTCAAACAGTGGGGGATTAAGCTTCCCGAACCTCTCCCCGATCATCTCAATTCGTTCGGGCGGGGGAGGTAAGTTGGCTGATTGCCCACCAGCGTTTTTCTGTTGGATCATCTGTTGGATCTGGGTCGATTGTTGCCGGACCAGTTCTGTTAGTTGCAGGATGGTAGCATCCCGGCTATCGTTAGGGTTACTGGTATCCCTACCCTGGTCCGACTCCCTACTTCCTTCACCCCTAAGTCTAACCATCTTCTCAACCTATCCTGGTAATCCCTAAGGCCAATAAATTAAACCATACAAGCAATTCACATAACATAGTACTTACGAGCAAGGCCGCTTCCATGCTTTTGAGTGTGTGTGTATGGACAGTCTGCAGGACCTGTGACCGAAGCTCTGATACCACTCTTTCAGGCCCCGTTGTCCCGCCCTCGTATTTCCGTTCTAATCCTAAGTATCTAATGCTTTATTATCGCGCAAAAGCGTAAAAATGCGAATAAAATTTTTCCTTTTAAAACTACGTGCGGAAGTCTTATACACATGTCAAAAGAATGTTCGCAAATCGTTCTACAATTCATCATAGTCATGTCTATACAGAAGACAAGTGTGTGTGTGTGTGTGTGCAGCCAAAAGCTTCCTATGCGCCCGGCCTTCACAGGTCGTCATCCATACACACACTCCCACCTCAAAAGCAGTCGGATAGCTTCAAAAGATCGGCCTCGCATAAAAGTCGGATCACATACCGTGATCGTCGGTACCTACAACACGTAACATAAACAATGAGCCACCGAGGCTCAGTAAGCAGAAGTTATGCATGCATGCACGTGTCCTAAAGAACGACAATCCACGCCGTTGTTTTCTAACGCTCATACTCTTTTTCTTATACTCGTACTCTTTTTCTCATACTCTTACTTCATACGGGCCCTCGGCTTTCAATCCCACTATGCGCCATCTTATAGAGATCTCATGTGTGGAGGTTCACACACTAGAAGGTCACCCGAAGGAATCTTTCCTTACTCAGTGTGGCCTCCACGCGAGCGCTTCTCACTGGTAGCCAACACCGAGGCCACAAACCACGGAGGTCACCCGAAGGAATCTTCCCTCCGGGTAGTGCTTAACACGCTAGAAGGTCACTCAAAGGAATCTTCCCTTACTCAGCGTGTGCCCCGGGCCGCATCCTCCAGGTTGCATCTCCCGCATACGGGGTATTTCCCCCAGCCTCTTATACAGGCCTTATAGCTTCATTCGCCTTACTGGCTGCATAGGGGAAGCCGTGACTCTTCATTCGAGTCGACACAGACGCCAATATCGGCGAGTATACATCGCACACAGGCGATCTTACGCACGCTCATACCTCGCGTCTTATACACTACGTATGCGTGCAAATGCTCATGCTATGCTCATGTACATATTCTAATCATGCCATCATGCACATAATTTAATCGTATCATACGTACACATTTCATACAAAATTCACGAGCACGTACGTAATTCACATAATTGGACGCAGGCAAGTTACGTGTCGTAGTTGAATTTCTACTTACTTGTCGTCCACGCGAAATTAGTATTCTCCCCGTTCGCTCCTAACGTACGACCTTTAATCATAAACATTATTAGTATTGCGCCTTTGTAAGATACCTAAGTCGAATTAATTTATCTAGCTTCATAAATTTCGTTAGGCTATAAATCGCTAGTTTCGAGTCTAGGCTAAGTCCCCTGTCCAATAAATTCCTAAGTAAGGTTAGTATCGATTGTTAGTTGTTCGATTCATTCGATTTGTGGAGCTTGAAATCGTCCGATTCCGTGTGTGAAATAGTTAGAGAAATTCGGCCAATATGTATGTTATTTAATTTAAGTCGATCGATTAGATAAGCGTGGATTTGCCCGATTCCTCGTTCATGCAATTTGCCCGATTTGTGTAGGCGTAGGTCATGGTTTCGCCCGATTTCCCTTGCATGCAAAATGGCTCGACTCGATTGCTTGGAGTTCCATCGGCCGATTTGTAAATCGCCGTGTTCTTTCATCATCATGACGTCATCCCGAAATCGTGCATGGTGTGGGAAATTGTTTTCGGCCGATTTGAGGACTTGCAGAGATGGAGATCGCCGAGCGTTGGTCTCGACTTTCAAATCGCCCGATTTGTCATAGGTTGCATAGCATTTCGCCCGATTTAGTGTTTGCTAAGCTTGTCTTCGGCGATTTGTTCTCCTCATGCCACGTGTAATATCTGCTTAAGTTATCCGATTTATCGCTTGAAATCGCCCGATCTTAGTTTGCACTTCAATTTGTCCGACTCAAGAAAACCCTCAAATCGCCCGACTTCGAGATTTTCTAGAGTTTGAATTGCACGATTAATTTGTTCCATACGTTTAATTTAATCGATTCCTCACGTGAAACATTTCGCCGTGTGTTAGTATTAACTCAAAATCGCCCGATTTACTAGGTTTTCTATTAGCACGATTAGTTGAGGCTTCGATTGGGTCTAATGCTTCCCAAGCTAAATCGCCCGATTCGTCGTTAAATCCTCCCAGAATTTTTCTATGTTCTAAGGCTCCCTTCTTGGGAACGAAATCTCTAAGTTCTAAGTCGTATATAAAGTAGTTCCTAACACTGATTTACTTAAATCGGGGCCCTATCACGAGCTTATACCTCTCATTTAGGTCTTTTTCGAAATCTTCTTCAATTACTTTGCCTTTAATGCCATTAATACCTTCAACTACACCTAGTGTACGAAATTAAGAGCTTAAGGAAGAGTATTTACTTACCAACTTCGAAGTCCTAAGCTGATTTGAGCACTCTTGTCCGAATTTTGCCTCGGTTCTTCCCCTTGCCCTTCCCTTGCTTTCGTTAGTTTCTTGAGGGGTTAAAGTGTTTAGATAATTTTCTATTTTAGATATTTTCCTTGGCTTTTTGTTGGGTAGGGCATGGGCTTTTCCTAATTCTAGGGAAAATTGTCCCCATTTTGGGCCTTTCTCTCAATTTTGGACCCATTTTAATTCCTTAGCCCAAAATAAAATTCCTAGTCCAACTATAGTTAATCATTTCCTTCGCTATTTCTTCGAAAATTCCTCTTCGTACATTTGGGGTCATCGCGAACACCAAGAATCCTTGGCGCTTAATCGCACGTAATTTCCCATGTAAATCACGGGCATAATATTTATACATCACTTAAGCATTCAACATATACGCAATTATCATTAAATCATGTAAAGCACACCCGAAATTTATTGGCCGACCTAATTTGCGGGGACCGGGGTCCTACACGAATGGTTGCTTTTCATTTTATAAAATTAATTTATTTTATGGATGTCCTTATGAGAAGAATGGTCTATATTTGCTTGAGATGGAAAAACAAGTTTTGAATATCAATAACAAAATATCCAAGATTTCTCATGAGAGTACGACGCTTATGTGGCATTGTCGCCTAGGTCATATAAATGAGAGACGCATTAAGAAATTACAGTAGGACTTCTTGGTCAATTTGATTTAGAATCAATTGAGACATGCGAATCTTGTTTGATCGGGAAGATGGTTAAAGCGCCTTTCACCAAAAGAGGCGAAAGGGTGAATGACCTACTAGGATTAATACATAGTGATGTGTGTGGTCCGATGAGGACTAATGCTCGAGGAGGTTATCAATACTTCATTACATTTACTGATGATTTCAGCAGATACGGTTATGTCTACTTGATGAGACACAAATCTGAATCATTTGAAAAGTTCAAAGAATTCAAGAATGAAGTTGAGAACCAGCTCAACAAGAAAATAAAAGCCCTACATTCGGACCGTGGAGGTGAATATTTGAGCACAGATTTTGGGGTTTATCTTAAAGAATGTGGAATTGTTTCATAATTGACTCCTCCTGGAACGCCACAATGGAATGGTGTTTCTGAAAGGCGGAACAGAACCTTGTTGGACATGGTTCGATCTACGATGAGTCAAACTGAACTTTCTCTTTCCTTTTGGGGTTATGCGCTTGAAACTGCTGCGTTCACACTAAACCGAGTTCCTTCTAAGTCTGTAGAAAAGACACCGTATGAGATGTGGTTTGGTAAGGTACCAAATATGACATTTCTGAAAATTAGGGGTTGTGACGTTTACGTCAAAAGGTTGATGGTTGATAAACTTGGCCCTAGACCAGATAAATGCTTCTTCGTAGGATATCCTAAAGAAACCAAAGGATATTAACATTCAGAGAACAAAGTGTTTGTTGCTCGGCATGGCGTTTTCTTGGAGAAAGAGTTTCTCACACGAAAAGCAACTATAGTACCGTTAGACTTGAAGAAATTCAAGGGACACTACAAGATGATATTGTTATGGGTTATCATGTGTCCCAACCCATGATAGCTTCCACCAGCGCGAGTCAAGAAGAACCAATTTCGCAACAAGTTGCGGAAGAGGCTCAAGTATTGCCTCAAGTTGATTCGACATCGGTCGAAGTTGAACAACCACAAATTGTTGCGGAGGAGGTTCAGCCGGAAGAACAACCTTTACGTAGGTCAACACGGATAGTCCGAATGCCTGCGAGGTTCATGGGACTACATGAGATATTGGTATTAGATACCGAGGACCCAATGACTTATAGAGAAGCATTAGACAGACCTGACTTTGATGAGTGGCTAGGAGCATGAAATCCGAGATGCAGTCCATGTACAACAATCAAGTTTGAAACTTAGTCGACCTTCCTGATGGTGTAAAAGCCATTGAAACAAATGGGTTTTCAAAAGGAAGACAGACATGGATGGTAATCTGACTACATACAAGGCACGACTGGTAGCGAAAGGTTTCAAACAAGTTCAAGGAGTTGACTATGACAAAACTTTCTCACCAGTAGTTATGTTTAAGTCGATTCGGATCCTTCTAGCAATTGCCGCATTTCACGACTATGAAATATGGCAAATGGATGTTAAAACTCCATTTCTAAATGGTGATTTAGAGGAAGATGTGTACATGACACAACCAGAAGGTTTTGTAGATCCATTGAATGCTAGGAAGGTATGCAAGCTTCAGAAATCTAATGGGTTGAAGCAAGCATCACGAAGTTGGAACAAACCCTTCGATAAAGAGATCAAAATGTTTGATTTTATCAAGTGCGAAGAGGAACCTTGTGTATACAAGAGAACTAGTGGGAGTGCAATAGTTTTTCTAGTACTGTATGTAGATGACATACTTCTTATCGGCAATGATATTCCATCACTGGAGTTTGTCAAATGCTCGTTAATGAAAGTGTTCTCGATGAAGGATTTGGGCGATGCTGCTTACATTATGGGCATCAAGATCTATAGAGATAGATCGAAGAGACTCATTGGATTGAGTCAAAGTGCATATATTGAAAAGGTGTTGAAGCGATTTTCTATGCAAGATTGCAAGAAAGGTTTCATACCTATGTCACATGGTATACATTTAGCAAGAATCAGTGTCCTAAAACACCTGATGAGCTAAATGAGATGAGTAGGGTCCCATATGCTTCGGCAATTGGATCTATCATGTACGCCATGATATGTGGGGCGACCCTCATTTTCTAATTACGATTAGTGGCGGATTTCCGCAATGTAAGCCGCGGAAGGTACGTCTAATTAAAACTTTTTCCTAAAATAATATACACTAATATAAAAATCCGTCTACATCGTTATCTCTGTACACGGGCCGAAGCCCCAAATATATCAAAAGAACCAAAAGTCTTAAAGCCGCTCCACAGGTCTTCATCCATGTACCGCACCGCCCTCAAAAGTCCGTGGAGCACCGCCACCAGCCGCGTCAGTCTTGACGCGCATCAGCGTCAGACTCAGTACCTACAACACGTAAACACTGAGCAATTTGCCTAGTAGGTGAATAAAGTGCACGTATGCAAGTGTGCACTCAACCCCAATCCCAATATCTCACAACATGATATAATGCACACTCTACTTTTCCCACATTCCTATTTCACACAACACAGGGCCCTAGGTTAGGCTCGACACCCTCGCGCGCAAAAGACTACTGGGAGGCCAGCCCCAAGTCTCGCGGCAGCCTACCCTGGTAGTGCGCTGGACGATCACGCCAATGGCCTCCTACCGGGTCGCTCCGTACCAAAAGCATACACTGATAGTGCACTGGACGCTCACGCCAATGGCCTCCTATCAGGTCGCACAAAAAACTCATCCGGCGGTATGCACCTCGGGACGGTCACGCCTGAGTAGACAGATCGATCACGCCTGTCTCCGCCAGGTGCCCAGTGAGCCCAACCTCGACTCCTCTAAGAGTCACCAATTACAAGCATCTCATTCTACCCCTTACGTCAATATCTCGTATCACTATCGTCTCACTACGATACACCCATCTCTCTCCCTGACGTGATATGCACGTGCCATGCACATACAGGAAATCTCATATAACATGATTTATATCAAACGTATGTAGAACAGATAAAGCACATAAAATCATGTAAGTCACGTAAATCATCGAATCACTTGGAAACACATAAATTCACATTTGTGTTTACGTATTGTAGATGGATAATCCACCTACCTGTCCTCCTGATGAAGTTAGTCACGAAGTCGGGTAAATTTCCTACGCTTCGATCCTCTGAATATTGAAAATAATTTCACATCAATAAATTTACTAAGTCATAATAAGTTTCGAAAATGCTAAAATTATCAAAACCCTAAAATTATGAAAACCTAAAAATAATGAAATCCTTTAAAATAAATAAACCCTAAAATGCTAAAATTACTAATTATCGAAAACTTATTATATTTCGAAATCTTTGTATGATGTAATTATCACATCTCGAAACCTTTCTATAATATGTCGAAATCTATGTAAGATACAGATGTCGAGTTCTGGAATGACCTTATTGAGATCTTTTGAAAGATAAATATCGAAATATCCATGCAATGTCGAGAACTCATTATTGAAAAGTAAATATCGATATCATCAAACAATCTCGAGATTTTTAATAAGCTTGCCGAGATCTTTTGTTGGGAGACAAATGACGAGGTCATATCAAGTCTTATAAATGTCGAGACCTCTTATTATATATACCTCGAAATCTTACAAATAACTAATGTCAAGGCCTATTACATTTCGAGCTCAGTAAATATCGAGACTATATTGCATATGTCGACATCTTCCTATAACATTCCCTACTTTCTATGATACATTAACATCTCGATATCTAATTATGGTAGGATACAATGTCGAGATCTAATATCAATACACCTCGAAATCCTTCTCTAAAGCCTCTCCAAATTTTTATAATGTAGACCTCGAGATCTTCTAATTGAATTCATACTAGTGTCGCAAACTATGATACATTTCGAGATCTTGATAAATGTCGAGAACCTTGCTAACATGGTAATGCCGAAAACCCTAATATTACAAAACCCCAAAAAATGAAATTCTTATACTATCAATATTAGCTTCAGAATTGATTTCTAACCCATAATACGGTACCCTGAAATTCAACCTTCGTCATTAATATTTTATATACTGGATCCTAAGTGCTAATTAACATACATGGTTTATAACATCTTAATAAAATAAGATATCAGAAAACTTTTGAAATCTAAGGAAACCCTAGGATGTCGAAATATCAGTTCCCATCCCTCATGTACAAATCGTGAAAAGCTTACATGTTGAACTCGTCTACTTATCTTATTCTAAGAATGCTTATATGTTCATGAACTACCCTAAAGCTTATTAAACATATCAAGCACGATAATTTCCCATACCTTATTTTGAAAATCCTTGCTTCGTTTTGAGGTGGCTCAGCTCTTTGAGTTTGTCGTTTGATGCTTAGAGTGTTGAGGTTTTTTATGAGATATATATGAAGTCTTGAACTTAGGGATCGATTGGACAACTTGCTTAACGATGAAATTTTCCTTTGAGCCTAAGTAAACCCATTCTTAGCTGTATTTAAATAAATTTTTGGGCCTAGATTTCGAACATTAGGTCTAGGCCCATTTCCATGTATCATTTTATTAATATTATTTAAGCTCTGAAATTCCTTTGGAAATATTATACTTAAATTTCATCATCAACTTCCTACTTAACAAATTATATTGTTATTTTACATCAAAATCCCGTATTAGAATTTACGGGTATCACAATATGCACTCGTCATGACGTGTCATACGCGCTTAGTGTGGCAAGTAGATACCGAGCAACTCCGGGCATAGCACATTGGCGTGCAGTTAAAAATATTCTCAAGTACCTGAAAAGGACTAAGGATATGTTACTTGTTTATGGTGGTGAACATGTTTATGGTGGTGAACATGAGCTCGTTGTAAAAGGTTACACTGATGCTAGTTTTCAAACCGACCATGATGATATGAGATCGCAATCAGGATATGTATTTCTGCTCAATGGAGGTGCTGTTAGTTGGAAGAGTTCCAAACAGGAAACAACAGCAGATTCCACTACTGAGGCAGAATACATAGTTGCTTCTGAAGCGGCTAAAGAGGGATGTTGGATAAGAAAGTTCGTAACTGAGCTCGGTGTAGCTCCTAGTATTGATGGAGCTATTGCTCAAGCAAAAGAGCCTAGGTCACACCAAAGATCCAAACATGTTCTACGTCGTTACCACTTAATACGAGAAATCTTTGATAGAGGTGATTAGAAGGTTTGCAGAGTCGATTCCGCCGGCAACACAGCCGACCCACTGACAAAACCTTTACCTCAAGCCAAGCACACTTCTCATAGTGAATCTATGGATATTAGATACGATGGAAATTGGCTTTGAATTTTTTTATATGATTATTCTGAGGACCCTTGTTTATAGCTACATGCATAGAGATGTTTGGTTTTGGCTTTAGATCAAGTGGGAGATTGTTACTATTGTGATCAAGAAGCCAACATCTATATTGTTGCGCCTTTTATTGTCACGAATTGAACGATTTATATCATTTTGTTCCTTGAGTAAATTAGTTATTTATGGGTCATTTAAGTCGATGACTTAGATTGTAGAATTCCATATTGAATTAAATAATATTTACTCTAAATTATCCTTAATCTCGATATTTAGCATGGACCACTAATTATCATGTTTAAGATTAATGTGTGGATTAAATGATAGTTATATTCTACAAACTATTTGATAAAGAGTTATCAATTTAATCAAACAGATATATAATGGAGATTATGTATCGGATAGACCCGAAATGAAACATACTATGGATTGTGTTTGTGACATTAATGTTTCATACGTGTCTTGAATACTATAATATGAGATGTTCATTTTTCAACACTAGAAATGTGTGTCTGTTAACATCGTTCAACGTTAGCCGTAAAAGGTAACTATACGGGTGGTGTTACGACAAGCGTGACTAGTGCAGTGGATTATGTTCATCAAGAATATTTTGTCCCTCATATTTTATGAGTGATAATATCCACGAGCCCCTTGATAAAAGTGATATCGTAATGCATGCAATGTGATTAAGAGCAATCATATTTACGATAAACTTTTGGAATCAAGAAATAAATAAGTTGCGAGGATGACACATTCCTACCTTGAACTTATTTAGGATATTATGTGACAAAGAATTGACACGGACAATTGCTGCTTTAGGATGGTGATACGTATATGAGATACTTATTATCTATGTCACTTGGGTAATCTTAATGTATTTGCTAGGTACCACTTATAATTTATAGAATTAGAATGAGTTTTCTATTGCCAACGTGACATAGATCCTACTGGGTCACACCGAAAAGAAAAAGATCAAAGAGACTAATTTTTGTATATTACATGGAGGCGTAAATATAATGACAAATTAATTATAAGATAATTTATTTGATCATCACATGATACAAAATAAATAAGATTCATATATATGATATGAGTTTATGATAAATATATTTGATATATATTTTAACATTCATTTATGGATGGAAAGGATTTAGTTGAAGGAATTCGGCTCCCACAAATTATGCAATTTAACGTGTGAGGGAAGTTACCATTATTTAATTAAGATCTTGGTGTATCACGTTACATTACATCCATTATATAATATATGGCTAATTGCTATAATTATGGCAGAGTATCGCATTGTATATTATCCTTAATAGGTTAATTGTTATGATTATGGTATAATGATCTTTGACTAACATTGAAAGGAATAATTGGGAATCTTATCCAACCATGAGATGGATGGATAAATATCAGCCGAGACCTTCAATAAACGTGTACCTTTTCTATGACATCTATGAGATTTTGAGTGTTCTTACGTAAGGAAGAAAAAGGTGTTTTTCGGTTCTTTGCGGATTAGTGAATCAAGCTACATCGTCCGAGTATTTTCTAGCCGGAGAAAGGACGATTCTTTGATCTAATTCTTGGTGGGTACCGGTGGAGATACCATACTTTTGGTATTATCAAACATCGCTTATCTCGAAGAAAGAACAGGTATACCTCTATAAACTAGTTAGGTTTTAATTCGCATGGATCCTATCGGAATCGGTTGATATGTTGATATAAAATTTTAATTTTCCACTGCGTGTAATACGTGATTATGTGCACCGATTCGTTACAGCCCTTAAGGTAGCGCAGAATCGTTTTAACCGCGAGCATATGGGATTCTTTGGGATCGGCTTGAAAACGGGCACATAAGCAGGTGGCAAACATGATATCCGGCCGGCTCGAAGTGAGGTATAGAAGAGATCCAATGATGCTGCGATACAGTGTGATGTCGACCGATTTACCAGAGGGATCGTCATCCAACTTGCAGCTTGGTGAAATAGGAGTGCTGAGAGGCTTGCTCTGATCTTGATGAAATTTCTTCAGAATATCCTTGATGTATTTTGTCTGACTGATGAAAATCCCATCATCGAGCTTCCTGACTTGAAGTCCTAAGAAGAACGGCATCTCTCCCATGTGACTCATCTCGAATTTTCTTTTCATGAGATCTCCAAACTTCGTGCAGAGCCGAGGATTTGTTGATCCAAATATGATGTCGTCGACTAAACTTGGACGACCATCAGATCTTTGTCTTGCCATTTGATGAAGATGGTTGTGTCTATTGTTCCTCGTATGAATCCATATTTACGAGGAATTCACTCAGGACATCGTACCAAGCACGGGGGGCTTGTTTTAGGCCATAGAGAGCCTTGTCCAATCGATAGACGTGATCGGGAAATTCTTGATCAACGAAGCCTTCCGACTGAGCTACATAGACTTCTTCTTTTAACACGCCATTGAGAAAGGCGGTCTTAACATCCATCTGATAGACTTTGAAATCTTTGTGAGCCGCATAAGCCAGGAGAAGGTGGTTAGCTTCGATTCGGGCAACACGAGCATAAGTCTCGTCGTAGTCGATGCCTTCCTGTTGATTGTATCCCTTCGCAACTAGCCTTGCTTTGTTCCGGATCACTTCACCATCTTCATTTTTCTTGTCTTTGAATACCCATTAGTTCCGACAATTGTTTTCCCATGCGGACGAGGTACTAAGGTCCACACTTTAAGACGTTCGAATTGATGAATTTCATCATGCATTGCTATTACCCAATCCGGGTCGTGAAGTGCGTCTGCTACCTTGGTAGGTTCGTTTTGGCTTAAGAAGCAGCTGAAGAGGCTGTGTTGACGACGTGTCCTTACTCCGCTTGAGGGCTCGCCAATTATCTGATCAACCGGGTGAGCTCTAGTCCACTTGCGCTCATTTGGGAATGCTGAAGGCGATGCGTCAGCCGTTTGTGGGTCTAGATCTGCAAAGTTCTCTGGTTGTTCATTTGTGTGAGGAAGTTCCAAATCAGCACTTGGAGAGAGCGACTGATGATTCTTTCTCAACACCCACGGTAGTTTCTTCATTATTCTAAGGCAAGTCTGAATCGGTTGAAGTAGGAACTGGTTAAGAGCTTGGTACATCGGCCTTTTCAGGTGGAAAATCCACTATAGGTGTAGCATTGTGTGACCGATATACTGGCTCGAAGAGAGAGTGCAAATCGTCTAATGCAAGTCTCATAGCTTCTTCTGACGTTGAATTCGGAGTTGTTGCCTTCTTCTGTTGGTTTTGTGCCAACACACCAGTGAAAACAGGTTCTGAACTGTTATATTTAGAAGCTATCGGGTTGAGTATGGGTCCTGAACTGAGGTGTGCAGGAGCCATCCGGTTAAGCACGGGTCCTGGACTGACTTGACTAGAAGCCAACTCCGCCACTTCGTGGAAAGTGACGTTGTAGCTTTCTTTGATTGTGTGGTTGGACTTGATGTATACTCTGTACGCTTTCGAGGTTGAAGAATACCCGATGAAAGTGGCTTCGAATGCTTTAGGGTCGAACTTAGCACGTTGCTCTCGGTCGTTCGCCACAAAGCATTTGCACCCGAAGACTTTAAAGAATGAAATGTTGGGTACTTGTTAGTTGATAATTTCGTACGGAGTCTTGTCGAAGCGCTTGTGAATCACCATCCTGTTTTGAGTGAAACAGGCAGTATTTACTGCTTCCGCCCAAAGAAAATGTGGAAGTCCAGAATGAGCATCGTACGCGCGGCTTCCACTAGTGTTCTGTTCTTTCGTTCGACTACCCCATTCTGTTGAGGAGTCTTGGCGGCTGAAAATTGTTCACTTATCCCAAGTTTCTGATAAAAATTACTGAGACATCTGTTCTTGAACTCAGTGCCATTGTCTGTTCGAATGACTTGTATAGTCTGCTGCAGCAAATTTTGAGTAGTGTTCACGAAATTGATGATCAAGTCCACTGTCTCATCTTTTGTTCGGAGAAACCTTGTCCAAGTGTAGCGAGAGTAGTCATCGACTATGACCAGTAGATACTTGCGTCCATTAATACTCTGTTTCTTCATCGGGCCACAGAGGTCCATATGCAGCAGTTACAGAGGACGTGAAGTAGAGGCTACTTGTTTGATATGATGAGATGCTCACTTCATTTTTCCTAATTGGCACGCCGAACATTGATGCTCTTTTTGTAAAGGTATAGTTGGAAGACCATGAACCAACTTTTTCTTTGAGAGATGTTGAAGAGCTTTGAGGTTGAGATGAGACATGCGTTGATGCCATAAGCTGTTCCTCTGAATTACAATCTGAGAGATGAGGCAGACAGATGTCGACGGCCGCACGGTTGATCGTGTAAAGATTGGATTTTCGAAGTCCGTAGAGGAGTTCTGTGTCCTGACTATCCAAAATTCTGCACCGGTCAGCATGAAAGACTACCAGGAACCCTTTATCACAGAACTGACCTATGCTGAACAAGTTATGGCGGAGGCCTTCGACGTATGGGACATCTTTTATAGTCAGATTCTTCATAATGATATCCCCACGTTCTAGAATCGGGGCTGAATCGTTGTTTCCAAACCTGACTTTGCCGTTAGGATGGTCTTTGTAGTTGCTCAACAGTTCTTGATTTCCTGTCATGTGTGTGGAGCAACCAGAATCGAGGTACCACACATGATGGATCTGCAAAAACAATTTAGAGAGCTTTAGGTACCCATTTAACATGGGTCCTCTCAGATTAGCAGATAAGATTTCAGGTTCAGATATAGTTCCTAAATTATTACTTGAGGGAGTCTTGACAACCCATTTCACTTTTGGAGAAGTGGCTTTGGGTGCTGCCTCTTTAGGTGACTTGTCAGTTTCGGCTTTCGTCGTCCTAGGCGAAGATTTAGGAACCCATTTTGGTTGAACCTTGCAGGGAAAATTAATTTCAGCACGTACAAATGCTTTGGTAGGTTTGATCGAGGAAAAGATCTTTTCTTGTGATAGTCTTCTAAGGTGCTTGGGGGATATAATCTCTACGGGATACCTTAGGTGAGGACAGTCATGTATGGCGCCATAAGCTTTCTTTATGGCTGGATCTTGTTTCCTACTAGTTTTCCTAGTGGCATTTGTTTCAGAATGATTAATTTTTGTTTTCGATGTGGAGCCTATTTCGAAATAAGTGCTTCTAAATGTGATTGGTTTGACGGAGTGTGTAGAAGCAATTATTTGAAACGAGGAAATGGCTCTTTTATTTTACTGAGTGTCTTTTATTTTTGCAGAAGGAGAAACGATATTGGAAACATTCGACTTTATTGACTCCTTTTCTATTTTTATTCTAGACACCCACGCCTTCGTATCGAGTGCTGGTCCTACGCTCCCTGTAGACGTGAATGAAATAGTGTTAGGCTTAGCACTTCTAATAATAGGTTTAAGATCTACTGAAGGCGCTTTTTCAATTTTCACGCTTTTTGGAATAGCGTGTGATTTAGCTTGTGATGTTGAAGAAGCTTTGAGATTCTCAATCTCTCTTAGGAACTTTTTCTTTTCAGCTTTAAAATTCTCTCGTTCTAATTCTAATGAGCATCTTAACTCCTCTATTTTCCTAACAATAGGGGGTACATAGAGAGAATTTTCAGAATGATGATTTTGTGTTTCTTCTTTAATGGAAAGATCTTCAGGTAGTTCAATTGATTCAAGACTCCAACCTTTGGGAAGGTCCCTAATGTTGTAGCTTTGATTCAATTCTGTGTAGGAGAAGGGAATTTCAACCCTAGTCTTGGCTTTTCTTTTGGTTTCTTCTAAAGCATCTATTTCTTTAGCATTAGTAAAAACCATAAGATCTGTTAATCCTAAGCCCATGTATTGAATGTCGTAAAGTTGCTTACAATCAACTTTCGACAGACACCGTGGGTTCTCAAAGCCTAAGCCAAATTTATAATCATAAAATTCTAAGTCCATGAGTTGATTTAAGAATATTGTCTGTTCAGTCTGTCCCCTTCTAACAAGAAGATCTTCTAACTTTTTAACCTTAGTATATAACTTCTTTCGTTCTTCCCCAAACAAAGCATAGTTATTTTCTATTGTAATTTTGGAGACTTGACAAGCATCTAATTCTACACCAAGTTTACTAACTTTTGCATTTGATTCTTCTAATTGGGCTTCTAAGTTAGTAATCATAGTGGTAGCTTCGGTTATCCTACAATTGAGGGTGGCTTTCTCATTGAGATTCCTAACCAAACAATTGTAGTTATTTGCTAGCCTATCCTCCAATTCTTTAATCTTCACACTATACTGCTCTGTCTTAGATGAACTAGTCTCCCTAGAATGTAAGCTCTTAGTGAGTTCTTCTATCTTCTTATGGGAGCTTCTAAGTTCGGATTCGAGACTAGTGATTTTCTCTTTAGACCTAGACAATTTGTCTTCTACTTCCTTTATACATTTCTGCTCATGTTTCATGTTAGCGTATTCTATTTTATACGATTCTAACATGGTCAATAATGTGGAAGGGAGGTCTACCTCTTGTGAAGAGGTGGATGCGATCTCGTCGTCCGTTTGATTTGCGATTTCGGCGTCTGATTCATTGTCGAGATGGGCCATGAGGGCTAAATTCTCTTCTTCAGAACTTGATGTTTCCTCAAGCCATTGGTCTTGTTCGGCCATGAGAGCTACTCCAGCTTCCTTCTGTTTCGTCAATTGGAGCTTCCTGGAGTAGTAGTTGGCATCTCTCTTCTTCGGAAGAGTGCACTCTCTGGCGAAGTGACCTGGCTTACCACTGTTGAAGCACTTGTTAGCCTCCTTAGGATTCTTGACATCGAAGCTCTCTGGTGCACGTTCTTTGTTTTTAGAGCTTGTAGTCCGAAGTCGGTTGGCTGAGGTTGACGACTTCTTCTTGAAGTACTTCTTGCTCATCATTTGTCCTATGAGAGCTAACTGCTTTCCTAGTGCTTTCAGATTTGGCTCAATGTCGGAGTCCGACTCTTCCGACTCTGAAGGTGAAGGAGGCCTAACGGTCTTTTCCTTTCTTGATCTTGAGCTCCTCTTCTCCGAGACTAAGGCAACAGTGTCATCGTTCTGTTTACCTTTCTGCTCCTTGAGAATCTCGCTTATATCATCCTCACGCTGTGCGAGATTGTCAAACACGGCATGGACATCCAACTCCTCTAGATCTTTATTTTGTCGAATCTGAGTGGATATTTTCTTCCATTCCGCGGGCAGAGAAAATAGAAATCTGATATTTGTCTCCATGTTGGTCTTCATGATTTCTATCTTCCTCATCTCGTTGAGAAGAGTGAGGTATCTTTGGTAGATCTCGTATAGACTCTCGTCAGGCTTTGCTTTGAAGGAGTCGTAAGCGGTGAGAATGTTCGCCTTTTTGGCCTTATGCCAACTTCCGTCCTCTGCATCATTCTATGAAGTTCATCCCACATTCTTTTAGCCGATGAAAGGCTATCAATCTGTCGGTATATGTCGTTGGGGATGCCCTGCATGAGGGTGTTCATGGCTACTAGATCAGCCTTAGCTCGAGCCCTCTCCTCGATTGTGTACTCCCTAGGCTCCTAAAGTCGCCTAGTAGGAGGAATTGCAGGAGTGGCCGTACCGGGTACATGAACCCAGAATTGTGCTGGTCCCTGTTCGAGTGACTGCACTAGATTCTCGGCCTGATCTTTTAAAGCGATGAAATTTAGGAAGCGGCTTCTCCAAACGGTGTATTCGCCTCGTTGCAAAATCGGTGGACGGTTGTCATTTCCGAGTGAGTATGCATCCATTTTGTTTTGTATTTGAGTTGTTGAAGGATGGACGGTGTATTCGCTTCGTTAAGTGTTTTGAATGTTTGAAGATGATGTAATTGCTTCACAAGTGACAAAATTTGTTAGTAGCGTTTGATTCGAAAAATAGATCGAGAATTATTTTCGATTCAATCTTTAAAGTTTGATCAAAAATATTTTCGTCGAAATAGAGTGTACTGTGTAGTGTTTCGTGCGAGAAAGTCTGTCAGCGAAATATTTTTCGAGCGAAATAAATTGCCCAAAATTGTTGGGTCGAGAAAAATTTCAGATAGTGAATTTATTTCGATCGTAAAGAAACAGTACGTTAGTAAGTTTCTGTAGAATACCATTTGTAATTGTGCTTGATTTCATTAGTTGTCCTTGTAATTAGGGGCGTTTTGTATAGTAGTCCTTAGATTAGGACTAGTTTGATATTTATACAAGTTTGTTTGGTATAAATACATGTAAATCAATTGAGCTTAATAGAGAAAGTTTAGAGAATTGATCCGAAGGGCTTGCAATTCGATTTCTAGAGAGAGAAACAACAATAACTTTCTCACTCTAATTGTATTCTCTCTAGTGTTCTTAACTTGAGTTTTTCGATCGAATTCAATTGATTATCTAAACGATCGAATTACAATGAATTCTAGCCTAGGATCATAGCGTTGTTAATCGTAGGACCTAACAATTGGTATCAGAGCAGATTCGTTCTATTTTGAATCGTAAATTGTCAGAATTGGATCGAAATTTTATTTCGAACACTGTTCCATCGAAGAACAGATTTGGCGCGAAAAGTTTTTCGATCTAATAGCTTAATTCTGTGCTTAATTGACTTGAATCTGATGTTTCAGTGCTAGATTAAGTGATAAATGATCATTGCGACTAAATCAGTAGCAGTTTGAACGTCGAATTTTGATTGATTTGATTCTGAAATTTTACTGTTGACGAAGAACATGAAGAACACGTTCTGATTTTGATCAAATTCGATATATTTTGCTTCATAACTTGTTTAATTACTTGTTCGTGCGTGATTAGTACTTGATTGCGAGCAATTACCTCAAACTTCACTATCTGATTCTTTGTTTTTGCTCAAATTTGTGTTAATCGTATTCTGTGAATTTTTCTCGATTGCTCAAATTTTTCTCGCTAAGTTTTGCGATCGGATTAGTTTCTCGATCAATAAACTTAGCGCGAGAATTTTTCTCGGTCAGAATACGAAGTCAGCGCTAGAATCGTCATCAGCAGAAACGTTTTTAGTTAGAAATATTCGAGCATTACCCAGCGAAAAACTTTTTCGAGTGAGACCAATTTTGACCTTGCATGCGTAATAACTTTCACTCGAAAAACTTTTTCAGTCAAACCTTCTAACGTTTGACCAGGCGAAAATCATATATACGCGAGAAACTTTTCTAGTCAACGGATTTATTTTGACTTGTCGAGAAACTTACTAACGTACTATTTCTTTACGATCGAAATAAATTCACGAGCAGGAAATTTTTCTCGACTGAACGATTTTGGGCAATTTATTTCTCTCGTAAAATTTTCCGCTGACAAAATTTCTCGCACGAAAACAGTAAATACATTTTATATCGACGAAATTAATTTCGATCATACTCTAAGGATTGAATCGAAAATAATTGTCGATCTAATCTTCGAATCAAATGCTACTAACAAATTTCGTCACTTGTGAAGCACTTTACATCGTCTTCAACCCTCAAAACAATCAACGAAGATCCTTCAACAACTCGACTACTATAATACAAACATGGATGCATATTCACTCGGAAATGACAACCGTTCGCCGATCTTGCAAAGAGGCGAATACACAGTGTGAGAAGCCGCTTTCTGAATTTCATCGCTTTAAAGGATCAAGCCGAAAATCTACTGAAGTCCCTTGAAGAGGGACCGACACAGTTCTGGGTTCATGTACCCGGGGACGAAACAGCTACTCCAGCAATTCCAGCTTCTAGGCGACTAAAGGAGCCTTGAGAATACTCTCTGGAGGAAAGAGCTCGAGCTAAGGCTGATCTAGTATCCATGAATACCCTTATGCAGGGCATCCCCAACGATATATACAGACAAATCGATAGCCTTACATCGGCCAAAGGGATGTGGGATGAGCTGCATAGGATGATGCAAAGGACGGAAGTTGGCATAAAAGCCAAGAAGGCGAACATTCTCACTGCTTACGACTCATTCAAAGCAAAGCCGAAGGAGAGTCTATACGAAATCTACCAACGATACCTCACTCTTCTCAACGAGATTAGGAAGATAGAAATAACGAAGACAAACATGGAGACAAACATTAGATTTCTATCTTCTCTGCCCGCGGAATGGAAGAAAATATCCACTCAAATACGACAAAATAAAGATCTAGAGGAGTTGGATGTCCATGCCGTGTTCGATAATCTCGCTCAGCATGAGGAGGATATCCGCGAGATTACCAAAGAGTAGAAAGGCAAACAAACCGATGACACGGTTGCCTTAGTCTCGGAGAAGAGGAGCACAAGATCAAGAAAGGACCACCTTCATCATCAGAGTTGGAAGATGAATCGGACTCCGACATCGAGCCGAACATGAAAGCCCTTGGAAAACAGTTAGCTCTCATTGGACAAATGATGAGCAAGAAGTACTTCAAGAAGAAATCTTCAACCTCAGCCAATAGACTTCGGACTACAAGCTCCAAGAACAAAGAACGTGCTTCGGAGAGTTCCGAGGTCAAGAATCCCAAAGAGACTAACAAATGCTTTAACTGTGGCAAAGCTGGTCACTTCGCCAGAGAGTGCACTCTCCCGAAGAAAAAAGATGCAACCTACTACTCCAGGAAGCTTCAATTGACAAAACAGAAAGAAGTTGGAGTAGCTCTCATGGCCGAACAGGACCAATGGCTCGAGGACACGTCGAGCTCCGAAGAAGAGAACTTAGCCCCCATGGCCCGTCTCGACAACGAATTGGACGCCGAAACATCCACTCGTACGGACGACGACAACGCATCCACGTCTTCAAATGAGGTAGTCACTCCTTCCACATTATTGACCATGTTAGATTCATATCAAAAGCAATACGCTAACATGAAACGTGAGCAGAAAAGTATTAAGGAAGTAGGGGATAAACTTTAGAGAGCTCAGGAGAAGATAGATAGTCTCGAACAAGATCTTAGGAGCTCTAGTGCAAAAATAGATGAACTTACTAAGAGCCTCCATTCTAGATAGACTAGTCAACCTCAACTAGGACAACATAGCGAAAAGATTAAGGAATTAGAAGATAAGCTAGCAAATAACTACCGTTGCTTGGTTAGAAATCTCAACGAGAAAGCCATTTTAAATTGTAGGATAACCGAAGCTACCTCTAAGATCACTAACTTAGAAGCTCAATTAGAAACATCGAATGCTAAGATTAGTGAGCTTAGTAAGGATTTCGATGCCTGTCAAGCCGCCAAACTAACCGTGGAAAATAATTATGCTCTCCTAGGTGAGGAACGCAAGAAACTATATGCCAAAATAAATAAATTAGACGATATAGTTACGCGTAGGGGACAATCCGAACAGACGATATTTTTGAACAAGCCCAAGGATATAGAGTTCTATATCCTATAGAAGGCATAGGTTTCACTAACCCGTGTGTTTTACAAAAGAAAGAAATATACGATGTTAAACACATGGGCTTAGGAATAACCTCTCTTAGAACTTTTACTGAATCGTCTTATGAAAATACTTTTGATTCATCCATTAGACAAGGTCCACATGGTCCAGAAATCCCCTTTGACTACAAAGAACTAAATGAAAGGGACAAAAATAGGAAAGAAACTCTAACGCCTGTTATTCCTAAGATAAAGAAGGAGCCATTAGATTTAAATATTTCTGAACATGCTACTCCTTCTGTTACAATAATAGACACTCGTAGAAATAAAAGAGCTATTTCCACTTTTAAGATAGTTGCTACTACTTATTCACTTCAGCCGATTACCCTTAGAAGTACCAACTTCGAAAATAGGCTCTACATCAAAAATTAATCATTCTGAAACAAATGCCACTAGGAAGACTCGTAGGAAACAAGATCCAGCCATAAAGAGAGCTTATGGCGCCGTACATGACTGTACTCACCTAAGGTATCCCGTAGAAATTAAATCCCCCAAGCACCTTAGGAGACTATCACAAGAAAAGATATTTTCCTCAGTCAAACCCTCCAAAGCATTTGTACGTGCTGAAATTAACCTTCCCTGCAAGGTTCAACCCAAATGGGTTCCTAAATCTCCGCCTAGGACGACAAAAGCCAAAAAGGGCCAAGTTCCTATAGAGGCAAAACCCAAACCCACTTTTACAAAAGTGCAATGGGTTATTAATACTCTTCCAAAAATAGATTTAGGAGTCATATCTGAACCCAAAACTAAATCTGCTAATCCGAGAGGACCCATGCTTAAGTGGGTACCAAAAGCTCTCTAAATTGTTTTTGCAGATCCATCATGTGTGGTACCTCGACTCTGGTTGCTCCACACACATGACCGGTAATCAAGAGCTGCTGAGCAACTACAAAGACCGACCAAACGGCAAAGTCAGATTTGGGAACAACGATTCAGCCCCGATTCTAGGACTTGGGGACATCATTCTGAAGAATCTGACCATCAAAGATGTCTCATTCGTCGAAGGCCTCCGTCATAACTTGTTCAGCATAGGCCAATTCTGTGACAAAGGCTTCCAGGTGGTCTTCCATGTTGACCGGTGCAGAATTTTGGATAGTCAGGACACAGAACTCCTTCAAGGACTTCGGAGATCCAATCTTTACACGATCAACCTGACGTCTGTGCGGCCCTCGACAGCTGTATGCCTCATTTCTCAGATTGATTTACAGAGGAACAACTTATGGCATCAACGACTGTCTCATCTGAATATGAAAGCTCTCCAACGCCTTTCTACGAAAAAGTTGGTTCACGGTCTTCCAACCATACTACTACAAAAGGAGCATCAATGTTCGGCATGTCAATTAGGAAAAATGAAGCGAGCGTCTCATCACATCAAGCAAATTGCGTCTACTTCTCGACCATTGGAACTAACTCACATGGATCTCTGTGATCCGATGCAGACTCAGAGTATCAATGGAAGAAAGTATGTCCTAGTGATTGTAGACGACTATTCTCGCTACACGTGGACCAAGTTCCTCCGAACGAAAGATGAGACTGGTGACTTGATTATCAATTTCGTGAACACAACTCAAAATCTGCTGCAACAGACTATTCAAGTTGTTCGAACAGACAACGGCACTGAGTTCAAGAACAATCACCTCAGTGAGTTTTATCAGAAACTTGGAATAAGTCAACAATTTTCAGCCGCCAAAACACCTCAACAAAATGGGTTCGTTGAAAGGGAAAATCGAACACTAGTGGAAGCCGCTCGTACAATGCTAATCCAATCGGGACTTCCACACTTTCTATGGGCCGAAGCAGTCAATACCGCTTGTTTTACTCAAAACATGACGGTGGTTCACAAACAGTTCAACAAGACTCCGTACGAGATTGTGAATAATAGAGTGCCCAACATCACTTTCCTTAAGGTCTTCGGGTGCAAGTGCTTTGTGGCGAACGACCGAGAGCAACGTGCAAAGTTCGACCCTAAAGCATTCGGAGCTACATTTGTCGGGTATTCTTTAACATCAAAAGCGTACCGAGTATACATCAAGTCCAACCGAACTATTAAGGAAACCTATAATGTCACTTTCCACGAAGTGGCAGATATGGCTTCTGGTCAATTCAGTCCAGGACCCGTGCCTAACCCGTTGGTTCCTGCTCAATTCAGTTCAGGACCCGTTCTCAACCCGTTGGCTTCTGAAGACAACAGTTCAGAACCCGTAATCACTGGTGTGCTGGCACAAAACCAACAGAAGATGGCAACAACTTCATGATCAGTGTCAGACGAAGCAACGAGACTTGCAATAGACGACTTGGATTCTCTCTTCGAACCGGTATATCGGTCATACACGACTACACCTACAATGGATTCTCTACCGAACGAGACCGACGTACCAAGTTCATCTCACACCTCTACCCCACCCGATTCAGAATTGCCACAGAACACCGAAGAACCTACAGTGGTCATCGAGGAAGTATCATCAGAGACGATCAATCCAAGTGCAGTATTGGAACTTCCTCAGACAAATGATCAATCGGAGACTATATGCAATCTAGATCCACAGATGGCTGACGCATCGACTTCAGCCTTGCCTCATGAGCGCAAGTGGACGAGAGGCCACTCGGTTGATCAGATAATTGGCGATCCTGCGGTTGGTGTGAGGGTCGTCAACACAGTCTTTTCAGTTGCTTCCTGAGCCAAAACGAGCCTACCAAAGTAGCAGACGCACTTCGAGACCCGGATTGGACAATTGCCATGCAAGAGGAAATCAATCAATTCGAACGTCTTCAAGTGTGGACCTTGGTACCCCGTCCACATGGGAAACAGTGGTCGGAACTAAATGGGTTTTCAAGAATATGAAGAATGAAGATGGTGAAGTGATCTGCAATAAAGCAAGGCTAGTTGCTAAGGGATACAATCAACAGGAAGGCATCGACTACGACGAGACTTGTGCTCCTGTTGCCCGTATCGAAGCTATCCAGCTCCTGCTGGCTTATGCGGCTCACAAAGACTTCAAAGTCTATCAGATGGATGTTAAACCGCCTTTCCCAACGACGTGTTAAAAGAAGAAGTCTACGTCGCTCAGCCGGAAGGTTTCGTTGATCAAGAACATCCCGATCATACGCTTGGACTAAAACAAGCCCCACGCGCTTGGTACGATGTCCTGAGTGATATCCTCGTGAAGTCTGGATTCATACGAGGAACGATAGACACAACCCTCTTCATTAAATGGCATGACAAAGATATGATGGTCGTCCAAGTATACGTCGACGACATCATCTTCGGGTCAACAAATCCTCGGCTCTGCAAGAAGTTTGGAGATCTCATGAAGAGCAAATTCGAGATGAGTCACATGGGAGAGATGCAATTTTTCTTAGGCCTTCAAGTCAGGCAGCTCAATGATGGAATTTTCATCAGTCAGACAAAATACATCAAGGATATTCTGAAGAAGTTTCATCAAGACCAGAGCAAGCCTCTCAGCACTCCTATGTCACCAAGCTGCAAGTTGGATGCCGATCCCTCTGGTAAATCGGTCGACATCACACTGTATCGCAGTATTATTGGATCTCTTCTCTACCTCACTTCGAGTCGGCCGGATATCATGTTTGCCACCTGCTTGTGTGCCCGTTTTCATGCCGATCCCAAAGAATCCCATATGCTCGCGGTCAAAAAAATTTTACGCTACCTTAAGGGCACCTCTACCCTTGGCCTATGGTATCCAAAGGGTACGAATTTTAAACTTATCGGCTACACTTACGCTGACTATGCAGGTTGCCGAATGGACAGGAAAAGCACGTCCGGTGGCGCTCAATTTATAGGCGAAAAGCTGGTTTGCTGTCATTCAAAAAGCAGAACTGTGTGTCCACTTCGACGGTCGAAGCAGAATACGTAGCTGCCGCCAGCTGTTGCTCACAGATGCTGTGGATGCGGACACAGCTTCGCGACTATGGGTACAATCTAAATAATATACCCATATATAGTGATAGTCAGAGTGCATCGCCATTACTTGCAATCCTGTTCATCATTTACGCACAAAACACATAGACATTAAATATCATTTTATCAAAGATCACGTAGAAAAAGGCACGATAGAGATGTACTTTGTGAATACGGAGTTTCAACTAGCAGACATTTTCACCAGGGCCTTGGATGAGAAACGATTTCAATTCCTTGTCGGAAAATTAGGCATGTTGAATCTTCCGTAATATGTGCATTACCTGATCTTCTGTGCTATCACATGCTCTATTCTATGTGGTTTCTATGCTTATTTGTCCTTATCTTGCGTGATAAAAATAATATAAAAAATAAAAAATATATAATATACATTTCTATATATAATATAAAGGGGTATGACGAAATCCTTTAGGATGCTTTGATCTAAAGTCACTTAAATTTTACCCCGACATGCGATCGATTTAATTGCTTAAAATTTGTCAGTCTAAGTCGCATTCTTGTGTCTAAAAGGTCATTTGATTGTTCCACTAGACACAAAGTCACTCTACATGCGTGAGGATTCAAGCCTTGTTCCTTTTTCCTTTCTTTGGATCTACTTCTCGAGTGAGTCACACATAAATTACTTGTCTTACCTAGTGATTCTTGGTGTAATACTCATCTTGCGTTAGATCGTCAGGAAAATGATAAGGGAGTTTAGGATATTCCTGATACGGCCTTATATAAATTTCCCCACGTTAGCCCTTAGTCATCCACTTTGAGCCTCCTCCGATGTCCTTTTCTTCATTTGAAACCCATTCCCAGCGTTCAACCAAACTCTATACTCTTCGGATGGTTGTTCAAATGAGAAAAGGAGGGGGAGATAACAAAAGAAAAAGTAAGATGATGACAAAAGAAGGCATTGCTCAACGCGCAAAAATCTGACCAAAGGAACCGGCCTTCCGACTACCTTGTAGAAGTGGCATGGTTCCTGCTGTGAACTTCTCCAACGATAATCTCGTACGCTCGTCAGAACGGCTGGAAGAGGAGCACCACGAAGTGAACTTCTCCGACGATAAGCCGGTCTTATATCGGGAAACGAGAATAGGAGTGCAGCCTCGGGTACGAGTTCCATAACCGAGAACTTCTCGAAATTGATAATCTCTGAAACCTCTATAGGGATTAAGAGAAGAGGAGCTCGGTATCGGCCCGAGAACCAACAAAAAGAACTTCGCCTACGATAATCTCCTAGAGCCTCATGGAGAAGCGGAGCTTCAGCTTGAGCATAACATAAAAAGGGATAGTTCTTAAAAGAAAAAGAGGGAGAAAAGATTGAAAAGAAGAAAGACGCCGAAAAAAATGGGGAGACGGACGTAGAATTTGAAGACGATGAAGAGATAAGCTCACTTTCCTTTAAATTCGCACATTTTGACATGAAATGTTATGTTTCATATGCGTTGAATTGAATAAATGCGAATTTCTTTAGTGAATCGCACATTCCAAATGCAATATTAGATTGCATTGGTACTGAATTGTTTAAATGCGATAAATTTTTCATTGCTTCTACCCTCACACAATATTTTAAAGTACATGTTTTCGGGGACCATGTATACATGCTTACTTGGTAAATTTGTGTGCTCGTGACTTGAATTGATTTCATATGCTTGCATAATTAGTCAATTTTTGTGCATCATTTGAGGGGGAGCAAGTATAAGACTCGTAGATTAGCTCCAAATATTTTTTACGTTTTTTCTCTGAGTATTTCAGATATTTCAAAATTAAGGAGCGAGACGTCGACACTACAAAGAGAGGAGCTAGACCAAGACCAAATATTTCAAAGATAAAATTGCCAAAAATAATTGTTGATTAACTCCATTATTACTAACGCTTATCTCTAAGTGGTACAGATTTTTAAATTTCTGCCAGGGGAGCTAGACGTTACTACACAGAAAATACAGGGAGTTAATTGCATTTATTTTAATTACTAAGGGGGAGCCTTACAATGGGTTTTATTTTGAAATAGGGGTCAATCTGAAAATTTTAGAAGTACTTACTATCGAGAAACTAGATAGAAGACTTAATTCACGATCATAAGTTTCTCGATCGTAAACAGTGTTGGAAACAATTTTGATTGGCCGCGATAATTTGCGATCGAAAAATTTGAATTGAGAGGAAATTTTCAAATCAAAAATTTCTCGAGCGCAAATAGTAATGGGCCTGATCCGTTTAATCACAAAACGTCCAATTGCAAACCCAACATTGACTTAATGCTAGTTAATAAAAGTTTAACTTTTGTCAGTCGAAAAACTTTTTCTCACGCAACCCTAATCGCAAAAAATCTCTAGCGAAAAACTTTCACAGACAGCTTAAAATTCTCAAAAATCTTTCGATTTTCAACACCAAACTGTCTGTTTAAGGTAGAAATGAGATTCTTTTGACATTTGCGTATGATTCCCAGTCATTAGCATTCACATTCTGTAGTTTTTCGCATGTTTAATTAAGATTTTTCGACTGTTCTTCAAAAAACTGAGAAAAACCGTAACTATTTTGTAGTGTTTGCGGCTTGATTTTGAACTTTATCTGAGTTTAATGCCTGCACTTAAGATAGTTTCGATATTCTCTATGAATCTGGTAGAATGAATCATCGGAAAATCTGCATCTTCGACTGTAATTTGAGTTTTGATGAAACTGGGTATTTGAATGTTTAAAGCCATCGAAGAACTTTGTCGATCGCAAACAGTCTTAATTGAATTCCGATTTAACTGAGATACTGTTTGTGTCGAATTAGTTTTTCGATCGATAAAATTCTGATTTAGTCGCTAAGATAGAAGATTTTGACCAAAAAAAATTACTTACCATCGAGAAATCTAATTAGGATTTTTGTGAGCGAAAAACTTACGCACTGATTAGACAATTTACATGCAAATTTTATCGAGCGTAAAACTTATTATCGCAAGATAGAATTTTCGATTTAATTTCAATTTGGTCGCAAAAATTTAGCAGCGAAAAATTAATTTTTCAACACTTAATTTTTCGATCGTAAAATTCGTCGCTTAGGACCTAATTGATTGGAAAATTTCTCGACGTTTGACTTAGTCTTTCGTTGACTTATTTCCCGATAAAATTATATCGCAGCGCAAAAAAAAATCTACTTTCAATTGAAGATCACATACCGCTCGACAAATTTCAAATCGAGAATTTTATTCAATCGAAGAAAATTTCTCGATAGTAAATTTACCTGAGACGTAATTTCTCGATCGTAAATTTACACGGAATTTTTCTCAATCGTAAAATTGATCGACTACAGTCAAGCTTTCAACTTCAACACTTAGGAAATTTTTCTAAGTCTTTTACACTGTAGCTAACAATAGCGGATAAAATTCTTCGAGCGCAAAACTTAGACGGAATTCTTTCATTTGAAATCAATGTATAGGAAATCAAATTGCAATTCAATTTTCTCGATCGGAAATTTTCTCGGCATGAACAGTGACTTACTGATTTAATACTTAGCGAAATTTCGAACTATTTTTCACGCAATTTATACTTCATTCTAAATTACATTCATGCCATTACGATTTTTTCAAAATTGAGCATACACTATGCATTTGATACGATTTCAATTCAAAATTCATCGAACATGCTATTATTTCCAATGTTACTATAGTTTGATGAAATTTATTCAATTTTCGACTAAAAATAAAACTGATCTAATAAGCTTTTATATTTCTTATTTTCAGATGGATCGCTACCCAAGATACAACCATATTTACGATCACAATCTATATTTGAAGGTCCAGGATACCAACTTCCAGCTCGATCTAAGCACATTTCAGTGTCTGGACGAGATCATCGTATCTATCCTGCGAGGCCACCCCATCTGGCACGCATTGACGGTCACCGCCTCAGTGCCAATGGTCTATCTCCAGCAATTCTGGGGATGTATACAAAGAGTTGTAGCGAATGGGGCATTCTCCTTCACAACAAGAATCGGGACGCGGCATATTCATATGAGCAAGAGCCAGTTCGGGATGATACTGGACTTGCCACACAGCGACAACTACGACCCGCTCCCGTCGGACGCAGAAATGGTCCATGACTTCATGCAAATGGGATATCAACCGCAGCTCACCTAATTAGCTCAGGTCCAGAGCCGATGCCCGACGTAGATGGGACCTTGATAGATGTCGTGGCTACCGAGATGGCGCTCGAGGCTCCCGAACATGAATACCAAGTGGAAGTGCCCGTTCATGTTGGCGTGCTCGAAGAAACCATTGAGGAGGTTCTTCGACCAGTAGCACAGCCCGAAGTCAAATGGGGCAAACTTCACTTCCACCAGTGACGGGTCAGGCACTGGAGGACGTCCATCGAGACCTCACTCCTCACACGGCCACCTCGTCTGACACGGAGTCTGACGAGGAAATAAGTCTGATAAGGAGGACTCCCAGGAGACTTAGCATTCAACTGGAGTCCCTTTTCCCAGCCGTCACCAACGCACCAGATACTACGCTGACCACAACGACAAGTGTTGCCGGCACTTCTTCGCTCAATCTTGAGCCGCAACCAACCCACGTGGTGTCTGGTTCGCAGGCGCAACCCGAGCCTGCCTTAACACCCATAGAGACGAATCCTCAAGATTCGACTCGAGGATTGGGTGGAAGTCTCATACAGTCACAACCTCAAGTGACTGTGAGCCAACCCGCAGAGTCGGTGTCTACTCAAGGGTTGATAACAGGCGACATCAGTCGTCCTGGTCCATCTCAGGAGGCGTCCGCACCCTTCGTGACGAACAAGCAGTTCCAGTCCGCTCTCTCTGCCGCTGTACAGTCTATGGAAGACAAAATCACGGAGAGAGTACTCCAAGCACTCGAGGCATCCCGAAGAGATACCGGGAAAACACCTGCCTCTGAAGGCCCTTCGTCACAAATCAACCCCACACTCCACAACCCACACCCACCGACCCTCTAGCCACTTCCTCCATCCTCATCAATCCATACACAATCCCCATCACCGAGCTCCACGACATTCTCCTCGCCCGTCTGATAGGCCTTTCCATCCGATCGCCGCAAGAAGAATCCCTCTATAGGCGATTGGTGGACCATCCTGAGCCACCACCTGACACCTGCCGAGGCCAAAGCTCCCAATCACGGCGCAGACATGACGATCCTGACGATCAGGACCCTCATGAGGGGGAGAAGAGTCCAAGGACATCAACAAGTGGCCAAGGACAAGGCTCGGGCGCTACGCAGACAAGCGCTGGAGCTGGTGAAACCCAAACACAAACCCACCAAACCCAAACACAAACCACCCACCAAACACAAACCACCCAACCTACCTACACCACGCACCGCAGCGCCCAAATCGACCCACCAACCTTTCACCTCAGGACGCCTCCGCCCACACCGTCGATCTACTCAAGCCCCTTGCTTCCGGAAGAAGAAGCAAGTGCTGCAATGCTTGTAGCTCTAGCAGCTACCCAAGCCACTCCCTCAATCGCTCCAGACCAACCGGGACCCTATGGACATGGCGTCAATCCACACGAGGCCCTAGACAAGTACATCTTCGAAGGACAGTGGATGACCCATTCCATGCCCGATGAGCATCAAAGGCGACGGCTTCACGACGTTCGGCGCTTTCTACAACGAGCGTCTATAGACCTCGTAATCATAGAAGACGACGAGCTTCAGGAAGGTGAAGACTACGAGCGAGATATCCCAAGGCTACCAGAATTAATTGCTCAACAGGCGGTTCCCTCTCCAAGGCTAACGCCAGGGACCGTTCGAATCGACACGCCATGGGATAACATCCAAATAGAAATTCCCTTCCTAGAAGAAGTTCGTGAGAATATTTGGAGGTCTCCGGACAGAGTGAAGAAGCCGAACGAGTTCGAGATTAGAGGGATCTCTCATTGGGATCAGCAGAAGAGGATGACCTACCTCTGGATGCTGACCAAACTAGGATCTGATGTTAGGCTGGGGATGACTAAGACACAAGCCAAGAGCCATTATAAGAGTCTCTCTCCAATAAGCCAACTACTCAGCGTCTACTGTGACAAAGGAGGACTTCCAACACCTCATTACATCATCGATCGAGTGGATAGGACCCGAGAGGAACTGAGCGAGAGCGACCTGCCGTACCTCCCCGCCGATGAAGTGTACCATCTTTATCAGCTATACATGGAGAAGTACAAAGGTCCTCAGGGCTTCATCAAGAAAGAAGGCCTCGAAGGGCTCTACCGGTTCATGATGCGACAAGTCAAGTACTTCGCCGCTCACGACCTTCAAATGGCGCTTGAGAGCAATATGAAGAAGGTCAACATGACCGCTCCGCTCAACAAAGGACCTGAGATCGAAGGGCTTCCCAACAATCACGTGCACATCAGCTCAGTCCTAGGCATCACCTACAACAATCCAATAGCAAAGAAGAATAGGTTGATGCTGAAGACTGAGATTCATAAGTTTTGCGATGGGACGCTCAAGGTCGTCAGGAAAAACATCGAGCAGAGGTTGGAAGAAATCAATCGAGATACGATGCTGAGGATCCACAGGTTCGTGAGAGAACAGCCGCTCCTAATGGAATTGCTTGAAGATATCAAGGAGCGACTGGAGCTGAGGATCACGCTGAGGAACTACGAGCATGCGCTGGGCTTACGCAGATCGTATTACGCCCGACGAGGACAAACGGCACGGAGACGCAATCAAGCACAAAGGGGGAGATGTAGAATACCATTTGTAATTGTGCTTGATTTCATTAGTTGTCCTTGTAATTAGGGGCGTTTTGTATAGTAGTCCTTAGATTAGGACTAGTTTGATATTTATACCAAGTTTGTTTGGTATAAATACATGTAAATAAATTGAGCTTGATAGAGAAAGTTTAGAGAATTGATCCGAAGGGCTTGCAATTCGATTTCTAGAGAGAGAAACAACAGTAACTTTCTCACTCTAATTGAATTCTCTCTAGTGTTCTTAACTTGAGTTTCTCGATCGAATTCAATTGATTATCTAAACGATCGAATTATTATGAATTCTAGCCTAGGATCATAGAGTTGTTAATCGTAGGACCTAACAGTTTCTCGACAAGTCAAAATAAATCTGTTGACTGAAAAAGTTTCTCGCGTGTAAATGATTTTTAGCTTGGTCAAACTTTAAATGTCTGACCGAAAATGTTTCTCGAGAGAGAGTTTTTACGTGTGCAAAGTCAAAATTTGTCTCCCTCGAAAAAGATTTTCGCTGAATAATGCTCGAGAAATATTTATAACTAAAATCGTTTCTAATGTTCACGATTTCAGCACCGAATTCGTATTCTGACCGAGAAAAATTATCGCGCCAAGTTTTTCGATCGAGAAATTAATCCGATCGCAAAACCTAGCGAGAAAAATTAGAAAAAACGAGAAAAATTACAGAATACGATTAACATAGATTCAAGCAAAAACAAGGAATTAGACATTGAAATTTCAGGTAATTGCTCGCAATCATTAACTAACAATGCACGAACAAGCAATTAAACACGTTATGAAGCAAAGTATGTCGAATTTTGATCAAAATCAGAACGTGTTCTTCATGTTCTTCGTGAACAGTAAATCACAGAATCGATTTAATCCTCAAATCGAAGTTCAAACAGCTACAGAAGTGATCGCAATCATGATCTAATACTTAAACGAGCACAGAAACATCAAATTCAAGTCAATTAGGCACAGAATTATGCTATTGGATCGAAAACAGATTTCGCGCCAAACTGTTCTTCGATGAACAGTGAACAGAATTAAATTTTCGATCCGAATCTAATAATTTTTTATTCAAAACAGAACGAATCTGCTCTGATACCAGTTGTTACGTCCTACGATTAACAACTCTATGATCCTAGGTATGAATTCTAAGTAATTCGATGATAACGATTGACATTAAGATTCGATCGAAAAACTCTAATGAAGAACGAGAGAGAGAATTCGAGTATAGTGAGAAAGTTACTGTTGTTTCTCTCTCTAAAAATTGAATTGCAAGCATTTCGGATCAATTTTCAAAACTTTCTCTATTAAGCTCAATGTGTACAATCCTATTTATACCAAACAAACTTGGTATAAATAACAAACAAGTCCTAAACGAAGGACAACTGTAATACCCGTAAAATCTAATTACGGGATTTACGACATAATTAGAAATGGAAGATATTTAAGTAGAGTTAGGTGAGTTGAATAATGATTATTAAACTTAGAAAATTTTGGCGAACACTTATACGCAACATGGACTAGTGTTAGCCAATAAATATGCATATGTATTATATGACTGTATGACTGCATATTACATGAATTATGTAACTATATGCTTATGATATATGTGATCTAACGAATAACTGATGTGAGTGTTAGAGAAATTTTTGGATTAAGATAGCAAACACACTGATCTCTGAAAAGAAAAAACTTAGATATCAATTAAAACAAAATTTGGAACTAGTAAGATTTCGAAACCATTGAAGCCAAAACTTATGAAGTTCAAAATTATAAAACTCGAAATGTTGTATACTATTAACCCTAGCTCGAGATTTATAAATTCCGAGACATGAATGTCGAAATTGGAAAATGTCGAGTTGAGGAAGAATCTCGAGATCTTTAATCTCGAAATCAAAAAAAAAATATCGAAGGATGTCGAAATTATACAATGAATGTTGCTAAACAGGACCTCGACATACTAGAATTTCGAAGGAATGGTGAACTTCGAGTGAACCTAATAGGAATTCCTTAAATGAGAGGGGAAAGGCTTAGTCATCAACTTGTCACATCACTCACACATCCCTAAGCTTTAAACCTTATCATATAACGATTTATCATCAAAAGAAAGAACATAAGGAGAAAAGAACTCTATTAAACATAAAAGAGAGAGAACCCCGTATAACTCTCACAAGTTAATAACGAGTAAGAGAAGTTCATTACCAGCAAAGGAGTATCAATCAAATTCAAAGCCTAACACCTCGAAAATTTTACTGGGAAGAAGGTATAAGTGATTTTAGTTTCATATTTACATTTCTATATTAACATGTTATATGTGTATTTCTATGTGGAATCAGTAAATCCCTATTAAGTATTCCATATGAACTTAGGAATTAAGGCGTATTTTTGTTAGAGTTAACATGTTTTGAAGAAAACTTTAATCATAGGTACTGATTTAGGGCTTTTACTTTGACGCCATGGTTAGTTTGATATTAATCTCGAAGTCCTTCTCGACATCCCTCTTGAAATTTAACTTAAGCACGAGATGTATATTAATAGAATTTCATAAGTACACTCAAGGTCTATTTCATGTAGTATGTCGAGATTTATATCGTGATGTTAAGAACTGGAATGTCGAAATTGATACTGAAATCCAAGTGTAATGTCGAGATTCATGCCAAGGTTTATCTTAAATGTAAGTATCAAAATCTTATATATAACCCTTAAAACATATTCCGAGATTTATCTTGAAAATATCGAAATCTAATTCCACAATTAAGCTCAAGAATCATATCGAGAACCTTAGTCAACCATTTCAACCATTTCAAAGTTTATATTATAAATTATGGGCACTATTTAATTAAATTAGAACCATGTTTAATAGGATTCGAAATGGTACTTTTTAAATTAGATCAAAATTGGAACTTTAGGGTTTCGAAATTTATAAAGTCAAAACTAGGGTTTTCTAAATTTAATCCATTTTAGTGAAACTGTAATTGGACTAACAAACCCTAATTTTATATGT
This sequence comes from Craterostigma plantagineum, assembly GCA_027422505.1. Lineage (NCBI taxonomy): Eukaryota > Viridiplantae > Streptophyta > Magnoliopsida > Lamiales > Linderniaceae > Craterostigma > Craterostigma plantagineum. The sequence continues at coordinate 11,640,080 of JAPQWV010000001.1, forward strand.
TTGTATACTTAGGGTTTGAAGGTTAGCGACATACCGTATGATAAATGTAATAGCTAAGGATACCAGGTAAGTGGAGATCCCAACTACAGCACATAAATTATATGTGCATGAATTCCATGGTTACGTGCTTGAATGACATGATTATATGCTTTTATGACTTTACGTGAATTCCTATGTGATTTGTTTATTTACGTGAATTAATTATTACATGAAGCGGCATGACAAGCATTTTGGCATTATTCACGTACGCATTATCACGTGCAAACACGAAATTACAAGACACGAGCATAAGTCACGTATGATTGCTTAAAAATGATAAACGTTTGCATTTAATGGCTCTTCTATGCTACCGTGGTGATTTTATGTCACCGATTTCAAGACATGACATGACATGTCTCAAGGCAAGGGCATGCATGTGGCAGAAAGTTGCGACCCGGAAGATGCACCCTGAGGAAACAAACGGCACCAAGGGTATAATTGGTGCCAGCAACCTCAGAGTGAGTCTACCCGTGTGAGCGTCCGTGGGATCAATAAACCACATTGGGATTGGAAAGGCGCCTTAGGGTTAGCCTCTCTGTGGAAGTATCGTCCATATTTATATATATTTATCCCTAATGGATTTGAGCTCCATGATGGTGCATAGCAAGATAAGCCAAGGGCCCTACAAGACAAGACACGAACTATAATATAAGACAAGACATGAATTTCATGGCATGAATACAAGACATGAATTTCAAGACACGAACTATAATATAAGACATGACATGAATTTCATGGCATGAATACAAGACATGAATTTCAAGACACGAACTATAATATAAGACAAGACATGAATTTCATGGCATGAATACAAGACATGAATTCAAGACACGAACTATAATATAAGACAAGACATGAATTTCATGGCATGAATACAAGACATGAATTTCAAGACACGAACTACATGATACTATTAGGAAGCATTGGCGCTGATGCCTTTGCATTTTAGGACACGTGCATTGCATGGTTTCCACTTACTGAGCTTTATAAGCTCATTCCACGTTTTATGTGAGGTAGGTACGATAGAGTCGGACGTTGAGAAACGTCACGACTAAGGCGGGCTGACGGCGGTACTCCAGGGTCTTTTGAGGGCAAGGCTGTACATGAATGACGACCTGTGGAGCGATGTTAGGATATGTTTTGATAGGAATATATTTTGAGGCTTCGGCCTTTGTCTAATTAAGACGATGTAGGCTATGTTCTGTAGTAATACATCATATTTTAGGAAAAGTTTTTGTTAGACGGGTCTCCCGCGACTTACGTTGCGAAAATCTGCCACTAAAAATGAGTAGAAAGTCAGGGTCGTCACAGGTGGTATCAGAGCTTAGGTTATAGGTTCTGTAGACTGTCCATGTACGGCCACTCAAAAGTCTGGAGGATCAGCCTTGCCTGTAAGTTTTACGCTTTATATGATTACATGCTTACAATAACGTGCCTATTTGTTTGAATTATTGTAGAATGACTAGCGAATTTAGGGAATGCGTTGGTGAGTCAAGTCGTGGGGTTACACCTAAGTCCCCTATGAACGAACGAGACTCAGCACTCTCACATCTTACTGAACTGATCCAATGGCAATTGGGTCAGATCAGTGAACTTAAAGGTCAAGTTGGTGAACTCATGGACTTGATCTATAAGCTTATCAATGAACGAAGATCATCCGAACCCCGTATATTCTTACCTGCAAATATTGCTAACCCCATTAGGGAAGAAACCCGGATGTTCCAAAATCAGTAAGGAAAGCGAAAGGTGGAGAATAGGCCAGAACCGGAAACTACTAAAAAGCCCTTATATTTTAAGAATCCCCACAATGTCCCGATGACACATCAAAGGCCCCAACTTTGCCAATCAAGGCCAAACCCGATGGATGCTACTTTTCATACTCATGTTCCGAACCCCATACCCCGATGTCAACAGTGTGGACGACAACACAGAGGCATTTACTACTCGCAAGATGCCAACTGTTTTAAATGTGGAAGGCGGGGACATTTCGCAAAAATCTGTCAGATGCAGATATCATTGGAACCAGACCAAACATCGACACAACCCTCCCCAGTTCCTCCACGACTGTCCAACCTAAACCTAGAAGCAACAGAATTTCCTCCTACGGAAATGATCGGTACGTTCACGATTTATAATGTACCTATACTATGATGGTTAATTCTAGGAAACTGAGCCACACATTTAAATGTGTCGCCAATATCGCGTACCGAAGGTGGAAATACCTTCTGACCATTCAAATATGATGTACTAACTTGACATATGGAGGTTCAACATGAAATAGTTAAGTGTTGAAAAGATACTCCATTATTTCCATAGAATGGCAGCTTGGGTATCGATGAAAACTATGATCTCGACAGATAGGCCTTCAAAATATGAAGTCGTATCTGATTTCTATAGGAAAGATCGTAAGCTTCAATTTCCTGAGAAGAGAAATACCCGTCTTGCGGACAGGATCAGCTAAAATAGAATCTCTAAACATCCAAGTAAAAACCTCAGTAACTTCTAGGACAAGTTGCTAATCTTTTTGCATAAATGGTTAAGCAGAGAAATTTCCTTACTCTTAGCTGAAATAATGTCAATAGCTCCCAAAGACGCCAATGTCTGTTTCGATAATATTTCGAAAATATTTTCTGATCGATATTTTCTAATCGATTCATGATCAAAGTTGTATTTCTTTTCTTTGAATATTCTTCCTTATGGAATATGATGGTGAAACTACATTTCATTTCTTTCAGCCCAATAAGCCTAAATTCTATTATACCAGAATATACCTGATCTCCCAATTTATCAAAACCCTTCTGCAAATTATACATGCTCCATATCAGAGTGGCGCAGTGAAAGCATGGTGGATGCTCATGATATCTAAATTCTGATTTGAATCAGAATTATAACCGTTCTCGTTAGCCCACCTTAAAGCGATATAGGTCCGATCAACTTAGATGAGCGTCATTATGCATTCTAGCATGAATAAATTATCAGCATCCAAGACGACAAGAAAGACCTTACATTAACTTTTTATTTCTGCTTCCCTTCATTCTACTTCAATGGAATGTTTTTCTTTCTTGAACTCCCGTCACCACATGAAACATTTATTTCCAAACTTCGAAGAATAAAGAGTAGCAGATCCTTTTAAGGGAGGAAGAGTAGATTATGAATTAATTGTTGGATTTCCCTCCCTGTGCTGTTAAGATTCAGGAAAAGGATGTATCCTACAATAAACACAATAGAAAGTTATAGAAATCTTTGATGAAACCTTGCATGACAGAAAACGACAAGGGTAAGATAAATCAAGACGGGGAATACCGTGAATTCCTTGATTTATGATAATCTTGTTGTTTATGACTTTCCGTACTTGTTATTCGATTGTGATTCTAGGACAATCGAAATTTTTGAGTGCAAGTAATACGAAGTCAAGAATTAGAATTATTTCTCTGCGATAAGTTCATAGACAAGAAAAGATCAATACAAGGATCTTACTTGTTTCGGAATAATCTCTAAGATTTTCCTTACCCGAACAAGTTTCGCGAGACTAGAGATCCCAAATTTTCGCGTTTGATTCAGAATTCTCCGTCCTATTTTCTACTGTCATTCGAAGATTATTTCAAATTCCCCATCGATCGTTACCCTGAATTATTCCAGCTGATGGAATTTCGGGGGCAAAATTCTTTTTAAGGGGGAAAGGATGTAATACTCGTAAAATCTAATTACGGGATTTACAACATAATTAGAAATGGAAGATATTTAAGTAGAGTTAGATCAGTTGAATAATGATTATTAAACTTAGAAAATTTTGGCGAACAATTATACGCAACATGGACTAGTGTTAGCCAATAAATATGCATATGTATTATATGAATGTATGACTGCATATTACATGAATTATCTAATTATATGCTTATGATATATGTGATCTAACGAATAACTGATGTGAGTGTCAGAGAAATTTTTGGATTAAGATAGCAAACACACAGATCTCTGAAAAGAAAAAACTTAGATATCAATTAAAACAAAATTCGGAACTAGTAAGATTTCGAAACCATTGAAGCCGAAACTTATGAAGTTCAAAATTATAAAACTCGAAATGTTGTATACTATTAACCCTAGCTCGAGATTTATAAATTCCGAGACATGAATGTCGAAATTGGAAAATGTCGAGTTGAGGAAGAATCTCGAGATCAAAAAAAAATATCGAAGGATGTCGAAATTATAGAATGAATGTTGCTAAATGAGGACCTCGACATACTAGAATTTCGAAGGAATGGTGAACATCGAGTGAACCTAATAGGAATTCCTTAAATGAGAGGGAAAGGCTTAGTCATCAACTTGTCACATCACTCACACATCCTTAAGCTTTAAACCTTATCATATAACGATTTATCATCAGAAGAAAGAACATAAGGAGAAAAGAATTCTATTAAACATAAAAGAGAGAGAACCCCGTATAACTCTCACAAGTTAATAACGAGTAAGAGAAGTTCATTACCAGCAAAGGAGTATCAATCAAATTCAAAGCCTAACACCTCGAAAATTTTACTGGGAAGAAGGTATAACTGATTTTAATTTCATATTTACATTTCTATATTAACATGTTATATGTGTATTTCTATGTGGAATCAGTAAGTCCCTATTAAGTATTTCATATGAACTTAGGAATTAAGGCGTATTTTTGTTAGAGTTAACATGTTTTGAAGAAAACTTTAATCATAGGTACTGATTTAGGGTTTTTACTTTGACGCCATGGTTAGTTCTTGAAGATTTGAGAATTGTTAAGATCCATACGATTCTCAGTTGGGTAAATATCGAAACACTGTTAAGTGTTGTAGAAATAAATTCGAGCTCAAGGATAAGAATAGAAGATGTCGAAATCGTGTAGTGCTTAATTTAACTCGATATCTAAATCTTGAAATCAATTTCGAAATGTTATATAAAAATCTCGAGATCAAACTCGAGATTCATGTCAAAATTGTACGTTGATTAATCTCGAGATCTAAGTATAGAAATCATATCGAAATATAGTTTGATATTAATCTCGAAGTCCTTCTCGACATCCCTCTTGAAATTTAACTTAAGCACGAGATGTATATTAATAGAATTTCATAAGTACACTCAAGGTCTATTTCATGTAGTATGTCGAGATTTATATCGTGATGTTAAGAACTGGAATGTCGAAATTGATACTGAAATCCAAGTGTAATGTCGAGATTCATGCCAAGGTTTATCTTAAATGTAAGCATCAAAATCGTTATATATAACCCTTAAAACATATTCCTAGATTTATCTTGAAAATATCGAAATCTAATTCCACAATTAAGCTCAAGAATCATATCGAGAACCTTAGTCAACCATTTCAACCATTTCAAAGTTTATATTATAAATTCTGGGCACTATTTAATTAAATTAGAACCATGTTTAATAGGATTCGAAATGGTACTTTTTAAATTAGATCAAAATTGGAACTTTAGGGTTTCGAAATTTATAAAAGTCAAAACTAGGGTTTTCTAAATTTAATCCATTTTAGTGAAACTGTAATTGGACTAACAAACCCTAATTTTATATGTTTGTATACTTAGGGTTTGAAGGTTAGCGACATACCGTACGATAAATTTAATAGCTAAGGATACCAGGTAAGTGGAGATCCCAACTACAACACATAAATTATATGTGCATGAATTACATGGTTACGAGCTTGAATGTCATGATTATATGCTTTTATGACTTTAAGTGAATTCCTATGTGATTTATTTATTTACGTGAATTAATTATTACATGAAGTGGCATGACAAGCATTTCGGCATTATTCACGTACGCATTATCACGTGCAAACACGAAATTACAAGACACGAGCATAAGTCACGTGCTTAAAAACAATAAAAGTTTGCATTTAAAGGATCTTCTATGCTACCATGGTGATTTTATGTCACCAATTTCAAGACATGACATGACATGTCTCAAGGCAAGGGCATGGATGTGGCGGAAAGTTGCGACCTGGAAGATGCACCCTGAGGAAACAAATGGCACCAAGGCTATAATTGGTGTCAGCAACCTCAGAGTGAGTCTACCAGTGTGAGCGTACGTGGGATCGATAAACTACATTGGGATTGGAAAGGCGCCTTAGGGTTAGCCTCTCTGTGGAAGTATCGTCCATATTTATATATATTTATCCCTAGTGGATTTGAGCTCCATGATGGTGCATAGCAAGATAAGCCAAGGGCCCTACAAGACAAGACACGAACAATAATATAAGACAAGACATGAATTTCATGGCATGAATACAAGACATGAATTTCAAGACACGAACTATAATATAAGACAAGACATGAATTTCATGGCATGAATACAAGACATGAATTTCAAGACACGAACTATAATATAAGACAAGACATGAATTTCATGGCATGAATACAAGATATGAATTCAAGACACGAACTATAATATAAGACAAGACATGAATTTCATGGCATGAATACAAGACATGAATTTCAAGACACGAACTACATGATACGATTAGGAAGCATTGGCGCTGATGCCTGTGCATTTTAGGACACGTGCATTGCATGGTTTCCACTTACTGAGCTTTATAAGCTCATTCCACGTTTTATGTGTTGTAGGTACGATAGAGTCGTACGTTGAGAAACGTCACGACTAAGGCGGGCTGACGGCGGTACTCCAGGGTCTTTTGAGGGCAAGGCTGTACATGGATGACGATCTGTGGAGCGATGTTAGGATATGTTTTGATAGGAATATATTTTGAGGCTTCGGCCTTTGTCTAATTAAGACGATGTAGGCTATGTTCTGTAGTAATATATCATATTTTAGGAAAAGTTTTTGTTAGACGGGTCTCCCGCCACTTACGTTGCGAAAATCTGCCACTAAAAATGATTAGAAAGTCAGGGTCGCCACAACAACTATACAAGATGCCCCTAATTACAAGGACAACTAATGAAATCATGCACAATTCTAAAAGTATACTCTACAATTATACTTACTCAAAACTCGTGGATATGAACTATTAGTTGTTTATTACAATCCAAATGGTCGACCTAACATAAATGATTCAACAAAATTAATGACATCTTCAATTAATCTTAAACGTAAACCATATGCCATTTATTGATTTCCTGCAGTAACCGTTTAACAATGATCAGTAACACATCAAGACGAGGAAAGAACAGAAATGTATATTACGGTAACAAGGGATACAATACGAGTAACAGAATACATAGTCACAATAACAATTTCATATGTAACTAGTTTAGGTTATGATTTTCCAATTTTATACTGCAAACACGCTACATTCACTAAAATATATCAATTTCCAAAGTTTTATATAAAAATATATTAGTTTAGGTTATGATTTTAATCACAAACCCTAATTCACAAACTATAACAATTCTGGTAACACATAAACATATAACTAGTAGCTGTTTTACACATATCGGGTAACAGATAATCTATGCTTGATAAAATTTAGACTCCCGCCCAAAATTCATCTCATTCTGGTTTCCCGCCCAAAATTTCACCGACAATTCAGTAACAAATTTAGGCAAGTAACAGAAACGCATATACTAGTAACAGATCCTGATAATTTTAATTTAGTAACAGTTGTTCATCATGTCAATCGACGGACGTCTGGATCATTGCACTAACATCTGGATTTCTGCTTAATGTCGATCTTTCATACCACATACATTACACCACTTACGGTTTGGGAGTTAACAATTGACACATAATTTTGCATATAATGGCATAGTAAAAAATACCCAAATTATAGGGTCGGTCGTACTCTCGCGAAATTAAATGATGAACATCGGACGAACGAACAAACAAGGTGCCACACCGAGCTGCCCATACTATGGGTACTTCGAATTTATACATCTTAGATGTAATCGTTGCCAGAAACGACTTTGAATTCATCTTATTTTCGCAAATTAGAACCCTACACATGGTAACAATTAATTGCAGTTTAATAACGTTTCTGGTAGACCTAGTAACGGTTTTGATACTCCAAGTAACATATTTGATACTCTGAGTAACATTTTTAACACAGTAAAAATATACCCAAATTATTGGGGTCGACCGTATTTTCGCGAAATTAAAAGATGAACTTCGGACGAACGACCAAAAAATGTGCCAAACCGAGCTGCACATGCTGGGTACTTCGAATTTATACAAATTAGATGTAATCGTTGCCAAAAACGGCTTTGAATTCATCTTATTTTCGCAAATTAGAACCCTACACATGGTAACAATTAATTGCAGTTTAATAACGGTTCTGATACACCTAGTAACGGTTTTGATACTCCGAGTAACAGATTTGCAGTTTTGACACAGTAAAAATATTAGCCAAATTATTGTGGTCGACCGTATTTTCGCGAAATTAAAAAATGAACGTCGGACGAACGACCAAATAATGTGTCGCACCGAGCTGCACATGCTATGGGTACTTCGAACTTATACATATTAGATGTAATCGTTGCCAAAAACGGCTTTGATTTCATCTTATTTCGCAATTTAGAACCCTAAATAGAAAAATAAAAATTCATTACAAATCTTATATCTTGCTTCGTTAATACCATAATATATCATACCTTACACGCCGAAATTGGTTGGTTAATGTGCATTCGAGATTTCGGAGCTCGATTCATTGTAAAAACGACATTCATAAAATAAATATTCTCTGTCGATAACAATTTTCTGCATCGTAGTAACAGAAAAGGGATGAAAAATAACAGTTCACCAGACGTTGGTAACAATATAATCTAACAGCATAACCAAAAGTCGCCGAAAAATAACTTATTACAGTATGTTAGGAAGGGTATTTTCGTCAATACCTATTTTTAAGCCTAAACTCTGCCATTTACGAAAACTTGGTCCTTGAAACTAATGGTATCTCTGACAGGGCCTGAAAGCTTTAGAAAGTTACTAACTAGGTACTGAATAGAAAATTCCCTTATTATAAGTATGACTAATGTAAAGTTTCTTAATCCTAGGGTAACATGCAAAGGTAAATACGGGTACACATATATATCCATTTCTCATCAGCTAAATAAACAAAACCTAAAAAAAAGAAAGACATCATACAAAGAAACAAAGGAAAACGAAAGAAACTCAACTTCAAAAAAAAAGAATCAATAGTTCGAAAAAAATCTAAGTAAGGTATGCTCAAGTTTTCGTGTATGTTAAAATTTAATACTTTCTTACATAAATATATGTCTCTACATGATCAAATGTTTAACAGTAGGAGCTTTCAAAATATATCATAATTCAAAGACCCTAAATCCTTATGTTTCGGATTATGATCATAGGTAATATATGTGATATAAATTTTAATGATTTTTGGGTCATATGACGTTCTTGAGAAATTACTGTTTTTCGTAGAACGTATCATTGTCTGGAATTAGAATGATTATTTAAGGTAATTATGATGGTAACTTAATTGTGAGTTTGAGAGTTCTCGGTATAAGAACAGTGATGGTGTTTTAAAAAGTTTTCGCCATGCATATTACTAGAGTTTCGACTTGACAAAAAGGATTTTCGGTATTGATGAGGGGACGCTTTCGGCATAGGCATAGTTCACACAAGTTCTCGACAGAATTCAAAATTTTGCGGTATGAACTCCAAAGTTTTTGGCTTAGTGTCTAGCTCAACCGTTTTCGATACAGTTTAAGAGTATCCGGCATGGATCAACTTTCCGGCATTATCATAGTTTTCGACATTGTCTAAAGATTTCGGTATTTAATAAAGTTTTCGCATTGCAATAAATTTTCGGCATTAGGGGTTTTGGCATCTTATATAACTTTTCGGCATATTGGAAACGTTTTCGGCATGAGCTTAAGGAGAGTTTTCGACATTTCTTCAAGCATTCAAGAAAAGTTTTCGGCACTATTATCTTATTAAAGTTTTCGGCAAAGATTCGGCATCCACTAATTTGCATAAAAACTTTCGGTCTTAGATCAGGGTTTCCGGTATTATTAGAGTTCTCATAATATTAGGGTTTTCGGGATTTTTAGTATTTCCGATACCTAGGGTTTAGAAAATTTCGAAAACTTATATGACTTAATAAGTACACTGATGTGCAAATATTTTCGATGTTCAGAGGTTCGAAGCGTAGGAAATTTCTCGGATTACGTGACTAATTTTATCAGGAGGACAGGTAATTGGATCATCCATCTACAATGCGTAAACACATATGTGACTTATATTGATCTACGTGTTTTACTTGTTTTACGTATGTTTTACGTGTATCATGTTTTCATGAGATATCATGTATATGCATGGCACATGCATATCACGTCAGGGAGAGAGATTGGATACACCGTATTGAGACGGTGATGATTTGAGATACTGATGTATGGCGTAGAGTGAGATGATTGCGATTTGTGACAGTCGAGGTTGGGCTCACTGGGCACTTGGCGGAGACAGACGTGATCGATCTATCTACTCGGACGTGATCGATTCGAGGTGCATACCACCGGATGGAATTTTAGTGCGGGAGATACGACCTGGTAGGTGGCCATTAACGTGATCGATCAGTGCACTACCGGCGTAGCTTGCCACGACACTTGGGAGTAGCTACCCAGTAGTCTATTGTGCGCGTTGGTGCCGAGCCTAACCTAGGGCCATGTGTCGTGTGAGATAGGAATGTGGGAACATAAATAGTGTGGATTGGCATTTTAGATGTTTGGGATTGGGATTGAGTGTACACTTGCATACATGCATTTTATTCACCTACTGGGCAAATAGCTCAGTGTTTACGTGTTGTAGGTACTGAGTCAGACGCTGATACGCTCAAGACTGAGGCGGCTGGTGACTGTGCTCCACGAACTTTTGAGGGTGGGGCGATACATGGATGAAGACCTGTGGAGCGACGTTAGGTTTTGACTTTTGGGGCTACGGCCTTTGTATAGACAGACTATGTAAATAATATTTTGTAGTAATGTAAATTATTTAGGAAAAAGTTTTTGTTATACGGGTCTTCCGCAACTTTCGTTGCGAAAATCTGCCACTAATCCTAATTAGAAAACGAGGGTCGTCACACCTTTAGTGGACTTAATGTCCAAAGTGGGGCATAACTTACATTCTCCCACTTGACCCGCTCAATAGATACTTTACGGTCTAATAATCATAATTTCCGTAATATGCTATTTCGTTTAGCTAAATTCCGTCATAAATTGATCATTCCTTTTATCGCTATTAAGCTTAAAGCTAACAAGGATCATAGCAGTCGTATGCCATCGTAACGACACAGTCCCTTCCATGTATCGCAGTATCAGCTCTACACTCAACACAATCTTACTGAGATATATCGTAATGGTCCAACATTGTCGTCTTTGGAACAGACTCATCCTGTTGCGTTAATTCTTTAATGTATATATACAATCGATAATTTAAAAAAAAAAAACAGGATGCATTAATTATGAGAAACATAATATTGAGCTCAGAGTGTCAAATACATAAAGTCATAAATAATAAACATAAAAACACCAAAACATCAATTAGGGCCTTTCATAATGCCCATCCTATCAACATGTTCATTAAAAATTTTGGGCAAATAGCATAAAACCCACATGTGGTTTGAAAACTAAGCACAAAAACCCCCATGATTGATGGTCTTTCGTCAGTTGATTTGCAATCATAAGCTTGGTGATGATGTGCTCGATTGTCACTCGTTATTTCTGAACTTCTTTAACGGAAAAGTATTTAGAGAAGAATACTTGTCGTTTTTAGAGAAGAATACTGCTGCGGAATTGTCACAATAAATTTTAAGCGGCCTGGCTATACCAGCAATAAATTCCGCAGCCATAATCTGTTAGGAAACGAAACCAAAACCTTATATCATGTTATGCATCGACCTGAATTCATACACTTGCATAATGAATTTCATGATGAATGTATAGATAATAAACAATATTTGATTAAGGCATTGTATTACTTGAGATCTTGGAAGTTTTCGATGCCTATTATATAGTTTAAAAAGTTTTCTCATGAACCTTATATTTTTGACAAAGTTTTCGATATCCCATATCACATCATATAATAAAAGTACATATCACACACATATATAATAATATTAACCGAAAGAGGCTACACCTGGAATTCATATATTGTATAATAGGTATGACTAGGTCTCTCAACTCTAAAAGAAACATGCAAAGCATACGTGTATCTTATCTATATATATTACTATATGTGCGTGTGAAAGAAAGGCAACTAGAATACTTGAAACCACGAAAAGTAAAGAAAGTAAGTCTATGAGAATAGAACTTTTCGGTATATGGTTTTAATGAATAAAGTTCTCATGATCATCAAAGGTAAATAAATTCTATTGGTGGAAAACTATTCTTAGAGGAGAAACTAAGTTTTCGTCAAAAGAAGTATTAATTGCTTAGCATGAGAGGTATTCACACCTACATGTCAAATCGTCTTTATATTATGATATCCACAACGTTCCTTTAAATAAAAACCTCTCGTGAACAAAGAATAGGATGGAGGAATAAAAAGGAGAAAGAAGAACAATAATTCGGACAGTTTGAAAATCTTATACTTCGAAACTTGGAGGTGAGGGAATGTTTTTATGATATATTCATACATATATAGAATGATAATCATGTATACTTTAATATTTATAAGAGATTCCCGTAGCCTTAGATAAACTAGGGTTTTCTAGATTTTGAAAGGAATCGTACATACTTATGTTCATATAGTTAATTTTGACGTGAGAACATGTTTAGTATTTTCATGATTAAGTGTTTCAGAGTTTTCGACCTTCAAAATTAGAAGTTGTCATTGAAGACTAAAGTTTCTATAATTTATATAGTTCTCGGTATAGTTAGGAATAAAGATTTCGGCATTTTATATAGTTTTTGATATTACCTATGATGTCCAGAAGGTTTTCGGCATTGTATGTGTTGGTCCCGATTGCACCAAACAAGGAATCAAAGAGGCTTTGATGGAATGAAAAAGGGAGAGGTTCTCACCTTCAAGTGTGTGTATTGTGTGAAAAATAGGATTAGCCTTTTGATCTTTGATTACCTTGAAAATAGTGTTGGTAACACCTTATATACCACATTAACCCTAGGTATATTAAGGCCCAATCACTAATGATTAATTAATTACATTCTAGTCCAAAGCCCAAGCTAAAAGAATAATTACAATATTAATCCCAAGACTTAAACTATTGACACAATCTATAAATATCCTAACAATCTCCCCCTTTGTGTCAATTGTTGGGAGTCTTGGATCTTGGGTGTTGTGATGGTGGATTAGCGAGTGTGTGTTTCGCGAAGTCCTAGCTTGAACTCGAAGGCGCGGAGATTCCTTCGAAGGACCATTCGATCAGCTATAGCGTCAATGAACTTCGCGAACTTGGATCGACAGAGTGGATCTTCTTCCGAAAGGATGCGGCAAATCCTCATGAGTTTGTCTTGGATAATGGTGAACGTCCCATCCGAGAACTTTGCCACTTCGGAGCAGCACAGCAGCCTCATCTTTCCCTTGTACCTCGAGTAGGCGACCGCCGGATCATCTCCGTCGATCACTTCGCCCTCTCGGTAGTCGTCCGCGTTCTTGAAAGATGGGCGAGTCAGGTTCACCTTCTTTAGGTTGTGCTCCACCGCCATCTGCAGATCGTGGGTGGCGAAGAATCTGACCTGTCGGAGCATGTGGCGCTTGAGAGCCACATAACCCATAGTGACCGATTCAGCCCGTACGAGATGTCCAGAACTTCTGATGATGAGTCTGAACTGTTTCATGGAATCCAGCATGCTGTACAGATCACCCAGGCGCAGAAACTTGAAGTCCGCCTCACTCACTTCACTGTAGCTCTCATCCTGCCTCATTACTGTGAACACTGGATAGTGGACACGTCCTTTCGACTCTTGGCGAAGGTCAGTGACTTTGCAGACGGGGGCCCGATTCATTTCCAGAGCGATGTTTTCCTCATCGGACAGCGTCCTCTTTGTGCACTTGTGGCAAAGAAGGCTCCATCGATAGAGCTTCTTCTTTTCCTCGCTCCAATTTTGGATGTTCATCAGCTCGTATTCATCGAAGGTCGTAATGATCTGCTCCTTGCGCTGCCAGATCCTCTTCCTGATCTCTTTTTGGAATGGCGCGGTGATCTTTTTGTTTTCCCACGGTGCTTCCGGTATATCCGCCGTGGGCACATCCGGTTGAGCAGCAGTAGCCTCAGCTTGCTGCGCTTGAAATTGTAGAATGTTCTCGAGCTCGGCGGGTTCGGCGTCATACTCCTCTCCGTTCTCGTTGTCTGCAGTGTTGATCAGCGTAAGCGAGGCTTCCTTTAGCAGACGTGGAGCATTTTCCACCAACTTCCTGGCTGCTACTGCATCGACGGGTGTGTACAGCCATTCATCGTTAAAGATGTAGGCCTCGATCTCGTTCTGTGTGCAGTAGACGTCCTCGGAAGCCACGTTGTAATCGGTGTTGAGAGGGGTATGGTTGTGTGGTGGCGAGGGTGTTGCGTCGGAGGAGTTTGTGGATTGTGGGGATGGTTGTGGTGGAGATTCTGGTGGCTCGGTTATGGTGATGGTTTTGGCGAGGATGATTTGGGTGTCGGGTGGTGTAGATGTGGTGGTGGCCTCTAACGTCGATGTGATAGTTAGAGGTTCCGAGATGGTGGGTGGAGAAGGTGTGGTGGTGGTCTCTAACTAACGCCGATGTGACGATTAGAGTTTCAGAGACGGTAGTAGGTGGTGGTAAGGGTGATTTGGCTAGTGACTCGGGGTTAATAGGGTGGGATTTTTGGCTAGTGGGGTGTGAGGTTTCTGTTGCGGGCGTCGTTTCAGGTGCAGAGGAGGAAGGCTGCGTTGATTGTACGGGTCCTTGAGTTTGTGAGGCTTGCTGCCTATTCTCCCCCTCGCGGCGATCTTGATCATCGTCTTGATCGTCGCGCCTGATCCCGTTAGACTCGCCTTGAGTGCGGCAAGTCATTGGTTGAGTCATGATGTTCTTCATTTGCTGTTCCTCCTCGTCGAGTTCCGTCATTGATTCGAATCTTGCTCGTAGGATGTAGAAGAGCTCCTTTGCGGAAATGGAGGAGAGAACAGCTTCTGCGTCCACATTTTGTGTTGGTGGTGGCGTCTCCGGGGCCACACCTTTGCCTTTGTCGATGGTGGACGCATCGAGACGCGCATAGACTTTATCGAGGATGGACGCCTCAAGAGTCTTTGCAAACTCTTGAAGACGAGTCTCTAGTGCGGTCTCGGTGACGAACTGGGGTAAGTTTAACAAGTTGGAATCACGAAGAAATCCAACTGACACCGAATCGGAGAAGATAGCCGATCGGCCGCCCGTTTGCACAGGACGGGAAAAGACGGGGTCACTAAGACTTCCCGTTGGCATCATCGATGAGACAGACTCAAATGAATGATGGCCTAGGCTCACGGTTGTTGTGATGTTGGCCGTGCTAGGTCTTCCGCCCTCAGTCACAGAGACATCACCGAGCGTTCCGATAGAATCACGAAGACTCTGTAGTGCAGTAAAAGGTGTATGTGTCCTAGAAACGTATGAAATTATGGGGAGTGAGGGCACTAGACTCGATGTGATTGAAGAGGATGCAGTCTGAGGCGAAGGACTGCTTGTTTCAACATCGACTATCTCCAAGTGGGATGTCGATGGCATACGTAGCTCCTCGTGGAATGAAATATCTTCCTGTAGAGAGGAAGATAAGTGGATTGGTGGGGTCGTTTGCGTGGTTGAGCCAAATGCCACGTCTTCTACTCGGGAGGTGAACACATCACCTCCTGTACCTATGGGTTGGGCTCGGTTTGTCTGTGACTGAGGAGGTCGATCGTGTTTTTGTTTCGATCGACGCTCCATGGTGCGGCTTACGTCATCCTCACGCGACCGTTTTTTCGGTTCGCGGGTGGAAGAGGATGCGGCGCGACCCGATGTCCTTTTAGAAGTGGTGGTGGGGTTTTGGCTAGTCCCGGGGTTAGGAGCAGTGGGGTTGATCTGCTCCGTAGGGACAATGGATAGTGGACGGGGGCTTTCCCAGAATGAGGCGGTGGAGGCGCGATATTCTCGTACGTGCGGATTGGTCGGGTCTGCATAGGCGAGAACGTCGTCCGGGATTATCATAGCGTGTCGATCTTTTGCCGGAGTGTTTTTCTTGGCGAACTTCTCGACAATGGGGATTACGAAGTGTTCAGTTGCTGGGCGGACGCGGATGTTGGTGGAGAGCAGGCGGAAGTGTTTGATGAGCGCTGGGAGCCACCGCATGTAGGGTACAAAGCGGTTCGTGACTGCCTTGGAGACTTCCCGATCGCGACATTGAATCATGGAGACGAGGTCCATCCATATTATCTCAGCGTAGTTGTACTTGCGGTTGTGGGCGATGCCAGTTAGGATGGTAAGGATTTGATGGTTGCCACGGTCCTGACCAGCATGCTTCCCTGACATGCATTTGTTTATCAGTACATATAGTGTTCGCCAGGGTTGAGGTAGATTGCGTGTGGTGACTTCACTGAGAACAAGTGGGCCCTTCTTCTTCTTGTTTTCTGGTTGATAGCCCAATCTGTCGATGTCTTCAATAAGTTGTTCGTGCGTCGATAGTTGATCATAGGGTGAGTAGACAGGGAGGTCAAGAACTTCGTGGACGATCTTGCGGGTGAGGACTACTGTTTCTTGATCGATTGTGGCGGACATTGCTGAAGCTCGATAGTGGGGTCCAGCAATCTGCAATGTGTGCCAGAATTGTTGAAGATAGACTTGCGCTTCTGGCTCGCCATGAGTGAGGGCGTGGCGGAGTGGGTGCCCTTTGAGGATCTCTATGATGATGTGAGCATCGCACCGGAAGTTGTCCAAGTCCACCATGTGGTTGTTTGGTATCAAGGCAGCCCATCTACTTGTTGGAATACCTGTTCGATCCGTGGAACGTACGTCAATGTATTGAGTTCGATGCGAGCGACGTCCCTTTGAATTGCGGCAGCCTCAAGCGCTTCAAGTGCTTCTCGGTTTGTGTTAGTCATATCTGTGCTCGACAGAAATTGTAGTATTATTAGTATGGACTAAATTGTGAGAAGGTGGATTATAAGTAAGTAATGGGTAAAACAATAAAAGGAGACATGAAAGTGCCCAAAATAGTAAAGATAAAAATAAAATTAAAATTAAAGCTAACTTAGAGTCCTTTTGAAATAAAGTTGTCAAGATTGAATGATGGTCATGTGATGGTGAGTTTCGACAATTTTAGGAAGTTAAACGAAATTTTTTCAACACTTAGAAAATTTTTAGGATTGAAAGTGTTCATGTGATGTGAGAAAATTTTGGTACTTGAGTAAACAAAAAAAATTTCGCATTTGGTGTAGAATTTCGCAAGTGGAAAAATTTTCGCAAGTAGTGGAAAGTTTTCGCAGAATATGGAATTTCACAAGTTGTCAAAAATTTTCGCATTCAAGATATCCAAGAATTTTCGCATGTAAGGAAATTTCGCTAATTATCACACATAGGCAAGTCGAGAGAAATTTTCGCAGATAAAGTAAAATTTTCGCATGTAGTGTTAATTTTCGCACGTTAAGGGAATTTCGCATTCAGAGTAAAGTCTTGCATGTAGTGGAAAATTTTCGCATTCAAGTTATCAAATTTATAAGTTATCCAAAAATTTTCTCGGTTAACATATTTTCTCAAAAGTTATTAAATTTTCGCAAGTAGAGAAAATTGTTTTTTTTTTCAAGTGAGCAAACTTTCGCAAGTATTGAAATTTTTTTTTTCAAGTGAAATGAAAGTTTCGCGGAGTGATAAAGCTTTGAAGAAACATCTGCTCAAGTGATAAAATTTCTCGGGTTGAAATTTCTTAGTTTTGACAAGTGAAAAGAAATTTCTCGGATTGATAATTTTTGCAGATAGAGAAAGTATCGTGATCCGCGAAAAGATGATGCATGTAAGGGTTGAGAAATTATTGAACCACTGTAGCTGTGAAAGAATTGATGAGCATGGGTCCGAGAAAAATTTAAGTTTGCGGATTGAGAAAATTTTGGTTACTGTAGTTGCGAAATAGTGAAGATGCGAAAAATGTAATATGACGAGGTGTATGAAAGTTTCGCGGGGCATGACTCACTGTAGCAGCAAAGGTTTTAATCGTAAGAATATTCTCGGATGAAAACTGTCGCGGGACTTCACACACTGTAGCAGCAAAAATTTTAACGCAAGAAATTTCTCGGATAAAATTTTCGCGGAACCTTACTCACTGTAGCAGCGAAAATCTATCGTTGAAGTATTTTTCCTGAAAAGTTTCTCGGTGAAGAACACTGTGCGAAAACGTTCAAAGCGACGCTGTGATTTTTGCCTTAGACCCACACTCAAATCTTAACCAAAATGCAATAAACTGGACCCAATCGACTCGAAATTTGACGGGCAATACATATTTGGGGGTTTTAAACACCGAAAACCTAACATACGTCCGAATTAAAGCCGAGTAAAATATTAATTTAAAACCTAAAATTTAACAGTCGGGACTGAAAACAGAGTAAATCGAACGAGAAGCAGTTTATTTACGATGTATTCATACCGAAAAGCTGATTTGCGACAATGGAGTAAACAGCAAACGGATTTTTCAGGGCATATTGAAGAAGACGATGATGCGAGGGGTTGAGAAAATTTTCGAAAAAGGGGGGTGCGAAATTTTTGAATTTTTTTTCGGGAATTTGGAAAGATTGTGAAAAGAGTTAAGCGTTTTTTGGGGGTTTTGTGACTGTTCATGCGAGATTTTGAGTTAATGGGCCGAATTCGTGGACTTAGTCAAATTGGGTCCTGAGTCGATTTTCGCGGGCTTGGGCTTAGTCAAATTGGGTCCTGAGCCGATTTTCGCGGGCTTAGTCAAATTGGGTCCTGTTGGTCCGATTTTGACCCCGTTTGACCAAAATTAAACTTTCAACTCAAAAATCAATTGGCCCAATTTTGACTCCGTTTGACCAAAATTTAAAATTTCAACCCAAAATATATATATATATATATATATATATATATATATATATATATTTTAAATAGGTAAAATCAGAAGCTCCCCCTTAATCTATAACTCCCCTTTTTGATAAAGAGAGAAAAAAAACAGAAACTTCCCCTTAATCGAAAACTCCCCCTTAAGAGACATAATTCAGAAGACACATAGAGAATGGAGGAAAGTGAAAAGACATATGTACACTTTATCAAAGTTTATGTAGGGTCGATTGATCACAACTGAATATTCAACAAATGTCGGCTAGTTGATCTTCGGTAGTGACGTAGTGCAATTCAATCGTCCCTTGTTCAACATGTTCTTTGATGAAGTGGTGACGAATATCTATGTGTTTCGTTCTTGAGTGATGTACCTGCTAGGAATATTTTGTAGCATCCTTTGATTTATGTAATCTTGGGTTAATATGTGTTATTTAGTGGGTTGTTAGTAGTTTGGGGTGACTTATGATATTAAGTCATAGTGTAGTATTGGGCTTTAATATACCAAACAATTGTGGTATATAAAGCCCCATTTACCCTAAATAGGGTTTTATCAAAAGTATTGAAAGGTAAGCCACCTTGTACGTTAGATTAAGAAAACACACACTAACACACACACTCAAGGTGTTCTTCACGTTTTACATATTCAAACCAATCTTTTGATCCTTGTTTGGTAATAAAAGGGCCAACAAGTGGTATCAGAGCCTAACGCGGATCAATATCTTCCATTTGAATCCAGTTTTCCTCGATTTCGACGTGATTTGACGAAGATTTTTGCTTAAAAACTCATTCTCTGTTTTTCACTGTTTTTGGATGTTTTCAGATCGTTTTTCAGTGATTCTTCACTCCTAGGACATTAGAAAACTGATATTGAGTACATCTAGGTTCTTTCACGTCGATTCCAGTCAAGTTTGAGCCGGATTTAAGCAGAAACGAGACAGAAAATCTGTTTTTCACCGAACTGGGTACCATTGAGTTTGAAGGTTTCGATCGAAACTCACTGTGAGTAGTTTCGATCGATTTGGATTTCGGGAATTTCTTCGCAAATTTCATAGTTTTCGCCCGATAGTTTTCTCGGCGAAAGTTTCACACGTTTTCGCCCGAAAGTCAATCAATTTGAATTTAGATCAATTCTTTGCATTCTTCACAGTTTCGCTCGAAAGATTTCTCGGCGAAAATCCAATTGTTTCGCCCGAAAGTCGTTTGCTTTCAGTTTCGATCGATACTATTCTCAGCAAAACTCAATTTCTTTCGCCCGAAACGCTACAGTGCTTAATTTCACAGATTCGATCGAAACTCACATTTTCAGCAAATTCCATTGAATTTCATCCTGCACACTTTCGCCCGAATCTTGAAATCTCGAATTGACCACTTTCGCCCGAATCTTGAAATCTTGAAATCTAAACTCAATCTCACACTTTCATACATTCACACTTTCGCCCGAATCTTAAAATCTAAACTCAATTTTGATTGCTCGATTCTCAACACATTTGGACCAATCGTTGAGCTTAATTTTCATATCATACTTGAATCGACCACGTACCTATTCACTTAACACGAATCGTTCAAGCAGTACACTAAATTCATCAAATTCTTATATTTCGACAGAATTCACCTAGTGAATTTACATACTCAACATTAGAAATTACTCAAACTTGACTCTTTCTTTCAAAACTAAAGTGTTTCATTTCGCAGAGATATCCCGCGTTAACGATCATTACCAAACATAAACATGGACGGTCTTGCTATTGGATCTGACAACCGTGCACCACTACTGAGATGGGGAGAGTACGGCATATGGAAGCAACGATTTATCAATTTCATAGAAATCAAAGATGTAGACCTCGCAAACGACATGCTCTCCTCCATATTTGAAGGACCTGCTCAAGTCTGGACCATCATCCCTGCTCAACCCGATGCTGTTCCTCCTATTCCAGAGAGGAGAACTCCTAAGGATCCTAGTCGATACACCGATGCTGAGAAGGCACGTGCCAGAGCGGACAAGCTTGCCCGACACTATGTACTTCAGGCTCTACCAAACGATGTCTACAAGCAAGTCGACGCAATGGTCACTGCAAAGGAAATTTGGGATGAAGTTTGCAAGATGATGGTTGGAACTGAAGTTAGTAATTTATCTAAGAAATCCAGCATTCTTACTGCCTATGACTCCTTCAAAGCTAAGGAGGGGAAGAACTTCGAGATGTTTACCTTCGCTTCTTGACCATCATCAACGAGATGAGAAAGATCAACATCCAGCGATCCAATCTCGAACACAACATCAAGTTCCTTTCCACACTTCAACCTGAGTGGGGACGGATTGCAGTTCTGGTTAAGCAACAGAACAAAGATCTGGACGCTATGGATATTCACTCCCTGCACGATAATCTCTCACAGTACTCGCAGTATGTGTAATACCCGTAAAATTTAATACGGATTATTTCAATAATATTCGAAATGTGTGAAATCATTTTCGAGACGAGCCAAATTTACAATTGGGCCCGAAAAATTTAAATGCACCAAAAATTTATTTATGGGCCAAATGAAGAAAATAATGGCCCAAATAAAAGGTTGGGAGTTGGGTCATTTAATAAAAATTTAATTGGCCGAAAACAAGAAGTGAAAGCCCAAATAAATAAATAATTTAGAAATAACAACAACAATAATAACAATAATAATAATTAATTAATTAATGGGGGGCCGAAAATAATAAATAATAATAATAAAATAAATATAAAAGCATCTCCAAGATTCCACCACCATGCATGTGCCTCCATTAGTTTTCCTTGAGATAAAATAATAACATTTAACACCTAATATACCTACTATAATACATTAGGACAAGGTATTAACTAATAAAACAAAACAAATAGGAGAAAAGAGGGAGAGATGACGAGAAAGAGAGGAAAAGGAGAAGAAGAGAGGACAAGATCCCAACTAAGATGCCATTTCCTCATGCAAGAGTACAAATAAAAATCAACTAATAAACTTTAACACCTAATGCCACCTCTCTACACACATGAAGCCAAATAGAAAGAGAGAAAGGAAAGAGAAGAGGGAGAGGCCGAGAGAGAGGGAGAGGGAGAGAGGGAGAGAAAGAAAAAGAGAGAAGGAAGGAAAGGAGAAGGAGGAGAAGAAAAATCTTCGGAAGCCCGGGATCGAAGCTCACGGGTCGGGATCACACGGAAACACCCCGTGATTTAGCTTTCTCCGTGTTAAGGTAGGTGGAGATCATCTACATACGTAAACAAAATTAGGAGTCGTGATTTTTACGTGATTGCATGATTTCTTTCAAATTTATACGTGTTTATGTGCTAAGCGTGAATTTCTTGTATGATTTTCATAATGATGCTTACATGCTAAAATTCGACCAGCTTAGTACCTTAATCTTGATGAAGTTTAGGTCCATGAACCATAAGAATAGAGTTAGAGGACTTGTGATTAAGAGGATAGAACAAAACTTGGGGAAGATTAGTGTTTTCTAGGGTGTTCTTTATCTATTTCGGCCAAGAGGTTCAAAAATTCATATCTCACGATCTAGAATTCGGATTAAAAATCCCTTAGGACAGAATCAAGATTTCCAAGTTATTTATCTATGTTTAAAATTTCAGGTCCATCGGACGTCGTTTACCCCGTGATCATTGAGGAATACTAAACTTTCGCAAAACAGCCGTATAAAATAGTTTTTTTTCAAAAATTTGGAGACTAGATTGAAAAGTTTTAAAGGGGCTGAGAATGTAAAATCCGAACAAGGGAGATTTTTAAAGAAATATAAAGTTTTTGGGGCAGATTTGAAATTCGGAATAAATAATTGGGGTCCTTTGCGTAATTTTCAAAAATTAGGGGACTAGATTGAAAAGTTTTAAAAATCTAGGGGCTGAGATTGTAAAAATCCGAACTGGGAGATTTTTAAAGAAATATATAGCTTTCGGGGCTAATCTGAAATTTTTAAAGCTTTCGGGGCAGATCTGAAACTTAGGAAAATTTTTGGGTCCTAAAAAGTAAATTATGAGATTTTGGGGTTTTAAGTGCAAAATTCATAAAGATATTTTTAAATTAGAAATTTAAGTGATATTTTGAAAGTTGGACGTTAGAATTTTAAATATATTAAATTAGGGACCAATTGTGATATTAGGGTCTTAAAGTAAAAGGATTAAATTTTGAGAACTAGTAGTGAATTTCGGGAGAGTTTCTGTGGTAAAGGTTTCGGGCCGATTAAATCGGAACGCGGGCTTTGGTCCCGAATTATTTGGTGTATGATAGTTTTTTTAGATCGGGCAGAGATTATATCTCGGGCCGATATGTTATTTAATATGATGCATTTTATATGTTGCATTCTATTTGCATGATATTTGCATACACATGGTACGAAAAGAGAGAAGTGTGTGGAGTCACGGTAATATTGTATAGTGATGTTCAGTGGGGTAGTTTAAGACCGATTGATGGTCGTTCAATTGTAAGAGTAGTGAGGTTAGGACTAAGGCGCACTATATGATTTATGTGGGGAGTAGGGCCTCCCGAGCTACGGACCCTTGTGATTGTGATGTGGGGAGTAGGGCCTCCCGAGCTACGGACCCTTGTGATTGTGATGTGGGGAGTGGGGCCTCCCGAGCTACGGACCCTTGTGATTGTGATTGTGGGGAGTGGGGCCTCCCGAGCTACTGATCCCTGCGCGCGTGTTGCCTTTAGTCCTAGCCTAGGGCCCTGTTGTGATAGGTTGAGATGAGATGAGATGAGACGAGATATGAGAAAAGAGTCGAGCGTACATTTTGTGAGATGTGTCGGATGGGGATGTGAGAGCACGTGCATTCATGCATATTTTCACCTACTGGGCAATAGCTCAGGGTTTACGTGTGTAGGTATTGACGAGTCGAACGTCGAGACACGTCGCGACTAGGCAGCTGATGGCGGTGCCTCCACGGACTTTTGAGGGCGGCGCAGTACATGGGACGAGACCTGTGGAGCGACTTAGCTTATGATTCGGGTTTTTATTTTGGGCTTCGGCCCTATGAATAATTGTGTTTTAAAAAAAAAATTAATTAAATGGGCTTTCCGCTGCTTACGCTGAAAAAAAAATCCGCCAAAATATTTAGTTAGAAAGTGGGGTTGTTACAGTATGCCAAAGAAATCAAGAACGAAGGAAAACCAAACATCGACATGGAGCCAATTGCATTGGTAACCTCTAAGTCAAACAACAGGAGCTTGAGGACTTCTAAAGGAAAGCAAGTCGTACAATCTGACTCCTCTGACAACGCCGAATCTGATCAAGAATCTGAGGACGAACTCGAATCCATCAGAAAGAAACTAGCAATGATCTCAGATACGGTCAATAAAATGAGCGCCAAGAAATCATCTTCTGCTTTCAACAAACAACGAACATCGGGGGGGAAACAGAAGTACGTTGCCCCTGAAGAGGCTGAAACTAAGAAACCTGAAGCAGTGAAGAAATGCTTCAACTGTGGCAAGCCGGGTCACTTTGCTTCTGAATGCTACAGACCCAAGAAGAAAACACTGAATATTACAAGAAAAAATTTCAACTCTCACAGCGCAAGGAAGCGGGCATAGTCTTGGTTGCTGAGGAAGAGGAATGGCTAGAGGACACATCTGATGAGGAGGAAGAAGAAATGGCCTTCATGGTGAAAAGCATTGAAGATGACTCCGACGAGGATGAGCCAGACCTCGGATCAGACAGGACGGATGTCTCTTCATCCGACCAGGAGGTATACACTCCTTCCCTAAGCGATTTCATTAACCTTGAACGTAGGATAGCTGAACTCTCCATGCATCGTAAAATTACTCAGAACTCCAAAGCAATTTCGACAAAAATTATGCCTTGATAAACAAACAACAGGAAGAGATAGCTATTCTTAATGAATCCTTGACCTTGTCTGAAACTAAAGTAAAGACTTTAGAAGATCTTGTAGAGAGCAAGGAGAAACAAATTAGCGATATGTGTAAAAGCTTGAAAGACAGCGATGAGGAACGTGTAAACGTATTGTCTCAATACGAATTAATCACAAACGAACGTGTTCGTCTATACAAGAAAGTCAAAGAGCTAGAGGACATTAACACCAAGAGAGGTCAATCTGAACGAACCGTCTTTCTTAGTCAACCTAAAGATGTAGAATTTTATGATCCCCGCGAAGGTTTAGGATTTGAACCCACCACCAACCCTGAAGCAGAGAAAGTACGATCTTTGTACAACATCAAACGTTTTGGGTTAAGCATTGAACAATTGAGGCCCTTCGTAAGCTCAAGAGAGGTGACTGAAACTGACGAACAAAAACGGAAGAACAAAGAATGGGCTCAAATCATGTGTGACTACAACGAACTCAATGATAGTTACAAAACTAGAGAGACTACACTCTCTGATGATTACATGTCACCATTTGGACCCGAAGGCACTGACGAACAGGCTAAACCTATTTTTTCATTTATCTATATTCCAGAAATTATACGCAAAATAGGTTCCTTGACTGCCTCCCTAGAGTCGGAAAGGAAAGCTCACGAAGAAGAGAAAACTATTTTGCTGAGCAAAATATATACTCTTGAAAACTTCCCTGACGCTTACAAACCTTCCACCTCACGCCCTGTTCCAGAATCCCCTACGTGTAAATGCAAGCAAACTACAAAGAAAATATCTTTATCTCACACTAATTTTGTATCGCATGTGCTCACAGACAAAGGCGTGATACCTAAGGAAGCGAAGAAGGTTCTACCGGGCCCAGCTAAGAAGACAACAGTCCCTGATAAGAAGAAGAGACCAGCCTCCAACCTTTCTTCTCATGTTTCAAAATCATTTGCATTTCCAAAAGTGACTTCTTGTAATGTCGCAGAACGTGTTTCGTTATTCCATTCCCTTAAATCAAAATTCTGTCATGTCTACAATGATGTTCTTTCTCATCCTTGTGACAGTCATTTCCGCAATAGCACTTCCCCATCACATATCGCTCATTCTAAGGACACATCTCCCACGCCATCCAACCATACTATTAAATCCAAAGTAATGAAACACAACATCTTCAAGACCAAGCCAAGCAAGAAATTAAGTCCAAAACAGATTTGGATTCCGAAATCTCAACTACATCCTATAGGAAATCAACACGCTTGGATTCTTAAACCAGCTACACAACAATTTAGCAAAGAATTAAATCTAGCAACGAACAAGAAATCTGCTAAACCTGCTACCAAAAGGGGACCCATCTATAAATGGGTGCCAAAACTTACTTGATTCTTTTTGCAGGTCCGTCATGTGTGGTACTTAGATTCAGGTTGCTCCTCACACATGACTGGAAACAAAGAGCTGTTGAGCAACTTCTCTGAAGGATTCCTCGGGAAGGTCTACTTCGGAAACGGTCAATCTGCATCCATGCTAGGAACGGGTAATCTTATCCATGACAGGCTAACCATCAATGGAGTATCCTACGTCGAAGGACTGAGCTACAATCTATTCAGCATAGGTCGTTTCTGCGACAAAGGCTTCAAGGTGAACTTCGAGACCAACAAATGTAGTGTCACAGATATCAATGGAAGAGAGCTACTCACTGGACACAGGAAGACGAATCTTTACTCCATTGACCTCAAGACTGTCCGACCGACATGCCTTATTTCTCGAGCTTCTCTACATCAGAACGATCTCTGGCATCAGCGACTCTCTCACCTCAACTTCAAAGACCTGAACAAACTGCGATCAGAAAACTTGGTAAAAGGGCTTCCCTCGTTCAGATATCACAAAGAACATCTTTGCTCAGCGTGTGAAATGGGAAAGATAAGAAAGACCTCCCACCGGACCAAACACATAGCCTCAACTTCCAAACCTCTCGAACTCATTCATATGGATTTATGTGGACCCATGCGCACTCAGACCATTAATGGGCGAAAGTATGTGTTAGTCATTGTGGATGATTTCTCACGCTACACATGGACTAAATTTCTAAGAACCAAGGATGAAACTCCAGGCCTAATCATTGAGTTTATCAAACCGCTCAAAACCTCTACCAACTAAGTGTACAAATCATCAGAACTGATAATGGGACAGAATTCAAGAATAGAAAACTCAGTGACTTTTATGCATCACTTGGAATCACCCAACAGTTCGCAGCAGCTAAAACACCTCAACAAAATGGGGTAGTTGAGCGCAAGAACAGAACCTTAGTTGAAGCAACTCGTACACTCCTCATTCACTCTGGATTACCTCACTTCTTGTGGGCCGAAGCAATGAATACAACTTGTTACACTCAAAATCGTGGCTCACTTCACAAGAGGTTCAATAGGACACCCTATGAGTTGATAAATCGTAGAGTGCCAGACGTCTCATTCGTGAAAGTCTTTGGGTGCAAGTGCTATGTGGTAAATGATCGTGAAGATAGAGGCAAACTTGACCCAAAAGCATTCGAAGGCATACTGGTGGGATATTCAACAACATCAAAAGCCTATCGCATATATCTCAAAGAGAAAAGATCTGTTATGGAGAGCGTTAATGTAACGTTTGATGAAGTAGACCGAGTTGTTTCTGCACAAATCAGTCCAGAACCAGGACTTCTACGAGAATTGACGAAGGATCAACCTAGCACTTCCACTGTGGGCGAAACCTCAAAATCAAATATGATAAGTGATATGGAACTCGATCTCTTATTTGAAGATATCTTCCCAAGGCCACTACCACACATTGCTTCAACAACTTCTGCGGCACCAGAAAATATTGATCATGCGGAGTCTAACAATGACAATATACCTCCTACAATGGAAAATCTTCATCTTGATGACGAAAGTGAATCCCCAACAGATACAGAGATCATATCCAGCTCAGGCGCTGAAACTCCACAGCCTTATGATACTACAATAGAAATCTCTTCAGAAGAGTCAGTAATTCCACAACCTGGAGAAGAAATAGAACATCAGGCTGATCAAGGTGGAGAAACAGTATACGATGCAAACACAGCTGGATCATCACAGTCTAGTACCAGAAAGTGGACTCGAGCCCACCCAAACTCACAAATAATTGGAGATCCCTCCACTGGAGTAACCACACGGGCATCAACGATGAACGAAAGCCTCTACTCCTGCTTTCTAAGTCAAAAGGAACCCAGTAAAGTAGCTGAAGCACTCACCGATCCGGACTGGATAATTGCCATGCAGGAGGAAATCAATCAGTTTGAGAGGTTGAAAGTTTGGAACCTAGTACCTAGACCAGCTGGGAAAACCATTATAGGGACTAAATGGGTGTTTAAAAACAAAAAGGACGAGCAAGGAGTTGTTATCCGGAATAAAGCAAGGCTGGTGGCAAAAGGCTACAATCAACAAGAAGGAATTGATTATGATGAGACATATGCCCCAGTCGCAAGAATAGAAGCCATCAGGATATTCTTAGCTTTCGCTGCACACAAGAACTTCACAGTCTACCAGATGGATGTCAAAACTGCATTCCTCAACGGAATACTAAAAGAAGAAGTTTTTGTTTCCCAGCCTGAAGGTTTTGTGAATGAACAACTCCCAGACCATGTCTACAGACTCGATAAAGCTCTATATGGACTTAAACAAGCTCCCAGAGCCTGGTACGAGGTCCTCTCGGATTTTCTCATCTCATCAGGTTTCACAAAAGGGAAGATTGACACGACTCTTTTTATCAAAAAGGACGGCTCAGACATTATGCTAGTGCAGATCTACGTTGACGACATCATATTCGGGTCAACAGACTCACGAATGTGCAGAAACTTTGGGGATCTAATGAAGCAAAAATTCGAAATGAGCATGATGGGCGAACTAAGTTTCTTCTTAGGACTTCAGGTTAAACAGCTTCACAATGGAATCTTCATAAGTCAATCCAAGTACATTCACGACATACTCAAGAAGTACAACTTGGACAACTCAAATACTGCCATGACTCCCATGTCTACCTCATGTAAACTTGACGCAGATTCCACAGGAAAATCTGTTAACCAGACAACTTATCGAGGCGTGATAGGCTCTTTGCTCTATCTTACATCAAGTAGACCGGATATCATGTTCGCCACATGTCTCTGTGCACGCTTTCAAGCTGATCCAAAGGAATCTCACATGCTCGCGGTCAAACGAATTTTCAAATATCTCAAGGGAACTCCAAATCTTGGTCTATGGTACCCGATGGAATCAAGCTTTGATCTCGTAGGATACACAGATGCTGATTACGCAGGATGCAAGCCGGACAGAAAGAGCACTTCTGGAGCCGCTCAATTTCTCGGGGGTAAACTCGTAAGCTGGTCGTCTCGAAAGCAAAATTGTGTCTCAACATCGACAGCAGAGGCAGAATATGTCGCTGCTGCGAGTTGCTGCTCACAAATTTTGTGGATGAGAACCCAGCTGCGAGATTTTGACATAACGTTAAATCATATCCCAATTTTTAGTGATTCTAAAAGTGCTATAGCTATAACAAGTAATCCAGTACATCATTCACGCACAAAACATATAGACATTAGATATCACTTTATTAAGGAACATGTGGAACAAGGTACAATCGAAATGCATTTCGTCCACACCGATCTTCAACTTGCTGACTTATTTACTAAGGCATTGGATGAAAAGCGTTTCCAATTCTTGGTATCTAGGTTAGGCATGTTGAACCATAAGACATGATCGATTGTCCCTACATGAACCTGATATTGTGTACATAGATCATTTCAATTTTTCTCTATATGTTATGAATGGTAAAAATCCTACTATTATATCTAGGGGGAGACTAATAAAAATTTTATGCATGAATCTAGGGGGAGTCTTTCATTTTTATGCACTAATTTAGGGGGAGTCATTATTAAATGGTTCACACAAATACTTCACTCAAGGAGTTTATGATTCCTCATCAAATTTAATTTATATAGTATGGTGAAACTCCTTCAGCTTCTATCAAAAATTAAAATTATTCAAATATTTCAAATATCACAATTATTTCTCGGCGAAACTGCATATCGATCGAAACCCTTTCAAATTGATTTGCCAATTGTACTAAACAAGTTTCGGTCGAAACTAAGCTTTAACTCTTGATTTATTGGTTTCTTGGCAAAACTGACTTTCGCTCGAAACACGTTTCGATTGAAATTGCAATTTGATTTCATACCTTTATAATTTTATCGGCGAAACTGACTTTCGCTCGAAACACACTACGATTGAAATTGATTTTTAAATCCTTTGACATTTCTCTCGGCGAAACAGACTTTCGCTCGAAACTTATTTCAATCGATCGAAATCAAAATTGACTCTTTACAATTATTCTCGGCGAAACTGAGACTTCTTATTTAAATAGAGTTTCGCCCGAAACATTTCTTCTTCATCGATTCTCAAATTCACTCATAAACCCTCTCTGAAATCGCACACGAACTCATCACTGTCTCACTTTTTCTTTCTCGTTTACTGCAACTCCAAATCCCTCATTGGTAAGGAAAAACGTTTAATCTACAGCTTTAAACTGATTTTTTTTCTCATTCGTGCAGTTTACGCATATTAGGGTTGCGTGTGTTCGCGCAAATCATTGTTTAAATGTGTTTTCACATCGCCTAGATTCGCTCGAAACTACTCTCTTGCTTCAATTTCACTTTCCAATCGATCGATTGTTACTGAAAATTTTTCTTATTTTGTGTTTTCAAATCGACGTTTTTCTAGGGTTTTACAACTTTCGATCGAAACAGGGCATTTCAATTTATCACAGTTTCGATCGAAACAGAGCATTTCAATTTTTCACAGTTTCGATCGAAACTGACGACAAAATTAATTTCAATCGATCGACACCACTATTCAACAGTTTCGATCGAAACTCAAGGCTCAATTGAATCGATTGATTCGTGACGATCGAAACTGAACTGATTTACACTTTCGCCGCACTTATTCAAATTAAATATGACTTTCGATCGAAACTGGTTTATAATTTCACCTTCGCCGAATTTACCTTAATTGAACATCACTTTCGATCGAAACCACAATCCAAATTAAACTTATCGCACGATACACATTAATGACCGAAACTCAAAATCAATTGAAATTGGCACTTTCGCCGCTAACTTAATCCAATTTCAATTGTTGCCGAATTTTTGCCAAAATTTTCTAAGTCCTAACATGCTTATCAACGAATTGCACAACTTTTGTATGCTTTCTAAGTCACATGGTCGATTTCCACTAATCCACTGCTTTTATCTTGCAGATCGACCACAATGGTGAGACAAATTGACGAGATTTTTCGCCTCTAAGGACTGGGCACAGAGGACACCCAATAACCATCAACTTGACTTCAATAATACCTCGTGCCCAGATCCTATCATTATTAAAATCCTCGCAAACCACCCTCTACGAACCGCCCTAAACATCACCGAGGTAGTCCCTGAAGTGTATGTACAACAATTTTGGTCTACCTTCAGAAACCAACGAATCACCCCACAATAACCACCCTTTCCGCAATAATCGACAACACCATAGTCGTTTTTACTCCAACCATTCTCCGTTCCATTCTCAACCTACCACACTCACTCATATATGATTCTCCTCCATCTAATGACGTCCTAATCAGGGATTTCCTTTTCATGGGCCACAAACCTAACGCCCAAAATTCCATTCACCTCCCTGACTTCACAGCCAAAGACATCCCTGGACCATGGAGGACCCTGTTCCTGATCGTAAACAAATGCCTCTCGCCCAAACACTCCGGGTCCGACAAATGCAACCGAAACATTATGTTGATTTTCCATGGGATCGTCTTCAACAAAAATTATGACGTCGCCCAACTCATCTGGTCTGATATCCTCGATCAACTTCGAAGGCGAGGTCTCGGATCTACGAAGCCAGTGCTCCCTTACTTACGGTGGCTACCTGTCATCGTCCAACATTTCGTGGATCTTCATCCCGAAATCGAACGACGACCAAGAGAAGAGGGCTACCAATCTCCGAAGCTCAACAAAATCCAATCATCGAAGAACAAATTCGATCAGGAGGCCATGATTATCCAAGATCATTTACTTCGCCTCCTCGATCCAAATGAGCCGGAGCTGCGCAAATATATGCGAGCCAACAACCTCGACGACGTCCCCGTGGCTCAACACAACCCAGTTGAACCTAACCCAGGGACAAGCCAACCCCCACAGCCAAATGTAGGTCTAGGACACTCAACATCCCCAAAGCCAAAACAAAAGCGCAAATCCAAAGGGGATGACCGAGGAGGAAAACAGGAACGGCGTACAAAGCAAAAACACGACCGTACTCCTCAGCCAACTAATCCACTAACAAGCCGGACCGAACCCATAAGTACAGGGGTTGACTTTGTCTTCCCCCGAGTAGAAGTCGCGACATCGGGTCCAATCGCGCAAACTACCCTTCCCAGCCACTCAATCATCTCCCAACAGATGATTGTTTCACATACTCACGAGGTGCCACGTCATTCATCACCACCTCGCTCGGAGGTGGTTGATGTAACAAGCAGTACTCCGCCTCAGACTGCACCTTCTTTGATCACTCCGAGTCTAGTGCCCTCACCATCCATAATTTTTCCACTTTCTAGGACACTACCTTTAGATTCTGCACCTCTAGATCTTCGTGATCTAGACCGAACGCTCTACGATGTCTCCGTACTAGAGTCTAGTACGGAACAGAGCGGAAGCCCCAACGTAGTCAACATCACTGCAGCTACGACCTTGGGCCATCAAACTGAGTCAGTCTCAGCTTTGATGTCAACGATGAGCCTTCGTGGCCTCGGTGCTTCAAGTCCTGTGCAAACGGGCGGCACATCAGTACCCTCTACTGATGTTGTGACGACGGAACGTCTTAGTGACTCCGTCCGGTTATTTTCCCCGTTCGTGACGGAGGCCAGGCTGGATGATCGCCTCGCAGAGTTTGCAGAAGGACTCGAGAACACAATAATGGCCAAAGTCTACAGTACCATTGAGTCTTCCACTCGAGACAAAGGCAAAGCCCCCGTCACCGAAGACGCCTCCACACGAGCCGAGCCATCCCCTGCCTCTGAGGAAGGGCCATGGAACGTACCAATCCCAGAATTGATTGACGTTCTACTGGCAAGACTTCGCAGTGCCCCAACGCTGACTGCGTACGAAGCGGAGGTCCTCCGACGTTTGGAACTTCCGTTCAACCCTCCTAATCCCGGCGAGGCCCAGTCATCGAGACATTCACGTGACGACCCTGACGGTGGGGGTCGTCCCGAGGGGGAGAAGACACAAGGGACAGGGCCTTCGCCGCAACCACAGTCACAACCTAGAACCACCCAAACATCCACCAGAACAAAACCATCTACACCCACCCAAACCAGAAAATCTACCCGAACTACTACCAATACAACCCAAACGACCCAAACATCAACCGTGAATCCATCACCGCCTAGCCTTACAAACCCAAGAACTCCCTCTGACCCTCCTTCTTCTGACCCTCCATCCTCACATTTTCTATCTCTCGAAACACTTTACAACCCACACTCAGCGGTAGAGAAGTACATCTTCAACGACGACTGGTTAACAAAGCCGATGCATCCAGACTTGGCCAAGGGCTTACTGGACAACGCCAGATATTTCTTAATGAAGGCGAATGTTGACCTAGCACTAATCGACGATGATGAGCTCGAGGAAGGTGAAGACTACGAAGCAGACATTCCAGAACTTCCAGAGCTTCTCAAACACGCTGTCGTTGATAAGGAGTACTCCACCTCAAAGTCGAAGAAAGGAAAAGAACAGACGCCGCCGTGGGAAAATGTCAAAGTGATAGCTCCATATCAAGAAGAGATACGGAGAAGAATTTGGAGGAAGAAGGATAGGATCAAGGACCTAGACGAGCTGAGTCTAAGAGGCCTAACTCATCTCCTGAGGCCAACTGCTGTACGATACTTGCTCTCTCTTCGTAGAGGGCTTGTGTGGAGAGCAAAAGATACAGATGTTAACGTTCTTAGAAGAAAAGAGAAAGAAAAGGCCAGAATCCACAAAATCTTGGGAGTCCGGCGAGGTCGTGTCGACTACTATGAATATCCTATCTATAAGGTGCAGCGAGAAGATGGAACGGTCGAGGAACTGACCGAAGGCGATCTCTCCTACATCAGAGGTGAAGATGTTGATCGGATACTCGTAAGCTTCAGATTTCTTGGAACACTCCAAAATCCAGACTTGAAAGTGGGCTACGTTGCTCTAAAGCGATTCATGATGCGCCAAATCAATTTCAATTCGACTCACGATCTTCAAATGGCGGTGGAAGGCAACATGAAAAGGGTGAATCTCACGAAGCCATCCTTCGAAGTCCCCGACTCAAGTCTCGGATAAGGTCATATTATCAATGATGACAACGATCCATCTGTTGTCTACATCAATTACAAGGAGAAAAGAGGCTGATGAAAACATCCGAGATTGCTAAATTCAGCGATGGGACGCTGCTGATTATTCGGGTGAAACTCGAATGGATTTTGGAGAAGCTAAGGAACGAAGAAGCAGAAGTTCAGGAAAAGTACGAGAAGCTGATCGACATCATCTCCGATCGATTATCCTTACGAAGAACGATGCGATCATACGAGTTCAGACTTGGACTCAGGAAATCGATTGATGCTGTAGAGAAACCCAAGAAGAAAAAGACACAAAAGACGCCAAAAAGAAAAGGATGCTAAGGGGGAGATTGTTAGGAATATTTTGTAGCATCCTTTGATTTATGTAATCTTGGGTTAATATGTGTTATTTAGTGGGTTGTTAGTAGTTTGGGGTGACTTATGATATTAAGTCATAGTGTAGTATTGGGCTTTAATATACCAAACAATTGTGGTATATAAAGCCCCATTTACCCTAAATAGGGTTTTATCAAAAGTATTGAAAGGTAAGCCACCTTGTACGTTAGATTAAGAAAACACACACTAACACACACACTCAAGGTGTTCTTCACGTTTTACATATTCAAACCAATCTTTTGATCCTTGTTTGGTAATAAAAGGGCCAACAGTACCGGATTACTCGTCATCGCAATCGCACTCTTCGAGTCACAATAAATGGGAATTTTATCAACATGAAAATTAAAATCTCGTAGTTGGGTTCTCATCCACAAAAGCTGTGAACAAAAACTAGCGGCGGCGACATACTCTGCCTCCGTCGACGAAGTTGAGACACAGTTTTGTTTTCGAGAAGACCAACTCACGAGTTTACCGCCCAAGAAGTGTGCAGCTCCGGAGGTGCTTTTCCGATCCATCTTGCATCCAGCGTAATCCGAGTCAGAGTATCCAACCAGTTTGAAGTCCGATCGAGTGGGGTACCAAAAACCCAGATTGGGTGTTCCTTTGAGATAGCGGAGAATCCTTTCGACAGCAGTGAGATGGGATTCCTTAGGTGTAGCCTGAAAACGAGCGCAGATTCCTGTTGAGAGAACGATATCCGGTCGACTAGCAGTAAGGTACAGAAGAGAGCCTATATTATCCCACGATAGACGGTTTGGTCAACGGGAGCACCAGATGGGTCCGCGTCGGGTCGGCCAGAGGGTGACATAGGTGTAGCAGCAGTCTTAGCATCCTTCATTCCATATTTCTCGAGGATGTCATGGATGTATTTGGACTGGTTGATGAAGATTCCGTCGGGGAGTTGCTTTACTTGAAGACCAAGAAAGAAATTCAGCTCGCTCATCATACTCATTTCGAATTTCTCTTTCATCAATTCTGCGAATTCTTCACATAGTTGTGGTTACAATCCAAAAATAATGTCATCAACATAAATCTGCAGAATCATGATGTCCGGGCCACTCCGCTTGGTGAAGAGAGTTGTATCCAGAGATCCTTTCTTGAATCCAGACTGAACAAGGAAGTCTGAAAGGACGTCATACCAAGCTCGGGGAGCCTGTTTTAGTCCGTAGAGGGCCTTGTAGAGTCGATATACGTGATGTGGAAACTCTTCGCTCAAGAACCCTTCAGGTTGATCAACGTACACTTCTTCTTTGAGAAATCCATTCAGAAATGCAGTCTTCACGTCCATTTGGTAGACTTTAAAGTTCTTGTGAGCAGCAAAGGCAAGAAAAATTCGTATTGCTTCGATCCTGGCAACGGGGGCGAAAGTTTCATCGTAGTCGATGCCTTCTTGTTTTCTGGTTGATAGCCCAATCTGTCGATGTCTTCAATAAGTTATTCGTGCGTCGATAGTTGATCATAGGGTGAGTAGACAGGGAGGTCAAGAACTTCTTGGACGATCTTGCGGGTGAGCACTACTGTTTCTTGATCGATTGTGGCGGACATTGCTGAAGCTCGGTAGTGGGGTCCAGCAATCTGCAATGTGTGCCAGAATTGTTGAAGATAGACTTGCGCTTCTGGCTCGCCATGAGTGAGGGCGTGGCGGAGTGGGTGCCCTTTGAGGATCTCTATGATGATGGGAGCATCGCACCGGAAGTTGTCCAAGTCCACCATGTGGTTGTTTGGTATCAAGGCAGCCCATCTACTTGTTGGAATACTTGCTCGATCCGTGGAACGTACGTCAATGTATTGAGTTCGATGCGAGCGACGTCCCTTTGAATTGCGGCAGCCTCAAGCGCTTCAAGTGCTTCCCGGTTTGTGTTAGTCATATCTGTGCTCGACAGAAATTGTAGTATTATTAGTATGGAGTAAATTGTGAGAAGGTGGATTATAAGTAAGTAATGGGTAAAACAATAAAAGGAGACATGAAAGTGCCCAAAATAGTAAAGATAAAAATAAAATTAAAATTAAAGCTAACTTAGAGTCCTTTTGAAATAAAGTTGTCAAGATTGAATGATGGTCATGTGATGGTGAGTTTCGACAATTTTAGGAAGTTAAACGAAATTTTTTCAACACTTAGAAAATTTTTAGGATTGAAAGTGTTCATGTGATGTGAGAAAATTTTGGTACTTGAGTAAACAAAAAAATTTTCGCATTTGGTGTAGAATTTCGCAAGTGGAAAAATTTTCGCAAGTAGTGGAAAGTTTTCGCAGAATATGGAATTTCACAAGTTGTCAAAAAATTTTGCATTAAAGATATCCAAGAATTTTCGCATGTAAGGAAATTTCGCTAATTATCACACATAGGCAAGTCGAGAGAAATTTTCGCAGATAGAGTAAAATTTTCGCATGTAGTGTTAATTTTCGCACGTTAAGGGAATTTCGCATTCAGAGTAAAGTCTTGCATGTAGTGGAAAATTTTCGCATTCAAGTTATCAAATTTATAAGTTATCCAAAAATTTTCTCGGTTAACATATTTTCTCAAAAGTTATTAAATTTTCGCAAGTAGAGAAAATTGTTTTTTTTTTTCAAGTGAGCAAACTTTCGCAAGTATTGAAATTTTTTTTTTCAAGTGAAATGAAAGTTTCGCGGAGTGATAAAGCTTTGAAGAAACATCTGCTCAAGTGATAAAATTTCTCGGGTTGAAATTTCTTAGTTTTGACAAGTGAAAAGAAATTTCTCGGATTGATAATTTTTGCAGATAGAGAAAGTATCGTGATCCGCGAAAAGATGATGCATGTAAGGGTTGAGAAATTATTGAACCACTGTAGCTGTGAAAGAATTGATGAGCATGGGTCCGAGAAAAATTTAAGTTTGCGGATTGAGAAAATTTTGGTTACTGTAGTTGCGAAATAGTGAAGATGCGAAAAAATGTAATATGACGAGGTGTATGAAAGTTTCGCGGGGCATGACTCACTGTAGCAGCAAAGGTTTTAATCGTAAGAATATTCTCGGATGAAAACTGTCGCGGGACTTCACACACTGTAGCAGCGAAATTTTAACGCAAGAAATTTCTCGGATAAAATTTTCGCGGAACCTTACTCACTGTAGCAGCGAAAATCTATCGTTGAAGTATTTTTCCTGAAAAGTTTCTCGGTGAAGAACACTGTGCGAAAACGTTCAAAGCGACGCTGTGATTTTTGCCTTAGACCCACACTCAAATCTTAACCAAAATGCAATAAACTGGACCCAATCGACTCGAAATTTGACGGGCAATACATATTTGGGGGTTTTAAACACCGAAAACCTAACATACGTCCGAATTAAAGCCGAGTAAAATATTAATTTAAAACCTAAAATTTAACAGTCGGGACTGAAAACAGAGTAAATCGAACGAGAAGCAGTTTATTTACGATGTATTCATACCGAAAAGCTGATTTGCGACAATGGAGTAAACAGCAAACGGATTTTTCAGGGCATATTGAAGAAGACGATGATGCGAGGGGTTGAGAAAATTTTCGA
Source organism: Craterostigma plantagineum (assembly GCA_027422505.1). NCBI lineage: Eukaryota > Viridiplantae > Streptophyta > Magnoliopsida > Lamiales > Linderniaceae > Craterostigma > Craterostigma plantagineum. The sequence goes on from JAPQWV010000001.1 coordinate 11,678,222, forward strand.
AAAAGGGGGGTGCGAAATTTTTGAATTTTTTTCGGGAATTTGGAAAGATTGTGAAAAGAGTTAAGCGTTTTTGGGGGTTTTGTGACTGTTCATGCGAGATTTTGAGTTAATGGGCCGAATTCGTGGACTTAGTCAAATTGGGTCCTGAGTCGATTTTCGCGGGCTTGGGCTTAGTCAAATTGGGTCCTGAGCCGATTTTCGCGGGCTTAGTCAAATTGGGTCCTGTTGGTCTGATTTTGACCCCGTTTGACCAAAATTAAACTTTCAACTCAAAAATCAATTGGCCCAATTTTGACTCCGTTTGACCAAAATTTAAAATTTCAACCCAATATATATATATATATATATATATTTTTTTAAATAGGTAAAATCAGAAGCTCCCCCTTAATCTATAACTCCCCTTTTTGATAAAGAGAGAAAAAAAAAACAGAAACTTCCCCTTAATCGAAAACTCCCCCTTAAGAGACATAATTCAGAAGACACATAGAGAATGGAGGAAAGTGAAAAGACATATGTACACTTTATCAAAGTTTATGTAGGGTCGATTGATCACAACTGAATATTCAACATGCCCAACATAGTCACAAGGTGTTGGAATCGTTTGATATCCAACGGTTTTGTGAAAAAATGTCGGCTAGTTGATCTTCGGTAGTGACGTAGTGCAATTCAATCGTCCCTTGTTCAACATGTTTATTGATGAAGTGGTGACGAATATCTATGTGTTTCGTTCTTGAGTGATGTACCGGATTACTCGTCATCGCAATCGCACTCTTCGAGTCACAATAAATGGGAATTTTTTCAACATGAAAATTAAAATCTCGTAGTTGGGTTCTCATCCACAAAAGCTGTGAACAACAACTAGCGGCGGCGACATACTCTGCCTCCGTCGACGAAGTTGAGACACAGTTTTGTTTTCGAGAAGACCAACTCACGAGTTTACCGCCCAAGAAGTGTGCAGCTCCGGAGGTGCTTTTCCGATCCATCTTGCATCCAGCGTAATCCGAGTCAGAGAATCCAACCAGTTTGAAGTCCGATCGAGTGGGGTACCACAAACCCAGATTGGGTGTTCCTTTGAGATAATCCTTTTGACAGCAGTGAGATGGGATTCCTTAGGTGTAGCCTGAAAACAAGCGCAGATTCCTGTTGAGAGAACGATATCCGGTCGACTAGCAGTAAGGTACAGAAGAGAGCCTATATTATCCCACGATAGACGGTTTGGTCAACGGGAGCACCAGATGGGTCCGCGTCGGGTCGGCCAGAGGGTGACATAGGTGTAGCAGCAGTCTTAGCATCCTTCATTCCATATTTCTCGAGGATGTCATGGATGTATTTGGACTGGTTGATGAAGATTCCGTCGGGGAGTTGCTTTACTTGAAGACCAAGAAAGAAATTCAGCTCGCCCATTGTTAGGAAATATTTTGTAGTGTTCAATTTCATTGCATTATCTTTGTTGGTTTGCTTTATTAAACTTTGGGCTAGCTCTTAATTGGGTTAGTTCTTAGTTATTCATGTAATGGGCCTTCACAAGAGGCCCACCTATTATATACCAACTTGTGGTATAAATAGGAAAACCCTAACACATAGTTATGAGTGCTTGTGTGTGAAGATCAAATAAACAATTTTAGAGTGAGAGAGTCTCCTCAAGAACACCACCAAGCCCCACACGCCCCGAACCTAAATCTCGATCTTTAGGCGTGTTTAATCCGTCCGAAGTCATATTGTTGGTGCTAATCGGGACCAACAAGTGGTATCAGAGCCCAACGCGACCGGATTTGCGTGTTTTAAGCAAGATTTGAGTGAAAAATTGCTTGAAAAATTATTTTCGTCACTTTCAGTTTTTGGGCGATTTCGAACTCGTTTTGTTGTTTTTAGACATCCCAAAGGTTGATTATGTGTTTAGAAATGTTTTTCTGATGTTTTGGAACAAGTTTCGTCGATTTTGAGTGAGATTTGAGCGAAAACGAGCCATTTTTCTGGAAAAAGTCGCGCAGCTATGGAACAGTAATCTGTGTTCTTGGCCGAGAAATTTTCTTACCCGAGAAAATTCTTAGCCGAGAAAATTTCACAGGCCGAGAAACTTTCGCTGCCCGAGAAATTTTCGCATCTACAGTCCGAGAAATTTCGCAGGCCGAGAAATTTTTCCGAGAAATTTCGCTGCTACAGCATGTGAAGCCCCGCGAAATTTTCATACACTTCACTTCATCATACATATTTTCGCATCTTCAAAATTTTTCGCAGCTACAGTGATCCAAAAAATTTCAACTTCACTTTTTCGCATCCTCACTATTTCGCATCATCACTTCACTTCCATATCACTTGAGAAAATTCAAAACTTGCGAAATTTTTGCTACTTGAAAACTCTTTCTACCTGCGAAAATTTAATACCGTTTTTAGAACAAATTTTCACCGCGAAATTTTTGGAATACATGCGAAAAATTTGCACAACTGCGAAATTTCTTAACTTGCGAAAATTTTTATACATGCGAAATTGTACTCTGAATGCGAAATCTTCTTGATATGCGAAACTTTAACAGTACATGCGAAAATTTCCTTTGAGTGCGAAATTTGCTTATTTTCGCGACTCACTCTCACAACGAAATTTCTCGGGACAACATCTTTCGCACATTTTCACACCATTTTTTCGCACCCCCCGAGAAATTTGCACCCAACCTTTAAACTTGATCCAAACTCGATTTTTAGCTTCAAATCTTGCAAAAAATCACTCTTTAAAAATTGCACTTAAACGTTTTTGACCACCAAAATTTCTGGCCCCCCTCGGATTAAATAAGGTTAAGGAGCAAAATTATATCATTGGATAGAGAAAATTTTCTAAGGCCATTGGACTTTGTCTATTTTAAACTTTTAAAATTTTCCGAAATAAAATTTTTCTGGGCCAAAATTTTCGGTATAGACGACGTTTTTGTGAAATTTTTGAAGGCAAATCCAAAACGCGACAACGATCACCGTACCCAACAATCGACCTAGGACGGTATTGGCACATTATAGAAAAAGTTTAGGTCACCCCCAACTTTTCGGAGCGGAATTTCCAAATGCCAATTTCACACCCCCCAGCATGTATGGTACCCGGGTTGCTCCACATACATGACTGGTACACGACGTGAGCAACCACTCCCCGGCATGAATGGTACATGGGTTGCTCCACATTCATGACCGGTATGCACTGCGAGCAACCAACCCCATCATGCACGTTACACGGGTTGCTCCACGTGCATGAAGGGATGTCAGAGAAGCGAGCAACCATCATGACTTCTGTACAAATCCGTGCAGAACCCGGACCTACAAAGAAGGGTTGACAAGAGATCAACCAACCATCAGTGGGCGCGCCATCCAATCTCGATGCTTAGACGATGTGGATCTCATGTTCCAGACTCCACCGTCCACCCACTGCCATCCATTCCACCATGGTGCGCTACATGGAGACGTCCTAAGCCACCGTGATCCTCTTTACGCCCTCACCACCACCACCACCTGACGAGTCTCAGAAGTGTCTGATCAACAGTTTTGGGCCACCCTCGTCGACATCACTCGTGGTCGCCTTTCAACGCGATCACGCCACGCCACCATAGTTCCCATGGATTAGTGAAACCCCCCTGATCCTAACCCAGGAGCGAGCCTACCCTAGCCTCTCTAGTCTAGGTCTAGGTCGCGCGACATCCTCCTCCACGCAAAGATCCAATCAACGATCTCGGGAGGATGACGTAAGTCGCTTGCAAGAGTCGCGAACCAACAACGACATGATCGCACTTCTCTATCATATCTCACCACAACCCGGACCTCGCCCATAGGTACAGGAGACGGCTCGTTCGTTTCTCGAGTAGAAGTCGCGGCATATGGTCCAACCGCGCAATTAACCCCTCCCAACCACTCAGCTATCCTTTCGCAGATAGCTGTTTCATTTCGCACAAGAGGAACCACGTTAGCCATCACCGCCCCACTTGGAGACGGTTGATGTTGAACATGCAGTGCCCCGCCTCTCACTGCACCTCTTCCACCCACGTTGAGTCTAGTGTCCTCACCCACCGAAATTTTCCACTTTCTAGGACACAAACACTCTTTACGCACCGCGGGTTCTTCGTGAACTTGCCCGAACGCTTGATGACGTCCTTGTGACCGAGAGCGGAAGACCCACGACAGCCACCCTCACCACAACTGTCGATGGGCCACGGATACGAGCTTGTCTCATCGTCCGTGCGAACGGAAAGCCTTTGTGGCTCTCCGGTTCTTTTTTTCCTGTGCAAACAGGCGGCGCATCGGACACATGTTTCGATGTTGTGACGACGGAGCGTCTTTGTGACCCCCGTCTGGTTAGTTACCCCGTTCGTGATGGAGCCCCGACTCATAGCAATCAGCGAGGAACTTACACATTCCATGCCGTGCTCAACGAGGATCTATGAAGGAAAAGGTCCCATCACCGACACCACTCCACCACGCCTACGCTTACGCCACCACATGCTGCTCCGCCTCTTCCAAGTTTCGAAATGAACTTGGAGGAAAGTCAAATGCTGCTACTCCTAAGAATCCCACTTGATTGCCTCACTCAACACCACACCACACCATCATCACCACCATCAACACCAGAGGCAGACTCGTCCCACGGACGACGTGACGATCCCGAAGACGGAGATCATCTCAAGGGGGAGTAAAGGAGAAGAAATGAGTTGAAGATCGTACAGTAGCATCAGCAGCAACCATCATCCACGCCACCTCCACCAACTACGCCCCGCCGGAGGCTTCCACTACCTCCGCGCACATTCTTATGTGTCAAGCTATTATGTTCATAATGGAACACTCGAAGGAGCCATGGCACATCTCATCCACCACATTCCGCCACTACTGCGCTGACCACTCTGAAGACCGGGCTCCCTACTCTTGAAAGTCACATTTCAATAGAGCCTTGGCACATTTTTTACGCCCCACGCCCACCTTCTTCTGGAGCCAGACGAGTCAACTTCGTGGCCGAACCAGACAACTTCCATTCGAAGACGACAAAATCCGGCGCCAAGAAGAAGAAGATTGGAGAATCTTAACAAGTGAGTCCTAGCCGAGCCATCAATGCCTCCGCAAGAAGAGGAGATATCCCTTGTAGGGGGAGTTTGCTAGGAATCGAGATCTCCAATATGCCCAACAAAGATATCCCGCGCTGAACTGAAGATTGAACACTAAGGGGGAGATTGTTAGGAAATATTTTGTAGTGTTCAATTTCATTGCATTATCTTTGTTGGTTTGCTTTATTAAACTTTGGGCTAGCTCTTAATTGGGTTAGTTCTTAGTTATTCATGTAATGGGCCTTCACAAGAGGCCCACCTATTATATACCAACTTGTGGTATAAATAGGAAAACCCTAACACATAGTTATGAGTGCTTGTGTGTGAAGATCAAATAAACAATTTTAGAGTGAGAGAGTCTCCTCAAGAACACCACCAAGCCCCACACGCCCCGAACCTAAATCTCGATCTTTAGGCGTGTTTAATCCGTCCGAAGTCGTATTGTTGGTGCTAATCGGGACCAACACCCATCATACTCATTTCGAATTTCTCTTTCATCAATTCTGCGAATTCTTCACATAGTTGTGGTTACGATCCAAAAATAATGTCATCAACATAAATCTGCAGAATCATGATGTCCGGGCCACTCCGCTTGGTGAAGAGAGTTGTATCCAGAGATCCTTTCTTGAATCCAGACTGAACAAGGAAGTCTGAAAGGGCGTCATACCAAGCTCGGGGAGCCTGTTTTAGTCCATAGAGGGCCTTGTAGAGTCGATATACGTGATGTGGAAACTCTTCGCTCAAGAACCCTTCAGGTTGATCAACGTACACTTCTTCTTTGAGAAATCCATTCAGAAATGCAGTCTTCACGTCCATTTGGTAGACTTTAAAGTTCTTGTGAGCAGCAAAGGCAAGAAAAATTTGTATTGCTTCGATCCTGGCAACGGGGGCGAAAGTTTCATCGTAGTCGATGCCTTCTTGTTGGTTGTACCCCTTAGCCACAAGTCTTGCTTTATTGCGGATGACAACAAGTCTTCATCCTTTTTGTTCTTGAAGATCCACTTCGTGCCGATAATGGATCTGTTGTGAGGGCGTGGTACGAGTTCCCAAACTGGTAAACGTTCAAACTGATTTATTTCCTCCTGCATTGCAATCAGCCAATCAGGATCGTTGAGAGCTTCTGGTACTTGTGATGGTTCGGCTTGACTGAGATAGCAAGCGAACAGACTTTCATTCATCGTAGCCGAACGCGTCGAAACACCAGATGTGGGATCCCCAATAATCTGATCCGTAGGATGAGAGCGAGCCCAAAGTGGTACATTGGTCTGTGGGAGCTAGCCGCATTTGTATCGATTGGAGGCTCATTAGATTGGGGTCCGATGTCCGAAGAAGAGATCTCAATTGTAGTAGATTGAGAAGGTTCAGCATCAGGATCAGCAATGTTCCCAGGGTTGGGTAAAATGTCGTCTTCGTTGAGATTGAGATCATCCAAGTTTGGCGGGACGACATCATCACCGATAGCTGGTGGTGTAGGTGGGGTGGGTGCAGCGGTAGTTTGAGTGGTGGCGACGGGAGTCTTGGGGACTGGATAGAAGTACTCGAAGAGCAGATCGAGATCCAGTTCACCAGAATTGCCCTCAGATGAGGAAGTTCCCGTCGTTGAAAGTTGACCTTTTGTCAACGACTGTAGAAGACCTGGTTCTGGACTGATATGAGCAGAAGCCATGTGGTCGCCTTCACTTTCGTCAAAGGTGACATTTGTGCTCTCTATTACCGATCGTTTCTCCCTAAGATAGACTCTGTATGCCTTTGAGTTCAGCGAATATCCAACAAAGATGCCTTCAAGTGCTTTTGGATCAAGCTTCCCAAGATGTTGGCGATCATTGGCCACAAAACATCGGCAACCGAAGACCCTTAGATAAGATATATCCGGGATGCGACGGTTATTCAGCATCTCGTATGCGGTACGGTTGAATCTCTTGTGGATAGAAGCCCGGTTCTGCGTGTAGCAAGCCGTCTGAACAGCTTCGCCCCAAAGGGAGTGAGGAAGTCCGGATTGGATGACAAGAGTCCTAGCTGCTTCGACTAGTGTCCTATTCTTACGCTCATCGACACCATTCTGTTCCGGTGTCTTCACAGCTGAGAACTGCTGGGTGATGCCCTGAGTGGCATAGAAATCACTGAGCTTTTTGTTCTTAAATTCAGTTCCATTGTCAGTTCTGATAATCCAAACCTTTTGTTGATGAAGAGTTTGGGATGTAACAACAAATTCAATGATTAAATCAGGAACTTCATCCTTAGTGCGAACAAGTTTCGTCCACGTGTAGCGCGAGAAGTCGTCGACAATCACAAGAATATACCGTCTTCCTCCGAGTGTAGCCGTAGGCATTGGGCCACAAAGATCCATGTGCAAGAGCTCGAGAATGAGCTTTGAGGACGGTGTTTCTTTGGAGATGTGAGACGAGCGCTTCATCTTCCCCAATTCGCAGGCAGAGCAGAGATGCTCCTTATGATAGGATAGCTGAGGTAGACCGTTGACGAGCTTATCTTGGCGCAGTTTGTTGAGAGTCTTGAAATTGAGATGTGAGAGACGTCGGTGCCATAGATCGTTCAACTTGGGTGCAGCACGAGAGAGAAGGCATATTGGTCGAGAGGTCGTAAGATTGAGTACGTAGAGGTGAGATGTGCGCGTTCCAGAAAGAAGAGGCAGTCCCGAGGCATTGATATTGCTGCAGATGTCAGATTCGAAGAGAACCTTGTATCCTTTGTCGCAGAAACGACCAATGCTGAAGAGATTGTAGCTCAAACCCTCGAAGTAAGAGATGCCCTTGATCGTTAGTTTGTCATGAACGAGATCGCCAGTTCCGAGAATCGGCGCCATTTGACTGTTTCCGAAGGAGACCCTTCCAAGATAGCGCTCGGAGAAGTTGCTCAACAGCTCCTTGTTCCCCGTCATGTGTGTGGAGCAACCTGAATCTAGATACCACACATGACAGACCTACAAACATTAACAAACGTTGGGTCCCCGTTTACGGACGGGACCTTCTTGTGAAACGAGTAAAATTTTCATGCGCTTAATGGGAAATGTGGGGTCTAAATCAGGTTGCGCTAGATCTAATTTAGATTTCACGTCGTGATTTGTTTGATGAGGCGGGATTATGGTTTTTCTAACCCATATTTGCCTAACTTGTGCTTGTATATATGGTGCCTTATGCATGAATTGGTGTGAGGGATGTTGTTGTTTTCGTCCTTCGGTTTTAGTTGCCTTTTGCTTGTGAGCAGTAGGTGACTTTGCTTTTGTCGATGAAAGGCGTTTTCGCTTAACCGTAGTTTTAGGCGAAATGGGAGAATGCAAAGGCGTCGCAGAGGGGATTCGCTTGCGTGGTCGAAGTGTTGCATGTTCATGTGTTTCATATTCATGGAAGCGTGGGAGAACAAAGTCATTAAAGCAACACATAGACATTAGCTTGGTAAAAGGAAGATACGTTCTGGTAACATAATTATCTACGTCCTTAAGATATTGCGATTCACTACATAAAGAGGAAAGACGAGTATAGGATGGTCTTTTCTTCTTGTCATCGAAGAGCGGGTTCTCCTCTATTTCAAATGAACTCCCTTCCAGAGACGTCGAACTCGCATTCCCTGTATCCATAGGAATACGAGAGTTAGTGTTTGAACAAGTTTCAGCTTCAGGAGTCATCTTCGCCGTCCTCTTAGATTTACATGTTTGAGAATCGGGTACTTGACTCGATGTAGAGGGATTGTTCTAGTGTAAAGATTTTGCTAAGTAGATCATCTCGCTCCTTTGCGAAGGCCTTCCGCTCTAATCCTAGTGTTCGTTCTAGTTCTGCTATGAGCAGAAGTTTCTCTGGGATATAGGTGCGAGAGAACGCTTCTCGGAAAGCAATTTCCTGTTCTTTGGTTGGGAGTAGAGTTTCGACATCCTCCGAGAGTGAAGGTATCTTAGTCTTATCACTATCATTCAATTCTGTGTAGTCATACGCGATTTCCGCCCAATGAATGTTCTGTACTCTTTTTTCTTCCGAGATGACAACGGAGGATGATCTCACAAATGGCATAAGTTGCGAGGGAGCACCCTTTCTTGTTTGCAGGAACGTAGTGTTACACATGTTATACCTTTTAACCGTTAGCGGCGTTGGTTTGCAATTGCTGGCCAGGCCGATTCCCTCCCGGGCGTCGTAGAATTCTGTTTCTGCCGGTTGGTTCAACTGACATAAGATACGTGTGTTTTTGTTTCTAAGGTGAAGCTGCTCTTCAAGTTCTTTCACCTTTCGGTACAGCCTAACTCTTTCCTTAGTAAGCAGTTCATATTGTGCGGCCGTCAAGAGACGAGATGTTTCACATGAACGGATGGCCAATGTGGTTTCCTTAACCTTAGTCTCACTTTGTTTATTCTTGTTTTGCAGACGTTTGACTAATGCTTCAGAGGCAATTAGTCGTTCGTTTGTGCAAGCGAGCTCTTCTACTTTTAAACTAAGTAAGGCATAGTTGTTTTCAAATTTTAGTTTGAGTTCATCATAATCCCTAGCGTCTACAGTGGTTTTCTTAATGGTGTGTCGGTGATTAAACACATCATCGAGTTGTGAAATTCGTACCTCAGACTCTGTTGGTAGGAGTCTTAGCTGTATTCTCACCGGTTTTAACCATCTCCTCGTCCTCGTCATGTTCGACCAGCCTTGCCATGCAGCAATCTTCATCCTTAGGCTCCTCGTCTTCTGAAGTGTCGTTCACCCATTCAGCTTCTTCGCTGAGTAGGACTTTCCAACTTTCCATTTTGCGGGTCATTCTGGCCTTACGGTCGTAGTAGCCAGAGTCCTTCACGCGTGGGGCGTGGCATTCCTTGGCAAAGTGGCCTGACTTTCCACACCGAAAGCACTTCACAGACTTTTGAGGTGCGGAGTCCTCCTCTTTCTTTATGGGCTTAGCTTCCTCCGTGGGAGTGGTCTTTTTGGTGCCGCTAAAGGTTCTTTGGCGATTGGAGGAGGATGAGGATTTATTCCCGATCTTCTTTGAGACCATCTTTCTGAGCATTGCCAGTTGCTTGCATAGATCACGAACATCTTCATCAGATTTTGTATCAGCTTCGGATCCTGAAGAGGTGTCAGATACAACAGCTGGTAGCTTCCCTTTGTTCTGTTTGGTCTTAGAGGCGGAAGATCGTTCGGTAGTCTTGTTCGAGAGGAGAGCCAGTGGGTCGACTCGAGTGTTGTGGACTGAGGTTGCACGTAAGGAGCATAGGCAGACAGACTGTCGTAGAGAGCATGGATGGAGGTGTTAGAGAGGTCCTTACTCTGAATCATCATCATGATTGCATTGCCCCAATGTGGTTTGAGGGTACCAAGGAAGCGGTTTTTGATATCGAAGTCCCTTGAGATCTTGGCTTTCTTGAGTTCATTGATGACCTTCAAATATCGGAGGTATGTGTCACGCAGCTCCTCTCCTTCATAGGCCTGGAAGTGTTCATACTGCGAGAGACATGCTGATTTCCTTCCCTGAGCACTCTCAGTTGTGCCTGCCATAATTTCCACGAGTTCATCCCATATTTCCTTAGCAGTTCTGCAGCACTCGATGTGAGCATAGACTTCGTTGCCCATAGCCTGGAAGAGGTATCCTTTGGCAGTCTCATCGGCCTGTAGGCGAGCCTCTTCATCCTCATTAATGGGGCCTCTTGAAGTGCGGCGTTCATCCATGGGAGGGTTTGCGTTTGGTTGAGCAGGGATGATTGTCCAGAACTGTGCTGGACCGTTGAAGATGGAGTCCAGTAGGTATTGAGAGAGTGGTGCGCCTTTCTTCCTGATGAACGTGAGGAACCTGTTTGTCCATATGCTGTAATCGCCTTGTCGCAGCATCGGGGGTCTGGTGTCGGAGCCCACTGTTGAGATGTCATTTGTGGCAGACATGGTTGGTGCAGTCGAATCGTCCGTGGTTTTGATCTTGTATAGATAAAAGGGTTAGTAACGAACGAGATGAGAAATATGAGTTTAACGAGTAGAGTTTGAGAAAAATTGTTTAAAGAATTTCTTAGAACTAAGTGAACGTGGTGTGTGATGGTAGAAAACGTATGAAGGGAAAATATATCTTGAAGTTCGGAGAAGTTCTAGAAATTTAAAAACGAGATTTGAGGAGGAAATTTTGTCAAAAGTGGTCTAGGGGGATAGGATTAAAGTGTAAGGGATCAAGACTTGAATGAGTTTGAGGAAAAATTTCAACACGAGAAAGAATTTAACACGAGAAAAAAAAATTGCGGTTTGAGAAGATGTTCGTGATTACAAGATAAATTACCCAAGAAATTTTGGTTGAGAATTTTCGTGTTTGTGTGAGTTTAATGAAAGATTCTCGGACAGAAAAAGGAAAAACCAATTCTCTGTTGAAAATGATTTTCTCGGATTTTAAAACTTGTCATGTGAGAAGGTTTCTCAGTTGAGGATTTTAAAACTTCGCAAGAAATTTCGCATCGAGAAAGTTTCTCGGATTTGAAAAATCGTGGTTTTGAAAAATTTTCTCGGAGGAAATAAACTTTCTCGGCTGAAAATTTCTTGGATTTGACAAACTTTCTCAGTTTCAAAGAATTTATGCGGATTTGCAAACTTTCTCGGTTTTAAAGAAATTTCTCGACTTAGATAAGTTCTAGGAATAGACTTTCTCGGGTATAGAATTTCTCAGATTTTGAAACTGAGCAGTTGAGAAAAGCTGAAGTGACACAGAGATATTTTTGCGATTTAGATAAATTCTCGGAATGAAATTTCTCGCATATAAAGTTTCTCGGATTTTGAAGAGTAAGCAGTTGGAAAAAAAATGAAGTGACAATGAAGTGAAACAGAGAAATTTTAGCGGTTTTAGAAAGATTCTTGGAATGAAATTTCTCGGATATAAAAGTTTCTCGGATTTTGACAAGCTAGGCAGTTGAGAAAAATGGACTGAAAGTGAAATTTTCGCGGTTTTAGAAAGATTCTCAGAATGAAATTTCTCGGATATGAAAATTTCGCGGACTTGAACGACACAGCAAGAAATTTCGCGGCCAAGAACACTAAGTTACTGTTCCATTGCTTGTCGCGAGTTTTACCAGAAAATCGTCCGTTTTCACTCAAATCTCAACCAAAATCACTCAAACTTGAACCAAAACTTCAGAAATTCTTCCCTAAGCACATATTCGACCGATTTGTGAGCTAAAAACAACAAAAAGCGGATCAAATCGACCAAAAACAGAGAGAGGTCGAGATGACTTTTTCTGAGGAATTTTTGCTTCGATCTTGCTCAAAACTCGTTAAAACTGATCCAAAAGTGTTCTAAAAACATTTTAGGCATAGAATCGATCTGTGGAAATGTTTTAAACACAAAAACGAAGTATTATAACCCCAAAACGAGCTCAAAATGATCGAAAGTGATTTTTGCCCAAAACACCTTTGATCTTTCTCGGAATCGAATGAAACTGGATTCAAATCAATGCAGATCGATCCACGTTTGCTCTGATACCACTTGTTGGTCCCGATTGCACCAAACAAGGAATCAAAGAGGCTTTGATGGAATGAAAAAGGGAGAGGTTCTCACCTTCAAGTGTGTGTATTGTGTGAAAAATAGGGTTAGCCTTTTGATCTTGGATTACCTTGAAAATAGTGTTGGTAACACCTTATATACCACATTAACCCTAGGTATATTAAGGCCCAATCACTAATGATTAATTAATTACATTGTAGTCCAAAGCCCAAGCTAAAAGGATAATTACAATATTAATCGCAAGACTTAAACTATTGACACAATCTATAAATATCCTAACAGTATGTCATTGAAATTTTCGACAGTATTATCTCAAAAGGTTTTCAGTGGTTCAAGTCCTTATTAAATATAAAGTTTTCGGTAAGATAGAATAGTATATTTCAAGATTAACTTAGTTCTAATTCTAAGTATTTAAAGTAATTGCAAATTTTGTAAGTCTTCGGCATCATAAGGTTTTAAATATTGGATTGGTTAACATTTATATGTTTTCGGCAAGCTTTCGGAGACTTATATTTTAACACACAAAGTTTTCAGCAAAGTTGTATTTTTGGTAATTTCACAAAGTTTTCACTATGCATATTGAAGTTTTCGATATGGGAGTAGTACTAATAAATGATTTCTGTACTATTGAATTTGATACTTAGGTTCTGAAGTTCTTGGCATTGAACAGATTTTCTTGAATTTTTCGGCATTATAAACATGTCCCAAAGTTTTCGGCATTGAAGTAGGTTTTCGACATGATTGAAATTTCAATATTTTTCGGCACATCATAATTACAGATTTCAGTAAAATTTTTAAAAATGATTTAAAATATAATATTATTTAGGCCTAGGGAATGTATATGGAAATGACTAAGAATTTATAGAAAGAAAGTTAAGGACTCCGAAAAGAAACATGAGCATGCATATCACGCACAGTATATCATGTTAGGGATCTCATATTTACCAAAAATAATATCTCTATAGGTCAGGATTGTAGGACCCCGGTCCCCGGAAATTAGGTTGGCCAATAAATTACGTATATGGCTTATGTGATTTTACGTTAATTTTGTATTTGATATATGTGTATACGATGTTATGAATTTTATGCTCGTGAATGCTACGAGAATTATGTGCAATTTAGTTCGAAGGACTTTGGGTCCATTATGAACCCCAATTTGGAAGGGTAGATGTTAGGAACGGCAAATGGTAGATTGGGCAAAGAATTTAGTAATTATTGGGCTAAGGATTTTATTTAGGTCATAGGAATTAGAAAGGGCCCAAATTATAAGAAAGGCCCAATTGGGGGACAATTCTCCCTAAAACTAGGAAAGGCCCATGCCCTATCCAATAAAAGCTAAGGAAAATATCTAAACCATCTTAACACCCTAATCACTCCTAAGAACTAACGAAAGGAGAAGAAGAAGGAAGAAAGGCCGAGAGATAGTCGAACCAAAAATCTCCTCAACTAGCCTAAGGACTTCGAAGTTGGTAGGTGAAACACCTCCCCTAGAGCTTTTAATTTCGTATCTTAGGTATTGTTAGGTGTATTAATGACATTAAAAGCAAGGTAGTTGAAGAACACACGAGAAACCCTAAATGTTGAGCTTGAATTCGTATTAATGTATCCAGTTGGACTAATTGGTGACCGAATAGTACAATATCCGATTTAGAGCTTAGAGATTCTGCTTTTAGAAGGAATCATGCGATTTAGGTAACAAGAAGGAATGAAATGCAGAAGTCTCGATGAGTAATTTGGGGAAGAAAGTAGTTTCGATCGAAACTAAGAAATCGATTTTAGGGTTTCGGGCGACCCTTGAATAGAATTAGGCTTCAATCAAATTGATTTGCAAGATAATAAATTCAATAAGATATGAGTTTCGATCGAAACTCATATTAACACACAAGTGTCGATCGAAACTCAAGTTTAATCCATGCAATCGATTGAAAATAACCTATTAAATGAGTTTCGACCGAAGCAACTCTCGGCGAAACCCATCCAAGCCATGCAATCGAATCAAATTGATCTTCCTGCCATGCATGGTTTCGAGCGAAAGGGGTGACGCCATGCACACGTAAGAACACGGCGAAACTCTAACCAATTGATTGAAACTAGCTAAATTGAGAAGGTTTCGATCGAATAATATCTCGGCGAAACTCATATACTTTCGGGCGAAACTAGCACATGTTAAATAACGAATTGGAATTAGGGTTTGTCAAAAAAGTTTCGATCGAAAGTGATTACCAAAGGTGACTTTCGATCGACATAAAACTCGGCGAAACCCATATGGTTTCGAGCGAAACTAGTATATGCCAATTAATTGAAATTAAAACTTGATAGAAATGAATTTCGATCGAAAGTAGGGTTTAGGGAATTCAATTTGATGAAATCAATCGAGCGAAACCCCTAATTTGATCGAAAGTGACCCTCAAGTGTACATGGTGTTGATCGAACTAGGAATTGAGGAAACTTAATTGTACAAAATTAAATCGGGCGAAACCCCACAAATTTAATGACTTTCGCCGAGCTTAGAATTGAAATGCAATATGATAGGAATTTCTTAAGGGTTGCAAGCTGGTGTAAACATAAGGAATCAACTCACTTAAGAAGCATGACAAGGCAAATTAATTGACTTGGAGTCTAAGAAATTAATACAAGTCCGAATAAGTAATAAGACAGAATTAACTATTTGATGAATTAATCTAACGAATTAACCCTTTTATTTAAAAGGTCGTACGATAGGAGCAACCGGGGAGAACACTAATTTCGCTTGGACGACAAGTAAGTAGAAATTCAACTACGACACGTAACTTGCCTGCATCTGATTATGTGAATTACGTGCTCGTGTATTTTCTATAAAATGTGTACGTATGACATGATTTATTTGTATGCATGATGGCATGATTTGCATATGTACATGAGCATAGCATGAGCACTTGCACGCATGCATAATACGTAAGGAATGAGGTAAGAGCGTGCGTAAGATCGCCTGTGTGCGGTGTATACTCGCCGATATTGGCGTTTGTGTCGACTCAAATGAAGAGTCACGGCTTCCCCTATGCAGCCTTTAAGGCCTGAATAAGAGGCTACGCTAAGGCCTGAATAAGAGGCTACTCTAAGGCTTGAATAAGAGGCTGGGGAATACCCCGTATGCGGGAAGTACAACCTGGAGGATGCGGCCCGGGGCACACGCTGAGAAAGGGAAGATTCCTTCGGGTGACCTTCTAGCGTGTAAAACACTACCCGGAGGGAAGATGCCTTAGGATGACCTCCGTGGTTAGTGGCCTCGGTGTTGGCTACCAGTGAGAAGCGCCCGCTTGGAGGCCACACTGAGTAAGGGAAGATTCCTTCGGGTGACCTTCTGGTGTGTGAACCTCCACACTTGAGATCTCTATAAGACGGCACGTAGTGGGATTGAAAGCCGAGGGCCCGTATGAAGTAAGAGTATGAGTAAAAGAGTACGAGTATAAGAAAAAGAGTATGAGCGTTAGAAAACGACGGCGTGGATTGTCGTTCGTTAGGACACGTGCATACATGCATAATTTCTGCTTACTGAGCCTCGGTGGCTCATTGTTTATGTTACGTGTTGTAGGTACCGACGATCACGGTACGTGATCCGACTTTTACGCGAGGCCGATCTTTTGAAGCTATCCGGCTGCTTTTGAGGTGGGAGTGTGTGTATGGATGATGACCTGTGAAGGCCGTGCGCATAGGGAGCTTTTGGCTGCACACACACACACACACACTTGTATTTTGTGTGGACACGACTTCGATGATTTGTAGAACGAATTTTGAATATTCTTTTGACATGTATATAAGACTTCCGCATGCACGTTTAAAATGAAAAATTTTATTCGCATTTTTACGTACTCGCACGATAACCAAGCATTAACACTTAGATTTAGAACGGAATACGAGGGCGGGACGACGGGCCCTGACAGAGTGGTATCAGAGCTTCGGTCACAGGTCCTGTAGACTGTCCATACACACACACTCAAAAGCACGGAAGCGGCCTTGCTTGTAAGTACCATATTATGTGAATTTCTTGTATGGTTTGATTTATTGGCCTTAGGAATTATCAGGATAGGTTGAGAAAATGGTAAGACTTAGAGGAGAAGGAAGCAGGGAATCTGATCAGGGTAGGGACACTAATAACCCCCCTGACAGTCGGGATGCTTCCATCCTGCAGCTGACTGAACTGGTCCGGCAACAGTCGGCCCAGATTCAGCAGCTGATCCAGCAGCAAAATGCTGGTGGGCAATCAGCCAATCTACCTCCCCCACCTGAACGAATCAAGATGATTGGGGAGAGGTTCAGGAAGCTAAATCCTCCACTGTTCGAGGATGCTGTGGACCCTACCTCCGCCGAGGATTGGCTAAGGACGCTGGAGAACATGTTCCAGCATAGCCGCACACCCGAGGCGGAGAAGGTTATGTGCGCTGCCTACCTTCTAAGGGGGAGCGCTGGGCACTGGTGGGAAACCGTCTCAGTCATCGAGAACCCTCTAACGATGAGCTGGGATCGGTTCAAGGAAATCTTTCGAGGGAAGTACTATACCGCCCCGGTCCGAGCACAGCGGATGAATGAGTTCATCAACCTTCGCCAAGGGACAATGACCGTGGCGGAGTACATCAGGAAGTTCGAGCAGCTTTCAAGGTTTGCTGCTCATATGGTTAGCACGGACACGCTCAAGATCGAGCGGTTCATGGAGGGGCTGAAGCCCGAGTTATATCGGGATGTAAGTATGGCGGGAGTGCAGGGGGCCACGTATGCACAAGTGGCTGAGAGAGCGCTCGTGGCGGAGCAGGCCGAGTCTAGAATAGCTCGCGCCCAAGAAGCTAAGCGCAAGTTCGCACAAGGGCCGCAGGGGAGCGGAAGTAATCCGAAGCGGCAATTCGTTGCCAAGGAAGGAAAACAGGGGCCCCAGAATCGAACTGGACCACCCCCACAGTTCAAGCCCAACCAGGGTAGACCCCAGCTGGATCTACCCGTATGCCCGAAGTGCGCACGGAGACACTCGGGAGTCTGCAACTCCCAGAATGCCGTCTGCTACAAATTTGGCAAGACAGGCCACTACATGAGGGCATGTCCGGAAGGTGGATCCGGAAACCAAGCTAGGAACCAGATAGAGCCTCCAAGGGTACCGGCCAGGGTCTACACTATAACCTCTGAGGAAGCAGAAAACAACCCGGCCGTAGTAACAGGTACCCTCATCGCCTATGGAACACCCACATGCATTCTACGAAGTATGTCGCGAGAGTAGGAGTCACGCCTCACCGAGATGAGTGCGAATTTAGGGTAACAGTTCCGAACGGGAACCCCACCCAAACTAATAAGGTTTTACGGGATTGCCCAATAGTAATCGGGGACAAGAAACTGCCCATAGACCTCATAATTATCCCTATGAATGATTATGAGGTGATCCTTGGAATGGATTGGCTATCGAAGTACGGAGCTGTCATAGACTGCCACCGCAAGATAGTCACGCTTAATGCGGACGGGAATGAACCCCTTAAGTTTATAGGAACTAGCAAGGGGATGATGATTTCTTGGATATCAGCGTTGAAAGCCCAACGACTGATCAGATCAGGATGCGAAGCCTATTTGGTATTCGCTATCAAGTCGGAAGAGAACGCCTCTCCGAAACTCGAGGAAGTACCGATAGTCAAGGACTTCCCCGACGTATTTCCCGAGGAGTTACCGGGACTACCACCTGAACGGGAAATAGAGTTCGCTATAGATCTGGTACCTGGAGCGGCACCAGTATCTAAGGCCCCATATCGGCTAGCACCGACGGAGATGAAGGAATTGAAGGATCAACTCGACGAACTCATGCAGAAGGAGTTCATACAACCGAGTTTCTCTCCTTGGGGAGCGCCGGTGCTATTCGTGAAGAAGAAAGACGGATCCATGAGATTGTGCATAGACTACAGGGAGTTAAACAAGTTAACGATAAAGAACAAGTACCCACTCCCTAGGATAGACGATCTGTTCGATCAACTGCAAGGTGCAACGGTCTTCTCTAAGATCGACTTAAGATCGGGCTATCACCAACTAAGGATCCGGAAGGAAGATGTCCCTAAGACGGCCTTTAGTACCCGTTATGGCCACTACGAATTTCTGGTAATGCCATTTGGGCTAACTAATGCGCCCGCAGCGTTTATGGACTTAATGAACCGGGTGTTCAAGCCATACTTAGATAGGTTTGTCATCGTCTTCATTGATGACATCCTAGTCTACTCGAAAACGAAGGAGGAGCACGAAGAACACCTGAAGACAGTTCTAGGAATACTACGGGAGAAGCAACTATACGCCAAGTTCAAGAAGTGCGAATTCTGGCTTGACCAAGTCGCCTTCTTGGGGCATATAGTGTCAGGAGAAGTGATTTCTGTGGACCCAAAGAAGATAGAAGCTATCAGCAATTGGCCCAGGCCGACGAATGTGACGGAAATACGAAGTTTCCTCGGTCTGGCCGGATACTACAGGAAGTTCATAAAGGACTTCTCAAAGATAGCATCGACACTGACGAGGCTGACCAAGAAGAATACGCCTTTTCAGTGGACCGTAGAATGTGAACGGAGCTTCCAAGAGTTGAAAGAAAGACTTACGACGGCCCCAGTTCTCACAATACCTTCGGGAACTGGAGGATTTACGGTGTATAGTGATGCGTTGAAGAACGGGTTAGGATGCGTACTAATGCAGCACGGGAATGTAGTAGCGTACGCTTCTCGTCAACTGAAAGAGTACGAGAAGAATTACCCGACGCACGACTTAGAATTGGCTACAGTGGTCTTTGCTCTCAAGATTTGGAGGCATTACCTCTATGGAGAGCGGTGTGAGATATACACGGATCACAAGAGCCTCAAGTACTTCTTTACCCAAAAGGAGCAGAACATGAGGCAGAGGAGGTGGTTAGAGTTAGTTAAGGATTACGACTGTGTAATCAACTACCACCCAGGCAAGGCAAACATAGTAGTCGATGCCTTAAGCCAAAAAGCAGTTAGTGCAGAACTGCAACTGCTGGAAGTAGAAGTAGTACGGTTAGGCGAAGTTGAGGCACAGCTAGCGGCTTTAACTTTGCAACCGACACTGTTGGAGCAGATCAAGACAGCGCAAGGAGCAGACGAGTTGTATGCGAAGATTAAGGAGGCACAACCGGAACAACCGACGGGAGACCTTATGATACGGGAAGACGAACGGTTATACTTCAAGAACCGGTTGTATGTGCCAGACGACGCCGAACTACGACGGCTAATAATGACGGAAGCGCACACTACGGCGTACTCGGTACATCCAGGAGCGACGAAGATGTACAGAGACCTCAAGGAAAACTACTGGTGGCCAGGCATGAAAAAGGACATCGCGACCTTCGTGAGTCAGTGCCTGACGTGCCAACAGATCAAGGCCGAGCATCAAAGGCCAGCGGGAACCCTACAACCGTTACCCATTCCGGAATGGAAATGGGATAACATTACCATGGACTTCGTAGTAGGACTGCCTAGGAATGCGAAAGGGCACGACGCGGTTTGGGTGATCGTCGATCGACTAACCAAGTCTGCCCATTTCCTACCAATAAGTACGACGTATTCCATGGAACGATACGCGGAGCTCTATATCCAAGAAATAGTGCGACTGCACGGCGTTCCATCATCGATAGTCTCGGATCGCGACTCCAGATTTCTATCGAAATTCTGGACGAGCTTGCAAAAGGCGATGGGAACGAAGCTATCTTTTAGTACCGCCTACCATCCGCAGACAGACGGTCAATCCGAGAGAACGATACAGACATTGGAGGACATGCTGCGAGCATGCGTACTCGATTTCAAAGGAAATTGGAGTAAGTACCTCCCACTGATCGAGTTCTCGTACAACAACAGCTACCACGTCACCATTGGGATGGCACCGTACGAAGCGCTATACGGGCGTAGGTGCAGATCCCCAGTGCATTGGGATGAGGTTGGCGAACGGGCAATGTTAGGCCCCGACATCGTACGAGAAATGACGGAAGCCATTTCTATGATACGAGAAAGAATGCGAACGGCACAGAGTCGACAAAAGAGCTACGCAGATCGGAGACGTCGACCATTAGAATTTGACGAAGGTGATATGGTGTTCGTGAAAGTATCGCCGATGAAGGGTGTAAAGAGGTTCGGGAAGAAAGGGAAGTTAAGTCCTAGGTACATAGGACCCTTTAGGATACTGAAAAGAGTAGGCGAGGTAGCATACCAATTGGAGCTGCCTGCGTCATTAGCGCAAGTGCATGACGTGTTCCACGTCTCGACGCTGCGGAAATACCTAGCGGACCCGAACCACGTGCTAGGAAACGAGTCTCTCCATCAACAATTGAAGCCGGACCTGAGTTACGAGGAGACTCCGGTGGAAATATTGATGTACGAGATTAAGAAGCTTAGGAATAAGAATATTCCCTTAGTGAAAGTACTGTGGCGGAACCAATCCACGGAAGAAGCCACATGGGAACGGGAGGATGAAATGAGAACTCGTTACCCCGAGCTGTTTTACACGGGCTGATTTCGGGGGCGAAATCCTCCTTAAGGGGGGAGGATGTAGGACCCCGGTCCCCGGAAATTAGGTTGGCCAATAAATTACGTATATGGCTTATGTGATTTTACGTTAATTTTGTATTTGATATATGTGTATACGATGTTATGAATTTTATGCTCGTGAATGCTACGAGAATTATGTGCAATTTAGTTCGAAGGACTTTGGGTCCATTATGAACCCCAATTTGGAAGGGTAGATGTTAGGAACGGCAAATAGTAGATTGGGCAAAGAATTTAGTAATTATTGGGCTAAGGATTTTATTTAGGTCATAGGAATTAGAAAGGGCCCAAATTATAAGAAAGGCCCAATTGGGGGACAATTCTCCCTAAAACTAGGAAAGGCCCATGCCCTATCCAATAAAAGCTAAGGAAAATATCTAAACCATCTTAACACCCTAATCACACCTAAGAACTAACGAAAGGAGAAGAAGAAGGAAGAAAGGCCGAGAGAAAGTCGAACCAAAATCTCCTCAACTAGCCTAAGGACTTCGAAGTTGGTAGGTGAAACACCTCCCCTAGAGCTTTTAATTTCGTATCTTAGGTATTGTTAGGTGTATTAATGACATTAAAAGCAAGGTAGTTGAAGAACACACGAGAAACCCTAAATGTTGAGCTTGAATTCGTATTAATGTATCCAGTTGGACTAATTGGTGACCGAATAGTACAATATCCGATTTAGAGCTTAGAGATTCTGCTTTTAGAAGGAATCATGCGATTTAGGTAACAAGAAGGAATGAAATGCAGAAGTCTCGATGAGTAATTTGGGGAAGAAAGTAGTTTCGATCGAAACTAAGAAATCGATTTTAGGGTTTCGGGCGACCCTTGAATAGAATTAGGCTTCAATCAAATTGATTTGCAAGATAATAAATTCAATAAGATATGAGTTTCGATCGAAACTCATATTAACACACAAGTGTCGATCGAAACTCAAGTTTAATCCATGCAATCGATTGAAAATAACCGATTAAATGAGTTTCGACCGAAGCAACTCTCGGCGAAACCCATCCAAGCCATGCAATCGAATCAAATTGATCTTCCTGCCATGCATGGTTTCGAGCGAAAGGGGTGACGCCATGCACACGTAAGAACACGGCGAAACTCTAACCAATTGATTGAAACTAGCTAAATTGAGAAGGTTTCGATCGAATAATATCTCGGCGAAACTCATATACTTTCGGGCGAAACTAGCACATGTTAAATAACGAATTGGAATTAGGGTTTGTCAAACAAGTTTCGATCGAAAGTGATTACCAAAGGTGACTTTCGATCGACATAAAACTCGGCGAAACCCATATGGTTTCGAGCGAAACTAGTATATGCCAATTAATTGAAATTAAAACTTGATAGAAATGAATTTCGATCGAAAGTAGGGTTTAGGGAATTCAATTTGATGAAATCAATCGAGCGAAACCCCTAATTTGATCGAAAGTGACCCTCAAGTGTACATGGTGTTGATCGAACTAGGAATTGAGGAAACTTAATTGTACAAAATTAAATCGGGCGAAACCCCACAAATTTAATGACTTTCGCCGAGCTTAGAATTGAAATGCAATATGATAGGAATTTCTTAAGGGTTGCAAGCTGGTGTAAACATAAGGAATCAACTCACTTAAGAAGCATGACAAGGCAAATTAATTGACTTGGAGTCTAAGAAATTAATACAAGTCTGAATAAGTAATAAGACAGAATTAACTATTTGATGAATTAATCTAACGAATTAACCCTTTTATTTAAAAGGTCGTACGATAGGAGCAACCGGGGAGAACACTAATTTCGCTTGGACGACAAGTAAGTAGAAATTCAACTACGACACGTAACTTGCCTGCATCTGATTATGTGAATTACGTGCTCGTGTATTTTCTATAAAATGTGTACGTATGACATGATTTATTTGTATGCATGATGGCATGATTTGCATATGTACATGAGCATAGCATGAGCACTTGCACGCATGCATAATACGTAAGGAATGAGGTAAGAGCGTGCGTAAGATCGCCTGTGTGCGGTGTATACTCGCCGATATTGACGTTTGTGTCGACTCAAAAGAAGAGTCACGGCTTCCCCTATGCAGCCTTTAAGGCCTGAATAAGAGGCTACGCTAAGGCCTGAATAAGAGGCTACTCTAAGGCTTGAATAAGAGGCTGGGGAATACCCCGTATGCGGGAGGTACAACCTGGAGGATGCGGCCCGGGGCACACGCTGAGAAAGGGAAGATTCCTTCGGGTGACCTTCTAGCGTGTAAAACACTACCCGGAGGGAAGATGCCTTAGGATGACCTCCGTGGTTAGTGGCCTCGGTGTTGGCTACCAGTGAGAAGCGCCCGCGTGGAGGCCACACTGAGTAAGGGAAGATTCCTTCGGGTGACCTTCTGGTGTGTGAACCTCCACACTTGAGATCTCTATAAGACGGCACGTAGTGGGATTGAAAGCCGAGGGCCCGTATGAAGTAAGAGTATGAGTAAAAGAGTACGAGTATAAGAAAAAGAGTATGAGCGTTAGAAAACGACGGCGTGGATTGTCGTTCGTTAGGACACGTGCATACATGCATAATTTCTGCTTACTGAGCCTCGGTGGCTCATTGTTTATGTTACGTGTTGTAGGTACCGACGATCACGGTACGTGATCCGACTTTTACGTGAGGCCCATCTTTTGAAGCTATCCGGCTGCTTTTGAGGTGAGAGTGTGTGTATGGATGACGACCTGTGAAGGCCGGGCGCATAGGGAGCTTTTGGCTGCACACACACACACACACACTTGTATTTTGTGTGGACATGACTTCGATGATTTGTAGAACGAATTTCGAATATTCTTTTGACATGTATATAAGACTTCCGCATGCACGTTTAAAATGAAAAATTTTATTCGCATTTTTACGTACTCGCACGATAACCAAGCATTAACACTTAGATTTAGAACGGAATACGAGGGCGGGACGACGGGCCCTGACAAGGTCCCGATAAAAGCAAGGATATGGTTGATTAACGAACAGGAGTATAACGAAACATGTGAGTATGATATGCAACATGTATTTATGTGTCATATGTGCTTTCTATGAATTAATTGATTGATGATTTCACAATATATGAATTAAATAGGGTTTATATGCCGCAATATGCTCTTATATGCTAAATGTGACTTGATTGATTTTATGATATACGTGCTATATGGATTGATCAGGTGTATGTGCCGCAACGTGCTTTTATTTGATAGAGATGATTTGATAGAGTCATGATATATGTAATATACGGATAGGTGCATGGCATTGCATACACGTAATAATGAAAGGAGAAACCGTTATGACTGCTACGACTACAGATGGTACGATACGGATGCTACGGCATACTTCCCTACAAATCGGGGGATGATAGTTACTTCCCTTCAAATCGGGGGATGACAGAGTCCTGTACAGGCACACATATATCCCTACAAATCGGGGGATCGGAATGGTTACAGAGTCCCATGCATGGGCACCGACTGGGGTTACAGTACAGTCTAGCTAGTCTATAACGGGAGTATCAAAATAAATGGGCATATATAAATGCATTGATCTAAGGATCATATGAACGATGGTTATATGAAATGGTTACGCGATTGGAATGAATTCATTTCACGTTATATGGAATAGTTATGTGACGAGGTATATGATTGGAACATTTACAATACGTTTAGAAATAGAATGAGTACTTGTTATTGTGTTATTTGTTAATGATTAATATGTTGCTATCATACTATGAATAATTATTTTACAATGTTATAGATATCTAACAGGCTACTTAGAACGCATCCACATGTGAAAGCATGGATTCAAGGTTGGCCGGCTACACTCTCATCCTACTCCCCACAGTTCGTCGTTTGCATATAGTTTAAGGAACACTAGTAAGTTCGTACGAAGTTAAAATGAGTATGTTGTGTACACATATGTCCATTATGAATGAATGTGATTAGACCAGATGTACGCTCCCGTTATGTTAAAAAGGAATGGTTATGAAAGGAAAAAGTAAAGCGAAAAAAAAAATTATGTGAAAAATGTATTAGCTGCGCAAATAAAGGAAAAAGGAAACGGGGCGCTACATAATCCTCGAACTGCAGCCTCAAAGCATGCTACAAATTAAGCTTCCATTGTCAATGAGAAATAATAGACTGCTTCGAACTTTTCCATGAAATTGGTCCCCCAGCTAATAGAAACAAATAACCGAATGTTGACTTTCTTGTATCAACACATCCAGCATAATCTGAATTGAAATCCGATAACGTCCAAGAGATTTGATCTTCTGTACATGAGCATATGATCTTTTGTTCCTTGCAGATACCTTAAGACTTTCTTTGCAGCTTTCTAAAGATCCATTTCTGGGTTACTTTGATATCTGCCCAACATCCCAACAACGAAACTAATGTCGGGTCTAGTACACGTTTGAGCATACATTAGACTGCCAACGACAAATGCATAAGGAATCCGTTCCATTTTTCTTTACGTTCTAGTTCATTTCTTTGGACACTGCATAAGGCTGAATTTATCCCCTTTCTGGATTGGTGCGACACTTGAATAGCACTTTTCCTTATTAAATCTTTCAAGAACCTTATTAATATATGCTTCATGAGACAATCCTAATAATCCATGTGATCTATCACGGTATATTTCAATACCTATCACAAAGGATGCCTCACCCATATCTTTCATTTAGAAGTTCTTAGATAGGACACTTTTTGTCTCATGTAGTAAGCATAAGTCATTCGTAGCGAGCAAAATTTCATCAACATACAGAATTAAAAATTATATACTTGCTCCCTCTGATCTTCTGATATATACATCGATCAACGATATTTTCTTTAAATCCGAAGGAGGTAATGGTATCATTAAATTTCATGTACCATTGCCGCAAAGCTTGTTTCCTATCGACTTCTTAAGTTACACACCATACGTTCTTTTCCTTTAATAGCGAAACCTTCAGGTTGGTCCATATAGACTTCCTCCTCTAAATTTCCATTAAGGAATGCGGTTTTCACATCCATTTCATGAAGCTCTAAATCATAATGAGCTACCAAAGCCATGCTAATTTTAAACGAGTCCTTCTTTGAAACGGTGAAAAGGTCGCTTTATAATCAACGCCGTCTTTCTGAGTAAATCCGTTTGCAAAAAGTCTAGCTTTATGTCGTTCTATATTGCCATTAGAGTCAAGTTTGGTCTTAAAGACCCATTTACACCCAAATCT
Organism: Craterostigma plantagineum; assembly: GCA_027422505.1. NCBI lineage: Eukaryota > Viridiplantae > Streptophyta > Magnoliopsida > Lamiales > Linderniaceae > Craterostigma > Craterostigma plantagineum. The sequence goes on from JAPQWV010000001.1 coordinate 11,704,492, forward strand.
TTTACAACCTTCAGGCAACTCAACGAGATCCCAGACGCCATTATGCTGCATTGATTTTAGTTCGTCTTTCATGTCGTCGAACATGTAACAGAGTATTACTTTCCATGGCCTGTGCAAACGGAACTGGATCATCATTTATTCCTAAGTCAACTTCTGACTCTTGTAGATATACCACATAATCATTAGATATAACAGATCGTCTTGCTTTTCTGATCTTCTTAATTGTTGTGGTTCTTTAACGACATGTTCTTCAGGAGTGATTTCATTATGGGGTGTTTCAACATTTATTTGTTGTTCCTGTGCGGCATTTTGTATAATTGCTGGAACGACAACATGAGTAGAAGTTAAAGGTATGTGGATCTCCACCCTAACTTCTTGAATATCCACTTTACGTGGTTCAACACTCCAACTAATTTTACCATTTTCAATAAACCGTGCACTTCCAGTTTCAATAATTCTCGTACTGTGGTTAGGACAATAAACTATGTACCCCTTAGACTTTTTTGGATAACCAATGAAGAATCCATTGGTCATTCTTGCATCCAATTTTATTTCATGTGGATTATAAATTTTTATTTCTGCCTGTCAAACCCAACGTGCAGGTGCCTTGAACTAGGTTTCCTTCCCGTCCACAGTTTAAAAGGAGTTTTCAAAAAATACATCAACAACGATGGGGGCAAAGATGAGCAACTTAACATGCTCCTAACCATATCCATTAATGTACGATTTCGTCTTTCTGCAATACCATTTTGTTCAGGTGTGTGTGGCATCGTGTATTGAGCACATATGCCATTCTTCTCGAGGAATTGAGCAATCGGACCTGGACATTGTCCGATCTCATTATATTTTCCATTATATTCACCACCTCGGTTAGATCTGACAATTTCCACCTTTCTGTCTAATTATTGTTAGGAATATGCCGTCGAATGCTATAAGAGGACTAGATTGTATAGGGCATTAGCTTATTTATCATCGTGTGTTTGATAAAGGCATTGTTCGTATATTGGATATATGAGTTCTCTACTTAGCATCCTGTAAAGCAATAAATGAACAAATCCAAATTTGTCGAGTTGAGTCATTGTTCTCGATGGGCACGAGAGAGGAAGGCACCAGTGGACTCTTAAACTCGAACATTAAAAGTCCGTAAGCCTTAGGCTCCAGTTGGGTGCTGGATAATCGATCACGGTTTATTTGTCGATGACCTATCGTGTGCCGATATCCCGCTTGGAAGCGGAGGTCATGACTTGTGATACGAACCGAATCAAAGGATTGAGTTGTTTCATGGATACTGACTCATGGGTCGTACGCTCGAACATGGCTTATTACTCAAGGAGTGTCAATGACCGACGACCACACTGTAGTAGTCTACGTGAACCTTACACCGAAAGGGGCTTTGACGGAGTTGACTTCGAAGTCTCGACTGTCATTGGCTCCCCTCAACCCGATTTGCTGTTGCATGGGTTAGCGGGCCAGATGCGATCATGATGACGATTTGTGATTGCCGGGCTTAGACCGCCGAGTACGGATTCACAGTCTCGCATATAATCAAGATAAGTGTCCTATGAGGATGGCGACGGGAAATTACGAAATCATTGGCCAAGGTATTCAACTAACTCATGTTAGACATGGAGGGTAGTTTGGTAATTTGCCTCGTCTCCGTTTTATCATAGAATCGAGTTTAGTGAGTTTGACGTGGACCATGGCTCTCACTCGATTGGGACACAGCTGAAGGGTTTATACGTAGTACTATAATCTATAGTAAGGTTCTGGAATAAAGACCGGGTCGAAATTCGCAGTCGAAACGTGTTACGGTCCTGTACTGCGGGATTGACTAGGTAACTACCGGAGTCTTGGATTCCTCCCTTGCCGATTGAGAGGAACCTAGAGAGTCGGGCTTAAAAAGGATCATCAACGTGTACTGATAAGGAGAGAAAGTTTTTGGGCCTTTATGGGCCTTGGGCCGTTGGGTCGCGCCTTAGTGGGCCTCGGGCCGTTTAATGGACCGAAGTTGGACTTCGTATGAAACTAACTTTAAGACTTGGGCTTGGCCAAGTGCTTAAAAGGCTTGAAGGTAAAATTGGAATTTAACCCTAAGCTGATTTTCGAATTATACCTTGGAAATAATTTCGAAAAAAATAAATATAAATATGAAAATAATATATTTGGAATATTATTTATTTTAAGTTGGAAATTTCGAAATTTATCTAGGATTAAATTTCGAATTTTAATACCATATTTAAAGATACTTAGTTTGACTTGGTATTTAAGTTAGTTATCTAATTTTAGCAAGTTTCCTTAAGTTTGGATTTGGGATTCAAAAGAGAGAAAAATATGGCAAAAGAATCTCTCCACTTAAGGAGTAAAATTCGAAAATCATATCTTTGAGATATTCTTGGGATTTTCGATTCTAGCTTAGTATAAATAGGGCAGCCCTATTTCATATTTTATCTGTAAAATTTTGTTCTCCATATGACAAATTTCGTCCATCACTAACGCACAAAAACACACACCGAACGCACATACTTTTCTCCCACGCAACGGCTCGGTTCTCTCTAGCCATATTTAGATAACTGATTCCGTGGTACACTGCGAGGTCAGCGTGACGATCTAGTGCCATCCACCACCATCGACGAAGTCTAAAGAAAAGGACGAGGAGTTTCCACTCGCTTCAACTGGTAATTCTCTTCGGGTTTGAGCCGTCCTATTACGTGTCTATGTGTTACTATTGTAATCCGAGCAACGAGGGCAACCTCTGTAATAAACACTTCTAATGTATTTTGGGATTGAGACTTTTCATGAAATAAATAGACATAAGCGTAACGTGAAAAGTCATCAACAAAGGTTGAAATACTTTTCTCCACCAAAAGATGGAACATCAAAAGGTTCGCAAATGTCAGTGTGTATAATTTCTAGGAGTTGTGTACTTCTTGTGGCTTTACCTTTATTTGTGTGTTTCGTGTGTTTTCTTTTAATACAATCCACACATATCGAGATTAGAAAAATCCAAGTCCGAAAGGATTTCATTCATTACGAGTCTCTGTATTCTTTCTTTGGAAATATGACCCAATCGTTTATGCCACATATATGCTGAACTTTCGTTATAATCCACGTTTCATGCCAACATTATGATGCGAGATCATAAGAGTCTCACCGAAGTCATTATCGATGTTCAGTTTATATAAATCATCACGAAGCACACCAGAACCATAAAAAATATTGTTTTAAATAAACTGAAACATCCATTACCAAACTTAAACGTAAAACCAGCAGAATCAAGTTTTGATAAAGGAACTAAGTCGCGGGAAATAAAAGGAACATAAAAAGTTTGGAAGGAATCGCTGCATCGTATTAATAACGTGAGTAGTACGTAAAATAAAACGATAAGTTCCGATTGCTTCAACATGCCTTGACTCGATTCCCCATGTGCACAAATCTTTCATTTGGGCTTATGATTTGGGTCGTAAGGAATCCCTGCATCGTATTAGTAAGTGAATAGTACTGCCAGAATCTATCCACCAAGTATTACGAGGAACTGCGGTTAAGTTTGATTAGAAACATACGAAATAATTAAGCGTACCTTTTTTTTTCGATGCCTTACGTTTCAGGCAATCTTTCTTATGGTGTCCTGGCTTTCCACAGAACCCACATTCATTATTCTTCAGTTCATTCTTGTGGACTTTGGAGGAACACGCATCAACCTTCAATGGTCCCTTTCCCTTTTCCTTCGGCTTTCCAGTTTTCTTGCCAGCTCCTTGACGACCAATGAGATTAATAGAATGAGCTCCTTGTTTGTTCAACCTCGCCTCCTCTTGAATCAGTAAAGCCTTCAGTTCTGTCACATTCCATTTATCCTTAATTGTGTTATAGTTAATTTGGAATGGATCCTACTGAGGAGGAAAGGAGTTTATAATGAACGTCACAAGAAAACTCTCTTCCACTTTTTCATTCCCATGGATCCGAGTTTTGCCGCTAAGTTGATCATTTCAGTAAGGTGCTCGTGCAATGTACGTGACCCCATCAAATTTCATTGTGGTCAGCGTACCCATCAGTGCCCCAGCTCTATACTTGTCAGCATTGTCAGTGGGCCATACTTTTGATAGATTCCATCCTTAGCACTTTCAGTTTTTGGAATTGTTGATTTAATGCTCTCCGATACAGTCATCGCAGAAACATAAGACTTAATATGTTCGATCTTTCCCAGCCATCATGGAAAGCTCTTTGATCATCAGTGATGTTATCATTAATACCATCGGGCTTATGATACAGTAATGCCGAATCTAGGTTCATAACACTTAGGTGAAACTGAACCTGTTCAGACCAGTCATTATAATTCAGCACGTTGAATTTGACAACTGATGAGGCCTGCGAGAGAGACAGAAGCGAAAGCTACAAATACGTACAGTAATGCTAATTATTAGTGCTTTGAGAAAATAAAATGGTAATATAGATTCAGATATCGTAAATGCGCATCGAAGTTCTCCTTTGGGTGATCCAACAACGCACAAAATAATTTGATGCTTAAATAAGTATATATTTAATTTGGTAAATTGTGCAATTTCGACACGTTAGGCGTCTTTGGACGCACTAAGCGTATCAAAATAAAATATACCACATTTATATTTTATTCGCTAATGAACATCAATATACTCGTGAGATATTCGTTAAGTCATTGAATTAATAATCTACTAATCACGAGTAATTGAGTAAATTATATCTCGAAACCGTACTAATTTGGCCACTTTAGTGAGTAGCAAATCATACATATTGAGATATAATTCACAAAGCAGCGGAATAATATACTTTCTATAGTTCGGGGTCCCTACGTAGTACTCTTAAAATTTTTGAATTAATTTGTAATTCTAAAACTATTCGGGGAGTAACTTATCACTATATAACTGTTCAGGGACTAATCTGTCACTAAAATATCATTCAGAGGTTAATCTGTAATTCTTAATTTCCTGCGATCTAACTGTACTTTTCCCTAAATCATGACTTTGCCAAGGTGGGTAACGACTGATGTGGTCACTAATGTTGTATGTTTTCTATTGGGCCACTTAGTAGCTAAGTGGCTGGTTCTGATTCGTCCATGTATATAGCTACACGGCTGATTCTGGTTCGTCCACGTAATATAGCTACACGGCTGATTCTGGTTCGTCCACGTGTCTAGCTACGTGGCTAATTCTGATTCCTCCGAGCCTAAAACCTTCAGCTAAAAATAGGCTAGCTATAAGTCATTGTAAATCATCGAAAACAATAACTTCTTCTTATATTCAGTATATACAAGTGTTGTGAGGAAAAATATTTAGAGAGTTGCTGAGTCTCCTATTTTAAGAGAGATAGAACTAGTTTTCTCTTACGGTAGAGAGTTGTAACTCCTAAATTATCCACAGTAAAATTTCCTTACATTGCCCGTGGTTTTTTACCCCGACTTTGCGGTTTTCCACATAAATTCCTGGTGTCTCCTTTTATTTTATACTGCCCGTTTACAACAAGTGGTATCAGAGCTTTGGCTGGGTGTCTATAATATCGACTTACCGTATGCTCTGTGTTTGCCAATAATATTGGATACTCCACATCAGAAAGTTTGTTAGATTATTATTTTTCATCCATTAAATTTATGGGGGAGTGGGGGGGGAGGAGAGAAAAAATGGCAGATAAGCATGAGATTGAGAAATTCAATGGGAAAAATTACTCCCTGTGGAAGGTAAAAGTCAAGGCAATTTTGCTCAAAGAAAATTGTCTGAAAGCTATCACTGGCTGGCCTGAAAGAATTACAAGTGACGCCAAATGGAAGAAGATTGACGGAAAGGCTACTGTCAATATTCATCTCGCATTAGCAGATGATATATTGTCAAGTGTCGTGAAGAAAACTAGTGCAAGGAAAATCCGGGATCATCTTGATAGGCTATATCAAGCCAAGTTTCTTCATAGCCGGATTTTCTTGAAAAAGAAATCATATGCTCTAAAGATGGATGATCTTCTTCAGAAACAGAGCACATCAACAAAATGGTTACTCTGTTTGGCCAACTCAAAGACTTGGACTGCAACATAGAGTCAAGCGACTGTGCTGAGCTTCTAAGCAAGTCTGCCAGATTCTTATGCTCATCTCGTCATCAGTCTAACCAACAACCAAACTGTAGAGTCTATGATGATGTTGCAGCTGTTGTTCTGGAAGAAAAAGTCGGCGCAATAACACGGAGAAAAAGGTGATTGTTCCCCATCAAGCAGAGGCGCTGACTGTGACGAGGGAAATACCTGGAGAACGTGGTCCAAGTGGGAGCCAAAAGCGGATCAGATATGAAGAACGTGGTCCTAGTGGGAGTCAAAAATTGGTTCCTAAAAATAAGAAAGCTATCAAATGTTATCACTGTGTCAAGAAGGGTCATATGAAGAAAGATTGTTAGGGTCTAAACAAAAACCCCAATGCTCAAGGAAATGTGGCCAACGCTCCAGACGACGGATTTGTACTAGTATGTGAAGCTACATCCACCATCGGAGAAAAGGGAAGATTTGACGATATGTGGCTTCTCGACTCCGCAGCTACTTTCCACATGAGCTCAAGGAGGGAATGGTTCCATCAGTACAAACCAACCTCTGGAGGGTTCTTGTACAGCTGTAATGATCAACCACTAAAGATCGTAGGGATTGGTACGATCAAATTAAAGATGTACGGTGGCACCATCCGTACCATTCAAGTTGTGCGGCATGTTAAGAGTCTGAAGAAAAACTTATTGTCTGTGGGGCAGCTAGATGATGTGGTCTCAAAATTAAATTGGAGAACAAAGTCATGGAAATCTTTCAAGGATCGCAGATAATAATGAAGGGAGAAAAGATTGCTGCAAACTTATACATGCTGAAGGGGGAAACTCTACAAGAAGGGCAAGCTTCTGTGGCGACCACAAATTCAATCGAGAAGTCTTCGATGACTTGGCACAAGAAGCTTGGTCATATGTCTGAGCAAGACATGAAAATTCTTGTCCAGAAGAATCTACTTCCCGGTCTCACAACCGTGTCACTACCATTTTGTGAGAATTGCATGTAAGCAAGCAACATCGCCTGAAGTTCAACCCGTCAAATTTCAGAAGTAAATAAATTCTGGAATTGCTGCACTCTGACGTTTGTCTAGCACCGGTTACATCTCTGGGAGGAGCGAACTACTTCGTATCATTCATAGACGAATATTCTAGACAAGGAGTTTTGGGCGGAAGCGGTATGCATTGCCTGTTATGTTGTGAATCGGGCTCCATCTACAGCTATAGAGATGAGGACAGTGATGGAAATGTGGACTGGCAAACCTATTGATTATTCAAACCTCCATATTAAGTCCTGCATATGTGATGTACCACAATCACGAAACGACGAGTTGGATCCAAAGTCCAGAAGATGTCTATTCCTGGGGTACGCTGAAGGAGTAAAGGGTTATCGCTTGTGGGATCTTACGGACCACAAAGTTGTTATCAACAGAGATGTTAATTTCCTCGAAGATAGCGACCAGGAGCAAGTCGAGCATGATGGCAACATGACAAAGACTACACCAACACCGGCAAAGTGAAAAATTGGGGCAGGATAATTCTTCTGAAGCCGAACCAGCGCACGAAGAGCTCAACCCAGTCGAAACTAAAGTACCGGACCTCTGTCGATCAAAACGAATGAGTAAGCAGCCAATTTGGTTATCAGATTATGATACTGGGAGCAACATTGCATACTGTTTTTTCTAACCGAGAATGGAGAGCCAACGACTTTCCAAGAAGCACTAAAGAGTTCAGATGCGAGTCAGTGGATTTAAGCAATTGGAAATAAATGGGTGTACAAAATCAAGCGGAATGGTGATGACCAGATAGAGTGGCAAGACTGGTTGTAAACGATATGCTCAGAAAGAAGGGATCTACTTGAACGAGATATTCTCACCAGTGGTTCGACTTACAACAGTCAGGGTTGTCTTGTCAGTGTGTGCCACATTTGACCTGCATCTTGAGCAGCTCGACGTTAAAACGGCGTTTCTCTATGGCGACCTGAAGGAAGAAATATATATGCTTCAACCAGAAGGCTTTCAAGAAAAAGAAAAAGAAGATCTGGTTTGCAAACTAATCAATCTCTTTACGGTCTCAAGCAAGCACCACGATGCTGGTACAAGAGATTTGATTCATTTATTACGAGTCTCGGCTACACCTGACTATATTCAGATCCTTGAGCGTATTTCAAGAGATTTCACTCTGAAGAGTACATCATGTTGCTGCTCGATGTTGACGATATGTTGGTGGCAGGACCCAACAATGGTCGTATCAATGATCGAAAAAGACTCAACTCGCTGGTGAATTCGAAATGAAGGACTTGAGATCGGCAAACAAAATTCTTGGTGTGCAAATATATCGAGATAGAAGCAATAAGAAGATTTGGCTTTCTCAAAAGAACTACTTGAAGAAAGTCCTACGAAGGTTCAACATGTAAGATAGCAAGCCAATATCCACCCCTCTTGCTGCTAACTACAAGTTATCTGGCGATATGTGTCCATCCAATGAAGATGATAAGATAGAGATGTCAACAGTGCCGTATGCATCCGCGATTGGAAGTTTAATGTTTGACATGGTGTGTACGAGACCAGACATACCCATGCAGGGGGAGTGGTGAGCCTACACATGTCCAACCCTGGTCGGGAGCACTGGAGTGCTGTCAAGAGGATTCTCAGATACATCAAAGGAACCTCTGATCATGGGTTATGTTATGAAGGTACAAATTTTACTGTCCACGGTTATGTTGATGCTGATTATGCAGGGGAACTTGATAAAAGCAGATCCACAACCGGATATGTGTTTAATCTTGTTGGCGGTGTTGTAAGCTGGGTTTCAAAACTGCAGTCGATTGTTGTGACATCAACGACGGAAGTAGAATATGTAGCAGCTACGCAAGCCAGTAAAGAGGCGATATGGTTGAAGAGATTGCTAGAAGAACTCGGCCACAAACAAGAGAATATTGTTCTCTATTGTGATAGTCAGAGTGCATTGCATCTTGCAAGGAATCCAGCATTTCATTCAAGAACCAAACACATCCGGGTCCAGTACCACTTTGTTCGTGAACAAGTGGAAGAGGGAACAGTGAAGATGCAAAAAGTTCACACTGTGGATAATCTAGCTGACTTCATGACCAAAGCAATCAACGTGGACAAGCTTATCTGGCGTCGTTCCTCTTGTGGATTGATCGATCATAAGTAAACAGTGGCGAGCTAGCAAGGATGGTGTGAAGATTTGATCTAGTCTCAATCAAATCTTCAAGTGGGAGAAATGTTGTAAGTTTTCTATTGGGCCACTTAGTAGCTAAGTGGCTGGTTCTGATTCGTCCACGTATATAACTACACGGCTGATTCTGATTCGTCCACGTAATATAACTACACGGCTGATTCTGGTTCGCCCACGTGTCTAGCTACGCGGCTAATTCTGATTCGTCCGTGCCTAAAACCTTCAGCTATAAATAGGCTAGCTATAAGTCATTGTAAATCATCGAAAACAATAACTTCTTCTTATATTCAGTATATACAAGTGTTGTGAGGAAAAATATTTAGAGAGTTCGTGAGCTCCTATTGTAAGAGGGATAGAGCTAGTTTTCTCCTTACGGTAGAGAGTTGTAACTCCTAAATTACCCACCGTAAAATTTCCTTCTCTTGCCCGTGGTTTTTCACCCCGACTTTTGGGTTTTTCACGTAAATTTCCGGTGTCTCCTTTTATTTTATACTGTCCGTTTACAACAACTACTCACACTATCAGTTATATCCCTTTGAAACTTTCTATTATTAGTATACTACCAAGTCAAAGCTTTCAGAAAATACATTCAAAATTCAAAGAACAATTCAGCAACATGAAATAGTCATAAAACTGCAAACCGCACGTTCATGATGTTACGAACTTTTAAATTCCTTTTATCTGATTATTCGGCCAACCACAGTTGATAACTAAAGACATGCTCAAATTATCACAAGAAATAATTCTGAAACAATATCACGTTTCATGATAATAAAAAGTGACGACGCATATGAATAAAAGAACTCATGACCCATACGAACTTTATCATTGTCGTATATCTATATTCACAACAACCTCATGTCAAAATAATAATATATATGAATAAGGACATCTAAGGTCATGTGAGCGTACATGTTGAGAGTAATCTATAAGAGCATCTCCAATCGATACTCAATCGCAAACTCAAACTCATTCTCAAACGCAAAATGCAGTTATTGTTCTCGAACCGATAAAGTTATATTCAGACTCAAATGACTATTTTTTAAATATTACTTCTACACCAACTTTCACATTTTCAATATTGCCCACATATTTTATAGAGCTGTCAAAACGGGCCACATTAGGCGGGTTAGGCTAACCAATTCCCGGCCTGTTTAAAAGTGGGTCGAAACGGGCCAGCCCGTTTGGGCCGCGGGTTGAGGCAGGTGGGGCCGGGTCGGGGTGGGCTGCCTCCACCAATAGTTTAATTTTTGTAAAATTATTATGTATATATATTATAAGCATTTTTGTATTCTAAATATTATTAAATAATATTTATTAGTAATTAATTATAATTGATTTAGTATTGAACTTATATAATTCATAAATCATTTATGAATTTCGTTAATTATTCCAACATACATTATTAATAAAAGTATTATTTGAATAAAAACACAAAAATTAAAAAATAAAAAAATTAACGGGTTGGCCCGCCAACAGCCAACCCGCTCCGGGTCGGGGCGGGCTACTAGTTTAGTAGCCCGTTATGTTGGCGGGCTTGCCCGCTCCGCCCCGTTTAATGGCGGGTTGAGGCGGGGCGGGTTGGGGCGGCGGGCCCGTTTGACAGCTCTAATATTTTATAACTTCAAAAAAAAATTAATATTTTAATTACTTATTAAACTAAATAAAAATAATTACTGTTGGTAAATTTTATAATTCTAAAAAACTTCCTAATTACTTTTATATATATTTTAATTTATTTTTATTTTTTCTAAGGATACTTTAATTATTTAAACAAATAAAAGGACATTAAATGAAATTACTAAATATGGAACGCATATTATGCATTCAATCGCATCTACGCGTTTAGGTGAGGAGAGAGAATGTACAAAATCCATTTTGAGATTGATTTTTGGATTCTGTTGGAGTGATTTTTAGGATATGTTTTTGGGTTTTGCAGTATGATTGGAGATGGTTTAATGACGTATAAACACGAAACATATGCAAAAGATATTATGCTTAATTCAAAACACGATTGAACGATTACCATATTTTGATAACATGAAACAATATCATCATGTATAAAAGAGAATCATGAGTTTTCGTGGTCCAAACCCTTGAGGGCATGTTACGGCCGTGCGTGCTTGATTTTAAGGGAAATTGGAGCAAGTACCTGCCACTGATCGAATTCTCCTACAACAACAGTTTCAACGCTACGACTGGAATGGCATCGTACGAGGTCTTATGCGGGCGCAAACGCCGATCCCCAGTCCATTGGGACGAATCGGCGAACGATCACTATTGGGACCCGATATGATCCGAGAAATGGCAGAAGCCGTGACGAAAATTCGGGAGAGGATGCGAACAGCTCAGAGTCGACATAAGAGTTATGCAGATCATCGGCGACAACCTTTAGAGTTCGCAGAAGACGATCAGGTATTTTTTAAGATTTCCCCGATAAAAGGACTAAAGCGCTTTGGAAAGAAGGGCAAGCTAAGTCCCAGATACATAGACCCGTTCAGAATAATCAAACGAGTCGGGGATGTTGCGTATCAATTAGAATTGCCAGCTTCGTTTATCGCAAGTTCATGACGTATTTCAGTTTTCGACATTACGAAAATACGTCGCGAACCCAAGTAATGTGATCCAAAGCGAGCTTCTTTATCAAAAACTCAAGCCCGACTTGAGTGCCTGAGATTTTAATGTACGAGTTGAAACGACTTCGAAATAAGACTATTCCATTAATTAAGGTGTTGTGGCGGAATCAATCAATTGAGGAAGCCACCTGGGAGCGTGAGGATGATATGAGAGTTCGTTATTCCGAGTTATTCCAGTCGGCGTAATTTCGGGGACGAAATTCTTTTAAGGGAGGGAGGATGTAATGCCCGAAAAATTTAATACGAATTATACGGGGTTTTCTATGTAAATTAGTATTGTAAGTATTTAATTTAGAAGTTTTCTTGGTATAATATAAAGTTCATGAAGGTTTCGTAGACATAAAGGTTTTCGTGGATGTAAGGTTAAGAAGTTTTCGTGCATGATATATGTTACAATTTGAATACAAAGTTTTCGTGGTGGGATATATGAGTTAAAAAGTTTTAGCAAGTGTACTATGTTAGGGGATTAAAGTTTTCGATAGAATACCTTTACATCAAGTTTTCATATACACATATATTAATATGACTATAACCCTAAGAAGAACTAGACTAACACAGGTACACATATATATCCATTTCTCATGAGTTAAATAAACAAAAACCAAAAACGAGAAGACATCATACAAAGAAACAAAGGAAAACGAAAGAAACTCAACTTCAAAAAGAAAAATCAACAGTTCGAAAAAAATCTAAGTAAGGTATGCTCAAGTTTTCGTGTTTAATATACATAAATATATGTCTCTACATGATCAAATGTTTAACAGTAGGAGCTTTGAAAATATATCATAATTCGAAGACCCTAAATCCTTATGTTTCGGATTATGATCATAGGTAATATATGTGATATAAATTTTAATTATTTTTGGGTCATATGACGTTCTTGAGAAATTACTTTTTTTTTCTACAACGTATCATTGTCTGGAATTAGAATGATTGTTTAAGGTAATTATGATGGTAACTTAATTGTGTGTTTTGAGAGTTCTCGGTATAAGAACAGTGATGGTGTTTTGAAAAGTTTTCGCCATGCATATTACTAGAGTTCGACTTGACAAAAAGGATTTTCGGTATTGATGAGGGGAAGTTTTCGGCATAGGCATAGTTCACACAAAGTTCTCGACAGAATTCAAAATTTTGCGGTATGAACTCCAAAGTTTTCGGCTTAGTGTCTAAGCTCAAAAGGTTTCGATACAGTTTAAGAGTTTTCGGCATGGATCAACTTTTTGGCATTATCATAGTTTTCGGCATTGTCTAAAGATTTCGGTATTTAATAAAGTTTTCGCATTGCAATAAATTTTCGGCATTAGGGGTTTTGGCATCTTATATAACTTTTCGGCATATTGGAAACGTTCTCGGCATGAGCTTAAGGAGAGTTTTCCACATTTCTTCAAGCATTCAAGAAAAGTTTTCGGCACTACTATCTTATTAAAGTTTTCGGCAAAGATTCGGCATCAACTAATTTGCATAAAAATTTTCGGTGTTAGACCAGGGCTTTTGGTATTATTAGAGTTCTCATAATGTTAGGGTTTTCGGGTTTTTAGTATTTTCGATACCTAGGGTTTAGAAAATTTCAATACCCAGTAGTCTATTGCGCACGTTGGTGCCGAGCCTAACCTAGGGCCATGTGTCGTGTGAGATAGGAATGTTGGAAAAGAAATAGTGTGCATTGGCATTTTAGATGTTTGGGATTGGGATTGAGTGTACACTTGCATACACGCATTTTATTCACCTACTGGGCAAATAGCTCAGTGTTTACGTGTTGTAGGTACTGAGTCTGACGCTGATACGCTCAAGACTGAGGCGGCTGGTGGCTGTGCTCCACGAACTTTTGAGGGTGGGGCGGTACATGGATGAAGACCTGTGGAGCAACGTTAGGGTTTTGACTTTTCGGGCTACGGCCTTTGTATAGACAGACTATGTAAATAATATTTTGTAGTAATGTAAATTATTTAGGAAAAAGTTTTTGTTATACGGGTCTTCAGCAACTTTCGTTGTGAAAATCCGCCACTAATCCTAATTAGATTACGAGGGTCGTCACACCTTTAGTGAACTTAATGTCCAACGTGGGTCATAACTTACATTCTCCCACTTGACCCGCTCAATATATACTTTACGGTCTAATAATCATAATTTCCGTAATGTGCATATTTCTTTTAGCTAGTCGCTATTAAGCTTAAAGCTAACAGGGATCATAGCAGTCGTATGCCATCGTAACGACACAGTCCCTTCCATGTATCGTAGTATCAGCTTTACACTCAACACAATCTTACTGAGATATATCGTTAATTCTTTAATGTATATATACAATCGATAATTTTAAAAAAAAGGATGCATTAATTATCAGAAACATAATATTGAGCTCAGAGTGTCAAATACATAAAGTCATAAATAATAAACATAAAAACACCATAAAATCAATTAGGGCCTTTCATAATGCCCATCCTTTCAACATGTTCATTAAAAATTTTGGGTAAATAGCATAAAACCCACATGTGGTTTGAAAACTAAGCACAAAAACCACCATGATTGGTGGTAATCCTTTCGTCTGTTGATCTGCAATCATAAGCTTGGTGATGATGTGCTCGATTGTCACTTGTTGTTTCTGAACTTCTTCTTCAATGGAAAAGTATTTAAGCTCCATATGCTTAGCATCCTTTGAAAACTTGTCGTTTTTAGAGAAGAATACTGCTGCGGAATAGTCAAAATAAATTTTAAGTGGCCTGGCTATACCAGAAATAAAATTCCGCAGCCATAATATGTTAGGAAACGAAACCAAAACCTTATATCATTTTATGCATCGACATGAATTCATACACTTGCATAATGAATTTCATGATGAAGGTATAGATAATAAACAATATGTGATTAAGGCATTGTGTTACTTGAGATCTTGGAAGTCGATGCCTAGTATATAGTCTAAAAAGTTTTCTCATGAACCTTATATTTTTGACAAAGTTTTCGATATCCCATATCACATCATATAATAAAAGTACATATCACACACATATATAATAATATTAACCTAAAGCGGCTACACCTGGAATTCATATAGTGTATAATAGGTATGACTAGGTCTCTCAACTCTAAAAGAAACATGCAAAGCATACGTGTATCTTATCTATATATATTATTATATGTGTGTGTGAAAGAAAGGCAACTAGAATACTTGAAACCACGAAAAGTAAAGAAACTAAGTGTATGAGAATAAAACTTTTAGGTATAAGGTTTTAATGAACAAAGTTTCGTGATCATCAAAGGTAAATAAATTCTATTGGTGGAAAACTATTCTTAGAGGAGAAACTAAGTTTTCGTCAAAAGAAGTATTAATTGCTTAGCATGAGAGGTATTCCCACCTACATGTCAAATCGTCTTTATATTATGATATCCACAACCTTCCTTTAAATAAAAACCTCTCGTGAACAAAGAATAGGATGGAGGAATAAAAGGGAGAAAGAAAAACAATAATTCGGACAGCATGAACATCTTATACTTCGAAACTTGGAGGTGAGGGAATGTTTTTATAATATATTCATACATATATAGAATGTAATCATGATTAAGTATACTTTATATTAAGAGATTCCCGTAACCTTAGATAAACTAGGGTTTTCTAGATTTTGAAAGGAATCGTACATATATATGTTCATATAGTTAATTTTGATGTGAGAACATGTTTAGTATTTTCATGATTTAAGTGTTACAGAGTTTTCGACCTTCAAAATTAGAAGTTGTCATTGAAGACTAAAGTTTCTATAATTTATATAGTTCTCGGTATAGTTAGGAATAAAGATTTCGACATTTTATATAGTTTTCGATATTACCTATGATGTCCGGAAGGTTTTCGGCATTGCATGTCACTGAAATTTTGGACAGTATTATCTCATAAGGTTTTCAGTGGTTCAAGTCCTTATTAAATATAAAGTTTTCGGTAAAATAGAATTGTATATTTCAATATTAAACTTAGTTTTAATTCTGAGTATTTAAAGTAATTGCAAATTTTGTAAGTCTTCGGCATCATAAGGTTTTAAATATTGGATTGGTTAACATTTATATGTTTTCGGCAAGCTTGATCATTCCACAAAGTTTTCGTTATTCATCTGAAAGGTTTGATGATGTGAAAGCTTTCGGTGACTTATATTTTAGTACACAAAGTTTTCAGCAAAGTTGTATGCTTTCACTAGTACATAAAAGCACATAGGCGACGGTTTTCGTGAGTTATAGGCGACGGTTGTTGTGCGTCGCCCAGAGCTCAGTCGCCCATCTTCTGAGTGTTGGGGGACGCATAAACAACCGTCGCCTATATCCGCTGATTTCACGGCGTTAAACGTTTGGGCGACGGTTGCGATGTTAGAAACGGTCGCCTGTGTGTATTTTTTTCACGGCGTTACCCTTGGGCGACTCATTTCCGGTAACATGAGTCGCTCATACCCAAATAAAAAAAATTAGTTGTCGTTCATGGGCGACTCATGTTTTGTTAACATGAGTCGCCTATGTGGTATAAACCTTCGGCGACTCATGTTACTTAACATGAGTCGCCCATACCCAAATAAAAAAAAAATATATAGTTTTCGTTCATGGGCGACTCATGTGTAGTTAACATGAGTCGCCCATACCCAAATAAAAAAAAATTAAATGTGCATGCACGCTAGTTATGGGCGACTCATGTTTCGTAAACATGAGTCGCCTATGTTTTCACCCTTGGGCGACTCATTTCCGGTAACATGAGTCGCCCATACCGAAATATAAAAAATTTAAAATTCGTTTATGGACGACTCATGTAAAGTTATCATGTGTCGCCTATACCGAAAAATATAAAACGTGGAAAAGCTTGGGCGACGCATGTTTCGTAAACATAAGTCGCCTATGTGATATAGACATTGGGCGACTCATGTTTCGTAAAATGAGTCGCCCATAAACAAATAAAAACAATATTTAAATTTGTGCATGATAAGAAAAGAAATGTTTTTTAAACAAGTAAAATAGTTGGGCGACGCGTTTTTTGTTACTAAATGTCGCCGAAGAGTTACTAAAGCCATAGGCGACGGTTTCTCCACAACGAGCGGCGCCTATGAACAGCGACACTTAAAAAAAATTACCATAATGCCACCGCTTCTATTATGGGCGACGGATTTTGCACAACCGTCGCCCATAGTGCCGTCGCCTATTGCTTATTCTCTACTAGTGTTTTGGTAATTTCACAAAGTTTTCACTATGCATATTTAAGTTTTCGATATGGGAGTAGTACTAATAAATGATTTCGGTACTATTGAATTTGATACTTAGGTTCTGAAGTTCTTGGCATTGAACAGATTTTCTTGAATTTTTCGGCATTATAAACATGTCCCAATGTTTTCGGCATTGAAGTAGGTTTTCGACATGATTGAAATTTCAATATTTTTCGGCACAGCATTATTACAGATTTCAGTAAAATTTTTAATAATGATTTGAAATATAATATTATTTAGGCCAAGGGTATGTATATGGAAATGACTAAGAATTTATAGAAAGAAAGGTGAGGACGCTGAAAAGAAACATGAGCATGCATAAGAAAGCATGCATATCACGCACAGTATATCATGTTAGGGATCTCATATTTACCAAAAATAATATCTCTATAGGTCAGGATCCCGATTAAAGCAAGGATATGGTTGATTAACGAACAGGAGTATAACGAAACATGTGAGTATGATATGCAACATGTATTTATGTGTCATATGTGCTTTCTATGAATTAATTGATTGATGATTTCACAATATATGAATTAAATAGGGTTTATATGCCGCAATATGCTCTTATATGCTAAATGTGACTTGATTGATTTTATGATATGCGTGCTATATGGATTGATCAGGTGTATGTGCCGCAACGTGCTTTTATTTGATAGAGATGATTTGATAGAGTCATGATATATGTAATATACGGATAGGTGCATGGCATTGCATACACGTAATAATGAAAGGAGAAACCGTTATGACTGCTACGACTACAGATGGTACGATACGGATGCTACGGCATACTTCCCTGCAAATCGGGGGATGATAGTTACTTCCCTTCAAATCGGGGGATGACAAAGTCCTGTACAGGCACACATATATCCCTACAAATCGGGGGATCGGAATGGTTACAGAGTCCCATGCATGGGCACCGACTGGGGTTACAGTACAGTCTAGCTAGTCTATAACGGGAGTATCAAAATAAATGGGCATATATAAATGCATTGATCTAAGGATCATATGAACGATGGTTATATGAAATGGTTACGCGATTGGATATATGACTGAATGGTTTACGATACCTATAGGAATGGATTCATTTCACGTTATATGAAATGGATATGTGACGGGGTATATGATTGGAACATTTACGATACGTATAGAAATGGAATGAGTGCTTGTTATTGTGTTATTTGTTAATGATTAATATGTTGCTATCATACTCTGAATAATTATTTTACAGTGTTGTAGATATCTAACAGGCTACTTAGAACGCATCGTTTGCATGTAGTTTAAGGAACACTAGTAAGTTCGTACGAAGTTAAAATGAGTATGTTGTGTACACATTTGTCCATTATGAATGAAAGTGATTCGACCAGATGTACGCTCCCGTTATGTCAAAAAGGAATGGTTATGAAAGGAAAAAGTAAAGCAAAAAAAAATTTTTATGTGAAAAATGTATTAGCTGCGCAAATAAAGGAAAAAGGAAACGGGGCGCTACATAATCCTCGAACTGTAGCCTCAAAGCATGCTACAAATTCAGCTTCCATTGTCAATGAGAAATAACAGACTGCTTCGAACTTTTCCATGAAATTGGTCCCCCAGCTAATAGGAACAAATAACCGAATGTTGACTTTCTTGTATCAACACATCCAGCATAATCTGAATTGAATATCCGATAACGTCCAAGAGATTTGATCTTCTGTACGTGAGCATGTGATCTTTTTTTTTGCAGATACCTTAAGACTTTCTTTGCAGCTTTCCAAAGATCCATTCCTGGGTAACTTTGATATATGCCCAACATCCCAACAGCGAAACTAATTTCGGGTCTAGTACACGTTTGAGCATACATTAGACCGCCAACGACAAATGCATAAGGAATCCGTTCCATTTTTTTTACGTTCTAGCTCATTTCTTTGGACACTACGTAAGGCTGAATTTATCCCCTTCCTGGATTGGTGCGACACTTGATTAGCACTTTTCCATATTAAATCTTTCAAGAACCTTATTAATATATGCTTTCTGAGACAATCCTAATAATCCATGTGATCTATCACGGTATATTTCAATACCTATCACAAAGGATGCGTCACCCATATCTTTCATTTCGAAGTTCTTAGATAGGAAACTTTTTGTCTCATGTAGTAAGCATAAGTCATTCGTTGCGAGCAAAATTTCATCAACATACAGAATTAAAATTATATACTTGCTCCCACTGATCTTCAGATATATACATCGATCAACGATGTTTTCTTTAAATCCGAAGGAGGTAATGGTATCATTAAATTTCATGTAACATTGCCGCAAAGCTTGTTTCATATCGACTTCTTAAGTTTACACACCATACGTTCTTTTCCTTTAATAGCGAAACCTTCAGGTTGTCCTCCTCAAAATTTCCATTAAGGAATGCGGTTTTCACATCCATTTCATGAAGCTCTAAATCATAATGAGCTACCAAAGCCATGATAATTCTAAACGAGTCCTTCTTTGAAACGGTGAGAAGGTCGCTTTATAATCAACGCCGTCTTTCTGAGTAAATCCATTTGCAAGAAGTCTAGCTTTATGTCGTTCTATATTGCCATTAGAGTCAAGTTTGGTCTTAAAGCCACATTTACACCCAACTCTTTTACAACCTTCAGGCAATTCAACGAGATCCCAGACACCATTATGCTGCATTGATTTTAGTTCGTCTTTCATGGCGTGAACCATGTAAAAGAATATTACTTTCCATGGCCTGTGAAAACGAAACTGGATCATCATTTATTCCTAAGTCAACTTCTGACTCTTGTAGATATACCACATAATCATTAGATATACCAGATCTTCTTTGCTTTTCTGATCTTCTTAATTGTTGTGGTTCATTAACGACATGTTCTTCAGGTGTGATTTCATTATGGGGTGTTTCAACATTTATTTGTTGTTCCTGTGCGGCATTTTGTATAGTTGCTGGAACGACAACATGAGTAGAAGTTAAAGGTATGAGGATCTCCACCCTAACTTCTTGAATATCCACTTTACGTGGTTCAACACTCCCACTAATTTTACCATTTTCAATACCATTTTGTTCAGGTGTGTGTGGCATCGTGTATTGAGCACATATGCCATTCTTCTCGAGGAATTTAGCAATCGGACCTGGACATTGTCCGATCTCATTATATATTCCATTATATTCACCACCTCGGTCAGATCTGACAATTTTCACCTTTCTGTCTAATTGTTGTTAGGAATATGCTGTCGAATGCTATACGAGGATTAGATTGTATAGGGCATTAGCTTATTTATCATTCGACTTCTTATGTAATATGATTTTTCGTGTGTTTGATAAATGCGTTGTTCGTATATTGGATATATGAGTTCTTTACTTAGCATCCGGTAAAGCAATAAATGAACAAATCCAAATTTGTCGAGTTGCGTCATTGTTCTCGATGGGCACGAGAGAGGAAGGCACCAGTGGACTCTTAAACTAGAACATTAAAAGTCCGTAAGCCTCAGGCTCCAGTTGGGTGCTGGATAACCGATCACGATTTATTTGTCGATGACCTATCGTGTGCCGATATCCCGCTTGGAAGCGGAGGTCATGACTTGTGATACGAATCGAATCAAAGGATTGAGTCGTTTCATGGACACTGACTCACGGGTCGTACGATCGAACATGGCTTATTACTCAAGGAGTGTCAATGACCGACGACAACACTGTAGTAGTCTACGTGAACCTTACACCGAAAGGAGCTTTGACGGAGTTGACTTCGAAGTCTCGACTGTCATTGGTTCCCCTCAACCTAATTTGCTGTTGCATGGGTCAGCGGGCCAGATGCGGTCTTGATGACGATTTGTGATTGCCGGGCTTAGACCGCCGAGTACGAATTCACAGTCTCGCATGTAATCGAGATAAGTGTCCTATGAGGATGGCGACGAGAAATTATGTAATCATTGGCCAAGGTATTCAACTAACTCATGTTAGACATGGAAGGTAGTTTGGTAATTTGCCTCGTCTCCATTTTATCATAGAATCGAGTTTAGTGAGTTTGACATAGACCATGGCTCTCACTCGATTGGGGCACAGCTGAAGGGTTTATACGTAATACTATAATCTATAGTAAGGTTCTGGAATAAAGACTGGGTCGAAATTCGTAGTCGAATCGGGTTACGGTCCGGTACTGCGGGATTGACTAGGTAACTACCGGAGTCTTGGATTCCTCCCTTGCCGATTGAGTGGAACCTAGAGAGTCGGGCTTAAAAAGGATCATCAATGTGTACTGATAAGGAGAGAAAGGTTTTTGGGCCTTTATGGGCCTTGGGCCGTTGGGTCGCGCCTTAGTGGGCCTCAGGCCGTTTAATGGACCGAAGTTGGACTTCGTATGAAACTAACTTGAAGACCTGCGCTTGGCCAAGTGCTTAAAAGGCTTGAGGGTAAAATTGGAATTTAATCCTAAGCTGATTTTCGAATTATACCTTGGAAATAATTTCAAAAAAAAATAAATATAAATATGGAATATTATTTATTTTAAGTTGGAAATTTCGAAATTAATCTAGGATTAAATTTCGAATTTTAATACCATATTTAAAGATACTTAGTTTGACTTGGTATTTAAGTTAGTTGTCTAATTTTAGTAAGTTTCCTTAAGTTTGGATTTGGATTCAAAGAGAGAAAAATATGGCAAATGAATCTCTCCACTTAAGGAGTAAAATTCGAAAATCTTATCTTTGAGATATTCTTGGGATTTTCGATTCTAGCTTAGTATAAATAGGGCAGCCCTATTTCATATATTATATGAAAAATTTCGTTCTCCATATGACAAATTTCGTCCATCACTAAGGCACAAAAACACACACCGAACGCACATACTTTTCTCCCACGCGACGGCTCGGTTCTCTCTAGCCATCTTTAGAGAACTGATTCCGTGGTACACTGCGAGGTCGGTGTGACGATCTAGTTCCATCCACCACCATCGACGAAGTCTTGAAGAAAAGGACAAAGAGTTTCCACTCACTTCAAATGGTAATTCTCTTCGGGTTTGACCCGCCCTATTACGTGTCTATGTGTTACTATTCTGATCCGAGCAACGAGGGCAATCGGCGAACCCGAAAAATTATTTTTACCAACCGTACCCGGGAATGTGGCGTCTCCGGGAGACACCGGGTAACCCAACAATTGTCGCTCAACCTCTGTAATAAACACTTCTAATGTATTTTGGGATTGAGACTTTTCATGAAATAAATAGACATAAGCGTAACGTGAAAAGTCATCAACAAAGGTTGAAATACTTTTCCCCACCAAAAGATGGAACATCAAAAGGTTCGCAAATGTCAGTGTGTATAATTTCTAGGAGCTGCGTACTTCTTGTGGCTTTACCTTTATTTGTGTCTTTCGTGTGTTTTCTTTTAATACAATCCACACATATCGAGATCAGAAAAATCCAAGTCCAAAAGGATTTCATTCTTTACGAGTCTCTGTATTCTTTCTTTGGAAATATGACCCAATGGTTTATGCCACAGATATGCTGAACTTTCGTTCAATAATCTACGTTTCATGCCAACATTATGATGCGAGATCATAAGAGTCTCTGCGAAGTCATGATCGACGTTCAGTTTATATAAATCATGACGAAGCACACCAGAACCATAAAAAATATTATTTTAAATAAACTGAAACATCCATTACCAAACTTGAACATAAAACTAGCAGAATCAAGTTTTGATGAAGGAACTAAGTAAAGGGAAATAGAAGGAACATAAAAAGTCTGGAAGGAATCCCTGCATCGTATTAGTAACGTGAATAGTACGTAAAATAAAACGATAAGTTCTGATTGCTTCAACATGCCTTGACTCGATTCCCTATGTGCACAAATCTTCAATTTGGGCTTATGATTTGGGCGTAAGGAATCCCTGCATCGTATTAGTAACGTGAATAGTACTGCCAGAATCTATCCACCAAGTATTACGAGGAACTTCGGTTAAGTTTGATTAGAAACATACGAAAGAATTAAGTTCTTTCGATGCCTTACGTCTCAGGCAATCTTTCTGATGGTGTCCTGGCTTTCCACTGAACCCACATTCATTATTCTTCAATTCCTTCTTGTGGACTTTGGAGGATGACGCATCAACCTTCAATGGTCCCTTTCCCTTTTCCTTCGGCTTTCCTGTTTTCTTGCCAGCTCATTGATGACCAATGAGATTAATAGAATGAGCACCTTGTTTGTTCAACCTCGCCTCCTCTTGAGTCAGTACAGCCTGCAGTTCTATCACATTCCACTTATCCTTAATTGTGTTATAGTTAATTTGGAATGGATCGTACTGAAGAGGAAATGAGTTTATAATGACGTCACAAGAAAACTCTCTTCCACTTTTTCATTCCCATGGATCCGAGTTTTGTCGCTAAGTTGATCATTTCAGTAAGGTGCTCGTGCAATGTACGTGACCCCATCAAAATTCATTGTGGTCAGCGTACCCATCAATGTCCCAGCTCTAAACTTGTTAGCATTGTCAGAGTGGGCCATACTTTTGACAGATTCCATCCTTAGCACTTTCAGTTTTTGGAATTGTTGATTTAATGCTCTCCGATGCAGTCATCGCAGAAACATACGACTTAATATGTTCGATCTTTGTCATCCATCATGGAAAGCTTTTTGATCATTAGTGATGTCATCATGGAAAGCTCTTTGATCATCAGTGATATCATCAGTAATGCCGAATCAAGGTTCGTAACACCTAGGTGAATTTGACAACTGATGAGGCATGCGAGAGAGACATGAGCAAAAGCTGCAAATAGGTACAATAATGCTCATTATTAGTGCTTTGAGAAAATAAAATTGTAATATAGATTCAGATATCGCAAATGCGCATCGAAGTTCTCCTTTGGATGATCCAACAACGCACAAAATAATTTGATGCTTAAATAAGTATATATTTAATTTGGTAAATTGTGCAATTTCGACACGTTAGGCGTCTTTGGACGCACTAAGCGTATCAAAATAAAATATACCACATTTATATTTTATTCGCTAATGAACATCAATATACTCGTGAGATATTCGTTAAGTCATTGAATTAATAATCTACTAATCATGAGTAATTGAGTAAATTATATCTCGAAACCTTACTAATTTGGCCACTTTGGTGACTAGCAAATCATACATATTGAGATATAATTCGTAAATCAGTGGAATAATATACTTTCTATAGTTCAGGGTCACTTCGTAGTACTCTTAAAATTTTTGGATTAATTTGTAATACTAAAACTATTCGGGGACTAACTTATCACTATATAACTGTTCAGGGACTAATCTATCGCTAAACTATCATTCAGAGGTTAATCTGTAATTCTTAATTTCCAGCGATCTAACTGTACTTTTCCCTAGATCATGACTTTGTCAAGGTGGGTAACGACTGATGTGGTCACTACTGTTGTAAGTTTTCTATTGGGCCACTTAGTAGCTAAGTGGCTGGTTCTGATTCGTGAGGAAAAATATTTAGAGAGTTGGTGAGTCTCCTATTGTAAGAGGGATAGAGCTAGTTTTCTCTTTACGGTAGAGAGTTGTAACTCCTAAATTACCCACAGTAAAAGTTCCTTAAATTGCCCGAGGTTTTTCACCCCGACTTTGGGGTTTTCCACGTAAATTCCAGGTGTCTCCTTTTATTTTATACTTTCCGTTTACAGTATGCTCTGTGGTTGCCAATAATATTGGATCCTCCACATCAGAAAGCTTGTTAGATTATTATTTTTCATCAATTAAAGTTTCTGGGGGGGAGGGGGAAAAAAGAGAGAAAAAAAATGGCAGCTAAGCATGAGATTGAGAAATTCAATGGAAAAAATTACTCCCTGGGGAAGGTAAAAGTTAAGTCAATTTTACTCAAAGAAAATTGTCTGGAAGCTATCACTGGCAGGCCTGAAAGAATTACAAGTGATGCCAAATGGAAGAAGATTGATGGAAAGGCTACTGCCAATATTCATCTCGCATTAGCAGATGATATATTGTCAAGTGTCGTGGAGAAAACTAGTGCAAAGGAAATCTGGGATCATCTTGATAAGCTATATCAAGCCAAGTCTCTTCATAGCCGGATTTTCTTGAAAAAGAAATTATATGCTCTAAAGATGGATGAATCTTCTTCAGCAACAGAGCACATCAACAAAATGGTTACTTTGTTTGGCCAACTCAAAGACTTGGACTGCAACATAGAGTCAAGCGACCGTGCTGAGCTTCTACTCGCAAGTCTGCCAGATTCTTATGCTCATCTCGTCATCAGTCCAACCAACAACCAAACTGTAGAGTAACTTGTCTATGATGACGTTGCAGCTGCTCTTCTGGAAGAAGAAAGTCGGCGCAATAAAACGGAGAAAAAGGTAATTGTTCCCCATCAAACAGAGGCGCTAACTGTGACGAGGGCAAGACCTGAAGAACGTGGTCCAAGTGGGAGCCGAAAGCGGATCAGATATGAAGAACGTGGTCCTAGTGGGAGTCAAAAATTGGTTCCTAAAAATAAGAAAACTATCAAATGTTATCACTGTGGCAAGAAGGGTCATATGAAGAAAGATTGTTGAGGTCTAAAAAAACCCAATGCTCAAGGAAACGTGGCCAACGCTCCAGACGACGAATTTGTTCTAGTATGTGAAGCTGCATCCACCATCGGAGAAAATGGAAGATTTGACGATATGTGGCTTCTCGACTCCGCAGCTACTTTCCACATGACCTCAAGAAGGGAATGGTTCCATCAGTACAAACCAACCTCTGGAGGGTTCATGTACAACTGTAATGATCAACCTCTAAAGATCGTAGGAATTGGTAAGATCGAATTAAAGATGTACGGTGGCACCATCCGTACCATTCAAGTTGTGCGGCATGTTAAAAGTCTGAAGAAAAACCTATTGCCTGTGGGGCAGCTAGATGATCTTGGTCTCAAAATTAAACTGGAGAACAAAGTCATGGAAATCTTTCAAGGATCGCAGATAATAATGAAGGGAGAAAATATAGCTGCAAACTTATACATGCTGAAGGGGGAAAATCTACAAGAAGGGCAAGCTTCTGTGGCGACCACAATTTCAATCGAGAAGTCTTCGATGACTTGGCACAAGAAGCTTGGTCATATGTCTGAGCAAGGCATGAAAAGTCTAGTCCAGAAGAATCTACTTCCCGGTCTCACAACCGTGTCACTACCATTTTGTGACAATTGCATTGTAAGCAAGCAGCATCGCCTGAAGTTCAACCCGTCAAATTTCAGAAGTAAAAAATTTTGGAATTGCTGCACTCTGACGTTTGGCTAGCACCGGTTACATCTCTGGGAGGAGCGAACTACTTCGTATCATTCATAGACGAATATTCTAGAAGATGCTGGGTGTATCCAAACAAGAAGAAGGATCATGTATTTCCTACCTCCATAACATACAAAGAGCGGGTCGAACGTGAATCTAGTAAGAAGATCAAATGCCTGCGGTCCGATAATGGAGGAGAGTATACTGGCAAAGAATTCAATGAAGTCTGCAAAGGTGCGGGTATTAAAAGCAAGTTCACTACGGCATACACACTCCACAACAAAATGGGGTTGCAGAGCGGCTGAATATGACCCTGTTGGAAAGAACGAGGGCTATGCTGAGAACTACAAGCCTAGACAAGGAGTTTTGGGCAGAACGGTCTGCACTGCCTGTTATGTTGTGAATCGGGCTCCATCTACAGCTATAGAGATGAGGACACTGACGGAAATGTGGACTGGCAAACCTGTTGATTATTCAAACCTCCATATATTTGTAAGTCCTGCATATGTGATGTACCACAATCAAGAAATGACGAAGTTGGATCCAAAGTCCAGAAGATGTCTATTCCTGGGGTATGCTGAAGGAGTAAAGGGTTATCGCTTGTGGGATCTTACGGACCACAAAGTTGTTATCAGCAGAGATGTTAATTTCCTCGAAGATAGCGACCAGGAGCAAGTTGAGCATGATGGCAACATGACAAAGACTACACCAACACTAGCAAAGAGAAAATTGGGGCAGGATAATTCTTCTGAAGCCGAACCAGCGCACGAAGAGCTCAACCCAGTCGAAACTAAAGTACCGGACCTCTGGCGATCAAAACGAATGCGTAAGCAGTCAATTTGGTCTAAGATTATGATACTGAGAGCAACATTGCATCATTG
Organism: Craterostigma plantagineum; assembly: GCA_027422505.1. Classification (NCBI taxonomy): domain Eukaryota; kingdom Viridiplantae; phylum Streptophyta; class Magnoliopsida; order Lamiales; family Linderniaceae; genus Craterostigma; species Craterostigma plantagineum. Next base: position 11,731,699 of record JAPQWV010000001.1, read on the forward strand.
CATACTGTTTTCTAACTGAGGATGGAGAGCCAACGACTTTCCAAGAAGCACTGAAGAGTTCAGATGCGAGTCAGTGGATTTCAACAATCAGTAAAAATAAGACATGGGAGTTGATGTCATTACTGCAAGGAATGAGAACTATTGGAAATAAATGGGTGTACAAAATCAAGGGGAATGGTGATGACCAGATAGAGCGATATCATGCAAGACAGGTTGTAAACGATATGCTCAGAAGAAGGGATCGACTTGAACGAGATATTCTCACCGGTGGTTTGACTTACAACAGTCAGGGTTGTCTTGTCAATGTGTGCCACATTTGACCTGCATCTTGAGCAGCTCGACGTTAAATCGGTGTTTCTCCATAGCGACCTGAAGGAAGAAATATATATGCTTCAACCTGAAGGCTTTCAAGAAAAAGGAAAAGAAGATCTGGTTTGCAAGCTAATCAAATCTCTTCACGGTCTCAAGCAAGCACCACGATGCTGGTACAAGAGATTTGATTCATTCATTATGAGTCTCGGCTACACCAGACTATATTCAGATCCTTGCGCCTATTTCAAGAGATTTCACTCTGAAGATTACATCATGTTGCTGCTCTACGTTGACGATATGTTGGTAGCAGGACCCAACAAAGGTCGTATCAATGATCTAAAGACTCAACTCGCTGGTGAATTCGAAATGAAGGACTTGGGATCGGCAAACAAAATTCTTGGTGTACAAATCTATCGAGACAGAAGCAATAGGAAGATTTGGCTTTCTCAAAAGAACTACTTGAAGAAAGTCCTAAGAAGGTTCAGCATGCAAGACAGCAAGCCAATATCCACCCCTCTTGCTGCTAACTACAAGTTATCTGGCGATATGTGTCCATCCAATGAAGATGATAAGATAGAGATTTCTCGAGTGCCGTATGCAACCGCGATTGGAAGTTTAATGTTTTCCATGGTGTGTACGAGACCAGGCATTGCACATGCAGTCAAACTCACCTTACGGTTATGCCAAGCCTCGTAAGGAATCCAATCGGCAGAGCGGGTAGGTATCCTGTTATGGATATAGGCCGCTGTCTCTAAGGCATATCCCCACATCGAAATGGGGAGATCTGTGTAACTCATCATCGACCGAACTATATCTAAAAGTGTTCGATTTCTCTGTTCGGCCACGCCATTCAATTGCGGCGTGCCTGGCGAGGAAAATTGTATGATTATGCCATTTTCTCTAAGAAATGCATCAAACTCAAGGCTCATGTACTCGCCGCCTCGATATGATCGAACGGCTTTAATGACCTTGCCAGATTGCTTCTCCACTAACGCTTTATACTCTTTGAACATTTAATGACCTTGCCAGATTGCTTCTCCACTAACGCTTTAATGACCTTGCCAGATTGCTCTAATGACCTTGCCAGATTGCTTCTCCACTAACGCTTTATGCCAGATTGCCAGATTGCTCTCCACTAACGCTTTATATAGACATTCTCGTAGCGAGAAAAATCTTCCGTGAGCGTTTTGAAGTAGCGGCAATTACCTCGGGCTGTTACTTTAAATGGTCCGCATACGTCAGTGTGGATCAAACCCAACAATTCTATGGCCCTAGTGAAGTCCCTAGGATACAAGACTTGGTCATTTTCCCTAAGATACAAGACTGATACATAGGAATCAGGCATGTTCGCACTGTGCTAATTAGGCCGTCCTTTTCCATCTGTTCAATCTTCGCTTCTACTGCGTGACCGGGTCGTAGGTGCCAGATGTATCAATCGTTCGACCCAGTCGACGATTTGGTGATTGCATTTACAGTTTTTTACATTGTCTTTTAAGTTGACGTAATATAATCCATTTATTAACGTCTCACTTCCAATATTTTTATTTCTAAAATAACTATGGCAAACATTATCGAAACTCATACCCAGTCTGCTCAAAGCAGGAATCGAAATAATGTTTTTAAGCCCCTTGGGCAAAACCAAAACGTTAGAAAGTTCTAAACAATGTAATGACGATAAGACTAAGGTCTTCAATCCCACGTGTGTAGCTGGTACACTATGTCCACTACCTACGTTGATCGAGACCTCGCCAGCTCGAAGCTTCCTACTTCGTTCTAGACCTTGGTTCAAAACACAAATGTGGTAAATAGCCCATGAGTCAAGTATCCACGAAGTAGAACAAACAGAACAATTAGCTTAAAAAACTAATTGCTTTCCTGAGGCATCAGGCGCCTCCAGCTTTGGATAGTTACGCTTCCAATGGCCCAGCTGCTGGCAATGGAGGCCCTTATACGTGGGCTTTGCGCCCGACCTCTCGACCTTCTTGGTCTTCGCTTTCTTGGCAACTCTACCCTTAGCCACGCCTGTCTTGTTTGACTTCTTCGATCCCTTGGACCTAGAAGTCGCATCAAGCATGTAGGCGTACACCTTCGCTGAATCTTCAATCCACTTATCCTGGAGTACTATCTCCTCATCAGTGGATTCAGCTGTGGGCGATTATGGCTCCTTAATGTCCAAGACATAATCCAGTTTCACTAATTTCTGGACGATCCTCAAATTTCTGAGCCAGTCTACATGGTTCGGTCCCACCAAAGAATGTTTCTCCAAGAGCGTAATTAATGGGTTTGTCATCGTAACTAATAGAGAAGAAAATAAAGTGCAGATAATAAACAGATAGTTGGGATTTGTAGTGTTTAATCAGACAAAATTAGGACTTTAAATTTTCATCTGACTCCCACTATTTTTCTTGAAACCCTTTCTCCCGTTAGGCATTTCGGAAACCTTGTTGAGTGGTTTCATAGTGGCGTTGAGTTCCCCGCGCCACAACAAACTAGCCTCAACTTAACAGCTTATTGGCTCGTTTGGTTAGTCGAGGTCGTGTCCCACACGTTTCTCTCACACAGAAGATTTAACATTTTCATCTCAGCCAGGGTTCCTCAGCCATAACTCGGAACATATTGGGAATGACTGTCCAAGTGCAACCTATCAACGTCCTGCTACCTTCCACTTTTCCGTGAACTTCATCCCCCTCGTACGGTAACTCCTTGTAGAGGGTGAAGAGTGGTCGGTGAGCGGCAATTTATAATTGCATCCAAGCCCGTTCACGCAAAGGCGAGGGTTTTGGCGCCGTAACTCGGTCAACCGCAACCGTACCCCTAAGTCGTAACATTATTGGACTTGATAGAAGACAGGAGCCTAGCCCCTTTACTCACTTGATATTAAAGGTCTAACCTCAGGAGAATCCTCACAGTTCTAACACGAGCACATTATCACGTTCGAAACCAACACGCACATAATGGACTTCAATAGTAAACCTAGTTTCAACCTATCAAAGTAAATGTGAAAGATCGGGGATATTTCTAGTTCTATCCTAATTGTACAAAACAATAAGACTCTACGTCTTCGGGCTTTGCTCGAACGGACGCCTCGGCTACCAGCTCGTTCGTTCGGGTTCCTCTCGATCGACACACGTACGGTCGTCTTAACAAAACTACAATAGACTATGACGGGAAATCTATCCCTAATATAACCGCCCGTCTTATCTAATAAAAAACTGTAAAGTACAACCCGAGGGGGACCTTGTCACCCTTAACATATCACGGGGCAAAAACCAGAACCTAATCCCCAATCAATCAACACGGTATTCAAATAACATGCATCACGACAAATTTAACACATTTCCGAGCCGAAATCAAATTTTGGCTTTTAACTGGTCCGGGCCTATCCCTATGTATATTGGGCCGTAGGATGGGCTGGACCAGGACTTTCGAGCCTGTGTCGGGGATGCTCGCGCCATGCGCGCTGTCAGCCCCGTGCCGTGCGGACCATGCGGCCAGCCGGGATTCGTGCACGCGCTTAGCCTAGCGCTGCCCGCACCCACGCGCGCGGTCATACCTACTTTCCGCGCATCCATGCGCCGCTTTCCAGAGCGCCGCATGCACCCATGCGCGCGGCTCATGCCTCTCATGCCGCATGCCCCGCGTGTAGTCAGCCCTATGCACCATGCGCCGTGCGTGGCCAGCCGTCTTGAGTCGCGCATTGCCCGAGCCGGCTGCCCGTGCGTCATGCGTACCATGTGCACGGATAGGATCAGGCCGCGCGCTGCACGCAGCCCGCCTGAGTCGCGCACCGCATGCGACTAGACGCAGCCCCGCGCGTCGCTCGCGCAGGCTGCCTGGGCGCCGTGTGCGCCATGCGGCACCGCATTCTCCCAAAATTACAATTTTGCACAGTTGATTTGGAATAACCTTGCAGAACTGATCAAACAGAAGGAGAACAACTGATCGAAGAATGTACCATATGCACGGTGGTTTAATGTGATCATTGCCCACCTCATGGAGCTTCACGAGAATATTCCTCGCCTGCCTCCAGGAGGAAACTATCAACCACCACGGCTCAAGTTCTTCCAAAATCTTAAGTTCACGGACCTGGATCAGTCATCGATGCCGATCTCATTCGAGCTGCTACGTCTCGCCGACCCCATGGGAAACGTATATAGACTATACTGTCAGGAAAATCATCTGACGGAAGTGATGATACGAGGGCCCCCGGTAGATTTTAATGTGAGCCCTCAGAAACAACCAAGCCTCGAGGCTCCACAACAACAACTCGAAGAAGAAGGCCGGGTCATTGTCGAAGTGCTTCATGTGCCTATTGAGGAAGTTCCTACCCACGAAGCACTGCTCGGAGAGGACACGGGGCCAAGCCCACTTCTAGAGTCTCAGGAGACAGCACCTGCCCAGGAGGACATTGAACATAGACTAACTCCTCACACGGCTACCTCGTCCGAAGCCACGGATTCAGACGAGGAGGTTCAATTGATCAGCCGGGTTCCACGACTTCAACTCCAATCCAGTCCACCCGTCGATACAGCTGTCTTCACCACCACGTCAGACACGACGCCGCTTATAACTCCAAGTGCTGAGGACCCATCTTCGCTCAATCTTGAGCCGCAGCACAACTTAGAAGCGTCCATCGAGGCCGAAATTCAAGTTCCAACCACTACCGGCCCCGAAGCCCAAGTGTTTGACTAGCAAGTTCAATCTGAGACTGCAACAACATCCATAGAGACGATTCCTTTGGAATTATCTCGACGATTGGACGGAAGTCTGGAATCGTTGCATCCTCAAGCGACGACGAGCCAGCCCGTTGAGACGGTGTTCACTCAAGGGTTGTTAACAGGCGACATCAGTCGTCCTGGGTCATCATCGGAGGCTCCTACCCCGTTCGTGACGGAAGTTCGCTTACAGACTGCTCTCTCCTCTACGCTGTCACAATTCGAGGAACGCTTTATGGAGAGAGTCCATGCTGCCATAGAGATTTCCCGACGAGATACCGGGAAGGCACCAATCTCTGAGGCACAGCCGTCCGAACAAACCTCACAACCTACACCTCACACCCTCACAACCTTTACTCACCGCCCCAACCATCCAGTCACATATCCTCATAAACCCATACACTGTACCTCTCAGCAAGCTCGACGACATTATGTTAGCCCGACTAATCGGCCTTACCAATCGGACGCCTCAAGAGGAAACTCTTTACAACCGTCTGGTGGATCGTCCTAACCCGCCTACGCAGTCATGCCGCGGCCAAAGCTCCCACTCCAAACGCCTACATGACGACCCTGACGATCAGGATTGTCATGAGGGGGAGAAGAGACTGCGGGTATGTTCAAGCGGTCAAGGATAAGGCTCAGGCGCGGCACAAACAAGCGCTGGAGCAGCTGAAACCTCACAACCCACTCGAGTATCTTCAAGAGGTCAAGGACAAGGCTCGGGCGCGGCACAGACAAGCGATGGAGCAGCTTAAACCTCACAACCCACTACAACTACACAAACCCAAACCACCCATAAAACCACCACGCACCCGCACCATACCCACACTCTCGAATCAATCGAACCACCCACATTCAACCTACGGATGCCTCCGTCCACACCACCAACGACTTACACAAGCCCCTTGCTTCCGGAAGAAGAAGCAAGTGTCGAAATGCTCGTAGCATTAGCAGAAACGCAAGGACCTTCAAGCTCAAATGCTGAAACATCAAGAAGTGGAGTCGACCCACATGAAGTGCTGGATCGATACATCTTCGACGACTTGTGGTTGACCCACACCTTGCCCTCCGACATGGCTCAAAGAAGAGTTAAGGACATTCGACATTATCTACGCCTAGCTTCGGTCAGTCTAGTCTGTCAATCTAGTCTTAATAGAATAAGAAGATGTAACGCCCCGTTTTTTTTTTCGTATTTGCGCAGCTATAACAGTTTTCACATAAAATTTTTCGCTTTTCTTTCCTTTCCATAAAACATAAACGAGGGCGTAGATCTGATCTATATCTTTTCACACATAATGTACATACTATCACACATAATTAATTTAGCAACATATAAAAATTACTCATGTTCATTAAACTATATGCATACGATGAACTCTGGGGAGTAGGATGAGAGCGTCACCGACCGATCCGAAATCCATGCGCTACGAGAGAAGCCCTCTACGGTGCCTGTTAATTATCTACAAAACTGTGGAACTAACTTCACTGAGTATGATCGCAACATGTTATTCCATGGTATCACAATAATATATAAAAACTGTAACTAGTAGTAATTAAATTCCATTTATTTTCGCAATAAAACTGTAATAAGTAATTGTCTCCAATATCCACGTAAACAATTTCATCAAATAATCCATCATAATAATTATCATAACAAATAACAAATTTCTTTCTATCAATATTCACGTAAACGTTTCCATTATATAATCATCTATAATCATCGTAATAATTAATCAATTTAAATCAATCCCATCATGTAAGCGTCATTTGTAGAATCAGTAAATTAAATAAGATAAATAAAACCATAACGAATATTCATTTCCTTTCCATGAACATCCACATAAATAATTCAAATAAATTATTCCATCATATGGCCATCACCCATAAAATCATTCAATCATTATCCACAAATTCCTGTAATTATCATCACGTAACCATCGTTAAAATCAGTAGATCAATCACCACAAATAAAAACGGTAACAAATAAACAATTCTTTTCCATTAATATGCACATAGACAATCTCTATCGCATATTCCTTCGTAACTATTTTAACAACTATGCAAATTCTTTTCATTCAAGTTCACATAAACAGCTTCATAAACTATAATAATCAATCAATACATTTTCAAGAATGTTGTAACATTCCAATCACATAAACATTCCTTTCCATCGAAGATCATATAAACTTTTCACTTTCAACTTTAATTCCAATCACAGAATCACGTAGCCATTGCTCATCCAATTAAATGACCATTGTCCGCAAGATCCGTAGATCGTATGCAAATAGCATAATCATTTTCTTTCAATTAGATCCTTAGATCAAATGCAAGCAACATATTATTCCTTTCAATCAGATCTGTAGATAGTATGCAAATAACATAATTATTCCTTTTCAATCAGATCCGTAGATCGCATGCAATACTATATGCTCGTGTACACTTGATACTCCCGTTATGAACCAGCTAGACTCGTATTACTGACCCCGTAGGGGCCCATGCATGGGACTCTGTAACTGTAAATATTTTTATGTGCCTGTACAGGACTCTGTACGTCCCCGATTTGTAGGGACGTAACCATAGTATCCCCCGATTTGTTGGGATATAACCGTAGAATGTAGTCCGAAGCCGTAGCAGTCATAACGGTTTCTCCTTTTGTTTCATGTATAAATGCAATACTTTACATGCAGCCTTGTAAGAAACATATATCTTAAATCCATTGAGTCACATATATCACATAGAGATACGTTGTAGCCATATGATTCAAGTCACGTATATCACATAAAAACACTTAGTAGCCATACCATTCCAGTCAACTCCATATAGAACCTAAAGTTCAAAGTCATCGATCATTCAATTCACACATAGGAAGAACCTTTAACCTTGTATTCACATAGATCACGTAAATTTCATATAACACGTCAATCAAGAACTTTCAATCGATCATAACAATTTCTCCGTTCCTTATCACATATCTGCAAATACTATGCCTCTAATCTTGTACAGCATATATTTTATACAAACCATTCACATATATCACATATCCAAACACTATAGCCACATAAATCCAACTTCATATAACACTTATATCATAAAATTATAAATCAATAAATTCATATAAAGTATATAAACGCATAAAAGACCTATAAACATGGAACACATGTTGCATATCATACTCACAGTATAATTTAAAACCACGTTCGTCATTTGACTTTGTCCTTGCCTCTTTTGGAGTCCGGACCTATAGGGTATTTATTTTTCGTAAATATAAAACCCTAAAATGAGATATGCGCATGCTATGTATGCTTTATCATATGATTACAACTATCCATTTTTGAGCTCTAACATCATATAACTTTGTTTCGAAAATGAGACTTACAAGATAATAGTTTCGAAAATCTCCTTTCGAAAGTCTCCTATCTTCCATTCTAAATTGTTTTTATTTAATTCAGACCTTTGTCGAAATTAACTTTTAAAACCTATTCAAAATGAATTTCGAACTTCATGTTCCAAACTTGTTTCGAACTTTCTGTTCGAATTTCTCATTCTAATTCAACATACAATAGTTAGCCATGATTATGACCTTTACCTAGTACTAATATCATACGTTAACTTTGTCTAAGTCTTAATCTTAGTCTAACAATTTCTTAATCTTAATTAAAGTTGCTCGAAACAAATTTTGAACTTGATGTTCGAAACTTGTTTCGAACTTTGAGTTCGAAACTTGGCTATGTAATTCGAAGTTCTCATTTCCATTCAAACTTGTAATAGTTCTATTATGATTATGACCTTTTCCTAACATTAATATTATATGTTAATCATTTTCTAATACTTCTTTAACCCTTCATTAAAATTGTTCGAAACCAATTTCGTACTTTGAGTCCGAAACTTGTTTCGAACTTCTTGTTCGAATTCAATTTCAACGTGAAATAGTTACATGATAATGACATTTACCAACATCATATGCTAATCGTTATTTAATAATTCATTAATCTTTAGTTTTAATTTCCGAAACTTAACATTAAGAATTTCGAAACCAATTCCTTTCGAATTTCCTCTCACTTTCAATAATCAACCTTATAACATGAAAATCAAACCTAATTCAATCCTTTCAAAAAAAAAAATACACTTAGATCTAAGTTTTGAAACCCTTGTTTAACCCTATATTCGAAAATCACTCATAGCAAAAGAATCAAGAACCGAATACTCCTCATGATTAACAATTTTCGAAAATTAACCTTAAGAAAACCTAACCTTCCAAAAATCATCTTTATAAAATCACTACTTTCGAAACCAAATAAAAAAAAACCACTATTTCGATAGGCAAATCCTATAAACCTCAATCACAAACCTGAGCTGTCAAGAATACGAGGAACTTCGTTAAATGCCTCAAAACATGATAAACGATAACTAAAAACATGAACTTAGAATAAAGATTCATACCCCTTCCCGAAATTAGCAATTCACAGTTTGAGCTCCTTATTTCCTCTCTATTCTTAAGTTTCACGAAAGTTGCTCTAATGAAAATGAAATGTTACTCTTATCTCTGATTCTACGTTTTGCGGGTAAGGAGAAATAAATGATATAAGCATTATACTTATCCTTAGTTAATAATGATCATTTCTTTAATATTATAGTTGTTTTCTCCTTTTTGACTATACTTATGAAAACTTTAATGCGTTCACCTAATTCTTTAGCTCTATTAGAAATCACCCGTGTATGTATGCGTGTTTATGAGAATAACTTTATTCTAACCACTTCTTAATACCCCATCAAATTTGTTTTTGTCCTAATGTTATTATCATTTTCAATATTTTGTAATGTAATTAAGAGTTTTCGCAACTTCTCATTAAAATGTTCGAAATCCTTTCGCAAAACTAGTTCGAACTTCTCTTAAGTTTCGAAATTCATCTAAGTCCTTTCGCAAAACTAGTTCAAACTTCCTAGCTTTCGAAAATGACACTTACCAAATATTTATCTTATGCTAGGTATTAACCAATAGTTTAGTCTAAACTAGGTCTTAGCCTTACTTTAACATTATTTAATTGTTAATTCTTTAATTATAGCATTTCGAAGGGCCTCTTTTAGGATTTCCAAACAAATTTCGAAACCTATCCTAGACCTTTCGCAAACATGTTTCGAACTCCACCTTGCCCAGTTTCGAACTTCTACTCAATTTCCAATTTTTTCTTTCAAAAATATAATCATAAGAACATTTACCTAAACCTTGTATTAACCAATCACATAATTTTCGAAATCCTCCCAATCGAGTTTCTATATTCTTCACAAAGATCTTTCGCAATTCTCTTGAAGTTGGAATTCTCCATTTCAAATTCATACATTAACTAAGTTTCGAATTTCATTTTCTTAGAGTTTCGAAATCCGATCTCACCTACTTTTTCGAAATTCTTTCATTTGACAATTCCCTTCTTTCGAAAATCATTTCAATTCATACTTCTATATTTTATAATACTATCTATCAAGAATCATAATTCTTACAATTGTTCTATTCGAGAATTCTACCTTTTGAAATTCTCTACCTTCAATAATCTACTTTTTCGAAGGCTTCTATCTTTCAAAAAGGTAAAACTTCGATACCTTAATCAAATATTCCATCTATATACATATGAGAAAATTAATCATGCAAATGTAAGAATTTGTATAAATGCATGAACTCGTACAAATGTTATGACATGAGATTTTCGGTTCCTGACAGAAGAACTTCAGAAATGTGAAGATCATGATGATTCTCCCAAGGCTTCCAGAATTAATTGCTCAACGAGCGGACACCCCTCCGAGACAAACTCCAGGGACCGTTCGAGTCGACACGCAATGGGAGAACATAAGAATAGAGATTAGGTTAAAAAGTTGAACGAGTTCGAGCTAAGAGGTATCTCTCACTAAGAACAGCAGAAAATGATGTCCTATCTTTGGATGCTAACCCAAAACGGACCTAATCGGAGACTGAAGATTCCTAAAAATCAGCTGAAGAGTCATTTCAAGAATTTATCTTCGATATGTCAACTGATAGGAGTATACTACGCAAAAGGCGATCTTCCAACTCCAATCTACATTATAGAGCGGATAGACAGAACTCGAGAAGAGCTTAATGAAAGTGATCTACCGTACCTTCCTGCCAATGAGGTCTACTATCTCTACCAACTGTATGCAGAGAAGAACAAGGATTTCAAGGCTTTATCAAGAAGGAAGGGCTCGAGGGAATGTATAGATTCATGAGGCGCCAGGTCAAGTACCACGCCGCACACGACCTTCAGATGGCTCTGGAGAGCAACATGCAGAAGGTCAGCATGACATCTCCACATAATGATGGACCTGAGGTCGAAGGGCTTCCCAACAATTACATCCACGTGAGCTCAGTCTTAGCAATCACCTAGCACAATCCAATCGCTAAGAAGAATATGTTGATGCTGAAGACTAAGGTCCACAAATTGTGATGGGACGCTCAAGGCAATCAGGAAGAATATCGAGAAAGGGTTGGAAGAAATCAATGAAGACACCATGATTCTCCAACATCAGTTCGTGAGAGAGAAACCGCTTCGGCTTGAGCTACTTGAAGCTATCGACGAGCGATCAGAGCCGAGGAACACCATAAGGAACTACGAGCATGCGCTGGGCTTGCGCAAGTCATTCTACGCCCAACGAGGACAGATAGTGCAGAAGAACAATCAAGCCCAAAGGGGGAGAATGTAGAATATACGTTAAAGTTGCGCTTTGATTTTATTAGATGTCCTTGTAATTAGGGGCTTTTATTATATTTTTCCTTATATTAGGACTAAATTGTTATTTATACCAAGCTTGTTTGGTATAAATACAATTGTAATCATTGTGCTTAAAACAGAAAATAGTTGAATTGATCCGAAAGGCTTCACAATCTAATTCTAGAGAGAGAAACATGTAGGACACCAGTCCCCGTAAATTAGGTCGGCCAATAAATTTCGTGTATGACTAGCGTGATTTCATGTTAATTGCATATATGTCGAATGCTTATGTGACGTTACGAATTTTTATGCTCGTAAACTATGTGCGAATTACGAGTAAGTGCGCATTTATAATTACGGGTCTACGATGACTCCTAATTCATGAATAGGAATATTCGGAAAAATAGTGGAGGAAATGACTAAGGATAGTCAAATGATAATTGGGCTATGAATTATCTAGTTGGGCTAGGAATTTTTAATATAGGCCCAATCCATACTTAGCCAAACCTTAGAGACAAAGTTCCCTAAAATGAGGAAGGTCCACACCTAAGCTATGCCTACTAACATTGTTTAAGGAAAAATATCTAAGATAACTACTCAACACTCCATAACCTTACCCCACAAATAACGAAAATCAAAGCAAAGGAAAAGAGAAGGGCCGAGAGATAGTTCGAACCAAGGATTGCCCAACTTGCTTAGGATTTCGAGTTTGGTAAGTGACATACCTCCCCTAGAGCTTTTAATTTCGTATCCTAAGTACTGTTAGGTGCATTAATGACATTAAAAGCAAGGTAGTTGAAGAACACACGAGAAAACCCTAAATGTCGAGCTTGAATGTATTAAGGTTTCTAGTTGAACGAATTAGTGATCGAATAGTACAATATACGATTTAGAACTTAGGGTTATGCTTCTTAGGAGGAATCATACGATTTTGGTAGCAGAAAGGGGTGGAATTTATGAGTTTCGACTAGAAATTTGGGAAGAAAGCAGTTTCGATGGGATGAACACTTTCGATCGAAAGTGAGGAATGTGCTTCGATCGAAAGTGGAAAGATCAATTTTAGGGTTTCGGGCGATAGGATTCATGAATTTAGCTTTCGAATTGAATTAATTTGGAATAGTAAATTCCATAAGTTATGAGTTTCGACCGAAACTCATTTTAATACATGAGTATCGATCGAAACTCAAGCCCAATCCATGCAATTGATCGAAAGTGACTAACCACTTTGCATGGTTTCGATCGAAACCTAAAATGACCTCATGATGACATAAGAACACGGCGAGACCTACCCTCTCCCATGAAACATCGAGCGAAACTCATACCATGACACGTCACTGATCGAAAGTGACTTCATTTCATAAACGGTTTCGGGCGAAATCCTCAAAATTGATCGAAAGAGACCCTCAATGCATGTGTAGTTTTGAGCGAAATGATGATGATGACGTAAAGATGATGAAATGGCCCGGGGAAACTCCTTAATTAGGATAATCAATCGGGCGAAACTCAACAATACCAAACCATTGGTCGAAACTAGGGTTTAGGGTACAACAATTTTATTAAATTGAATCGGGCGAAACTCGTGATTTAGAAATCCAATTTAACGAGTTTGATCAAGTGAAACCTAGTAAGACACATGACTTTCGCCGAGCTTAGAGAGTAAGGAATGGAAATGTTATAGGTAAAGAATTTCTTAGGGATCGAAACTTAATTGGAATTGAACCAACTGGAGCTCGATCGATACCAAATCCTAACTATTTTAATCGAATCATATGAATTAGAGTAATTGAACTCTAACATACCTTAGCCTTCGGAATATAATGACTTAGGAATAATAGCGACCTAGTATAACGAAAATTAATAGTTCGATGAATTAGCCAAGAAAGTAAGGTATTGACCTCCTGACCCTTTTTATTTAAAGGTCGAACGGTAGGAGCGAACGAGGACGTATACTAAGTACGCTTGAACGACAGGTAAGTAGAAATTCAACTACGACACGTAACCTGCCTGCGTCAAATTATGTGAATTACGTGCTCGTGAATTTTGTATGAAATGTGTACGTATGATACGATTAAATTAGGTGCATGATGGCATGATTAGAATATGTACATGAGCATGGCATGAGCATTTGCACGCATGCGTAGTGTATAAGACGCGAGGTATGAGCGTGCGTAAGATCGCCTGTGTGCGATGTATACTCGCCGATATTAGCGTCTGTGTCGACTCGAAGGAAGAGTCACGGCTTCCCCTATGCAGCCAGTAAGGCGAATGAAGCTATAAGGCCTGTATAAGAGGCTGGGGAAAATACCCCGTATGCGGGAGATGCAACCTGGAGGATGCGGCCCGGGGCACACGCTGAGCAAGGAAAGATTCCTTCGGGTGACCTTCTAGCGTGTAAAGCACCACCCGGAGGGAAGATTCCTTCGGGTGACCTTCGTGGTTAGTGGCCTCGGTGTTGGCTACCAGTGAGAAGCGCTCGCGTGGAGGCCGCGCTGAGTAAGGGAAGATTCCTTCGGGTGACCTTCTAGTGTGTGAACCTCCACAATTGAGATCTCTAAGGATGCGCATGGTGGGACTGAAAGCCGAGGGCCCGCATGAAGTAAGAGTATGAGTCGAGGGAAGAGTACGAGTATAAGAAAAAGAGTATGAGCGTTAGAAAACGACGGCGTGGATTGTCGATCGTTAGGACACGTGCATACATGCATAATTTCTGCTTACTGAGCCTCGGTGGCTCATTCTTTACGTTACGTGTTGTAGGTTCTGCCGATCACGGTACGTGATCGGATCCTTATGTGAGGCCAATCTTTTGAAGCTATCCGGCTGCTTTTGAGGTGGGAGTGTGTGTATGGATGACGACCTGTGAAGACCGGGCGCATAGGAAGCTTTTGCTGCACACGCACGCACTTATATTTTGTGTAGATACGATCAGGAAACTGTAGGACATTCTTTTGAATTGTATGTAAGACTTTCGCACGCTGTTTTAAAAATGAAAAATTTTATCCGTAATTTCATGCCGTTGCGCGACAACACACCATTAAGCACTTAAGATTAGAACGGAATACGAGGTCGGACGACGGGTCCTGACAAAACATCATAATCATTCTCTCACTAAACGAATTCTCTCTCAAGGTTTCAAATTGAGCTTTTCGATCGAACTTAGATTTCATATAATTCTAATCGAATTACTTAGGATGAAGTCTAGAATCATAGGTGTTGATTATCGAGGACCTAACAAATATGGTATGTGCTGAAACGGATGAGATCTCTGATATATGGAAAGACATGCCAGAATATATGAATTCGTGAAATATGTGATTTGATCTTATCTCTGTGCTGAATATGGAAAATATACTGATCTGATGCTATCTCGTATGCTAAATATGGAAAGTAAATCCTGATTAATTTATTATATAAGATGATAGTTGGATATCACATATGGAAAGTGGTGTTATGGAATATATCATCCGAATTAGTTGAATATGCCTTGAAGACAAATCTGAGTTTTTAGATGGATAATGATCATGCTATTATGATCTTATGACCGTTGTGAATATTTATGATTAGCATGATTTACATGGCATATTTATTACTCGAAAATTACATGGATTATGTGCTTAATTTGGTAAATGATATTGAGATTGAGTTTCCATGCGAGTGTTGATTGAAAAGGTCTATATATATGAGAAACACCTCAGATTGTCGGACTAAGAACTTGGGAGTATACGAACACGAGAGTCTTTTAGCAGAAGATTATTATTTAGAGCCACCTCACACTTGCAATATATATGTGGCTGTTTTAGCGTACACCTGTGATCACCTTCTGCCGACCTGAGCTTTAACTTGCGATTCAATCACTGCTCGAGTGATTCATCCTTATTATCACCATCCTCCATCCAAATATTCTCTCTTCGGACGTGTAGTTCGGACGTGAGTAATACGCAAGGAGGCAAGGTAGACGTTTACGCGCACGTGAAAGGAAGGACGAGTTCCAGGGGCCCTTCGGTATCGAGCTGTTTCCTGTAAGGAATTGGAGATTCCCAGGAGCGAAACTCGGCGTGCGGTAACCTAGAAGTGTCTACTGTGCTACTTGTTTCGGTTGAGTATTGGGCCAATCAATCAGTTTTGTAACCAGCTAAGGTGACATTGTAGTGATTGATTAAACTCTTGAGGAGCAAATCTCAAGGAGATGAGTAAACCCCAGTTGGGGATATAACCTCTATAAAAATCCTATCTCGCATTTACTTTTGAGTTATTTTCTTTTTACTGTGAGACAGAACTAATACACACTTGACGTAACTAGGATATATAAGGCATCTTCATCACTTGCATAAGTAGACATCTCTAGGTCACTACATCGTAGGATTCTTGTAAACAACAAGCATAATTTTTTATAAGCCTAATTCCCCCTCCCCCCTCTTAGGCACACTTTTATCATCATTTGGTATCAGAGCGGGTTACTCAAACGACGGGCTTAACAAGCCTGAGTTAAAGATCTAATGGCTTCTTTGAGTTTTGATGTTCTTGCAGAGGGACAATCCCATTCTAGGCCACCACTCTTCGATGGAACCAACTACGCCATATCGAAGAATTGCATGAAGAAATTCCTTCTGGCCATCGACTGCGACCTATGGAATGTCATTATGACTGGACCATACGAACCCAAAAAGGCAGATGGAACTCCAAAGGAAATTCCTGAATACGATGCAACAGACAAGCGTGGAATCTCAGCGAATGCCAAGGCGAAAAACATGATTGCTTGTGCGCTAACAAGAGAAGAATTCAATTGTGTAAGATCATGCAAATCCGCCAAAAATATGTGGGAGATGCTACAAGTCACACATGAAGGAACCGCTCGAGTCGTACAAGAAAGAATTGCGCTTCTAACCCACCAATACAAGCTGTTCAAATGGAAGACGACGAGAAAATAAGTCATATGTATGCAAGATTCACGACCATCATCAATCAGATGTTCTCTCTTGGTAAGAACATTCCAGATGCTGAAAAGGTTCGAAAAATCCTGAGATAATGCATGCCGAACTAGAAACCTTTAAGGAAGAGGAAACGTCGTGTAATTGTGAAGAGCTTAGAAAGCAAAATAGTGATATATCTAGGGACATCTCTGTTCTTAAAAATTCCTTAGAAGAAAAAACACATGCTGTTCATAGACTTTTTGAGGGAAAACAAAATCTTGATACGTTACTTAGCATTCCTAGGAATATTGGGAAATCGGGTATTTCCATCATACGAACATGCTGCACCAACTATTAAGAAGCCAAAATATTTCTCATGCGGCCGTCATGGTCATTATTCTAACAATCGCTTTTTGAAAATAGCTGATAAGTCTAGGTATGTTTGGAGGCCAAAGAAGTTCCCTCATAACCATGTTTCTAGTACTGATCTACCTAAGTTTGAGAGATCACAGTCTGTGACACATGATATATCACGTGTTAACAGGAGTTACTTTGCTACTAACCTGTTAGGACCCAACCAACATTGGGCACCTTAGAAAAGAACTGTTCATCCAGGTACAAAGGAGAAAATCCAGCAAGAAGAACAAGTGGTATCTCGACAGTGGGTGTTCCCACCATAGGACAGGTGATATCAGTAAGTTTGTGTCAGTGAAAGTGTATGATGGAGGATATGTCTCATATGCCGACAACACAAAAGCTAAAACTATTGGAGTTGGAACTGCCGGTAACACTTTACATACTACTATAGATGACGTATGGTTAGTTAAGAATTTAGAACATAACCTAATTAGCATTAGTCAGTATGCGATTAAGGTCATACTATAACCTTTGAAAATGATAAGTGTGTTGTTAGAATGATAATAAGGTTATACTTAGCGCATGTAGGGATAGAAATATCTAACTGCTTCACACTTAATGATATAGCGGACCAGAATGTCAAGTGTTTAGCAGTTACATAGGATACCACCTGGTTATGGCACAGACGATTGGGACATACTAATATGGAACTACTGTCTCACGTTACAAACAATGCACTGGTACGAGGTATTCCTGATATGAAATTCATCAAGGACAGAACGAGCAGGGTATGCCAAATGGGTAAACAGAGCAAGACGTCCTTTAAGGTAAAGCATGTGATATCCACATCCAGACCTCTGGAACTACTTCATCTCGACCTTTTGGTCCTGTTCAGACAATCTCTGTGAGGTAAAAGATATGCATTTGTTATTGCTGATGACTATTCTAGGTACACATGGGTGATATTGCTTGCACATAAGAATGAGGCATTAGATAACTATGCATCGCTTGAGACTTGAAAACGGAAAAGAAATGAACTTATGCAGGATACTTAGTGATAACGGATTAGAGTTTGATAGTAAGTCATTTGCATCATTCTGTGATCAATATGGATATAGTCATAACTTCTCAGCTCCCATAACACCCCAGCAGAACGACGTTGTTGAACGGAAAAACAGAGTGTTACAGGAAATGGCTAGATCAATGTTACATGAGTATGATATTCCTAAGTATAAATCCAGATTATCCAATAACACTTTGATAAAGATTAAACATTAGTTGAATACTTGAACAATGATTTGTGGTTTAGAGAGTTTGCGTACGTGAAGTGATTTTACAAATGGAATACTTAGATAAAACGTTGTTAGGGTTTAAGCTTAAATACCTTGCAAGGTATTTAAGCCCATTGGGCCCCAAATGTAGCTCCCGAGTCCCGTAGACCGAGGAGCCAAACAAATTGGCATGACCGTTTTATGCTTATTTGATTTCATGAAATTTCATAATGTATTTTTCATCTATGTGACTACATGAAGTCCGTGAAACTAATTATGTGCTTACATGACTTTATGAATTCTGTGCATTTATTATGTGCCTAAGCGAATCACCTGAAAATATGTGCTTTACGTGATTTTAATCATTTCATGTAGCTAATTTTGTGCTTAAGTAATTTTGTGAAATTCGTACATTTAATTCGTACTATGTGACACCTAACCCATGTAGCAATTTTTGAAAAATTAGGCAAAGGAAAATTTGGGCTATAAGCTAAGGATAGACTATAAATTATAAATGGGCTAGGATTAGATATTTGGCTCAAATCCTTAGAAATGATTTTTAGCAACAAGCTCCTTAATTTATGGGATATTTCCGTCACTCAAATCCCATCACCCTAACTAGATAAGTAATAATTATCTAATAGCCATTTCAACTCCACAAACCCCATTGATAAGGAACTAAAGAGAACATAAACGAAAAAGGAAGGGGGAGCCGAGTCGAAAATCACGCAAGTTCGGACTAGGTATAAATCTCTAACCATGATGTTTACATTTTATCCAACGATTAGCCTACTTTAGGGACTAGAAGCATGAAAATAACGGATGTTAGGGCCTGTGCAATTATTTTAATCTTAAGGGTTTAATTGTTGTTATGGTTCTTAAGTTTTAAGTTTCGAATTAGTATTTTTAAGCCTACGCCATTATGTCGAGAAATTACTAGGCACGAAAAAGATGTGTAGACCTATATTCAAGATTTAGGCCGATTTCTGGGGTTTCGGGGGTCATATGAAATTCAACATGTTCTTGAGAAAGTAACCTTCTTGATCTGTGTAGCTAGCGTTTTGCGAATTGGAAAGTATTTTAGTAGGGTTGAGTTCGCGAAGTATGAATTTCGCGAACTCAGGATCGCGAACCATAGGAGACGCAAGGTTCGCGAATCCAAATGATTTCACGCGTATGGATTCGCAGAATGCAGGTTTCGCGGGTACAGTGATTCGCGAAACATAAATCAAACAAAGCACTTCGAGAACCCATGAATTTCGTGAACTCCAAACGAACTGCGAACTGGGAGGACTGCGAATTCGATTCGCGAATTAACGGTGGCGTGAATTACACGAACTCGGTGTTCCCATTTGCATGGATTCGCAAAACAGGGTAGTTCGCGAATCAAGTGAAGATGGCGAGCCCGGCATTTTGCGAATCCAAGGGTTGGCGAATCCATGCAAAGCTTCGTGAACTCGGCAGAAGGAGAAAATTGCGAACTCGAAACGTTAGACTTCACTAAAGAGAACTCCGCGAACTAAGGAGTTCGCAAATCCCAATAGACTAGTTCGCGAACCATCTGACGAATCCATACAAGCTGCGAAATGGAGTTTGGCGAATCCATGTATTTTGCGAATTGGGAGCATTTCACGGGCCACACACACGATTCGCACCATTTAATCAGAAAAATATTCTGATTCCAATGAGCATAGGCTCTTTCAACGCCCGATCATAATTTGCCTATCGATGTTTTCGGGGTTATTTTTCGGTATAGGCGGACGTTGTATTTGATGGAATTTTGGAACGAAAATTTACGTAATTAACTAATATAATTTATAGTATGACTTTATAGCCTTCTCAGGTTTAAAGGAAAAAATATTAGGAAAATTCACCAGACCGAGTAGCAAATAGCTTAAGGTCGAATTTTGTACGCTTCACGAACTAAATAAGTTCGCCGAAGTAAGTTCGCAAGTCATAGGAGTTTTGTGAGCCATATAAGTTCACGAATCGTATAAGGCTAGGTTAATTAACGAGTCATGAATAGTTCACGAGTCGATTTAACTGAGGAAAATTTTTATAAGTAGTCACAGGTCTAATACAAGTCGATAATCAATATATCACTGCTTAGGAAATTCAAGACTTTAATTAATTAAACAATTTTGATAGTATACTGATACTATAATTTTGTGCTCAAGGACGGAAGTTGGGAGAATTCATGGGTCAGGTAGCAGTTAATCTACGAACGCCAGGTAAGTGGAGACTTCACTTCAACTACAACACATAACTTGCCTGTGTATGAATTATGTGTGATTATGTGCAAGCATGAAAATTATGTGGTTATGTGCTTCCATGATTGAACGTGAAGTTTATATGATGTGTTTTACTTACGATTCCTGGAATGACTTGCATACTCATATGATTCACGACATGATCACGTGCATGCACGCTAGTACGAAAATAGGGCACGAGAGCGTGCATGAGTCAGGATCGCCTGTGAGAGATGTATAGTTGCCAATATGGGCAACTGTTGTCGACTCAGTTGTCGAGTCACGGCTCTCCTATGCGTCCACGGCGGTAATGATGCGCCGTTGAATGTTGTGGGTTGATAGCCTTATAACGGGAAGTGCGACCTGGAGGGTGCGACCCGAGGTAAGACGCGACACCGAGGGAAACTCGGGTGTCGGCAACCTCGGAGTGGGCTACCAGTGTGAGGCACCCGTGTCTCAGGTCGCATTGAGCGGAACAGGCACCTTCGGAATCGCGTTGGGCTGTAACGGCATAGACAACCTCCCAATATGGACTGTATTGGGGTTACCTCCCAAATGGCGGATGCATTGGGCCGAAAAGGCAATATGGGCCTCCCAAATGTGAACCGCGTTGGGCTGAAAAGGAGCCAACAGAGACGAATATGGTCTCTTAATGGCAGTCCCATTGGGCTGAAAAGGCAATATAGGCCTCCCAAATGGGGACCGCGTTGGGCAGAAAAGGAACCACATGGATGAGTAGTGATTAGCCTCTCGTGCGGACCGCGTTGGGCCGAAAAGGCGTCAGAAGCCTCCCAAATGTGGACCGTATCGGGCTGAAAAGGCGCCATGAAGTCGAATACAAAATGTGAACCAGGGTGGCCTCTCAGTGTGTGCTCTATCACTTATGTGTATGTCCAAAATGAAAATGAGCTCTATGATGGTGCATAGCGAGATAGAAAAGCCGAGGGCCCGAATGTGAAAAGAAAGAAAATATAAAATGCAAGGAAGTATGATAGGGAACGGGAATAGAAAGGAAAGGGAAGTTCAGAAATGCATTGACGCGGATGTCACTGCGAGTTAGGACACGTGCACTGCATGCATATAGTTTCCACTTACTGAGCTCTTTAGCTCACCCTTACGTTGTGTGTTGTAGGTGCGAGCGAGCACGGTACGTGATCGCCTAGCCGGCAAGGCAATCTTTTGAAGCTTCTGGGCGACTTTTGGGGGTGGTGTGTACGTGGACGACGGCCTGTGAGGCCGGGCGCATAGGTTACTTTTGCTGCGAATGTATACACACCTTGTGTAATTAGGACCAGCATGTAATTAGGAGTTGAAGTAATTCTTTTGTAGAGAAAATGTATTCTTTTGACGTGTATAGAAACGACTTCCATTATGGAAATGGAAAAATTTCTTCCGCATTTTCGTATCTCTTTTAAGTTAACGCATCGTTACGCACTTAGGAAAACGCTAGAAATGGTGGCGATGGCTAGGGTCACTACACCTAACAAGCCCATTATAACGACAACCCATCTACGTACAATAAAGCGTATAAAATACATCATAAAGAAATAGCAAGACTTAGAATAAACATATTGGACACTTCTAAAATATTTCTAACATTCTCCCCTAAGTGTCCAAATTACATATAAGCCTATCTTCTAAGTCTTCACTTCTTCTTTTTCTTTGAGCGAGGAGGAGGCCGAGGTTCTAGAAGCTCGTAGGCTGATCTTCTAAGTCCAAGTCTTATTTCATATGATCTCAACCTTCTGCGAAAGGAAATTTGGGCAGAGATAGTTTCGATCAGTTTATGGTACTTCTCTTGGACTTCATATTCTTCGTCTCTCATTTCCTCAGTGATCCTTTTTAGCTTATCTCGAATAATACGGAGTGTTCCAACGCTGAACTTGTGGATCTCTGAAGTTCTCATCAGTCTCTTCTCTCCCTTGTAGTTTATGTAGATCACTGAAGGATATTCTCCTACAAATATATGGCCTTCTCCCTAGCTGTCTAACTCAGGTGCTTCAAAGGAGGGCTTCGTGAGATTCACCTTTTTCATGTTGCTCTCAAGTGCCATTTGGAGGTCATGTGTCGCGTTAAACTTGACTTGGCGTAGCATGAATCTTTTCAATGAAGCATAACCCATCCTTAATTCTGGAGTTCTGAGTACCCCAAGCGTCCTGTAATCCCCTACTAATTCATCAATATCTTCACCTCTGAGATAAGTGAGATCGCCTTCATTCAGTTCTTCGACTGACTCATCTTCTCGCCGTACTAAGTAAATAGGGAATTCTATGTCTCCGAATTGCTCCTTTCGAACTGTCAGAATTTCTCTGATCTAGGTCGTTTTGCCTCTAGTCTTCGAAGATCATCCACATTCGTTCCTTTTCCTCTGAACATTAGTGTTCGACAGATAGAGAGCAGGTACTGATATGACGCATTCACCTTCATATTTGAGGTCAAGCTCATCATTCTTCAAGATCTTATCCTCCCTCCTCTAGATTTTCTTTCATATTTCTTCTTGATATGACGCATTCACCTTCACGTTTTTCCCTGGAAGTTTCAACTCGTCTATTCCTTTGTGGTTATCTGGAGGGCAATCTTCGTCTATGACCGTGTGTTGGAGAAGCTCGGGAAGTTCAGGTATCTTTGCTTCATAATCTTCACCTTCATTGAGCTCATCTTCTTCAATTTGGACTAGACTAATGTTTCCCTTCGAAAGAAAGTATCTAACATTGTCCATTAAGTTTCTGGCCATAGTCGGATTTGCCGGATGAGTCCTTCATTCGTCGCCAAAGATGTATTTCTCCACTACATCATGTGGATTGTACAATTCTTTGGCTGGCATGTTTGGATTATCGATAGTGACTGGAGCTTGGGGATGTGGGGTTGTGGTTGATTGGACTGACTGGGTGGAGGTCCTCAAAGACAGACTCGACTACGCCAAGGGAAGTTGTCTGGTTCGGCCCTGGCGTAGCTTGTCTGCCTCTAGAGGACCTTTGTGGTGGTGGTGGATTGCATGGTCGGGAACAACCGCCTCCACGAGTTTGAACCCCGCGTCCTCGTCCACTGCCAACGATCGGAGACTTGGTTCTCGGCCTCTTCTCCCCCTCAGGACGATCTTGGTCGTCAGGATCGTCATGACGATGCTTCTGATTTGAGACTTCTTGACGGTAGGTAGTAGGTGAGGTATGACTCCACCCGCAATCAGCTTTCGGTACAATTCTTCTTCTGCTGGAGTCCGCTGATTGTCGAGTTCAAGAAGGTGAGAGATTCCGATGTCGAAGAGTTGAAGTAGAGGCATATGATATGGATTGGGTTCAGGGGTTACTCGTGGTGGTGGTGGTAGTGAGATAATGCGAGGCTGTGTGGTTGTTCTACCATGGGGGCCTTTCCTTTGTCTGTGGAGGTTGATTGCATGGTATCACTAATGAGTCCTCGAACCCGTGGTAAGGTGACGGATTTAAAGAACTCAAGTAGGCGATTCTCCAAGTAGGCCGTCGTCGCAGCTTGGGGAGTTGCTGAGGGTGCTCCGGCGCCACTAGGGTTAGCCGTTATCACACGTTCAAAACTAGGTTCTGTACGGTGGCCCTCGTCAACTGAAGTCGAGCGGACTTCAGTATCGTTGGGTCTCCCGACCTCTCCTTGCGACGCATCTTTAGGAGATTGTGCTCGGGTCGTTACAGCCTCGTCAGGAAGACGGGCTTGAGTGGAGCTTTCACCGGGGCCACATCCCGTTAGCACACGTACATGACTAGGTCCTCTATGGTGACTCTCAGATGATGAATTGCTGAAGTCATCATCTTCAAGATTTACGTCCAATCCTTGAAGTGCTTCAATTATGGACGCTTTTATGGACGTTGAGGCCTGTCTGTCAAGCTGAGGCTCGGTCTGTGTCGGAGAGGTATTTATCTCTTTGGATGGTTCGGGCACAGGAACCGAGCTGCTTGGGGCTTGGGGTGGTTCTGTGGATGTTGAGACACTTGTCTGTTGGGAGACAAGTGAATGGTCGGTTGGGGTTGTTCGTGCGCCGTTGGGTCCAGTACGACGTCTTTCTATCCTATGGATTAACCCGGCCTGTTCTGACTGAGGGGCTTCAGACGTTGATATTTCAGGAACAACTGTTTGATGTTGTTCAATCTGTTCAGGCAGTGGTGGTTGTTCGAGTGGTTTGGGATGGTTTGTTGGGAAGTCTGTTGGGATTGTTGAGGTGCTATCTGTTGTTCTGAGGGTTCTCTCAGGCTCTCACTGTTTTCCTCTCTCTCTCTCTCTCTCACTAACCCCTGGGTCAGACTCAGGTGGGTTTTCTTAAGTCATGGGGTTGGGGATGTCATATTTTGAGGCTTCGATTTTGTCTGGGCTGGCTAGGGTTAATAAGACTTGTGGAATTGGCATGGCTGTGCGTGAGTACTTCTCGTCTATCTTCCCCTTTTGAAAAAATTATAGTTTGGGCGGGCCGTAGTTTTCTGGTCGTGGTGGTATCTCGGTGTTGTGGTCATAAAGTGGTGGATCATTATTGAGAACCACCGGAGATAGGGCAGGTTCTGTGGCTTCTTCAATTTGGACTTCGATTTCTGGTGAAGCTGATCGTCCAGGTCTGATGTGATCAGCTTGGCATAGTCGTAATTTTTCCTGAAGACGATCCCGTGGAAGATCCGAAGGATCGTGAGGTTGCATCTGTCCCAGTCTGAGTGCTTCGGTGAGAAGCACTTGTTGATAATTGCAAAAAGAGTTCGCCAGGGATGTGGAATCATTGATTGCTGAAAACGGTAAACAAACTCGAGGGAGCAGTAGTAACCCATTCTGAGCATATCGGCAATGAGCTCGTCCTCGTATGCGTCATGTTCATATTCAGGTTGACTTGGCAGCCGAAGAGTTTGTCGAATGAATTCCCTGGTGATCCTGACGGTCTCGTTTGCAATCTGGGCTTCGGTGTTGTTTTCCTAAGCAATTTTGGTACTCATTATCCCCCAAAATTGTTGAAGATAGACAGTAGGGACTTGGATTGATGCTGAGAAGGCGTATCCAAGATGGTGGTTTCTCAAAATGGATGGGATGATCTCTTCTTGACACTTGAAAGTGTTCAAGTCGAGTTGGTAGTTGTTGTCTCTGATCACTATCCATTTTGAGGTGGCATATACGAGATCGCTGGTACAAGATCTGTAGTTGTCGTCATTTTATTTATTTATTTCTTTTTAATTGGAGACACCGGGAAATCTTGTCGTAAGCTGCAACAAGAAAGGAAGCGAGACTAGAATACAAGATATGATATGAAAAATATCGGCAAATATTTAAACTTTCATAAAGAGGTCGAATTAGACCCATCACTATTTGGCCCAAGATGTGGTTTGAAGAATTTGTCGGAATTTTTCTAAGTTTGATATGCGAATCAGTGGAAATTACTAAGTGAGTTTCGCGAATCACTTAAAGAAATTAACTAAGTTTGTGTACTTGATTTTAAAGGAATTCGCGAATTTTGTATGCGACTTCGGAGGTTCACGGGTCTGTGAAAACGGAGATTCGCGAATTTTTTGCAGAGTAAGTTTCGCGAATTGTTTGAAAACTGTGAAAGTTCAGTTCGATTGACTCAGTCAGTTTGAATTCGTAAAATTCTCAATTCGCGAAAGAGTTTTGCGAATTGCATATCGCGAACTCATTAAAAAAAAACTTCAGATTGGATTCGCGAAAAACGTTTTTTCAATTTGCGAAATAAGATTCGAAATATCAAAAAGTAATTTTCTTAAGATTTTTCAAAACCTAATTTCCTTTTCAGCGAGAACCGCCATTAAAACACACAAATGAATCTAGATCTAAAAGCACCGAAGACGACAAATATTCAAGAACAACTCAAAACTAGAACACCCTAAACACAAAAAAATGGAATGATTTCTCCAAAAATCCGCACAAGAGCTCCTATTCGCCAGAAAGATCGAACCTGCAAAAACAAAAGCAGTACTGGCAAAGAGCTAGAGATGGTGTTTCTTACCCCCTACGAAGTCAGTGAGAGTGTTTTCGAGTGGACAAACACAGCAATGCAGCAAGAACACAAAATCTGACGAGGTTTGATGAGTTCGTGATAGAGAGAATTTGAAGATTCTAGATTTCGTGAAATCAGATTTGAGAATTTTGCGAATTAGGTTAAGTTGAGTTTTTCGGGCCGAGAGATTAAGATTTGGGTTCAATTTGGGCCGCGAAATTTTGAGAAGAAGGGCCCATAGAGGATTCGCGAATTCTATGAAAGTGACATTTTGAGCTGTAGTTCGCAAATCAAAAACTTTGTTAATTCGCGAACTAGTAGTTTAAAGTATTGACTGGTCAAACATTTGAATGACTTCGCGCATTGTAACATGGTGATTTTGCGAAGTGGAGTTCGCGAATCTTGAGTTCGCCAATTGAGTCTCTGATTCGCGAACTAGTATGGTCCGCGAATCTTCTCGGGCCTGTAGATTTGGGCCGCAGAGGTTTTTGAAGAAAGGACCCAAAAAACTTATTTGAGATATGAAAGTCCAAAGGACTTCGCGAGCTGAAGATTAAAAAAATAAAAAATGCACTGATTCGCGAACTGGGCTAAGAGATTTATGAATCCAATTGGAGAATTCAGGAATTGGCTTGAAGGCGGAATTTTAAATGGAATTCGCAAACAAAAAAATTTTGAGAAGTCCAAGCATTGATTCACGATAAAATTTTGGAAGGAACCAGATATAGACTTGTGAATTAGTACTAATATGATATGCGAAATTTTCAACTGATCAAAGACACAAAATTTAATAATTAGCCTAATACCACCAATTTGACACGATCAATCACCAAGATAACATCAAATCTATGAGTTTTTCAAATCGATTTACGTGATGCAAGATCCGATGATCGAAGAAGAAAGCATCGTTTTCTTACGGCGCTGATTCTTCAGGTCGAAAATTCGTCTTTATATCGGGATATTAATGACGCTGTTGTTCAAGTTACTCCTATAAATAGACACATTTCGGGTAACACAATAACATCAAAAATATTTACACATTACTCATATTGTAATATATCCATCTCAACTTTTTTCGTTCTCATAGATGAATTGGCAAAAGCAGGAAGAAGAGAGAAAGGCCAAGGAACAGGCAAAGTTAAAGCGTAATTTTGAGCACAATTTGAACATGCTGGCCGTGGAGTTTTTCTTCTCTTGTGCTTATTCGTTGCTTTACTAGCAGTTCTGCTTTGGGTCCTTACAGGGCGTACTAGTTTTTGAGCTTTTGTGAATGTTTTGGTCATTTTGAGAGTGTTTTTCCGTATTTGAGAGTTCATGAAATCGTTTGAAAAAAAATTCGCCGAAAAACAACTACTCCCCCTCAATGCTTGCGTTTTTTGAACCAAGAACTCCCCCTAAATAAAATGCCTATCGAGTATCTTAAAAGATAAATGAATCACTTACTCCCCCTAAACTCCCCGTAAATAAAATGCCTATCGAGTATCTTAAAAGATAAATGAATCACTTACTCTCCCTCGATGCATGGATATAACATTTCTCCTTCTCGATGTAGTGCCATCAGCATTGACGCTACATCGACTTATTTGAAACGAGAAAAAGTTATTTGAAAAGGAAAGTAAAACCTAAAGCAAAAAGATAAAATTCTAACTAACTAAGAAACACGCACGGAATAACAAAACACTAAAACAGAGCAGATAGACAATTAGTGAACCGTAGAGAGGCATAATCGAAGTTAGAGATTGAGATTCAACATTTCCAGCTTTGCAACTAAGAATTGGAAACGTTTTTCATCCAATGCTTTTGTAAACAAATCGGCTAGTTGAATCTCAGTATTGACAAAGTACATTTCTATTATGCCTCTTTCTACCTGGTCCTTTATAAAGTGATATCGACGATCTATGTACTTAGTGCGTGAGTGATGAACAGGATTGCATGTAATC
This sequence comes from Craterostigma plantagineum, assembly GCA_027422505.1. Lineage (NCBI taxonomy): Eukaryota > Viridiplantae > Streptophyta > Magnoliopsida > Lamiales > Linderniaceae > Craterostigma > Craterostigma plantagineum. Next base: position 11,760,119 of record JAPQWV010000001.1, read on the forward strand.
GCTATGGCACTTTTTGAATCACAATAAATAGGAATTTTATTTAGATCAAACCCGTAGTCCCGTAGTTGAGTTCTGATCCACAAAATTTGTGAGAAACAACTTGCGGCAGCGACGTACTATGCTTCTGCCGTGGAAGTTGACACACAATTTTGTTTCTTAGAGGCCCAACATACGAGTTTGTCTCTAAGGAATTGGATGTGTCCTGATGTGCTTTTCCTGTCCAGTCTGCAGCCTGCAAAATCTGCATCAGAATACCCTATTAGTTTCATGCTTGAGTTCTTAAGATACCAAAGTCCGAGGTCTGAAGTGCCTTTCAGATTCTTCAAAATTCTCTTGACGGCATGAAGATGCGACTCCTTGGGATTAGCTTGGAATCGAGCGCAGAGGCATGTGGAGAATAAAATATCTGGTCGGATGGCAGTGAGGTAGAGCAGAGATCCAATAATTCCTCTGTAATGGGTAACATCTACAGGTTCACCCAAGTGATCTGCTCGAGGGTGCATGAGGTCGACATTGGAGTGCTTGAGGATTTGCTCTTGTCGATCCCATATTTTCTGAGAATGTCGTGGATGTACTTGGACTGATTGATAAATATTCCATCCTGAAGTTGCTTGATTTGCAGTCCAAGGAAGAAAGACATTTCTCCCATCATACTCATTTCAAACTGTGACTTCATCAGAGTGCTGAATTCGTCACAGAGTTTCGGGTTGGTAGAGCCGAAAATGATGTCATCCACGTAAATTTGCACAAGCATTATATCAGAGCCATCTTTCTTGACGAAGAGTGTTGTATCGATTTTCCCTTTAGTGAAACCTGAGTTGAGAAGAAATTCAGATAAAACTTCGTACCAGGCTCTTGGAGCTTGCTTTAGCCCATATAGTGCTTTATCGAGTTTGTATACGAAGTCTGGATGATCTGTATTAAGAAATCCGTCAGGCTGTGAAACAAACACTTCTTCCTTCAAAATCCCGTTCAAGAAGGTTGTCTTTACATCCATTTGATAGACAATAAAGTCTTTATGTGCTGCATATGCTAGAAATAGTCTAATTGCTTCGATTCTTGCTACAGGGGCAAACGTTTCGTCGTAGTCGATTCCTTCTTGTTAATTGTACCCCTTAGCGACAAGTCTAGCTTTGTTACGGATTACCACACCATCCTCATCTTTTTTATTCTTAAATACCCATTTTGTTCCAATCATTATCTTGCCTTTTGGACGAGGGACTAAATTCCAATCTTTGAGACGCTCGAACTGATTGATTTCTTCTTGCATAGCTACTATCCAGTCGGGGTCACGTAGTGCGTTATTACTTTTGTAGGTTCTATTTGGTTCAAGAAGCAAGTAAAATTACATTCATTTGATACCGAACCTCTAGTCTTTACGCCAGTGGTGGGATCTCCTATTATTTGATCTGTAGGGTGACTTATTTCTTTTTGTGCGATAATGTAGCTTTATCCACTTCTAATCCCTCATTAAGTGGGTACTCGATCTCAGTGGCAGCAGTTTTACTAGCGGAAGTCGGTGGGTTCTCTGTTGATGTTGCACGGATCGAGTTTTCCGTGTCTGTGGGTAGAAATGTTTGTTCATGAATGGGTTCGGGTTCAGAAGTTGATGGACTAGCTCTTGGTTCAGTGGCAGGAAAGGGATCGATGGTTGGCTTGTCTCTGTTAATAGAGAAGTACATGTGTTCAAAAAGATGATCCGGATCCATTTCCTCTGAGTTTGTTGGCTAACACATGTTGGTCTACTGTTTCTTGTGTCTTCAGCCGCTTGTTGCTGGTCGTATCCCAATTTTCCTTTGTCAGTCCCTGGTTCTGAACGGTCGTGTTCAGAAGCGCCATACGAGGGCTCTCCTAATTCCATACGTGTTTGAGTAGAACCTACTGATGTTTGTTCGAGTCCCGAGCTACTTTGTCCAGAATTAATTTCTAGACATTCATCAAAAGTAACATTTACACTTTCAATGATCATTCTTCTTTCACGAAGATATACTCTATACGCCTTAGATTGCGCAGAGTAGCCCACAAAGATTCCTTCAGTAGCCTTTGGATCTAGCTTAGATTTGTCTTCGCGGTCGTTGGCGACAAAGCATTTGCATCCAAAAATCCTAAAGTGAGCAATGTTGGGTAATCTTTCGTTTATTAGTTCATAAGGCGTCTTTCCAAATCTTAGATGGATGTTTGTGCGATTCCGAGTATAGCAAGCAGTGTTCATTGCTTCTGCCCAAAGGAAATGAGGTAGTGATGATTGTATGAGAATTGTTCGGGCAGCTTCTACGAGCGTCCGATTTCATCGTTCGACAACCCCATTCTGTTGAGGAGTGTGGACCGCAGAGAATTGTTGAGTAATCCCAAGAGATTCGTAGAAGTCACTGAGCTGTTGATTCTTGAATTCTGTTCCATTATCAGATCGGATTATTTTAACACTGTGCTGTAGCAAGTTCTGTGTTGTCTTGATGAGATTTGGAATATGTTTAACTGTCTCTGATTTTGTCCGTAAGAAGCGGACTCAAGTGTAGCGTGAGTAGTCGTCTACAATAACCATCATATATCGCTTTCCACTGATGCTAACTGTTTGCATTGGTCCACATAGATCAATGCATAATAGCTCTAGTGGATGTTGAGTTGATGCTGTGTGTTTTGTGGGGTGAGATGCCTTCTTCATTTTTCCTTTCTCACAAGCTGAACACATATGCTCCTTCTGGTACTTCAGTGGTGGAAGTCCAATGGCCAGTTTGTTGGTTGACAGCTTGTTGAGAGTCTTGAAGTTAAGATGAGATAGCCGTTGGTGCCATAAGTTATTCTGAACTGGTGTTGCTTTGGAGATCAGACATATTTGTCTTTGGTCTGATAGTCCTAATGTCGATGGTGTAAAGATTTGTTTTGCGAGTTCCGGTGAGAAGTTCTTCACCATAAGCATTGAGAATTTTGCATGTCCTCTTTTGAAACACAACTTGAAGTTCACTGAACTGTCCAATGGATAAGAGGTTGTGTGTCAGTCCTTCAACATAGGAAACTTCCTTGATTGTGAGTCGATTGCATATAAGATCTCCATAACCAAGGATTCTGGCTCCATTACTGTTTCCTAAGCGTACCAGTCCACCCGGCCTATCAACGTAGTTGCTCAACAGTCCTTTCTTCCCGGTCATGTGTGTGGAGCAACCTGAGTCAAGATATCACACATGCGGGGTCTGCAAAATCAAACTAGAGGGTTTTAGATACCCATTTAAAAATGGGTCCACCTCTGTTGTACTTGTTAGTCCGTAAAGATTCTCTTCCTAGACTAGATTTAACATTGTCAGCGGAAGACTTACTATCATACACAGAGTCATTAAAAGTTTCTAGGGCTTGAATTTGGGTTTCCTCAGTCTTAAGCTTTGGAACCCATTTCTGTAGAAGCGGAATTCTTTTTGTCTTAGCTTTGGGAATGTGTTTTGAATTCTTTGTTTGTTTTGTGGGTTCCCTAGCAGGTTTTGTCTTTGATTGTCTCCTTTTCTTTAAAGGCGTGTCATTTGAAGTCGTTTCGTGAGTTTGTTTATGAAAATGATTATGCTTCGGAAAACGATTTTTTGAATGAAAAGATGAGTTATGCGATACATGAGAATTTTGAAGGAAAGAAATCAATAACAATAGGTTCTTTAAAATCATGAGTCTCCTTCAAAAGATCTTCTTTTCTAACCTAGACTTGTCCTTTCAATGGTTCTTTCGTGGGTCCTGAAAATTTCAAAGCATTAGTGCATGAAAGTTTATCATTAGAACTCAAGGTTTATGTGAGTGATTGTAGTCTTAATTTTCTTTAAGTTTAGAAATTTCCTCGAGAAGTATCTGCCTTTCATTATCAAAGGACTTTCTCTTTCGAGAGTGGAGTGTAGATCACTAATTTTCTTTATGCATTCAGGCATATATCCTGATGCATACTTACTCATATGTGTCTCACTCGTTGATTCTTCTGAGGTATCTCCTTCAATAGGTCGGATTTCAGACTCGAATTCAGTTATTGCTGGACACTCTCTTTCTTTATAACTATCGTTTAATTCTTTATAATCAAATGATATCTCAATTTTCTTGTGCGTCTCATCCTTTTCAGATTCGCTAACAAAAGGCATGAGTTCTGTCATACATCCTAACTACATGTATTGGATATCATATAAATAGGGTGCATTGTATATACCTTTCTTTAACAGACATGGGTTTTCAAAACCAACTCCCTTGTGGGGATTATAGAAGTCGACGTTGGCAGGTTTGCTAAGGAAGAATGTCTGTTCTGTCTGTTCTTGTCGGGTTAAGAGGTCCTCCAATTTTTTATTCTTGGAGTACAGTCTTTCCCATTCATTACAAAGTAAGTCATATTTTATTGAGATGTCCATTGCTTTATCTCTATGGGACCTAATTTTTACGGCTAACTCCTTGGCTTTAGCCTCGGATTTTAGCACTTGAGCTTCAAGCTTAGTGACGTTCTCATTAGCAACAAGCACACGGTTTTTCTCACATGCATTTTCATACCTAAACTTATCTAAAACTTCTAGATTATTTTGTAGATTTGCCTCTAAAACTCTAATTTTCTTTTTACCCTGTTTATTCAATTTATAGAGAGTTAAAAATTCATTTTTCATTTTAAGTAATGAGTCATAGTCAGCTTCGCTTACCTCAACCATATCTGAGCCGTTGTTGGTTTTCTTTTCTGACTCACTTCCTTCAGCTTCTTCTTCGTCATCCAGTCTGGCCATTAGTGCCATGTTTTCTTCCTGTCTGAGGTGTCCTCAAGCCAATAATCCTGTTCAGCCATCAAGACCATTCATTTCCTTCTGCTCGGCCAATTGACCCTTTCTTCGATAATAGTTGACATCCTTTTTCTTTGGCAATCTGCATTCTCTGGCAAAGTGTCCACCTTTCCCACAATTGAAGCATTTTCCACCTTGAGGGACGGTTTCAGGGTTCTGTTCTTCATCATGAGCCTTTCCCTTTGAATTAGAGGAAGTTATTTGACGTTGGATGAGGATCCATCAGGCTTCTTATAGTATTTCTTCTGTACGAAGTTTGAGACCAAAGCGAGTTGTTTTGCGAGTTCCTTGAGTGTGATTTCGTTATCGCCATGTTTTGTGAGATCCTGTTCTCCATCAGTGTCTGAATCTCCTCCTTCCTGAGCTTGAGATGTCTGGATGATCTGCTTGTCCTTTGATTGCTTCCTTGATGATCGTTCAGTCATAAGTGCGAGTGTGTCGCTTCCCACTGGCCTAGCTTCCTCCCTTCTTTTCTCCACATAATCGGAGTGTTGATTGAGATGGTCGAATAGGGTGTGGATACTAACTTTGGTCAAATCGTTCATTTGTCTCATCATGATTGTTGTTGCTTCCCATTCTTGATGAAGTGATCCAAGGAACTTTATGTTGATCTCCATTACATTTTTCGTAATTCCATTCATTTTTAGTTCATTTAGGAGGACAAGAAATCGGTGGAAGGTTTCTTGAAGAGTTTCTCCTTTGTTTGCCTGAAAGCGATCGTAAGAGATGAGGGTATTTGTCTCTGACAGCTAGGATTCGTAAAATTTCTGATTCGCAGAATTGAGAGAGATTCGCAAAACTCAACACTTCCAATTCGCGAAATTTCTTCTAAAGTCAGAATTCGTGAAACTCTGTACTATAATTCGCGAATTTCTTAAACCCTAAGCAGTCGCCGTTCGTGAATCAAAGGTAGAATGATGAACTGTAGCTGTTCTTCACTTTCGAACCGAAATCTCAGAGAAACTAATTCAAAGTCGACAGAAACAAATTTGTTAATTCTTAGAAATGGTGGATATGCAAAGTAGCTGCTTGAATCACTCGGAAGACACTCGAAAAACAGTTTTAGAGCTCGATTTCTGCCATAAGACGAAAGCTGAAAAATCTGCAAAGATAGCTTGAAATCTTGATTTTGTTGGGGTGGGCCCGATTAATCGACGCCGGCCCCGAACAACGCAACGTGGCGATAGCGGAAGCGCGGTTTGAACTGAGCGGCGTAGGGTGACGAATTTTCGATTTTCAACATCTAAAATCGACCTAGCGCCCTCCGGCTTCTTCCGAGGGCCCAAGATACAGCTCTGAGCCTCAGGAGACCACGTCTAATTCGAATTTCCCAACGAATTTAACACAAATTTATTCGAATTAATAATTTCGTTCCAAACTAGTTCGAACAAATCGGCAACCGATAGCTTTTCGACAAATTTGGCAACCGAAACAATTTCCGATTGATACCAAATTTTCCAGAATGATTCTACACTTCCCAACGATCGCAACAAGGGGTCTTTGGAATCATTCCGATGTCGTTTGATATTTTTCGCAAAATCAAATCTTTGGTTCGAAATTATGAATTCGACTAAAGCGGCAGTCTACCGTCTTTAGTTTGACAACCGAAATGATTTCCAATCAATACCAAATTTTCCAGATTGATTCTACACTTCCCAAATGATTGTAACGAGGGGTCTTTCGAATCATTCCGATGTTGTTTGGTATTTTTCGTGAAATCAAATCAGTAGGGTCGAATTATACCTTCGGCGTACGTGATTGCACCTCGGAGGAGCGTCGCAGCGCCTCGTCTGGTTCCCGGGGCCTCCAGGCTAGATTGTCACGCCAGTATGTCCTTGATCGAACCTCCGAGACTGCTCCCGATGGCTAGACGCAACTCGGTTCGGGCATTGTGACTCGTCAAACGATCCGTAGGCTTGACGTACGTAGCTTAAGAAATTCTACTTCAGCTCACGTATGTTCTTTGTTCTGTTTCTCTATTTTATTTGCTGAGTAATGTGGCAAGTTGAAGCAAAGTACCAAGTACCATTTTATTTCTTAGAGCAACCACGTTGATTTTATCTCCATTCAATGTTTCATTGCATGTATCTTTATTTTATTAGCTTTAATAATCAAGTTAACACATGTCAAGTTCAAGGTGACTCATGAGCCACCTCTTCAACGTGGCCTTACTCAAAATATATATATATATATATATATATATATAAATATACATATATATGTATATGTATATTTATACATATACATATATATATATATTGTGATAATTTCAGTTAGGTCCTTAAGGTTTCTAAATTCTCAATTTAGTCCCTCAATTTAAGTAATAAAATAATTAAATTCAATCTAATTATTTTAATTAAAATTGAGCCTCATTTAGTTAATTAGTTAAGCACTTAAGACAATCTTAAGTCCTAATTATTCCCGTGACCGTCACCGGAATTTAACTAAATCGTCGACACCTCGTATCAACTATGCCACTACCTCAACGAATCCCATTTGTTAGGTTCTAGAGAAAAGCCCTCCGTTTTTGTTCGAGATCATTACCATTTTTAAGCGCGACTCTCTAGGACCGTCTCAACTGGCACGGGAGGAATCCGCGAGTCCCGGTATTCGCCTAGCCAATCCCACGGTACCAGACAGATACCAGTTGAGAAAGAATTTTGATCTAATCGAAATTCGGGCGAACCGACTATAGTGTATACATTTAAATAACTCTTACGCCTTTCACTTGCGTCCCGGTTAGGTGAGAGCCATGTAAATGTCAAACTCACTAACCTAACTCTATGTTATAATCGAGACCCAACCGATTATTTAAACTTCGCTCCGTATCTAATACGAGCGAGCTTTCCAAGCTTCGGCCGAAGACTTTATAATCGTCGTTCTCCGATTACCTCATAGGACGTTAACCTATACGAATATAGGCAGTGAATCCAGATAGCAGTCAAAGCCCGGCAATCACCTCCGTAAAGTCGGTTGCATTTCGTCGCTGGCCCGTGTTCCATTTCCGAACACTTGCGAGCCTAGCCAACTAGCGACAAACCGAAATCGCGAAAGCAAATCCGTCAATGACCCTATCAGTCTGAGGCTGCTATAGTCATTCGTTCAATCATTGACAACATCCTAGTCATGTGATCGAGTCGAATACGAGCCGAATGTCCGAATACGCGATCTCTCCGGTCACCAATATCTCCATCACGACCCACAACCTCTCAGGTAATCGGTGACACTACCGATACTATGTGGCCGTCAATGGATATGTCATATTCAGATATCTAGTCACCCACCTAGAATCTTTACACTTACGGACTTTTTTATCTAATGCTGAGATTAAGGACCGTCCGGTGTCTCCTCCCTCGTCTCCACGAGAATCAGACGTCCAACTCAAACATTCAGGTGTTATTTATTTATCGCACCGCCGGATGCCAAGTAGACTTTAAATTCGATAAATAAATAATAATGCCTTTATTTTAATGAAATTAATATTCACTACTTTATTTTGACAGTATATACAATGAAACTGTCTAGCGACCTATACATCATCGTGCGCCCTATACTATTCCTAGTCCTCGTATGGCATTCCGAGCGCACACTCCCTAACATATTTTGCGTTACCTAATGAAGTTTCCTCACCTACACACTTGCTCTGATACCACTTATAAAGCCAGATTATCCAATAACACTTTGATAAAGATTAAAACATTCATTGAATACTTGAACAATGTTTTGTGGTTTAGAGAGTTTGCGTACGTGAAGTGATTTTAACAAATGGAATACTTCGATAAAACATTGTTAGGGTTTAAGCTTAAATACCTTGGAAGGTATTTAAGCCCATTGGGCCCCTAACAAGCCCATTACAACGACAACCCATCTACGTACAATAAAGCGTATAAAATACATCATAAAGAAATAGCAAGACTTAGAATAAATATATTGGACACTGCTAAATCATTCCTACACTAAGCAGTTCTGGGCGGAAGCTGTTAGTACAGCATGTTATGTGTCTAATTGTGTTTTCCTTAGACAGGTATTGAAGAAAACCTCTAAGGTTATAGTTTTCATGAAGGGATATCGACAAAAGGTTGGAAGAAATCAACGAAGACACCATGCTTCTCCAACATCAGTTCGTGAGAGAGAAACCACTTCGGCTTGAGTTACTTGAAGCTATCGACGAGCGGTTAGAGCTGAGGAACACCATAAGGAACTACGAGCTTGCGCTGGGCTTGCGCAAGTCATTCTACGCCCGACGAGGACAGATAGTGCAGAAGAGCAATCAAGCACAAAGGGGGAGAATGTAGAATGTACGTTAGAGTTGTGCTTTGATTTTATTAGATGTCCTTGTAATTAGGTGTAATACCCGTAAAATTAATACGGGATTATTTTTGTAATATTCGAAATTAATGAAGATGGTTTTAGAACGAAACCGAATTTTCGGGAGCGAGCCGAAAATATCAGTCAGGGCCGAGGAAAAACAAGTGGGCCGAAAATGCTTAAGAAACCCCAAGAATAAAAATAGGTTGAATAATATAAGACCCCAAAATAAATTAGTAAAGGCCCAAATTAAATTATAAAAGGCCCAAACAAGTGAATTAATAGCCCAATTGAGTTAAAATAATGAGATAAGGACAAGGTTGCTTAATTTAAGGGAAACCCACGTTGAAGACCATGCTTTGAGTAGATATTTTGCATAAAATATTCATTATTTGGCTAAGGAGAAAACGTGATATTTGGGGAGAGAAAGCAAAAGAAAAACCTCCATTTACATATCTTCAAAGTGACGAGTGGAACAAAGGAAAATTTTTGCAAGGTCAAGTCAACTTTCAACCTAGGAAATATTCCAACGAGCTTAAGGTGGTAAGAATCCCCTCCATAAGCTAGTGAACTTATTATTTCACATGGTTTAAAGGATTAATTGAGGGTAGAGCAAAAATAGGTCACGGCCGAAACTAGGGAGTGGAGTTCGACTAGCTCAATCCGATTCTCAGCTTAGGAAGTTGATCAAATTTAGCTTGGAGGATAGGTAGGTGGTTTATACCCCTACAAACCCTTTTTAAAGCGTATTACATTCCGTAAAGATGCTAAAATTCGATTGGAAGGCCAATCGAATTTTATATTTTTGAGTTTTACAATTTTTGATAATTTTCGCGGCATGCTATGAGTGTGTTTTGACGTGATTTCGAACTCAAAATATGAGTTCTTGGTTGATGATTTAAATTATGTGTTGAGCGACGAAGAACTTGTTGAATTTCTGAAAATGTGGTGTTTTGCGAGTTGAATTTGTGAATTTGGAGGTTGGCGAATCGAGTGATAATTTGTTTTGCGGGTTGGAATAGTTCGCGAATTAGGTATATAGTTTGCGGGTTGATTTTAAATTTGCGGGTCTATTTTATTTTACGAATTGGGAGAGAGAGAGACTATTTTGCGTGCCGTTCTTTATTTTGCGAATCGTGAGAGAGGATTTTAAAATAAAAATTGGCCGAATTGATTTTGAGTCGCGAAGTTTTGTTGCGGGCCCAGAAGTTTTGCGAACTGTGTGAGTCAGTGAAGTTTTTGCGGGTCAAAATTGGGATTTCGCGGGCTGAAGCTGTTTCGTGAGTTGTGAAATAAGTCGCGGGCCGACTTTGAGTTTCCGCGGGCCGACTTAACTTCACGGGGTGATTCCTGTGAGTGATGTCGGGCTTCGCGCGGGCTTAAAATTGGGTTTCGCGGGCTTAATCGAACGATTCGCGAATTCAGCGAAGAAATTCGCGAATTCGAACTTGACTCGAAGTCTTGCGGGTTGACCAAATTTTTAAACGGCGATTCGCGAAGCGCGAGTGATTTCGCGAAGTCGGGTGTTGACCCGATAATTTCGCGGGTTGACCAGCTTTAAAAGTGGGTTTCGGGCGATTATTGACTTGGGCTTTGACCAACGGTTTTGATTTTGGGCTTTGCCCTATTTTAGGCCCAAATACTTTAAATAAAATCATTTTAAGCCCAAATCAAATTTAAAATAAAATATTTTCGTATTATAAATTATAAATAGAGTCAACCCATAATTTAAATTATAAATATTATTTTTGGGTTTTTAAACCATCGGCCTAGTTTAAATATTATACGATTATGTGATTTCGATGTACGTGTTTCATGTGATTGATTTGTATGTGCATATCACGACATGCACGTGTGAGGGTGATGATGTACCGTATTTATACGGTGACGCCTTACGGTGTCGGATGAGTGGGGTAGAGTTACCAATGTTGGTAGTCAGGTTTAGACTCGATAGAGCACCTGGTGGGAGAGGGGGTTTGCGACACCCATCTACTCGGGATTGAGCCACCCGAGGTGTACACCACCGATATTATTTGGCTCAGGGACGGCAGACAGATGTGAGATTCCTGTCTACCCGGGTAGTGGTAGACTACTCGGGGCGTTACACCGAGGTGTAACACCGTCGGGATGAGATTGTATGCGGAGGGAGCGACCCGGCGAGGCCGGCGTGGGCTACCGCATGATTATGGCGTACCTTGCCATGCGCGCGTGGGTGCCGAGTCTAGCCTAGGGCCCTGATATGTGATGAGACGTGTGATAGGTCGAGCGTGCATATTTCATGTGTGAGGACATGGGATTGGGTTGAGTGCACGCACGCATACGCATTGCATGTTTTTACTACCACCTACTGGGCGTTTTTGCTCAGGGTTTTATTTTATAGGTGAGACTGCGCCCGACACTGATGGGTGTCAGGGTTAGCTGTAGGTGGGCTGGCGGCGGTGACTCCACGGGCTTCTGAGGGCGGAGCGGTACATGGGACGCGACCTGTGGAGAGGCGTAGTTTAGTTTAGTCGGGTTAGATTTTGGGGCTTCGGCCCGGTGTGTAGATATGACGCTTTTTGTAAAACCCGACTTTTGATATATATAATGTAAATTATCTTATTAAAAGTTTTTAATAAATCGGGTCCTCCGCGACTCCTGTTGCGGAAATCCGCCAACTAATTTAATTAGGAAGTAGGGTCGCGACAGGTGGTATCAGAGCGTTAGGTTTTAGATTCTGAAGACTGTCCATGTACCGCCGCTCAGAAGCCGGGAGAACCAGCCTCGCCTGTAAGTGTTATATGCTAATGTGATTATGTGAGTTGATATGTGTTCGTTTATGTGCGCTAGCTAGCATTCGAGAATGTCGAGAGGAAGACCTAGATGAGAGTTCGTAGGAGACGAGTCGACGGGACGAACCTGAGTCCCCGACTCCTGAACACGACACTATCCGACGGTTGACTGAATTAATCCAACGACAGTCAGACCAAATCAACAACCTCATAAATCATCAAATCTCATCTGAGCACCGTTCCTCCCCGCAGCCCGATCGTGTGGAAATTATCGGGGAGAGGTTTCGCAAACTCAATCCTCCAAATTTTACCGAGGCCGCCAACCCTGCAGTGGCTGAGGACTGGATCGGCACTATTGAAGACCTGTTTGTTTATAGCCGCGTGCCGAACAATGAGAAAGTGCTGTGTGCCGTTTCCCTACTTCGGGGAAGCGCACGATTCTGGTGGAACACGGTGAAGGTGTTGGAAGATCCCGCGACTATGACGTGGGAGCGTTTTAGAGAACTCTTTTATGAAAAGTACTTCACTGCTCATGACCAAGAACAGCGAATGTACGAGTTCATGAACCTGAAACAAGGGCGAATGCCAGTTGCTGAATACATTCGCAAGTTCGAGGAGTTATCCCGCTTCGCTCCTCATCTCGTAGCGACGAACGCTCTCAAAGTTACGAGATTCCTTCGGGGACTGAAACCCGAATTCTACCGAGACCTCAGCGTGGCAGGTGTGCGCCAGCTGGAATTTCGTCAGGCAACAGAACGGGCCTTAATTGCTGAGCAGGCAGAAGGTGTAGTAAGGGAAGCTCAGGAAGTGAACCGGAAGAGGGAGGCTCAGCAAGGCGGAAGCAGTCAGAAACGCCCATTCTTCGGCAAGGGCCCGAAGAATAGAGGAAATCGAGCGGGTCAGCAGATGTGGCGCCCGAACACTTATCAGGGACCGACCAACGTCCCTAATCGACCACCGAACCCGGCGCCCCAATGCCAACAATGCGGGCGGAACCACTTTGGCGTCTGCTACGGACCTCGGCCGGGACAGAGTCTTCAATGCTTTCGATGTGGAGAGATCGGACATATAGCATGGAACTGCACGAAGGGTCAGCCTCTACCACAGAATCAACCACAGAAACTGATTCGACCTCCACCAGTGTCTGCGAGAGTTTTCACATTGACGAATGAGGAGGCGGAGGCGAATCCAGCCGTAGTGACTGGTACGTTGAACATCTTTCACGTACCGACTTCCATTCTGATTGACTCCGGAGCCACACATTCGTTTGTGTCGGCCAGTTTTGTGACCCGGGCGGGAATATATCCTACCCATTCTTCGTGCAACTACATAGTTTCCTTACCCCACGGAGATCCAACTAGGACGAACTTAGTAGTAGGAAACTGTCCCGTGAGAATTGAGGGTCGAGAATTGAATGTAGATCTGATAGTGATTCCGATGAATGATTACGACATCATATTCGGGATGGATTGGCTCTCGAAATATGGAGCAATCATAGACTGTGCGAAGAAAGTAGTTAGGTTTCAATCGACCGAGGGAGGGGAGTTTGAATTTTCGGGAAAGATGAACAATAAAACAATCCCTAGGATCTCTGCTTTGAAAGCTCAGCGACTCGTGAATACGGGTTGCGAAGCATTTTTGATCTTTGCGGTGAAAGCCGAAGAATCTCCTCAGCCAAAGCTAGAAAAAGTTCCTATAGTAAAGGAGTATCCCGATGTGTTTCCCGAGGATCTCCCGGGATTACCGCCGGATCGGGAGAATCGATCTTGTGCCCGGAGCTGCCCCCATTTCTAAGGCCCCGTATCGATTAGCACCGAATGAATTGCGGGAATTGAAGGAGCAATTGGAAGAATTGTTGCAGAAGGGCTTTATTCAACCCTGTTTCTCACCTTGGGGAGCCCCGGTACTTTTCGTAAAGAAGAAAGACGGGTCGATGAGATTGTGTATAGATTATCGTGAACTCAATAAAATCACGATAAAGAACAAGTACCCCTTACCGAGGATAGATGATTTATTCGATCAATTACAAGGGGCAACGGTGTTCTCAAAGATCGACCTGCGTTCCGGTTATCATCAGTTGAAAATTCGTGAAAAGGATGTCCCGAAAACTGCGTTCAGCACGAGGTACGGCCACTACGAATTCTTGGTCATGCCTTTCGGGCTAACGAATGCTCCTGCCGCTTTCATGGATCTGATGAACCGAGTATTTAAGGAGTTCCTAGACCGTTTCGTTATAGTGTTTATCGATGATATCCTCGTATACTCGAAGACGAAGGAAGAACACGAAGAACATCTGAGAACGGTCCTTGGAATTCTTCGGGAGAAACAGCTGTTCGCTAAGTTTAAGAAATGCGAATTTTGGTTGGAACAAGTGGCCTTTCTGGGGCACATCATTTCGGGAGATGAAATTTCGGTGGACCCTAGCATGATTGAGGCAATAGAAAATTGGCCACGACCGACCACTCCCACTGAAGTAAGGAGTTTTCTCGGGCTTGCTGGATATTATCGGAAGTTTATCAAAGACTTCTCCAGCATTGCCTCAACGCTCACAAACCTGACAAAGAAGAATGTCTCGTTCAAATGGACTGAACAGTGCGAGCAAAGTTTTCAGGAGTTGAAGAAGAGACTGACGACTGCTCCAGTTTTAGCAATACCGTCGGGTACTGAAGGATTTTCGGTGTATAGTGACGCCTCGAAGAACGGCTTGGGGTGCGTGTTAATGCAGAACGGGAAGGTAATCGCTTACGCCTCCCGACAGTTGAAGCCGTACGAGAAGAATTACCCCACCCACGATCTTGAACTCGCCGCAGTAGTGTTTGCTCTCAAAATCTGGCGACACTATCTGTACGGAGAAAGGTGCGAGATCTTTACAGATCATAAGAGTCTGAAGTACTTCTTCACACAGAAGGAGTTAAATATGAGGCAAAGACGCTGGCTCGAACTAGTGAAGGACTACGACTGCGTGATAAATTATCACCCAGGAAAAGCTAATGTAGTCGCAGACGCGTTGAGCCGGAAAGCCGTAAGTGCTGAATTATGCCAACTCGGAGTTGAAGTAATTCACTTCGGGGAAGTCGAAGCGAGGTTGGCAGCGTTGACTCTCAAACCGACACTGTTAGATCGAATTATCGAAGCGCAAAAAGCGGACGAGCTGTATTTGAAAATTCGAGATGAACAAGATGGAGACGCCCCATCGGAGTTCGAATTCCGAGAGGACGGGAGTTTACGATTCAGAAGTCGGTTGTACGTGCCTAAGGATGAAGAAATCCGTCGAACTTTAATGAATGAGGCACACACTACGATCTACTCGGTACATCCTGGAGCAACGAAGATGTATCGAGATTTGCGGATGAATTACTGGTGGCCTGGAATGAAAAGAGATGTTGCTGCCTTCGTAAGCAGGTGTCTGACTTGTCAGCAGATCAAAGCAGAACATCAAAGGCCGGCAGGAATGCTGCAACCGTTGACGGTTCCCGAGTGGAAGTGGGACCACATAACCATGGATTTTGTCGTCGGATTTCCCAAGACGGTGAAAGGGCATGATGCAATCTGGGTAATCGTTGATAGATTAACGAAATCTGCCCACTTTCTACCGATCAACCAGACATATCCCATGGAGAAATTTGCAGAACTGTACATTCAGGAAATAGTGAGACTACATGGTATTCCAATGTCGATCGTTTCCGATCGCGATTCGAGATTTCTGTCTCAATTCTGGGGGAGCTTACAGAAGGCTTTAGGGACCAAACTATCATTTAGTTCAGCCTATCATCCCCAGACGGACGGACAATCGGAAAGGACGATCCAGACGCTCGAAGATATGTTAAGGGCGTGTGTTCTGGATTTCCGAGGAAGCTGGAGTAAGTACCTCCCATTGATTGAATTTTCGTATAACAACAGCTTTCAAGCGACGATCGGGATGGCACCTTACGAAGCCTTGTATGGGCGTAAATGCCGATCCCCAGTACATTGGGATGAAATCGGCGAGAAGGCGCTATTAGGTCCTGAAATGGTTCGTGAGATGACCGAAGCTGTTAGTAAAATTCGGGAGAGGATGCAAACGGCCCAAAGTCGTCAAAAGAGTTACGCTGATAAGAGACGAAGGCCGTTGAAATTTGAAGAAGGCGATCAAGTCTTTTTGAAAATATCACCGATGAAAGGAGTTAAGAGATTCGGACGAAAAGGAAAGTTGAGTCCGAGATACATAGGACCCTTCCATATTTTGAAAAGGGTCGGTGAAGTAGCATACCAGCTAGAACTGCCTACCTCACTAGCACAAGTCCATGACGTCTTCCATGTATCTACGTTACGGAAGTACGTTTCGGATCCAAGTCATGTGCTACGAAGTGAGACGCTTCATCAACAATTGAGACCGGACCTAAGCTATGAAGAAAGGCCGGTAGAGATTTTAATGTATGAGGTGAAGCGACTTCGAAATAAGAACATCCCCCTAGTAAAGGTCTTGTGGCGGAACCAGACAATGGAGGAAGCCACTTGGGAGCGAGAAGATGAGATGAGAGAAAAGTACCCCGAGTTGTTTACGACGACTTAAATTTCGGGGACGAAATTTCTGTAAGGGGGGAGGATGTAATACCCGTAAAATTAATACGGATTATTTTTGTAATATTCGAAATTAATGAAGATGGTTTCGAACGAAACCGAATTTTCGGGAGCGAGCCGAAAATATCAGTCAGGGCCGAGGAAAAACAAGTGGGCCGAAAATGCTTAAGAAACCCCAAGAATAAAAATAGGTTGAATAATATAAGACCCCAAAATAAATTAGTAAATGCCCAAATTAAATTATAAAAGGCCCAAACAAGTGAATTAATAGCCCAATTGAGTTAAAATAATGAGATAAGGACAAGGTTGCTTAATTTAAGGGAAACCCACGTTGAAGACCATGCCTTGAGTAGATATTTTGCATAAAATATTCATTATTTGGCTAAGGAGAAAACGTGATATTTGGGGAGAGAAAGCAAAAGAAAAACCTCCATTTACATATCTTCAAAGTGACGAGTGGAACAAAGGAAAATTTTTGCAAGCTCAAGTCAACTTTCAACCTAGGAAATATTCCAACGAGCTTAAGGTGGTAAGAATCCCCTCCATAAGCTAGTGAACTTATTATTTCACATGGTTTAAAGGATTAATTGAGGTTAGAGCAAAAATAGGTCACGGCCGAAACTAGGGGAGTGGAGTTCGACTAGCTCAATCCGATTCTCAGCTTAGGAAGTTGATCAAATTTAGCTTGGAGGATAGGTAGGTGGTTTATACCCCTACAAACCCTTTTTAAAGCGTATTACATTCCGTAAAGATGCTAAAATTCGATTGGAAGGCCAATCGAATTTTATATTTTTGAGTTTTACAATTTTTGATAATTTTCGCGGCATGCTATGAGTGTGTTTTGACGTGATTTCGAACTCAAAATATGAGTTCTTGGTTGATGATTTAAATTATGTGTTGAGCGACGAAGAACTTGTTGAATTTCTGAAAATGTGGTGTTTTGCGAGTTGAATTTGTGAATTTGGAGGTTGGCGAATCGAGTGATAATTTGTTTTGCGGGTTGGAATAGTTCGCGAATTAGGTATATAGTTTGCGGGTTGATTTTAAATTCGCGGGTCTATTTTATTTTACGAATTGGGAGAGAGAGAGACTATTTTGCGGGCCGTTCTTTATTTTGCGAATCGTGAGAGAGGATTTTAAAATAAAAATTGGCCGAATTGATTTTGAGTCGCGAAGTTTTGTTGCGGGCCCAGAAGTTTTGCGAACTGTGTGAGTCAGTGAAGTTTTTGCGGGTCAAAATTGGGATTTCGCGGGCTGAAGCTGTTTCGTGAGTTGTAAAATAAGTCGCGGGCCGACTTTGAGTTTCCGCGGGCCGACTTAACTTCACGGGGTGATTCCTGTGAGTGATGTCGGGCTTCGCGCGGGCTTAAAATTGGGTTTCGCGGGCTTAATCGAACGATTCGCGAATTCAGCGAAGAAATTCGCGAATTCGAACTTGACTCGAAGTCTTGCGGGTTGACCAAATTTTTAAACGGCGATTCGCGAAGCGCGAGTGATTTCGCGAAGTCGGGTGTTGACCCGATAATTTCGCGGGTTGACCAGCTTTAAAAGTGGGTTTCGGGCGATTATTGACTTGGGCTTTGACCAACGGTTTTGATTTTGGGCTTTGCCCTATTTTAGGCCCAAATACTTTAAATAAAATCATTTTAAGCCCAAATCAAATTTAAAATAAAATATTTTCGTATTATAAATTATAAATAGAGTCAACCCATATTTTAAATTATAAATATATTTTTGGGTTTTTAAACCATCGGCCTAGTTTAAATATTATACGATTATGTGATTTCGATGTACGTGTTTCATGTGATTGATTTGTATGTGCATATCACGACATGCACGTGTGAGGGTGATGATGTACCGTATTTATACGGTGACGCCTTACGGTGTCGGATGAGTGGGGTAGAGTTACCAATGTTGGTAGTCAGGTTTAGACTCGATAGAGCACCTGGTGGGAGAGGGGGTTTGCGACACCCATCTACTCGGGATTGAGCCACCCGAGGTGTACACCACCGATATTATTTGGATCAGGGACGGCAGACAGATGTGAGATTCCTGTCTACCCGGGTAGTGGTAGACTACTCGGGGCGTTACACCGAGGTGTAACACCGTCGGGATGAGATTGTATGCGGAGGGAGCGACCCGGCGAGGCCGGCGTGGGCTACCGCATGATTATGGCGTACCTTGCCATGCGCGCGTGGGTGCCGAGTCTAGCCTAGGGCCCTGATATGTGATGAGACGTGTGATAGGTCGAGCGTGCATATTTCATGTGTGAGGACATGGGATTGGGTTGAGTGCACGCACGCATACGCATTGCATGTTTTTACTACCACCTACTGGGCGTTTTTGCTCAGGGTTTTATTTTATAGGTGAGACTGCGCCCGACACCGATGGGTGTCAGGGTTAGCTGTAGGTGGGCTGGCGGCGGTGACTCCACGGGCTTTTGAGGGCGGAGCGGTACATGGGACGCGACCTGTGGAGAGGCGGAGTTTAGTTTAGTCGGGTTAGATTTTGGGGCTTCGGCCCGGTGTGTAGATATGACGCTTTTTGTAAAACCCGACTTTTGATATATATAATGTAAATTATCTTATTAAAAGTTTTTAATAAATCGGGTCCTCCGCGACTCCTGTTGCGGAAATCCGCCAACTAATTTAATTAGGAAGTAGGGTCGCGACATTAGGGGCTTTTATTTTATTTGTCCTTAGATTAGGACTAAATTGTTATATATACTAAGCTTGTTGGGTATAAATACAATTGTATTCATTGTGCTTAATACAGAAAATAGTTGAATTGATCCGAAAGACTTCACAATCCAATTCTAGAGAGAGAAACAGCAGAATCATTCTCTCACTAAACGAATTCTCTCTCAAGGTTTCAAATTGAGTTTTTCGATCGAACTTAGATTTCATATAATTCTAATAGAATTACTTGGGATTGAAGTCTATGATCATAGGTGTTGATTCTCGAGGACCTAACAAATATGGTATGTGCTGAAACGGATGAGATCTCTGATATATGTAAAGATATGCCAGAATCTATGAATTCGTGAAATATGTGATTTGATCATCTCTATGCTGAATATCGAAAATATACTGATCTGATGCTATCTCGTATGCTAAATATGGAAAGTAAATCCTGATTAATTTATTCTAGATAGCTGGATATCACATATGAAAAGTGTTGTTATGGAAAATATCATCCGAATTAGTTGAATATGCCTTTAATACAAATCTGAACTTTTATATGGATAATGATCATGCTATTATGAGCTTATGACCGTTGTGAATATTTATGAATAGCATGATTTACATGGCATATTTATTTACTCGAAAATTACATGGAATATGTGCTTAATTTGGTAAATAATCTTGAGATTGAGTTTGCATGTGAGTGATGATTGGAAAGGTCTATATATATGAGAAACACTTCAGATTGCCGGACTAAGAACTTGCGAGTATACGAACACGAGAGTTTTTTAGCAGAAGATTATTTAGCCATCTCACACTTGCGATATATCTGTGGCTATTTGAGCGTATACCTGTGATCACCTTCTGCCGACCTGAGCTTTAACTTGCGATTCCATCACTGCACGAGTGATTCATCCTTATTATCACCATCCTCCATCCATATATTCTGTCTTTGGACGTGTTGTCTTCGGACGTAAGCAATACGCAAGGAGGCAAGGTCGACGTTTACGCGCACGTGAAGGGAAGGACGAGTTCCAGGGGCCCTTCGGTAGCGAGCTGTTTCCTGTCAGGAATTGGAGATTCCCAGTAGCAAAACTCGGCGTGCGGTAACCTAGTAGTGACTAGTGTGCGACTTGTTTCGGTTGTGTATTGGGCCAATCAATCAGTTTTATAACCAGCTAAGGTGACATTATAGTTATTGATTAAACTCCCGAGGAGCAAACCTCAAGGAGAGGAGTAAACCCAAGTTGGGGATATAACCTCTATAAAAATCCTGTCTCGCATTTACTTTTCAGTTATTTCCTTTTTACTGTGAGACAGAACCAATACACACCTGATGTAACTAGGATATATCAGGCATCTTCATCACTTGCATAAGTAGACATCTCTAGGTTACTACATCGTAGGATTCTTGTAAGGAAGAAGCATAATTTTTTACAAGCCTAATGCCCCCCCTCTTAGCCACACTTTTATCTTCATGATGGATTAACTCTAATATTTTTAATGTCTTGCTACAGCTTTTCAAAATTCGTCCAAGGAGCCAGACTGTACCATTCAGACATTCACGGAGTTAATCGCATTTCTTATAAATTTTAGGGGGAGCAATTATGTGATTTCATTGCAATTGAGGCTAATCTGTTAAATTAGGAAATTAACTATCGAAAAAACTGGGTCAAAATGTAATTTTTCGAACCAAGTTTCTCGAGCAAAAAATCTAATGGGCCTGTCTTATAAAAAAGGTCCAATAGCGTTGTCAGCCCATTAGAGAAAAGTACCTTTTTGCAGTCGAAAATATTTATCTCATGCAAAAACCTCAATCTAAAAATTAACCGTGTCGATTAAGTTTCTCTCGCGAAAACATCTGTCAGAAAGACGACTCTCAAATCCCTTCAAAATCTTTATTTTTTACAGATAATCGTCTTTTTAAGGTAGAATCGACGACTATTAGGTGTTTGAGTGCTATTAATCATAGTTTGCATCTATATTATGGAGTTTTTCGCATGATTATGTGTTAGAATTTTCGTCTGAGTTCAAAGTTTGAAAACAGAATGCTATTTCACAGGGATTTAGGCCTTTTTATATTAATATCTAGTATAATATCAGGGATTTAAGGTAGTTTTCGTGTTTTCGCACTATCTGGTAGTATAGTTCTTCGGTAATCTGTGTTTAAAATGCTTGAAATTTCGATTTTCGACTGACTGAGTATTGAATGTTCACAGAAGTCGAAGAACTTTCTCGCTCGCAAATAGTGTCAATTGAAATCTTATTTTATTGAGACACTGTTTGCATCGAAAAAGATTTTCGATCGCTAATTTTGTGTTAGTCTGAATAATCGATGACTTTGACCGAAAACTTACCCTTGAAAACGTAAATTGTAAATAGGATTTAATTTGAGCTAAAAACTTACTTGGATATTTATTAATTCTCGATGAAAATTTTCTCGAGCAAAAAACTTACTATCGAAAACTTGATTTTAGAAGTCATTTTTATCGATCGTAATTTGGCGGTGGTGAAATTAATTTGTCAATGCTGACTTTCTCGATCGTAAAATAGTCGCAGCGAAAACCTGTTAAGGTTTTGAAATCATTTTGTTCGATCGGAAATTTTTTTCGGCGTTTGACTTAGTTTTCTCGTTGACAATTTATTCGATCGACAAACTTCGCAGCGAAAACACTTCTAGAATCGAAAACGATTTATCGCTCGTTAAATTACCTAAACGAAATTTTTGGATCGAAAACTATCAGCGTTGACAAATTAATTTTGTTCGATCTTAAAATAACACGGATACAATATAACTCAAACGGAAAATTTTCTAAGTCCTTTTCACTGTAGACCTTAGCGAATAACATTTCTCGATCGTAAAATTAGACGGCTACAGTACTTTGCATAGTTTTCAACACTTCGAAAAATTTTCTAATCAAAATTTTATCTCGTTCGAAAATTGCCAGAACAAAAAATTTTATTGCTCGGGAAAATCTTTTTCGATCGTAAATTTACACGGAAAACATTTTTCTCGATCAAAAATTTACATGGAAAATATTCTCTCGATCGTAAAATTGTTGGGCTATAGTATACGCGTATCATTCAACACTTAGACAATTTTACTAAGTCATCATCACTGTAGTTGAAATCAGCGAATAAAATTTTCGATCGTAAAATTGCACGGAGTGAATAGTGATAATTAGAATTATCACAGCACTTAGAAAAAAATTCTTTAGTGAATATTATTCTCGATCGATAAAAAGCACGGACGAAATTTCGCTAAGTCATTTACATGATAAAACATCCAAAATTAGAAATTTTTCTTCACACTATCTCACTCTACATTTCTATAACATTTTTTATTATCAAACATGTTCAATAATAAATTTGAACTAATAAAGTTTTCCTTGTTTTCAGATGGCTCACTATCCGGAATACAATCATATATACGAACGCACTCTATACATAGACGTACAAGACACAAACTTTCAGCTCGATCTCGACACCTTCAGGTGCCTAGACGAGATCATCGTGTCAATCCTTAAAGGTCATCAGATGTGGTATGCTCTCACTCTAACAGCATCGGTACCCATGGTATAACTACAGCAGTTTTGGTGCTGCATGACTGGACATAGTGTGAATGGGGAATACCAGTTCACCACAAAACTCGGCATGCGACATCTCAACATTGATAAGCACTAGCTTGGGATGGTGTTAGACCTATCATTTAGTTAGAACTATGACCCACTTCCTACATATGCTGAATTGGTGCATGACTTTCTCCAAATGGGTTATAGGCCACCGCTGGGATGACTAGCTCAGTTTCAGAGCAGTGGAATTCCTCATCCGTGGAAGACACTGTTTGGGATTATCAACAAGTGCCTGCCTCCCAAGCATGCTGGTTTTGACAAAGGGAATGGGAACATTCTTCAGCTATTTCTCGGGACTGCTTTCTCTCGAAACTCTATGACATGGCCCAGTTGATATGGAATGACTTGACAGATCAAGTTCATTAGAAGGCTAATAGAAAGTCGAAGAATCTTCCCTATGCTCGATGGTTCTCCCTGCTCATCAGCCACTTAATGGAGGTTCACGAGGAGATTCCACAACTACCTCCGGGTGGTGTGTATACACCACCCAAGTTGCGCTTCTTCCACAATCCGAAGCCCGCTGACCTTCAGCTACAACCGATGCCTATTCCCTTGGAACTACTTCGTCTTGCCGACCCCACGGAAGACGTGTACAGATTGTACTGTCGGGACCATCATCTCACAGAGGCGATGATCAGACCCCCGACAGACTTCAACGTTAGCTCTCAACACGCGACCCTGAGGCTGCCTTGATTGATGAAGTAGCCCAAAAACTCGAAGTGGAGGACTCAACTCAAGGTCTTGACCATGCAATGATTGATGAGGTGGCTCAAGAACTTGCGGTTGAACAGCCCGTCATTGTAGAAGTGCTTCAAGAGCCTATTGAGGAGGTTCAAACAAATGAGGCACCGCTCGAAGCAGAAACGCGGCCAAGTCCAATTCAAGAGGCAACTATGCCTGAATTGAACACTAGCCCATGAGGACGCTGAATGCGAACTAACTCCTCACACGGATACCTCGTCCGAAGCTACGGAGTCTGACGAGGAGGTTCAATTTGTCCGACGGGTTTCTCAACCTCAACTCCCATCCACTGAACCCGTTGACACTACTCTCCCCATGACTACTTCAAACACGACGCCAATCATCACTCCATGTGCTGAGGACCTTTCTTTGCTCAATCTTGAGCCGCAGCACGAATCCCTCGCGTCAACTGAGGCCGGGATTCAAGTTCCAATTACTATCGGCCCAGAACAAGTGTCTGATTCACAAGTTCAATCAGAACTTGTAACAACATCCATAGACATGAATCCTTTGGATTCAACTGGAGGATTGGATGGAAGTCGCAAACCGTCACAACCTCAAGTGACGACGAGCCAACCTAGTGAGACGGTGTTGACTCATGGGTTGTCAACAGGCGACATCAGGCGATATTAGCAAACAGAATTGGATTGTGAATCCTTTCGGATCAATTCAATAAATTTATGTATTAAGCACAATGTTTACAATAGTATTTATACCAAACAAACTTGGTATAAATAACAAGCTAGTCCTAATCTAAGGATAAATTCAATAAAAGCCCCTAATTACGAAGACAGCTAATAAAATCAAAGAACAATTACAAAGTGTATTCTACACTTAGAATTCTTGCCTAGGATCAATCGAGTTGATAATCAGGACCTAACACTTGCACTATTGACGGACATTTAAACATTTTATATTAAGTAAGTGCTGATTGGGTGACTAAAAAACTTATCAATGATTCACTACACTTACACAACTCTTACAAAATTATTGAGCAACTTTGATTCATTAGAAACATTGCAAATATATGAATATACACTACTGATGAAGACCTACACTACTCTTAGAAAATTATTGAGCGACTTCGATTCACTAGAAACATCTCATTTTGCACTACTGACAATGATTTAAGCAATTCATACCAACATGTAAATATTGACCTACTTCAAAATACACGACTGAAAAAACCCATGACTGAAAACTGTATTGGTATTATGACATTTGTTAACAAAAAATATATGGGCAAAAGCCTAAATAGTCCACAATGTTTACCCGGTGAACCAATTTAGTCCCCGATGTTTCGCGGGGACCAATTTAGTCCCCGATGTTATTGAAATGAACCAAATTGATCACTCCGTCAGTCCGAGCGTTAATTTAGACGGCGATGCTATTTGCGACGGCATTAGCGATGGATATTCCGTAGCTAAATGAAAAAGTTTAAAAAAATGATAAATTAAACATTAAAAATGTGGAAAATATCCAAAAAAAAGGAAAAAAATTTCAAAAAATAGAGTAAAATTTAAAAAAAAAAACAAGAGAATATTACTAATAAATTAAATAAAAATAAATAATAATAAAAATAAAATAAAAAACGAAAATTAAAATAAAAAGTGATAAATTAAACATTAAAAATGAGGAAAAATCCAAAAAAGGAAAAAAATTCCAAAAGTACAGTTATAAACTATTACATAAACTATTACATAAACTACTGATAACATTACATAACTAGAGGTGTTAAATCAGTTCGTGGCCCGCGGGCTTAAAAAATTCATCACGGGCTGTGATATTTTTGGCCCGCCGGCTTTGGCGTGGCGGGCCCGCCAGTTATAATTATTGTATATATTAATATATAATATATATTATAAGGGAAATATTTATTAAATTAATACTTAATGATTCATTAATTTTACTATGATATATTTATTAGTAAATACACAATTAATGGACTATTTATACATAATCTATTAAAAATATCATAATTACTTAAAATATTATAAGTAACTTAGAATTTAAAACAAAAATAATAAAAAAAATCAATTTTTGCAAGGTGGGCGGGCCTGGCCCGCCGGCCCTCTATACATTACACTTGATGTAATAACCTAAAAAAATAACGGTTAAATTAGATGTAAGGTATAGTTTTGATAGTTTAGTTAGGATTTATGACCCAATGATG
The DNA here is from genome assembly GCA_027422505.1 of Craterostigma plantagineum. Taxonomy (NCBI): domain Eukaryota; kingdom Viridiplantae; phylum Streptophyta; class Magnoliopsida; order Lamiales; family Linderniaceae; genus Craterostigma; species Craterostigma plantagineum. The sequence continues at coordinate 11,785,766 of JAPQWV010000001.1, forward strand.
TTTAAAATAGGGTTAGGGATCTATTTGAAGTTGGTTTTAAAGTTAAGGACCAATTTGGAAAAAAAGACGTATTTGCCCCTGCCTGTTGCGGAAATTACACAGAGTTGTCATCGCCTTCTTCAACCATGAAGAAGTGGTATAGACTGTACATGAAGTGGCCGTACTGTACACCCATGAAGTGGTACGGCTGAACAGTGGTACTGTAGACCCATGAAGTGGTACGGGTGAACAGTGAAGTGGTACTATAGACTCATGAAGTGGTACCGTTGACCAGAGAAGAACTGGTACGGGAGACCCATGAAGCGGTACTGTTGACACAGAGAAGTGGTACAACATTTTGTAGACACATGAAGTGGTATTGTTGAACGGAGAAGTGGTACAGAAGATTTCTTATGTGTTTCTTGTGCAAATATTTACCCGATTTCTGCAGAAACACTAAAGAATTCTGCTGTACCACTTCTCCGTCCAACAATACCACTTCATGGGTCTACAAAATGCTGTACCACTTCTCTGTGTCAACAGTACCACTCATGTGTCTCTCGTACCAGTTCTTCTCTGGTCAACAGTACCACTTCATGGGTCTACAAATGTTTGTACCACTTCACTATTCACCAGTACCACTTCATGGGTCTACAGTACCACTTCACTGTTCACTCGTACCACTTCATGGGTCTACAGTACCACTTCACTGTTCACCCATACCACTTCATGGGTCTACAGTACCACTTCATGGATCTACAGTACCACTTCCTGTTATGTTGCTCTGGATACCACTTCATGCGTGCTGGATACCACTTCATAACTATTCTTTTATGAGTGTATTTTCGTCCAACAACCTTAATTCTAACTAAAATTCTGAAATGGATCCTTCAAACTAAATAAATTCTGACAGGGGCCTGAATTCTATTTGCAAAAATTATGGGGGGCCTGAATTCAAATCGTCCCAAAAAATAAAGTCACCAACAATGCTATCCGTGCATCGCACGGGCTTGAACTAGTAGTGATCAAAAGTAGTAATCCTGATCTAAATTTGTAAGTTTACCCATCTACAATATATATGTAACATTATTTGACAAAAAGTTCATTTTAGTTGGAGAAAACAACATTATAAATTTCATTACGTGCTTGAACTATATTCGTGTTGAACAATATTTATTATACTTTAAACTTGATTAAAAACGAAAAATTTTAACATTATTATATCTAAAGTCTTTCTCCGTTTATCTACATCAAGTAGTACTACCTTAGTTATCTTCATTTGCTATCTACTTTCCACAGACTACAGCAAAATAATCAGCTGACTAAATTATAATTCCAGTACAACAGATTTGCAGAAGTGTTCACAATGAACCCTTGTTACGGCACAAATTCGCAAGTATTAAATTTGCTATGCTTATAGGTCAACTTTAGAAGGAAGAAAAATAAAGACAAAAAGAAGAACAAATTATTCTTCATATATTTATTATATATATATATATATAACTTTCTTAAATATTACAGACTCTCAAGTACTTGAACGATAAAATATATGTATGAGTATATTCTTTAAAGCTATGAAACTCCGTGAAAACCCAAACTGGTCCCCGATGTTTATCGCATGGACCAATTTACTGCATTTGTTGATTTTGAACCAAGTCCTGCCATTAGATGGTAGTCAATTAGGATGAAAAATCAACACGTATCGACATGCGATTAGTCAGACTTAAAAAATTATAAATTACCATTAAATAAGGGAAAAAATCAAAAAAAAAAAAGAAAAATTCAAATGAAAGAGGAAAAAGTTCAAAAAAGAAAGAGTAAAACAATAACAAATTGAATAAAATAAAATAAAGAAGGATAAAAAATAATAAATTAAAAATCAAATAAAAGTAAAGAGAGAAAAATATCAAATAAATTAAATTAAAATAAAACTAAAAAAAGAACATTAAAATACATTAAAAATAAATAATAAAGAGAGAGAAATTAAAAATAAAAATAATACATAGAAACTAAAAAATAAAAATAAAAATATATTTACTTATTAAAAACTAACAAAAAAGGAAAAATTAAAATAAGGAAAAAAAATGCCACTACAAAGTTTACGCAAAATCCCTGACTCCGCCCCTGCCAAGCTAACGAGGACAAAATGGTCCCAAATCTCGAACCTTTTTTAACAAAAATTCTGGATGATTGCGTCCTCGTTAAATCGGCAGGACGGGGTCGGGAATTCTCGTAAACTTCCAGTGGCTTTTTACCATTATTTTCACTTTCACTTGTTTTTTAGTTTATAATAAATAAAAATTTTACTTTCTTATTTATTATTTTTACTTTCATTCTCTCTTTTTTTGTCTATTTTTTTGGCATTTTTTACATATTTTAATTTATTAATTTTAATATATTCTTTATTCTATACTTATTTTATTTGATTATTTTTAAATATTTTTTATTCTCTTCTTATTTTTATTTTATTTTAATTACTAGTATTTTTTTACTTTTTTGGAATATTTCCTATATTTAATGTTAATTTATGATTTTTTAATCTGCCCATTCGCATGTCGACACATATCAATTTTCCATCCAAATCGATGGCCATCTAACAACAGGATCAAATTTATTCAAAATCGACAACATTAAGAACCAAATTGGTCCACGCTAAAATCATGGACCATATTCGATTTTCTCCCAATTGTTTATAGGTCTTACATGGAGCATTAAGAAGTGTAAAGTTGAATTTCCATTTCCAATATGTGGTACGACAGGAGGCAGTAAATAAAGTTTGAAAAGTACCACTCCAACCTTTACCTATGTGAAAACGAAATTTCAACACGTGCAGGAAAAAATAAAGAAGGAAATGCATGGCTATATAAATGGCACTAATACCACGACATTTCTTGCACAGCAAACATGGATAATCTTAACACATGGATTCTTATAACAGTAATGATAACATGCTCACTCATTTCAAGCACTGATCCACGTTTGGAAAACTACCTAATGGTCAACTGTGCCTAATTTTACCACCCAAACCACCGTTTTTACCACTTTCTTCTTCATCTATTATATTCCCACCGTCTTTTCCTTCACCTTTTACAATACCTATTTGTCCATCTCCACCACCCCCGTCACCACCTCCACCTCCGCCATCTCCTCCGCCACCTTCACCACCACCACCGCCACCTCCTTCGCCATCCCCACTGCCCCCATCTCCTCCTCCGTCGTCTCCACCACCACCATCTCCGCCACCACCTTCACCTCCTCCACCACGACCACCAACACCTCTTCCTCCCTCGCCTCCACCACCTCCACCGTCCCCACCGCCACCATCTCCACCACCACCATCACATCCTCCGCCATCTCCACCACCACCTAAACGGTTTCCACCACCGCCATCTCCGCCACCGCCATCTCCGCCACCGCCATCCCCACCACCACCACAATCACCACCTCCACCATCCCCACCGCCACCACAATCACCACCCCCGCCATCTCCACCACCACCTAAACGGTCCCCACCACCACCATCACCCCCACCGCCTTCCCCACCACCACCACCACCATCACCTCCTCCTCCCTCGCCTCCACCACCTACACCGTCCCCACCACCCCCATCTCCACCACCCCCATCTCCTCTGCCGCCATCTCCACCCCCACCTAAACGATCCCCACCACCGCCATCACCCCCACCACCTTCCCCACCGCCACCTAAACATTCGCCACCACCGCCTTCTCCTCCACCGCCTTCCCCACCACCACCACCATCACCTCCTCCTCCCTCCCCTCCACCGCCACCACCTTCCCCACCACCCCCATCTCCACCACCACTTTCTCCTCCTCCGCCATCTCCACCCCCACCTAAACGGTCGCCACCACCACCATCTCCCCCACCGCCTTCCCCACCGCCACCTAAACGGTCGCCACCACCACCATCTCCCCCACCGCCACCTAAACGGTCGCCACCACCGCCTTCTCCGTCGCCACCACCCCCATCCCCACCACCACCATCTCCTCCTCCGCCATCTCCACCGCCACCCGTTAGGTCCCCACCACCACCATCTCCTCCACCGCCACCACCATCACCCCCACCACCATCCCCTCCACCACCTCCGCCGCCCCCACCACCGCCTTCTGCATCGCCACCTCCCCCATCTCCACCTCCTCCTCCACTATCCCCACCGTCGCCTTCTCCATCACCACCACCACCATCTCCTCCTCCTCCATCCCCACCACCACCAAAACAGTCCGCACCACCACCATCTCCCCCACCGCCCCCGTCCCCACCACCACCATCTCCTCCTCCGTCATCTCCCCCACCACCTCCACCTTCCCCTCCGCCGCCTTCTCCATCGCCACCACCCCCTTCCCCACCACCACCATCTCCTCCTCCGCCATCTCCACCGCCACCCGTTACGTCCCCACCACCACCATCTCCTCCACCGCCACCACCATCACCCCCACCACCATCTCCTCCACCACCTCCGCCGCCCCCACCACCGCCTTCTCCATTGCCACCTCCCCCATCTCCACCTCCTCCTCCACCATCTCCACCGCCGCCTTCTCCATCACCACCACCACCATCTCCTCCTCCTCCATCCCCACCACCACCAAAACAGTCCCCACCACCACCATCTCCCCACCGCCACCACCATCACCTCCTCCGCCATCTCCTCCTCCCTCGCCACCGCCCCCATCCCCACCACCACCATCTCCTCCTCCGTCGTCTCCCCCACCACCTCCGCCTTCCCCTCCGCCGCCTTCTCCGTCGCCACCACCCCCTTCCCCACCACCACCATCTCCTACTCCGTCATCTCCACCACCACCCGTTAGGTCCCCACCACCCCCATCTCCTCCACCGCCACCACCATCACCCCCACCACCATTTCCTCCACCACCTCCGCCGCCCCCACCACCGCCTTCTCCATCGCCACCTCCCCCATCTCCACCACCACTTCCACCTTCCCCACCGCCGCCTTCTCCATCGCAACCACCCCCATCCCCACCACCACCATCTCCTCCTCCGCCATCTCCACCGCCACCTGTTAGGTCCCCACCACCACCATCTCCACCACCGCCACCACCATCACCCCCACCACCATCTCCTCCACCACCTCCGCCACCCCCACCACCGTCTTCTCCATCGCCGCCTCCCCCATCATCACCACCTCCTCCACCATCCCTACCGCCGCCTTCTCCACCCCCACCACCACCATTTCCTCCTCCTCCATCCCCACCACCACCAAAACTGTCCCCACCACCACCATCTCCCCCACCGCCATCCCCACCGCCACCACCATCACCTCCTCCGCCATCTCCTCCTCCCTCGCCACCGCCCCCATCCCCACCACCGCCATCTCCTCCTCCGTCATCTCCCCCACCACCTCCACCTTCCCCTCCGCCGCCTTCTCCGTCGCCACCACCCCATTCCCCACCACCAGCATCTCCTCCTCCGCCATCTCCGCCGCCACCCGTTAGGTCCCCACCACCACCATCTCCTCCACCGCCACCACCATCACCCCCCCCACCATCTCCTCCACCACCTCCGCCCCCCCCACCACCGCCTTCTCCATCGCCACCTCCCCCATCTCCACCACCACCTCCACCTTCCCCACCGCCGCCTTCTCCGTCGCCACCACCCCCATCCCCACCACCACCATCTCCTCCTCCACCATCTCCACCGCCACCTGTTAGGTCCCCACCACCACCATCTCCACCACCGCCACCACCATCACCCCCACCACCATCTCCTCCACCACCTCCGCCGCCCCCACCACCGCCTTCTCCATCGCCGCCTCCCCCATCTCCACCACCTCCTCCACCATCCCCACCGCCGCCTTCTCCATCACCACCACAACCATCTCCTCCTCCTCCATCCCCACCACCACCAAAACAGTCCCCACCACCACCATCTCCCCCACCGCCATCCCCACCGCCACCACCATCACCTCCTCCGCCATCTCCTCCACCCTCGCCACCGCCCCCATCCCCACCACCGCCATCTCCTCCTCCGTCATCTCCCCCACCACCTCCACCTTCCCCTCCGCCGCCTTCTCCGTCACCACCACCCCCTTCCCCTCCGCCGCCTTCTCCGTCACCACCATCCCCTTCCCCACCACCACCATCTCCTCCTCCGCCATCTCCACCGCCACCCGTTAGGTCCCCACCACCTCCTCCACCGTCTCCCGCACCACCTTCTCCACCACCCACATCTCCTCCTCCACCATCTCTATCACCACCACCTGCAAGGTCTCCTCCTCCGCGGTCCCCTCCACCACCTTCCCCGCCACCACCTCTACGATCTCCACCACCACCCCCCGCAAGGTCTCCATCACGAGCCCCTCCAATGGGTGAGGGTGACACTTAATGATTATTATATTATCCAATGTTTGGTATCTTGCGAACCACTACCTATATACTAAAGTATTATGCTATACTAGAAAGGCAATAAAACCATTGGGCTTTCATATCGTGATCTGGACAATGCACTTAAGTTCCGTGATTCTATTCGATAATTAAAGTATTGTATGATTAACATTGCATTTCGTAAACTAGCAACACCTACTTACTTGTACTTGTTCTTGTCATGAAAATTAATCCAATTTTAACGTATCTTGGCCTTTATTTACTTTTTTCCCACAAATATAACTGATTGACGTGGATATCTTCATTGGTATTTCAAGAACAAAGACAAATCAGAAATACTTTAAACTACTTTAAGCCTAGCGAGGTGATGGTTAGCAAGTACTCATACAATAGAAAAATTCAGTGGAAGACATAGATAATGACCACTAATACAAAATAATAAATACGCAAGGAAACGATGGGAGTTGTCAAAACTCGTCGCCCAAGATTGAGGATGTGGAAAAAAATTTGTGGACAATCGCTACAAAATAATCAATTCTAGCGACTACATTTACCGACCAACTCACTAATGGTCGCTAACTATATAAGTAACTGACTACGAAGAAACCCTTTCATAGTCAGCATTCCTGCTACATATTTAGTCGCTAGTAGACAGAGGCAATCGCTAACGTAGTAACATTATCAACCAACAGATCTATAGTCGCTAAAATAGGAATTACCGACTACGATGTCAGAAGCTGATAAAGATGTTGTAGTTGTTGTATCCTTTGTAATCATAGTTACAGACTACAAAATGTTAGTAGGTAATAAATTTGTGACTTAGACCCATTCTAAATCGTCATTTCATTTCACCAAAGAAAACCCAAACCGCTAAATCACCGTTCAACCCTCGCCGTCTATTGCTCGTCGTCTATTGGTCTCGTTGCTCGCACGTCACCTGGCCTCGTTATGGTTCGGAGTGCACACCATCCCATTACCAGGCCTCTTCTTCTAGTCCGGACAGTTGACAATCCATTCTGATATGGGGCTATCCCAATCAACAATATTTGTAAGTGTGGGGGCTCTGGAAGCTTAGTTAGCGGTAGATTGATCGTTATGCGATTTTTTAGGTACACAAGGTGCTTTTAACGAGGGGACGTAAACAGAAAGAACAAAGGGATGTACGTGGTTCGAATCCTATTGGATTCTACGTCCACGGGGCGTTGGGAACTTCCCTCCACTAAGTAATAACACTTTACACACTCAGATAATCCTCACTTTCGCTCCTTAAATGTAAAAAATACGTTTGAGATATCTAGAGAGAAAATACTATGTGAATGCATCTGTAAAAAAGGTGAGAGAGTTGGAAAATATGGCTAAGTCTTCATTTTATAGCAGCTCCCCGCCGTCTGTTTGATGCTATGTTCCAGGATTTCTGGGGGACATACTACCTAGAGGCTGCAGGAAAAGTGCGGACTGCTTGATGGAATGACCCCTGCGACGGCTACAATAAAGTGTTCAGTGATACCCTCCTGTAATGAGATGACACGCGTCCCTGTAATCTTTTCTCCTTCTCTTCTGTTGTCTCTTCGCATTGATACACGAGGGTTCTTCCTCCTTTGCCCGGTCCATGCTTGTGTCCATCAGGTCCCTGCTGATCCTTCTTCCTAGGCTTGTACTTTACTGTGGGCCCTTCTTCTTTACGGGCTTTATTGGGCCTTTCTTTGTTTTTGTTTTTCTCGGCCCAGCTTAGTTGAGTCCACATCACATCATTGCATTCCAGTCTCTTAGCCACTGCTACCAACGAGGTAATTACTTTGCTTTGTGTCACTTTCTGCTTGTTGTGACTGTTGATGAAAGTCGTTGTTCGCAGGCCTCCAATCGTCCCTCTCTCCTATGTCCTCCACGAACTTCCCTCTTTCCTCCTTGTCTACGGCGAGGTATATAATACCCTCTTCCTTAAGAGTTGGCCCTGAACTCGCCGCCTTTGCTTCTTAGGTCCTACGATTAACAACTCTACGATCCTAGGCTAGAATTCATAGTAATTCGATCGTTTAGATACACAATTGAATTCGATCGAAAAACTCAAATGAAGAACAATAGAGAGAATTCGAGTATAGTGAGAAAGTTACAGTTGTTTATCTCTCTAGAAATCAAATTGCAAGCCGTTCGGATCAATTCTCAAAACTTTCTCTATTCAGCTCAATTGATTTACAAGTATTTATACCAAACAAACTTGGTATAAATATCAAACTAGTCCTAATCTAAGGACTACTATACAAAACGCCCCTAATTACAAGGACAACTAATGAAATCAAGCACAATTACAAATAGTATTCTACAATCTCCCCCTTTGTGCTTGATTGCTTCTCCGTGCCGTTTGTCCTCGTCGGGCGTAATATGATCTGTGCAAGCCCAGCGCATGCTCGTAGTTCCTCAGAGTGATCCTAAGCTCCAGTCGCTCCTCGATATCTTCAAGCAATTCCAATAGGAGCGGCCGTTCTCTCACGAACCTGTGGATCCTCAGCATAGTGTCTCTGTTGATTTCTTCCAACCTCTGCTCGATGTTTTTCCTGACGACCTTGAGCGTCCCATCGCAAAACTTATGAATCTCAGTCTTCAGCATCAACCTATTCTTTTTTGCGATTGGATTGTGGTAGGTGATGCCTAGGACTAAGCTGATGTGCACGTGATTGTTGGGAAGCCCTTCGATCTCAGGTCCTTTGTTGAGTGGAGCGGTCATGTTGACCTTCTTCATATTGCTCTCCAGAGCCATCTGAAGGTCGTGTGCGGCATAGTACTTGACTTGGCGCATCATGAACCTGTAGAGCCCATCGAGTCCTTCTTTCTTGATGAAGCCCTGAGGACCTTTGTACTTCTCCACGTACAGCTGATAAAGACGGTACACTTCATCGGCGGGGAGGTACGACAGGTCGCTCTCGTTCAGTTCCTCTCGGGTCCTGTCCACTCTTTCGATGATGTAGTAAGGTGTTGGAAGTCCTCCTTTGGCACAGTATATGCTGAGTAGTTGGCTTATTGGGGAAAGACTCTTATAATGGCTCTTGGCTTGTGTCTTAGTCATCACCAGCCTAACGTCAGAGGTAGGTCATCCTCTTCTGCTGATCCCAGTGAGAGATCCCTCTGAGCTCGAACTCGTTCGGCTTCTTCACTCTGTTCGGAGACCTCCAAATATTCTCACGAACTTCTTCGAGGAAGGGAATTTCAATTTGAATGTTTTCCCATGGCGTGTCGATCCGGACGGTCCCTGGCGTTAGCCTTGGAGAGGGAACCGCCTGTTGAGCTATTAACTCTGGTAGCCTTGGGATAACTCGCTCGTAGTCTTCACCTTCCTGAAGCTCGTCGTCTTCTATGATTACGAGATCTATGGACGCTCGTTGTAGAAAGCGCCGAACGTCGTGAAGCCGTTGTCTTTGATGCTCCTCGGGCATGGAATGGGTCATCCACTGGCCTTCGAATATGTACTTGTCTAGGGCCTCGTGTGGATTGACACCATGTCCAGAGGGTCCCGGTTGGTCTGGAGCGACAGAGGGAGTGGCTTGGGTAGCTGCTAGAGCTACAAGCATCGCAGCGCTTGCTTCTTCTTCCGGAAGCTAGGGGCTTGAGTAGATCGGTGGTGTGGACGAAGGCGTCCTAAGGTGAAAGGATGGTGGGTCGATGTGGGCGATGCGGTGCGTGGTGTGGGCGGTTTGGGTGGTTTGTGTTTAGGCAGGCTCTGGTTGTGCCTGCGAACCAGATTCCACGTGAGTTGGTTGCGGCTCAAGATTGAGCGATGAAGTGCCAGCAACACTTGTCGTTGTGGTCAGCGGAGTATCTGGTGCGACGGTGACGGTTGGAAAGAGAGACTCCAGTTGAATGCTCAGTCTTCTCGGAGTCCTCCTGATCAGACTGATTTCCTCGTCAGACTCTGTGTCGGACGGGGTGGCCGTGTGAGGAGTGAGGTCACGATAGACGTCCTCCAGTGCCTGATCCGTCACGGGTGGAAGAGAGCTTTGCCCCATTTCCGTTTCGGGCTGTGCCTCTTGTTGAAGAACTTCCTCAAAAGTTTCTTCGAGCACGCCAACATGTACGGGCTCTTCCACTTGCAATTCGAGGTCAGGAGCCTCGAGTTCCATTTCCGTAGCCACGAGATCTATCAGCGTATCATCGACGTCGGGCATTGGCTCTTCGACCAATGGTGGCTCCTGAACTAGCTCCTGAGCGACAACATCGATCATCGTGTCGTCAGGGCTTGTTTGGTGTTGTTGCGGTTGGGGAGGGCTCACATGTACATCTGCCGGGGCCCTCTAATCATCTCCTCCGTTAAATTGTGTTCCCGGCAGAATCTCTGATACTCAGCTCCCGCGGGGTCGGCGAGCCTGAGTAAGTTGAGTGAAATCGGCATCGACGGTTGGTCCAGGTCCGTGAGCCGTGGGTTGTGGAAAAACTTAAGCCTTGGCGGCTGGTAGTTTCCACCAGGAGGCAGCCGAGGGATGTTCTCTGCATGTAGCTCCATGAACTCCCTGATGATTACACTGAACCATCGAGCATAGGGCACGTTCTTCGACCTTCGATTCTCCTTTAGCAGAATCTGATCCGCGAGGTCGTTCCAGATCAGCTGTGAGTAGTCATAGTTTCTTGAGAAGGCGAGCCCGTGGAAGATCTTCAAAATATTGCTGTTGCCCTTATCGAATCCTGCGTGCTTGGGCGACAGACACTTATTCACTATTCCGAATAGTGTCTTCCACGGGTGTGGGATTCCGCTGCTCTGGACCTGGGCCAATCTTGTGAGCGACGGTTGGTATCCCATGTGCAGAAAGTCCTGAATCATCTCTGCGTCCGTCGGGAGCGGGTCGTAGTTATTGTTGTGAGGCAAGTCCAGTATCATGCCGAACTGGCTCTTGCTCATGTGAATATGCCGCGTCCCGATTCGGGTCATGAAGGAGAATGTCTCGTCTGCTACGGCGCCTTGTATGCATCCCCAGAACTACTGGAGATAGACCATCGGCACCGATGCGGTGACTGTTAACGCATGCCAGATGGGGTGGCCTCTGAGGATGGATACGATGATCTCGTCCGGGCACCGAAATGTGTCCAGATCGAGCTGAAAGTTCGTATCCTGAACCATCAAGTACAGATTGTGATCGTATATGTCGTTGTATCTTGGGTCCATCTGAAATATAAGATATGTAAAAGTTTATTAGTTCAATTTTATTTTCAGTCAAAATAGGAATAAATGTCATCAAACTATAGTAATATAGCAAATAATAGCATGTTTGATGAATTTTGAATTGAAATCATATGAAATGCATAGTGTATGTTCAATTTCAAAAATCGTGATGGCATGATTGTAATTTCGAATAAAATACTTGTCGCGTGAAAAATCGTTCGAAAATTCGCTAAGTGTTAAATCAGTAAGTCACTGTTCATGCCGAGAAAATTTTCGGTCGATAAAATTGAATTGCAATTTGATTTCCTATACACTGATTTCAATTGAAACTTTTCCGTGTAAAATTTTTCGATCGAGAAATTTTATTAGCGATTTTCGCTATAGAGTAAAAGACTTAGAGAAAAATTTTCTAAGTGTTGAAGTTGAAATCTAGACTGTAGTCGATCAATTTTACGATCGAGAAAAATTCCGTGTAAATCTACGATCGAGAAATTAATTCTCAGGTAAATTTACTATCGAGAAATTTTCCTCAATTGAATAAAATTTTCGATTTGAAATTTGTCGAGCGAAATGTGATTTTCGATTCTAAGCAAAAATTGTCGCTTCAATAGTTTTCGATCGAGAAATTAGTCAACGAAAGACTAAGTCAATCCGTCGAGAAATTTTATGATCGAAAAATTAAGTGTTAAAAACAATTAATTTTTCACTGTTAAAATTTTTGCGACCAAATTGAAATTAAATCGAAAATTCTATTTTGCGATAGTAAGTTTTACGCTCGATAAAATTTGCATCTTAAATTGTCTAGTCAGTGCATAAGTTTTTCGTTCGCTGAAAATTATAATTGGATTTCTCGATGGTAAGTGTAACGATTAAAATCTTTTATTGTGACGACTAAGTCAAAATTTTGCGATCGAAAACTAAATCGACACAAATAGGTTCTCAATTGAATTGGAATTCAATTAAGTCTATTTGTGATCGACAAAGTTCTTCGACAGCTTCAAAACTTCAAAGTACCCAGTTTCATCGAAACTCATTTTATCATCACAGATGGAAATTTTCCAACGATTTACGCTATCTGTTTCATCAAAAACCTCGAATCTGTCTAAATAACAGGCATTTAACTCAGAAAATCCAAGAAGCATGCCTAGATTTAGTGAAACAGTATACGTTTAAATGGTTTTTGAAGAACAGTCGAGAAATCTTAACTAAATATGCGAAAAACTACAGAATGGAAATGCAAATCAAGTTATAACATTCGCAATCGTTAACCGAATCGAATTTCTACCTTAATCAGACGATTTGAAGTGAAAAATTGAAAGATTTTTGAAGGATTGTGTATCGTCTGAGAAAGTTTTGCGAGAGAAAATTTTTGTCGATTAGGTTTTGCGTGAGAAAAAGTTTTTCGACTGACAAAAGTTAACTTTTATTAACTAGCATTAAAATGTTGCTGGGCTTGTGATTTGACACTTTTGCGATATAAGGGATCAGGCCCATAACTATTTGCACACGAAAAATTCGAATTTTTTCGATCGCAAATTGTCGCAGTCAATCAAAATCAATCCCGACACTGTTTACGATCGAGAAACTTTTATTTTGCGAATTAATTCTAAGATTCAGTTTCTCGATGGTATGTTTTCTAAGGAATTTCAGATTGACCCCTATTTCAAAATAAAACCCATTATAAGGCTCCCCCTTAGTAATTAAAATAAACGCAATTAACTCCTTGTATTTTCGTGTAGTAACGTCTAGCTCCCCTGGCAGAAGTTTAAAATTATGTACCACTTAGAGATAAACGTTAGTAATAATGGAGTTAATCATCAATTATTTTTGGCAGTTTTATCTTTGTAATATTTGGTCTTGAGTCTAGCTCCTCTCTTTGAAGTGTCGACGTCTCGCTCTTTAATTTTGAAAGATCTGAAATACTCAGAGAAACGTCAAAAATATTTGGAGCTAATCTACAAGTCTTATGCTTGCTCCCCCTCAAATGATGCACAGGAATTGACTAATTATGCAAGCATATGAAATCAATTCATGTCTCGAGCACACAAATTTACCAAGTAAGCATGTATACATGGTCCCCGAAAACATGTACTTTAAAATTTTGTGTGAGGGTAGAAGCAATGAGAAAGTATCGCATTTAAACAATTCAGTACCAATGCAATGTATAATTGCATTTAGAATGTGCGATTCTCTAAAGAAATTCGCATTTATTCAATTCAACGCATATGAAACATAATATTTGTGGCGCCCCGCCATCTACTAACCGTTCTAACGTTATCTTACGTGACTAGATATATATAAAGTAAACAATATGCGAAAATGCGTATTAAATTTTTTCTTTTATATAAAGGAATTCATTATGTACATGCTCAAAATATCGCTCCAACCCTATATACAAGGGAGGTGTATTAGTGCGAAGCAAAAGAAACCCTAACGCCCGGCCACACAGGTCGCATCCATGTACACACCACCCCCAAAAGTCGCTGGAAGCTTCAAAAGGTAAGCCTTGCCATCAAAAGCGATCACGTACCGTGGTCGCGTGCGCCTACAACACATAAAGTAAGGGGTGAGCTATAAAGCTCAGTAAGTAGGAATATGCAATGTCGTGAACGTGAAAACCCCGCAAAGGCATCCGCGCCAATGCATCCCACACCTCGTAAATCAAACTCAATCTCATATCTCTCAGGGCCCTCGGCTAACTTGCTATGCACCATAAAGAGCTCTAATCCAACATGGATAAACGTGGCAGCGACCTACGCTGGGTAGCCTACGCTAGGTTTCCCTAGGTCGCACCCTCCCAGGTCGTCCCCTCTGCCCTGCGGTAGCCCACGCTGGTAGCCCACGCTGGTTAGCCTACGCTAGGGTCCCCCCCTAGGTCGCTCCTTCCCAGGTCGCACCCTCCAGGTCGCATCCCTCCGCTATCAGGGCATCAGCCCAAATAAAATAAACAGGGCAGAAGCCCAAATAAATATATAATATAATCGACGACGCACCACGCCGTCATGGTGCCATAGAAGTAGCCCTGACTCAACTGCGAGTCGACATCAAATACCTATATCGGCAAATATCATTCGCCCTCAAGCGATAAAACCCCAAGTGCCTCGTGCATGCATATGAATATGCAACGTGAATTAATATCGTAAATATTTATCATGCAGAAGCATGTCAAATAATTCACGTAATAATATAAACACCCAAGCACATAGTCACGTAATTCAAGCACATAAAAAGTTTATGTGTTGTAGTTGAAATTCCCACTTACCTGTCGTCCAAGCTAAATAAATTTACTGCTCCGGGAAATTCCTATTTTTCGACCTTTAAACAAAAGTATTAAGGTATCAGTATAATAACTAAGTTAGACAACTTCTTCGAAATAAATTGGTTTGTCTACACTAATTTGCTCAAAAATATCTTCGGTGTAACATAATATTTTAAAACCCTAAGTCGCCCGATTATTAGTCAAAATTAGGTCAACACCCGATTTTTGTCAAGATTAGGGCTGAGTTTCGGTCGAAACTTGGTGTCGCCAGATTCCAAAATCGTCGAGTTCCATATAAGTTCTCCAATCGGCCGATCCACCTCATAAATTAATATATTACATGACTCGGCGAATCCTAACACCCTCAATTCGCCCGATTCTATAGAGATGAATTTAAATAGTTCGGCGATTTAAAGCTTATTCGCCCGATTGTTTCTTTTTCACTTGGTTAGTTAACTATTTGGATTTTAATCGCTCGATTTGTTTCATTCGACACTCACTTTCGCCGATAGTTCATATAAAATATAAATCGCCCGATTTGTCCAATTAGTTCCTCAACTCACAATTTATCTAGCTCGGCAATTTTTTCCCTGCGATCGAAACTCCTTATGCATGAATTTACTAATATATTCTAATACTTATCATCTTTCCTATTGAAAGTTAATTAACTTCTAAATTCGGCCGATACCTCCTAACAGATTTTAGCAATTTACGCTATCTATAAGTCTAATTAAACTATTATTTCCAATATCCTAGGCGAAAGGTTTATACCAAAGAACATCGAACCAATGCTAAGTTAATTACTCAAAGTTCATCTCAGTAAATACGCCAATTTATACCTTTAATGATTTCATTTAGTTACATGTTAATTTTCATTTCAAAATAACTTCTTCGTTAATTCTCTGACATAACTTAAGCCTATATAAATTTAAACAACCGTATTAGCATGAATTTAAGATCAACAATTAGGGTTTTCAAATTCTTCTCATACCCGAAAGTTATTTCAATGACTTCCCAAAATTCCAACCCTAAGACCTCATATACTCGGCAAGTTATCTTACTATCTGAACATCAAATTATCTGTCCTATGCTCCTTCTATTCTTACGGATTTTCTGATTTAATAATATATGTAACTTGTTAGCTTAACAAAAATTCCAGAAATTAGGGTTTCTTCTACATATTCTACTCGAGAGTTTCCTCTAACTTATATTACTTTGTATAAATATAATAAATATAAAGCTAGAATTTAATTTACATGTTATGAGTAAGATTGTTACTTACCAAATGTTCAAAATCTGCTTTGTTGGTTGCTTAGATGGGTCGAGTTTTTCTCCTGTTCGACTTTGTTTTCTGTTGGGAGTTTATTAAATATTAATCTTTGATCTCCTTTGCTTTCTACTTGTTAGGTTATTAGCTTATGTAGATATTTTTCCCTATACAACCTTTGGTATACTCGATAAGTATTGAGCATGGAAAATAGGGATTGAAGTGACAACTAGGTGAGTAAGCAATTTATTTTTGTATCTTAGGTCAAGGAAACCTTACGTGTCTTCTAATTATTCATTCTATATGTAAGTCATGATTGTTCTAAATTTATGTATCGATGGAATTTTTATTTCCCATGTAACAATCGGTCGATTGTTAATTCTTATTTATTTTATTCTACATGGGATTCGGCCGATTCTATTCTTTAGCTCCTATATCTCGTCGATTTCACATTTATAAGTATTGAAATCGGTCGATTCTTACCAAGCTCGGCGATTGTTAGATGTACTTAAGTATATCTATATGTCGAATCGGTCGATTATATTTCCTATACAAATCATCTATGTTTCTATACTCAAAATCGGTCGACTCTAATTCAGCACACACTATTGCCCGATTTCAACGTCTTACTCGGCGATTTTCCCTATTTTGAACATAGGAATCGGTCGATTCTTAAGCTAGGCGATGAACTCTTTTACATTTAGAAATCGATCGATCCTAACCAAGTTTCAATCGATCAAAACTGATCTTTACTATTTGCATTCGCCGAGATATCTATACTATGTATATGAGTATCATCTAAAATTTCTCTAAGTCCTAACGTCATCTCATAAATCATGTAACCCATAGCATTTGGTCATATAAGCACATATATATCGTAAAACATGTACCATGCAGTCACGTAAGTCATATAATATGCATGCTACTTTATTGGCCAACTTACGTGCGGGACCCGGGTATTACATCCTCCCTCCCTTTAAAGGGATTTCGCCCCCGAAATCAGGCATGGAGAAAAAGCTCAGGGTAGCGATTCCTGATATCATCTTCTCGTTCCCACGTAGCTTCCTCTGTTGACTGATTCTGCCACAGCACTTTCACTAACGGGATTTCCTTATTCCGCAATCGCTTTATTTCGCACATCAAAATTTCTACAGGTCTTTCCTCATAACTCAAGTCGGGCTTGAGCTGTTGGTGAAAACTTTCCTTATTCAACACATGACTGGGATCTGCGACGTATTTTCGTAACATCGATATATGAAAGACGTCGTGAACCTGAGCTAATGATGCTGGTAACTCCAACTGATAAGCTACTTCGCCTACTTTCTTAAGTATCCGGAACGGTCCTATGTATCTCGGGCTCAACTTGCCTTTCTTTCCGAACCGTTTCACGCCTTTCATTGGGGACACTTTCAAAAATACATAGTCATCTATTTGGAACTCCAGTGGTCTACGCTTTTGGTCTGCGTAGCTTTTCTGTCTACTCTGGGCCGTTTTCATCCGTTCTCGTACCTTTGATATTGCTTCCGTCATTTCTTGTACTAGATCAGGGCCTAATATCGCCCGTTCTCCAACTTCATCCCAATGGATTGGAGATCTGCATTTGCGTCCGTATAACGCTTCATAAGGAGCCATTCCAATCGTCGCGTGATAGCTGTTGTTGTAAGAGAATTCGATCAATGGAAGATATCGGCTCCAATTCCCTTTAAAATCGAGTACGCACGCCCTTAACATATCTTCCAATGTCTGGATTGTTCGTTCTGACTGCCCGTCAGTTTGGGGATGATAGGCAGTACTGAAAGAAAGTTTGGTTCCCATTGCCTTCTGCAAGCTCATCCAGAATTTAGAGAGGAACCTCGAATCGCGGTCGGAAATGATCGAAATTGGAACTCCGTGGAGTCGAACTATCTCTTGCACATACAATTCTGCGTATCGTTCCAAGGAGAATGTCGAATTGATCGGCAAAAAGTGGGCAGATTTGGTCAATCGATCAACGATTACCCAAATGGCGTCGTGGCCTTTCACTGTTTTCGGCAAGCCGACGACGAAGTCCATTGTGATGTGATCCCATTTCCACTCAGGTACTGGCAAGGATTGTAACGTCCCTGCCGGTCGTTGGTGTTCTGCTTTTATCTGTTGGCATGTTAAACACTGACTCACGAACGTTGCAATTTCTCTCTTCATTCCTGGCCACCAATAATTATTTCGTAAGTCCCTATACATCTTAGTCGCTCCGGGGTGTATGGAATAGACCGTAGTATGTGCTTCCGTCAGAATAATCTTGCGAAGCTCCGCGTTATTGGGCATGTATAAGCGATTCTTGTAATATAAGCTTCCATTTTCTCGTACTTCAAAATCGGAGGACACTTCTTCTTTTTGCACGTCTTTAATCTTCAAATAGAATTCATCCTTTTCTTGCGCATTCCTGATCTGCTCTATTAATGTAGGTTGGAGGGTTAGTGCCGCCAATTTCACTTCAACTTCGCCCAATTGTACAATTTCCACCTCGAGTTGTTGTAGCTCCGCACTCACAGCTTTTCGGCTTAATGCATCGGCGACCACATTTGCTTTGCCTGGATGGTAATTAATTACGCAGTCATAATCTTTAACAAGCTCTAACCACCGTCGCTGCCTCATATTTAACTCCTTCTGGGTGAAGAAGTACTTCAGACTCTTGTGGTCTGTGTAAATTTCGCATCGTTCGCCGTATAGATAGTGCCTCCAAATCTTCAAAGCAAAGACTACTGCGGCGAGCTCCAAATCATGAGTCGGATAATTCTTTTCATATTCTTTTAACTGTCGGGAAGCATACGCAACCACGTTCCCATTTTGCATTAACACACATCCCAGACCATTTTTCGAAGCATCGCTGTATACTAAAAATCCTCCGGTCCCTGTGGGTATTGTCAGAACTGGGGCCGAGGTGAGTCGTCTTTTTAATTCCTGAAAACTCTGTTCGCACGCGTCGCTCCAGTGAAATGGGGCGTTCTTCTTCGTCAACTTCGTTAATGTTGAGGCGATCTTCGAGAAGTCTTTAATAAATTTTCTGTAATACCCCGCTAGGCCAAGAAAACTGCGTACTTCGGTGACATTGGTTGGTTGGGGCCAATTATTTATAGCTTCGATCTTGCTTGGGTCCACGGAAATTCCTGCTCCCGAGATAACGTGTCCCAAAAATGCGACTTGATTCAGCCAGAACTCGCATTTCTTGAATTTAGCGTATAACTCTTTTTCTCGTAATATCTCAAGGACGATCTTCAAGTGTTGTTTATGCTCCTCCTTTGTCTTAGAATAAATAAGGATGTCATCGATAAATACGATGACAAACTTGTCCAAAAATGGCTTGAACACGCGATTCATCAGGTCCATGAACGCCGCTGGCGCATTAGTCAGCCCAAAAGGCATGACTAAGAACTCGTAGTGTCCATATCTTGTACTGAAAGCCGTCTTCGGGATATCTTCCTCCCGAATCTTCAACTGGTGGTATCCCGACCTTAAATCTATTTTCGAAAATACCGTCGCGCCTTGTAATTGATCAAATAGATCATCAATTCTGGGTAGAGGGTACTTGTTCTTGATTGTGATCTTGTTCAACTCCCTGTAATCGATGCAGAGTCGCATCGATCCATCTTTCTTCTTAACGAATAGAACCGGTGCTCCCCAAGGTGAAAAACTTGGCTGAATGAATCCCTTCTGTAGTAATTCATCCAGTTGCTCCTTCAATTCTTTCAATTCTGCAGGAGCTAATCGATAGGGTGCTTTTGAAATAGGTCCAGCTCCAGGTATTAAGTTTATCGTGAACTGAATTTCACGATCAGGAGGGAGTCCTGGTAAGTCTTCAGGAAAAACATCAGAAAATTCTCGAACCACTGGAATCTCTTCTAATTTCGGAGATTGACTCTCTTCAGATGTCACAGCGAAGACAAAATAGGCTTCGCATCCTGCCTTGATTAAGCGTCTTGCCTTCAATGCTGAAATCTTCGGAATACCTTTGCCTTTAGCCATTCCAGTAAAGACGAACGGTTCACTTTTCTCCAAGCTGAACGTGACTGTCTTGTGGTTACAATCGATCACAGCTCCATATTTAGACAACCAGTCCATTCCTAAGATTACTTCATAATCGTTCATCGGAATGATTATGAGGTCTACTGGTAGTTCTCTATCACTAACTAATACTGGGCAATCTCGTAAGATTAGGCTAGTTCGGGTCGAAGCCCCATGTGGAATGGTTACGTTATACTCACAATCAGATTGCTGAGGTGTAATCCCGAGTCTCGCCATGTATTTAGATGATGCAAATGAATGCGAGGCTCCTGAGTCTATTAATATGCATGTCGGGGTATGGTGTATAAATAAGGTACCTGCTACTACTGACGGGTCGGTCTCTGCTTCCTCAGACGTCATGGTATATACACGAGCTGGTACAGTTGGTGGCCTCGTCTGGCTTGCAGCTTGACTTCCAGAAGTATTCCCCGGGCATTGTTTCGCATAATGCCCTGGCCTTCCGCATCTAAAGCAGTTATTAGTCTGTGGAGGACAGTTACCAAAATGTCGTCTCCCACACCTTGGACAATTTGGTACCGGTGCGGGAAACCTCGGTGGCATCTGATTTGGTTGTTGAGGTGGTCCAGGTCTATTCTGAAAATTGGGCTTTGCGCCCTTCACGAAAAACCGCTTCTTCTGGTTTCCTCCACTCCACTGTGTTCCTTGAACAAATTTTCTCTTTGCCTCTTGTGCGCGAATGATTCTGGTCTCGGCCTGTTCAGCAACTAATGCCCTCTCCGCAACTTGAGCATATGTGGCTCCCTGAAGCCCGGCCATATTTACGTCGCGATATAATTCTGGCTTCAGGCCCTCCAAAAAGCGTTCGATCTTCAGGGCATCTGTGCTAACCATATGAATGGCAAACCTCGACAACTGTTCGAATTTGCGGATGTACTCCGCCACTGTCATCGGCCCCTGGCGAAGATTAATAAACTCATTCATTCTCTGGGCTCGCACTGGAGCAGTAAAGTACTTGCTCCTGAAGAGTTCTTTGAAACGATCCCAGCTCATCGTGATCGGGTCCTCTATGGCCAGGATGGTGTCCCACCAATGGCCTGCGCTTCCCCGCAGTAGAAATGCAGCACATAACACTTTCTCTTCCTCAGGGATGCGACTGTACTGAAACATGCTCTCAAGGGTCCTTAGCCAATCCTCAGCAGACGTGGGGTCGATGGCGTCTTCAAATGTAGGCGGATTGAGTTTACGAAACCTTTCCCCAACGATCTCGATTCTTTCTGCCTGGGAAGGTCCGCTGGTTTGCTGCCCCTCAGTATTTCGTTGTTGGATTAATTCTTGGATTTGGGCAGATTGCTGACGCACTAACTCCGTAAGTTGGAGAATAGCAGCGTCACGATTATCGGTCGATGTTTCGGGTTCTTTACCCCGATCGGAGCTCCCACTGCCTTCACTTCTTGTTCTACCCATCGTAAATATTCCTACCCTGATGTCCCTAAGGCCAATAATTATGCAACACAAAGAATTCACAGTAATATAAAACTTACTAGCAAGGCTGCTTCCACGCTTCTGAGTGTGTGTACATAGACAGTCTACAGAACCTGCAACCGAAGCTCTGATACCACCCTGTGGCGCCCCGCCATCTACTAACCGTTCTAACGTTATCTTACGTGACTAGATATATATAAAGTAAACAATATGCGAAAATGCGTATTAAATTTTTTCTTTTATATAAAGGAATTCATTATGTACATGCTCAAAATATCGCTCCAACCCTATATACAAGGGAGGTGTATTAGTGCGAAGCAAAAGAAACCCTAACGCCCGGCCACACAGGTCGCATCCATGTACACACCACCCCCAAAAGTCGCTGGAAGCTTCAAAAGGTAAGCCTTGCCATCAAAAGCGATCACGTACCGTGGTCGCGTGCGCCTACAACACATAAAGTAAGGGGTGAGCTATAAAGCTCAGTAAGTAGGAATATGCAATGTCGTGAACGTGAAAACCCCGCAAAGGCATCCGCGCCAATGCATCCCACACCTCGTAAATCAAACTCAATCTCATATCTCTCAGGGCCCTCGGCTAACTTGCTATGCACCATAAAGAGCTCTAATCCAACATGGATAAACGTGGCAGCGACCTACGCTGGGTAGCCTACGCTAGGTTTCCCTAGGTCGCACCCTCCCAGGTCGTCCCCTCTGCCCTGCGGTAGCCACGCTGGTAGCCCACGCTGGTTAGCCTACGCTAGGGTCCCCCCCCTAGGTCGCTCCTTCCCCGGTCGCACCCTCCAGGTCGCATCCCTCCGCTATCAGGGCATCAGCCCAAATAAAATAAACAGGGCAGAAGCCCAAATAAATATATAATATAATCGACGACGCACCACGCCGTCATGGTGCCATAGAAGTAGCCCTGACTCAACTGCGAGTCGACATCAAATGCCTATATCGGCAAATATCATTCGCCCTCAAGCGATAAAACCCCAAGTGCCTCGTGCATGCATATGAATATGCAACGTGAATTAATATCGTAAATATTTATCATGCAGAAGCATGTCAAATAATTCACGTAATAATATAAACACCCAAGCACATAGTCACGTAATTCAAGCACATAAAAAGTTTATGTGTTGTAGTTGAAATTCCCACTTACCTGTCGTCCAAGCTAAATAAATTTACTGCTCCGGGAAATTCCTATTTTTCGACCTTTAAACAAAAGTATTAAGGTATCAGTATAATAACTAAGTTAGACAACTTCTTCGAAATAAATTGGTTTGTCTACACTAATTTGCTCAAAAATATCTTCGGTGTAACATAATATTTTAAAACCCTAAGTCGCCCGATTATTAGTCAAAATTAGGTCAACACCCGATTTTTGTCAAGATTAGGGCTGAGTTTCGGTCGAAACTTGGTGTCGCCAGATTCCAAAATCGTCGAGTTCCATATAAGTTCTCCAATCGGCCGATCCACCTCATAAATTAATATATTACATGACTCGGCGAATCCTAACACCCTCAATTCGCCCGATTCTATAGAGATGAATTTAAATAGTTCGGCGATTTAAAGCTTATTCGCCCGATTGTTTCTTTTTCACTTGGTTAGTTAACTATTTGGATTTTAATCGCTCGATTTGTTTCATTCGACACTCACTTTCGCCGATAGTTCATATAAAATATAAATCGCCCGATTTGTCCAATTAGTTCCTCAACTCACAATTTATCTAGCTCGGCAATTTTTTCCCTGCGATCGAAACTCCTTATGCATGAATTTACTAATATATTCTAATACTTATCATCTTTCCTATTGAAAGTTAATTAACTTCTAAATTCGGCCGATACCTCCTAACAGATTTTAGCAATTTACGCTATCTATAAGTCTAATTAAACTATTATTTCCAATATCCTAGGCGAAAGGTTTATACCAAAGAACATCGAACCAATGCTAAGTTAATTACTCAAAGTTCATCTCAGTAAATACGCCAATTTATACCTTTAATGATTTCATTTAGTTACATGTTAATTTTCATTTCAAAATAACTTCTTCGTTAATTCTCTGACATAACTTAAGCCTATATAAATTTAAACAACCGTATTAGCATGAATTTAAGATCAACAATTAGGGTTTTCAAATTCTTCTCATACCCGAAAGTTATTTCAATGACTTCCCAAAATTCCAACCCTAAGACCTCATATACTCGGCAAGTTATCTTACTATCTGAACATCAAATTATCTGTCCTATGCTCCTTCTATTCTTACGGATTTTCTGATTTAATAATATATGTAACTTGTTAGCTTAACAAAAATTCCAGAAATTAGGGTTTCTTCTACATATTCTACTCGAGAGTTTCCTCTAACTTATATTACTTTGTATAAATATAATAAATATAAAGCTAGAATTTAATTTACATGTTATGAGTAAGATTGTTACTTACCAAATGTTCAAAATCTGCTTTGTTGGTTGCTTAGATGGGTCGAGTTTTTCTCCTGTTCGACTTTGTTTTCTGTTGGGAGTTTATTAAATATTAATCTTTGATCTCCTTTGCTTTCTACTTGTTAGGTTATTAGCTTATGTAGATATTTTTCCCTATACAACCTTTGGTATACTCGATAAGTATTGAGCATGGAAAATAGGGATTGAAGTGACAACTAGGTGAGTAAGCAATTTATTTTTGTATCTTAGGTCAAGGAAACCTTACGTGTCTTCTAATTATTCATTCTATATGTAAGTCATGATTGTTCTAAATTTATGTATCGATGGAATTTTTATTTCCCATGTAACAATCGGTCGATTGTTAATTCTTATTTATTTTATTCTACATGGGATTCGGCCGATTCTATTCTTTAGCTCCTATATCTCGTCGATTTCACATTTATAAGTATTGAAATCGGTCGATTCTTACCAAGCTCGGCGATTGTTAGATGTACTTAAGTATATCTATATGTCGAATCGGTCGATTATATTTCCTATACAAATCATCTATGTTTCTATACTCAAAATCGGTCGACTCTAATTCAGCACACACTATTGCCCGATTTCAACGTCTTACTCGGCGATTTTCCCTATTTTGAACATAGGAATCGGTCGATTCTTAAGCTAGGCGATGAACTCTTTTACATTTAGAAATCGATCGATCCTAACCAAGTTTCAATCGATCAAAACTGATCTTTACTATTTGCATTCGCCGAGATATCTATACTATGTATATGAGTATCATCTAAAATTTCTCTAAGTCCTAACGTCATCTCATAAATCATGTAACCCATAGCATTTGGTCATATAAGCACATATATATCGTAAAACATGTACCATGCAGTCACGTAAGTCATATAATATGCATGCTACTTTATTGGCCAACTTACGTGCGGGACCCGGGTATTACAATATTTCATGTCAAAATGTGCGAAATTTATTATTTATTATTTATTTATTATTATATATATATGTATGTATATATATACATGTTTTATTTTATTTATATATATATATATTTCTTTTTTTCTTTTTTTTTAATATGGGGTCAGATTATTTTGCTTCGACCAATCGTCACACCTAAAATTTTACGAGACATTTGAAAGAAGAAAATGCCGTCAATTCATGTCGTCAAACTAAAGTCCTAAGTTCATAGACTGGTCCATTTCGACAACTCTCACCAGGCTCGCTCTTGCTCTCAATTAGCTATATTGGGTTTTTTATATTTTTATCACTCAAGTCAACACAAGCAATTTTTAGTCAATTTACCTGTGATCGAGGCATTTTTTAATCATTTCACCTAAACGAGAGATCGTCTATGTGGAATCAAAGGGTTGTAAGGGTTATAATTTGGCTAGGACTTAGACCGGAAGGAATTTAAAGGAAAGTGAGCTTATCTCTTCATCGTCTTCCAATTCTACGTCCATCTCCTTTTTTTTCGGCGTCTTTCTTATTTTCAATCTTTTCTCCCTCTTTTTCTTTTAAGAACTATCCCTTTTTATGTTATGCTCAAGCTGAAGCTCCGCTTCTCCATGAGGTTCTAGGAGATTATCGTAGGCGAAGTTCTTCTTGTTGGTTCTCGGGCAGATACTGAGCTCCTCTTCTCTTAATCCCTATTGAGGTTTCAGAGATTATCAATTTGGAGAAGTTCTCGGTTATGGAATTCGTACCCGAGGCTGCACTCCTCTTCTCGTTTCCCGATATAAGACCGGATTATCGTTGGAGAAGTTCACTTCGTGGTGCTCCTCTTCCAGCCGTTCTGACGAGCGTACGAGATTATCGTTGGAGAAGTTCACAGCAGGATCCATGCCACTTTCTACAAGGTAGTCGGAAGGCCGGTTCCTTTGGTCTGATTTTTGCGCGTTGAGCAATGCCTTCTTTTGTCATCATCTTACTTTTTCTTTTGTTATCTCCCCCTCCGTTTCTCGTTTTGAACAACCATTCGAAGAGTATAAAGTTCGGTTGAAGGTTGGGAATGGGTTGAAGAAAAGGATGTCGGAGAAGGCTCAAAGTGGATGACTAAGGGCTGACGTGGAGAAATTGATATAAGGCCGAATGAGGAATATCCTAAACTCCCTTATCATTTTCCTAACGATCTAACGCAAGATGAGTATGAAGCCAAGTATCACTAGTTAAGACAAGCAATTGATGTGTGACTCACTCGAGAAATAGATCCAAAGAAAGAAAAAGATAACAAGGCTTGAATCCTCACATATATAGTGGCTTTGTGTTTAGTGGAGCAACCTAATGACCTTTAGACACAAGAATGCGACTTAGACTGACAAAATTAAGCAATTAAATAGATCGCATGTCGGGGTAAAATTCTAAGTGACTTTAGATCAAAGCATCCTAAAGGATTTCGTCATACCCCTTTATATTATATACAGAAATGTATATTATATATATATATATATTTATTTTATTATTTTATTTATTATATAATTTTTTATTTTATCACGCAAGATAAGGACAAATAAGCATAGAAAGCACATAGAATAGAGCATGTGATAGCACAGAAGATCAGGTAATGCACATATTACGGAAGATTCAGCATGCCTAATTTTCCGACAAGGAATTGAAATCGTTTCTCATCCAATGCCTTGGTGAAAATGTCGGCTAGCTGAAATTCCGTGTTCACAAAGTACATCTCTATCATGCCTTTTTCTACGTGATCTTTGATAAAATGATATCTAATGTCTATGTGTTTTGTGCGTGAATGATGAACAGGATTGCAAGTAATGGCGATTGCACTCTGACTATCACTATATATGGGTATATTATTTAGATTGTACCCATAGTCGCGAAGCTGTATTCGCATCCACAGCATCTGTGAGCAACAGCTGGCGGCAGCTACGTATTCTGCTTCGGCCGTCGAAGTTGACACACAGTTCTGCTTTTTGGATGACCAGCAAACCAGCTTTTCGCCTAAAAATTGAGCGCCATCGGACGTGCTTTTCCTGTCCATTCGGCAACCTGCATAGTCAGCGTCAGTGTAGCCGATAAGTTTAAAATTCGTACCCTTTGGATACCATAGGCCAAAGGTAGAGGTGCCCTTAAGGTAGCGTAGAATTCTTTTGACCGCGAGCATATGGGATTCTTTGGGATTGGCTTGAAAACGGGCACACAAGCACGTGGCAAACATGATGTCCGGCCGGCTCGAAGTAAGGTAGAGAAGAGATCCAATGATACTGCGATACAGCGTGATGTCGACCGACTTGCCAGAGGGATCGGCATCCAACTTGCAGCTTGGTGACATAGGAGTGCTGAGAGCCTTGCTCTGGTCTTGATGAAATTTCTTCAGAATATCCTTGATGTATTTTGTCTGGCTGATGAAAATCCATCGTTGAGCTGCCTGACTTGGAGTCCTAAGAAAAATTGCATCTCTCCCATGTGACTCATCTCGAATTTGCTCTTCATGAGATCTCCAAACTTCTTACAGAGCCGAGGATTTGTTGATCCGAAGATGATGTCGTCGACGTATACTTGGACGACCATCAGATCTTTGTCATGCCATTTAATGAAGAGGGTTGTGTCTATCGTTCCTCGTATGAATCCAGACTTCACGAGGAAATCACTCAAGACATCGTACCAAGCATGTGGGGCTTGTTTTAGTCCATAGAGAGCTTCGTCCAAGCGATAGACATGATCGGGATGTTCTTGATCAACGAAACCTTCCGGCTGAGCGACGTAGACTTCTTCTTTTAACACGCCGTTGAGAAATGCGGTTTTAACATCCATCTGATAGACTTTGAAGTCTTTGTGAGCCGCATAAGCCAGCAGAAGGCGGATAGCTTCGATACGGGCAACAGGAGCATAAGTCTCGCCGTAGTCAGTGCCTTCCTGTTGATTGTATCCCTTAGCAACTAGCCTTGCTTTGTTCCGGATCACTTCACCATCTTCATTTTTCTTGTTCTTGAAAACCCATTTAGTTCCGACCACTGTTTTCCCATGTAGACGGGGTACCAAGGTCCACACTTGAAGACGTTCGAATTGATTGATTTCCTCTTGCATTGCAATTGTCCAATCCGGGTCTCGAAGTGCGTCTGCTACTTTGGTAGGCTCGTTTTGGCTCAGGAAGCAACTGAAAAGACTGTGTTGACGACGTGTCCTCACACCAACCGAGGGATCGCCAATTATCTGATCAACCGAGTGGCCTCTCGTCCACTTGCGCTCATGAGGCAAGGCTGAAGTCGATGCGTTAGCCATATGTGGATCTAGATTGCCTATAGTCTCAGATTGATCATTTGTCTGAGGAAGTTCCAATACTGCACTTGGATTGATCGTCTAAGATGATACTTCCTCGATGACCACTGTAGGTTCTTCGGTGTTCTGTGGCAATTCTGAATCGGGTGGGGTAGAGGTGTGAGATGAACTCGGTACGTCGGTCTCGTTCGGTAGATAATCCATTGTTGGTGTAGGCGTGTATGACTGATATACCGGTTCGAAGAGAGAATCCAAGTCGTATATTGCAAGTCTCGTTGCTTCGTCTGACACTGATCCTGAAGTTGTTCCCATCTTCTGTTGGTTTTGTGCCAACACACCAGTGATTACGGGTTCTGAAATGTTGTCTTCAGAAGCCAACGGGTTAGGCACGGGTCCTGGAGTGAATTGACCAGAAGCCTTATCTGCCACTTCGTGGAAAGTGACATTATAGCTTTCCTTAATAGTTCGGTTGGACTTGATGTATACTCGGTACGCTTTTGACGTTGAAGAATACCCGACAAATGTAGCTTCGAATGCTTTAGGGTTGAACTTTGCACGTTGCTCTCGGTCGTTCGCCACAAAGCACTTGCACCCGAAGACTTTAAGGAAAGAGATATTGGGCACTCTATTATTCGCAATCTCGTACGGAGTCTTGTTGAGTCGTTTGTGAACCACCGTCCTGTTTTGAGTAAAACAAGCGGTATTGACTGCTTCAGCCCATAGAAAGTGTGGAAGTCCCGATTGGATCAGCATTGTACGAGCGGCTTCCACTAGTGTTCGATTTTCCCTTTCAACGACCCCATTTTGTTGAGGTGTTTTGGCGGCTAAAAATTGTTGACTTATTCCAAGTTTCTGATAAAACTCACTGAGGTGATTGTTCTTGAACTCAGTGCCGTTGTCTGTTCGAACAACTTGAATAGTCTGTTGCAGCAGATTTTGAGTTGTGTTCACAAAATTGATAATCAAGTCACCAGTCTCATATTTCGTTCGGAGGAACTTTGTCCACATATAGCGAGAATAGTCATCCACAATCACTAGGACATACTTTCTTCCATTGATACTCTGAGTCTGCATCGGACCACAGAGATCCATGTGAATTAGTTCCAATGGTCGAGAAGTAGATGCAATTTGCTTGACGTGATGAGATGCTCGCTTCATTTTTCCTAATTGACATGCCGAACAGTGATGCTCCCTTTGTAGTTGTATAGTTGGAAGACTGTGAACCAACTTTTTCGTAGAAAGACGTTGGAGAGCTTTCATATTCAGATGAGACAGTCGTTGATGCCATAAGTTGTTCCTCTGTAAATCAGTCTGAGAAATGAGGCATACAGCTGTCGAGGGCCGCACAGACGTCAGGTTGATCGTGTAAAGATTGGATCTCCGAAGTCCTTGAAGGAGTTCTGTGTCCTGACTATCCACAATTCTGCACCGGTCAGCATGGAAGACCACCTGGAAGGCTTTGTCACAGAATTGGCCTATGCTGAACAAGTTATGGCGGAGGCCTTAGACGTACGAACATCTTTGATGGTCAGATTCTTCAGAATGATATCCCCAAGTCCTAGAATCGGGGCTGAATCGTTGTTCCTAAATCTGACTTTGCCGTTTGGTCGGTCTTTGTAGTTGCTCAGCAGCTCTTGACTACCAGTCATGTGTGTGGAGCAATCAGAGTCGAGGTACCACACATGATGGATCTGCAAAAGCAAATTAGAGAGCTTTAGGTACCCACTTAAACATGGGTCCTCTCGGATTAGCAGATTTAGTCTTGGGTTCAGATATGACTCCTAAATCTATTTTTGGAAGAGTCTTAATAACCCATTGCACTTTTGAAAAAGTGGGTTTGGGTTTTGCCTCTATAGGAGACTTGGCCCTTTTGGCTTTTGTCGTCCTAGGCGGAGATTTAGGAACCCATTTGGGTTGAACCTTACAGGGAAGGTTAATTTCAGCACGTACAAATGCTTTGGAGGGTTTGACTGAGGAAAAGATCTTTTCTTGTGATAGTCTCCTAAGGTGCTGGGAGGATTTAATTTCTACGGGATACCTTAGGTGAGTGCATTCATGTACGGCGCCATAAGCTTTCTTTATGGCTGGATCTTGTTTCCTACGAGTCTTCCTTGTGGCATTTGTTTCAGAATTATTAATTTTTGACGTAGAGCATATTTCGAAGTTGGTGCTTCTAAAGGTGATCGGCTGAAGTGAATAAGTAGAAGCAATTATCTTAAAAGTGGAAATAGCTCTTTTATTTCTACGAGTGTCTTTTATTGTAACAGAAGGATTAGCATGCTCAGAAACATTTAAATCTAATGGCTCCTTCTTTATCTTAGGGCTAGACACTCTCGCCTTTGTTTTTAGTGCTGACGCTACGCTCCCTATAGACGTAGGTAAAGTGAAATTAGTCATAGCACTCTTAACCGAATTATGTTTACAAAATTTATCTTTTAAAGGCGATTTTTCATTTTTCACGCTTTTTGTAATAGCGTGAGAGGTAGTTTGGGGGGACGAGGAAGCCTTGAGATTTACCATCTCCTTAAAGAATTTTTTCTTTTCAGCTTCGAAATTCTCTCGTTCTTTTTCTAACTTTGCCTGTGACTCCTCTATCTGTTTTATGATAGGAGGTTTGTAGAGAGAATTTTTATAATTAATGGCTTTAACTTCCTCGTGGTGTGTTTGAGAATCAGGAGGTAGAATTTGAACTAAATTGCAGACAGGTGTTAGAGTTTCTTTCCTATTTTTGTCCCATTCATTTAGTTCTTTGTAGTCAAAGGGGATTTCTGGACCATGTGGACCTTGTCTAATGGATGAATCGAAAGTATTTGCATAAGACGATTCAGTAAAATTTCTAAGAGAGGTTATTCCCAAGCGCATGTGTTTAACATCATATATTTCTTTCTTTTGTAAAACACACGGGTTAGTGAAACCTATGCCTTCTATAGGATTATAGAACTCTATATCCTTGGGCTTGTTCAAAAATATCGTATGCTCGGACTGTCCCCTACGCGTAACTATATCGTCCAATTTCTTTACTTTGGCATATAGTTTCTTGCGTTCCTCACCTAGGAGAGCGTAATTATTTTCCATGGTTAGTTTCGCGGCTTGACAGGCTTCGAAATCCTTACTAAGTTCACTAATCTTAGCATTCGATGTTTCTAATTGAGCTTCTAAGTTAGTGATCTTAGAGGTAGCTTCGGTTATCCTACAATTTAAAATGGCTTTCTCGTTGAGATTTCTAACCAAGCAATTGTAGTTATTTGCTAGCCTATCTTCTAATTCCTTAATCTTTTTGCTCTGTTGTCCTAGTTGAGGTTGACTAGTCTCTCTAGACTGGAGGCTCTTAGTAAGTTCATCTATTTTTGCACTAGAGCTCCTAAGTTCTTGTTCGAGACTATCAATCTTCTCCTGAGCTCTCTCAAGTTCGTTCTCTACTTCCTTTATACTTTTCTGCTCACGTTTCATGTTAGCATATTGCTTTTGATATGATTCTAACATGGTCAATAATGTGGAAGGAGTGATTACCTCATTTGAAGACGTGGATGCATTGTCGTCGCCCGTAGGAGTGGATGTTTCGGCGTCCAATTCGTTGTCGAGACGGGCCATGAGAGCTAAGTTCTCTTCTTCGGAGCTCGACGTGTCCTCGAGCCATTGTCCTGTTCGGCCATGAGAGCTACTCCAGCTTCTTTCTGTTTTGTCAATTGAAGCTTCCTGGAGTAGTACTTTGCATCTCTTTTCTTTGGAAGAGTGCATTCTCTGGCGAAGTGACCTGCTTTGCCACAGTTAAAACATTTGTTAGTCTCTTTGGGATTCTTGACCTCGGAACTCTCCGGAGCGCGTTCTTTGTTCTTGGAGCTTGTAGTCCGAAGTCTATTGGCTGAGGTTGAAGACTTCTTCTTGAAGTACTTCTTGCTCATCATTTGTCCAATGAGAGCTAACTGTTTTCCAAGGGTTTCATGTTCGGCTCGATGTCGGAGTCCGATTCCTCTTCTGACTCTGATGATGAAGGTGGCCTAACGATCTTATCATTTCTTGATCTAGTGCTCCTCTTCTCCGAGACTAAGGCAACTGTGTCATCGATTTGTTTGCCTTTCTGCTCTTTGGTGATCTCGCGTATATCCTCCTCGTGCTGAGTGAGATTGTCGAACACGGCATGGACATCCAACTCCTTTAGATCTTTGTTTTGTCGTATTTGAGTGGATATTTTCTTCCATTCCGTGGGCAGAGAAGATAGAAATCTTATGTTTGTCTCCATATTTGTCTTCGTTATTTCTATCTTCCTCATTTCATTGAGAAGAGTGAGGTATCGTTGGTAGATCTCGTTTAGGCTCTCCTCCGGTTTTGCTTTGAATGAGTCGTAAGCAGTGAGAATGTTTGCCTTCTTGGCCTTTATGCCAACTTCCGTCCTTTGCATCATCCTATGCAGCTCATCCCACATCCCTTTAGCCGATGAAAGGCTGTCGATTTGTCTGTATATATCGTTAGGGATGCCCTGCATAAGGGTATTCATGGCTACTAGATCAGCCTTAGCTCTAGCTCTTTCCTCCA
Organism: Craterostigma plantagineum; assembly: GCA_027422505.1. Taxonomy (NCBI): domain Eukaryota; kingdom Viridiplantae; phylum Streptophyta; class Magnoliopsida; order Lamiales; family Linderniaceae; genus Craterostigma; species Craterostigma plantagineum. Next base: position 11,818,472 of record JAPQWV010000001.1, read on the forward strand.
GTGAGTATTCTCTAGGATCCTTTAGTCGCCTAGAAGCTGGGATTGCTGGAGTAGCTGTTTCGTCCCCGGGTACATGAACCCAGAACTGTGCTGGTCCCTCTTCAAGGTACTTCAGTAGATTCTCGGCTTGATCCTTTAGAGCAATGGAATTCAGAAATCGGCTTCTCCACACTGTGTATTCGCCTCTTTGCAAGATCGGCGGATGGTTGTCATTTCCGAGTGAGTAAGCATCCATGTTTGTATTGTAGTTGAGTTGTTGAAGGATCTTCGTTAATTGTTTTGAAGGTTGAAGATGATGTAATGTGCTTCACAAGTGACAAAATTCGTTAGTAGCGTTTGATTCGAAAATTAGATCGAGAATTATTTTCGATTCAATCTTTAAAGTTTGATCGAAATTAATTCTGTCGAGATAGAGTGTACTGTGTACTGTTTTCGTGCGAGAAATTTTGTCAGCGAGATAAATTGGTCAAAATCATTCGGTCGCGAAAAATTTCTTGATCGTGAATTTATTTCGATCGTAAAGAAACAGTACGTTAGTAAGTTTCTCGACAAGTCAAAATAAATCTGTTGACTAGAAAAGTTTCTCGCGTGTAAATGATTTTCGCCTGGTCAAACGTTAAAAGGTTTGACCGAAAAAGTTTTTCGAGTGAAAGTTTTTACGCATGCAAAGTCAAAATAAGTCTCTCTCGAAAAAGTTTTTCGCTGTATAATGCTCGAGAAATATTTCTAACTAAAATCGTTTCTGCTGATGATGATTCTAGTACTGACTTCGTATTCTGACCGAGAAAAATTCTCGCGCTAGGTTTATCGATCGAGAAACTAATTCGATCGCAAAACTTAGCGAGAAAAATTGAGCAACCGAGAAAAATTCACAGAATACGATTAACACTAATTCGAGCAAAAACAAAGAATTAGATAGTGAAATTTGAGGCAATTGCTCGCAATTAAGTACTAATAACGCACGAACAAGCAATTAAGCACGTTATGAAGCAAAATATATCGAATTTGATCAAAATCAGAACATGTTCTTCATGTTCTTCGCAAACAGTGACACGCAGAAGCAATTCAATCCTAGAAATCGAAGTTTAAACTGCTACAGAACTGATCGCAATGATGATCTATCACTTAAACAAGCACAGAAACACCAAATTCAAGTCAATTAAGCACAGAATTAAGCTATTGGATCGAAAACAGATTTCGCGCCAAACTGTTCTTCGATGAACAGTGAACAGAATTAAATTTTCGATCCAATTCTAACAATTTTCGATTCAAAACAGAACGAATCTGCTCTGATACCAATTGTTAGGTCCTACGATTTACAACTCTACGATCCTAGGCTAGAATTCATAGTAATTCGATCGTTTAGATACACAATTGAATTCGATCGAAAAACTCAAATGAAGAACAATAGAGAGAATCCGAGTAGAGTGAGAAAGTTACAGTTGTTTATCTCTCTAGAAATCGAATTGCAAGCCTTTTGGATCAATTCTCAAAACTTCCTCTATTCAGCTCAATTGATTTACAAGTATTTATACCAAACAAACTTGGTATAAATATCAAACTAGTCCTAGTCTAAGGACTACTATACAAAACGGCCCTAATTACAAGGACAACTAATGAAATCAAGCACAATTACAGATAGTATTCTACATTGCTAGATAATCAGCCTTGTGGTTTTCCTCCCTGAGGACCTGCACAATCTCACAATAATCGAAAGTTTTCGTTAGCCCTTCAACTTTCTTACCATATTCAACCATCTTTTCATCTCTCGGTTCGTAGTTCCCTCTCACTTGCTGTACCACCAACTCTGAGTCTGAGAACAGAGTGATGTCTCGGGCTCCCAGCTCCTTCGCGATTCGCAAGCCATGGATGAGGGCTTCGTATTCTGACTCGTTGTTTGAGGCCTGAAAGTGGAACGTGATGGCGAAACGGAGCTCCTCTCCCTCCGGGTTGATGATTAGGACCCCAGCTCCCGATCTTTGAGAAGTGGCGGACCCGTCTACATATACTTTCCACTGGCGTTTTGGAGGTCCCTTAGTGGTCTCAAGGACAAAGTCTGAGAGGGCTTGGGCCTTTATGGCTGTCATTCGCTCGAATTCCACGTCATACTCCCCTAGTTCGATGGCCCATTTCACCATCCTCCCTGATAGATCTGGCCTATCTAATGTCTGCTTCAGCGGGAAGTTAGTCCGCACGTTTAGCTTGTGCGACAAGAAATATGGCCGAAGTCGGCGGGCGGAGGTCATTACTGCTAGAGCAGCCTTCTCAACCTCGGAGTACCTAGTTTCAGCGTCCAGCAACACCTTACTTACAAAGTAGATGGGCCTCTAGGAGGTCCCTTCTTCCTTTAACATGACGGAGCTTACTGCGTGGTCTCCTATGGAGAAATATAGTACCAACACATCCCCCATCAAGGGCTTAGTTAAGAGGGGCGTGTTGTGGAGGTACTCCTTCAGTTCTTCAAAGGCTTGCTGGCATTCCTTGGTCCACTCGAATTGCTTGTTCTTTGGTAGCACCCTGAAGAAAGGTAGGCTCCTCTTTGCCGAGTGGGAGATGAATCGACTAAGTGCCGCCAACCGCCCCGTGAGCCTCTGGACTTCCTTTACACCCTGGGGAGGTTGCATCTCCAAAATAGCTTTTACTTTCGTGAGGTTGACCTCAATGCCTCGCTTGGTCACCATATAACCAAGGAACTTCCCCGATCTTACTCCGAATGCGCATTTTTCAGGGTTGAGCTTCATGCCGCTCCCTCTAATTGCTTCGAACGCCTCTTCCAGGTCCCTAGTATGATCGGTGAGGTGTATGGACTTTACGAGCATATCATCCACGTACACCTCCATGTTCCGGCCTAGTTGCTACTTGAAGATCTTATCCACCATCCGTTGGTATGTGGCTCCCGCATTTTTAAGTCCAAAGGGCATTCGGATATATCATTATGTTCCCCCTGGTGTTACAAAACAAACTTTGTCAAAGTCATTTGAATCCAGACTTAACTGGTGATAGCCCTGGTAGGCATCCATCATGCTAAGGACCTCACACCCAGAAGTAGAGTCGACGAGCTGGTCTATTCTGGGCAGCGGGTAATGATCCTTAGGACAGGCATTGTTGAGGTCCCTAAAGTCGATGCACATCCTCCATTGCCCATTTCCCTTTTTCACCAGGACAGCATTAGCCAACCAGGTGGGGAACTGGATCTCCTGGATGTGGCCCGCTTGGAGTAATTTGTCGACCTCCTCCTTCAGGATCTGTGCTCTCTCAGCCCCGCATAATCGGAGCCTCTGCTTAACGGGCTTAGTACCAGGCAAGACATTTAGGTGATGTCTGGTTATGTCAGGGCGGATCCCAGTAATATCCTTTGGCAAAAACGCGAACAAAATCCGCGTTCCTCTGCAGGCACCCTACTAGCTCCTTTGTGGCTTGTTCCCCTAAGTGTGTCCCTATTTTGGTAGTCCTTCCCGGTTGGTCGGGGTACAGCTCTACGTTGACTAGCTCCTCATCCGATTCAGGCTGCAAGCTCGTAGGTCCCCCTCCTTTGATCTTGACCCTCTTGTCCCGACCACTTCCCTCTCTGATAACCTTCTTTTCCTTAGTCACCGCCTTGACTTCATTGGCGTAGCATCGGCGGGAGCTCTGCTGGTCCCCCAAGATCTCCCCGACGTGTTCCCCCACTGGGAACTTTTTCAAGTGATAAGTAGAGGGGATTGCTCTGAATTCGTTGATGGCGGGTCATCCCAGAATGACATTATAAGAGGAGGTGATGTCGACCACAAGGAAGTTGATCATTTTTACAACCCGAACTGGATCTCTTCCCATTCCGACGGGCAACGTTATTTCTCCCATGGGATGTATCCCAGGTCCCCTAAATTCGTATAAGGCGGTGGAAACTGGCCGTAGCTCCGTTCCCAGGTCCATTTTTTTGAAACAGTCTAGGAATATAATGTCGGCCGAGCTTCCCCCGTCTATGAAGACTCGGGACACATCGTATCCAGTGATATCAGTTGTGATGACCAAGGCATTGTTGTGCGGCCTAGTGATGTGCGCTTCGTCCTCCGGTCCAAACTACACGTTTGCGACGGCCTCCGTATGCCCTATTAATCCCCATGGTCGGAGTTCCCCCGTTGTCCTAGCATAAGACTTCCTGGCTCGGTTGGAATCTCCGCCACTGGGACCTCCGATAATAATCAGGATGGGGGCCCTGGGCGGTCCTGGGGGACTTTTTGCTTACTGGCGGGGGCAACGGCCTACCCTTGTTCGGCATAGGTCCCCCTCTTCCCTTTCGTTCTTTCGGGGGCTCAGGTCCCTACTTCACGAACTCCTTCAAGTGTCCTGCCTGTATAAGCCTCTCTATCTCATCCTTCAAATGATAACAATTGTTAGTATGGTGCCCGTATTCATTATGAAAACGACAATATAAGTTAGAATAGGGTCTAGGAGGTCCTGAAGATCCGGCAAGGGGGCTTCCTCAAGGCAGGATGTCGCCCCGCTACTGCTAGAACCTCTTCCGGGTTAGCACGCAGCGGAGTGAACCTTCGCGTGGCTCTGGATGGAGATCCCCAAGGTTCTTTGTGGGGCAGTCGCAAGGGTGGCCTCCCTTGTCCTTGGTTCTTCACTGCTCCTTCCTTTTTTGGCGTGGTTATCTGTTTCTCCTCCTGCGCTTTGGCCATCTTACTTTCCTCCAAATTGATGTACTTGTCTGCTCTCAGTAGTAGGTCTTCGAAAGTCGGCGGTGGTCTTTTGGAGAGGGATGCGAAGAAATCTCCGTCTCGGAGCCCCTTTATCAGGGCACTAACTTTGACAGAGGGCGTAGCTGTTGGTACCTCCAAAGCGGCGATGTTGAACCTGCTTATGTAAGCTCGGAGACTTTCGTTTTCCCCTGTCGCACTTGGAAGAGCGACATATCGGACTTAGGCTGCTTTCTAGCACTGGCGAACTGGGTGATGAATATCAACTGGAATTCCTCAAAAGATTTGATGGATCCGGGCGCTAGTTGGCTAAACCATTGCTGGGCCGCCCTCACCAAGGTAGTTAGGAACACCCTACATTTGACCCCATCCGAGAAATCGTGAAACAGGATGGTGTATTGAAAACGTAGGACGTGCTCCACAGGGTCTGGCGTCCCATCGTACTCGTATGGCAGCTGTTTGAAGTTAGATGAAACCTCCCCCACCAGTCCTTCTCCTATCCTTGGCGGCATGGTCCTACTTCTGACACCATCTGTTACTTGCCTGAGGTCCGCAAGTTGATCTCGCAGCTCCTTCTCCTTTTTGGTCCAATCTTCCTCCCTTCCATCTGGGAGCAGCGTGACTTTTTTCCTTCTCTTGGAGCTCCCTACCTCTTTAACCTGGTCCGGGGCCTTACTGACAGATTCGTCGGAGATCCGCGTGGGGGTCTTAACGCCCTTCTCTGACTGACCCGCCCTATTTTGCTCCTCATCCTTCCCCCGAACCCGTTCCGCAGCTCCCCCATGTCCCTCAGGATGCTTGGGGACTTTGCTCCCTTCCTCGACTCATTCTCAGATTCGGATAATCGCCTGCTGTGTTTAGCGGGTGTCGCCTGGGGTTGTGGCTGTGTCTCGTTTTCCCCCGTTACTTCTGTGAATCGACCGTCCACTCGCTCGATCTCGACACGTGGCTGGGCCTTTTTTCGTTGTCTCCGTTTTTTCCTTCTCTCGGCCAAGGTGCTGTTGATAGTGTTGCGCACCAAGAGGTCCAACTGTGCGGCGGTCAGGGTGATCGGCATTTCCGGCGGTATTACACCAGGACTAAGTGCCGGGGTGGCGGCGTGTCCTACTGGATCGCCCTCCGCGACCTCCTCAAACTGTGGTCCAGGTTTTTTGGTATGGAGGAATCTCCCTCCATCAGCGCCTTCGTGCTCCTTGTTTTGTCCCTATAACACAGAATAGAAACAAAACACACAAGAATTTTTTTTCAACGCAACCTCGTACCTTGCTTAATAACTTTCTCACGCCTTTAACTCCGATTTCTCACAGACGGCGCCATTTGATATGGGGCTATCCCAATCAATAATATTTGTAAGTGTGGGGGCTCTGGAAGCTTAGTTAGCAGTAGATTGATCGTTATGCGATTTTTTAGGTACACAAGGTGCTTTTAACGAGGGGACGTAAATAGAAGAACAAAGGGATGTACGTGGTTCGAATCCTATTGGATTCTACGTCCACGGGGCGCTGGGAACTTCCTTTCACTAAGTAATAACACTTTACACACTCAGATAATCCTCACTTTTGCTCCTTAAATGTAGAAAATACGCTTGAGATATCTAGAGAGAAAATACTATGTGAATGCTTCTGTAAAAAAGGTGAGAGAGTTGGAAAATATGGCTAAGTCTTCATTTTATAGCAGCACCCCGCCGTCTGTTTGATGCTATGTTCCAGGATTTCCTGGGAACGTACTACCAAGAGCTGCAGGAAAAGTGAGGATTGCTTGATGGAATGACCCCTGCGACGGCTACAATGAAGTGTTCAGTGATACCCTCCTGTAATGAGATAACACGCATCCCTGTAATCTTTTCTCCTTCTCTTTTGTTGTCTCTTCGCATTGATACACGAGGGTTCTTCCTCCTTTGCCCGGTCCATGCTTGTGTCCATCAGGTCCCTGCTGATCCTTCTTCCTAGGCTTGTACTTTACTGTGGGCCCTTCTTCTTTATGGGCTTTATTGGGCCTTTCTTTGTTTTTGTTTTTCTCGGCCCAGCTTAGTTGAGCCCACATCACATTCATTGCATCCCAGTCTCTTAGCCACTGCTACCAACGAGGTAATTACTTTGCTTTGTGTCACTTTTTGCTTGTTGTGACTGTTGATGAAAGTCGTTGTTCGCTGCCTATTCGCCCGGTTCTTTCCTTTTGGCCATCAGGTCGTTATCTGGTCCCCTTGCTTGCTGCCCTTTTTCGATGTATGTTATATATCGTTGTTTCTCGTTAAATCACTCACCCTCTGATGTCTTTATTCCAGTTTCTTCGAGTATATTTTGTTTCTTTTAGTTCAATTAGTCTCGTACGATATGGTTTGTAGTTGATAAATTAATGTTAGATGTTGTCTATCTACAAATTCCGAGTTTTAGACGTATGCTACATTTTGTTTATTGGGCAGTATCCTAATGAATTTGCACAGATAATCGATATAAGATAAAATGAGAAAAAAAATTATTTAAAGCCGGAATGTGTGGATGGGGTGAAACAATTCGTTAAATCTCTGAATCAAAGTAATTTCATGGGAAAGTTGGTTCCTTCCAAATTATGATGCCTAGGATAACTAGGGTGAAAATTATGACGTTGCGTAGCTCGTCAAGATAGGTGTAGAACATTAGGTTTTCTAAAATGAAAGTAGATGGTTATGGTGGAACCCATCAGAACTACTTTTACGAGCACTCGACATCAATCGAGTTATGGGTAGTAAAATGACTATTTAACCATTGCTTCTAGAGTCAACCCTAAATGCAAGTACAACACGTGACTTAGAGCTGTCAATGCATGAACCTTCTTGATAAATTATTTGTTACCCACCTATAATGTTATGGTTGACATTTTAATAAGACGGTAGACCTAGTGAAGGACTTTGAATGCCTTGCCTGAGGTTTCTGGAGGTTATACTAGGTTCCAAAACGTACCTGGCATGGGTAACGCGTCGAACCTCTTCTTTGAGACACCTTCAGAGCCATCCCTATCGAGCGCCAATAGCTACATGCCTTCTCAGAGTGTTCAAGTGCAGGAGGAGTTGAAGGCGACCCGAGCAGAGCTCGGAGCGTTGAAGAAGAACTACACTGAGGTCAGTCAGTCATGTGCCGCTGCGGCGTCCCTGAACAAAAATGTTCGTCGCCACGATGACTTCCCAGATGGCGGTAGCTCCGGCCACGGCATGGCGTAGTCTAGTCACGTTCGGTTTATTACGTTCGATGTATTTGACCTTTAAACGTCTTTATTTCTAGTGGATTCTGGGCTATTTGGATTTCCTAACATGTTTTCTTAATAGATATAATTTAATAATTAAATAGCGAAACAAAAAAAAATCCTTAATAGCGACTACAATAGTGGTCGCTAAATTCGTCGCCATAGAAGGTACGTAGTAGGCGTGGCATGGCACATTCCGACTAATTTTAGTCGGTCAGTAGTCGGAAATTAGCAACTACTTATTAGACCCAAGATTAGTCGCTACTTAGCGACTACGATGTAATAGTTACTTAGTCGCAAATTGGCGACTACAACGCATAGTCCATGTAGTCAGAAGTGGCGACTGACTAGCGACCACGCCTGGTTTAGCGACAATCGATATAACGACTACATATTGCTGTCGATATTTCAGTCGCTAGGCTTTTTACTACATTTCGGACTTTAGCGACTAGGATTCGTAGTCGGCAAACAACATTTTTTTGTAGTGTTGTTAGTACATTGACTGCTGTAATAATGGGTGTATTTTCGATTAGAAAGATGGCGAGAACGACAATTCTTTTTGTCGTTATCAAGAGCCTGGATATCAGTACCCACCAGGACTTGAGTTTCTAAGAAAAGGTTGATCTAATTTCCCTTAACATCAAGATTGCAGTGATTGTATGCCATCAAAAATGTGTCGGAGAATATGTTTTCACATTACGAGAATTATAGAGATGATGGAGTGATGAGTCATCCTTGTCATAGACCCACAAAATGTACGTTTAGGGCTTTGCTTTGATGGACTTGCACCGCACAGTATGAGCGGCAGTCAATACTCTTGTTAGTTGGTCCATTCTAACCCCGTATAGTCTTTCTCCCTACATGTGTACGAAAATATAGGTTATGTTTTTAAGGTCCAGGACGTCACAACAAATTTGGATATATATTTGCATCCTTTGATTGACAACTTAATCAACTTTGGGATTTTGGCGAAACGACCTACGATGGTTCTCGTAAAGAAACATTTCGTTACGTTTGCCGCTCTTTTGTAGATGATTAGCGACATTCCAAAATACTGTATTCTATGCAGTTGGCGAACATCACTGTAGACAATAAAAATTAATTGTATTATTGTGATATAATAAATTCATTCCAAGAAATAAGATAAAGTAGTTTAATTAAATTGCTATTTATTGAGATTTATTGATAAATCAAAAGTTAATATATATTTAATTTAATTAATAAATTATTATCACATATGATAATATATATTCCTTTTATACGAATTATGATAATATGTGTAGATATTTGTTAAATAAGTAACGAAATCGAATCAAATATTATGAAATCGACAAATATTGAGAGAATCAAGCCAGATATGGAAGATTGCAAATCAAATCAGGATCAAACCATATATGGATGGAATCAACCTAAATATGGACAAGATCAACCCAGAGATTATATTTCATAGTTATGAATTCCCTATGCCTATAAATACGGGGCTTCGGAAGTTCAATAACACAAGTCAGAGGACAACAGCGAAGCGAAACTTCGAGAGGCGATATAAGACTTTTAAATCGTAGTCCAAATATGGAAATCGAATACAAATCTTAGTTAGACGATATAAGTCTTTCTGTTAAAAGCATTCAATTCTTTCAAAGTTGTTCGTATTTGGATCGGGATTCAAAGGCCAAATAGTGCAAAACTTCATTAAAGATATAACCCTTTCAGTGAAAAAGCATTCATTTTTTTCGAAGTTGTTGGTGTTTGGATCATACTTCAAAGGCGAAATAGTTCGAAACTTCTTTAGACAATATAAGTCTTCTGTGAAAAGCATTCAATTCTTTCGAAGCTGTTCGTATTCGTATCAGAATTCATAGGCAAACGATGCGAAGCTTCGTTAGACGATATAAGTATTTTTGTTAAAAGCATTATTCTTTCGAAGCTGTCGTAACCGGATTAGAATTGAAAGGGGAAACAGTCCGAAGCTTCGTTAGAAGCATTCAATTCTTTCTATTCGTATTTGAACCATAGCTCAAAACGTCCGATAATCCCCAAGCCCAAAGTGTTAACTCATCGATCTTTACGGCTTCGAGCTCTTCAGGTCAAAGCAATTAGCATTGTAACTCAAAGTATGTTAAAGTTGACTAACGGGTCTCAACTGACAAGTCACCAAGTTGAGTTGGACGAAAATGATACGACTTACCATTGTGAAAATAAAGATGCCAAGAGCAAGTACTCGACGTCTTCTCCTCGCTCAGCTTCAAGCAATTCTTCTGCGGAAAGCGAAGCACATGTCACGATGACGAATGCCACGGTAGAAGAGCAAATTGCAAGTCTAACTAGAGCAATTGCAGGGCTAACGAAACAAGCTCAAGAACAAGACGCTCAGATTGCAAAATTAGCTAACAAAGCAACAATGCTGATAACAGTCATGCTTTTGAAAGGGAAGAAGAAGTTTCTGCCGATTCTAAAAACGAAGAATGAAGAGAAGTCGATAAGGCCTCGGGAAGTTTCCTAGATCCCAATGACGGAATGATTCATATTAGCCAGCTAAAGGAGTTCATCATAGGGACGATGAAAGACCGAGGTTCCAAGTCATCATCGACGTATTCTAAATCATATACTTCAAGAATCAACAACTTTAATATGCAGATAACAACCTCCAAAATTTCAGTACTTTGATGGATAAAGGATCTGAAGCAGCATGTGGCTCACTTCGTCGAGACATGCAATGATGCAGGGATTTATGGCGATCACCTGGTCAAACAATTTGTCCGTTCACTGAAGGGCAATGCTTTTTACTGGTGTATCGACTTGGAAGTAGTTTTGATAGATAGTTGGGATAAATGGAACATGAATTGCTCAATTGCTTCTACAGCACTCGATGCATAGTTAGCATGGTCGAGCTCACTAGTGCTCGCCAGTGGAAAGATGAACATGTCATTGACTGCAACAATCGATGTAGGAACCTAAATTAACTGCATGGTAGGCTATCAGAAGTTTCAAGAATTGAAATGTCCATTCAAGGGATGATGGGGGGACTACAATACATCCTGCAAGGGATTAGGCCTGTAACCTTTGAAAAACTGGCAACTCGTGCTCATGATATGGAATTTAGTCTGGCCACAAGTGGGGCAGATGGAGCACCTATACATGACGTTCCTAAATTCGGGGGGCGAATGAATTTCGAGAAAGGGGGCAAATCTTTTGCAAAAGCTCAAACTAAAGAGTCTATGGCAATAAATGTCACACCACTCAAGCCTCGAGGAAGAGAAAATGGCAAGAAAGGCATGGTAGAATATGCTCTGCCAGAACTAAAAGAAAGAAAATTAACGTTTAGAGAGCTTCAAGCGAAAGAATATACATTCCTAGATTCAGAAGTATCAAGAATCTTTGATGAGCTGGTACAAGAAAATCTCATCGATCTCCATGAATGTAGCGGCTAGATGTAACAAGACAAACAAATTATCATAATTATTGGAAATCGGTATGATCAGGTTGGAATTAATAATTGGAAAATATGACGTCAACTGCGTTGTTCCATGTAATATCCTACACAAATAATGGCAAGTTCTTAAAATGATATTATACATAAAGAAATAAGAAAAAAAAAGAGAATAAAAAAGGAAAAAATAGAAGAAAAACGCTCCTTAACGTACGAGCCTAAACTGCATGTTGCTCCTTAACGTACGAGCCTAAGCTGCATGTTTTTCCTTAACGTACGAGCCTAAACTGCATCTTACTTCTTGACATACAAGTCTAAACTACATGTTACTCCTGGGCTACACGAGTCTAAACTGTGAAAAGCAAACATCAAAGATAAACGCATATGTCTAAATTGCTAACTTATTCCACATAGTTCAGTGTGGCTAAACAGCGGATACTCCTGGCCCAAATGAGTATAAATTGTGCTCGGCACCACAAAAAAAATTTGAACTAAGAGAAATGACTTGAAACACTAAAAGGGTATTGGGCAGCTTGGACATCGTCTAAGTTCATGTTAGGAATATGCGCTCGAATGCTATACGAGGATTAGATTGTATGGGGCATTATATTATTAATCATTCGACCTTTTGAGTAATATGATATTTTCATGTGTTTAATGAAAGGCATTGTTCGTTTATTGGATATAAGAGTTCTTTACTTAGCATCCGGTAAAGCAATAAATGAACAAATCCTAATGTGTTCGAGTTGAGTCACTGTTCTCGATGGGCACGAGAGAGGAAGGCACCAGTGGACTCTTAACCTCGAACATAAAAAGTCCATAAGCCTGAGGCTCCAGTTGGGTGCAGGATAATCGATCACGGGTTATTTGTCGATGACCTATCGTGTGCTGATATCCCGCTTGGAAGCGGAGGTCATGACTTGTGATACGAATCGAATCAAGGGATTGAATCGTTTCATGGACTCTGACTCAGGGGTCGTACGGTCGAACATGGCTTATTACTCAAGGAGTGTCAATGACCGACGACGACACTATGGTAGTCTACGTATCGAAAGGGGCTTTGACGGAGTTGACTTTGAAGTCTCGACTGTCACTGGTTGCCCTCGACCGATTTGCTGTTGCATGGGCCAGCGGGCCAGATGCGGTCTTCATGACGATTTGTGATTACCGGGCTTAGACCGCCGAGTACGGATTCACAGTCTCACAAGTGATCGAGATAAGTGTCCTATGAGGACGGTGACGGGAAATTACAAAATCCTTGGCCAAGGTATTGAACTAACTCATGTTAGACATGGAGGGTAGTTTGGTAAGTTGCCTCGTCTCCGTTTTATCATAGAATCGAGTTTAGTGAGTTTGACATAGACCATGGGTCTCACTCGATTGGGACACAGCTGAAGGGTTTATACGTATTACTATAATCTATAGTAAGGTTCTGGAATAAAGACTGGGTCAAAATTTGCACTCGAATCGGGTTACGATCCAGTACTGCGGGATTGGCTAGGTAACTACCGGATTCTTGGATTCCTCCCTTGCTGATTGAGTCGAACCTAGAGAGTCGGGCTTAAAAGGGATTATCAACGTGTACTGATAAGGAGAGAAAGTGTTTTGGGCCTTAACGGGCCTTGGGCCGTCGGGCCACGCCTTAGTGGGCCTCAGGCCGTTTAGTGGACCGAAGTCGGACTTCGTAAGAAACTAACTTTAAGACTTGGGCTTGGCCAGATGCTTAAAAGGCTTTAGGGTAAAATTGGACTTCAACCCTAAGCTAAATTTCGAAATATACCTTGGGAAATAATTTCGAAAATTAAATATAAATATGAGAATAATATATTTGGAATATTATTTATTTTAAGTAGAAATTTCGAAATTAATCTGGGATTAAGTTTCGAATTTTAAATCATATTTAAAGATACTTAGTTTGATTTATTGACAGCGGCACACATTCAGAATAGATGTCCTACAAAGTCTGTCGATCGTATTCCGTATCAGATATGGACAGGACGAAGACCGAGCTTGAATCACATTAGAGTTTGGGGTTGCCCCACATTCGTGAAAAAGCTCAAGACAGATAAACTGGAATCAAAGGCTGTGAAAGGATGTTTTGTCGGGGATCCTGAGGATTCCATGGGGTACCAGTTTTACTTCCACGACGATCAGACAATCGTTGTAGCCCTTCAGGCTCACTTTCTCGAACCAGAGTTCGTTCGAGAAGGTGGAGCGGGTTGCGAAGTAACTCTTGGAGAGTCGTCAGAAGCGCTTTCACAGACTCCAGTGTCGGTTGACACCGTAGAGCAGTCCCAGACGCAACCTAAGTTGCGCAGGTCGGGTAGAGTATCTCGCCAGCCTGAGAGATTAGGGATGGTCCACATCGAGCACGAGGTTGCTGCATGGAAGGGACGTCGGAGACGATCCCACTACCTATGACCCGGCAATCATGGATAAAGATTCGAAGAAATGGCTTATAGCAATGCAAGCCGAAATGATTCATATGCACAGACAACTGGTTGAGACGTACGGAGCTGGGCTCATAACAAAAGGTTTTAGTCAAACTTAGGGCATTGACTTTGAGGAAAACCTTTCACCACGTGCAACGATGAAATCGATTATAACCATGCTTGTGATAGAAGCACACTGTAAGTGTGAGGTGTGGCAGACGGATGTGGAAACCTAGTTCCTAAACAAATACCTCAAGGAGGGAATATATGTGGAACAGCCCAATGGTTTTACATCGCAAGGAGATGCTCATAATGTGTGCAAATTAATACGAGCCTAAAATTCTGGAACCTTCGGTTTTGATGAAGTAAAAGACTACGGATTCATAAGGAACGAAGATCCTTGCGTCGACAAGAAAAGCAGTGGGAGTTAGATATAATTCCTCGTAGTACTTGGATGACGTCCTTTGGACATGAAATGATATCGGGATGCTCCCAATGGTGAAAGTGTGGCTTTCGACCGAATTCTCCATGAAAGACTTGGGAGAAGCTACTTACATCTTGGGTATCCGGATATGATGTTGGTCTGTGGTAATGGAGAATTGGAAGTGGAAGGGTATACAGATTCGGATTTCCAGTTTGACGTGGACGACCAAAAATCCACTTCAGGATTCGTCTTTATGCTCAACGATGGAACAGTGTCTTGGAAAAGTTCCAAACAGAGCACTACTGCAGAATCCACCTGCGAAGCAGAGTACATAGCGGCCTCAAAGGCAGCTAAGTACCTTCGATTGTGGGAAGAAGATATAATACCCCGAAATTTGTGAACGTGTTAATCTATGAAATTATGTGCTTACGTAACTGCATATTACGTGTTTATTTAATCATGTGCTATTGTGAAAGTCTAACTTAATAGAAATTGAGTTGAGACTTATAAATAATTCAGTAAGTTTCGGTAGGAGCTAGTTGCAAAGGAATTGAGGGTTTCGACTTATACAATTAAATAGAATTCGAAGGAGGTAGGATCAGATTTGCTAAGATACTATTTTAGTAATGTTATAAGAATGATTGTTTAAAGAATCGGATTCAGAGTTATCCTATAACTCGAATTAAGACTTAAGAATTTTATATAAGGTAAGATATTTTCGTTAGAGGCTAATTATTAGAATATAAGAAATTAAATCATAAGGCTTCTTAAAAAGGTGGAGTATGAAAACTTAACCGATGGGTAACTATTTCAGTAATATTATAACGAAAGTTACTTAGAATAGGATAAGTATTAATAGAATAAATGTTGATGTCATTTGTTAAGTTGAATACGCCAACTAAGAGATAAGAATGGAATGAAAAGTCAATTATATTAATTTAGTTAAAAACCATTGAATCGTCTAAGTAATAAAGAGGAGAAATTTTCAAACCAGGAACGAACTGAAGAAGCTTGCAAATAAAGAAGCTTGGAGTAGGTATATTCTTAACCTAATTCCATGTTTTATTTGCTAACATGACCTAAGAATTATTGAGCTCCAAAAATCTTATACGATTAGGGTCTGTTCAAGTGGAGTTAACGAGGGTTTCTGAAATAATTAGTTAGAGCTCATACCAAACCGTGGGGTAGATATAATTTTCTTACTATAACTTCACATCTTATTTCATATAATAGGTTTTAAGGATTATCAAGTTCGAACAGTTATATGAGAATACGGTTTTTAATATTTTTAGGGGTTTTAATGTCTTTAAAATGTTTAAAGTTCTTATGAATAGTATACTGTTCTTGGGAAAAATAATTTTTGATCGAAAAGTTTAATAGTTCTAAATGTTAACAGTGCTTTGAGG
Organism: Craterostigma plantagineum; assembly: GCA_027422505.1. Classification (NCBI taxonomy): domain Eukaryota; kingdom Viridiplantae; phylum Streptophyta; class Magnoliopsida; order Lamiales; family Linderniaceae; genus Craterostigma; species Craterostigma plantagineum. The sequence continues at coordinate 11,834,062 of JAPQWV010000001.1, forward strand.
TCGTGAAATATTATTTCGAACTGTAGCCGCGAACTATTAGGGAGGTGAATGTCACGAATTCTAAGGCTCTGTTTGGTTCACGGATTTTGACGTGGAAAAGAAAAGGAAAAGTGGAATGGTACGACACGTGAAGCGTAATGTACAATGATTCAATGTGTGACCACACTTTTCTTTTCTTTTCCGCATCGAATTTCGCGGACCAAACGCACCCTAAGGGTTTCAAATGGGTTAATTCGCGAAGCATGGGAATATAGTATCATGAAGGTTGGCGAATTGAGAAAAAAGCATGCGAGACCATTGAGAATTTGGCGAATTGTATGTGACGTAAGAAACTTCACGAATTGATATAGGGCATCAAAGGTCACGAATTGAGCAGCTAAAGGAATAAAATAATATTATTTCTACATAAACATTTCACGCATTGAGTAATGTGAGGAATAGTGAATCTATCATGGGAGGTTTACAAAGCTTAAAAGAATAAAATAATATTAATAGCCACATAGGGCTTCACGTGAGAGGTTAGAATTAATAATTATAGACCTAGTGAACTATATGTCATGCTACGAATTTCACGAATTCATTTCACGAATTGTGAGATTTAACAAGGAAATTCACGAACCTAAATAAGTCACGAACTGTCCAAGCTTACGAAGGGAGGACTTCGCCAATTGGGAAGTCAATTCACGAGTTTGACTTAACTCAGCCAATTCTTTTAAATGACTATTTATCTAATACAGTTCCAAACCTGATGTTTCAATAGTTAGGAAATACGAAAACTAGATAGTCGAATAATTTAGACAGTATAGCAAATTCAAAAGTATACTGACATTGTAATTTTATGCTTAAGGCCAGGAGCTAAGAATTTCACGGGAATATTAGCAAATAATCTACGGACGACAGGTAGGTGAAATCCACCTACGACACGTAAACGTTTATGTGAATTATTATGTACTTTGATGACTATATGTTTATGTGAATTCAGTGAATTATGAATGGGCGAATATGTGTTTATGTGATTTATAATTGTTGCACGTCATGCGTACATTATTTATATCGTACATGCATGTCACATCATATGTACGTTATTTGCACTACACGTGCATATCACGTCAGGGGGAGGTCGAGCACCGTATAAAACGGTGATGTTTTATTATGTCGATGAGCGGGGTGTCGATGTGAGGGAATTTGAGATGTGAGATGAGTTGGCGGGGAGACGGGCGTGAGCGACTCGTCTACTCAAAATCTGAGGTGCAAACCGTTGAGGCGGAAAACCGTTGAGGCGGGAGATGGGGGTGAGCCACTCATCTACTCAGATATTGAGGTGCAAACCGTCCTAGGTCATAGTTGAGTGAGATGGGAGACGGGCGTGAGCGACTCGTCTACTCATGTGCGTGAGCGACATCTGAGGTGCAAACCATCTTAGAGTGTAGACGGCGGGAGACGGGCGTGAGCGACTCCTCTACTCAGGGCCGGAGGTGCAAAACCGTTGAGGCGGGAGACGGGGGTGAGCCACTCGTCTACTCTGGTACTGAGGTGCAAAACCGTCGGGATTAGCGGGAGACGGAGGTGAGCCACTCGTCTACTCGGGTGCGTGAGCGACACCTGAGGTGCAAACCGTTGATCTTGTAGGATTAGGCGTGGGGTCTATGTGTGAGTTGAGACGGAGTAGGTTGAGATAGAAAGGGGAGAGTCGAGTGTGCATATTGTGAGGTGTATGGGATGGGATCGAGGGCACGTTGCATACATGCATATTTCACCTACTGAGCATGGGCTCAGGGTTTTACGTGTTGTAGGTACCGAGCCCGGCGCTGGTGCGCGTCGCGGCTGAGGCGGGCTGACGGCGGTGCTCCACGGACTTTTGAGGGCGGAGCTGTACATGCATGCGACCTGTGGAGCGATTAGTGTTTTGAACGTTTTGGACATTTTGGGGGCTACGGCCCGTGTATAGTGATGACGCTGTAGACGGCTATTAGTCATAATATATTTTATTTAGGAAAAAGTTTTTTTTAGACGGGTCTTCCGCGACTTACGTTGCGAAAATTCGCCACTAATTAAGATTAGAAAGTGAGGGTCGCCACAGAAGTAGCCAAGGAAAGCTCCTCGCAGCTCGTCCCAAGTAGTGAAGGTGATAATAGCTCCAACCACTCCTTTGCTTTGTCTTTGAGAGAAAATGGAAATAGCATAAGCTTGACGTGTCATTTGGAACTCCATTAATCTTGATAGTGTCCGTAATTGTCAGAAACGCCTTTATGTGTTTGTACGGATCATCTTCAGACCTTCCTTCGAATTGGGCCGTCTGAAATATCATTTGAAGCCACGAATGCTTCAACTCGAAGTTGTTGCTCTCGAAAGGTGGTATCACGATTGCTGATTCCGTACCACCAAGTGTGTCATGCTTGAGCAAATCTTGCAGTGATTGCTCCTCGTTATTAACTTCTTGATCTGCCATCTCCTTTGGTGTCCCTGAACTATCAACTGACGTATCAATGTGAGAAGTGCCTGCCGTGTCCTGAGAACCTTCTGTTGTGTCTTGAGAATAATCAACTAGCTGAAATGAATCGTCGGACGAAGAACTTCTAATTACTTCCTGCCTTAGTCTTCATCGCAACGTACGCTCAAAATCCGGAGATGCTTCAATGAGTGGATACGATGGATGATTTCGGGTCATTCACCATAAAAGTACACCTTGAAGAAATCAACGAATTCAGTTAGTTAATTAACAAGTCACAACCGGAAGAATAATCGCAAATCAAAGAAATTATGATAAACTAGAATAAAGTGACAAAAAAGTGAGTGGCTAAATTACCGAACTCAGGTTTTCCTAATATCAAACTATTCCCCGGCAACGGCGCCAAAAACTTGATCGACACGTGGTGTACTGATATTAAGTGCAGGTGTGACAAGTGATAATTAAAACGAATACGTGTTTACTATCACCGACGTGCGATAGGCAGTGGACCTATCGTTTGTAGCGTGGTAAAATGAATAAACGAGTATCGAACACGAGGAATAAACTTGATTACTAGTATTGACCTATCGACTCTATATCTAGCCTAAATAGAATGACGGGGTTTGTTTTTGCTACGAACCAATTTAACAGAGCAACCTAATGGGATAGAAGACTAAAGCACAACTAGAAATGATACGAGTGAGTTAATATGACAAAAATGTGCTCGGGATTTGAATCCCGCTAGGTGTTGTCGGCTAAGGCTACGAAATATCGCTCTTACGTGAATATCGACTAAATCGTAGTAATTTTCCTACCCACTCACGGAATTGTTGTCGCCCTAAACGTTCGTGGGGATCTGAGATTAGCAATTACCAAACGGCGAGGATCGAGTATTTGCTTTCGCCCTATACTCGAATCCTAACGTCTATGAACGGCCTAATCGTTATCTAGCTGTCGCCCTAAACGATGTACCATACATTCACATCAACACATAGACATATTGAGGCAAAGAAACAAGTTCGTAGAAAAATAAATAGTCCAAATACACGTGTTCACGATTATCCTTACGCCTTAACTACGACATAACCTAACGTTCATCTATTCCCAAACACATAAGAGAATTAGCTACTCATATTAGACAACACAACAACGAGTTTCAATGGTAAAGAGGGTAGAGAACTCATAAATCTTCCATAAGAAGTGAGCAGGGCGTTTTTGAGGTGGAGCTCACGTTTCTCGATCAAATGGGTGTGACTGCGTTGTTGGATCATCTCTTGAGCCTCTCCGATTCAAGGAGCGGCTTCTAGGGTTCTTTTTCCTCTTCTTTCCTCTCTTTTCGGCTATATCCAGGTTAGGGTTGAGTTCTGAGAAGAACTCCCCTTTTATTCTTCGAATTTGGGCCTTAACCCTGAATTTTGGAACGTTCACGGCCACTTAACGGGCCTTCACGGCCGTGAAACATATAATTTAGGCTGATTTCCGTCTTTGTTAAACCCTTCACGGCCTCGTGCACACGTAGTCACGGCCGTGACATAAGCTTAAACCCTAAAACTTGACTTTCTGCCGCAAGTCATGGCCTCTTGCATGCGGAGTCACGGCGTGATATCTGATAAGTTCAATTACCTTCGCTTCAGTGAATGTCACGGCCTAGTGCATGGTAGTTCACGGCCGTGACGAAGATCTACCTCGAGTCACGGTCATGTGCAAGAGGATTCACGGCCGTGACACTTCAGGTCTTTTCCATCTTAAGCTCTCTGTCCGTGTTCATGGCTTATTGCATGAGGACTCACGGCCGTGACAAGGACCAGTGTCGAGTTGCTTACTTTCTTCCGCAAGTCATGGGCATCTGCAAAACAAGTCACAGCCGTGACGTTTAACAGGGCTTGATCTTTCCCTCTCTGTCGCCTTTCACGGCATAGGATCATTCACAGCCATGAACGATTTCTGGAAGCTTCAAACTCGATCCTTTTTGCGTCGTTTTTTCTCATTTTGGTTCCTTTTCGCCCGATAACCATTCGAAGGCCCTACAATATTTAAATGGGTGTAAATAGAGCCAAGAAGTGCATGGAATGACCAAAATACCCTATTATGACCCCAAATAAATACAACAGTAAACGTATTAAAATATATTTATCAAAGGTCCTAAAGCGATATAACATGGACAACTCTAAGAAAGGGTTCCTGCTTATGCGACATGGGATTCACCTTTACAAGGCTATGAGCCCTCAAAGTGAGTTGGAGCGGAAAGAGATGAATGGAATCCCCTATGCATCCGTAGTGGGTAGCTTGACGTACGCGATGCTTTGCACGCGACCTGATTTGGCGCACGCTGTGAGCATAGTCAGTCGGTTTCAGGCTGACCCTGGTAAGGAACATTGGACAGCAGTCAAGATTATCCTCAAGTACCTCAGACGGACTAAGGATATGATGCTGGTCTGTGGTAATAGAGAATTGGAAGTGGAAGGGTATACGGATTCGGATTTCCAGTTTGACGTGGACGACCAAAAATCCACTTCAGGATTCGTCTTTACGCTCAACGGTGGAACAGTGTCTGGAAAAAGTTCCAAACAGAGCACTACTGCAGAATCCACCTGCGAAGCAGAGTACATAGCGGCCTCAGAGGCAACTAAGGAAGGTGTTTGGATGAGAAAGTTCTAGGAAGAACTTGGTGTCATTTCTGTAGCAGATAGGCCATTGCCATTGTGGTGTGACAGTACTGGCGCTATTGCTCAGGCGAAAGAACCGAGATCTCACAGCAGGTCCAAACATATAGAAAAAAAGTACCACGTGTTACGTGGATTCGTTGAGAATGGCTACATAGCCGATCAGAGGATTGCGCCCCGCCAAAGCGTGAGCGACCCATAGTCACCATTAGCCTTTCTTACAGGCAACGCTTGTTAGACATCTCGAGGAGAAAGGTATTAGATACCTTAGCGTATGGTATTGAGTGCAAGTGGGAGATTGTTAGGAATATGCCTCGAATGCTATACGAGGATTAGATTGTATAGGGCATTAGATTATTTATCGTTCGACCTTTTGAGTAATAAGATATTTTCGTGTGTTTCACGAAAGGCATTGTTCGTTTATTGGATATAAGAGTTCTTTACTTAGCATCCGGTGAAGCAATAAATGAACAAATCCAAATGTGTCGAGTTGAGTCACTGTTCTCGATCAGCATGAGAGATGAAGGCACCAGTGGACTCTTAACCTCGAACATTAAAAGTCCGTAAGCCTGAGGCTCCAGTTGGGTGCTGGATAATCGATCACGGCTTATTTGTTGATGACCTATCGTGTGCCGATATCCCGCTTGGAAGCGGAGGTCATGACTTGTGATACGAATCGAATCAAGGGATCGAATCGTATCATGGACTCTGACTCAGGGGTCGTACGATCGAACATGGATTATTACTCAAGGAGTGGCAATGACCGACGACAACACTATTGAACCTTAGACCGAAAGGGGCTTTGACGGAGTTGACTTTGAAGTCTCGACTGTCACTGGTTTCCCTCGACCCGATTTGCTATTGCATGGGTCAGCGGGCCAGATGCGGTCTTGATGACGATTTGTTATTGCCGGGCTTAGACCGCCGAGTACGGATTCACAGTCTCGCAAGTAATCGAGATAAGTGTCCTATGAGGACAGCGACGGGAAATTGCAAAATCCTTGGCTAAGGTATTGAACTAACTCATGTTAGACATGGAGGGTAGTTTGGTAATTTGCCCCGTCTCCGTTTTATCATAGAATCGAGTTTAGTGAGTTTGACATAGGCCATGGGTCTCACTCGATTGGGACACAGCTGAAGGGTTTATACGTAGTACTATAATCTATAGTTAAGGTTCTGGAATAAAGACTGGGTCGAAATTCGCACTCGAATCGGGTTACGTTCCGGTATTGCGGGATTGGCTAGGTAACTTCCGGACTCTTGGATTCCTCCCACGCCTTAGTGGGCCTCGGGCTGTTTAGTGGACCGAAGTCAGACTTCGTAAGAAACTAACTTTGAGACTTGGGCTTGGTCAGGTGCTTAAAATGCTTGAGGGTAAAATTGGACTTTAACCCTAAGCTAAATTTCGAAATATACCTTGGGAAATAATTTCGAAAATCAAATATAAATATGGAAATAATATATTTGGAATATTATTTATTTTAAGTAGAAATTTCAAAATTAATATGGGATTAAGTTTCGAATTTTCTATCATATTTAAAGATACTTAGTTTGACTTGGTATTTAAGTCGGTTTTCTAATAATAGCATGTTTCCTTAAGTTTGGACTTGGAACTAAAAGGAGAGTAAAATATGTTAAAAGAATCTCTCCACTTAAGGAGTAAAATTCGAAAACATATCTTTGAGATATTCTTGGGATTTTCGATTCTAGCTTAGTATAAATAAGGCAGCCCTATTTCATATTTCATAAGAAAAATTTCGTGCTCCATAGTGGGAGAATTTTCGTCCATCACAAGGCACAAAAACACACACCGAACGCACACACGTTTCTCCCACGCGATGGCTCGGTTCTCTCTAGCCATCTTTAGAAAACTGATTCCGTGGTACACTGCGAGGTCGGCATGACGATCAAGTGCCTTCCACCACCATCGACGAAGTCTTGAAGAAAAGGACGAGGAGCTGCCACTCGCTTCAACTGGTAATTCTCTACGGGTTTGACCCGCCCTATTACGTGTCTATGTGTACTATTCTCATCTGAGCTACGAGGGCAATCGGGGAACCCGAAAAATTTTTGTTCTGCACCGTACCCGGGGATGTGACGTCCCCGGGAGACACCGAGTAACCCAACAGTTCAGTCATAAAACGAAAGGTGGGTGCCCGATAGGCAAAATGAAGGTATCTTATCCTCAACATGTTGCTCGGATTTGAATGGATCATCTCAATGAATGTCTGCTTGAGGACGTGTTTTTTTTTCACAAACACACGAGTTGGAAACGTCAAGTGGGGGCATTTCATGTTAAATTTTTTGTTTGGAAGCGAACGACAAATACAAGTCTATTCTCTCCGAAAGTCCATCAACAACACTTGAAGTGTGGGCATTTGTAGACAATAAAAAAAATTAATTAGCTATTTGTATTATTGGGATTTAATAATTAATTCCAAGAAATAAGATTAAGTCATTAATTAAATTGCTATTTATTGACATTTATGATTAATCTCAAGTTAATAAATATTTAGTTTACTTAATAAATTACCGTAATATGTGTAGAGATTGTTAAATAAGTAAAGGAATTAAATCAAATATTATGAAATCGGCAAATATTGAGAGAATCAAGGCAAATATGGAAGAAAGCAAATCAAATCAGGATCAAACAATATATGGGTAGAATCAAGCTAAATATGGACGAGATCAACCTTGAGAGTATATTTTTCATAATTGTGAATTCTCTACGCCTATAAATACGGGGCTTAGGAAGATCAAAACACAAGTCAGAGGACAATGGCAAAGCGAAACTTCAAAGAGACGATATAAGACGATTCACTCAAAATCCATCGCCTTCAAATCGTAATCCAAAGACAAGAATCGAATACAAAGTTTAGTTAGACGTTATAAGTCTTTCTGTGAAAAACATTCAATTCTTTTGAAGCGGTTCGTATTCGGATAGGGATTCAAAGGCGAGATAGTGTGAAACTTCGTTAGATGGTATAAGTCTTTCTATGAAAAGCATTCAATTCTTGCGAAGCTGTTCGTACTCGGATCGGAATTCAATGGTGAATTTGTGTGAAACTTCGTTAGACGATATAAGTCTTTCTGTGAAAAGCATTCAATTCTTTTGAAGCTGTTCGTATTCGGATCAGAATTCAAAGGCAAAATAGTTCGAAACTTCGTTAGACGATCTCTGTGAAAAGCATTCAATTCTTTCGAAGCTCTTCATATTCGGATCAAAATTCATAGGCAAAACTGTGTGAAGCTTCGTTAGACGATATAAGTTTTTTTGTTAAAAGCATTCAATTCTTTCGAAGCTGCTCGTATTCCTAGCAGTATTCAATGACGAAATAGTGTGAAGCTTCGTTACACGATATAAGTCTTTCTGTTTAAAGCATTCAAATTTTTCTAAGTTGTTCGTATTTGAACCAAAGTTCGAAACGTTCGACTGTAATCACCAAGCCCAAAGCGTTAAGTTCGTGATCAAGCTCAAAAGCCCACGAACAAAGCCCCTTTGATAAACATCAAGTTCAAGTTAGCTTCGTGATCAAACCCAAAAGCTCACGAAGATATGCCCGTATCAAGTCCAAGTACTTCATGAACAAGCTCAAAAGCCCACGAAGAAACTTTAAGAAAAGGGCCAAATCAAGAAATTCAAGATCAAGAGTTTCCCGAAGCACTTTTAATTATATAGTGAAGAATCAGAGAAATAAATAGATCCATTAAATTTCATCAAATCTTTATTTGTACTTTTTTTCTAATTTGATATTTGAATAAAAGAAAATACGTTACATTCACCTCAAGAAAAGTCCAATTTGTATGAAGGATGCCCAATTCTTTTATTACATCATGGTACGAAGTCCACATGGTTCGACAGTCGTAGACGTTATTTGCCCCATGACAACATTTTAGGAAGAATACAGAACTTTAAGAGAAATGTCGTGTAGACAAATGGTCCAGCAAAGAGTCGACATATATATTTTATTAGAGATTGTGTCAATTTCTAATAGACGATAAAAAAAATATAATTGGAAAGTTTATCACCTTAATTGGCTTAAACATGTCTGTTTTGGGAACTTTCGTGCTCGAAGAACTTGAAGATAAGACATAATTTTGATGTCATACATATAGTACAAAAATGTGCACGAACAAAAGATATGGGCCATTATGGGAATTATTGTGGTAAGTCTCAGGACAATCCTGCATCATTCGAAAAGATACATCACTATACTGTAACCGGCCAACTTTGAATATGTCAAAAGTCTGAGGTCGTGATTGTTTGGTGAAACTCAAAATGACTAAGACCAGGTTTGTACTAAATAAGAAAGACAGTTGTTAAATGGCTTAAGCAATTGAAATTTTCCGATGGGTTTGCGGGCAGTTGCGGTCGTTATGCGAATGTAGAATTCGTAAATACATTTGGATGGAAAAGTCATGACTATAATGAGAGGTTGATGCGTATTCCATTTCGACATTAGTTACATTCAAATGTAATGAATTGACTGAACTAAATCACTCTTCGTAACTTTTGTAACTTTTGGATTGAAAATAATATAAATATAATAAGTATACGTATAAAGATAAACTTTGGTTGTCTCCCAAGGAGCATTTTCTTTAAAGTCTTTTAGCTAGTCAGGGCCCGAAAGTAGACCATCTCTTACTCAGTGCCCCGACATCACCGCCATCGTAGTGCTTGAGACGTTGTCAATTCACCTTAAAAGTTCCTCATTCCGAGTGTGTGATCTCGAATGTGTCGTAGGGAAAATACTCCAGTTACCTTAGAGGTCCAAACCATCGTAACTTCAAATTCCCAGTAAATAAGCATAGCTGAGAGTTGTAGAGCAAGACTTGGTTGCCGTTGTTAAATTTCCGTCTTTGGATTCAATCATGGACATCTGGGTGCGGTCCTTGTAGACTCGCGTTATCATAGGCCATGAGTCACCATTCATCGAGCTGGTTGATATGATAATTCATATTTTCGCCTGCAAGGTTAAAATTTATTGCCCTTGAAGTCCAATTTGTGTTATACTCAAGCTCGACGGGTGAATGACAAGATTTTCCACAAACGAGGTGATAAGGTGTGGATCCTATAGGTGTCTTAGGTTGTCCTATAGGCCCACAGCGCATCGTTAAGCTTTTTCGGCCAATTCCTTTGGCGGTGCTCCATGGTTTTTCTCTAGGATCCGCTTCAACTCCTGATTCACGACTTCCACTAGGACACTTTCTTGAGAATGGTATGGGGGTAACACTATGTTTAGCGTCGTATATCTCAAGCGCCCTAGAAAACTGAGTGTTAATAACTTAACGACTACCCCTAGCATCATTAGTGGGCAGTACGTCTCAAGCCTTTTAGACATGTAATCAACAACCACTAGGATATATCAACTAGCAAACGATGTGGGGAAGGATGCCACGAAAACAATACCCCAAGCATCAAGTACCTCGCACATGTCTACATCCCTTTGAGCGTCCTTGAAAATCGAGTGGCCAGATAGAAACCAATCGAGTACTTTATGGGCTGCTTGATTCCTCATAGTGGCCTCCATCCGATTCAGTATGACCATCTCTAAAGTCTTGATCGTCTAAGGGAATGACATGAAACATCTTGTCGGCACAAGTCCTAAACAAACATGGTTCATTCCGAAAGTAATATTGCAATCCGAGAAGAATTCTTCTTCTGTTGCCTTGAGTATTTATTTGGTATGATCCTGACCATAAGATAGTTAGAAATATCGGCATACCAAGGGAGCGATATGTATACTTGGACGTGAGCGACCCAAGGTGAAAACCGTCGGATGAGTTATGTAGCGGAAGGGGCGACCTGACAGGAGGACGTTGGTGTGATCGATCAGCTGACTGTCAGCATGGGCACCGCTAGTCTGGCGTGAGCGACCAGATATTATATTTTATTGCGCGCGAGGTGCCGAGTCCAGCTTAGGGCCCTGATTATGAGTGAGTGAACGAGCGTGCATCAGATCATGTTGTGAGGATTGGGGACTGGCTTTGAGTGCACGCTGCATTGCACATTTCACCTACTGGGCAATAGCTCAGTCTTTTACGTGTTATAGGTGCAGGCGAGTCCGATGTTGATGAACGTCAGGACTAGGTTAGCGGTTGATGGCGATGACTCCACGGGCTTTTGAGGGCGAGAGCATTACATGGATGCGACCTGTGGAGCAACAGAGTAGTCTTAGTTATTTTTGGGGCTTCGGCCCATGTATCATTTTGTGAAATGTATAATATTTCAATTGAGAAGACTTTGTAAATTGGGCTTTCCATGCCTTTCGTTGTGGAAATCCGCCAAATTAAGTCATAAACAATTAGGGTCGTTACAGGTGGTATCAGAGCTTCGGCTCTAGATTCTGAAGACCGTCCATGTACTGCCGCTCAAAAGCCTGGAGAACCAGCCCGGCCTGTAAGTTCAATACTCGATTATGTGATTATGTGTTATCATACTTCGAGGTAACCATGTGACTTATGCGGAATTGTCGGGTATGAGTTATGTTTTGAAAACCTTTATGTCTGAATTTATATGTGTGCTAAGGTGTCTGTTCATATTTTTACCATGTGAAGACACGAAAACTCCTAGGAATTGGGTTCGAATAAACAGTATAATTCTTGGATAGAAGTGGAAATTTTCGGAAGTTAAATTTAGGTTTGAATCTAAGATAATTTCATATGGAATAATGAGAATATTCGGGTGGACGAGATGAGATAAGAAAATTCCCGTGTAAGATACTTTCCAGCTTAGTATGTCGGCAATCAAATCTATTGTGTGGGCTATTTCAATTATTTTTGGCCACATAAATAAGTTTGCATTATTGAAGAAAGATTCGGGTGACTTAATGTTTTTGGGACTCTCTATATTAACTTTCGGTCAAAGCAATTTCGGGTGTAGTATGCTGAATATTTTATGTTGGGTATGGATTGTTAGTGGCAAAAACAAATTCGGACATAGGACAATAATTTTCGGGCCTTGAAGATTTGAGAGTCAATTCGTGTGATAGGTAATATTTTCGGGTAACTCATTTAGAATTTTTGGGCTGGGAGAATTTTGAGTAATGTCAAAGTTGTTTCGTCGAACTTAGTTAATTTTATGGCATTGACCTTGACTTAATTTTCGAGTGTGCGTTGATTCGAAGTAGAGTAGAGGTAAAGGACACCAGTATAACAGATGGCGGAAACTATCGTGTGCTTGAGATTTGGGCTGTGTGTGACTCAGGTGCATCAGATCGATTGATGAACGTTCGGTGCATAAAGCCTGGGCCGCGACTCGGGTACCTCAGGCCGGTAAGCGTCAGTGTGTATGGCTTGAGGTGTGAAATGATTTGTCGTTTGATGCATCAATGAGAGGGATGAAAAGAGAGAGAGCTACTAGTGTAGGTTATTACGTAGAATAGACGCGAAACTCAGGATGGAGCCACTCTAGCGAGAGAGACTTGAGTGGGATACCCGAGCGCACATGGTGTCGAGTAACGGGAAGTGTCGAGATATGATAGGTTGTAATGAGATAAGAAGAAAAAGTCGAGTGTGAGTTTATTGCGGGTTACTTTGGGAGGGAGTTTGAGTAATTGGGCTTTCCATGCCTTTCGTTACGGAAATCCGCCAAATTAAGTCATTAAGAATTAGGGTCGTTACACTCACGAGCTGACTCATCGGACTAATGAGCCGACTCGATTGTTCATCTCTCACCCAAGGTCTGCCAAACAATAGATTTGGATGTGAAATTTGAATTTTGAAATTCAAAATTTGAAATCATGCGATTTCCTTCAAATACATGAATCCGAACGCAGCCTTAGATAATTTAAATTAAAAATAAATAAATTTAATATGACATGTTATAGCACATGCATTTGAGTGTGTAAAAAGAACTAGTTTTATTATTATGAAAAACTTATTATGGGCTCTGCCTTGGGTTTCGAAAATTGACTACTTCTAACCGAATTTCAACCCGACAAATAATAAACGTTTATATTAACCCTCGGATCTCGATGAAATCGGAATCCAAATCGGTGATTTGAAGGAAAACCGGATTTCAAATCGAAATTCAGGTATCCAATGGACGATTAGTTTATTTCGATGTAATCCTTGAAGCCCCAAGATGTTTACCGGTAATTCCATAACCAGGAATTCCATGACCAGCCGTAGAGTATGCACAATCGCGCTCCCTTTCACCGAAACGAACATGTTACTCTTCTCGGCATTTGCATGAAGGCTCGAGAGCTCCGGAAATAAATAGGATTTCCAACTCGTTTTAACGTTTCTACGGAGTACTTATCAAAATAGAAGTAAACCGTCGGCAAATACGATCATAAAACCAACTTAACTTTCTCACATCTATGGATGTTCAAAAGTCGGTTAACCAACCGAACGAACCGAAATCGAAAGTTTGGTTTGTACCGAATACCGACCGAAATAGTTTCGGTTCGGTTTTCAGTTTTTCGAAAAAATGAAAACGAATAAAAACCGAATTACCAAAATTTATTTTATATTGCTCTAGGCCATATCTGTAAATAGTTTGCAGGCCCATTAATATATAATGCTTGGGCCTTTTATGCTAGTGTATATTGCTATTTTAGAGATTTATACATAATACGATTTTCAATTTATTACAGAGATTCTTCTTTTATACAGCAATTCTTGTTATATAAAACAATTATATAGAGCGATTCTTGTTTGCAAATATACCGTGACTGAACTAGATAGAGGGATTTATTTCACAAAAAATTTCTTTTTTTAATTTTTTTCGTTTTTCCGGTCGGTAACCGAAAAAAATCGAAAAAAGTTCGGTTTTACCGAGACCAAACAGATTAGGTTCTGTTATGTTAAAGATTCGGTCACCACAAGATTCCTAACTTGATGTAGATTCACGTGTGCATGCTTCACAGATCGAAAGAATGGATCTTATTCAAACGAATTGAAAAACAGCAGAAAAATGGAAAACAAAGACACTGTGTTAACGTGGTTCGACTCACTTTTGAGTCTACGTCCACGGCCAATAGAAATTGTTTTATTGATAAACGCTCAAAAAGAATACGAGTCTCAACTTTCTCTCTCAACTCTATGTTTACAACTTAGCCTAATTCGCACTTATATAGAAGCTACGAAGCTAAGAAATAGCCCAGTCGGTCACTGGTAAACTGAAAACAGAACTAGCTACAATAATTATTTTTAACTGCCTCAGTTGTTATATCGCGCTACCTCCACCTCCCAACTTATAAAATCGTGTTAGCTCCTCTGAGAAATATCAACTTTGAATGAGAGCCATCTGATATTCCCTCTAATGAAATCGAACGGTCGATATTAAACCTCCCATGATTAAACACTTAAAGAAACTTTCTTCAGCTGTCGATTCCTTGAAGAGCCAATTTCCAGCTTTTATTTAATATTTCTGCTCTAGCTTCAATCTTTCATCATCTTCATTGAGTTTTGGATCACTTGATTCTAGACAGTCTCCTCCTTGAGACATAACTCAATCAAGTATTTCAGCCCCAACCTACTCTAGTGATACCAGCTTTTGGAGCAGAATTTCCAGCTTAACCACAGCTCAACTTTGATCTTTGTAGCTCTTCAATCTTCAGCTGTAAGCTCCACCTCGCATCAATAAACTTCACATTTCTATTGGAAATCCCACCCTTAATCACAGGGTAAAAGACCACCCAATCGACTTTAGACAATTTCGAATCTCATTACCTAAACTCAAGATTGGATTTACCTCAGCTGAACTTGCTTCAGCTATGTTTTCCTTCAGTTCAGTTAGTCTGCTCTCTTCCTCAGTTCCATGGCCTTTCTCACAGAGCCATTTACAGCTATCTACCTCCTCGTTACTTGGATTATTTTCGAGCTCCAAGACTTCTTCCTTCAATGAATAACATGGTCTAGCTTTTGGTGATTCGCTCCACCTCAAACCATCTTGCGTTGATCCTTCTTGATCCTCAGTAACTATTAAAGCGTACCTCGGAGACGCTCTAAGATTACTTCCTTTCCTAGTCTGCCTCAACTCGCAATCAAACTGCTGCAAACAATGATCAGCAACAGAGTTATCTTCACAGAATTTTTCTGGAAATTCTGAAATTTCAGCAATGAGCTCTGGTTTTGTGCACACTTGCTCCACCTCGAATTGAAAATTCTCAGCAGTTTTTCGACCATTAATCATCCCTCTACATGGCATAGAAGTCCCAGCCCTACTCTCTTCAGCTGTACAACCATTTAAGACAAAGATTCCCCGCCTTTTAAATCCTCGCAGAATCAGCTTTGACCTCATGAACACCTTGATATTTCCAGCTCCAATCTTGGTAGTGTAACCAAGATTATCCAGTACACCAAGTGAGATCAGATTCCTCTTCATTTCAGGGACATACTTGACATTCCTAAGAACCCTCTCATGACCCGAATGAAGCGTCAAACGAACCGTACCCGAGCCAAGAACCTTACAGGACTAGTCGTTTCCCAATCGAACATGGCCATCATTGTATCCTCTGAAATCCTCTAACCAAGATCTATTGCAGGTTATATGAAACGTAGAACCCGAATCTAGTATCCATTCCTTGCGAGAACCAGCCATAGAGACCGTTAAAGCTTCGGCGGACTTATAGCCTTCTTCATAGACAACATCGGCTTGATCTTGATTCCAATTCTGCGAATTCTTGAGTTGAGGACATACCCTCCTTATGTGTCCCAGCTCGTGACAATGATAGCATCTAATGGGACCCTTTTGCTTCGACTTCTCATATTTCATCCCTTTCTTGAACTCGCGATTCTGATTTCCCCTCACATGTAACATTTCGGCAGCACACTGATCATTTTCGAGGCTCTTCCTTGTGTTCAACTGCTTCGAGCTGATGCCTGAGATCACATCATCCAATTTCAGCGTCTGTCTTCCATACAAAAGCGCTTCTTTGAACTGATCATAGCTCCTTGGTAGGCCGGAAAGCAGCAACAGGGCAAGGTCTTCGTCCTTCATGGTCTCGCCTATATTCTCAAGATCCAAGACCAGCTTTGCAAATTGATCAAGCTGCTATTCTATCACATCATCTTCATGAATCTTGAATGCATACAACGCTTGCTTGAGGTACAGTCGTTTAGTAAGGTCTTCGTCATGTAAAGCTCGTTTGAGTTTCTTCCATATAGCGTCTGAAGTTGTCTCCTTTTTGCCACTTTACGCAGAACTTGATCGGAAAGACAGAGTATGGTTGCACTATACGCCTTAGTGCGCATCGATTTCTTGGTAGCCTCGGCCATACCAGCGGGCAACATGTCTTTCTCCTCTTTCAGTGCTTCCTCGAGCCCTCTTTCAACAAGCAGCGCCATCATTTTCATCTTCCATATGCCGAAATCGTTCTACCCCGTGAAAATCTACATTTCGAACCGTGTAGCAGCCATCGAAGATCACGTCTCTTTCCAACGTCTCGCCGCACCAATTGTTAAAGATTCGGCCACCACAAGATTACTAACTTGATGTAGATTCACGTGTGTATGCTTCACAGATCCAAAGAATGGATCTTGAACGCAAACGAATTGAAAAACAGCAAAAAAATGGAAAAACAGAGACAGTGTGTTTACGAGGTTCGACTCACTTTTGAGTCTACGTCCACGGCCAATAGAAACCCTTTTATTGATAAAACGCTAAAAAAGATTACAAGCTCTCAACTTTCTCTCTCAACTCTATGTTTACAACTTAGCTAATTCGCACTTATATAGAAGCTACGAAGCTAAGAAATAGCCTAGTCGTCACTGGAAAACAGAACTAGCTACAGTAATTATTTTTAACTGCCTCAGCTATTATATCTCGCTACCTCCCAACTTATAAAATCGTGTTAGCACCTCTGATAAATATCAACTTTGAATGAGAGCCATCTGATATTCCCTCTAATGTGATCGAACGGTCGATATTAAACCTCCCATGATTAAACACTTAAAGAAACTTTCTTCAGCTGTCGATTCCTTCAAGAGCCAATTTCCAGCTTTTATTTAATATTTCTGCTCTAGCTTCAATCTTCATCATCTTCATTGAGTTTTGGATCACTTGATTCTCAACATGTTAGGTGTTCGGTTTTTACCTAATGAACAGCCCTACTAACATCTCCAATGATACGTGAACCTTTTGTTCCTCCTCAAGTATATAATTTTTTTGTTGTTTGCGCCAAGCTTCAACTTCTTAGTTGCTACAGCGATATAACTTCACTCGCCATGACCAAGGACAGAATCTATGATTTATGAACCTCGAAGAAACTTTTAACTCATCAGGTCTACGTATTATACATGTAGCTAATTTGCGCTTAAACTACCCTATTTATTTCAAATTCTAGATGGGTAATAACATGCAAGAAGATATCGTTGGACTGTTTGGTTATAGCTTATAACATTTACGTGGAACGGATACGAGGAAACACTGTCTTATTTGATCAATCAAGGAAAGTATATCATCATCGTCTGAGTTTGTGCAGTAAAAAAAATCGAATCAAATCAATAGATTATCTAAAGCAAAGCTGCTGAGAATGTTTGAAGATGAACTTAGATTATATCTCTATCTATACTACTGACTGATTCCATGTAGTAGTAGTAGGTATGAGAGCCATGATTTGGTTCCTTATTATTCCCATGCACTTTTGTACCTCACTATAAACTGCAATATTCTGTGAACTGAGAGGCTCTAAGCTCGTCACCACGTAATCTAATATATGTGCCACGTCAGATGGAGGGAACTGTCGTTCCGTGCATTTCTGAAATCCAAGCAAATGATTTTATATTAAGATATTTCAAGGCGTTCAATACTTGTCGTATATAAATTTTATGATTTTTTTACCCGAATCATCAGTAGTGTCGACACGCAATTGGAGATTAGGTCTGAAGGGATTCGAGCTTCGAGGTGAGATGCATCTTTAGATTTACAATCAGCTGCCTGCAACATTTTTGTTCGATGAAGTAAGAAAAACATAAAATATTTCAACCCGTGGAGCATAGGAAGATCATTAGCAATGGAATTACAGTATCGTCGGAAGGGAGCTGCTCGTTTACATAATCTATAGCATCCTCCATTTTCCCGATTCTTTCTTCCTTACTCTTAAGCGTCGATGTTGCCTGAAACGAGGAATAAATTTTGGTTCTTAGATTCTAACAACTATATGTTGTTCAATGGAGTAAAATACCTTTATCGCAGCATCTACCATTGCACGGGCTTTCGTCCTAGAGCTTTCGATGACCCCATTTGCGTCGAGAGATTGACCCACGGGTCGATCCGCAACTGGCCTTTCCCACACCGTATTTCCTGGATATGTATTCCTCTTTCTCAAGAAATATAATGCAGAAGAAACCTGGGAAAAACAAAAAAACAAAGCGCAATATTAGAATTCTGGGAAAGGAAAGAACAATCACGACAAATCAACAAATCTAATCCGAGGACCTGTTCATTGGCTTCATTTAATTGGATGAGCACAGCAGCGTATTGTTTCTTATACTGCTCTGACTCCTCTAAGGAGTTGTTAACACCCTTCTCACCTGCCATGACTTTCTCGTCGTTTAACTGCCGCATCTCCGTAACAATAGCTTCCTACACATTTTAAAAAAAGAAAAAAATACCAACAGAAGAGCCCACTGAGTAAGTACACAATCATATGAACTATCTTGGGCTGCATTTAATGCATCGATGAAGTAAGAAACAACCTTCTTATCAAGAGCACGGGCTAGCTCAGCAAGTGCCTGAACATCGGCAACTTCTGATTGGACCATTACTTGAGGATTGTTGGCAGGTTGAATCCTCATCTGAGTGTTTGCAGAGGCCACCTGAGATTGAAAGGACTTGAGCTGGTCTCAAATTGCAGTGGGGACAAAAAATATGCTGTAATAATGGAAATAAGAGAGATCTAAATTATTATAAAACATTAAATGGAGATAAGCTTGCCTTTGACTGCCTTAGATTAGACAATGGTGATGAATGGGACACACTCTCCAAATGATCTTCGCCATCCGGGAAAAGCTTCATATACTCTTGTGCTCCTCGGACATTCAGTTTTAGTTCATCAAAGTTCTCGAGCTTATCAACCGAAAAAACCTGCCTCCCAGGCAAAGCAGGCATGTTTTCCAATGGATGCAAGGGCATGCAATCAATATCCTGGCAATGAAAGACGAGACAAAGCATTGAAGCGAAGCAATTCAGATAAGAGCGAGAAACTTGATGCTTCATAGCATGTACTTCGCAAGAAGCATGGGAATTACGGGCTCAAATATTCTAAGGCAACTCACAAGATGATGAAAACTAAACTGTACCAATGCAATAAGATCGCTATGTTAGATGTCACGAAGAATGATAGCATCGTCATCAAATGAATAGAAACCTCAATCTATTTAAGAAACAGATCACCTTTACGAATTCCACCCCTAATTTGGGCCAATCAAATTGAACCTGACATCTCGAGTGATCAACTGTCAACACACTTGCATCGTGAATCTCCCTTGTCTTAGGATGGATTGCAATGACACGCTGTCCAACCAATATAGGCCGTGCAAGGTCAGTGGGTAGCCCTTCCCTAACACCTTCACGAAGTTCGCTGTAATGTTTTCTGACAGATTCTCGGTACAGATTAAGCTTCACCTTTTCGGTCCTTACGAAGTGTTCTGAAAATCGCCTTGGTTTACCCAGAGAACTGTTTTTGCCATTAGCACAAAAAAGCATTGAATTAATAAACATCAGTTTCATAGCATCATAATTTACATTCAAGGAAAAAAAAGAAGGGCAAAAATATGGAAATACCCTTTTATGACACCCCACTCTACATGAGTTAATCTGGGCACATGACCCAAACCCACATGACACAAATATTCGAAAAACTCCTTTTTTGCAAAATAAGGATAATCAATAGCACTGTAGAACCACTCGTAAGTGCACCATCTCCTATGGCGGGGATTAGACAAGCAATTGTTAAGGAATTTCTGCACGAATAAAGATCAGAGAGAAAAACTTATTAACAGACGTAGGATTTCATTAAAAACCAATGGCATAAAGCTACTATCGAACCTTTGTTTTGAATGAGGGATCATTGTTAGAAGCAATGGGCAGATTACTCAGCTCAGTTGAGAGTGTATCAAGAAACTTAGAATCATTTGTGGTCTCTGATTTCAGAAAAGTCATCTTACGCCTTCTCCTAACTTTGGTAGGCAAGTTATCTTGATTTGTTTCAGGGATATGAACTGCAGATTGGGCGGAGTTGCTTGCTTCTCTATGTGCATCATCGTTCGCATAATTATCAGAATTGTTCACCAACTTAGGCAACCGACGTTGCGACGGTCTGTTTGATAGCCTTTTCCCCACAACTTCAGTCTGTGGTAGTAAAAAGACAGGTCTATTACACAAGATAGCATAATTTTCTAGCACATGTCTGACTTAATTACATGTTTTCAAACTCCAACAAGAAAAACATATCTTTTCATTCAAATGAAACCAAAAGTCACAAATATAAACTACAATTCACCAAGTGCCAAAATGTCACCAAAAAGAAACCAAGTGTGATAGAACACATATTACCTCCTTTTCAGGTGATTCACTAGAATGAGTATCTTGGTGAACAGTAGTATTCTGGATTGAAAAGTGCTATACAATCAGATCATGTAATACTAAGCTATGAGGGGAAGAAAAATGTTTGAAGTAAAACACACCCTAGTAGGCACCCTTTGTTTTCTTTTGGTAGTTTTCGCTGGAGACTGAAGATGATCCTGTTTTTGCACTGGTGTAGAGTGCTTTGATGATTTATCGGATGCAATCTCAAAACTTGACATTGATAGACGACCTTTCGATTTCACTTCTGAGTGGCTTCGTTTTTCCGTTTGCTGATTCTGAGGTAGGGTTTCTAATGGAGTAGACTTGAGGACAATATCATCTTCACCTGCAAACTCAAGCATTCACTCCAAATAAGGAATTATAAGATGACGGAGACAGGAAAATACACATTTCATAAGTGAACTATAATCCATTCATTATCTCATTATGCTAAGTGTTCAAAAGAAAAAAATATAAAAAATCCATTATCTCGGGGAATGGCATTGTACAAACTTACGACGCAAAAATGTTACAGAACATATGGCATTGGAACATTGTGCGCGTAAAGGAACACTAAGGATCAATGAATACTGAAAAAGACCTTCAGGTCTGTAGTAAGAGATGTTGAATTCGTACCATCTTCATTTTCTGATGGCATCATAAGGGACAAATCAGCCAATGTTTGAAGCGCATCAAAACTGGTGATTTCATCTGATAAGATCATTCACATTATATCATTACTTTATGCAAAATAACAACGCATATGCAAAGAAAAGATCCATTACTGAAATATCAAAGAAACATTCGTTAGATAAACATTTCAGTTTGTCAAAATATATATTACCATAAGAGCCAATATGCATCAACTTAAATAAAAATTGTAGGGAGGGATTCAATAAAGCGCTTCCGCAGCAAGTAAAAACGAACACCGCATTTACGGGTAAAGGAAAAACTCAACGACCCATAGGATACCTTTTCTATAGAGAACCTCTTCCCTCTTCCTTTTATGACTCTGCGATGAAGACCGATAATTCTTGGTATCAGTTACCTCTGTGTCGAAAGTGCTTTGAGTTCCACCAAACCTGTGACTTTCTTCTGTTCTGCTACATTCTTCTTCGATGTCATTCAAAAGCTTACCATTATTACCATCAAAATCAAACTTGTTAAAAACAGTTTTCTTTCCCTGAGATCTTACAACACCACCCCTTGTAGATTCCTTGGTTGAAGGATTATATCTGGAACTGGATAACTCAGCAGCGCCAGCTTCTGAGCTCCATTCCAAATCTTTTTCATTCTTCGTTTCTGCTATGTTCTGAAAACGAACATCACAGTCATGAGTAAAGCGAGACACAAAATAGTTTCAGCGCATGAGTTTCAATTTAGTACCTTTGTTTGATGCTTCCGAAACGGTGATGGTGTTGCAGTTGCACTATCAACTCTCTTACTTGGAGTATGAGAGACTTTGGGTGAACCACCTTTATGCGAAGCCTCTGCCAAAGCTACAGCTAGGTCATGAGCCACATTTTCGCCATTGGTGTCACCCTTTAATTTCATGCCTTGTCTTGATGGAGAAACATACTTCTGTCCTACCGTACTTTCATTTGAAAATGAAACAGGGACCCGTGGTGTCCTCTTTCCTACAGCTTAAACGAAGTCACCAAATTTATAATCAGACAAGAATAACTTGTATGAAACTCAGTACTTATCTTCAGAAGAACGAGCAGAGCTGAGATATTGATAGTGCAAGATAAACTGTATCCACGCAATAAGGCAACATAACCCCAAACGATACATAACATGATTATTTTATTGCAGCTTTTAATGTACCTCCTGAGCGTTTTTTCTTCAGAAAGGAAAGGACTCCAAGATTTGAACCTTGGGAAGGTGAACGTAAAACATTTTGCTCATAAGATGCCTTTGAAGAATTTTGCTGGCCTTTTCCACGAGCACGTTTCTGAGCCTTCCTTGACGATGCAACTCCATCACTGCTTTCTTGATCGCTGTCACTTCCCTCCTAAATCAAGGTTAGACTTAGAATGTATTTCAAAAGTCCGAAACTGGTTAGGTATAACTTGCAAAAAATTATCATCCCACTAGCCATATCTCTTATCAATATTTATTATGTGTTTGTCTCGAACTTGGTTGTTTTGTAACAGTATGTAATTCGATGTAGATAAGCCTTAAGCAATCAATGCCTCACCAAATTGCTATAGTGATCAACCATCATAGCACTCAGCCCAGCTGCAGAAGCTGTTCCATGTGGTAGAGACAAATATGCCTGAAACCGAAATAGCTTGTATTATTTTGACATGACTAATCATTGGTGGGCAATCCCATTTTTCAGCGAACTTGTTGTAAGTTTCATTTAGTCCACTCCAAAAGGAGTTATACTACATGATAATAGATTCACTGGTAACTACTGATACGAGGAATCAATTATCACTTGGTGTTTTTATCAATGTGTTCACCTTATTCATGGAGTATAGGGCTTCAACCATTTCAGAAGATCGAGTTTTCAAGGCAGCAGCCACCTGTTCAGACAAAATAAAAAAACTCAAGCTGAGCAATCATCTTTAAAAACCACAAGAAATACAGATCCAGCAATGTAAGAATCTGAAGACAGAGTATTATACTAATCTTTTAAACTCTCCCAGGCTGCAATGCGCGTTAACCCAAGGGCCTAACTAAACTTGGACTACCTTCTTCCATTCATCCCCATGCTTGCGGTATGCATCATAGAAACTCACAAGCTCTTCTGAGCCCCATCGAGGCCCAAGCAAATCAGCAAGCTTTCGTTTCTGGCAAGAGATAAAACAAAAATATATAAAAATGACAAATTATCAGCAGCCTAAGTCTAGATTGCAAAACATGTAAGTTTTATTGAAGCAACTGAGCCCATCAACAACTAATACATGGACAGAAAACACGCATGGCATGGCATAGAATGTAAGGCATGTGTGTCTTGATAAAAGAAACCAATACATAATCAAAATCAATTTAATTTGTCACAGATGATGCCTCCCACCAAGGAAAACAACTTACTCAAATGAAATGATCTCTCTCAAGCGTAAATCTACATTGTCTTTTATAGCCAAAACTAAAAGAGATAAACAAACATATAAACAATGGCTTTGAGTATTATGCACGCTCATCAATTGTAAAATTGCAAATTATAAGCCATGACCTCATAAGTAAATTTGATGGTGTAAGCGGGATACAAAATGACTAGGAAGACATGTTGGTAATAAATATGGAGCAAGGACTACTAACTATGCATTACAAATTTTAATGATACGGGGAAAATTATTAACTACACCAAAGAACTCACCCGACTACTGCCTTTTTAGCTGACTCTCCTCCCTCTTTGCTGGGAGATACATCATTAATAGAGAAATATCTCTTACCCACGTTTCTAGACTTTCTTATCGGTGCCATTATCTGCTAAGGCAATTAGTTATTAACATACAAGGAACAAGGATGATAAGAATAAATAAACAGACAGATTTAGTTAACTAACAGTAATCTCAAACACGGATTCAGTGATTTAATAACTACGAATGATTGAAAACATGTCTCAGAATTCAATTTTGCGACAGTCCCATCGAATCATAATGCAAGGCACAAGTAAAAGAGGAGCCAATCATTTAAAACCAATCTCCGAGATCGAGGCAGAGTGAAATTCAAGGAGCAGAATATTCTAGTCCAGAAACGTGAATAAACTCACTAAATTCAAATCCCAAGGCCCTTTCGAATTAAAGACAAGAAGTTTGTAAGAAAACTATAAACAGTCACAAAAGCACTACAACGCAACTAATTTCACACTCGAATGCAGAACAGATCCTAATTACCCAAGAGATTACCGAAAATTAAATCAAAGCAAGAAAAAAAACTAAAACCAAAAACCAGTTATTAACGCCAGAGATCATTCTTCTTCTTCTTCTTCTACGCCTTCCGAATAAATTCAATTATTCACGTTATTCAGCTAACCAGATGGATTCATGAGGCGCCCGAGATTTTAGAGCAACAGATGACGAACTTAAAGTGGGTTTTCGGAGAAAGAAAACGGGTGTAATAAGACTTTTTTGTATATTTTGGTTTTTCAGGGCAAACCGCGAAAAATCTACTCTTTGCATTTGAGTTCGGGTGCTATTTGTTTCCGAGGATTGATTTAATTTATGTTCAGGGTCGTTCGATATCCGTATTAATCGATTACATGGATATAAGTTATTAGTGTATGACTATACGATGACTTTGTTGATATTGTATTTTAATATGTTTGGTATGTGTGTATTATTATTTGTGTAATGATATAAATTGTGTTAGATAGATGTGTTTTAGGTGTGTATAGGTGTGTATGAATTAGTGATACACACCTCATAACCAACTTATAGGTAGGTATGTATATACAAGCCCTATAACCACTATCCTTGTAATAGGTGTGCATAGTTATACAAGGCATGTATTACACAGATAACAAACACGAGGTAACTTATTCATACACATCCCATAACCACTTATACCCACATATCAAACGAGCCCTCGGTGTCGATTCATCAACATCTGGCCCTTTACGTTTACGTATTTATATTTTCAGCGCCCATACTTTTGAATATAATCAAAGTTCCGACCTAATTGACTTTTCTCGCAAAGATTATTTTGACGTAAACTGTACACGGGCACATTTCGTTAGGGCGTCCACTCCGTACTAGGAGTGTTCGTACAGTTACCATTACGGTTCACGGTTATGAACCGCCGGTTTATGGTTTGTAAAAATCTATACGGTAACCGAATCGCGGTAACCACGGTTTTAGTTACTGTTTGTAATGGAGGAGTTGGTTACGATTATGGTTTACGGTTTATGGTTCCAAATCTTTTTTTTTTATTTTTAAGAAAACAAATTTTTAATAATGTTAAAAAAATTCAGTCAAACTTAGAATTTATATAACAATGCCTTAAACATTAAAAAATAATTCCACATTGAATACTATAAAAAAAACTACGATAATAGCTCAAATTTAGCAACTAGTATGAATGCTATAAAAAAAAATTTCAACTTCTTATTCACTCAAAATTGTATATCAAGAATAATTTTGCAAAGACGCAATTTGAACACAATGATCTAAGACCAAAACCGATCTAGGATTATGAACACCGAATAACTGTTCCGTAGCTTCTCTAAAATTATGCAAAATTTGTAAAAAGAAATAGTAAAATGAATGCCAAGAAGTGGTAAATAAAGTAATTTTATGCTGGAGAAACACACTAAAATGCACATAATGCTTCTTTCTATTCATATGAATCATTCAAAGCACTCTCTCTATCTAAAACATCGAACATCCTCCTTCTCTACCAACAGAAACCCTTACTCATTGAATACAATCTCCTCCCCCATCCTTTTCACCGTTTTTGTGAGGATGGGGGAAATCATTTGCTCTTTTTCCCGGTTTTTGCTCTTTCTGCTATTCCCCTTTGTTTTTTTGGTGTGGATTCGTTGTCTATGTGTTCTTTATCTTAGGGTTGTGTGTGTTTATTGTGTTGGCTCTGTTCTAGGTGGCGTGCGTGTCTCTCTTGTGTGTATTCTAGGTGGTGTGCGTCTCTGTTGTGTGTGGGTTTGCATTGCCTCTCTTTTCTCTTTGTTTCGTTCTTTTTTTCTCAGATTTTCACTGTGGTGGGTTGTTTTGTTGAGATCTGACGAGCATTTTGGACGAAGGTACTTTGGCTTTGTTGTTGTGACTCCACCATTTGGAGGGTCCGTTGCTGTGGGCCTGGGCTCTTCTCTGCGATTGGGTGACATACAAAATGATGATTCTGGGTGTTTTCCGCGGCACGTTGAGCTTGTGTGCGTTGATTTGGGGGCTACGATCCTTTGGGTCATTGGATTCTTTGCATTATAGCAGTTGCCTCATCTATGCTTTCCTCTGATTTCAGTCTGCGGCTTTTTTTTCAGTCTCCCAATTTGGGAGTTCATGTCTCCTCATCGTAGGAGTTATTTCTCCCCTTGTGGGAGTTCATTCTCTCCTTGTGGGAGTGTCATTCTCGAAGAAAATAAGATATAAAAGTGGTAGCCGGAGAAAGTGAAAAGTGTCGTGGATCAGATTTGATTGCCATTATTTTGGAGTATTAAATCCATATGTTTTATGTTCTTTAGATCTCTGATTCAATCTTTTAGACTTGTTTTCTTTCGGGGTTTGTTTGTCTTTTTTTGTTTTGTTTGTGTTCGTTTCTCTCTGTGTGAGAGTTTTCTTCCCTTAGGATGATCGAATGTGTCCGAATGGTATTTGTGTGAGAGTTTTCTTTCGGGGTTTGTTTGTCTTTTAGCCCTTGTAATTAGCTTGTTATTAGTGAAACTTTGGTTTGAAAAAAAAATTCATATGAATCATTCAACAATTTTTTATAACTAGAATCCCAACCCTTTTTTAATTTAATAAACAATAAAAATTAATCATAAAACTCAAACCATGGTTTAATTCTTGTGAACCGCCGGTTCGGTTAGGTTTTTCATAATCAAATTGATTGAAAATTGTTTTCTATTTTCAAAATCAAAAATCAAACCCAAATATTGCATATATATATATATATATATATATATACACACACATTTTTAATACTTTTTTTGATCAGTTTTGGTTAATCAAAATTTCGGGGAAAAACAATTTCGCACCAATTTTTTTTCGAAACGATAGTATTTCACAATAAAGACTTACATAGGCTAAATAGCCTAACTGGATCTCTTCGGTAACATCATGATCCGGTAGAGAACAAAGGCTCATGTATGAGCAAAAAACAATCAAATACAAGCTTAAAAAAAAACAAAAGAAAATTAAGATTCAAGATCTTAGACACAAAGAACTAAAGAATCTACCACAAAAATAGTTATTAAGACAATTCTACAATACTCTTCATTTTCTTCGATCTTCGACACAAATATCTAGGTTTCTTCGGAAAGGACACTACCAAAAAGGGAGAGAAACTACTCCTACAATGAGAAGACTAAAACTCCCAACACGAGAGACTGGCCGACAAACTAAAAGAGAGAAAGAAAACGGAAGAAGAAAAAGGTAGACAAGGAAATGGAGCTCCCCCAACTCCATTAATGGAGGAAGGGGCAGAAGCTTGAAAATTTTGTAAGGTTGTGAGGCGGCCGAGAAAAAGAGCGGAGAGAGCTTAGGGTTTTAAGAGAGAGAATTAAGTGAATACCTATCGTCATTCTCTATTTCGCACCAATGGTTACATCCACCAATCCAAATAAAATACTTACAAGATTCAAAACTTGTAAAAGTACTTACAGAAAGTGCTTATAAGACATGCAGATTAAAGACTTATTCCAACCAAAATAATTACAGAAAAATTTGCCTCAGAGTTGTCTTTTTTCGCTTAATTATCCACCCACTTGATGCAAATAAGATTCAAGACATGCTATTATAATATAATTATTTTAATAATTTATTTATTTTTCTAATTTAAATATTATAAAATAAATATTGTTTAAAAATCGTGGGGCAGTGATCCCGCATGATCGGGGACGGGGACGATTTCGTTCTTGTTTGCTTGGCGTGATGGGAATGGGGATTCCTTGTAAATGCGGGACAGTGATTGGGGTTAAATACCGCTCTATTGATATCCCTACTCGTAGGACTAACACACCCCACCAACGTCACTACTCGCATTTAATAACCAAAATGATATTGGAATATTATGTTACTTTAATCACGGTGATTTGTTGGGTGATAATGCGTAGTCATATTTAATCATACTCATATTACCTTGATAATGTGGTATTATCTTGATAATGTGGATAAATGTTTTTTATGAGATGTACTTTAAGTAATTATGATCAATGCTTTAATTTTGAGTGTTTTATTTTTAAGAATTAATTATAAGTTTTTTATATAATAGATCAATATAACTATTTTATTTTTCAATTTTTAAATTATATATAGGTTATTTTCGTAATTAAAATAGAGGATAAGGATATAAGGATTGAATGTTAAATTACAACGGGTAATTTTGTCCAGTTATTTTAGAACATATGATCCACATATCTATAAGAATATTCAATATTTATAAATCAATAAATTCTCCCCATAAGACAAGAAGATTACTCATCATCTCATCTAAACAATAATAGCTTTTCTATATATTCGTTTTATCTCTAACAGATTAACCTTAAGTAAAACAAGATTAAGAAAATATTATTACTACTGATAATCGACGAATAAAATATTGTAATACTATATATTAAGAGTCTGAGAAACAATTATACTCTTTATCGTCGGTATCTAGTATAAACGGTCAAATTTGCTCTGTCAATAAAATAATTAAAATATTAAAATTGAAAAGAAAACCACTCATTATATTTCTCAATGTGGCTAGGGGTGTTCGTTATTCGGTATACCGA
Organism: Craterostigma plantagineum; assembly: GCA_027422505.1. Taxonomy (NCBI): domain Eukaryota; kingdom Viridiplantae; phylum Streptophyta; class Magnoliopsida; order Lamiales; family Linderniaceae; genus Craterostigma; species Craterostigma plantagineum. The sequence continues at coordinate 11,863,089 of JAPQWV010000001.1, forward strand.
CCGAAAAAACCGAAATACAGAAATTTCGGTACAAAACCGAACCGAACAGAAAAATTCGGTTCGGTATTCGGTTCTTAAAAAAAAATTCGGTATTCGGTAAATTCGGTTCGGTTAAGAATTACACGCTCAAATAACCTCACTTTCACTCATAAAAGACGTAAAAAAAGTGTTCTAAATGTTGAGAGAGAAAATATAGAATGCCTTTCGTATGTGGAATGATCCTCCTCTTGAAAATAACTAAGTCCCTCCTTTTATAGCAGCTCTCAGCAGCTTCTTCTATGTAGAATTCCAGAAATCGGGGGACGTGACCCCTAGGGTACTGTGCACAGCAGGAAACTTTGGATTGAGTGATCTCTGTGACGGCTACAGCTTTTTAAACAGTGACATCGCCCTATTGTGGGTCGACACGCGTCCCTGTGGCTCCTTCCTCATATCTGTGCTGTCTTTTCGTCTGGGTTTCAGAGGGATCCTTTCTTTTGCCCGGATATTTTCTCTTTTACCCTGGGGTCCTCGCGAGGTCTCGCTTTAGATATTTCCTGACTTGTGGGCCTCATTCTTTGTGGGCTTGCTGAGCCTTATATATTTTTCGTTCCTTGGCCCGTGTGCTTTTGGTCCTCAACCACTCCCCTACTCTAATTTGTCTTTTGGGACAAAAGTAAATTAGAGTAAAATATTTTAAGGCAGGCGTTACCTGCCGTGACAAGGAGCCAACTCTTACCATCCCTGGGAAGTTGCATCCCTTCGTTAGAGATGGCCCTTCGCGATTTGCTTCCTGCATCCTTACTCACGATTTCTCTTCTAGGGCCTTCTTCGTGAGCCCGTCAAATAGCTTATGGAGTTCCATAGGTATAGCGATGTGGTGGGTCGTTGTCGCAATGTGGCCAGAAGAGCTTGACTGGATCGAAAAGGCGAGGCCAAAGCTACTTAGGTCGTGCGACATGATATGATCTCCTTTAGAGGTCGGACATGTGGACTGACTGCGTCGAGGCGGTTTGACACATCGGGACGTGGGCCACAATATGATTTGCCCCGAAGCTTGAATATGAAGGTTGACGAGGAGCGGAGAAAGCATATGATATTGAGATTTTCTGAAGATCCCAGGGCGACTCTTTTTCGGCAATCATGGGGGAGTTTGCTCCCTCCAAAGGATATGAGAAAGAAAAAGTTGTCTCTTTTCGTGGGATGAAAGATAGAGAACGCGATCACGGGTTTTGATCGGCAAAAGAGCTTTGGTGGGGGACTTCCCTCCATCATGGATCATTTGGTAGAACTTCCTCCAGGTGTCCTTTTTAGACCATCGAGTTCCCTATCTTCCGGATCATCGTTCTTGAAGAGCCTGTTAAGGCAAGTTTGACAGCCGAGAATGGGAGATGGCGAAGAGACTTAAGAGAGGAGATCGAGGTTGAATAAAAGAGGTTGGAGCAGCAAAACACAGTATTCAGCAAGCGCGAGAGCTGAGGAGCTCAGTGGAAGAAGTAAAACTGGACTGAGATAGCTCCTCTGCCTGGAGAGTGGAGTTCCTTCACAGCTTGGTGGAAGGTCTTTTCGAGGGGTCTCCTTTCTTTGAGGGACTTCGCGTTTGTGATGTAATTCTACTACTTGGGCGGATATCGACTCGGTCCTAGTGGGCGCTAATGTCGTGGCTTATCTTCAAGAGCTATCACCTTCGATTGTTTTGAAGGAGATCATCAAGTTCTCGAGGATTCTCCTTTCTGGGTTGACGTCGTGAGGGAGCAGGTAGAGGCCCTGGAGTATTACGAAAACGAGCCGTGGCGCTCCCTTGAGAAAGAAAAGTAGGAGAGCGCCACTCTCATGGAGCATCGTGAAAAGGAGCTATAGAGCTCCTTTGCCAAGGAAATGGAGGGATGGAACGCCGTTCTTAACGGCATGGTGAAGGTGGACGTAGCTTCCCACTTGGAGGTCGTGAAGGCTGAAACTTCGTGCCTTTGCCAATAGTGCCTTCTGTCCACTGCTGTTTGGAGGAAGTTCTCGAGGGACCTGACCGAAGATTTGTGCCAGCGTACTCGAAAGATCCTCTTTCCTTGAGGGACTTCGTGCTTCCAGAGAGATCCCTAGTTACCCGAGAATCCTCACTTCTGGATTCCTGTTGTCGAGAAGCACGTAGAGGTCCTGGCCCACGCTGCTATCTCGTCATCCCCAGCTCCTTAGGAAACTCTGCTTTTTGCAATGTTTCGGGGGAGCTTAACTCCCTTGGCGGGGACCTGATGCCGGAGCTCCTCTACGAGCCTTGCGCTTCGGAGGAGATTCCCAGGTCCTGCTGCATGTTTCTCCTAGCTCCCTGGGACGTTCTATTTATATAGACCTCTCCTTTTTATCATGGTGATAACCTGTACAAAATACTTTGCCATTCCTTTCGAGACATAATGGTAGGGGAGCTTAACTCCCCATGTTCGCATGTTCTATCGGAGTTCCCTTTCTCCTGTATTAAATTTTATTTCGACATAGCGGGACATGATGGATGTTTCTGGAAACATCATTATCGTGGCATGGTTATAGCGCCAGCTTGCTTAAACGCATGGTTATAGCACCAGCCTGCTTATCAATTCGTAAGGTGCCAACGAATTCACGCCCTCGGTTGCAATGACCGTCGTCATTGTCCTCAGGTGTCGCTTTGGGCTAGGCTCTCTTTATCCTTAGCGAGTTCAGTATCTGGGTAGACACTTAGGTCTACAAAACTATAACCCCGGGGATCCCCTCATCGATTTACCCTAGTTATAGCAACAGCTTCCCTTTTAGGTACCATTCACGTCGCAGGCTTACTGAGAGCCTTTGATGTCCTGTACATTGCAGCCCGTCAGCGGCGGCATCTTGTACGCCCTCATGGGCATCTTTCACGTCGCAGACTTACTATCTTTGATGTCGGGTACACCGCTGACCCGTCGGTCTTTGGCATCATCTCGCGTCGCAGACTATCAGTCTTTGATGTCGGATACGCCTTGGACCCGTCGGCCTTCGGCATCATTACACGTCGCGGACTCGAAGGTCGTTGATGTCAAAGGTCATTCGTGCCAGCACGAAGCAAGGCTTGAAGAGTCTGGGGGAAAAGGGACTTTCGAGTACCAGCACCAGGCTGGACTTAGAGGTCCCAAACAAGTAGATTGATCTTTTGAATGCCAGCGCGGAGCTAGACCTATAGATCTAGACCTATAGATCTTGTAAATTAGGATCGACCAGATCAAGCTTGTGGGTGACGACTAACCTGGAATCTGAAGAACTGACCTGGAATCTGAAGAGCTGACCCGGATCCTGGGAATCCTGATGAGATAGACCAGGTCTTCGTTCATCAACTCGAAGCTGGACTTCTGATCGAATAGATTAGGTTTCTTTGTCGACGGAGAGCTGACGTAGAACTCCTGCTCCCAAAACTAGGTCTCCGTATGTTAGCATGGGAGGTGGGTCGCCATGCTGTGGACTTTGTCCATCTCCCTTGATAAGTCGGATATTCGCTCTGCTGGCCAATTCCCTGGTCGTGGCTCGTCTCAGGGGAGCTAACCGAGCTGCTGAAGCGTAGGGATGCCACGATCAGGTGGTTGAAGGATGGGCTAGCAAGCTTGCGGCAAAACAGGAGTAGCTCATCAAGTGCAAGGTTGCAAATCCATTCGCGAAGGATCAAAAAGCCAGACTAGCGCGTTGGAAATAAAAATCAGAAAGGAGGCACGGAGACTTCGCTGCTGGATCTGGATGTCATCCCGAATGCAGCTAGTTTGGCGTAATTATCCGCCTTCATTTGCGGGGAATCTTGTCTCAATTTTCCAGCTTTCCAGCTCTCCGTGGTCCCTTCCTATCAGGGTGAGCGTTGAAGCTTTCTTGAGCCCAGACTCTAGCGGACGGGTTGTGCCGATGCTTCAAGAACGCTGCATCGAGCGTTGTCTGCCAGGTTGGAGCTGGACTTAGGTATCCCGATGAAGTAGGCCGGATCTTCGATTGCCGGCACGGAGCTGAACTTAGATATCCCAACAGATAGGTTGGGTATTTATGTGCCAGCACGGAGCTGAACTTAGATAACCCAAAAGATAGCTTGGGCCTTCCCCTGCGAGGTGGACTTAGATATCCCAACAGATAGGTTGGTTATTTATGTGCCAGCACGGAGCTGGACTTAGATAACCCAAACAGATAGCTTGGGCCTTCCCCTGCCAGGTGGACATAGATATCCCAACAGATAGGTTGGGTCTTCTGGTGCCAGCGTGGAGTTAGGTTGGGCCTTTATGTGCAGCTCGGAGCTGGACTTAGATAGATATCCCAACAGTTAGATTGGGTTTCCTGTGCCAGCACGAAGCTGGACTGTAGATGTCCCGATAGATAGGTTGGGTCTTCTGGTGCTAGCGTGGAGCTGAACTTAGATGTCCCAACAGTTAGGTTGGGCCTTTATGTGCTAGCTCGGAGCTGGAGTTAGATGTCCCAACAGTTAGGTTGGGTTTCCTGTGCCAGCATGAAGCTGGACTTAGATGCCTCGACCAGATAGATCAGGTCTTCATCTATCAATCGGCACTAGTGGTACTAACATCGCGCTCCTGAAGCAGCTCTATCTGGTGCCTTATCTCATCCCGTTTGATGTGAAAGCCAGGTCTGATTGAGTGGCATAAGCTTTCGGATCTCGTCTTGCAGACACCACACTTCGAATTTCCACTGTAGCTCCGATTCATCTGTTGCTCCAAAAATGATTCTTCGGCTTCTAGTTCGGGGACTGGCCATTATACGTCTAGAGGTCCATGCCGGAAGCTGATTCGGAAACCTGCACTAGAAAGCTCGCCAAAACATCAATGCTAGGAAGTTAGCATTACCCGGCAGACTAGGGCTTACTGCCTTCTGTTTATAGTCCTGAAACTTGTTATCGGCAGATCTGGAGATCTATAGTAAACGTCGAAATGTTTCTGCCTGGGTTAGGCCATGGCTCATGATATTCGTTTCCAGTTTGGGCGACGTTCCCTCCTCATGCATTTTCCTTCTGACATACTGATGCAATCACGTCCAAACATTCGTCTGAATGGTTATTGGCATATTAAATGTGTACCTGGGAGATGTCCGTCTAGGCTGGACTCGGCGCTCCTCGCTTTCGTTTCCGCGATTTGGGGGCTCGTCTTCACCAGGTCCATAGATCAACCATGGAAGTTCCCACCTGGAGCTAGGCTGGGGTCTACGGGCTTCATTTCTAGCTTGCGTTTGAGCCCGGACTTAGAAGAGCCAAGTGCAGCCGATCTTGCTGCCAAGGAGAATAAGCTTTCGTCCCATATGAACCAGCTCGTGGAGGAGCGGCAAGCCTTGATTGAACCTAAGGCTAAGGACTTGTTGGCAGAGAGGGAGAAGGCTATGAAGGCTGTTCTGGAGCGAGCCTTCGATGCTAAGGTGGCGAAGGAAATGCAGAGTAACTCAATGCTTCGGGAAGGGCGTTCTGCAAGCAGGCTAGAGGGAACACAGCTCTGTCAAAAATATCTCTCCACCTCCATACGGCACTACTTCTTGGAAGGTTTTGCCGCTGGATGAGAGCCAGCTTCCACCCTGGCTGTAGCGGTGGCGGCTATGAGTGCTCCTCGGGCCTTTAAAGGGGATCCTGAGGCGACTCTTAATCCCACCTTCTGGCCCACTGAACAACATTCGCCTAAGTCGGACATGATACTTTTAGTTTTCGTGGATTGGATGCCCGTCATCACAAGGTCCACAAGCTTACTGGGGAGGCTCCCACCTAGATATAGGCTAGGGCCTTCGGGCCTTGTTTCCAGTTTGGGGGCTGAGTCAGGTCTTGGGGGCTTCATGGCATGTTTTCGTTGCATTTTGCTCGTGCCTTTACTTCATTTTGGAAGAATTTTTTCTTCTTAAGTATTTTGGGCCTGCTTTACTGTTAATGTCCGGACCTGTACTACTACCACTCTCCACTCATGCTTTACTGTTAATGTCCGGACCTGTACTACTACCACTCTCCACTCCCCCTACTTTGAATTGTGTTGATGCTTGTCAACACATTCGAAGTAAGTGAAGAGTATGCCCCCTTATTGGCTGACCTCCATCCTTCCCCTACACGCTGCCCTTTCAGTACCCACGCTGGTTATTCTCGGCAGATTGCAGTACCCTGGATGTTTACTTATGGGCGACATTTTCGCCTCTTGCCCTTTCCTCCCAACATCCTATTACATTCACATCCAACACTTTCATCTGGAAGGTTATTGGCATATTTAAACATGTACCTGGGAGATATTTGTATAGGCTGAAATCAGCGCTCTCTGCTTTTATTTTTATAGATTGGGGGGCTCGTCATCGCCAGGTCAGTAGGTACCAGGTAAGCTTTCCACCTGGAGCTTATCTTCATCCCAGGAACGTTTAAGTATTTGTGATCCGCCTCTCTGTCAATGCGGGGACCTGTGCTACTACCACTCTCTACTCCCCCTACTTCGGATTGTGCTGATGTTTATCAGCACATTTCGAAGTACGTGAAGAGTGTACCCCGAGAGATGCCTGCTTCTTATGCACTCCTTTCCCAACATCCCATTGCAATTTGCATTCGAAATCTGCATTCAAGGAGTTGTTGGTAATTGGAAACGTGTACCTGGGGAGCTTCGGATGGGCTAGGTCCGACACCCTTCGTTTTCGCTTTTGACCAGGTTCGTAGAGTACCGGTGAATCTTTCGGTCTTTCGCAAGGCCAGCATTGACTGGTTCGATCTTCTGTTTGGTGGTTGAGTCGGAGCCTAGGAGCTTTCTTTTGTACTTGGAATGATCCAGGGCCAGCAAGGTTTACCCGGGATAGTTGGGGCTGAGAGGTACTTTTTCATGAAGCCTGCAAATATTCATCCCCAGGTGATCTGGGGCTGGGGCGCGCCTTCTGTCCCTGGTGCCGACAGGTATCCTAGTCTGGAGTAATTCGAAACATGGGCATTTTTTTGTTTCGTGCGCCAACAGGTGTCCTAGTTCGGAGTAATCCGAAACCTGGGCGTCTTTTTTGCTTTGGGTGCCAACAGGTGTCCTAGTCCGGAGTAATCCGAAACCTGGGCATTTTTTGTTTTGTGCGCCAACAGGTGTCCTAGTCCGGAGTAATCCGAAACCTGCGCGTCTTTTTTCCAGCCTGGATCAAAGCCAGGGCTTATAGGCTTCTTTTCCATCTGGAGCTACGTCGGGGCTCAGGGGTTTCGTGTCCAGCCTGGATCTATGCCAGGGCTTATGGGTTTCGCTCCCAACCTGGATTTAAGCCAGGGCTTATGGATTTCACTTCCAGCCTGGGTCTAAGCCAGGGCTTACAGGCTATTGTTGTCAGCAGAGAGCTGGACCATCATGCCTGCCAAATCTGCAAAGCCACAACCACAGGCAACTCCAACGCAAAAGACGCAATGAGCGTCGTGAGATAAGAATAGTGACAAGATATCATTTAATAACTGTATAGTGGAAACATTGAGTTACGGCAGGTTGGAGATTAGCCTATACAAATAAATTCTAGCGCAGTATTATTCCTAATCCGATGATCTAGAAAGGTCAGGTTTCGATATAGCTGGAGGTCAGTAGCTTAGTAGGAAATCTGGAGGTCAGTAGCTGGAGGTCAAAGGTAGTGTACGAAGGAAGTACATATCCCAGCTAATCCTGACACGGGGTGTTGAAAAGGACGGGACTGTTTACATCCGACCAGGAGGCACAAAGAGGGTGTAGACAGGGGAACATAAGGATCAGACAGATGGCATGTCAGTCTGACAATAGTACACCTGTGACTGTCTGTCCTAGGCTGTACCTTTTGGGAGTCATGAAGGAGACCTATTGGGCTAGCGGCCCAATGACAACAATTCCAGCAGCCCAAATAGTCTAAATAATTAATTTAAGAGCCTAATAAAATAATTCAAGCCCAATTCGTTTAAATCTCACGACTCTAAAAGATCCCACATTTAATTTATTATAGTAACCCCAAAATAACTAAATACCAACAAGCTATGACAATTAATCTTAATAACCTCAAAATAGTTATTTTCAGAAACTAATAATTTCAGCTAGAAAAATAATTAATTCATGCGGCCTAACGAAAATAATTCATGCAGCCCGATAAGTAATACTAGCAACCCAAATATTTTAAAGTCTAGCAGGCCTAAAATTCCAAGCATTTAATTTATTTAAGTTACTCAATAAATTAAGCATATAACCCAAATATAATTCCTACATGCTTAAAAGGCCCAAGACCATTAGAAACCCTAAGCGAAATAGCTAGTGTACCCCAAATATTATCAAAATTCTCATTTCCCCCCAGATTTTAAATTTCACCATATTTGGCCTCTAAGTAAAATAACGGGATTAACCCTATTATTTCTGTAATTCCACTCAACACCCTAAAAGTTAGAAAACTTACAACCGGGTCCCGAAAACGATTTCCGGCGGGGACGTCACCGGCGACCGGCGCGGCGGTGGCCACGGTGGTCATCCTCCAATTGCGACGGCCACGGCTGCCTCGACTCGGCCTCAAGAAATCTGAAATCGGGGCTCGACGTGATTGTTCTCTCATCTTCTTCACAGACATCATCGCCTCGTCGTCTTTCCTGCTCCTGTAACGGCGCGGCTGACCGGAGAGGAGATGAAACAGAGGTTCAGCACCTTGGGCATCCTCGATTTTGAGGTCTCGCTCGTCGATTTTGCGATTTTTCCTAAATCACGTCATGGAATTTTGTGACCGTCGACACGAATTTTACCGGCGATTATGCTCGTTGTGGTTGGTCTTTGGCTGCGGAAGGCACGCCTATGGATAGAGCGTTTCCCAGAGAGTTCGTTGGCGGACACGGCTTCGCGATGGTCGCCGTTCGGCCGTCATATACGGCGGCAAAAGCGAGCGCGTACACCGATTATTCCGAAGCATTTTCTGCTCTTGTGAGGGCAGACCTGAATATGTGGCCACCGCTGCCTTGCCGGCGGTGCTTGGGTGATGGACCAGTCGCCGGCGGTGGGGCCAAGGTGGCCGGCGACCAAGCTTATGGTGAGACCAAGTTTCGCCCAGCAAGTGTTCGATGAAATGCTATAGAAGAAACTCAAGAAGGCAGCCCAGAAATCTTAAGAAAAACAGTCGTTTAATCCAAGCCATAACTCCATATCTCACGTTCCAAACCCTCGTTCCCACAGACGGCGCCATTTGATGCGGGTACGACCCCGATCAACAAGATTTATGGTCCGGGAATCAAGGTGAGGGCCGGTTCGGATGAAATTATGGATGGAATATTAAGAAAGTGGACGGAAAAATAAAGAGACGAAGATTTACGTGGTTCGGATTCGGGTGAATCCTACGTCCACGGGCCTCCGGAGAATATTCACTATTAATCGAGGAAGATTACACACTCAACCTCATTTGCTCTCATGTTTACAAGTGATTCTAAGCTCTAAACAGTAAAGAGAAGATAAAGAGAGGGAGAGAGGGTATGTGTGTGTGTTCTTGGTGTGTTAGTGTGTGTGGGGCGTGTAGAATCTGTTGTAGAATGGATAAGGAGCCCTATTTATACTCTTAGCCGAAGCCCTGGTGTCGTGAATGTAAATGAAAATGAGATTTAGATGGCCCTGGAGCTCCGGCTAAGAGCCTTTTTGTCACGGATTGTCTCGGGACTGATGGCAAGACCCCCTCCATGTTGTTGTGTAACAGTATGACGTTTCGCAAGACCCTAAGAAGAGATTTCGACAGCTCCTTGTTGTGAGGTTAAGGCAGTAATGGTCTTCTTTGGTCGTGCTTCTCGCTTGCTCTTTCCCGTTAGGTTGTCGTGGCCTGCTTCTCTTCATGGGCGTTGGCGACTTTACTTTGTTTGTGCTAAGATACTTGTCCTCTTGCTGATGTACGCATGGAGGTCCCCGTTCTCCCTCTACCTCTTCATATTATTTTCAGGTTATCTTTTTGATCCGGTGAATTTGTATAACGGGCACGATGTGGAGTTCCCTCGAATGACTGAATGAAATTGGGAACTAGCTACAACAACTGTTGAACGATCGTGACTTGGGGACGAGAAGGATCTCCATATAGGAGCATCTCGGATCCTTCATGGAGCTAATATAGTAGATCCCTAACAGAAGGATCGGTGTTTTACCATCATAGTGGAGCTGGTTCAGAGGTCCCCAAGAGTGAACCTTCGCATGCAACCGAGGCGCAAGACTTGGAGATCCCGGACTCATAACTCGTGTCTTTGTCTCCAGACAGTTGGTCTTTCATAAATCCCCTTTGGTGGTTTTCTAATGCTAGCGGAGAGCAAATGTCATAGGTCCCGATATGACAGGTAGGTCCTTCTCACGTATTTCCTTCATTACCAACGCGGAGCTGGTGGAGATCCCCATTGGATGATTGAATCTTCACATGACAGCGAGGAGCTGGGCTTATGAACTCCGAAGGGAGAAATCGAGCCTTCGTACGTTAGCACGGAGCTGTCTTTGACCTCCTGCAGATTTTTGTACACCAGCACGGAGTCAAGCTTAGGTCGGCTCTTCGACTAATTAAAGTTCCTAAGCATCAATGATCCATTTTGAAAACCACGTCTCAGCTTTTGGATGATGGCGGATTTGTCGTGCTTTTGTCTAGAGGGAGTAGGGCTCGTCTGCCCTTATACGGCATAGATCCCCAGGACTCCTTGTCGATCACCTTCAAATCATGTTTGCTACCGCGACTAGCACCACTTTAAGGTGTTTGGTCATGATGAGCCACTTGATCATATCCTTCAAATAACAATAATTATTAATGCAGTGCATATATTTATCACGATATATAATAGAGAATGAGATCTAGAGGGCCCTGAGGTCCCGGCTAAGAGCCTTATTAATACGGAATGTCTCCCGTGGGTCTTTATGTGCCCACGTGGAGCTGGGCTTTTATCTCGAACTTCAGGCGTCGGCGCGGGGTTGGCTTCTAGGTCCCACGGACCTTCGCGTGCCAGCGCGGAGCTTGACTTGTATCTCCCGTGGATCGTCGGACATCAGCGTGGGGCTTGGCTTCTAGGTGTCACGGACCTTCGCGTGCTAAAGAGGAGCCTGACTGGTATCTCCCGCGGCTCTTTGGACGTCAATGTGGAACTTGGCTTCTAGGTCCCATGGACCTTCGCGTGCTAGCGAGGAGCTTGGCTGGTATCTCCCGCGGCTCATTGGACGTCAGCGTGGAGCTTGGCTTCTAGGTCCCACGGACCTTCGCGTACTAGCGAGGCGCTTGGCTAGTATCTCCCGCGGCTCTTTGGACGTCAGCGTGGAGCTTGTCAGCGTGGTGCTTGACTTCTAGGTCCCACGGACCTTCACGTGCTAGCGAGGCGCTTGGCTGGTATCTCCCGCGGCTCTTTGGACGTCAGCGTGGAGCTGGGCTTCTTTGCCTTAATTCCAGCACAGTTGGTCTTTGTAACTCTCAGTGGTTCTCCACGAAGGAGTTGAGCTTTACGGATCAACTTGGAGCTTGGCTCTTAGATCCCAAATATAAGAGCTGAGGTCTTCATGGAGCTGGGCCTTTTAGCCTTCTGCCAGCGTGGAGCTGGGAGGTCCCGAATGCGGAGCTCCAGGTCTTCGTGCTAGCGCGGAACTGAGGAGGTTCCGATGGCAGAGCTTCGGGTCTTCTTGCCAGCGGGGAGCTGGGCTTTTAGGTCCCGAAGGGGGATTTCGGGTCTTCTCGCCAGCGCGGAGGTGGTGGAGCTCTTTTATTTGGAGGTGGTGGGGCTCTTTTGTTTGGAGGTGGTGGAGATTGTCTTCCTTCTTTCGGGGGAGCTATGGATTTTGCTCTGGGATCTAGAACGGAACCTCGGACAAACTCCTTTAGGGCACCTGCCTAGATGAGCCTCTCTATTTAGTCCTTCAAATGATAGCAACGATTAGTATGGTACCCATATTTATTATGATAACGACAATATAAATTAGAATGAGGTTTAGAAGGCCCTGAAGTTCCGGTCGCAGGCCTTCTCATCGCTGGATGCCTCTGTGCCAAGGTCAGCATTTCTTCCGGTTTGTTGTGTAGTGGCATACGCCTTTGCGGGGCCCTCGAAAGAGATCCCCAAGGCTCCCTCCTTCTTTGAGTGACTACTGGCTTTTTTCTCTGTTTGAGGTCTTCCTGGGTGTTTTGAGATCCCTTCACGATTTATATGTACTGTCTTGCCTGTCTTCATCATCTCAGGCCTGTGTCTCAGGTCCTGGCCGTTCCTCAACACGTTTGGCAGTTTCTGGAAGTCCTCCTCCGCGAATTGTGGGTCTAGGTTCTTCAATATGGACAAATCTTCCTCCCTTGACGTCTCGTGCGTTTCATTTCGTCCCAACAGAACAGAAGAAGGGAAAAAGCATAAATCCTCAGCACAACTCCGCACAGTAGCAGTAAAAATTACTCACGCCTTCAACTCGGAGTTTCCCACAGACGGCGCCATTTGATATGGGGCTCTCCCAATCAACGAAATTTATATGTGTGGGTAAATTTATATAGCGGTAGATCGGATATTATGAAGTTTTTAAGGGCATAAGGTGTTGTTTTTACGGGGGGACGTAAAGGGGACGTAAACGAAAAGGACACGAGGATTTACGTGGTTCGAACCCTTTCGGGTTCTACGTCCACGGGGCGTTGCGGAACTTCCTTTCACTATACTGTTAAGAACTACACGCTCAAATAAGCTCACTTTCACTCATAAAAGACATAAGAAAACTGTTCTAAATGTTGAGAGAGAAAATATAGAATGCCTTTTGTATGTGGAATGATCCTTCTCTTGAAAATAACTAAGTCCCTCCTTTTATAGCAGCTCCCAGCAGCTTCTTCTATGTAGAATTCCAGAAATTGGGGGACGTGACCCCTAGGGTACTGTGCACAGCAGGAAACTGTGGATTGGGTGATCTCTGTGACGGCTACAGCTTTTTAAACAGTGACATCGCCCTATTGTGGGTCGACACGCGTCCCTGTGGCTCCTTCCTCATATCTGTGCTGTCTTTTCGTCTCGGTTTCAGAGGGATCCTTTCTTTTTTGCCCGAATATTTACTCTTTTACCCAGGGGTCCTCGCGAGGTCTCCCTGTAGATATTTCCTGACTTGTGGGCCTCCTTCTTTGTGGGCTTGCTGGGCCTTATATATTTTCCGTTCCTTGGTCGTGTGCTTTTGGTCCGTATCACAATTAATATAATATATTTATATATTAAGTACACATATTTGAGTTTGCCAAAAAGATAGTTTTATTTATAAGAATCACCTCAAATCAATGTTCAATTACGTAAAAAGATTTATGGTTATTGGTTTTAGTTATTTTTTAGGCCCAAATATTTTGTTATTCGTTCGAGGGCCATTAGCTAAATAGCCTGTTTGGCTACGTCGAGTCTTACGAAAATAAATAACCAAACCTATGTAACTTCTCGTTCCTTAATTTTGCAGCTTTTATAATACAAGGTGAAAGGAGGGCGCGCTTTTTCGCTAGTTTGCTTTTTGAGGAATAAGTGTTCAAAAGCGTGCCCTAATATATAAATAGTTCCTCAGGCTCAGTCCCACATATTTCTTCCCAAAGATTAATGGGCACGTAAATTAAGAACGCCCTTTTTTTAATATTATAGTACACTTTTAAAGCATGGAGAGAGAAAATCTATTACTGTACACGCAAATTAAGAAGCATTTTTTTAATATAAATGATGTAATTAGTTTAATTATTGACATAATCTTTTACCAAAAATAGAAATTGAAAGAATTATGTGGGACGCTCGAAATTGAAAGATGGGAAGAAATAAGTGGGAAGGAGGAAGTATATCATATTAAATTTATTTTATTTTATAGTATTTAATTGAAATTATAGTTTAAAGTTAATCTTATATTACTAAAGAAATGTAGTGTGTCCTCATATACTGCCACGTGTCTCATAATAATTAATTACAATACATTAAAATTATAATGTAATAAATATGAGAAACTACCAACTATCACATTATCCACTATAAATAGTTATTTATTGGGGCAACATCAACTAAAGCCCCTTCCCTTATTTTCTATCAACTAACTTTCCATTCTATAATATTTATTAGCAAACTCCCTAAATCAAAACAATCTTACACATAACTCCCCATGGACAATTTTGCCCCTCAATTATTAGTTTTTAAATCCTTTCTTCTCCAAACCATCACCCACGTAGCCTTTTTATTTCAGCCCCCATCTCCACCTGGTAAAGCTCTCGTCGGCGACGGAAAAGCCCCTACACGCGCCGGAAAAGCTTCGACCTTGCCTAATCTACCGTGGGCTTCTCGGTCTAGGTGAGTTGAATAGGTATTTTGTTGTTTTTTTTCACTGTGGGTTACCCTTCGAGATTCTTGACCTCGATCGAATTTGAGTTAGAGAACACTCCGGCGAGGTGTGTTATGAATGTTTGTGGCAGTGGCATTGACCTAAATTGGATATCGAGTTGTGGGTGTCGCAATTTGGGTGTGGAGCTGTGGGTGTTGCGATTTGGGTGTCAGGTTGTTTTCCTCATGTTTTCTACGATTAGCATACTGTGGGTGTCGAGGGAGGTTAGTATTTGGTTAAAATTCGACTAATTTATTGGTTAAAGCAATCTATTATATGCAGTACCAATGTATATTTAATTACAGTACCCACATTTCTTGTATGAAGTACATTTTGAAGCTTTCTAGCAGTATCATATGGTAATTGTGTGTCGTTTTACAGGTCCTATTATACGAAGCTATGTTGTCTACAAATGTCTTTGGTGGATAAAATGATAGGTTATGGCGCATTCTTTTCTCGGTATGTTGCCGATAGATTATCGCACATTCTTACGTCGATATATTTTTTATAACGATGTTGGTGGTTAAATGATATTAATATTGTCGATATGTTTGATAGTAATATTGTTGGTGGATGATGATATTAATATTGTCAATATATTGAATATCAATACTATTGTTGGATGAATTAACATCTGGTACAGAAAGATACTACAAGTAACCAACATATGGTACTACACTAGCTTACGATACGGTACCAAGAAAATCTATATTTAGTGATTTGGTATCAATATTGGTGGGTTAATAATTAGCATTAGAGATTATTCTGTTGAAAACCCAACTTTCTTTTCTACTTATTATGATACTAGCAAGAACATCTTACTATATAGTCAAGATTTTTATCGATCGAAAGTTAGTGTTTATATTTTATGTTATCGTGTGTTTAATTCTATTATGTGACGTATTTTGGAAGTTAACATGCCTTATTTGCACAATAATCTACGTGTTTTCGATATTAAAAACGTGGTACGAAAATGATACTACAAGTAACCTACGCAAAATACTAGACTAGCATATGCTATGGTACTACGAACATCTATATATTGGTACTTCAAACATCTGTATATTAGTACTACAAGCGTTTTAGGGTAGGAGTCTCGATAGTTACACATGGTACGGAAAGATACTATAAGTAACCTATGTATGGTACTACACTAGCTTACTATATGGTACCACAAACATCTATATGTTGGTACTACAAACATATGTATGTTGGTACTACAAATTTGGGTAGGAATTTTTCGACGCCACCCGGTTTATTTTTGGTTCGTGACTAAGTTACCATAGTTGTAAATACTTTACTGATGATTTGGTATCAATATTGGTGGGTTTTAGGGATTATTACGTTGAAAACCCAACTTTCTTTTCTACTTATTATGATACTAATAAGAACATCTTACTTCACAGTCAAGATTTTTTATCGATCGAAAGTTAGTGTCTATATTTTATGTTACCGTGTGTTTAGTTCTATTATGTGACGTATTTTGGAAGTTCACATGCCTTATCTGAACAATAATCTACGTGTTTTCGATAATTATCGTGGTTCGAAAATGATAATACAAGTAACCTACGCATGGTACTGCACTAGCATAAGTTATGGAACTACGAAAATCTATATATTGTTACTACAAACATTTGTATATTGGTACTACAAGCATTTTTACGGTAGGAGTTTCAATGGTTACACATTGTACGGAAAGATACTACTAGTAACCTACGTATGGTACTACACTAGCTTACTATATATGGTACCACAAACATCTATATGTTGGTACTACAGACATATGTATGTTGGTACTACAAATTTGGGTAGGAATTTTTCGACGGCGTCCGAATTATTTTTGGTCCGTGACTATGTTACCATAGTTATAAATACTTTATTGATGATTTGGTATCAATATTGGTGGGTTAATATTTAGAATTAGGGATTATTACGTTGAAACCCCAACTTTCTTTCTACTTAATATGATATTAGTAAGAAGATCATACTACATAGTCAAGGTTTTTTATCTATCTGTTAGGAATATTTTGTAGCATCCTTTAATTAATGTAATCTTGGATTAATATGTACTTATATAGTGGGTTGTAGTAGTTTGGGGTGACTAATGATATTAGGTAAGAGTTTTGTATTGGGCTTTAATATACCAAATACTTGTGGTATATAAAGCCCCACTTACCTTAATTAGGGTTTTATCAAAAGAATTTAAAAGGTAAGCCACCTTGTACTTTTCCTTAGAAAAACACACACTAACACGCACTCAAGGTGTTCTTCACGTTTTTGACATTCAAACATTTCTTTTGATCCTTGTTTGGTATTATAAGGGCCAACAAGTGGTATCAGAGTCTAACGCGGACAATGTCTTCCATTTGAATCCAGTTTTGCTCGATTCCAACGTGATTTGAAGAAGTTTCTTGCCTGAAAACTCATTTTCGATTTTTTTTCTGTTTTTAGGTGTTTTTAAATCGTTTTCAGTGATTTCTTACCCCTAAGAAGTTAGAAAACTGATATTGAGTACATTTATGCACTTTCACGTCGATTTCAGTCAAGTTTGAGTAGGATTTGAGCAAAAACGAGTCTGAAATTCTGGGTTTTACTGAACTGTTCATCAGTAACCGATAGAACAGTACCTTTGAGTTTGAAGGTTTCGACCGAAACCCACTATGAGAAGCTTCGATTGATTTGAGTTTCGGGCAATTTCTCGCCAATTTCACAGTTTCGATCAATACAATTCTCGGCGAAAGCCCAATTCATCCCGCCCAAAACGCTACAGTACCCAATTGCTACGTTTCGATCAATACAAGTCTCGGCGAAAGCCCAATCCATCTCGCCAGAAAGGCTACAGTACCCAATTTCACCCAATTTCACAGTTTCGATCGATACAGTTCTCGGCGAAAGCCTAATCTATTTCGTCCGAAAGTCTACAGTAACAAATTGATAAGTTTCGCCCGATTCATATCTCGGTGAAAAAGTCCAATTTACTCACTGTTTCGCTCGAAACTCAATCATCAAATTAGCCAATTTCAATCTGAGACAATTGAAACGATTTATTCCAAACAAAATCAAAATTCCTCTTTCGATCGAAACTTTCCTTATCTAAGCTGTTTCGCCCGATTTACATACTGTCGCTCGAATTTTGCCTTTGGGATCAATACTGCACGATTCATACCTTCGCCCAATTCTAGAACACAAAATTCAATTTCAATTACCTGATTCTCAACACTTAGGACCTATTGATATAAATTAGAATCGATCAAACATTCAAATTGGGTAGACCAAAACTTTAATCATACATAACTCCAATCGTCTGATCCTCAAGCAGTACACAAAATTCATCACATTTTTTTAAATTGTGACAGAATTCATTAAGAGAATTTACCTACTTAGACTCAACACTCGAAATCTTCAAACTTGACTATATCTCATTCAAAACTAAAGCGTTTCATTTCGCAGATATATCACGCGTTAACGATCATTACCAAACAAAATCATGGACGGTCTTGCTATTGGATCTGACAACCATGCACCACTACTAAGATGGGGAGAGTACGGCATATGGAAGTA
The DNA here is from genome assembly GCA_027422505.1 of Craterostigma plantagineum. NCBI lineage: Eukaryota > Viridiplantae > Streptophyta > Magnoliopsida > Lamiales > Linderniaceae > Craterostigma > Craterostigma plantagineum. The sequence goes on from JAPQWV010000001.1 coordinate 11,880,863, forward strand.
ACGATTCATCAATTTCATAGAAATCAAGGATGTAGACCTCGCAAACGACATGTTTTCCTCCATTTTTGAAGGACCTGCTCAATTTTGGACCATCATCCCTGCTCAACCCGAGGCGGTTCCTGCAATTCCAGAGAGGAGAACTCGTAAGGACCCTAGTCGATACAACGATGCTGAGAGAGCACGAGCCAGAGCAGACAAGCTTGCCCGACACTATGTACTTCAGGCTCTACCAAATGATGTCTACAAGCTAGTCGACACAATGGTCACTGCAAAGGAAATTTGGGATGAAGTCTGCAAAATGATGGTTGGGACAGAAGTTAGCAACCTATCTAAGAAGTCCAGCATTCTCACTGCCTATGACTCCTTCAAAGCTAAGGAGGGGGAGGAACTTCGAGATGTTTACTTACTATCATCAATGAGATGAGAAAATCAACATCCAACGCTCCAATCTCGAACACAACATCAAGTTCCTCTCCACACTACAACCTGAGTGGGGACGGATTGTAGTTCTGGTTAAGCAACAGAACAAAGATCTGGACGCTATGGATATTCACTCCCTACACGATAATCTCTCGCAATACTCACAATATGCCAAAGAAATCAAGAACGAAGGGAAAACAAATGTCGACATGGAACCAATTGCACTCGTGAATTCTAAGTCAAACGACAAGGAAAGCAGGTCGTACAATCTGACACCTCTGACAACGGCGAATCTGACCAAGAATCTGAGGACGAACTCGAATCAATCAGAAAGAAACTGGCCATGATTTCTGAGACAGTCAATAAGATGAGCGCCAAGAAATCATCTTCTTCCTTCAACAAACAACGAACCTCGAGCGGGAAACAGAAGTTCGTTGCCCCTGACGAGGCTGAAACTAAGAAATCTGAAGTAGTCAAGAAGTGCTTCAACTGTGGCAAGCCGGGTCACTTTGCTTCTGAATGCTTCAGACCTAAGAAGAAAAACACTAAATACTACAAGAAAAAATTTCAGCTCTCACAGCGCAAGGAGGCGGGAATTGTCTTGGTTGCTGACGAAGAGGAATGGCTGGATGACACATCTGACGAGGAGGAGGAAGAAATGGCCTTCATGGTGAAAAGCATTGAGGATGACTCCGACGAGGATGGGCCAGCAATCGGATCAGACAGGACGGACGTCTCTTCATCCGACCTGGAGGTATACACTCCATCCCTAGATGATTTCGTTAAACTTGAACGTAGGATAGCCGAACTCTCCATGCATCGTAAAGATTACTCAGAACTCCAAAGCATCTTTAACAAAAATTATGCCTTGTTAAACAAACAACAGGAAGAGATAGCTATTCTTAATGAATCCTTGACCTTGTCTGAAACTAAAGTAAAGACTTTAGAAGAGCATATAGAAAGCAAGGAAAAACAAATCAAAGATATGAGTAGAAGCTTGAAAGATAGCGAAGAAGAACGAGCAAATGTACTGTCCCAATATGAACTAATCATCAACGAACGTGTTCGTCTATACAAGAAAGTCAAAGAGTTAGAGGACATTAACACCAAAAGAGGTCAATCTGAACAAACCATCTTCCTTAGTCAACCTAAAGATGTAGAATTCTATGATCCTCGCCAAGGATTGGGATTTGAACCCACCACTAACCCTGAAAAAGATAAGATACATTCTCTGTACAACATTAAGCGTCTTGGGTTGAGCCTTGAACAACTAAGGCCCTTCATAGAATCAAGTGAGGTGACTGGATCTGAAGAACGGAAACGGATGAATAGAGAATGGGCCCAAATTGAGTATGACTACACAGAACTCAATAATAGCGATAAAACGAGAGAGATACTACTCTCTGATGACTATATATTACCATTTGGACCTGAAACTCAGGAAAGCACTGATGAGGCGGCTAAACTCATTCGTTCATCTATTTATATTCCAGAGATTATTCGCAAAATCAGTGAGTTGACAGCCTCCCTAGAATCAGAAAAGAAAGCCCACGAAGACGAGAGAACTATTCTGTTAAGCAAAATTTATACTCTTGAAAACTTTCCTTACGCTTACAGACCCTCCACATCCCGTCCTGTTCCAGAGTCCTCTACATATAAATGCAAGCAAACTACGAAGAAAATTCCTTTATCTCACACTAACTTTGTATCACATGTACCCACAGACAAAGGCGTTAGATCTGAGGAAGCGAAGAAGGTTCGATCTGGCTCAGCAAAGAAGACAACAGTTCCTGGTAAGAAGAAGAGACAAGTCTCAAACCTTTCTTCTCATGTTTCAAAATCTTTTGCATTTCCAAAAGTGACTTCTTATAATGTCGCAGAACGTGTTTCGGTATTTCATGCCCTAAAATCAAAATTCTGTCATGTCAACAATGATGTACTTTCCCATCCTCATGACAGTTATTTCAACAAAAGCGCTTCCACGTCACATAGCACTCGTTCTAAGGACATATCTCCCACGCCGTCCAATCATACTATCAAATCTAAAGTAAAGAAACACACCACCTTCAAGACCAAGCCGAACAAGAAATTAAGTCGAAAACAGATTTGGATTCCAAAATCCCAATTGCATCCTGTACGAAATCGTCACGCTTGGATTCTTAAACCAATTATCCCACAACCTAGCAAAGAATTAAATCTAGCAACGAACAACTTAGCTTCTACACCTGCTATCAAAGGAGGGCCCATCTATAAATGGGTGCCTAAACTTGCTTAATTCTTTTGCAGGTCCATCATGTGTGGTACTTAGATTCAGGTTGCTCCTAACACATGACTGGAAACAAAGAGTTGTTGAGCAACTTCTCTGAAGGATTTCTCGGAAAAAGTCTACTTCGGAAACGGTCAATCTGCATCTATCCTAGGAACAGGCGATCTCATTCATGACAGGCTGACCATCAAAGGGGTGTCCAACGTGGAAGGTCTGAGCTACAATTTATTCAGCATCGGACGTTTCTATGACAAAGGCTACAAGGTGAACTTCGAGACCAGCAAATGTAGTGTCACAGAGAACAATGGAAGAGAGCTACTCACTGGCTATAGGAAAACGAATCTCTACTCCATTGATCTCAAAACTGTCCGACCGACGTGCCTCATCTTCCGAGCCTCTCTTCATCGGAACGATCTTTGGCGTCAGCGACTTTCCCATCTCAACTTCAAAGACCTTAACAAACTGCGATCAGAAAACTTGGTCAAAGGACATCCCTCGTTCAGATATCACAAAGAGCATCTTTGCTCGGCCTGTGAAATGGGAAAGATTAGGAAGGCATCTCACCGGACCAAAGACATAGCCTCAACTTCCAAACCTCTCGAAGTCATTCATATGGATCTGTGTGGACCCATGCGTACTCAAACCATCAATGGGCGAAAATATGTGTTGGTTATTGTGGATGATTTCTCACGCTACACATGGACCAAATTTCTGAAAACCAAGGACGAAACTCCAGGTCTAATCATTGAGTTTATCAAAACCGCTCAAAACCTCCACCAACTAAGTGTACAAATCATCAGAATAGACAATGGGACAGAATTCAAGAACAGGAAAGTCAGTGACTTTTATGCATCACTTGGAATCACCCAACAGTTCGCAGCGGCAAAAACACCTCAACAAAACGGGGTAGTTGAACGCAAGAACATAACCTTAGTTGAAGCAACTCATACACTCCTCATTCACTCTGGACTACCTCACTTCTTGTGGGCCGAAGCAATGACCACAGCCTGCTTCACACAAAATCGTGGCTCTCTTCACAAGAGATTCAATAGGACTCCCTACGAGTTGATAAATCGCAGAGTGCCAGACGTCTCGTTCCTGAGAGTCTTTGGGTGCAAATGCTACGTAGCAAATGATCGTGAAGATAGAGGCAAACTTGACCCAAAAGCATTTGAAGGGATACTGGTGGGATACTCGACAACATCTAAAGCCTATCGAGTATACCTCAAGGAGAAAAGATCTGTTATGGAAAGCATTAATGTAACGTTTGATGAAGTAGACCGAGTAGTTTCTGTACAAATCAGTCCAGAACCAGGACTTCTACGAGAGTTGACAAAGGATCAACCAAGCACCTCCTCAGTGGGCAAAACTTTAAAATCAAACACTTTGAGCGACATGGAACTCGATCTCTTATTCGAGGATCTCTTTTCTAAGCTGACACCACCCACTGCTCCAACAACTCCTGCAGCACCAGGAAATAATGATCCTGCTGAGACTAGCAATGACAATTCCCCTCCAATGATGGAAAATCTTCACCTTGATGACGACAGTGAATCCCCAACTGATACCGAGATTATCTCCAGCTCAGCCACTGAAACTCCTCAGCCATCGGATTCAACAATAGAAATCTCTTCAGGAGAGTCAGTAATACCTCAACCTGGAGAAGAAATGGAACATCAGGCTGATCAGAGTGAAGAAGCAATACACGATACAAATGCAGCTGGATCATCACAACCTGGTACAAGAAAGTGGACCCGAGCACACCCAAACTCACAAATAATTGGGGACCCTTCCACTGGTGTAACCACTCGAGCATCAATGATAAATGAAAGCCTTTATTCCTGCTTTCTCAGTCAAAAGGAGCCCAACAAAGTAGCTGAAGCACTAGCCGATCCAGACTGGATAATCGCAATGCAGGAGGAAATTAATCAGTTTGAGAGGTTGAAAGTTTGGAACCTACTACCAAGACCAGCTGGGAAAACAATCATAGGGACTAAATTGGTGTTTAAGAACAAAAAGGACGAGCAAGGAGTTGTTATCAGGAATAAAGCAAGGCTAGTGGCGAAAGGTTACAATCAACAGGAAGGAATCGACTATGATGAGACATATGCCCCAGTCGCAAGAATTGAAGCCATCAGGATCTTGTTAGCCTTCGCTGCACACAAGAACTTCACAGTCTACCAGATGGATGTCAAAACTGCATTCCTCAACGAAATACTAAAAGAAGAAGTCTTTGTATCTCAACCTGAAGGTTTTGTAAATGAACAACTCCCAGACCACGTCTACAGACTCGATAAAGCTCTCTATGGACTTAAACAAGCTCCCAGAGCCTGGTACGAGGTCCTCTCGGATTTTCTCATTTCCTCTGGTTTCACAAAAGGGAAGATCGATACGACTCTCTTTATCAAGAAGGACGGCTCAGACATTATGTTAGTGCAGATTTACGTCGACGACATCATATTCGGGTCGACGGACTCAAGAATGTGCGGGAACTTTGGGGATCTAATGAAGCAGAAATTTGAAATGAGCATGATGAGCGAAGTAAGTTTCTTGTTAGGCCTTCAGGTTAAGCAGCTTCACGATGGAATCTTCATCAGTCAATCCAAGTACATTCACGACATACTCAAGAAGTACAAATTGGACAACTCAAATGCTGCCACCATTCCCATGTCTACCTCATGCAAACTTGATACAGATTCATCAGGAAAATCTGTTAACCAGACGATTTATCGAGGCATGATAGGATCCCTGCTCTATCTTAGGTCCAGTCGGCCTGACATCATGTTCGCCACGTGTCTCTGTGCTCGCTTTCAAGCTGATCCAAAGGAGTCTCACATGCTCGCTGTCAAGAGAATTTTCAAATACCTCAAGGGAACACCAAATCTAGGTCTATGGTACCCGATGGAGTCAAGCTTCGAACTCGTAGGATACACCGACGCTGATTACGCGGGATGCAAGCTGGACAGAAAGAGCACTTCTGGAGCCGCTCAATTCTCGGGGGTAAACTCGTAAGTTGGTCGTCTCGAAATCAAAATTGTGTCTCAACTTCGACAGCAGAGGCAGAATATGTCGCTGCTGCGAGTTGGTGCTCACAAATTTTGTGGATGAGAACCCAGCTGCGAGATTTTGGCATAACGTTAAATCGTATTCCAATTTTTAGTGACTCTAAAAGTGCTATAGCTATAACAAGTAATCCAGTACATCATTCACGCACAAAACATATAGACATTAGATATCACTTTATCAAGGACATGTGGAACAAGGTACAATCGAAATGCATTTTTTTCACACAGATCTTCAACTTGCCGACTTATTTACTAAGGCTTTGGATGAAAACCGATTCCAATTCTTGGTATCTAGGTTAGGCATGTTGAACCACAAGACATGATCGATTGTCCCTACATGAACTTGATATTGTGTAAATAGGTCACTTAATTTTTTTTCCTCTATATGTTTTCATATGAATGTGAAAAAATTCTACTATCGTATCTAGGGGGAGTCTAATAAAACTTTATGCATGGATCTAGGGGGAGTCTCTACAAATTATGCACTAATCTAGGGGGAGTCATTGAACACTTCGCGCAAATTAAGGGCGAGTCTTTATCAAATTCGCATAAAGGGTTAAACTTATGAAATAATAATTTTTATAACCTTAAGACAATTTTTTCTCGGCGACACTCAAAGTTTGATTGAAATTGAAACATACAATTATTTGAAATGCTTTCTTGGCAAAACTGACTATCACTCGAAACTGAATTTTCAATTAATTCAAAACTTTTCTCGGCGAAACTACGTATTGCCCGAAACTCCTTTAAATTGATTTAACAATCGCACGACGCAAATTTCGATCGAAACTGCATCTTAAACCCTTTTACAATTTTCTCGGCGAAACTGACTTTCGCCCGAAACACGCTTCAATTGAAATTGAAAATTTGCCTAAATCCTTTCTAATTTTATCGGCGAAAGTGACTTTCGCCCAAAACGCGTTTCGATCGAAACTGAATTGAATTGAATTGATCGAAACTTAAATTTAACTCCTTTGTGATTTTTTCTCGGCGAAACTGAGATTCGCTCGAAACCAGTCTAGATCGAAACTCATCTCATATATATATAGCGTTTCGCACGAAACACTGTTCTTCTTCATCTATTCTCAAAATTCATTTTCAAAACCCTCTCAGAAATCGCATACAAATCGTTTCACAGTCTCACTCAAACCCAGTTTTTTACGATTTCGGCAGCACAAATTTCACTATTGGTAAGGATAAATGCATTATCAGCAACTTTTAACTGATATTTTTCTCGATTCTTGCAGGTTGCGTAGATTAGGGTTTACGTGATTTCGCTCGAATCGCTTTTGAAATCCGTTTCGATTCAGTTTCTCTTCGCCCGAAAGCCATTTCCAGATTCAATTTCACGTTTAAATCGGCCGAAACTGTTGATTCAATCGCCAATTTGGGACTTTCGGCCGATACTGATTTTTACCAATTTAAAATAATTTCAATTGTTTACCTATGACTTTCGGCCGAAACTGTCTAATTGAAACTGACTTTCGTTCGAAACTGAAATCTAATTTGATTTGATCGATTGAATTCCACTTTCGACCGAAACTCAACCTTTTAATTTGATTATGAATTGAATCGCACGATACACCATCTTGCTCGAAACTCAAATTACAATGGAATTTGAATTAAAACTTACACTTTGATCGAAACTGACTAACATTGTAATTTACTGTGCTTTGTTTCGCCGATTGATTAAACCAATTTCCAAAATTGTTCCTATCGACGAAATTTATTACCAATTTTTGCAAAATTTCTCTAAGTCCTAACATGTTCACAACGTGTTAGCAGAATTTTTAAAATCTCTAAGTCATAATGGTTGGTTCCTACTAATCTCTTGCTCTTATATTGCAGAAATACTAAAATGGTGCGACTGATCGATGAAGTTTTCGCTTCAAAGGACTGGGCACAGAGACCACCAAATAACTTCCAACTTGATTTTGACAATATCTCGTGCCCAGATCCTATTATTGTTAAAATCCTAGCAAACCACCCTCTAAAAACCGCCCTAAATATCACCGCGGTTGTCCCTAAGGTCTACATCCAACAATTTTGGTCCACCCTTCAGAAACCTACAAATAACCCAAAAATAACCAGTCTTTCCGCCATAATCGACAACACCATAGTTGTCTTTACCCCAAACATTCTCCGTTCCATACTAAACCTACCACACTCACTCCTATATGATCCCCATCCATCTAACGATGACCTAATCAGGGACTTCCTATTCATGGGCCACAAACCTAACGCCCAAAATTCCATTTACCTCCCTGACTTTACGGCCAAAGACATCCCTGGACCTTGGAGGACCCTGTTTCCGATCGTCAACAAATGCCTCTCGCCGAATCACGCAGGGTCCGACAAATGCAACCGCAACATAATGCTCATCTTCCATGGGATCGTCTTCAATAGGAATTATGATGTCGCCCAACTAATTTGGACGGACATCCTTGATCAACTAAGAAGGCGAGGTCTCGGATCCACGAAGCTGGTGCTTCCTTACCTATGGTGGCTACCTGTCATCGTCCAACATTTCGTGGATCTTCATCCCGAAATCGAGCGCCGATCCAGAGACGAGGGCTATCAATCTCCGAAGCTCATCAAGATACAATCGACAAAGAGCAAGATCGATCTGGAGGCCATGATCATACCAGAACACCTCCTCGATCTAAATGAGCCGGAGCTCCTCAAATACCTACGAGCCATTGATGACGTTCCCATGGTTCAACACAACCCAGTTGAACCTAACCCAGGGACAAGCCAACCCCCACAGCTAAATATAGGTCTAGGAAGCTCTTCATCCCCAAAGCCAAAACAAAAGAGAAAATCCAAAGGGGATGACAGAGGCAGTCAACAGGAATGGCGTACTAAACAAAAACACGACCGTACTCCTCAGCCAACTAGTCCACAAACAAGCCGGGCCGAACCCATAGGTACAGGGGATGACTTTATCTTCCCCCGAGTAGAAGTCGCGACATCGGGTCCAATCGCGCAAACTACCCTCCCTAGCCACTCAATCATCTCCCAACAGATGATTGTTTCACATACTCACGAGGTGCCACGTCATTCATCACCACCTCGCTCGGAGGGGGTTGATGTAACAAGCAGTTCTCAGCCTCAGACTGCACCTTCTTTGATCACAACTAGTCTAGTGCGCTCACCATCCATAATTTTTCCACTTTCTAGGACACTACCACTAGTTTCTGCACCTCTAGATCTTAGTGATCTAGACAGAACGCTCCATGATGTCTCCGTACTAGAGTATAGTACGGAACAGAGCGGAAGTCCCAACGTGGTGAACATCACTACAGCTACGACCTTGGGCCATCACTCTGAGTCTGTCTCAGCATTGATGTCAACAATGGGCCTAAGTGGCCTCGGTTCATCTAGTCCTGTGCAAACAGGCGGCACATCAGTACCCTCTACTGATGTTGTGACGACGGAACGTCTTCGTGACTCCGTCAGGTTACTTTCCCCATTCGTGACGGAGGCCAGGCTGAATGATCGCCTCGCAGAGTTCGCAAAAGATCTCGAGGACACCATCATGACCCAAGTCTACAGCGCAATTGGGACCTCCTCTCGAGACAAAGGCAAAGCCCCCGTCACCGAAGAAGTACCCTCGCAAGCCGACCCATCTCCTGACCCTGACGGCGGCCCGTGGAACGTTTCTATACCAGAACTCATCGACGTTCTACTAGCCAGACTCCGCACTGCACCAAAGCTAACTGCGTATGAAGCGGAGGTCCTCAGGCGTCTGGAGCTTCCATTCAACCCACCTAACCCCAGCGAGGCCCAGTCATCAAGAGAACCACGTGACGACCCTGACGGTGGGGATCGTCCCGAGCGGGAGAAGACACGAGATACAGGGCCTCAGCCTCCTCCGCAGCCACAGCCTAGAACCACCCAAACACCCACCAGAACAAAACCACCTACACCCACACAAACAAGAAAATCGACCCGAACTACCACCAAAACAACCCAACAGCCCTTTGACATCTCCATCCTCTCCCATCGTATCTCTCGAAACACTTTACAACCCACACACAGCAGTAGAGAAATACATCTTCAACGACGACTGGTTAACCAATGCATCTAACGTTGGCCAAGGGCTTACTGGACAATGCCAGATACTTCTTGATGAAGGCAAATGTTATCCTGGCCCTTATCGACGACGATAAACTCGAGAAAGGAGAAGACTACGAAGCAGACATTCCAGAACTTCCCGAGCTTCTCAAACACGCCGTCGTCAATGAGGAGTGCCCCCCTCGAAGTCGAAGATAGGAGAAGAACAGAAGCCACCGTGGGAAAATGTCAAAGTGATCGCTCCATATCAAGAAGAGATACGAAGAAGAATCTGGAGGAAGGAAGATAGGATCAAGAAGTTAGACGAGCTTGATCTAAGAGGACTAACTCATCTCCCGAGACCAACCGATGTACGATACCTGCTCTCTCTTCGTAGAGGGCTTGTGTGGAGGGGCAAAGATACTAACGTTGACACTCTTAGAAGAGAAGAGAAGGAAAGAGCCAGAATCAGCAAAATCTTAGGAGTACGGCGAGGTCGTCTCGACTTCTACGAGTATCCTATGTACAAAGTACAGCGAGAAGATGGAACGGTCGAGGAGCTAACTGAAGGGGATCTCTCATACATCAGAGGTGAAGACGTTGATCAGATACTGGGAAGCTTCAGATTTCTTGGAACACTCCAGAATCCAGACTTAAGAGTGGGATACGTCGCTCTTAAGCGATTCATGATGCGCCAAATCAAGTTCAATTCGACCCACGATCTACAAATGGCGGTGGAAAGCAACATGAAAAAGGTGAACCTCACAAAGCCATCCTTCGAAGTCCCAGACCCAAGTCTTGGTGAAGGCCACATAATCAATGAAGACAACGATCCATCAGTGGTCTACATCAACTACAAAGGAGAAAAGAGACTGATGAAAACATCCGAGATTGCCAAATTCAGCGATGGAACGCTGCTGATTATTCGGAGCAAACTCGGAAGGATTATGGAGCAGCTAAGGTTCGAAGAAGCAGAGGTACAGGAGAAGTATGAGAAGCTGATCAACATCATCTCAGATCGAATTTCCTTACGAAGAACGATACGATCATACGAGTTCAGACTTGGACTCAGGAAATCGGTCTATGCAGTGGAGAAACCCAAGAAGAAGAAGACACCAAGAACGCCAAAGCGAAAAGGATGCTAAGGGGGAGATTGTTAGAAATATTTTGTAGCATCCTTTAATTAATGTAATCTTTGATTAATATGTACTTATTTAGTGGGTTGTAGTAGTTTGGGGTGACTAAAGATATTAGGTAAGAGTTTTGTATTGGGCTTTAATATACCAAATACTTGTGGTATATAAAGCCCCACTTACCCTAATTAGGGTTTTATCAAAAGAATTTAAAAGGTAAGCCACCTTGTACTTTTCCTTAGAAAAACACACACTAACACGCACTCAAGGTGTTCTTCACGTTTTTGGCATTCAAACCTTTCTTTTGATCCTTGTTTGGTATTATAAGGGCCAACACTATCGAAAATTAGTGTTTATATTTTATGTTACCGTGTGTTTGACTCTATTGTGTGACGTATATTGGAATTTGCATGCCTTATTTGCACAATAATCTACGTGTTTTCGATAATTAAAAACATGGTACGAAATTGATACTACAAGTAACCTACGCATGGTACTACACCATCATAAGTTATGGTACTACGAAAACCTCTGTATATTGGTACTACAACCATCTGTATATTGGTATTACAAGCATTTTTAGGGTAGGAGTCTCGATAGTTACACATGATACGAAAAGATACTACAAGTAACCTACATATGGTACTACACTAGCTTACTATATGGTACCACAAACATCTATATGTTTATACTACAAACATATGCATGTTGGTACTACAAATTTGGGTAGGAATTTTGCGACGGCGTCCGAATTGTTTTTGTTCTGTGGCTATGTTACCATAGTTATAAATATTTTACTGATGATTTGGTATGAGCATTGGTGGGTTAATATTTAGAATTAGGGATTATTACGTTGAAACTCTAATTTTCTTTCTACATAAAATGATACTAGTAACAAGATCTTACTACATAGTCAAGATTTTTTATCGATTGAAAGTTAGTGTTAATATTTTATGTAATACCCATAAATTTATTATGAGATTTTGATTTAACTATGTAATTGGTTAAGTAGGAAGTTTGATGACGTCAATTAGGGGAATATCTTTCGAAATTTAAACAAGAATAATAATAATAAAAGAAAAACACTGAATGGAAATTTTCAGGGTATAGTATAGAATCAACAAAGTTCTCGTGGAGGGGCTAGGGACTTTTCGTGACAAGTAATTGTGGGGTATGAGACTCAAAAGTTTTCGTGTAAGTATATTAAAACTAAGTCCTTGTCATGAAGGTCGAGCCAACTAGAAAGTTTTCATGAAATACCCTACCTTTGAAAACAAAGTTTTCGTACAAGCCCACATAGAATTTATACAATATAAACCCTTAGATATAATATTAGTTATCCATCAAATCAAAGGTTGTGAAACACACGTGGAAGCCTTACAATTATTTAAGAAGTGACTAATGAAAATTTGCTTAACCTAAAAGCAGATCACGTCACCAACATTCACCACCTAGGCATTTCACTTACTAAATTAAAAAACATATAACATATATATCTCTAAACCTTAAAAGTTGAACAACTCTTATGAAGGCAAACGCTAAAACACGATCTTGAGCACTCCAAGCAACGAAAACTAAAACTCCAACTAAGGTACAGTAGAAACTCTATAAATTAATACAGTTGGGACTGACCAAATTTATTAATTAAAGGAGTTATTAATTAATCAATAAATTAATAATTATTAATTTATCGATAAATTAATGTTTTATTAATTTATAGTGTATATTACCTTTCAAACTTTCCAAATATCATATAACCTTCAATATCTTATGTCCTTAATGAACGTCAAATTAAGGATCAAACCTTCAATCTCTTCAAGTCTATCATAATCAGTATGGTGTTAATGTACATTTAAGTAATATTAATAAATATATCTTCTATATAATACACTATGAGAATGTTTTTATGGAATTATTAATTTATAATCCATACGGGACCTATAGAAATTATCAAAAGTTATTATCTTATAATTTTAGAGAATTATTAATTTAGTACGTTATCCCCGAGTCGGGACCGGCCGGAAATATTATATTAACGAGTTTATTAAATTATCGAATATTAATTTATAGAGTTTCTACTGTATGAAATTTATGAAGTACCTCGTTTAATATATCTGGATATTCCAAAAATTAACGTGACTTTCATATGTGGCTCTATTAGATCTTTCGTGATTTATGTGACTAGAATAATTTCAGATTTGTAACAGCCATAGGAGTGAAGATTTCAGTCTAAGAATACTTGTAGAAAATTTTAGGGTTTGTGGTTTGTCAATATGAGTTTAATATCTGAATTGCTATTCACCGCCCCCTTTTTCCTAGTCACCGCCCCCTAAAGGACTGAAAAAAGACGATTTTGCCCTTTTGAATTTAAATTTATATTTAAAGTCCTTTTCCAGACAACAATTTTCATATAGCAATTAAACATTCAAATCAGACTCAAACAAAACAAAAAAAACGTTCAAATCGCAATGAATCGTCTATTTGGGAAATGGAAAAGTCAAAAGAAAGCGTCTATTGGCACGGATGGTAATCAAATTCTCGTAAATTTCGTTATTATAGACGTGAATTCTCGAAAAACGGTCGGATTCGAGCGAAAATTTCGGCCCGACCGAAACATAATTTCGGTCAACAAGGGGTGACCGAACAACAATTTCGGTCAACCCTTGTGATGACCGAAAATCAATTTCGGTCGCCCAAGAGGGCGACCGAAATTCTAGTTCGGCCGCGACTGTCGTAGCCGAAATTTGGATTCGGCTACGACTGTTGCGGCCGAGATCCGGTTTCGGCTACGACAGAGGTGGCCGAAATCTCGTTTCGGTCGCCTCTTAGGGGGGACCGAAATTTGATTTCGGTTGTTAATTTTTTTTATTTTTTTTTGGTCAGACTTGGAGAGTGTTCCGGAGGATTCCACGGGCGACGGGATAAACTACAGTCGGCATTTTCGCGAAGGAGGACGATTTCCAACCGACGTGGAAGCAATTAACTGGGCGAAAGGCGTCGCTATTGGTCTTGGTTTCGAGGTGATAATTTCGTCGCACAAGAAATTAGGAACAAAAAAATTGATTAGATGTTCTGGCGGAGAACGTTATAGAGGCAAGGAGGATGAATTGGAGAGGCTGTCGAAGTCTAACAAGTGCAGGTGTCCGTTTGTAGTCATAGCTCAGAAGAGGCTGGTCCAAGTGACCCAGCATGGCATCTGTGAGGTGGCTAAGCCCCGTGCCATCGATCTCGCTCTGCGTCTGCGGCGAGAATTGGCAGTACCACTGCTTAAGCGACCGAAGCACTGACGCACGCTACTCGCACTTCAGCAGGGGTCGATCCTCCTCACCCATCCAGATGCGGGGCGCGATGTGCCCCAAGTAACTAGGGATCACCTCGCCGTCTTCTGGACCACCTGGCTGTGGCCCCTGCACCCTCCAGAAATCGTCATCTACGACCCTGGAGCGCTTGCTCCCTATTTTATTTTTTAAGAATTTCCCAAAAATAAATATTATTTATTTTACGTATATTAAGACACTACATCGCAATACAGTTTATAAAGGAGAATGGAATTACCTGCGGAGACCGGTATCGCATCGTCGTCGGATGACTCAAACGACTCCGCATCGTAGGGCACCTCCTCATCCGCAGGCGCCTCCTCATCCGCATGCGGATCGTATTCCGCATATACGGAATGAGAATCAAGAGCTCGCTGTCGCCTCTCCTCCTCCCGTTGCCTACGAACGGATGCATCAACGCCGCGCGCCCTCGTATGACGCTCTCCAGATCCCTCCGACGGGGCCGATCTGCTGCTCCCTCCAAGTAGGGACTTCCCACCCTTGGCCTGCAATTACATATTTATTAATTAAAAAAATAACGACCAAAACATAATTTCGGCCAAACAATGGCATGTCGCCGAGGAACCGACCGAAATCAGATTTCGGTCGCAACAGGCTCGACCGAAACATGATTTCGGTCGGAACCCCGGCGACCGACGAACGATTTCGGTCGTTCAAGACACGACCGAAATCATATTTCGATCGAGCCTGTTGCGACCGAAATCTGATATCGGTCGTGTCTTGACCGACCGAAATCACGTTTTGGTCGCGACTGGGCCAACCGATATTTCGGTTTGGTCGTGCCGTTTTCGCCCTATTTCGCGTCCGATCGCCCGTTTTCAGCCTAATTCGATCCGTTTTCGACAATCTATCTACATACGAATGAACTTACGACAGTTTTCTTACCAATCGTGACAGGACCCCATTTCCCTTTCCCTTTCCCTTTCCTTGTCCTCGCTCCATTACGATTTGCAAAGTTCTCCGTTTTTTTGTTTAATTTGGTTGTGTGATTTGAAAAGTGTTGCGTCGTGTAGGATTTTAAAGAAAATTCTTACTTTTTATTATATTTTACCTTTTTAAATTAATTTAAATAACATAAGGGCATAAACGTCTTTTTTCAGCCCTTTAAGGGGCGGTAACTAGGAAAAAGGGGGCGGTAAATAGTAACTCCCGTTTAATATCTAATGTTATCTTTCGAAAATAGGGAGTCTCGATAAGGATTATTCCAATTATGTGAGTGGGCAGTTTTCGGTGTATGAATATAAATAAGAGTTGAAGCTTAGGGTGTACCATAGTCTGGGATTCGAATAATTTTCCAAGATAATTATGAGAATGAATTAGTTTTGGTGTTTTGAGGATTTCGATATATGGCAGTAGTAAATTTTTAATGTTTTTTTTGCACTCTAGTGTTTGATAAAGTTTTTGACCGGACAAGGAAGTTTTCAATACTTGAATTTTGATTGGTTGAGTAGTAGAAAGTTTTCGTGATCTATGATTTAACATTTCTAGGTTTTCGTAACTTCATTCTTTAAAGTTTTCGTGTATATTTAGGTTTTCTTTCTTTTCAAACAAAAAGTTTCAGTATTAATAGTTTATTAAAGTATTCGGCCCTTGTGATTTAATTGATTTAAGTTTTCGTGACCTAGTTTTGGTAACATGGTAATATCTACCTGTTCAGATTTAACTGATTTAAGTTTAGGATTTAACAATTTCGAAACTTAATAAATATACTAACATGGTAATATCTACCTGTTCAGAGTTTCGACATTTAGAAGATTCACCAGATATCTTGTTTGATTTTTGCAGGAGGAGAGGTAGGTTAATCATTCATCTACAATGCGTAAACACATACTTGATTTATGTGCTTCTATTACGTGTTTTACGTACGTCTCATGTGGGAGCATGTTTTCATGTATTATCACATTTATATGCATAGCATATGCATATCATATCATATCACAGGGGTGAGATATTTACACTGTATTGAAATGGTGTTGGTTCGAGATATTGACGAGCGGGGTAGAATGAGATGATTGTGATTTTTGATTATCGTTGAGGAGTCGAGGTGGTACTCATATGACACCTGATGGCAGACAGGCGTGATCGATCTGTCTACTCGGGCGTTAACGTCCCGAGGTGTAAAACCGTCGTGATTTTATTTTAGCGGAGGGAGCGACCTGACAGGGCAGTTGCGTTAACATCAAAATGCTGTCGGCGTAGGCTACCGCTTACGGAAGAGCGACCTAGCAAGGCAGTTGCATGAACGTCAAAACGCTGCTAGTGTAAGCTTCCGTTATGTTATAGGCGCGCGAGGTGTCGAGTCTGACCTAGGGCCCTGTGTTGTGTGATTTGAGATAGGATTGTGGAAAAAGAAAGAGTGAACATTGCATGTGAGATATTGGGATCGAGAATGAGTGTTCACGTGCATACATGCATATTTATTCACCTACTGGGCAAATCGCTCAGTGTTTACGTGTTGTAGGTACCGAGTCTGACGCCGACGCGCGTCAAGACTGAGGCGGCTGGTGGAGGTGCTCCACGGACTTTTGAGGGCGGGGCGGTACATGGATGAAGCCCTGTGGAGCGGCGCTAGGATTTTGACTTTTGGGGATACGGTCTTTGTCTAGACTTGACTATGTATATATTTTGGTGTAATATATTGTAATTTAGGAAAAGGTTTTTTGTTAGACGGGCCTTCCGCGGCTTACGTTGCGGAAATCCGCCACTAAGCTTAATTAGAAAATGAGGGTCGCCACATTTTATGTTACCGTGTGTTTAATTTTATTATCTGCCGTATATTGGAAGTTCGCATGCCTTTTTTTGCACAATAATCTATGCATTTTCGATAATTAAAAACGTGGTACGAAAAAGATACTACAAGTAACCTACTCATGGTACTACACTAGCTTATGATATGGTATCCCAAACACCTATATATTGGTACTACAAATATATTATATTGGTACTACAAATTACGGTAGGAATTTCGATAGTAAAAACGTGGTACGGAAAAGATACTACAAGTAACCTACTCATGGTACTACAAATATATGTATATTGGTACTACAAGCATTTTTCAGGTATTATCAATATAATTGGAGCATAAACCAAGCAGATCCTCAACCTCAGAAACATAAAAAATGTCTACGAACAGGTTCACAGAACCTCAACCTCAGAACAACATATCAGTCTCAACAAGTCTAAAATCTTACTAACATAGATAATATCATTCAAACAAGTGGAACATAAACCCACTGGGATCTCTAAGTATTGTGGAAGCCATGGAGAAACGATATGCTTCGACTTCAACATCGTCAAGATACCTTCCACGATCTGTAGGTTCGACGATGTATTTATCCATGGACATTGCAACATGTACGCCGCAATCCACGCCTTCCGGATTCTTCTCCTTGGTCCACATAAATAACTAATGAATTTACAGTACCATTAATTATGTAATGCAGTACCAAAAAACATGAAGAAACAGTACCAATTCAATTAATATACGGTATCAAGACAACAAACAATTAAATTACGTTTGCAGTGCCACTGAATAAACTAGCTCGAGCACTAATCAAAGAAATTAACATTGCACGACACGAAATCATTGAAGAAATGCACCTATCGAAGCCCTAAGCTCTACGTTAACCCCAAATGCCAAAAAATCAAAAAAAAATTAAAAAAATGAAATTACAGTCGAAACTTGCTCGCTCTCTTCCGTTCAACAGAGGTGTTGGAAAATGAAAGCTAGCATGTTCACTCCTTCTCTGTCTCGATACCCTAATTTAGAAGAAATCAAAACACCAAATCGAAACAACGAAAAATAAAACTCTAATTTTAGCCCTAAACTCCAATTCAAGCACTAGTCACAGAAATTAACATTGCCCGACATGGAATCCTCGAAGAAATGCACCTATCGAAGCCCTAAACTCTACATTAACCCCAAATGCCCAAAAATAAAAACGCAAACCTACAGTCGAAACTTGCTCTCTCTGTCTCGTCTCGTTCTCTGTCCCGACTCGTTCTCGGTCTCGTTCTCTGCCTCGCTCTACCGTTCTATGCCTTGTCCTATCGTTCTCTGTTCTTATTTCGATCGTTCACTTTGAATGAAAGTGAAAAAGAGAATGCTTTGGGTGTTCAATGGTTTTTTGGTAATATTGTTTTTATAAGGCTAAAATTGTCCATTATGTAGCTTTGTGATATAAAAGTTTCAAATGGGGAGTTTGATGATAAAAATGAATTGGAAGGGAGAGTTAGTTGATGGATAGTTTGGGGTATGGGGATTTATGTGTAGATTTGCTTTATTTATTAATATAAAATAATTATAAATAGTTAACCCGTGCAATGCACGGGTAATAAACTAGTTATGTATATGTATAATTATATAAAAAGGAAAAATTGATTTACTAGAAAATTGAAGGTATAATGATAATTAACTAAAGTAATAATTAAAGCTAGTAGGTGGCTTTCTTTCAATTTTATTAATTAATTTTATCTAATAAATTTAATTGACTGGCCAATTAATGGTTAATAGCAAGCATTAATGCTTACTAAAATAGTACAGATTGTTGTCATTCGCCAGTTACATCTTTTACCTGTTAGTCCGAAGTTAAACCAATAGAAAAAATCAAACTACGGGTTATTTGACATAAGGAAAATTGTATATAGATCAAGGAACTACGAAATCATCTATCTCAAAAACATGTCCCCCTCTATGTCCCAAAATGATCACATCCGTTAAAATTTAAATCCGACCGTTCACAAATGTTCTTTCTTATTGATTAATTATTTTAATCCCATAGTCCACCAAATCATAAAATCGTCGTTATTTCATGAGACTTATATGATAAAAATAAATAAACACATCCAATTTATTCCTTGTTTTATGATGATCGATTTGATATCCATATCATATATTTTTCGATAATCATAGAAATCAATTTTAAAGGAGTGGGACAGAGAATGGGACAGGATTATGGGATAGAGGATTTCAACCGAGGAACTCCTAGTCTAGGGACAATGGATCATCTGTCCCACTTGTCTTCCGTTTTACATCTCATATTTTAGTATTTACAAAAAAAAAAATGATCCCAAAAATATAAGAATTAAAGAATAAATTAGATATATATATAGTTGTATATATCATATAATCAAATGAAATAAAGGATTATTTTAATGTTTTGGAACATGTACAGCCTCCCCGTCCCCGCAGGCATCCGCCCCTGGCCGGGATGGTTTTATATTAACCTTTGGCGGGGACGGGGACGTGGATTATAGTCCCGCGCCGTTCCCCGCCGATAATAATGTTTAAATAAAATTTTTATATCTAAATTAATACTATATAATATTTTTATACAAAATTATATCATTATAAATATAAAATTAATATTATATAATACCTTTTTTACCCAAATGTATTATTATTGTATAAATAATAAATAAAATATAATTTAATAAATCTATATTATAATATAAATATTATTTTAAAATAATTCGTGGGGACGGGGAATCCCCGCGCGGGCGGCGACCTGGCTGGGACGGGGACATGGCTATTTTTCCCCATTTAATTCGTGGAACGGGGATGGGATTTCCCGTCGACACGGGAATCTAATCCCTGCCCGCGTCCCGCCCCGTTGACATCCCTAAATATGTAACTAAAAAGTTAGAAAAAAAGAAAATTTCTGGACCAACAGGATGACTTAACACTTGTCAATCTATGATAGTTGACCAACAATGGATGAAAAAAGAAAATTTCTGAACCAACAGGATGACTTAACACTTGTCAATCTATGATAGTTGACCAACAACGGGACATATGTGGGAGGGAGGGAGAGAGAGAGAGGGAGAGAGAGAGAGAGACCGATTCCTACGCTCAGATCTTGACCTCTTGAATATTTTATCCTTTTAGATAGGATTCTCGGTTATTTAATTTATTGATTCTTCAACAGTTATTAAAAATTGAAGATAAATCCAACACACACATTTTTTATGTTGAACACTTTCGAAAAAATCAAGAAAAAAATGGAAAATGAAGAATTTTTTCTCTATAAAGTTGTTGTTGCGTGACAGCGAACCCGGTCGAATAACACCGCGGCTATTTGAGCAATTAAACATAAAAATGGACACCGATATTTTGACGTGGAAAACCCCAAACAAATCGGGTAAAAACCACGGGCAAGGAAGATGACTTCACTATAGGAAAAATTAGGAGTTACAATCCCTCGAACTATAAAGAAAAAAACCTTCACTATCTCTCTTTTATAGTCGGAGAAAATACCGACAAACTCTCTATTCTTTATCCTCTCCAATCAATCTCTCTTTCTCTTCTCTTTTCTAAGATGATTTTCCTTCGATACTTTGAGCTCTATTTATAGGCAAAAGTTTGCATGTAAAAAAAAATGTTCAGCACACCTAAAATGAATGCGGCCCGAATCAATTTTTTTCTGTGTTCACATTGCCCCTCATTGACCATTCAAAAAACACATGCCCTTTTAATATTATTTTGTTGACAATCTCCCACTTGAATTGATTGAGGATCAATCGGATCTTCACAACAGTCTTTCTTCCTTGCCTTTCATGTTGCTTACGTCCCTGCTAGGCCACTTGAGGAAAAACACCAAGTAAACTTATCAGTGTTAACCACATTTGTTAAGAAATCTGATAGGTTATCTTTTGTATGAATAATTTTGCATATCTAACGTGCTTTCTTCTACTTTTTCACGAATGAAGTGATACTGAACTCCTATGTGCTTTGACCTGGAATGAAAAGTTGAATTCCTTACGAGATGTAGGGCACTCTGACTGTAACAAAACAGAATAATATTTTCCTGTCTGTGCCCGAGTTCCTCCATGATCATTTTCAACCAAACTGCCCCTTCACTTTCTTGTGTAGCTGCAACATTGCTTCAGTTGTTGACATTGCGACAACAGACTAATCTTCGATACCCAGCTTACGGCTCCGCCAGTAAGAGTGAACACATATCCCGTGGTAGATTTGCTTGTCAAGATCACCTGCATAATCAAAGTCAACATACCCTCTGACAGTAAAGTCTGTTCCCCCGTAACATAATGCAACATCTGAGGTTCCTTTGATATATAGTAGGATCCTCTTCACTGCGCTCCAATGCTCTTTGTCCGAATTTGCCATTTACCGACTCACTACTCCCACCGCATGTGAAGTGTCTGGCCGTGTAGAAATCATTGCAAACATAAGACTTCCAACCGCAGATGAATACGATACAATTTGAAATTAACAAGAAGTGAGGTAGAAGTTGACTTACAATTTGCATATTAAAGCCTCGCAAGACCTTCCTCAGATAATTCCTCTGCGAATGTGAAATCTTCTTGTTATTTCTGTCTAGGTAAATTTGCATCCCTAAAATCTTGTTTGCCGGTCCCAAGTCCTTCATTTCAAATTCCCTAGCCAACTGTGCATTGCGCTCTTCAACACGATCTTTGTTGGGGCATGCCACCAGCATGTCGTCAACATACAACAGTAATATAATAAATTACTTTCACCAACTTTGAAATATGCACAAGGGTCTACATTCAATCTGTTGTATCCAAGGCTCATGATGGGAATAAAATCTCTTATACCTACACCTCGGTGCCTGTTTAAAACCATATAGAGATTTGTTTAACCTGAAAATCAAGTTTCGCTTTTCTTTGTCTTCAAAACCTTCCGACTGGAGCATATAAATCTCTTCTTCAAGATCTCCATGAAGAAACATTGTCTTCACATCTAGTTGCTCTAGATGTAGGTCGAATGTAGCACACATCGCCAGGAATACCCGGACAGTCGTTAGTCGAACCACCGGTGAGAATGTCTCATTGAAGTCAATGTCTTCTTTCTGAGCGTAGCCTTTAACCACCAGTCGTGCACGAAACCACTCTACTTTGTCATTGCTGTTCTGCTTGAATTTAAAAACCCATTTATTTCCAATCGCCTTTCTGCCATTAGATAGTTGCACCATCTCCCAAGTCTTATTTTTCTGTAGAGCATTGCTGTCAACATGATCTGCATCTGAACTGTTCAGTGCTTCTTGAACTGTTGACCATCTCCCAAGAAAGTGCGGCTCTTTCGCATGTGCCCCTTCTAAGTTCTAGCTCTGAAGATTCGCTTGGCCCTTCCTCGTGCTCCGGTGCTGCTTCAGAGGAATCTTGCTCGATAGACTTCCCTTTCACCTAAATCGCCGTAGTCCCTGAGCGTTCCTTTGTGGTGATATCATTTTCTCCGATTAATCTTCCAAGAAGATAACCTCCCTGCTGATGACAACTTGTCGGCAGTGGGATCCCACAGGCGATACCCTTTATACCATCAGCATACCCCAAGAACAAATACTTACTTGGACTTCGGATCCTGCTTCGTAGTTTCTTGGGCGTTGTACATCACGTACACAGGAATTCCAAATACATTGAGTTTGGAATAATCCATTTTCTTTTCGGTCCACATCTCCATCGATCTCTTCTGATCAATTGCCGTTGAAGGCGATCGATTGATCACATAGCAGGTGGTGTTGACTGCATATTCCCAATATGGTTTATCCAGACCTGCAGCTCCCAATATAGCTCTTGTTTTTCCAGCAGAGTTCTGTTCATCCGCTCTGCCCCATTTTGTTGTGGAGTATACGCCATAATGAAGTGCCTTTCGATGCATTCCCTTTTGCAAAAGCTATCAAATTCCTTGCCAGTATATTCTCCTCCATTATCCGTCCTCAAACACTTGATCTTCTTTCCTGTATCAAGTGCGACTCGAGCCTTGAAATTCTTGAAGGTTATGAACACATGCCCTTTACTCTTGATGTTATATACCCAACATCTCCTAGAGTAATCGTCGATGAAGGACACGACGTACTTCCCTCCTCCTCGAGATGAAATTGGTGACTGCCATACATCAGAGTGAACCAATTATATAATGTTGTTGCTTCTAGAATTTGATCTGTTGAACTGTAGTCGATGCTGCTTGTTTGCTATGCAATGCCCACAAAATGGTAGTAACACATTCATGAGACCCAGAAGTAGATCTGGCCCTCAAGAACTTTAATTCCTTGCTCCGACATATGTCCAAGCTTCTGATGCAATAGCATAGGAGATATTTCGCTTGAGTTTTCCGAAGCCAGAAACGCTTCCCCTTCTTCCACCGTCTCTCCAAACAACATTACTAATTTGCAACAATATTTTTTACCTTTTATGACTACAAGTGCTCCCTGGAATATTTTCAACCTCCTCGAACTTTGATTTCACAGTCAAGATCATCGAGCTGTCCTACAGACAATAACTTCTTCTTCAGACCTTTACATGCCGCGCTCCTTGAATAGTGAACTGCACCGTCGTGCAACTTCAACCTCACGACACCAATGCCTACGATCTTTAAGGATTTTCTTCGCAACTCCACACAAATCCTCCTAAGATAGGTTTGAAGTGGTTGAACCAGTCTATCCGAGAGGTCATATGATAAGTTGCGCCCGAGTCAAGAAGCCATATCTCATCGCACACCTTCCCGCTCTCCTTTGAGTTAATTGCTTCGCTACACAATACGTCTCCACGTGACGCATTTGCTATATTTTCTTGAGGATTGGAATTCTTTAGGTTCTAAAAATCCTTCTTCAAGTGACCCTTCTTTCCACAGTGGTAGCAGTTCATATCCTTCTTCTTACTTCTTAATTTTTACATGCCTTGAGTGTGGCTCCCACCTGAACCACATTTCGATGATCTCCATCTCATCACCGTCAAAGCTTCGAACTGTTGAGTGCTTGCTTGCTGGTCCGCCTTGTTCCTTCGCCGATTTCTTCTTCGAGAATAGCAGCTGCGATGTTATTAAAAACAAAATATTTTGCATTGTTCGTCAAGTTGATGATGAGTTGATCTTCAAATCAGACATACTTTGAAGTAGAATTTCCGCACGTTCTTTAGCCTCCGTTTTATACCCTAATGATGTTAGCTGAAAAAATAGAGTATTCAAGACGTTGAGATGCTCCATCACCGAAGTAGATTCAGACATTCTCAAGGTGAGCAATTTTCTCTTCAAGAATATTTTGTTGTGTAACGACACGATTGGTTAGGTGGTATCATATCTCCTTTGCCGTTTTTTTTCAACACTGGACAATATCTCATCTGCTAGTGCCAGATGGAGATTTGAGACAGCGCTCCCGTCCATCTCGCTCCATTTCTTTTCGTCTCACATGGCTGGTTTTCCATCGATATCCTCCAGACAGCTGTCTTTGCGTAAGATCGTTTTTATCTTTAACTTCCACAGTGAGAAATTTCTCCCGTTGAACTTTTTGATATCAAACTTCACCGCCATAATTTCTGCTCAGTCGTGAACGATAACTCCGACAGGGTTGCAGCAGATAATTATTGGAATCGGGTTTTTCATCACCGTTACAAGGGCAACATAATATCTATTATTTTCTGATGTGGAGGTCCACGTTAGTGGCAACCACAGAGCATACGATAAATATATATATATATATATATAAAACTCAAGCTCGGCTCTGATACCAATTGTTGGCGTGGTAGCGGATCCCGTCGAATAACACCGCGACTAATGTTTGAGCAATTAAAGATAAATATGGACACCGAGATTTTTACGTGGAAAACTGCCAAAAATCGGGATAAAAATCACGGGAAAGGAAGAAGAATTTCACTTAATAAAAAATTTAGGAGTTACAAGAAAAACCCTCAATATCTCCCTTTTACAGTCGGAGAAAATACCGACAAACTCTCTATTATTTTACCTCTCCATCTCTTTTGTAGCGACTTACATTTGAAATTCTAAGCACAGTATTGCACAGATGTTGAAAAATCCGGCTCTTTTGTCTAAGTATTTCATTGTTCCATGTTATGATATTATTATTCACACGATACTCTGCACTTACCGTATCTACATATATTGGAGTTGTTTTTTATTGTTCGATCCTTTGCAGTTTATCTACATTGAGGACTCGCATGTTCATTGTATAATAACCTCACGAATGTGGCACGAAATTCTGAGAAGTAATGGGGAGGACGTGCATTCGGGAAACAGGTATTCTAGCCCACGAATGTGGCCCAAAACAAAAACCCATATATGTGGTATGAAACTTTCCTAAGTCCCGAGTTGGCGGAGCATCCCTGTAGCATAATATTTAAGATCAAGAATGGGCCAAAACTTGTCTGAGTCCTCAGGAGGCGTAAAAATGGGGCAAGATAAACTCAAGTCTACAAACGTGGCAAGATTCCTAAAATCGCAAATACACCGACGAGAGAATCTCAAGAGCTAAGCACACGACAACGCTCATAACACTCCAAGTATTATTGCTTATTCTTTTTCATATGTATATTTTAAGATGTTATTTACATTACCGCGAAAGATGAACGCTCGGCCGATATGATGAATGACTATGGGAAACCCATACTCAAATAATTTACATACTATGTCATGTCCAAAACTTGAAACTCTTATTGAACTATTTGCGGGGGAGACTAGACGGGATTTTCATACGGTAATATACCTGCCCGATCAAACCAGTAGAAACGAGTCTCTCGGTCTCTCGCTCGATGAAGACCGAGGACCATAATCGGGAATAGCTCAAGGAAGAGGAACATGCAGCACATAATGCAGTTGGCGGTTACAACTCATTAAATGTAGTAAGGGATTTAAAGGCATCAGTTACTAAGACTTTATTATCCCATCACGGACAATAATGTGTTTGTTACAAAATGCTTAAAGCCGGCAGTTACACCGTCAATAGTATTTTCGTCTCATTTCATGTATGGTTTTCCACCAACTCGTCTCTTTGCGCTTGGGATCATGTATTCCACTTTTCTATTCAACTAAATATTCCACTATTAAAATAAATAATTATATATAATTTCTCTATCCCACTCATCACAATTTCTCTCTCCCACATTCCACGTAACCTTTTTTCTGTTTTATATCAAATCTTGTATTCTCTCTTTGAATTAGACAAAAATAATAAACTAATATCATGAATTAATGGTGCAAGTTCGACATAAAACTGGTGTAATTCTAATAAGCATGTAAATAAATAAAAAAACGAGAGAGAGAGGACTAAATATTTCAAAACCAAAACGACTATGAAAGAGAAGAAAGTTGTTCACGTGTTAACTAATTTTAATATTTCTCGCGATTGATTGGTGAATGATAACTCATAGCGCGGTTGATATTGCATCTGTGCCTGAAAATCACATACGAAACCATATTATTTTCTATTCACCAACCAACGACATACCCAAATAATGTTGATCAAACGATATTGCATCTGTGCCTGAAAATCACATACGAAACCATATTATTTTCTATTCACCAACCAACGACATACCCAAATAATGTTGGGGATATTTACCTATAGTAAATATGTCAAACTTGAGCGATGTTGTTGAGGCTGTGAAGGATACCACTGTGAATTTTGGTGATGGTCGACATCTGTTACTAGGAATGGCAACGGGGCGGGTCTGAAGCGGGTTTGGCTAGACCCAGGACCGCCCCACTAATTTTAGTTGGACGCGAATCTCGTCCCACCCCTCTCAGAATTGGACCCCCCGGCCCGGCCCGAACCCGGATGAACCGGGTCTGCGATAACTCATTACTTTTTCATTTTTTTATTTCTAAGTTATATTCTTAAATGGCAAAAAATATTAAATATACCTACATTTTGGTTAGGAAGGAATCAAACCCACACCCTCCAAGTTACCAGACCACCAACTAAACCATTGTGATGCATGCCTTTCTGCGAAAAATACTAATATGTCTTTATATTTATCACAAATAAAAATAATTTATATATATTATTCGGGGCGGGTTTCGGGTCTAAGATAGCAAGACCCGAGACCTGCCCCGGACTCGGCCCGGTTGATACTTTTAAGACCCGTAACCCGCCCAATACCCGAATAATAAAAAAAACCCGCTTCATTAGGTGCGGGTCCTGACAGTCCGGGTCTAGACCCGCCCCATTGCCATCCCTATCTGTTACAGTTAAACTTATTAAAGTTAAATATAACTTTTATGTGAATGAAAACCACACATCTAGTCCGAAAGTCACACATTTGACGATTGAGATGCCGGTAAATGGAACAATGAAGATCTCGACATTGTAAGGTCAGTGATATCCAAACTAGATATATCACAGTCTTCTCCGATACGAAGACAACTATCCAAGCTTGGCGTGTCCTCTTTGGTTACCTGTAATAAGCAAGGCAATAACAAGTTTCCGTAATCATAACAGAGTACAATTTTATATGAATTGTACCTTAGCATCTGTATGCTTTTGCAATGTTCCGGTATTTTTTTACTTCTTTATGCCTGTTCTAATCCTCTTTTGACTCTCTTTCGAGATTTGATCCACAAAGCCTTTTTCTGTTTCCATCATTTTATCCCATCAACTAGGTTTCCGCAATCCATGTTTCTCGTCAAAACTTCTTTTCAATTATATTTGAAAATCTTGGACAATTTTGAAAAATAAAAGTTATCCAGAACATCATCCGGTTCATCTATCATCTTCAAAAGAACATTTGTTGTCTGGTTATACGTCGCTTTCGTCAATGCGGCTAGTTAATTGGATGAGGCGACCCTACTTTTCTAACTACGATTAGTGGCGGATTTCCGCAACGTAAGCCGCGGAAGGCCCGTCTAATTAAAACTTTTTCCTAAAATAATATATACTAATATAAAAATCCGTCTACATTGCTATCTCTGTACACGGGCCGAAGCCCCAAAAATATCAAAAGAACCAAAAGTCCTAACGCTGCTCCACAGGGCACATCCATGTACCACCCCGCCCTCAAAAGTCCGTGGAGCACCGCCACCAGCCACCTCGGTCACGACGCGTATCAGCGTCGGACTCAGTACCTACAACACGTAAACACTGAGCAATTTGCCCAGTAGGTGAATAAAATGCATGTATGCAAGTGTGCACTCAACCCCAAACCCAATATCTCACAAAATGATATAATGCACACTCTTCTTTTCCCACATTCCTATTTCACACAACACAGGGCCCTAGGTTAGGCTCGACACCTTCGCGCGCAAAAGACTACTGGGAGGCCACCCCCAAGTCTCGCGGCAGCCTACCCTGGTAGTGCACTGGACGATCACGCCAATGGCCTCCTACCGGGTCGCTCCGCACCAAAAGCATACACGGATAGTGCACTGGACGATCACGCCAATGGCCTCCTATCAGGTCGCACCAAAATCTCATTCGGCGGTATGCACCTCGGGACGGTCACGCCCGAGTAGACAGATCGATCACGCCTGTCTCCGCCAGGTGCCCAGTGAGCCCAACCTCGACTCTTCTAAGAGTCACCAATCACAAACATCTCATTCTACCTCGTACGTAAATATCTCATATCACTACCGTCTCAATACGGTACGATCATCTCTCTCCCTAACGTGGTATGCATGTGCTATGCATATACATGAAATCTCATATAAACATGATTTATAATAAACGCATGGAAAACATGTACAACACATAAGTCACGTAAGTCACGTAAATCATCAATCACATGGAACACATAAATTCACATTTGTGTTTACGTATTGTAGATGGATAAACCACCTACCTGTCCTCCGGCTATTGTCAACTAAGAAGTCCGATGGAGTCTCTATAGGTCGGGCCTCTGGACATAATAATATTATCAGTATGTGTGCAAATTATCGAACTATACGACATAAAATAATTATACTTAGATATTGAACTCGGCAGTCAACGGTCAACCCACTAAAACTAATTCAGCAATTTTGGAACTGGATCGCCTGAAAGTCTAGTTCGACGAATTCCTTAATCGACCAAACGTGAGGATTATGTTATTCTAATATCGAGGTGTACTAAGTCGCCTGATTTGTTGATCCTAAATCGCCCGCAGTTCAATACAATAATTCTTTCAATAACCCTTAAATACCATAATTAAGCTACCCTCATAGTAATCTTAAATAATCACACTAGTTCTAGAAAACAGTATATCTTAAAAACATTAAGTCCTTAGGAAATGTATCATATATCGACAATAATCAAAGCTCACATCTCATCAGTTAGCAC
Source organism: Craterostigma plantagineum (assembly GCA_027422505.1). Lineage (NCBI taxonomy): Eukaryota > Viridiplantae > Streptophyta > Magnoliopsida > Lamiales > Linderniaceae > Craterostigma > Craterostigma plantagineum. The sequence goes on from JAPQWV010000001.1 coordinate 11,910,158, forward strand.
GTATGATTATAAGCTGAACTTCGAAAACTAAGTTTTCTTAACTTAGTAAATTTCGAACACTTCTATAATTATCATGTAATCACGTAGAGACATGCAACATATATTAAGCAAAGCACTTTAAGTCCAAATAGCTTATTCATGTGCCGAAGACTTCACATGGTTAATCACTTAATCATGTAAGTTAGGGAAAATATAAAATAATATATTCCTAACTTTGATCGAATTTCTAGGGTTTCAATCTATATTCTAACACCAAAAACCCACACCAGAAAACTTCAACGTGCCCTAACATGACAAATTCAGTAACAATCTGGACTTTAAAACTAACATATGCAGTCACATAAACTTCATATAAAATTCACTTTCAACATATATAAAGTCACATAAGTACTGAAGCATGTTACTCTAGTAAGCACGGTAGTTTCGAAACTTCCTAAGATTATCACAAAATCACATAAGAACATTTATACATAAATATTGAACACATCTTAAGCATACCAGGCACGAAAGCTTCTTTTAATACAAATACCGAAGTAAAAAAAATACAACACGCCATATATAAGCCATGTATGTACTTAATTCAAAGACTTGCTCATCAACACCTATATTAATCACGAAAACTACCAATAATTCTTACACATAGCTATATTCAGCACACATATGAGCACCCTATTCATCCGATATGATTTATAGATGGGTTTCTTTACATCCGAAAACAGCTTAACAAGACCTAAATAGATAATTAATTAGCTGAAATCTATCACATACTCTATCTACATCAAGTGTCAAAATTAGTAATAAATCATAATTCTACTATCGAAAATCACATATGATCACAAACACATATTCAGCTTACCTATTCCAAAACCCAAGTTTTATACCTAGCACATGATTCACGTAATACAAAAATATATTAAATACAATTACAATTATGCGTAGTAGGATGAAAGTTCACCTATCATATTCGGTGTTTGACTCTTAACCATCCCAAAGCTAGCCCAATTTTCGTTCTGTTTTTTTTTTCATCCTTACTTACAAGAGTTTTTGCTTAGTCACAACATATTACGTCTATCTTTCTCTCCATATAATATATATATATATATATATATATATCTATCGTATTATATATAAACCTAGGTGTCTAACTTTATAGATGGTGATGTCGATTACCCTTAAGGTTAAGAAAACTTTTTCTTAGTCACTTTTAAAAAAATTCCAAGGCTACCACGTGTATTTTCAGCCTTTGATCTATTATATATATATATATATATATATATGTAGTTATATCTATTCTATTCTATGTATTGCATATAAATATATGACATGGTATGGGGCCACGAAGACTTTCTATCTAAGTGTAATGCATGTCACGAAAACTTCATGATGTGATAAGGGATGAATATGATTGGTAACGAAATTACTCGCTCAAGGTCAAGTCACTTAAATGTTAGAATAGTTAACACTTGGTCAAGACTCAGGGTCTGAATTACTTCTTAATTTTTCAGAGCAATCACATTTTTGGGTATTACAATATGAAGCATAAGATCTTATTAATTTTATTTTATAGCTTTATATAATATGTATTTTCATTCCAATATTTTTTTCTTTTTTTTATTCTACCTTTGACTAAACTAACAGAGTTTCTAATTTTCATTATCACATACTAATTATAGTCATAAATCCAGTGTCAAATTTTTTACGGGTATTACATTGGATATGCAACTTGCACTGATCTTTATACCTTTCTCCGACCAGTATCTTTCATCATGTTCCACGTCGATCCCAAAACTTCTCTCGTCACTATCGTGAGACTAAGAAACTTTCAGAAATCCCTTTTTAGCATCTGTACTCCATCTTCGTTTTATATAAGCTTCAAGAATTGAAGGTTCATTTCTAATACTAAGTACTTTAAGGACATGACAACCCAATATTCCAACAAACTCAAATTTCTTGCAACTGCATGAGATATGTTCAATCGACGAGTTCACTCTAACTGTGTGCTTGTGGCGCTTATTGGAAGAGGAAACATTGTACTAAATAATATCTTGGACTCACTGGACAGTTTAACGAACAAATCATAAGCCTTCCACAACTCATATTCGTATAATTCGAGGACTTCTTGCGTGTAAATATTTGAAGCATGTTTCGAAATTTGAATAAGATAAGATTTCGGGATTGTCCGCCTCATCATAAAATTAGCCTTAAACTATCTCGACGATCATCGACCAACCTTTTAAAATGCTCAAAAGGGTAACAAATTCATTTTGTAGCTAACATACCTTTTTACAGAACTATGCATGCTCTCGCTACGTTGAGTACTAATCATATCTGCGAAAGACACTTGTCGCCCATAAAATAACGCCCATTTTTCTTTTACGTACAATCTGTCAATCCACTCATTAGTTTCTAGCACGTTCGTCTCAACATTTCCTTCCACGCATTGACAAAATTATCTTCTTCTTCCCAAACATCTTCAAATTCCATGTTCAGCATCGGAAGTTTTTCCAGGATGGAAGAATGTCCTTCGCGCTGGATTCATTTATATTTATCCGATGGGTTATGAAACGTTTCAAAATCAAGCTTGTGACGCAAAGAGACATTTGCTTCATCTATGCGAGCATAATAATTAAACATTAAAATACAAATATTATAACAAATATACAATGGATAAACTTCAACAAAGTCTGAAAAAAATACAAAAACTAATAACGGAATAAATGTTACAATGCGATTTCCACAAGTTGTATTATGATCTCCCATAATGATATGCCTGAAAAGGTATTGTTAACTCTCAGTCCGATAGCCACAAATCACTAAATAGATTAGAATTAATATAGCTGTAAAAGTTGATACTGAAAGAGGAGGAAGAGAGTAAATAGTATGCCGAAGAAGATGAAATAACATAGAAGATGAAAGATAAATATATATATATATAAGATAAAAATGTAAGATATTTTACGAGGAAAGAGAAAAAGGGGTTCATATTAGAGGGAAAGATAATTCACGTGGAAGTAAGAGAAAATCTAAGATTGGAAAGGATGGATATATTGCAAAATTTCGTACTAGAAAAACAAAGTTTGATATGAGAGAAAAAAAGGTTATGTGGGATGTGGGAGAGAGAGATTACGATGACAAGATTAGAGAAATTATATAATATTAAGTGTGTATTTGTTGAATATTTAGTGGAATAGAGATTCCTAAGTGCTCCTTTTAAAACATTTTCTGGGACATTGACCGAAAGAAAGTACTAACTTGAGGGCATCGCTGGCAACGGCACCCGCACATTCGAAGGTGTTTGATTGTACAATAGGAGGATTAAAGCGATCTCGGTAGGAACACAGTGCCAACATGCTAGAGTACCACTGGATTTTTCAGAACGCATTACCAACTCTCTCATTAATCTTAGTCTCTCTCTAATTACTTTTCTTATGAACTGTCACGAACGTGAAGTGCCACTTAAGCAAGCCTGAGTCTAAGGCGTGCGAGTCTAAGGCACGGAGTTGAGGTTTCAACACTTAGACAAGGCTTGATGGAGGCCGCGTGGGACGACAAGGCCAAGCTAAGCGGCGCGGCCGACTTGGGTGCACGCGGGCCAACCCATGGGTCGGGTCGGATCGGGTCGGAGCGGGTCAGGCCGGGTCAAGACGGAGCGGTTCGGAAGACGGAGTGGGTCGGGTCGGTGAAGGGTCGGTGAAGGGTCGGGTCGGGCCATCCAGGCCGCGGCCGGACCGCGACCAGGCCTAGGCGGCGGCGCGCGCGCGTGCTGCCGGCCGGGGCCGAGACCAGGCCGGGACCAACCAGGCGGGCCAGCTGGCTGATACGGACCTCCCATGGCGGGGCCTGGCCGCGAGGGCTAGGCAGGCGCGCACGGCACTTGGCGCGCGGGCTGGCGCAGCCCGATGCGCGCGCGGCGTGGACCGTGGACGCGGGCGGGGCTGCGGCTTGCCAAGTCCATGGGAGCTTTCGAAGGAAGGTTGACTTGGTTCAAGGGATTTGAGATCTTTGAGGAGGATCTTGTTTGAATATTTACCATATTTGGAAGATATGAAAACAAGATATGGAGATCTTTTGGGAGATCTTTACCAAGTCACAAAAGGAAGCTTGAGGCCTATAAATAGGACCTCATTCGCCCAAGCCAAGCATCGAGAGTTCAAGCATCTGAGAGCACTTCATAGCGAGCGAGAGCATCAAAGTGAAGTGGCGTTGAGTTCGTTTGGGGGCGAATTCGGCAAGGGGTCGCGAGAGGTTTTCACGAGCGCGTAGGTTTGTGATTAAGATCCCACAAAGAGGGGGACGCTAGGAAACGTGAGGCGGGTAGTTTAGGCTTGTGTTTGATCAAGTTTAGACGCGAGGCCGAGGTGTGTTCGGTACCGTGTTTCCTTGTGTAATTCTTTGTTCGAAATAAAGAACGGCCAATTGGGGAGGCTTATTCCCGTTGGTCCCCTTCGACTAAGTCTTGTCTTGTTTACGCTTCCATGTGCAAAGCAGGGCGAGGCGTGTTCCAATTTGAGCGAGCATCGTAGGGGCGACGCGCATTCAAAGGGGAAGCCGGTCACGGGCGCGTTTGGGGTTGGGAAGTTTCGAAAAAAAAAAGTCCTTTACGGCATGACAACGATATTTTTTTTAATCCTTCAAGCCTCTTTGTAGGAAAACTCAAATTACTCCCAAGTAATTTATTTTGATATAAATGAATTGCCTTATAGTTGAATAAATTTTGTCTTTGATTTTTCATTGGTGGATCGCGGATAAAGGAGAACTGTTCTTAAATTATTCCGAATTTATATGATAAATCCCATAACATATTATAAAGGAACTATTACTCGCACTTTCCTTAAAATTACAAACAACTTATTAAATTTCAACAATATTGAAGAGCATTGAGTTTTTTTTCTCCATTTTCCAATTGGAAATGCATTTCCATGAAATATTCACATCTTTCGTTCACCAACAGATTAAATTAAGGGGCTTTTTTCGTTTCAGGCCCTCTTTAAGTTTGGAAATAGAGTTCAGGCCCTGTCAATATGAATTTCAGTATTAAGGACCCAATATCTTTCAGCTTTAGAGAAAAGGACCAAATACTTGATCTTACCACAATACCCCTACCAAGTTATATAATAAGAGGTACCCAGAACCAGTTTTCTGTTACCATCGTTAACCATATTATTAAGTAAATAAAAACTATTTTTCCGATCAAAAACGATGCGCAGATTTCTGTTTTCTTTCGAACGATCCTCGGAAACGAAACTCTATCTATCCACCATGGTTTATTTCGATATTCAGGTCTCAAAATGTTTGATTTTACGGGTATATTTTTCGAACTCTTTTGACGCAAATAATAAAAACACGATGAAATCGAATCTCGATTCGGTCGAAATTGAAGATATTTTGTACAAATTCGAGAGACCCATAACCTGAACAAATATTTGAAACACAGTATTGGCTCTATTGTTCGTCGCTCATGGTTTGCCAAAATTTAAAATCGTCGGATTGTTGGCTAAACATCTGTTCCCGAAACGTGGTATGGATGGTCATGCATCTGTCACCTTGAAACAGTTAACTGGTACGGGTAAGCTAGCATATGATATATATACTGATTTATAGGTATCTGTAAGCTGGATTTAGTACCGAATTCCAATTATCTGGTATCATTACAACAGTGGAAATTCGATCGAAACAATCGATCGTATATATTATTTCCATCTCCACGAACACACATCCTGCACCAAACCAAGTTGGTGTGTCCTAGACGGTTTATCATGTTATTCAGGTCTCGAATGTTCGATCTTACGGGTAAAATTTTCAAATTCTTTTGACGCAAATAATAAAAACACGGCGAAATCGAATCCCAATTCGGTCGAAATTGAAGATATTTTGTACAAATTCGAGAGACTCATATCCTGAACAAATCGCTGAAACAACGTATTGGCTCTATTGTTCGTCGCTCAAGGTTAGCCGAAATTTAAATACAATCGTCGGATTGTTGCCTAAACCACTGTTCCGGAAACGTGGTATGGACGGTCAAGCATCTGTCCTAGTAAAACAGTTAATAGGTATTGAAAAACTCTCATTTGGTATACGTTTTGATTTAAAGGTGTAAGCTGTATTTGGTACCAAATTTCTATTATCTGGTATCATTATAACAATGGAAACTCGATCGAAATAATTACCGTATATATTATTTTTATCTGCACGAACACACATCCTGCACACCAAACCAAGTTGTGCGTGTCCTAGACGATTTATTATGTTATTGAGGTCTTGAAATGTTCGATTTTACGGGTATATTTTCTGAATTATTTTGACGCAAATAATAAAAATCGATGAAATCGAATCCCAATTCGGTCAACTGAAGATACTTCATACAAATTCGAGAGACCCATATCCTGATCAAACCACCGAGACACCGTGTTGGCTCTATTGTTCGTCGCTCAAGGTTGCCGAAATTTAAATACAATCGCCAGATTTTTGCCTAATTTTCCGAAAAAAAGAAAGTGGAACCAGTAAGTTATTAATTGTTATTCTCTGTGTAACTTGTGTTATCCAATTTAGGCGGATTTCAATAATTTAGGCGGGATCTCAGTAATTTAGGCGGGAATTGCAACATTTGGCAACAAGGGAGCTCATCAAATAATGTGGTACATCCCTCTAGTTAAGAGGTATAAAACGCGGCTTATCCGGTACCAAATCACTCATTTCAAATTACGTTTTAAACATTTAGGGTTTTAACGTCAATGGCTCCTAGGTATTTCTCGGAGGATATGTTGGTATTATTAACGTCTTAATGTGAAACGTATACAATGAACCTTGATTAACAACATAAGGATAGGGTATAGTATATACATTCCAATGGAGGTGATCTTGATCACAATACTAGTGATATCAACATTGGACTACTAACCTCAATTTTCGCGTTTGGAAGACAATGCGAATTTGGCTTTTTTTTCTTCAAATTGAAACGTTTTCAAGGTGAGTAACACATTCTGCAAATAAAATAACACATGTATATATAAAAGAAACATTTCATTAAGAATATTCCGGAATGTTCTATATTGTCAAGGAATATTACCACATTACTTGCCAATAATAACGAATGTCCGATATAAAAGAACAGTACAAATCCAATTTTTAACACTATTGTTGATATTGATACTGCATAATAGGTTTTTCATACCACACTAAAAATTTCATTAATTTCGCTAACAAATCCATTTTTTCGATTGTTCCGGGTTTGGGGTCTCGAATGTTGAGTTTATGGTCTACTAAATGTTGTTCGTGCTTTAATGTTGAACTTTGAATACGTTTGTGATGGAATTCATAACGTTATGTCTCATCAAAAGAGATACTAGTATATTTGTGAAAGAAGAGCTATGTGTTTACATGACTTTTGATCTCAACTTCCACATATTGACATCAACATTCGCAAAACGTGTCTTTTAATGAAATTTTGTGATTTAGCTTCATCATATCATCTATTTCCATGAATGTCAATCTTATACATCCCAACGAAATGAATTTATGAACGAAATTAATCGAAATTGTAATGTGGTATTGATTAGCTATTTTGTGGTTCTTGTAGCTACAAATGTGTTATAACCTTTATTTATATTATTATTTTTTATCAGACATGTGGTATACTATTTGCATGCAATGTGGTAATATTAAGTTATTGTACTTTTAATATCTCTGATAATCTAGAACCTTCTAGAATGTTCTTAATGACGTTTTACCCAGAATGCATGAATTGTTACTCAGCATAAATGAAGTGTTACCAACCAGCTTTTTAATTGACAAACGTTCCAATATTTCCCATCAAAATTCTTCGGTATTCCATTATCAATAACCTCAACATTCGATCTTAGGTCGCCAATAAAGTAGAATGATCTGTTACAGAAATTGAAAATGTTTCGATCTTAGGTCGCATCAAACTTTGTCGTTATTCCATGACTGGTGTAATACACGGGTCCCGTGAGTAAGCTGGCCAATAAATTTACATGCATATTACGTGCTTATATGACTGCATATTTTATATTTATCTATTATGAGTTTATGCGAATACTGATTTAATGAGGAATATCGAATTTATGAAGAATTTCGATATTAAGTAGAATGATTTTTAGAAAGGTGATTTCAGGAAAAAGGAAACGAGAGGTATTGAATTTCGATAGTGGTAATTTGCGAAATTATGGGAGTCAAGGGAGGAGATTTTTGTAATTTAATAAATGTTGAAATAGTAAGGCATAGTATTGAGCACTTTGATAAAGAAGAAAATGTCTTTAGTAATATAACTATGCACCCTACGGGATTTAAAGAAGAGGATTAGGTTAAAGTCTTTTGTCTTTTATCAATAATTACATGCAAGTGGTATAATAAGAAAGATAAACACATACTTTGTTAACTATCGGGAACTTGAATTGAGAGAGAGGAGGAGTTTGAACAAGCAAAGATCGAATTCTAGCTTGGAGTAGGTATAATTTTATTTCCGTAATTTCATGTTTTTAATTAGGTAGAAGCATGTGTTAAGAATTATTAAGCACGAGAATATCATCTGCTTAGATCTTAAACAAGTTTTAGATTTCAAGGATTTTAAGTATAAATTCAAACTAACATGATTGTTTAGATTCGGGTATGTTATGTCTGGGAAGATTGGTAAGGTAGAAATCGAATTTGGGAAGAAGAAAGCATATTAGAGTAGCTGGAGTTAGACTTTCAATTGAATGTAGCAAGCCACATTAACAATCGGACGATTTGAAAATTAAGTGAGTTGAATCGGACGAATGAATGATAGGTATAGAACTTAGAGTTTTGATCGAAACTAGAAATTAAATTATAGGATCGGGCGACTCATGAATTGTATACACCTCAAATTGGGCGATTCGTGAATGTGAACGACTCGGCGAAAGTGAAATCGACCGATGCATGATACATGATGAAATCGATCGAAAGTGAAAGTGATGCAAATGAAATCGACCGACTGTGAGTTTGATGAATCGGGCAATTGGAGACCAAGGAATCGGGCGATTTGGTGATGTGTTGAGTGCTCGGCGAATTTGGAATCGGGTAACACACCATTCGGTCGAAACTTGGGTCCATTAGATAACCAATCGGGCGAAACGAGGCTTGATGTTTAACAAATCGGGCGACTTTGAGGGATTCACAAATCGGGTGAAACTAGCTTTTACGCATGATCAAATCGGGCGTATCATGTCCCTTTGAATAAAAACATTTTAAGAGATACGTTTGTGATGGACTTCATAACGTTATGTCTCATCAAAAGAGATACTAGTATATTTGTGAAAGAAGAGATATGTGTTTACATAACTTTTGATCTCAACTTCCACATATTGAAATCAACATTCGCAAAACATGTCTTTCAATGAAATTTTGTGATTCAGCTTCATCATATCATCCATTTCCATGAATGTCAATCTTATACATCCCAACGAAATGAATTTATGAACGAAATTAATCGAAATAGTAATGTGGTATTGATTAGCTATTTTGTGGTTCTTGTAGCTACAAAGGTGTTATAACCTTTGTTTATATTGTTATTTTTTATCAGACATGTGGTACTATTTGCAGGCAATTTAGTAATATTAAGTTATTGTGCTGTTAATATCTCTGACAATCTAGAACCTCTAGAATGTTCTTAATGATGTGTTACTCAGAATGCATGAATTGTTACTCAGGAGAATGAAGTATTACCAACCAGCTTTTTAATTGACAAATGTTCCAATATTTCCATAAAAAATTCTTCGGTATTCCATTATCAATAACCTCAACATTCGATCTTAGGTCGCCAATAAAGTAGAACGATCTGTTACAGAAATTGAAAATGTTTCGATCTTAGGTCGCATCAAAATTTGTCGTTATTCCATGACTGGTGTAATACCCGGGTCCCGTGAGTAAGCTGGCCAATAAATTTTGCATGCATATTACGTGCTTATATGACTGCATAGTTTATATTTATCTATTATGAGTTTATGCGAATACTGATTTAATGAGGAATATCGAATTTATGAAGAATTTCGATATTAAGTAGAATGATTTTTAGAAGGTGATTTCAGGAAAAAAGGAAACGAGAGGTATTGAATTTCGATAGTGGTAATTTGCGAAATTATGGGGAGTCACGGGAGGAGATTTTTGTAATTTAATAAATGTTGAAATAGTAAGCCATAGTATTGAGCACTTTGATAAAGAAGAAAATGTGTTTAGTAATATAACTATGCACCCTACGGGATTTAAAGAAGAGGATTATGTTAAAGTCTTTTGTCTTTTATCAATAATTACATGCAAGTGGTAGAATAAGAAAGATAAACACCTACTTTGTTAACTATCGGGAACTTAGAATTGAGAGAGAAGGAGGAGCTTGAACAAGCAAAGATCGAATTCTAGCTTGGAGTAGGTATAATTTTATTTCCGTAATTTCATGTTTTTAATTAGGTAGAAGCATGTGTTAAGAATTATTAAGCACGGGAATATCATCTGCTTAGATCTTAAACAAGTTTTAGATTTCAAGGATTTTAAGTATAAATTCAAACTAACATGATTGTTTAGATTCGGGTATGTTATGTCTGGGAAGATTGGTAAGGTAGAAATCGAATTTAGGAAGAAGAAAGCAGATTAGAGTAGCTGGAGTTAGACTTTCAATTGAATGTAGCAAGCCACATTAACAATCGGACGATTTGAAAATTAAGTGAGTTGAATCGGACGAATGAATCATAGGTATAGAACTTAGAGTTTTGATCGAAACTAGAAATTAAATTATAGGATCGGTGTCATACCCGCTGTCCCAATCGCCTAATTCTAACGTATCCTATGTGCCTAACGTTGCTTTAACTTAAAAGAGTTGCGGAAATGCGTATGAAATTTTTCCATTTTTGTAATGGAAGTAGTTTCTGTACATGACAAAAGAATTACATGACTTCCTAACTTCATGTGAATCCTAATTACACGAGATGTGTATACATGCATATCAAAAGAATCTCTGTGCGCCCGGCCTCACAGGTCGTCATCCATGCACACACTCCCATCCCAAAAGCTGCTGGAAGCGCCAAAAGATTTCCTTGCCATCTAAGCGATCACGTACCGTGGTCGCTCGCACCTACAACACATAACGTAAGGGATGAGCGATATGCTCAGTAAGTAGAAATCATGCATGACGTGCACGTGATAAAACCCCGCAAAGGCAATCCACGCCGATGCGTCTTACATCTTATGGATCGATCTTAATCTCATATCTTTTATCTTAGGGCCCTTTGCAGACTTTTACCCAGGCGTACACCGTAAAGAGCTCTATCCAACCACGGGCATCAGCCCAAAGTATGAGGGCATCAACCCAACCATACTAAAGCATTAGGGCATCAACCCAACCACGCTAATCAGGGATATAAGGGCATCAACCCAACCATGAGGGCATCAACCCAACCATGGTAATCCCCCGACGCATCAACGTCGTTTGTAACCTGGCGACGCATCAACGTCGCCGACGGCGCATCAACGCCGTCTCGGTGCCCCGGAAGCCGCCTACTATCTTAGCTTATGACATCATTGCCCACCTCGGCATTTATTTTTCGCTATTTGCGACATAATCATGCATTCTCATCATTCCATTAATCCCAAGTGTTTCGTGCATGCTCGTGCATATGCAGAATGCGTCAATGCCATAATGCTTACTAAAATCATGAAATCATATCATACAGGTACACATAAGCACGTAAACACCTCATCACGAAATCACGTAAATTAGGCACATAAGCACATGTTATGTGTTGTAGTTGGATTTCCACTTACCTGTCGTCCGTCGACTATGCTACTGATCAGGTGAACTTCCTAAGTCCCGTCCTTTAGCATAAGATATCAATGTCAGTACACTATCTTAATTAATAGTTAAGCACTTGAAATTCCTAAATGTCTATATATGTTATATCTGTTATTACCTTTAAAGGATAATTACTTAGAAAGAGTCCGTAAATCGTGAATTCGTGAAATCTCAAGGTTCGTGAAATTATTAAAGTGCGTGAAACTTAATTCGGGAAGTGCCTAGCTAGATCTCTCAATTCGCGAAATTGTGTCCTGATGACCCGTGAAATTGGGTTCGTGAAGTTTGCTCCTTACTATTGAATTCATCAAATCTTGGATTCGCCAAGTAGGGTTCGGGAACTCTACATGGAGTACGCGAGGTTCCCTATAGTTCGTGAAGTTCTTTGTATAACTACATTACGTGAAGTGCTTATCTTATTATTTTATTGCCTTAATTCTCGTGAAGTGCTGGTCGACTTGTGGAGTTGTTGTTTAGTATCAATTTGTCAAGTGCTCATTGGTTATTTGAAATACTCCACTTTGTGAATCACCTACATCAATGCGTGAAGTTCTTCTATAACTTATAATATTCCCTCATGAAGTCCCATATGACTTATATATTATTTTATTCCTTTATGAAGTTCTATGTATAATCTATAATATTATTCTATTCCTTTGTTAAGTTCTAGGTAGCTTAGAATATTTTTCTATTCCATTATGCTACGTGACCTTCCCTAGTGCTTGCACAATTACCAACTACTCAATTATTGAGGTTTGTTTCCTAGCATGAATATAATTCGCCCAGCTTATATACGACATAATAGTATTATTTTATTCTTACACCTCCCAAAGTTCGTAAAGTTTCCTAACAATTCGTGAAGTTGATTCGCCAACTAGGACCCGCAAAATGCACGAGGCTCGGTTCGCAAAACGGGTTCGCAAGGTGCAGAGGATTCGCAAAATGCCGAGTTCGCAAACCTCGGTCGGCCCGCAAAATTGGTGAGTTCGAAATTGTGAGTTCGCAATCCTCGTGGGTTCGCAAACCTTGGACCCGTGAAGCATACGAGTTCGCAAAGTGGCTTGGGGTTCGCAAAAGGTCAGACCCGCGAAGTTTTGAGCTCGCAAAGCTCCAGTTCGTAAAAGGTTCCATTCGTAAGATGGGGCCGCAAAGTGCATGAACCCGCAAAAATGGAGTCGCAAAGTTCCTAACCGCTTGGGGTTCGCAAACCATCAACCCGCAAAGCTTCCGCTTGCATGGATTCGCAAACTTGGTGGGACTCGCAAACTTTAGCAGGACTCGCGAGGTAGCTTCGCAATTCTCCAGCCCGCGAAGTGGCCCGCGTTTCGTCCTTGAGTTCGCAAGGTGCTCGGTTCGCAAAGTGGCCGAGTTCGCCAACTTCGCCGGGCCCGCAAAGCCTTCAATTCGCCCAAAACCCCATTTGCGACCCAAATCTTCCCAAAATTTCCCAAGTTCCGAAGCTTTCTCCTACCCAAAACCGTCTAATGCTAGGCTAGGATCGTCTCACGTTAAAGTTGTAAGCTATAAAACATGTTTAGCTAGCTAAATCTTAGCAACATCCCCGAGAAACCTTCGATTATGCTTTTACACCCAATCCTAGGGTTTTTACCGTCTATGATACATTCAAATTCCTAATCTCCCTTAATCTTAAACATGCTTTAATACTTAGTAATGGAAATCAAAGTAGCCGAAAGCAATAAGTTCACTTACTAGTTTCGAACCTTCAACTTCTTGGTGTGTTTTTGGGTTGGACTCCTTTCGGCTCCTTCTCTTCTCTTTTCTTTCTAACTTCGTGGGTTTCTTTGTGAGGTTAGAGAGTTTTGGATAGTTGAGTAGATAATTTTTAAGGGAAAAGGGTCATGGTGATAGAACTTCAAGGCGTGGGACTTCCTTGTTTTAAGGAAGGTTTGTCTCCCATGTTGATATTTTACAACTTGGGCCTATGATTGAGTTCTAGCCCAAAGTGAGTGATATGCTTAGCCCACTATCATAAATCATTTTCTCTTGGCCCAAACTTCGAAATTTCCCACCTAACTTAATTCAGCCTAATCACTTAAGTCGTTGCATAAAATCTCGGACGTTCGTGAAGTCTCGTAAGCATGGAGCGTGCACATAAATTATCCTATAGTCATATAATTATCTCACGGAATCCACGGCAATCACAAAAAGGCACTTATGAGGTCGATAACCACGTTCGCCTGGAATCATATAGACCCAAAATTAATGGCACATAAGTCACGTAATGCACATGAGTCACGTTAATGCGCATAATTCACCTAAATGCACATAAATCACGAAGTAGCATTTTGCTAATTTATTGGCCCTAAATACTTACGGGGAACCTGGGTGCTACATCCTCCCCCCTTAAGGAGGATTTCGCCCCCGAAATCAGCCCGTTCGGAACAATTCAGGATAGCGGGTTTTCATCTCATCCTCGCGTTCCCAGGTGGCTTCTTCTATCGATTGGTTTCGCCATAGAACTTTTACTAGAGGGATCTCTTTGTTCCTAAGCCTCTTCGTCTCATGCATCAATATTTCCACTGGAATTTCTTCATAGCTCAGGTCTGGTTTCAAATGCTGGTGCAGTGAGTCGTTTATCAACACGTGGCTTGGGTCAGCGATATACTTCCGCAATGTGGAAACATGGAATACATCGTGTACTTGCGACAACGATGCTGGTAGTTCTAGTTGGTATGCCACTTCACCAACTCTCTTTATTATCTTGAAGGGACCGATGTATCTCGGGCTTAGTTTTCCCTTCTTTCCGAACCTTTTGACTCCTTTCATTGGTGATACTTTCACAAAGACCCAATCATTCACCTCGAATTCTAGCGGTCTACGTCTTCGATCCGCATAACTCTTCTGTCTACTCTGCGCCGTGCGCATTCTTTCTCGGATCATCGTGATAATTTCCGTCATTTCCCGTATCATGTCTGGGCCTAACATCGCCCGTTCACCGACTTCATCCCAATGCACTGGGGACCTGCACTTCCGTCCGTACAAGGCTTCATACGGAGCCATTCCAATTGTAGCTTGGTAGCTATTGTTGTACGAGAATTCTACAAGTGGAAGGTACTTGCTCCAGTTGCCTTTGAAATCAAGTACACAGGCTCGTAGCATATCCTCCAGAGTCTGAATAGTCCGCTCGGATTGACCGTCCGTTTGTGGATGGTAGGCAGTGCTAAAGGTTAATTTTGTTCCCATCGCCTTTTGCAAGCTCGTCCAGAACTTTGATAGGAACCTTGAGTCACGGTCTGAAACTATCGACAATGGTATTCCATGGAGTCTCACTATTTCCTGGATGTACAGCTCCGTGTACCGCTCCATGGAGAATGTCGTACCTATTGGCAGAAAATGGGCAGATTTCGTAAGTCGGTCTACAATTACCCAAATTGCGTCGTGTCCTTTCGCGTTCCTCGGCAATCCGCTCACGAAATCCATCGCTATGTTGTCCCACTTCCACTCTGGGATGGGTAAAGGCTGCAGCTTTCCTGCTGGCCGTTGGTGTTCTGCCTTAATTTGTTGACAAGTGAGGCATTGACTGACGAATTCGGCTACATCTTTCTTCATTCCTGGCCACCAGTAGTGCGCTCGTAAGTCTCTATATAGCTTCGTGGCTCCAGGATGTACTGAGTAGGGTGTAGTATGTGCGTCTGCCATTATAGTTCTTCGAAGTCCTGCATCGTCCGGTACATATAATCTATTCCTGTAGTACAAACTTCCATCATCTCGGAATACATAGTCTACTGCCGGCTGCTCTGTTTGTGTTCCTTTGATCCTGGTGTAGAACTCGCCGTTTTCCTGCGCCTTTTTGATTTGCTCCAGTAACGTAGGTTGCAGTGTTAGAGCCGCTAATCTAGTCTCGACTTCGCCCAATTGTACGACCTCCACTTCGAGTCGTTGCAGTTCCGTGCTCATCGCTTTTCGACTTAAAGCGTCAGCTACCACATTCGCTTTGCCTGGGTGGTAGTTGATTATGCAATCGTAATCCTTCACCAATTCCAGCCATCGCCTCTGCCTCATGTTCAATTCCTTTTGCGTGAAGAAATACTTCAGGCTTTTGTGGTCCGTGTAGATCTCGCATCGTTCCCCATACAAATAGTGCCTCCAAATCTTCAGGGCAAAGACCACTGCTGCCAATTCCAGGTCGTGTGTCGGATAGTTTTTCTCGTACTCCTTCAGTTGTCGTGAGGCATAGGCCACTACCTTCCCGTTTTGCATCAGCACGCATCCTAAGCCATTCTTCGAAGCATCACTGTAAACTACGAATCCCCCGGTTCCTGATGGTATCGTGAGAACTGGGGCCGTAGTCAGTCGCCTTTTCAGTTCTTGGAAGCTCCGCTCGCATTCCTCGCTCCACTGAAACTGAGTGTTCTTCCTTGTTAACTTCGTCAACGTTGAGGCGATCTTCGAGAAGTCTTTGATGAACTTCCTGTAATAGCCTGCCAGGCCGAGGAAGCTCCGTACTTCGGTCGCATTTGTTGGCTGAGGCCAGTTACTAATGGCTTCGATCTTGTTTGGATCTACAGAAATTCCTGCCCCGGAGATAATATGTCCTAAGAAGGCGACTTGATCCAGCCAAAACTCGCACTTCTTGAACTTAGCGTATAGCTGCTTCTCCCGTAATACTCCAAGAACTGTTCTCAGGTGTTGCTCGTGTTCCTCCTTCGTCCTTGAATAGATCAGAATGTCGTCAATGAACACTATGACGAACTTATCCAAAAACTGTTTGAACACTCTGTTCATCAGATCCATAAAAGCTGCTGGCGCGTTGGTCAGCCCGAAAGGCATTACTAGAAATTCAAAATGTCCGTATCTAGTGCTGAACGCCGTCTTAGGAATATCGTCCTTGCGAATCTTCAGCTGATGATACCCCGACCGCAAATCAATCTTCGAAAACACCGTAGCGCCTTGTGGTTGGTCGAACAGATCATCAATCCTTGGTAGAGGATACTTGTTCTTTATCGTTAACTTATTTAACTCCCTGTAGTCTATGCAAAGCCGCATCGACCCGTCTTTCTTTCGTACAAACAGGACTGGCGCACCCCAGGGAGAAAAACTTGCTTGGATAAACCCCTTTTGTAGAAGTTCGTCTATTTGTTCCTTCAACGCTTTCAATTCGGTCGGTGCCAACCGATACGGGGTCTTGGATACCGGTGCTGCTCCAGGCATCAGATCGATCGTGAACTTGATTTCTCTATCAGGCGGTAACCCTGGCAATTCCTCTGGGAATACGTCGGGAAAATCTTTAACTACCGGCACGTCTTCAAGTCTTGGGGATGAACTTTCTTCCGATTTCATCGCAAACACCAAGTATGCTTCACAACCGGCCTTGATCAAATGCTGAGCTTCAGCGCCGATATTCTAGAAAGGTTTCCTAATTTCGTCGTCCCCTCAAAGACTAAAGACTCATTGCTATCTATGTTAAATGTAACCACCTTACGGTTGCAATCAATCACAGCTCCGTACTTCGACAACCAGTCCATTCCGAGAATTACCTCATAGTCATTCATTGGAATGACAATCAAATCTACGGACAACACTTTATCACCGACTAATACTGGGCACTCTTTCAGTATCTGATTGGTTTTAGTCGGATCCCCATGGGGCATAACTACCCTATATTCATATTCAGATTGACGAGGCCTAACCCCGAGTTTTGTCACATACTTAATGGATGCAAACGAGTGCGTGGCCCCTGAGTCTACTAGGATGCATGTGGGAGTATGGTGGATAAGGAGGGTACCTGTCACCACCGCTGGGTTGTTTTCTGCCTCCTCAGATGTAATTGTGTACACCCGAGCTGGTACCATCTGTGGTCTTGCCTGGCCTCCGGCTTGATTTCCTGTCGCCCACTCTGGGCATTGCCTCGAAAAGTGCCTTGGCTTCCCGCATTTGAAACAGTTGTTGGTCTGGGCATAGCAGTTTCCGGAGTGTCTCTTTCCGCACTTCGGGCAGTTTGGAATCGGTGCTGGGTATCCCCCTTGATTGGGGTTCGGTGGTTGATTTGGCATTCCTTGTGGGCGTTGTGGTGGCTTATTCTGAAAGTTTGGCACTCCGCCTTTGGGTACGAACCGGCGCTTCTGGTCTCCCCCGTTCCACTGTGGCCCCTGTACTTGAGCGAACTTTCTCTTTGCTTCTTGTGCGCGGGCAATCCTAGCTTCAGCCTGTTCCGCCACCATAGCCCTTTCCGCCGCCTGGGCATATGTGGCTCCTTGCAACCCTGCCATACTGACGTCCCGATACAGCTCAGGCTTCAGTCCTTCGAGGAAACGTTCGATCTTTAGAGCCTCTGTGCTCACCATGTGGGCAGCAAACCTGGACAGCTGCTCAAATTTCCTGATGTATTCAGCTACGGTCATTGACCCCTGTCTGAGGTTTATGAATTCATTCAAGCGCTGCGCCCTTATCGGGGCCGTGAGGTACTTCCCTCTGAACAACTCCTTAAAGCGATCCCAACTCATGGTCGCGGGATTCTCAATCACCATTATTGTGTCCCACCAATGCCCCGCGCTTCCTCTTAGTAAGAATGCAGCGCAGAGGGCCTTTTCAGCTTCTGGGACCCTACTGTACACAAACATGCTCTCCAATGTCCTTATCCAGTCTTCAGCTGCCATTGGATCGGCTGTATCCTCGAATGTTGGTGGGTTCAACCTCCTGAACCTTTCTCCCACTATCTCTGCCCTGTCGGCCTGAGTGTTTCCAGCATTCGTGGTGTTCTGTTGGATCAGCTGTTGTATCTGTGCTGACTGCTGGCGCACCAGTTCCGTAAGTTGGAAAATAGTCGCGTCGCGGTTGTCAGTAGGGGCCGTGTTTCCCCTGTTCTGATCATCGCCTCCGCTAGTCTCACCTCTAGTTCTCACCATTGTTTCTTATCCTTTCCTGGCGTCCTATGGCCAATAAATTATGCAACACCAGAATTCACATAAACATAATACTTACAGGCAAGGCCGCTTCCGCACTTTTGGGTGTGTGTGCATGGACAGTCTACAGAACCTGTGACCGAGGCTCTGATACCACTCTGTCATACCCGCTGTCCCAATCGCCTAATTCTAACGTATCCTATGTGCCTAACGTTGCTTTAACTTAAAAGAGTTGCGGAAATGCGTATGAAATTTTTCCATTTTTGTAATGGAAGTAGTTTCTGTACATGACAAAAGAATTACATGACTTCCTAACTTCATGTGAATCCTAATTACACGAGATGTGTATACATGCATATCAAAAGAATCTCTGTGCGCCCGGCCTCACAGGTCGTCATCCATGCACACACTCCCATCCCAAAAGCTGCTGGAAGCGCCAAAAGATTTCCTTGCCATCTAAGCGATCACGTACCGTGGTCGCTCGCACCTACAACACATAACGTAAGGGATGAGCGATATGCTCAGTAAGTAGAAATCATGCATGACGTGCACGTGATAAAACCCCGCAAAGGCAATCCACGCCGATGCGTCTTACATCTTATGGATCGATCTTAATCTCATATCTTTTATCTTAGGGCCCTTTGCAGACTTTTACCCAGGCGTACACCGTAAAGAGCTCTATCCAACCACGGGCATCAGCCCAAAGTATGAGGGCATCAACCCAACCATACTAAAGCATTAGGGCATCAACCCAACCACGCTAATCAGGGATATAAGGGCATCAACCCAACCATGAGGGCATCAACCCAACCATGGTAATCCCCCGACGCATCAACGTCGTTTGTAACCTGGCGACGCATCAACGTCGCCGACGGCGCATCAACGCCGTCTCGGTGCCCCGGAAGCCGCCTACTATCTTAGCTTATGACATCATTGCCCACCTCGGCATTTATTTTTCGCTATTTGCGACATAATCATGCATTCTCATCATTCCATTAATCCCAAGTGTTTCGTGCATGCTCGTGCATATGCAGAATGCGTCAATGCCATAATGCTTACTAAAATCATGAAATCATATCATACAGGTACACATAAGCACGTAAACACCTCATCACGAAATCACGTAAATTAGGCACATAAGCACATGTTATGTGTTGTAGTTGGATTTCCACTTACCTGTCGTCCGTCGACTATGCCACTGATCAGGTGAACTTCCTAAGTCCCGTCCTTTAGCATAAGATATCAATGTCAGTACACTATCTTAATTAATAGTTAAGCACTTGAAATTCCTAAATGTCTATATATGTTATATCTGTTATTACCTTTAAAGGATAATTACTTAGAAAGAGTCCGTAAATCGTGAATTCGTGAAATCTCAAGGTTCGTGAAATTATTAAAGTGCGTGAAACTTAATTCGGGAAGTGCCTAGCTAGATCTCTCAATTCGCGAAATTGTGTCCTGATGACCCGTGAAATTGGGTTCGTGAAGTTTGCTCCTTACTATTGAATTCATCAAATCTTGGATTCGCCAAGTAGGGTTCGCGAACGCTACATGGAGTACGCGAGGTTCCCTATAGTTCGTGAAGTTCTTTGTATAACTACATTACGTGAAGTGCTTATCTTATTATTTTATTGCCTTAATTCTCGTGAAGTGCTGGTCGACTTGTGGAGTTGTTGTTTAGTATCAATTTGTCAAGTGCTCATTGGTTATTTGAAATACTCCACTTTGTGAATCACCTACATCAATGCGTGAAGTTCTTCTATAACTTATAATATTCCCTCATGAAGTCCCATATGACTTATATATTATTTTATTCCTTTATGAAGTTCTATGTATAATCTATAATATTATTCTATTCCTTTGTTAAGTTCTAGGTAGCTTAGAATATTTTTCTATTCCATTATGCTACGTGACCTTCCCTAGTGCTTGCACAATTACCAACTACTCAATTATTGAGGTTTGTTTCCTAGCATGAATATAATTCGCCCAGCTTATATACGACATAATAGTATTATTTTATTCTTACACCTCCCAAAGTTCGTAAAGTTTCCTAACAATTCGTGAAGTTGATTCGCCAACTAGGACCCGCAAAATGCACGAGGCTCGGTTCGCAAAACGGGTTCGCAAGGTGCAGAGGATTCGCAAAATGCCGAGTTCGCAAACCTCGGTCGGCCCGCAAAATTGGTGAGTTCGAAATTGTGAGTTCGCAATCCTCGTGGGTTCGCAAACCTTGGACCCGTGAAGCATACGAGTTCGCAAAGTGGCTTGGGGTTCGCAAAAGGTCAGACCCGCGAAGTTTTGAGCTCGCAAAGCTCCAGTTCGTAAAAGGTTCCATTCGTAAGATGGGGCCGCAAAGTGCATGAACCCGCAAAAATGGAGTCGCAAAGTTCCTAACCGCTTGGGGTTCGCAAACCATCAACCCGCAAAGCTTCCGCTTGCATGGATTCGCAAACTTGGTGGGACTCGCAAACTTTAGCAGGACTCGCGAGGTAGCTTCGCAATTCTCCAGCCCGCGAAGTGGCCCGCGTTTCGTCCTTGAGTTCGCAAGGTGCTCGGTTCGCAAAGTGGCCGAGTTCGCCAACTTCGCCGGGCCCGCAAAGCCTTCAATTCGCCCAAAACCCCATTTGCGACCCAAATCTTCCCAAAATTTCGTAAGTTCCGAAGCTTTCTCCTACCCAAAACCGTCTAATGCTAGGCTAGGATCGTCTCACGTTAAAGTTGTAAGCTATAAAACATGTTTAGCTAGCTAAATCTTAGCAACATCACCGAGAACCTTCGATTATGCTTTTACACCCAATCCTAGGGTTTTTACCGTCTATGATACATTCAAATTCCTAATCTCCCTTAATCTTAAACATGCTTTAATACTTAGTAATGGAAATCAAAGTAGCCGAAAGCAATAAGTTCACTTACTAGTTTCGAACCTTCAACTTCTTGGTGTGTTTTTGGGTTGGACTCCTTTCGGCTCCTTCTCTTCTCTTTTCTTTCTAATTTCGTGGGTTTCTTTGTGAGGTTAGAGAGTTTTGGATAGTTGAGTAGATAATTTTTAAGGGAAAAGGGTCATGGTGATAGAACTTCAAGGCGTGGGACTTCCTTGTTTTAAGGAAGGTTTGTCTCCCATGTTGATATTTTACAACTTGGGCCTATGATTGAGTTCTAGCCCAAAGTGAGTGATATGCTTAGCCCACTATCATAAATCATTTTCTCTTGGCCAAACTTCGAAATTTCCCACCTAACTTAATTCACCCTAATCACTTAAGTCGTTGCATAAAATCTCGGACGTTCGTAAAGTCTCGTAAGCATGGAGCGTGCACATAAATTATCCTATAGTCATATAATTATCTCACGGAATCCACGGCAATCACAAAAAGGCACTTATGAGGTCGATAACCACGTTCGCCTGGAATCATATAGACCCAAAATTAATGGCACATAAGTCACGTAATGCACATGAGTCACGTTAATGCGCATAATTCACCTAAATGCACATAAATCACGAAGTAGCATTTTGCTAATTTATTGGCCCTAAATACTTACGGGGAACCTGGGTGCTACACTCGGCGAAAGTGAAATCGACCGATGCATGATACATGATGAAATCAATCGAAAGTGAAAGTGATGCAAATGAGATCGACCGACTGTGAGTTTGATGAATCGGGCAATTGGAGACCAAGGAATCGGGCGATTTGGTGATGTGTTGAGTGCTCGGCGATTTTGGAATCGGGTAACACACCATTCGGTCGAAACTTGGGTCCATTAGATAACCAATCGGGCGAAACGAGGCTTGATGTTTAACAAATCGGGCGACTTTGAGGGATTCACAAATCGGGTGAAACTAGCTTTTACGCATGATCAAATCGGGCGTATCATGTCCCTTTGAATAAAAACATTTTAAGAGATACGTTTGTGATGGACTTCATAACGTTATGTCTCATCAAAAGAGATACTAGTATATTTGTGAAAGAAGAGATGTGTGTTTACATAACTTTTGATCTCAACTTCCACATATTGAAATCAACATTCGCAAAACATGTCTTTCAATGAAATTTTGTGATTCAGCTTCATCATATCATCCATTTCCATGAATGTCAATCTTATACATCCCAACGAAATGAATTTATGAACGAAATTAATCGAAATAGTAATGTGGTATTGATTAGCTATTTTGTGGTTCTTGTAGCTACAAAGGTGTTATAACCTTTGTTTATATTGTTATTTTTTATCAGACATGTGGTACTATTTGCAGGCAATTTAGTAATATTAAGTTATTGTGCTGTTAATATCTCTGACAATCTAGAACCTCTAGAATGTTCTTAATGATGTGTTACTCAGAATGCATGAATTGTTACTCAGGAGAATGAAGTATTACCAACCAGCTTTTTAATTGACAAATGTTCCAATATTTCCATAAAAAATTCTTCGGTATTCCATTATCAATAACCTCAACATTCGATCTTAGGTCGCCAATAAAGTAGAACGATCTGTTACAGAAATTGAAAATGTTTCGATCTTAGGTCGCATCAAAATTTGTCGTTATTCCATGACTGGTGTAATACCCGGGTCCCGTGAGTAAGCTGGCCAATAAATTTTGCATGCATATTACGTGCTTATATGACTGCATAGTTTATATTTATCTATTATGAGTTTATGCGAATACTGATTTAATGACGAATATCGAATT
The DNA here is from genome assembly GCA_027422505.1 of Craterostigma plantagineum. Lineage (NCBI taxonomy): Eukaryota > Viridiplantae > Streptophyta > Magnoliopsida > Lamiales > Linderniaceae > Craterostigma > Craterostigma plantagineum. Next base: position 11,933,520 of record JAPQWV010000001.1, read on the forward strand.
TATGAAGAATTTCGATATTAAGTAGAATGATTTTTAGAAAGGTGATTTCAGGAAAAAGGAAACGAGAGGTATTGAATTTCGATAGTGGTAATTTGCGAAATTATGGGGAGTCAAGGGAGGAGATTTTTGTAATTTAATAAATGTTGAAATAGTAAGGCATAGTATTGAGCACTTTGATAAAGAAGAAAATGTCTTTAGTAATATAACTATGCACCCTACGGGATTTAAAGAAGAGGATTATGTTAAAGTCTTTTGTCTTTTATCAATAATTACATGCAAGTGGTAGAATAAGAAAGATAAACACCTACTTTGTTAACTATCGGGAACTTAGAATTGAGAGAGAAGGAGGAGCTTGAACAAGCAAAGATCGAATTCTAGCTTGGAGTAGGTATAATTTTATTTCCGTAATTTCATGTTTTTAATTAGGTAGAAGCATGTGTTAAGAATTATTAAGCACGGGAATATCATCTGCTTAGATCTTAAACAAGTTTTAGATTTCAAGGATTTTAAGTATAAATTCAAACTAACATGATTGTTTAGATTCGGGTATGTTATGTCTGGGAAGATTGGTAAGGTAGAAATCGAATTTAGGAAGAAGAAAGCAGATTAGAGTAGCTGGAGTTAGACTTTCAATTGAATGTAGCAAGCCACATTAACAATCGGACGATTTGAAAATTAAGTGAGTTGAATCGGACGAATGAATCATAGGTATAGAACTTAGAGTTTTGATCGAAACTAGAAATTAAATTATAGGATCGGGCGACTCATGAATTGTATACACCTCAAATTGGGCGATTCGTGAATGTGAACGACTCGGCGAAAGTGAAATCGACCGATGCATGATACATGTTGAAATCAATCGAAAGTGAAAGTGATGCAAATGAGATCGACCGACTGTGAGTTTGATGAATCGGGCAATTGGAGACCAAGGAATCGGGCAATTTGGTGATGTGTTGAGTGCTCGGCGATTTTGGAATCGGGTAACACACCATTCGGTCGAAACTTGGGTCCATTAGATAACCAATCGGGCGAAACGAGGCTTGATGTTTAACAAATCGGGCGACTTTGAGGGATTCACAAATCGGGTGAAACTAGCTTTTACGCATGATCAAATCGGACGTATCATGTCCCTTTGAATAAAAACATTTTAAGAGATACGTTTGTGATGGACTTCATAACGTTATGTCTCATCAAAAGAGATACTAGTATATTTGTGAAAGAAGAGATATGTGTTTACATAACTTTTGATCTCAACTTCCACATATTGAAATCAACATTCGCAAAACATTTCTTTCAATGAAATTTTGTGATTCAGCTTCATCATATCATCCATTTCCATGAATGTCAATCTTATACATCCCAACGAAATGAAATTATGAACGAAATTAATCGAAATACTAAATGTGGTATTGATTAGCTATTTTGTGGTTCTTGTAGCTACAAAGGTGTTATAACCTTTGTTTATATTGTTATTTTTTATCAGACATGTGGTACTATTTGCAGGCAATTTAGTAATATTAAGTTATTGTGCTGTAAATGTCTCTGACAATCTAGAACCTCTAGAATGTTCTTAATGATGTGTTACTCAGAATGCATGAATTGTTACTCAGAATAAATGAAGTATTACCAACCAGCTTTTTAATTGACAAACGTTCCAATATTTCCCATAAAAAATTCTTCGGTATTCCATTATCAATAACCTCAACATTCGATCTTAGGTCGCCAATAACGTAGAACGATCTGTTACAGAAATTGAAAATGTTTCGATCTTAGGTCGCATCAAAATTTTTCGTTATTCCATGACTGATACCCGGGTCCCGTGAGTAAGCTGGCCAATAAATTTTGCATGCATATTACGTGCTTATATGACTGCATATTTTATATTTATCTATTATGAGTTTATGCGAATACTGATTTAATGAGGAATATCGAATTTATGAAGAATTTCGATATTAAGTAGAATGATTTTTAGAAAGGTGATTTCAGGAAAAAGGAAACGAGAGGTATTGAATTTCGATAGTGGTAATTTGTGAAATTATGGGGAGTCAAGGGAGGAGATTTTTGTAATTTAATAAATGTTGAAATAGTAAGGCATAGTATTGAACACTTTGATAAAGAAGAAAATGTCTTTAGTAATATAACTATGCACCTTACGGGATTTAAAGATGAGGATTAGGTTAAAGTCTTTTGTCTTTTATCAATAATTACATGCAAGTGGTAGAATAAGAAAGATAAACACCTACTTTGTTAACTATCGAGAACTGAGAATTGAGAGAGAAGGAGGAGCTTGAACAAGCAAAGATCGAATTCTAGCTTGGAGTAGGTATAATTTTATTACCGTAATTTCATGCTTTTAATTAGGTAGAAGCATGTGTTAAGAATTATTAAGCACGAGAATATCATCTGCTTAGATCTTAAACAAGTTTTAGGTTTCAAGGATTTTAAGTATAAATTCAAACTAACATGATTGTTTAGATTTGGGTATGTTATGTCTGGGAAGATTGGTAAGGTAGAAATCGAATTTAGGAAGAAGAAAGCATATTAGAGTAGCTGGAGTTAGACTTTCGATTGAATGTAGCAAGCCACATTAACAATCGGACTATTTGAAAATTAAGTGAGTTAAATCGGACGAATGAATGATAGGTATAGAACCTTGAGTTTTGATCGAAACTAGAAATTAAATTATAGGATCGGGCGACTCATGAATTGTATGCACCTCAAATCGGGCGATTTGTGAATGGGGTGAACGACTCGGCGAAAGTGAAATCGACCGATGCACGATACATGATGAAATCGATCGAAAGTGAAAGTGATGCAAAATGAAATCGGCCGATTGTGAGTTTGATGAATCGAGCGATTGGAGACCAAGGAATCGGGCGATTTTGTGATGTGTTGAGTGCTCGGCGATTTTGGAATCGGGTAACACACCATTCGGTCGAAACTTGGGTCCATTAGATAACCAATAGGGCGAAACTAGGCTTGATGTTTAACAAATCGGGCGACTTTGAGGGATTCACAAATCGGGGGAAACTAGCTTTTACGTATCATCATAATTTGTCTGTCAGTATTTTTCAGGGTCAATTTTCGGTATAGGCAAACGTCGTTTTTGATAGAAATTTGGAACGAAAATTTACGTAGTCAGTTAATATAATTTATAAACTGATGTTATTATATTTTCGTGTTTAAAGGACGAAATATTAGGAAATTCACCAGACCAATTAGCAATTAGCTTAAGGACGTCAAGTAAGTGGGAATTTCACCTACAACACATAAATTATTTTATGTGTGCTAGTATTATGTGATTAAGTGATTTGATGTGAATATGTGGTTATGATTTATGACGTGAAATGTTTTGATATGCGTTTGCATTGTAAGCATTTATCGCATTATTATGTGGCATGAGCATGTGCATGCACGAATTATGGGAAGATTAGTAGTATAAGAATGCACAGTATATGATCGTCTGAGAACAAAATATGTTTGACGATATAGTATTTGATGTAGACTCAAGAACGAGTCATAGCTACTTCTACGAAGGCATCATGACGGGATATATGCCGTCAAATGTATGAATCTAAATGATTTATGTAGCGGAAGAGGGTCACATGGACGAAACACATGGTGTAAGCCAGAGTGCCAGGAAAGGCAACCGCTAGATAGAGGGGCGACCCGGTGATTGGTAACCTGGAGATAAACCCTAGTGTTAACCAAGTCGGTGTAGGCCAACTATCTTATTTTTATCCGAATAGGATTTGAGCTCATGATATGATGGTGCGTAGAAAGTTAGCTAAGGGCCCTGAGCTAAATGAAAATGATGTGAGAATATGAGTATTAGTAAGTATTGGCGCGGATGCCTTTGCGAGTTGGCATGTGCATATCATGCATATTTCCACTTACTGAGCTTTATAGCTCATCCCATGTTTTATGTGTTGTAGACACAGTGAACACGGTACGTGAACCTGTAAAAGGCGAGGCTGGTCCTTCTGGAACTTCCAGTGACTTTTGAGGGTGGTGTGTACATGGATGCGACCTGTGTGGCGGTTGTTATGTTTAATTATGCTGTGCTTTTGTAAAATATGTTTGGATTGTATGTAAAATTCGAACAGCGTTTGTATTGTAAAATAGCAGTGTGTGGGTTGCTATGTAAAATAAAAAAATTTTATCAGGATTTTCGTATGTAATATATTTTATATTTTTCTTAGTCACGTAAATTAGTGTAAGAATTGAGTTGTAGATGGCGGGGCGCCACAACTGGCATCGATAATTATTGTCGATTACTAAGACCCATGCCCGAATTGGTGTGAATCCACATTATTCGAGCAAAAAAGTCGAGATTTCACTAGTTTTTTTACCAAAGTTTGAATTGGTTTTGAAGCATTATTCCAACATAACATCACAAATTTTCCTTGTTTATGAGGACCCATGAAAAATTGAGATTGGTTTTACCTTTGTTGATTACTAACGTTGAAGATTTCTTCAATTTCGGGGAGTTTTGGGTAGCATACAAATTTTTGATCTTTTTCTTGACACCTTAATCCGTACCAGTTGCATGTAGTTATTATAGGAAACAAACCGTTATTGTTTTTTTATTACGTGTTATACATGAGGCAAGACTTGTTACCATTTATTAGTAATCGGTTACAATTTTTGAAGGTAGAGTTTTGGAACTTATATAAAATGGTACACAGATAATGTGATGTGTTACTGACATTGAAAACATTTCGATCTTACTTCGCAGCAAAATTCGTTGTTATTTCATGTTGATTACTAAGACCCACATCCAAATTGGTGTGAATACTCATTATTCGAGCATAAAAGTCGAGATTTCACTCGTTTTTTACCAAAATTTTCGAATTGTGTTTGAAGCATTATTCCAACTTAACATCGAAAATTGTTCTTGTTTATGAGGACTCATGAGAAATTAAGATTGGTTTTGCCTTTTTCGATTTCAGAGCGTTTTGGGTGTCGTACGAATTTTTTATCTTTCTCTTGACGCTCTATTTCGTACTAGTTGCATTAGTTATTATAGGAAACAAATCGTTATCGTCTTCTCGTTATTTGTTATAAATGAGTCAACTTTTGTTCCTCAATGTTAGGAATCTGTTATATTTTTAGGGTAGGGTTTCCAAAATAGTAAAAAGTGGTACCTAGATAAAGTGACGTGTTACTAAAATTATTTGTTACTACTGAGGCAACATTTATTCCTCAATGTTAAGAATCTGGTATAGGTTTTGATGGTAGAGTTTCCGTACGAGCAGAAAATGGTACCCGGGTAAAGTGATTTGTTACTGAAATTGAAAATGTTTGGATCTTAGGTCGCGGCAAAATTCGTTGTTATTTCGTGTCGATTACTAAGACCCACATGCGAATTGGTGTGAATCCACATTATTCGAGCACAAAAGTCAAGATTTCGCTCGTGTTTGTACCAAAATTTCGAATTGAGTTTGAAGCATTATTCCAACATAACATCGAAATTTTCCTTGGTTACGAGGACCCATGAGAAATTAAGCTTGATTTTACCTTTTCCGCTCAATAACGTCGAAGATTTCTGAGTTTCAGGGCGTTTGGGTGTTGTAAGAATCACAGATCTACAAAAATCGGACGTGAGGGATGATGGCATAGCTATTTAAATTTCGCAACAGTTGAGGGCAAATGGGTCTTTTTCGCACAATTGGGTCCTTAACTCTAAGCCAAACTTGATATGGGTCCTTTAAACTGAAATTTAAAGCATTGGGGCCCGAATCCAAATGAAAATAACTTAAGAGGGCCTGAACTTAATTTACTCTTAAATTAAAGTAGCATAGTCACGATCATGTGCAACTGCAGGCCCACAACTTCTAATAACTCTGCAACTTTGTCTCATGTAAATTTGGAAATAATACCACCAAGATTTAGTCCGTTGTGTTACATTACTCTATTAGAGTGCGTTTGAATTCGCGTATTTGAACGAAATCGCTTAATTTTAAATTATGAATTTCAAAATCGTAATTTCAAATCCAAATTCACCGTTTGGAAAGTACAAAATAAAATAAAATAGAGATCATTAATAAAAAAAAAAAGAAAACAAGCTCGTGAGCCGGCTTGCGAGCTTTCGAGTGCCCACGAGTGAGCTCGAGCTCGAGCCGGCTCATTCACGAACCCGTGACGAGCTCGACCTTGACAAGAGCTCGTCGAGCTCGAGTCGGCTCATTCGCGAATCCATGACGAGCACGAGTCGGCTCATCGAGCTTGCGAATCGGCTTGACTCATCGTCCACCCCCTAATTATTGTTATTATTATTGTTATTATTATATTTTTCATTATTATTATTATTTATTATACTATTATTGTTATACTATCACTATTATTATTATCAGTCGAAAAACTCGTTACGTCCTCAGCTTTGGATTTCGAAAACGGACTATTTGACACGGAAATTCTAATCCGACGAATTATAAGAGTTTCGATTTCCCCTTGGATTTGGGCGAAATCAAAATCCAAAGCGGTGTGATTGCCAAACGGAAGATTTGGTCGAAATTCGGTTTCAAATCGAAATTCGTAATCCAAACGGGGCATTATAGACTTCTATTATGATTGTAGGCCAAATGGTCCAGTCCAAAGGACGTGAATGATTGTTTAACAATTCTTGTCTAATTTAATATATATTAAATAAATAAAATCAATATGGTTGATGATGGATCTCATCTGTCAAGCTTGTATTGTATTGTAGTTCAAGAATTGATTTCACAGAGGTTCAAGATCTCAAGATATCTTTTAATACCTTAAAATTAAATGAGGAACTACCCTTTACTTTTATTTCCCTTGTTTTCTTTCCCTTTCCTCTTTTTAAGTTACCCATCCGCTATCTTCGTCCTCATTGGTCCAATATCACGGTTACCTGTCTCCTTTGTCTCCCCATATCATAGTCACTATCCCGTCATGCATGTCCCTTCTTATCTTCTTTCAATAATAATTCAGATAAAATAATATAATAATCTGAGCACCATCCTCATAATCTTACCATATATAGATCTTCTAACATGATGGTCTTGGTCTACAAAGCAAACTACTTACAATAAAATAAGACAAAAGTATTACGGGGCCGTTGGATTCATTGAAGGCCACGATTATATGTGTGTCAGCGCCCTTGACATTATTGGACCATAGCTTTTATAACTTGGATGATGTACTATACTTTCATTTTGTCATAAAAATCTCCTTTTTTTTCTTCTGGTTTGGCTCTTTGGGCACTGAGCCATCTTCCTCTTCAACCATATTGATTAAGTGCCCATTTATTATTTCTTTACTTATTTTCCTACACGATTTTGAGGTGCCGGAAAATGCTTATGGATGACCTCTCCAATGATCGTCTCACTTTCGGGAAGATGGGATATGGGTAAGTTGTCTATATCAATATTAATATGCGTAAATTTCTGGAGTCCTTTATTTTTTCTGCTTTTGAGGCTTCGTAATGAATATGTAGTTGTTCGTTCTCTTGAGATGTTTTAAGCATCACGACAACGATTTATATGAGTAAAATTACGAATTCTATTTACTAATATTGCTTTCTTGAATTTGGTTCACTTGATAGACAACGGTTAAAATTAACAAATTGTCGATCGACTTTTTTTCCCGAGAAAACCAATGAAAAAGAAATGATCTGGAGGATGGTTTTCTGGCGTGGAAAGAATTTTATCGAATGAGGAACTCAAAATCCAAATTTATTTCGATATACAAAGTTAGTGAGCTGAATGAAAATAGATCTAATCTGATTTTGGTCTTTGATTTTCATTCTGTTTATATAATTGTAAATAGGTGCAAGCATTACAGAAGACGATGCAAGATTCGAGCTCCTTGCTGTAACGAAGTCTTCGCCTGCCGCCATTGTCACAACGAAACCGCGGTACATTAATAGTCAACGTTTTCTGTAACTGTAATAACTGAAAATATTGCTCATGGACAAACACTAACAGACACATATGATAATATATATTTATGCAGAGCACTCTTCGTAACATTTACGATCGCCATGAAATAGATCGGTATCAAGTGAAGCAAGTAATATGTTCTGTATGCGACACGGAGCAACCCGTATGTAATAAACTTCCTTTGAATATTATTCAATTTTCATCATATTCTTCCTAATATATTTATTGCAGGTGGGGCGCGTTTGTACTAACTGCGGCGTCAATATGGGTGAATATTTCTGCGACATATGCAAATTTTATGATGACGATGTTAGTCAGCATGATTCGAAATTATTGCAGCGTAACAAAAGCTTTCTTTTATAAGATTTCCTCATTTGTGAGTATTATTCGTTTTCAACGCAGGTGGAAAAGGGTTTGTTTCATTGCGACAAATGTGGTCTATGCAGGTTAGTTGCTATGCTTAAATAAATAAGCAAAAGACAAAATTATAAATTTGAATCCATCCCAGAATATACTGATGGCGGATTTGGTCATTGTAAACTTCATATTTCAGAACAAAAATGGGTTTCCGACCATTTTTTTTTGACAAATAAGTCGGACCAAATGAATCATAATGTTTCTTGACTTAACCTCCTACATATGTATATATATATATATATATAGTTATCCAAATTTCGAAAAATTGTCAACACAAATTATAAAATAAAATGGTATGCCAAGTCTCTAATTAGAGATTATAAATGTCATTAACAGAACTGGAGGTCGTGAGAACTTCTTTCACTGCAAAAAGTGTGGTATGTATCCAATGCAATTTCCCAAGTGGGATTTCTATTTTTTTTTTCTATCTACCGATCAGCGTTTTCTTCATCGACGTTACTCGTTGCTCGCTCAGGCACTTGTTATTCGATTAATCTGCTCAACAACCATTCGTGCGTCGAAAACTCGATGGGGCATCACTGCCCTATATGCTACGAGGTATATCCCTTATTACATTCATGTTTACGTATTATTAACACTGTCTCGATAAAATGAAATTTATTTTTCGCAGTACATGTTCGATTCCATGAAAGACACGACGGTCATGAAATGCGGGCACACCATGCACACAGAGTGTTACCAGGAGATGATCAAGCGCGAGAAGTAATATGAACAACTATAAGCTTCTTTTTTTTTTATGCCTATAATATATCAGAATTTCAGGCTTACATGTTTCTTTTTTTTTTTTTTGTCGTCTTTTTGTTTGGGGTTTAAGGTACTGCTGCCCAATCTGTTCTAAGTCGATCATGGACATGTCTCAATCTTGGAAGCAGATCGACGAAGAGGTACGTACGTATATGCTTATCATCGTAATAATAAATAAGTGTTAGAAGACCGAAAAAAAAACGAACTAATAGGAAAAAAGTGCGGTACAGATTGAGGCTACTGCAATGCCCGCCGAGTACAGGTGTAAGAAGGTGCGTCGAATTTGTTAATTCTGCACGCTCATATTAAATCGAAATTTTCCAGCTTACAATGATCAATTGGATTGATTTAGGTGTGGATACTGTGCAACGACTGCAACGATACGACGGAGGTTTATTTCCACGTCATAGGGCAGAAATGCAGACATTGCAATTCGTACAATACTCGAACCATCGCACCGCCCGTCCTTCCTCAATAGAAAGACGTCGTTTTTTCTCGATTATTATTCACGCGCAGGTCGAAATATGACTTGCATTTTTTATTTTTAAGTTTGATGCTACGACATTTCATTGGGACGAAAAAAAAAAATCACTCTGTATTCTTTCCTCCAAGCAACACTGAGGAAAATCGACTCTTTGATTTGGGGGTTTTACACCAACTTTTATAGTTAAAACTCCCTACTAGTAATGTTTCTATCTCAATCTCCATTGCCAAAATCAAACAACATTTGGTTATCAGCACTTGGGTAATGGGCCGGACCACATTTGACCCGCGGGTTCTTTCGAACGGGCGGAAACCATGGAGCGGCTAAACGGGTCGTCGTCGTCGAGCGGCTGGAACATTGGATTGAAGTGATTCGAAGATCCCAATGGGTAACCAATCAGTCCGCCGTCTTCGTGGGGCGCAGGAAACTTTTCGCTTTTGCACTTTACGTATACCGAACAAATATTTTTTTTATGTACATCCTAAAAACAACGAAAAAGAGGAACAGATATGATTTAAAAAAAACATACATTAACATCGGCTTGTTGTAACGGATCACTGATTCTTCGAACCCTACGATCCCCCCGTGGCCTTGCCCTTCGTACGGCTCGGGCTTTGTTATCTATCATCACCCTAAAGAAAAATTGTGGAGTACGAATTGCAATCGGGGGGCAGCAAGGAAAAAAAATCACAAATTTCCCGCTACCTTCTAAAAGAATCTTCATCCCGACGAAGGGTGTCCATTTCCTTACAAGGCGGATACTTCGGCAGGCTTGAAGGGTCGCACGCATAGGGCTTCATCCTAAAGAACTGACAAACAAACAAAAATCGATTCACTCAAAAAAACGAGAGCGAACCATTACGATAAAAGCATGTGAATTTGAATTTTTTTTTTACTCGACTAGCCAATGCATCCGAAGCGGTCAGCCGCTCGCTCGGGTCGATGGCGAGAAGTGTTTCGATAAGACGCAGAGAAGATTCCGGAAGGTCCTTGAACCTCTCCGATACGCATCTCTCGTAAGTTTGCTGGGGCCGAAAAAGGGTGGCGTGGGGAAGGTTCGACTTGTTCCAATACACGTCGTCGGGCGAAAAGCAGAGCTTGAAGATCTTGTGGAGCTGCTCGACCTCGGTTCGACCCGTCATGATTGGCCTTCGCTCGAACAGCTCGGCCAATATGCAGCCGACGCTCCAAAGGTCTATGCCAACACCGTAATCCGTGGACCCGAGGAGAAGCTCGGGGGCTCTGTACCATAGGGTGACGACCCGACTAGTCATGGGTCGGTTCAGGTCGAAGAAGGAGGCGAGGCCGAAATCCGCTATCTTGAGTACCCCTTTGTCGTTGATTAGGAGGTTCGATCCCTTGATGTCGCGGTGGAGCACGCGCCTCTCGTTGCAGTGTTCGAGCCCCGAAAAGAGCTGATGGACGTAGCACTTTACCTGCATTTATTTATACGAGAGATAAAATTTTTCTTTCAGTGCTGTAATATAGGGAAGGTGGCACTATACGGACAGGTAATATATGGATAATAACTTTCAAAATTACACAAATTCATGACATTATACGCCGGAACCCCAAATTTTGTCTCGAATTTGCTACCCTTGAAATATAATGTCGTCACTGAATTCTCTAGAACCCTACCCGGGAACCCTAAACTTTTAAGCAAAATTCAGGGTTCCAGCGTGTAATGTTCCTAAGTTGCTTGATTTTTTAAGTTATTGTATGGTTAGTGCCACATCATAAATATGATGTCCTTATAATGTCAACCCGCTAAATTACAGTATTCGATACGATAGGAGAAGGGCATGGCATCGAACAGATCATGATGCACGCAAGATATATAAATGCATCAACTCAACAATTCACGTCCTGTGATTCTGTGAATTCGATTCCCGGGCTTGAAACGAGGCCGGCCAAGTCATGATCCATGTAGTCGAACACGAGGTATAAGCTACATGTCATCCTAGACATTGCAATCCCTTGCAACTTGATTACGTTGGGATGGTCCAAGTGCCTCAAGATGAGAATCTCTCGGGCATGAACTTCACGCTCTCAGCCTCCATGTTGTCGAATCTAACCTTCTTCAAAGCCACGATTTCCCCCGTCAGCGTATCCCTTGCTTTGTACACGTTGCTGTAAGTCCCTGTCCTAATCTATTACAAGGAAAAAACAACCACATTCAATCGACAATTTTGGTCGACGAAACTGAAGTTTTTTTTTTTAATGAAGAAAAAAAGGGCAGGGCTCACCTTGTCGAGCTTCTCAAAGGTATCAGCACGGCGAGGCGTCAGCCCATGGATGGCTTCTCCGGCGACTTCCACGAGCCAATAAGGCCAACCGGCAGCTACTTGCTCGCCGTGGATGCTATTACGCGGATTGCCTGACCTGGGATTTAGCTTAAACCTTCGCTTTTGGGGGAATTTTTGCTGGGCAGATACTTGGATTGTTCCATGGGCTTCGGCGACTTCTTCTTTGGCCACTGAATGAACGACTACTACCCTCTCTCTCCTCTTTGATCCCAACTGAAGATATCTCTCTCTTACCCCTACGGTGTTGTTGCTAGAAGCTTCGGAGAGTGACGCGACTTCTTTGCCGAAAACGCAACCCATTTCCGACGGTGAACGGCGCTGCCGTTGCTAATTGATCATATCACAATCTTGCGCAAAATAGAACGCCGATTGTTACTCCGAGTAGGGGAGTAGAGCTAAATAAAACTGATGACGTAAATTAGTGGGATGCGATTAATTCATCGGTTGAAGAGGGGCAAGATTAACTGGATTGCGAAGGGGGATAAAAGGAGAATCTTTAAGCCTAAAATGTGAGGCGAGCCCTAGCTTTTGTGCTCAAAAGCAGAGGAGAAGAAGCTGCAATTATACGTGATATTTAAGTTAAAGCTCGCAATTTATGGCGGCCAAAACGTGATGTGCTACTGCTTAAATTTTGAAATAAAGGAAAAAGCAAAAGGATTCGTTATCATGGACTAATATGTTTCTTAAGCTTTTTTATTTGTAAATTATAATAATAATTATTATTCTTATTATCAACTCTCACTCAACTGGAGAGAACATCTTCAAGGACATGCCAACGGGGAGGGGCGGGGCGGAGATTAGTTCCCCGTCCCCCTCCTCGCATCGACGGAGAATCTCCGTTCCCGTCCCCGCCAACTAAATCGGAAAAAATTTGTTCCCGTATCCGTCGGCGATCCCCGTTGCTCAATCTTCTTTTACAAAAATTATATTTATATTACAATATCAATTAGATATATTATTCTTTCGAGTCCACTATATTTTAGAAGTTATTTTAGAAATAATTCTATATAATTATTATTTATTAAATATATTTTCTATATAGTTATATAAATATATAAATATTTATATAAAACATTATAAGGGGCGGGTCTCGGTGTGGGTTTCGGGCCGGGGTTGTCAAATTCCGGACCCGCCCCAAACCTAGTCGGGTTTTGACGGGTTCGAGTCTAGACACGTCCCAGTCCCATTGACAATTGTTATGTCATTTTATTAGTATTTAATGTAATAGTTTATAAACTTTGATCTTTTGTTATAATTAAATAGATAAAAAAAATTTATGAATCATTATTATATGTCATTTTATTTTTACATCTAGTTATGATGTTCCAAATTTAGCAAATTACTTGAAAATGTAATACGATTATCAGAATTGAAATAATGAACAACAAACAATCGTACAAAAGCTAATGTATTTGGTATATTGATTAATTTCATATGTTAATATTGATTATGTTTTCAATAACCGCCTTGCAATATCCAATAGTGGTTCATTCTTTCAATAAGAATATTGAGGGAAAGAATAAGCTGGCAACATGCTATGATGATCGGTAGTGCAACATTAGAACCTTGAGAAAGTTAACCTAAATTGCACTCGTAGAAAATACTTCATCAGTACTGTGAAAATAGATGTTTCTAATGAATCGAAGTCGCTCAATAAATTTGTAAGAATCGTGTAAGTCTTCATCAGTAGTGTATACTTGTATATTTCCAATGTTATTCTATCATTTATTATTAGTGCTTGTCTTACCTAATAAGCAAACAACTTTCATTTATGCGGGGAATAATGTAAAAAATTTAATCTCAATTATATATATATGTATATATATATGTTCATTTATGAATCATTCATAATTGTTTTTAGTCATCAAGTTAGCGTTTACATATTAAAATATTTAAATCTCTGTCAGTAGTGCAAAGTTTGATATTTTTGGCGAATCGAGGTAGTTCAAATACTTGTTCAGGAATGTTTCAGTCATATAGCATAAAAAGAAAACAAAAGTAGAAGTTTACTAATCCCCATTTTGAGGTCAATGCCAGTACTGAAAAAACACAGAAGCTTTTAGATACTTCCTAAATTCATCAACTTGCGATGGTAAGATCCTGTGGATTTTGTCATGACGAACAAATAATGCAAATCCATTTCGCAGAATATGTACTTCACGTACAAAAATTGGAAAATGTTATGTAAAATATTTCAATTGTCATAGTATCTGATATTTTGTATTAACAATTATGTTAAATATTTATAATGAAATTAGAGACATAATTATGTAGAACTTCAAACAAAGAACAGAATAAATGTTCCAATACATACTCTTTACACCCGCAAGAAATTGCACGACTGTACGAAAACTATTGTGCAACTGTTATTGAAATAATCATGTAATTTAGTAAACATGAGTAAGAACGATGCAGTAGTGCATCACAACAGTATACATCAGTAGTGCATTATGTTCTTATTACATACTGTTAATTAAGAAATCTCTCACCTAATTGTTGTAGACTTCATACTCTATACAGCCGCAAGAAACTGTACGACTGTACGAAAACTATTGCGCGACTATTATTGAAACAGTCGTGGAACGACGTAGCAGTGCATTATAACAGTATACAACAATAGTGCATTATGTTCTTATTACATACCTTTAGTTAAGCAATCTCTCACCTAATTGTTGTAGACTTCATGGTAAACAATGTTGACTGTTGCATCATCTTCAAGTTCATCTTCTTTCTTCATCCCACATTCTATCAGAGTCCAATACCAAAATGCTTTCATTAGCCAAGTTGTGTCACACGGATCAATTTTTTTTATTGTGTAATAAAAAATCACCGCTGGACTATCCATAGCTTTTTTATAAAAATAATAAATAAAAATCATATTCTACAGTCTCTCAGCCGTGTAGTCTTACTGTCTTACAATGTCTAAGCAGTGCAGTTGATAAATGTGCATTGTATGTTTTACAATGTTTAATTGTTTTTAACAGCAAAAATGTTTGTGTCATGGCAGGGAAAAGGTCTAGCGACAATTGCTATCTCGCTGGTGACAAAACCGGGTCCAAAGACGTGTGCCAACTCTCGAAGGCCGAGGATGATGTCGTTCTTTGGCACAACAAACTGGGCCACGTAAACTACAGAACAATGGAGCAGCTGATCAGACATGAAGCGATCAGAGGAATCCCAAATCTTAAGGAGTTTCGTAAGGTTGTTTGTGAATCATGTCTTAAGGATAAGCAAGTGTATGCGAGTCATACAAACTTAAACGTCATTCTTTCCGTCACAAAGACGTGGCACTGTCTTAAACCTTCACACTATATATTCTGAGATATTTTGTAATATGATCGCAATACACTGTAGTTGTTAGCCTATGAGCGATTAATTATGTTGCATTTTCTTAAGGGACGCAATAATCAAAGCAAATTTTTTTAATCTTCGATAAAATAAAATATCTAGAAAGGCAATGACATACTTATATTATTGGTTTGAAAATCTACGACCATTTGTTGCAGAATATTGATAAGGAGGAACCAAACTACTGAATCTTCTGGCATAACATCGTGCACATCATCGTCTGCAAACATCAACGAAAGAGCCGATTGCAACATGTATACACCACATTATCCGCTGATTTGTACAGTCAAAAGAAATGAAACGATATAGTAGTTGTAAAAAAAATACATTAAGGATTTTGAATTACCTTCTCGCCTGATGGGGAGCTCATCTATAAACAGTGAAGTTAATTATCGAGTATGTCATGCCCAAATCTCGAAGAATATATGGTATCATAAGCTGTGTTTTATGAAATGCCCTTTCAAAGAATCTCATATCCCGATCAACCGAAGGTTCAGAGTCGTGCACTATTATTGATTGTTTTCTATAATCAACAATGCATAGTATCCAGTGACATTCATTATTATTCACTGGAATAACTATAAGATCCGACTCTTGACATGGAACAAATGACTAATACTCCACGATACCCTGCGCAACGAACCATATGTAATTATACGACTACTAATTGTCGGAATGTTATGCGTCAACTTTGTAAGGTTGTTCGTGAACGATTTTTGTGATTGATTATTATATGACTACCATCAACTTTGTAAGACTGCTTAATTGATTTCATGTTGTATAATTGTTGTTAATAAAATTATTTCAAGACTGCATCGCTAATTGCTTGTCATAATATATAGTAAGACTCTTGATAGTGTCCTTATATAATATATTTTTCTATTGGTGGCACAGTTGTACAACATTGAGATTGAAAATAAATGTTGCAATATTAGCTCATCAATTTTGCCGACACATATTTAAGTTTTCTTAAATTTCTAAAGAATAACATTTGTGATGTTAATAATACTATCATGTTTGAATGTTAACGTTGTGATATGTATTATATTAAAAATATACAAACGTGTTTATATGCTTTGTATTATATTTTGTAAGACTGTTGTGGATAAAAATATTATAAAACTACCTGAGGGGCTCATCGTTTTATTATCTATTTGTACTACTAAAAGTAAGATAATGTTGTATAACTGCTTAGAGTATATAGCCCCTGCAAATAGTAATAGTGGAATGTATATTGCCCTAAACCATAAACCTTTAATCTTAAACTCAACTATACTACTCCAACGAACGATTATTGTTGTATTATACATTGGTAGCACTTTAAGACTGCCCCACAACATATATAAAGATATAATTTCAGAAAGAATATTTTGGCAACCAACAAAAATTGTACCACGAAGAATGAAAGCCTTTCACGTCTAATAGATCCGTCAGTCATGCTAACATCATACCATACCACTTGTTATACATGTATGCAACTGAACGCATATGATTAAGGCAACAACCAAAAAAAGAGAAAAATTTGAGACAGACATAAAACGGCTAGTATCAGTCGAATGACAAACTTTAAAACAAATCAAGCTCTAGGGCAAAATGGCTTGCTCACATCCCTATGACTCGATGTACATGCTTGAGCCTGCCTACCTTCTTGTTCTTCATGTTCCCTCGCAAAGAAACTTTGTAGAAAGTTATCCTCGACTTCCCTGTTCACATCATGCACAAAAAAAAAATAAATTAGATAAAATCTCACCTGATCAAATGTCAATGAGCTTAACCTAAAAAGAGTAATAAACTTGATTAGAAACAAAAATGGAGCAGACGTGTGTGAGGTGACTACTTATGTAAAACAATCGATGACCAATAAATCCCGCAAAGAGAGGATTTCATTCACATACATAAAACATAATAAATTTCAACTCCCATCGTGTGTTCTCTGCTGTTTGTGTCTTGCAACTGTGGAACTCTTATATGTACTTCATCTGCTTCCTTGAGCCTTGCAAGGCTTCCTCTGGTTCACGTGCATGCTGCCTTTCAAAAAACCAATGAAGAAAAATGAGTCAACATCTTCAATGACGATTATGATAATTAGCCCTTTACCTATCTTCTCTGTAATCCATTAAATATTAAAAAGTAAGAACAATACAAAAAGAAGAGGGTGACTCCTTTATTTGCTTGCTACCCACGGATTCAAGCTCTGCAAGCTGTTTCACTTAACACTCTGACCATGCAAAAAGTGAGAACCCCTTAAAGATTTAAGCCCTGCAAGATGCTGCGAGATATGACATATTAGTCACATGTACTGATTTTCTCAAGGCTCCTTAAGTGGCTGCTAAACAAAATTTCCAACGCTTAGTTAACTTAAATTGTAAGCCATAGTGAAAACTCTCATAAGATTCTCACATTGGCTCTCTTGTAGCCTGAGATGTGAAGCCACAAATTTGGTATTTTCGGCGCATAGTTCCTCAATGAGTAATCTCCACCTTCACTCGTCTCAAATGCTTTTTTAAGCTGCATAGTTATTATAACATGAGATCTGACAAAGATATACAACCCAATAATGCAACGAACAAACAGAAAAATGTAGGTGAAGGCTTCCTCTCATACATTAATAAAGAGAGAACCCAAAAATCATAAATATATGCAAGTGATAATTGTTTTATCTATCCGATGTAGGATTGAGTTTGATACCCCATTGCTTTCATTGATAGACTAAAGACCAACTGGAACTGATAAAGAAGAGGAAACAATCTTCACCCTTCAGACTGCTAGCAATTATTCTCATCACGAAAAAAAAAGAAATTTGAATAGATTACCTTGCATAGAGAGTGTCATCTCTTAATCTAGGAAATCAATCCTTTGCGAAGATGGCTCTTGGGCCCGTCCCCACCATCATCGCCTATTACAGAGAGACGTCCTTTCTTGTAGTCCCCGTCTGAAAAATAGAGTGGCCTTCGGTCAGACATCGAACGAAATCAAACAAATAAGTCACCGAAGTCATCGATTGATTACCTCTTTCATCTCCAGCTGTCTGTTGAGTTCACTCAATTCTTTATCCATGCTATTCTGAAAGTACGTGTGCTCCAATTCTTTAGCCGTGTCTTCATCAGTGTCTCCATTTTCACCTTCAGACATGTAATAAACTAACCTGAAGAAACTTTCCCATAAAGATTTTAGAGTATTCAAATAAAGAAATAAGAGAACATACTGCTATCGCTCATTTGATAATCACACGACTCGATACTCTGCAGTCCTCTTTATAGACCTTCAGTTTTCATTACACCGCTTCCGATGACCTGAAAAAGAAAATGGCTTTTAATTCTTATAATACGATGACTTCAACAGATATTCGAGTTGAATGCATGCATGGCAAGAAATTGTGTACTTTAATGTTGGCTTTGTTGAGTTCGGAAAAATTTCCTCTGTTACGCGGCGTATTAAGTTTGCGGCACAGCTCCTCGTTATTAGATTCTAGTAGGGGTGGCAATGGGCGGGTTCGGGGCTGGTAATGGACATACCGTCCCCATACCAAATTCCTGTTCTTAATACCATCCCCGCTAATTCACCGTCTGAAATGAATTGTTTCGAGGATGGATAATCACCGTTCGGGGATCAGGTTCCCTGTGGGGGATTTGGGTTCCCCACATGCATGTATATCCAATAAATTGATGTTTTTTGCAACAAAAACATATAAGTAATATAGACAAATTAAGATGTAAAATATGATATTGAAGGTATAAAAATTGATATAATATGTCATTGAAATATGCGTGTATTGTGAAAAATATATATTGAGAGTTGAATTTTTTTTAATTACGATCTTGAATATAAAAGGATTAACTATAAAAAATCTTGATTCAATTAGTTTTTAATATTATTTAGTAATAAATCTATTCGGGGAATGGTGAATCACCACTTGACTCAAATGGGCCCGGGTTCGGGGACAGGGATGGGTGGCAAACATGATTACCATCACCATCCCATCCCCACTCTTTCACCGATGGGGAATCACCATCAGCTCCCCATCCCCATTTTGACCGGGGATTCCCCGTCCCAATAGCCTCGGGTCCCGACCGGATGGTTCACCGTGAGAATTTTGCCACCTCTAGATTCTAGCCAAGCGATTCGATACTTCATGCTCTACACCGTAAATACATATTCAGAGAAAGGTTTCACCGATTTTTTTGTGAGGAAAAAAATTGATGTTCTTGCCTGTATTTCATCGAAGGAAAGTCCTCCACTGCGAGCGCAGAGTGGCTTGAAGATATTCAAGCTGTTGACGCATCTTTACCATTTCGCTCGACATAGGATCTCTGTTAATCAGTACAATTTCGAGTAGTTTTTTAGTTGTTTTTTTTCTAAAAAAAGAAAGAAAGAAACTAACAAATCTTGAAACTCACAACTGGCTTGTTCTGAATATTTCTAGCGCGATTAGCATACTTGAGCGTGTTTAGAGTTTCTTCGGCGTTTATATCCGCTGGACTGATGCAAGCTGAAAAATAAACAACTCGCTATGTACGTCGAAGTCGAATTTCTTGAAATAAAACAAAGAAAGTCAAGCATAATAAGCAAAAGAAAAAGATTCTAACAAATTATTACCTATCCTTACAGTTTTGTTGTTTCCACCGAGAGAATCCTGCCATTAAAGGTTATCTCAAAACTCGGCCAATAGGATAATCTTATGATGCTGTAATGAAGTTTGCAAAACGTACGAAAATTTGACCTGAAGCAGGCGGGTGAGTTCACTGTCCCGATATGGAACGTGAACGCCTTCTCTACACTTTTTCTCATCACCGAGCGCACTTATGACATTACCAAGCGCAAGTAGCCCGTTGTTAATATGAACTCATATACTTGTAAGAACCATTGCAGTCAAGCAAAACAGAGTACATAAAACTAAGAAGGGATGAGTCTATCTAAAAACTAGACGTATATATAAGATAATATGCTAACCTTCCTTAAAACGCAGACCATGAGAGCCCGTCCTCTTGGCTCTTTCAGACCTAGCGAGATCGACCCGAAACTCTAATCGTCACATCGACGTTAGAGACCACCCCCACACTGTCTCCACCCACAGTCTTCGAACCTCTAACTATCACATCGATGTTAGAGGCCACCACCACACCTACACCACCCGACACCCAAATCATCCTTGCCAAAACCATCACCACAACTGAACCACCAGAATCTCCACCACAACCATCCCCACAATCCACAAACTCTTCTGACGCAACACCCTCGCCACCACACAGCGACACTCCTCTCACCTTCTTCCTTCTTGGTAAAATTAGCTTCTGTGGAGTTGTTCTTCTGATGCCAACAATCTGTTTGCGAATGATTAGGAATTCGACACCTTTTGCATTTGAATCGACGGTCTTTTGAGTGGTGGTTGGTCTTCCTACAGTTTTTTGTGGATGGGCCTTACTATTAATTTCAGAATGTTTCCCACGATCATCACTCTCATTATGATGACTCTCACATGAACGATTCTTCTAAAAGGTCAATCTTTTTTGCTGCATCCCTGTGATTTAGCTGAAATGACGACACTAGATTGAAAGACTTCCTCCACAAACTGATGCGATGAATGGTTGATCCCTTACTCACCGCTTGTAAGGAACTCATCAATTAACGTAGTCATTTTCGAGAGATCTTTGGCTTTTTCGACGGCTGCAACACAGTGGTCATATTTAGCTTGCAGACTTCTGAGAATTTTTTCAATAGCCCTCTTAGTTGTTATATTGTCTCCAAGGCTTTTAATTCGCTTTACAATATTATTAGCAACCCTTGATCATTACGTTTTTTTATCTCTTTCATCAACATGAAATAAAAAACACTCCATATGAAGAGCAATTTTATGGAGACTACCCGAATTATTTCCTTGGAATTCTTTTTGAAACGCATCCCAAGCATCTTTTGCTTGGTGAAAAGACGAGGTTATATAGATGTGCTTGCTTAACATAGCGAGGAGCAGTGCAATCTCTATTCCGATTATCTTTGTATTCGTTCATTTTAGATACACTCTAGCCCACTTAACATGCTTCTTCATGCGGGCCATCGTAAGTTTGCTCGACCACATCCCATACTTGCATTGCACTGCTCCAAAATTCATATGCTCTTCAATTGGAAAGTATTTGAGCGCGGTGATGTTTGAAATTCCAGACATTTGTTTACAGACGAAGGAAATAGTGTGGGACGTTGGGTGTTTTCAAACCGCTGATATCAAAGTTGCTGGCACAACAAAAGAGAAGGTGTTGATGCTCTTTTGTTTTCTATTGATGTTGTTACCCCCGGATTTTCCGGGTCTGACAAAATACTCAGAAGCCGTTAAACAACATAAACGGAATAAGGCGGGAAGTTTTGCGAGGGAAGAGGGAGCTCACGAAGAAATGCACCCCTCGGAAGAACCTGTTAGAGGGACGGAAGGTACGCCACCCCCTCGAGAAACACGCCCAAGGGACAGGAGGTATGCCACCCCCTCGGGACAATACCCCCGAGGGTGACAAGAAGAGTCCTTTGAAATATGGAAAGAGGACGAACCAGAAAGAGGGAAGATGGCCCAAAGGAAAGAGGACGGACGAGAAAGAGGTAAGAGGACGAACCAGAAAGAAGGGAAGATGGCCCAGAGGAAAGAGGACGGACCAGAAATAGGAAAGAGGGAAGAGGACCCAGAGGAAAGAGGACGAACCAGGAAGAATGCCCGAGGAGCCCCGAGGAGCTGTCTGGCAAGAGCACCTCCAGGAGCCGTCTGGCAAGAACGCCCGAGGAGCCCCTAGGAGCAGTCTAGCAAGAGCACCCCCAGAGCTGTCTGGCAAGAACACCCGAGGAGCTGTCTGGCGAGAACACCCGAGGAGCCCCTAGGAGCAGTCTAGCAAGAGCATCACCAGGAGCTGTCTGGAAAGAACACCCGAGGAGCCCCTAGGAGCTGTCTGGCAAGAGCACCTCCAGGAGCCGTCTGGCAAGAACGCCCGAGGAGCTGTCTGGCAAGAGCACCTCCAAGAGCTGTCTGGCAAGAACACCCGAGGAGCTGTCTGGCAAGAGCACCTCCAAGAGCTGTCTGGCAAGAACACCCGAGGAGCCCCTAGGAGCATTCTGGCATACAGGAGCTGTCTGGCAAGAACACCCGAGGAGCCCCTAGGAGCAGTCTAGCAAGAGCATCCCCAGGAGCTGTTTGGAAAGAACACCCGAGGAGCCCAGAAAGCAGGATGCCCAAGGAGCCTCAGGAAGCTGTTTGGCAAGAGTAGCCGAGGGCCCCCCAGGGCTGTCTGGCAAGAACACCCGAGGAGCTGTCGGGGAAGAACGCCCGAGGAGGGTACTTAGGAAGGGAAACTGTCTTGACGCATTCACACGGATTTTCCGGAAATAGGATAAATGTGGGAGAGCCACGGGCTTGAGGAGAACGTGAACGTGGGAAGATCATGATCGTGGGAAGAACGGCGAATGTGGGGAAACTGCCGAAGACTAGGCGCTCTTAGGAAAACTATAAATATCGTTAGTCACCCCTAGGGTGCGCCATCCGTCGACACCGTT
Source organism: Craterostigma plantagineum (assembly GCA_027422505.1). NCBI lineage: Eukaryota > Viridiplantae > Streptophyta > Magnoliopsida > Lamiales > Linderniaceae > Craterostigma > Craterostigma plantagineum. Next base: position 11,956,271 of record JAPQWV010000001.1, read on the forward strand.
ACTCTACCGTTTTCACTACACTTAGTCATTTTATCACTTCACGCCATTATTGCTTTACATCCTTACTATTTACACCTGGAAAATGGAAACGCCCTCTTGACCAAGGCAAGAGGGAAAAACGCCCCCACCCCTAACCCTGTTTCAGCAGCTCCCAGAAAGGCAAGAAACCACGGAAAGAGGAACAAGGCAGCTCGTGACCCAACGGCGGTAGATCGTCATTTTTCGACCGCATCAAATTGGCGCCGTCTGTGGGAACGTATTGTTCCTAAAAAATTCATTTGATGGTTGTCGGAGCCGATCGAACATCGCCTGAGGGTGGCGTGCTGAACATGGAGGACTTGGCCCAAATGATGACTACGACGGTGAATGCGGCGTTTGCAAGACGCTCAGAGTTTCAAGAGATAAGGAAGATAAGAGCTGATGTGGAGGTCCTAATGGCTGAGAGGTCGGGAAGGAAAGAACCAGGGAGTCCTCGAGAGGAAAATGCCTCAGGGGAACGAAGGGAAGAACAGGCAGAATCAAGGGCCGAGGAAGAAGGAAGGACGCGGGGGAAGGAACCGAACTCCCTTCGGGCTAAGAAGCGAGGGCTGGCGAAAAGGCAAGAGGCCGAACTAATATTGATGAGGGAAGAAATCCATAAGCTGAAAAGCCTAACCAGCCCTCAGGAACCATCCCCTCTTCCCCGAGGATCACCCTTCTCGGCCGAGGTTATGGCGGTCCCTCTACCGCCTCATTTTCGTCTATTTGAAATGGGTAAATACGATGGTACGGGACATCCCGAGGATCAGTTAGCAAGTTTCGAAGGGCAAGCGACGCTGTACCAACTGGACGATGCCATCAAGTGCCGACTGTTTGTAACAACGTTTGTGAAAGGAGCTCAACAGTGGTTCTCCTTGCTACCTCCTGGGGGAATAAAAAGTTTTCACGACCTCACTCCGGCTTTCCTCAAGCATTTTTCCAGTTGTCGCAGACGCCCCTCTTCCGCTGTGGAATTACTGAGGATGAGGCAAGGTGATCGAGAGAACCTAAGGGAATACCTCAAGCGCTTCAACCAAATCGCCATGGAAATCCGTATCATGGGCTGAAAGAGGGCAATCTATTTAGATCTTTAGTGAAGAAACACCCGAGCACCATAGAGGAATTGGTCGCACGAGTGGAGAAATATGTACGAGTGGAAGAGGCACAATGTCATCGGAAAGAAGAGAAGAGAGCACCTCGGGATGAAAACCCTCCAGAGCATAAAAGAACCCCTCGGGATGGAAACTTTCCAGCAACTACCCAAGAGACTGGGCCAGCTAATACCCTGTGGAGAGTCGATAATGCCCGAGCTTTGGAGATATGTGATGATTACAACTACATCAGAAGGCCATTCGGTGCGAGTAAAGGACCGAGGAACCCTGTATCCGATACCTATTGTGAATTTCATCATGAGTATGGACACACTACAGAGGAATGCTACCATTTGAAGGATGAGTTGGAACGACTGATTGTGGAGAACCCTGAGGCCCGGGCGAAGCTTGTAGAAAGAGAAAGACGGAATGGATAGAACAGGGAAGAGCAGAGAAGAGACCGAGATGCAAGAGCCTGACAAGGGCGAGCCCCTGGAGACGCACCCCTCAGGGCTAGAGAGATATTTTCCCTAGGGGAGTTATTTCGTTCATTTCCTAGTCTTTCATTTTTTGAATTTCCGCTGCATGTATACATTGCATTACAACGGGAAGTATTTTATTTCTCCCTGCGAGGTTGTTCAAGAAACAAAAAATTGTAATCGGACAAGGCATGCTCGCTGACAGAGCAGGAATGAAGAAAAAGCCCTCGGGTATGAGGCTCTAAAACCCTCGGGCAAGAGGCACTAAAGCCCTCGGGCAAGAGTCACAAAAGACCTCAGGCATGAGGCACTAAATCCCTTGGACGTAATGCAGACAAAGCCCTCGGATGAGGCATGCTCGCGGACAGAGCAGGAATGAAAGCCCTCGGGATGAGGCACTAAAGCCCTAGGATGGGGCATGCTCGCGGACAGAGCATGAACAAAGACAAAGCCCTCGGATGAGGCATGCTCGCGAACAGAGCAGGAATGAAGACAAAGCCCTCGGATGAGGCATGCTCGCGGACAGAGCAGGAATAAAAGCCCTCGGGCATGAGGCAGTAAAGCCCTCGGATGAGGCATGCTCGCGGACAGAGCAGAAATGGATACTAAAGCCCTCGGGCATGAGGCACGAAAGCCCTCGTTGATGAGGCACTAATGCCCTCGCGGATGAGGCACTAAAAGCCCTCGGGCATGAGGCACAAAAGCCCTCGTGCATGAGGCACTAAAGTCCTCATGGATAAGGCACTGAAATCCCTCGGGCATGAGGCACTAATGCCCTCGCGGATGAGGCACTAAAAGCCCTCGGGCATGAGGCACTAAAGCCCTCGCTGATGAGGCACTAATGCCTCGCGGATGAGGCACTAAAAGCCCTCGGGCATGAGGCACTGAAATCCCTCGGGCATGAGGCACTAATGCCCGCGCGGATGAGGCACTAAAAGCCCTCAGGCATGAGGCACTAAAGCCCTCGCTGATGAGGCACTAATGCCCTCGCGGATGAGGCACTAAAAGCCCTCGGGCATGAGGCACAAAAGCCCTCGTGCATGAGGCACTAAAGTCCTCATGGATAAGGCACTGAAATCCCTCGGGCATGACGCACTAATGCCCTCGCGGATGAGGCACTAAAAGCCCTCGGGCATGAGGCACTAAAGTCCTCATGGATGAGGCACTAAAATCCCTCGGGCAGGAGGCACTAAAGCCCTCATATGAGGCACAAAGTCCTTACTCGAAACACACTTCTGAGCATTTCGTCACTACTTTTACGTCCAAAATTCACTACACTCTTTTGGACTGTTTAAGAGGGGGACTATTGTTACCCCCGGATTTTCCGGGTCTTGACGAAATACTCAGAAGCCGTTAAACAACATAAACGGAATAAGGCGGGAAGTTTTGCGAGGGAAGAGGGAGCTCACGAAGAAATGCACCCCTCGGAAGAACCTTTTAGAGGGACAGAAGGTACGCCACCCCCTCGGGAAACACGCCCGAGGGACAGGAGGTATGCCACCCCCTCGGGACAATACCCCCGGAGGGTGACAAGAAGAGTCCTTTGAAATATGGAAAGAGGACGAACCAGAAAGAGGGAAGATGGCCCAAAGGAAAGAGGACGGACGAGAAAGAGGTAAGAGGACGAACCAGAAAGAAGGGAAGATGGCCCAGAGGAAAAAGGACGGACTAGAAATAGGAAAGAGGGAAGAGGACCCAGAGGAAAGATGACGAACCAGGAAGAATGCCCGAGGAGCCCCGAGGAGCTGTCTGGCAAGAGCAACTCCAGGAGCCGTCTGGCAAGAACGCCCGAGGAGCCCCTAGGAGCAGTCTAGCAAGAGCACCCCCAAGAGCTGTCTGGCAAGAACACCCGAGGAGCTGTCTGGCAAGAGCACCTCCAGGAGCTGTCTGGCAAGAACACCCGAGGAGCCCCTAGGAGAAGTCTAGCAAGAGCATCACCAGGAGCTGTCTGGAAAGAATACCCGAGGAGCCCCTAGGAGCTGTCTGGCAAGAGCACCTCCAGGAGCCGTCTGGCAAGAACGCTCGAGGAGCCCCTAGGAGCAGTCTAGCAAGAGCACCCCTCCGAGGAGCTGTCTGGCAAGAACACCCGAGGAGCCCCTAGGAGCAGTTTAGCAAGAGCATCACCAAGAGCTGTCTGGCAAGAACACCCGAGGAGCCCCTAGGAGCAGTCTGGCAAGAGCACCTCCAGGAGCTGTCTGGCAAGAACACCCGAGGAGCCCCTAGGAGCAGTCTAGCAAGAGCATCGCCAGGAGCTGTCTGGAAAGAACACCCGAGGAGCCCAGAAAGCAGGATGCCCAAGGAGCCTCTGTAGCACCCGGGATCCACGTAGGCTAATAGGGCCAATGAATCTGCATGAATACTGGGAGCAGTTATGTGTACTCCATGCATTAATTTCGTGCCTAGGTGATTATATGAATTATGTGCTTACGTGATTAAATATGAACTCTTTTTATGCACATTAACTACGTGTCCATGTGACTGTGAATATTGCGCGTTAATTATATGTTTACGCGATCTTGCTCATTTTGTGTAGACAAATATGTGCCTAAATAATATATGAATTAATAGGAATTTTTCCAAAAACATATAAAGAAGGGAGTTTGGGAAAAATAATATTAGTGAGCCAAGGATAACTATAGTTGCCATTGGATTGAGTTTAAATCCAAACTTAGACCCAAGATGAGTCTTAGGTTTGGCCCAAATATATATTATGTGTGGTCCAAGATTTCAAGGCCCAAGTAGAGCATTTATCTTAGCCCAAACCATTGGAGATGAACTTTAGGAAACAAGCTCCCTTAAAACATGGGATATTCACGTCACCCAAAAGCCCTAGCAACCACACCTTAAATTATGACTTGAAAGCTTAGTATAGATATTTTCATCTCTCACTGGAACGAAACTTAGAGAGAGGGAGGGAGAGCTCGAAACTTGATCTAAGAAAGGTACGAAGTCTTTGCTAATACTTTTACATTTTGGCTTGAGATTTCAAGTACTAGGTCTAAATCTATCATGTTTAGGGTGTTAGCCCACTAAGAATATGCATAAAGTAGTGTTCGGATTTTAAGCTTCAGTGTTCATACGATATTCATGGAGTTCTTGAGAAAAGTGCACTTAGATCGATAATTTGGGGGTTTGGGTGTCAAAAAGGTGTTCTTATAAGCTAGAAATCGTAAAGGGTGAGCTTTGCGAACCCTAAGTTGCGAACTGTAGGTGCCAAATGAGGTTCGCGAATCCAAAAGGGTCTAAATGCCGCGGTTCCCGAAGTGAGTTCATGAGCTCGCGAAATGGGAGTTTCGCGGGTCGAGCAAGTCGCGAACTCCAAGCCACTTTGCGAATCCGTGGAGGTTTGCGGGTTGGAAAGGTTTGCGAACTCAAACCTTTTGCGGGCCCATGCACTTTGCGAACTCAAGGGCAACGAGAACTTCGCGGGTTGAAGTTGGCGGGCTCATGACACTTTGCGGGTCCAAGGTTTGCGAGTCCACAAAGGTCGCGAAACCACTTTGCGAACTCGCCACCTTTGCGGGCCGACTAAGGGTTGGTAAACCAGTGCGTTTACGGGTCCATGCACTTCGCGGGTTGAAGAGCTTTGCGAACCCACTTTGCGAATTCATGATGGTTGGCGAATTGAGAGACAAATGAGGTCGAGTCTTTTGCGAACTGGGTTTGAACTGCTATGCGAATTGAAAGTTGGCGAATTGTATGAATAATGAAAATCATGAATAAAGTGGTTGGAATTGTGCTGAGGGAATAAAATAATATTAGAGCCACATGGAACTTGACGAATTGCAAGGTATGAATACTAATAAATTATAAGATAAGCTTCACTAATTCCAAGAAGAAACTTCATGAATTGGGTGGGAAGTATAGTAATAAATAATATAGTGTCATGTGAGCTTGGCCAACCTTACGTGGTATAGGAATAAAATAATATAAATATCATTGGAACTTCACGAATTCTAATTCTAATATATTAATGAGTTTTGCGAATTGTGGGCAATCAAAGTGGGCAAGCAAAGTAGAACTTGGCGAGTCCATATGCTTTGCGAATTAGGTGGAAGGTTTTAGACTTTGCGAATTGATCACGTGATGAGTTGATATCAATAATTAGGTGGACTTAGGTGAATGGAAAGTTGACGTGGCAATTTATATGTGCACATGGGAGGTCCACGAAGCCAAAGGAAATAGAATAAGATGAAAAGGTACATAGGACTTCGTGATGGTATATATATATGTATATATATATATATATATATTAATAATAAATAAATATAGGAATAAAATAATATCAATAGAACTTCACGAGCTATGATTGAGGTGTATGTTACAAATTCTAAGGTTTTTATGAGGGAGTCGCAAAGCAAGAAATAAAATATTAATATAATGCATATGGACTTAGTGAATTCAACTTCGCGAACTGAGGAAGGATGACGAACCGTACTTCACGAATCCAACTCGCAAATTTATGCGGAGGATTTCACGAATAAAGGGCTAACTTATTTCACGAATTGGGACGACAAGCAAGTCACGAATTTTTAGTTCCCGGATGTTATATATGTCACGAATTTAATAAGCCATGAATTAATGGTCACAGTTTTATTTCCCGAATCACGACTTTATTTCACGAATCATGAGTTTTATAGCTAAGTATTTTAATATCTAGGAAATTCAAGGATTTGGATAGTGTACTAACAATACCATTTTATGCCCGGAACTAGGGACTAATAATTTCACAGATCCGCCAGCTAACAGCCGAAGGACGCCAGGTAAGTGGAAATCCAACTACAACACATAACATGTGCTTATGTGCCTAATTTACGTGATTTCGTGATGAGGTGTTTACGTGCTTATGTGTACCTGTATGATATGATTTCATGATTTTAGTAAGCGTTATGGCATTGACGCATTCTGCATATGCACGAGCATGCACGAAACACTTGGGGTTAATGGAATGATGAGAATGCATGATTATGTCGCAAATAGCGAAAAATAAATGCTTAGGTGGGCAATGATGTCATAAGCTAAGATAGTAGGCGGCTTTCGGGGCACCGAGACGGCGTTGATGCGCCGTCGGCGACGTTGATGCGTCGCCAGTTTACGAACGACGTTGATGCGTCGGGGGATTACCATGGTTGGGTTGATGCCCTCATGGTTGGGTTGATGCCCTTATATCCCTGATTAGCGTGGTTGGGTTGATGCCCTCATGCTTTAGTATGGTTGGGTTGATGCCCTCATACTTGGGGCGGATGCCCGTGGTTGGATAGAGCTCTTTACGGTGTACGCCTGGGTAAAAGTCTGCCAAGGGCCCTAAGATAAAAGATATGAGATTAAGATCGATCCATAAGACGTAAGATGCATCGGCGTGGATTGCCTTTGCGGGGTTTTATCACGTGCACGTCATGCATGATTTCTACTTACTGAGCATATCGCTCATCCCTTACGTTATGTGTTGTAGGTGCGAGCGACCACGGTACGTGATCACTTAGATGGCAAGGCCAATCTTTTGGAGCTTCGCGCTGCTTTTGGGGTGGACGTGTGTGTATGGATGACGACCTGTGAGGCCGGGCGCATAGGAGCCTTTTGCTGTGCCGACACACCTTCGTCCTCGTAGTTAGATCATGTCTGGAACGTAGGGTTCGACATGTATTCTTTTGACTTGTACAGAACATCATTCCATTATGTAAATGGAAAAAGAAAAATTTTATTCGCATTTTCAGTATACCTTACTAATCACAACTCGCTAGGCACATAGGAATGCGCTAGAATAGGCAGTTAGGGACGTCGGGTCGTGACAGAGTGGTATCAGAGCTTCGGTCACAGGTTCTGTAGACTGTCCATACACACACACCCAAAAGTGCGGAAGCGGCCTTGCCTGTAAGTATTATGTTTATGTGAATTCTGGTGTTGCATAATTTATTGGCCATAGGACGTCAGGAAAGGATAAGAAACAATGGTGAGAACTAGAGGTGAGACTAGCGGAGGCGATGATCAGAACAGGGGAAACACGGCCCCTACTGACAACCGCGACGCGACTATTTTCCAACTTACGGAACTGGTGCGCCAGCAGTCAGCACAGATACAACAGCTGATCCAACAGAACACCACGAATGCTGGAAACACTCAGGCCGACAGGGCAGAGATAGTGGGAGAAAGGTTCAGGAGGTTGAACCCACCAACATTCGAGGATACAGTCGATCCAACGACAGCTGAAGACTGGATAAGGACATTGGAGAGTATGTTTGTGTACAGTAGGGTCCCAGAAGCTGAAAAGGCCCTCTGCACAGCATTCTTACTAAGAGGAAGCGCGGGGCATTGGTGGGACACAATAATGGTGATTGAGAATCCCGCGACCATGAGTTGGGATCGCTTTAAGGAGTTGTTCAGAGGGAAGTACCTCACGGCCCCGATAAGGGCGCAGCGCTTGAATGAATTCATAAACCTCAGACAGGGGTCAATGACCGTAGCTGAATACATCAGGAAATTTGAGCAGCTGTCCAGGTTTGCTGCCCACATGGTGAGCACAGAGGCTCTAAAGATTGAACGTTTCCTCGAAGGACTGAAGCCTGAGCTGTATCGGGACGTCAGTATGGCAGGGTTGCAAGGAGCCACATATGCCCAGGCGGCGGAAAGGGCTATGGTGGCGGAACAGGCTGAAGCTAGGATTGCCCGCGCGCAAGAAGCAAAGAGAAAGTTCGCTCAAGTACAGGGGCCACAGTGGAAAGGGGGAGACCAGAAGCGCCGGTTCGTACCCAAAGGCGGAGTGCCAAACTTTCAGAATAAGCCACCACAACGCCCACAAGGAATGCCAAATCAACCACCGAACCCCAATCAAGGGGGATACCCAGCACCGATTCCAAACTGCCCGAAGTGCGGAAAGAGACACTCCGGAAACTGCTATGCCCAGGCCAACAACTGTTTCAAATGCGGGAAGCCAGGGCACTTTTCGAGGCAATGCCCAGAGTGGGCGACAGGAAATCAAGCCGGAGGCCAGGCAAGACCACAGATAGTACCAGCTCGGGTGTACACAATTACATCTGAGGAGGCAGAAAACAACCCAGCAGTGGTGACAGGTACCCTCCTTATCCACCATACTCCCACATGCATCCTAGTAGACACAGGGGCCACGCACTCGTTTGCATCCATTAAGTATGTGACAAAACTCGGGGTTAGGCCTCGTCAATCTGAATATGAATATAGGGTAGTTATGCCCCATGGGGATCCGACTAAAACCAATCAGATACTGAAAGAGTGCCCAGTATTAGTCGGTGATAAAGTGTTGTCCGTAGATTTGATTGTCATTCCAATGAATGACTATGAGGTAATTCTCGGAATGGACTGGTTGTCGAAGTACGGAGCTGTGATTGATTGCAACCGTAAGGTGGTTACATTTAACATAGATAGCAATGAGTCTTTAGTCTTTGAGGGGACGACGAAATTAGGAAACCTTTATAGAATATCGGCGCTGAAAGATCAGCATTTGATCAAGGCCGGTTGTGAAGCATACTTGGTGTTTGCGATGAAATCGGAAAAAAGTTCATCCCCAAGACTTGAAGACGTGCCGGTAGTTAAAGATTTTCCCGACGTATTCCCAGAGGAATTGCCAGGGTTACCGCCTGATAGAGAAATCGAGTTCACGATCGATCTGATGCCTGGAGCAGCACCGGTATCCAAGACCCCGTATCGGTTGGCACCGACCGAATTGAAAGAGTTGAAGGAACAAATAGACGAACTTCTACAAAAGGGGTTTATCCAAGCAAGTTTTTCTCCCTGGGGTGCGCCAATCCTGTTTGTACGAAAGAAAGACGGGTCGATGCGGCTTTGCATAGACTACAGGGAGTTAAATAAGTTAACGATAAAGAACAAGTATCCTCTACCAAGGATTGATGATCTGTTCGACCAACTACAAGGCGCTACGGTGTTTTCGAAGATTGATTTGCGGTCGGGGTATCATCAGCTGAAGATTCGCAAGGACGATATTCCTAAGACGGCGTTCAGCACTAAATACGGACATTTTGAATTTCTAGTAATTCCTTTCGGGCTGACCAACGCGCCAGCAGCTTTTATGGATCTGATGAACAGAGTGTTCAAACAGTTTTTGGATAAGTTCGTCATAGTGTTCATTGACGACATTCTGATCTATTCAAGGACGAAGGAGGAACACGAGCAACACCTGAGAACAGTTCTTGGAGTATTACGGGAGAAGCAGCTATACGCTAAGTTCAAGAAGTGCGAGTTTTGGCTGGATCAAGTCGCCTTCTTAGGACATATTATCTCCGGGGCAGAAATTTCTGTAGATCCAAACAAGATCGAAGCCATTAGTAACTGGCCTCAGCCAACAAATGCGACCGAAGTACGGAGCTTCCTCGGCCTGGCAGGCTATTACAGGAAGTTCATCAAAGACTTCTCGAAGATCGCCTCAACGTTGACGAAGTTGACAAGGAAGAACACTCAGTTTCAGTGGAGCGAGGAATGCGAGCGGAGCTTCCAAGAACTGAAAAGGCGACTGACTACGGCCCCAGTTCTCACGATACCATCAGGAACCGGGGGATTCGTAGTTTACAGTGATGCTTCGAAGAATGGCTTAGGATGCGTGCTGATGCAAAACGGGAAGGTAGTGGCCTATGCCTCACGACAACTGAAGGAGTACGAGAAAAACTATCCGACACACGACCTGGAATTGGCAGCAGTGGTCTTTGCCCTGAAGATTTGGAGGCACTATTTGTATGGGGAACGATGCGAGATCTACAAGGACCACAAAAGCCTGAAGTATTTCTTCACGCAAAAGGAATTGAACATGAGGCAGAGGCGATGGCTGGAATTGGTGAAGGATTACGATTGCATAATCAACTACCACCCAGGCAAAGCGAATGTGGTAGCTGACGCTTTAAGTCGAAAAGCGATGAGCACGGAACTGCAACGACTCGAAGTGGAGGTCGTACAATTGGGCGAAGTCGAGACTAGATTAGCGGCTCTAACACTGCAACCTACGTTACTGGAGCAAATCAAAACGGCGCAGGAAAACGACGAGTTCTACATCAGGATCAAAGGAACACAAACAGAGCAGCCGGCATTAGACTATGTATTCCGAGATGATAGAAGTTTTTACTACAGGAATAGATTATATGTACCGGACGATGCAGGACTTCGAAGAACTATAATGGCAGACGCACATACTACACCCTACTCAGTACATCCTGGAGCCACGAAGCTATATAGAGACTTACGAGCGCACTACTGGTGGCCAGGAATGAAGAAAGATGTAGCCGAATTCGTCAGTCAATGCCTCACTTGTCAACAAATTAAGGCAGAACACCAATGGCCAGCAGGAAAGCTGCAGCCTTTACCCATCCCAGAGTGGAAGTGGGACAACATAGCGATGGATTTCGTGAGCGGATTGCCGAGGAACGCGAAAGGACACGACGCAATTTGGGTAATTGTAGACCGACTTACGAAATCTGCCCATTTTCTGCCAATAGGTACGACATTCTCCATGGAGCGGTACACGGAGCTGTACATCCAGGAAATAGTGAGACTCCATGGAATACCATTGTCGATAGTTTGAGACCGTGACTCAAGGTTCCTATCAAAGTTCTGGACGAGCTTGCAAAAGGCGATGGGAACAAAATTATCCTTTAGCACTGCCTACCATCCACAAACGGACGGTCAATCCGAGCGGACTATTCAGACTCTGGAGGATATGCTACGAGCCTGTGTACTTGATTTCAAAGGCAACTGGAGCAAGTACCTTCCACTTGTAGAATTCTCGTACAACAATAGCTACCAAGCTACAATTGGAATGGCTCCGTATGAAGCCTTGTACCGACGGAAGTGCAGGTCCCCAGTGCATTGGGATGAAGTCGGTGAACGGGCGATGCTAGGCCCAGATATGGTACGAGAAATGACAGAAATCATCGCAGTGATACGAGAAAGAATGCAAACAGCACAGAGCAGACAAAAGAATTATGCTGATCGGAGACGTAGACCATTAGAATTCGAAGTTGATGACTGGGTGTTAGTGAAAGTGTCACCAATGAAAGGCGTTAAGAGGTTCGGGAAGAAGGGAAAATTGAGCCCGAGGTATATTGGTCCATTCAGAATAGTGAAAAGAGTTGGAGAGGTAGCCTACCAGTTGAGCTACCGACATCATTATCACAAGTGCACGATGTGTTTCACGTCTCAACCTTACGAAAGTACATTGCCGATCCGAATCATGTGCTGAAGGACGAATTTCCACACCAACAACTGAAGCCGGACCTAAGTTACGAGGAAATACCCGTCGAGATTTTGATGCACGAAACGAAGAGACTTAGGAATAAGGAGATTCCTCTAGTAAAAGTGTTATGGCGGAATCAGTCAGTAGAGGAAGCCACCTGGGAGCGTGAGGATGAAATGAGAGTCCGCTATCCTGAGTTGTTCCGAACGGACAGATTTCGGGGGCGAAATCCTCTTTAAGGGGGGGAGGATGTAGCACCCGGGATCCACGTAGGCTAATAGGGCCAATGAACCTGCATGAATACTGGGAGCAGTTATGTGTACTCCATGCATTAATTTCGTGCCTAGGTGATTATATGAATTATGTGCTTACGTGATTAAATATGAACTCTTTTTATGCACATTAACTACGTGCCCATGTGACTGTGAATATTGCGCGTTAATTATATGTTTACGCGATCTTGCTCATTTTGTGTAGACAAATATGTGCCTAAATAATATATGAATTAATAGGAATTTTTCCAAAAACATATAAAGAAGGGAGTTTGGGAAAAATAATATTAGTGAGCCAAGGATAACTATAGTTGCCATTGGATTGAGTTTAAATCCAAACTTAGACCCAAGATGAGTCTTAGGTTTGGCCCAAATATATATTATGTGTGGTCCAAGATTTCAAGGCCCAAGTAGAGCATTTATCTTAGCCCAAACCATTGGAGATGAACTTTAGGAAACAAGCTCCCTTAAAACATGGGATATTCACGTCACCCAAAAGCCCTAGCAACCACACCTTAAATTATGACTTGAAAGCTTAGTATAGATATTTTCATCTCTCACTGGAACGAAACTTAGAGAGAGGGAGGGAGAGCTCGAAACTTGATCTAAGAAAGGTACGAAGTCTTTGCTAATACTTTTACATTTTGGCTTGAGATTTCAAGTACTAGGTCTAAATCTATCATGTTTAGGGTGTTAGCCCACTAAGAATATGCATAAAGTAGTGTTCGGATTTTAAGCTTCAGTGTTCATACGATATTCATGGAGTTCTTGAGAAAAGTGCACTTAGATCGATAATTTGGGGGTTTGGGTGTCAAAAAGGTGTTCTTATAAGCTAGAAATCGTAAAGGGTGAGCTTTGCGAACCCTAAGTTGCGAACTGTAGGTGCCAAATGAGGTTCGCGAATCCAAAAGGGTCTAAATGCCGCGGTTCCCGAAGTGAGTTCATGAGCTCGCGAAATGGGAGTTTCGCGGGTCGAGCAAGTCGCGAACTCCAAGCCACTTTGCGAATCCGTGGAGGTTTGCGGGTTGGAAAGGTTTGCGAACTCAAACCTTTTGCGGGCCCATGCACTTTGCGAACTCAAGGGCAACGAGAACTTCGCGGGTTAAAGTTGGCGGGCTCATGACACTTTGCGGGTCCAAGGTTTGCGAGTCCACAAAGGTCGCGAAACCACTTTGCGAACTCGCCACCTTTGCGGGCCGACTAAGGGTTGGTAAACCAGTGCGTTTACGGGTCCATGCACTTCGCGGGTTGAAGAGCTTTGCGAACCCACTTTGCGAATTCATGATGGTTGGCGAATTGAGAGACAAATGAGGTCGAGTCTTTTGCGAACTGGGTTTGAACTGCTATGCGAATTGAAAGTTGGCGAATTGTATGAATAATGAAAATCATGAATAAAGTGGTTGGGAATTGTGCTGAGGGAATAAAATAATATTAGAGCCACATGGAACTTGACGAATTGCAAGGTATGAATACTAATAAATTATAAGATAAGCTTCACTAATTCCAAGAAGAAACTTCATGAATTGGGTGGGAAGTATAGTAATAAAATAATATAGTGTCATGTGAGCTTGGCCAACCTTACGTGGTATAGGAATAAAATAATATAAATATCATTGGAACTTCACGAATTCTAATTCTAATATATTAATGAGTTTTGCGAATTGTGGGCAATCAAAGTGGGCAAGCAAAGTAGAACTTGGCGAGTCCATATGCTTTGCGAATTAGGTGAAAGGTTTTAGACTTTGCGAATTGATCACGTGATGAGTTGATATCAATAATTAGGTGGACTTAGGTGAATGGAAAGTTGACGTGGCAATTTATATGTGCACATGGGAGGTCCACGAAGCCAAAGGAAATAGAATAAGATGAATAGGTACATAGGACTTCGTGAGAGTATATATATATATGTATATATATATATATTAATAATAAATAAATATAGGAATAAAATAATATCAATAGAACTTCACGAGCTATGATTGAGGTGTATGTTACAAATTCTAAGGTTTTTATGAGGGAGTCGCAAAGCAAGAAATAAAATATTAATATAATGCATATGGACTTAGTGAATTCAACTTCGCGAACTGAGGAAGGATGACGAACCGTACTTCACGAATCCAACTCGCAAATTTATGCGGAGGATTTCACGAATAAAGGGCTAACTTATTTCACGAATTGGGACGACAAGCAAGTCACGAATTTTTAGTTCCCGGATGTTATATATGTCACGAATTTAATAAGCCATGAATTAATGGTCACAGTTTTATTTCCCGAATCACGACTTTATTTCACGAATCATGAGTTTTATAGCTAAGTATTTTAATATCTAGAAAATTCAAGAATTTGGATAGTGTACTAACAATACCATTTTATGCCCGGAACTAGGGACTAATAATTTCACAGATCCGCCAGCTAACAGCCGAAGGACGCCAGGTAAGTGGAAATCCAACTACAACACATAACATGTGCTTATGTGCCTAATTTACGTGATTTCGTGATGAGGTGTTTACGTGCTTATGTGTACCTGTATGATATGATTTCATGATTTTAGTAAGCGTTATGGCATTGACGCATTCTGCATATGCACGAGCATGCACGAAACACTTGGGGTTAATGGAATGATGAGAATGCATGATTATGTCGCAAATAGCGAAAAATAAATGCTTAGGTGGGCAATGATGTCATAAGCTAAGATAGTAGGCGGCTTCCGGGGCACCGAGACGGCGTTGATGCGCCGTCGGCGACGTTGATGCGTCGCCAGTTTACGAACGACGTTGATGCGTCGGGGGATTACCATGGTTGGGTTGATGCCCTCATGGTTGGGTTGATGCCCTTATATCCCTGATTAGCGTGGTTGGGTTGATGCCCTCATGCTTTAGTATGGTTGGGTTGATGCCCTCATACTTGGGGCGGATGCCCGTGGTTGGATAGAGCTCTTTACGGTGTACGCCTGGGTAAAAGTCTGCCAAGGGCCCTAAGATAAAAGATATGAGATTAAGATCGATTCATAAGACGTAAGATGCATCGGCGTGGATTGCCTTTGCGGGGTTTTATCACGTGCACGTCATGCATGATTTCTACTTACTGAGCATATCGCTCATCCCTTACGTTATGTGTTGTAGGTGCGAGCGACCACGGTACGTGATCGCTTAGATGGCAAGGCCAATCTTTTGGAGCTTCGCGCTGCTTTTGGGGTGGACGTGTGTGTATGGATGACGACCTGTGAGGCCGGGCGCATAGGAGCCTTTTGCTGTGCCGACACACCTTCGTCCTCGTAGTTAGATCATGTCTGGAACATAGGGTTCGACATGTATTCTTTTGACTTGTACAGAACATCATTCCATTATGTAAATGGAAAAAGAAAAATTTTATTCGCATTTTCAGTATACCTTACTAATCTCAACTCGCTAGGCACATAGGAATGCGCTAGAATAGGCAGTTAAGGACGTCGGGTCGTGACAGCCTCAGGAAGCTGTTTGGCAAGAGTACCCGAGGCCCCCCAGGGGCTGTCTGGCAAGAACACCCGAGGAGCTGTCGGGGAAAACGCCCGAGGAGGGTACTTAGGAAGGGAAACTGTCTTGACGCATTCACACGGATTTTCCGGAAAGAGGATAAACGTGGGAGAGCCACGGGCTTGAGGAGAACGTGAACGTGGGAAGATCATGATCGTGGGAAGAACGGCGAACGTGGGGAAACTGCCGAAGACCAGGTACGCTCTTAGGAAAACTATAAATATCGTTAGTCACCCCTAGGGTGCGCCATCCGTCGACACCGTTACTCTACCATTTTCACTACACTTAGTCATTTTATCACTTCACGCCATTATTGCTTTACATCCTTACTATTTACACCTGGAAAATGGAAACGCCCTCTTGACTAAGGCAAGAGGGAAAAACGCCCCCACCCCTAACCCTGTTTCAGCAGCTCCCAGAAAGTCAAGAAACCACGGAAAGAGGAAGAAGGCAGCTCGTGACCCAACGGCGGTAGATCGTCATTTTCCGACCGCATCAGATGTTATATTTTTTTCTCTAATGATCACTGTAGACGACTTAACCTTATTATCAGCTCAACACATATATATGACTCTTGAGTCTTGACTTGTTATTAGCTTAATTATTTCTTGTGATAACAAAGACGATGCCCGTGGAGTCTTTGACCATGCAGACTTTGACCATCAAGAACATGACTTTGGAATTGCATTTCTTCGCCGGAATAATAAGGTTTTTCAAATTGATTTCGCAACCTTACGGTTAAAAGAGAAGTATTTTATTTGCTGTGGAACAGGGTTTCGAATTATAAAATTAGCCAAACCGGGGTTGAATGTTAATATCTGCATGTTACTTGCATCAGCAATAAATTCAGGTACCCGAAAGTAGAGACTATAGTTAACGACCCGATATTGCTATAAAATAACAGAAGTTATCTGATTCTGTTACTTATAGTGCAAGATCGAATGATGAGAAAGAACAAAATTGCTAGTGAGAGCTTGTAATATTGTTGTATGGGCTCGTGGAGGACGAGTTATTTTCTTAGCAAAGTTTCTTTTTACTTGCTCTTACACGTTAATACATATGCTTATCTTTTCTCTCACACTGTTTCTATTAAACACCCACTGTATATTCATCTCTTGGTTTACACAAGTTGCTACACAGAAGAGGACAACTAAAATAAATGCTATCATGCGTGGGGGGTCGCAACTTTTTCTTTGTATGCGCATATCTTCAATAAGATCTGTATTGATTTTCTTGACTTCCTTGCAGCCTATATCAATCACACTTGCTTTTCATTTCTTTTGAGGGTCCCAATGGAGATTATCTAAATTCTCCCGTTAATATCAATGCTTTTTTGCCGTTCATCCCGAGCATTCTTCTTTTCCGTCCATTCCTCGCGGCTCGCCAATTGCCGTCTCTGATCGTTTCTACAAAGCATTGTTATCACCTTGATCCAAGAGACATACCAAGTGCGATTCG
Source organism: Craterostigma plantagineum (assembly GCA_027422505.1). Taxonomy (NCBI): domain Eukaryota; kingdom Viridiplantae; phylum Streptophyta; class Magnoliopsida; order Lamiales; family Linderniaceae; genus Craterostigma; species Craterostigma plantagineum. The sequence continues at coordinate 11,973,311 of JAPQWV010000001.1, forward strand.
ATTGTTGCCTCATACATATCACGTAATGACGTTGATTCTTTGGCAGTGGTTAGAGAAAAAGCCAAAAGACTGTTCGTGGCTTTTCCTTATAGGCGTGAGTAGGCGGTGGATAGGCGGAATCAAAATCAAAAGGGATCAACAGTGGCACTTTGTTCTAGACCCCTGATTAGCATGTGGATGTCTGTGATTTATCTATAATCTCTTATTTTCTTTTTTACTTTTAATAAATTGGACTTAGGGGATTAATGGAAATTGGAATTAGGTGAGACAGTAAATCCTCACAAAATTTTGTCTTCCTCGTGGTTTATATCTTGCCTTGCTATCACCGTCGCACAAGGGTTTTGATAAACTCAATGGTGTATTTGCATGGTCGTTTTCCTTGTGGGTTCTTTCCGTTGTTGTATTCCAATCACATGTGTCTGCTTCATCGATCTGCACATCACGACTTACATATATTATTTTGTTAGTAGGATCAAGAAGTTTATGTGCCTTCGACATATCATCGTATCCGACGAAAATTAGCTTTAAGCTTTTATCACCAGCTTTGTACGCCTTCAATCCGACATGTGTGTGTATGCCACGCTGCCGAACACATTTAGATGAGATACAATTGGATTTACTCCGCTCCAAGCTTCTTGGGTGTCATGTTTGTCAAGCTTGTTGTCATGCATCAATTTAATATATAAACAACACAATTCACAGCTTCCGCTTCAAAATTCTTTTGGCATATTCTTGCTTTTTAGCATGCTTCGCACCATGTTATGAATTGTTCGATTTTGTGCTCGGCGACTCCGTTCTGCTGAGGCGAGTATAGTGCCATAAAATGACGCCGATACCATTTCTTTCAAAAAAGATTTAAAAGTTGTTGAGGTGAACTCTTCGCCTCGATTCGATCGTCGCGTCTTGATATAAAAGCCACTTTGCTTCTCGACGAGGGATTTAAACCTTTTAAAGTTTTGAAAGCTTCCGATTTTTCCTTCAAGAAGTAAACCCAAGTTTTACGAGAGAAACCATCGATAAAGGTTATGAATTACCAATTTTCTCTACACTTGCTTGGCTTGATTGGATCATAGATGTCAGTGAATTGAGGGCCTTTTTGCACGACGTTCAGGTTCTTTAGCAAAGATACTCCTTGGGTGCTCGTCGAATATGCAACCTTCGCAAAACTTCTCACGTGAGTTATCTGTGGCACTCCACGCACCATTATTTTGCTTCTCATTTCTCTTAGTACATCGTAGCTCGCATGCAGGTACCTCCTGTCGTAATCAATCTGTATCGTCTACACATGCCTTCAAACACTCCGACTCAACGCTCGCCAGGTTTTAGCTTGAATCCTATCCTTCTCCATTTCAACTTGAGCGATCAACTTGTTGTTTTGGTCTCTCGGATGGAGGGATCGATCCTTCATGAAAATTATATATCTCTTTTCTAGCAGTTGTCTAAACTGAAGATGTTCATCTTCATATCTAGCACGTAATAAACTTTTGAATAATTTTTGTGCGTCATTTTTCTGTTGAATGAGAACGTTACCCTTGCCTTTTACTTGTACATTCGAAGCATCTACGAAAGAAACATGCCCGTCTTCTATCTCTTTCAAGTCGGTGAATAGATGTTTGTATCCGCACATGTGGTTACTTGCGCCTGTATCGAGATACTACACACTCCCATTTTTGGACCTTCTTCTTTATTCACCAACAATACTATGCCATCGTTCTCCAACTTCTCTTCTTCGGCAAGATTCACATTTTCGTTCACCATTTTGTCGATTAACACTTTCTTGCATAGTTTCATAACTCTCTTGATGTAGGCGCGATTTGTATGGCCACTTCTTCCACGACCATGGCCTCGTCCATGCCAACCTTGATGGATGATTTCGCCTTCCTCTTCCCTATTTTCTCCCTGACATGCGTTGTTGCTAAAGCTGGGACTTCCTCGGGTTCGTCATCTCCCTTGGTCGTGATGTGTATACAACGACTTGTCCTCGTCAAGTGACAATTTTGTCTTTAGTGCCTCATCTAAAGAATCCTGCTTTTTCTCTTTCTTTTGTTACTCGTGAGCTTCGAGCGAATCATAGAGTTCATCGACCATCATTTACACATCACGTTTTCGTACTCGTTCGTCAGCAACCGTAGAATTTTCTTGACGACTCTGGCATCAGTTAGGTTCGATCGTTTCTATTCAATTGGTTCACAATGGTTTGCACTCTCATTATATACTCTGACACACCTTCACCCTCCTTTTTTTCATTTCAAACTCACCATATAGTGTCTGCAACCGTACTTGTTTTACTCGATCGGTACCTTTGTACGCTTTCTCCAGCGTATCCCATGCATCCTTCAATGTTTCCGTCTCAGCTATTTTTTCAAAATCGGCCTCTCTACATATTGGTAGATGATATAAAAGTGCAATCTTATCTTGTTTGCGGGATTCCTTCAGCGTCTTTAGTTGGGCTGCCATGTAGTCGTCTGTATTTTCAAATTCGGTGTATATGTTCACAACTATCTTCCACGTATCTTGAGACTGGAGCAACACTTTCATTTGAATTCTCCATTTGTTGCAGTGGGATTTTGTGATCTTTGAGATCGACATTTGGCAGCGGTTGCTCTCATTGTTGCCACAGGATTTGATACCAATTTGTTATGTTTAGTGCAAGATCGAATGATGAGAAAGAAAAAAATTGCTAGTGAGAACTTGTAATATTGTTATACGGACTGGTGGAGGACGGGTTATTTTCTTAGCATAGTTTATTTGACTTGCTCTCACACGATAATACATATGCTCTTCTTTTCTCTCACACTGGCTCGTTTGATATGTGTGTATAGGTGGTTATGGGATGAACAAGTTATCTCGTGTTTGTTATCTGTGTATAGCCATACATGCCTTGTATGACTATACACACCGATTACAAGGATATTGGTTATAGGGCTTGTATATGCATACCCACCTCTAAGTTGGTTTTGTGGTGTGTATCACTAATTCATACACATCTATACACACCTCAAACACGTCTATCAATCACAATTTATGTCATTACACAAATCATTTATACACACATATCAAACATGTTAAAATACAATATCAACAAAGTCCTTGTATAGCCGTACACAAATAATTTATACCTATGTAATCCATTAACATGTATATCAAACTACCCTAGGTTCTATTAAACAGCAACTGTATATTCCTCTCTTGGTTTATGCATGAACCTAAATCTCACAATATTTTTAGCTCACTCGCTTCTACTCTCTATATCTAATACATGCGTGTATGTAATATATACATATATATTACATGATAAGAGAGGACTGTTAGGTCCTCTGTTATCAACTCAATCAATCCTAGGCATGAATTCTAAGGAAATCGATTAGAATGATTTAAATTGTAATTCGATCGAAAACCTTCGATGAAGAACACGAGAGAGAATTCCTCTAGTGAGATGATGTTTTCTGAGTTTCTCTCTTTAGAAATAAATTCGACAGCCTTTCGGATTGATTCTCTAATTTTCTGTATTAAGCTCAATGTTTGTACAACTATTTATACCAAACAAACTTGGATAAATATCTAACTAGTCCTAATCTATAGACTAATACAAATAAAGCCCTAATTACAAGGACAACTAATGAAATCAAGCACAATCTAAAATGTATACTCTACAATCTCCCCCTTTGTGCTTGATTGCTTCTCCGCTGTTTGTCCTCGTCGGGCATAGTATGATCTACGCAAGCCCAGCGCATGCTCAAAGTTCCTGAGCGTGTTCCTCAGCTCCAGTCGCTCCTCGATATCTTCTAATAATTCCATTAGGAGCGGCTGTTCTCTCACGAATCGGTGGATCCCAAACATTGTCTCTCGGTTGATTTCTTCCAACATCTGCTCTATATTTCTCCTGATGACCTTGAGCGTCCCATCACAGAATTTGTGTATCTAAATCTTCAGCATCATCCTAGTCTTCTTCGCGATCGTATTGTGGTAGGAGATGCCTAAGACTGAGCTGATGTGCACGTGATTGTTGGGAAGCCCTTCGATCTCATGTCCTTTGTTGAGTGGAGCGGTCATGTTGACCTTCTTCATGTTGCTCTCCAGAGCCATCTGAAGGTCGTGACCGGTAGAGAACCTCGAGTCCTTCTTTCTTGATGAAGCCTTGGGGACCTTTGTACTTCTCCACGTACAGCTTGTAGAGGTTGTACACCTCATCAGCAGGGATGTACGGTAGGTCACTCTCACTCAGATCTTCTCGAGTTCTATCTACTCGCTCGATGACATAGTACGGTGTTGGAAGTCCTCCTTTAGCACAGTAGACACTGAGTAGTTGACAGATTGGAAAGAGACTCTTGTAATGACTCTTGGCTTGGCTTTTAGTCATCCCCAATCTCACATCCGGTCCAAGATGGGTCAGCATCCAGAGATACGTCATTCGCTTTTACTGTTCCCAGTGAGAGATCCCTATCAGATCGAACACGTTCGGCTTCTTAACTCTGTCCGGTGACCTCCAAATGTTTTCGCGAACTTCTTCAAGGAAAGGGATTTCTATTCTGATGTTCTCCCACGGCGTGTCGATCCGAACGGTCCCTGGCATTTGTCTTGTGGTGGAAACCGCTCGTTGCGTGATCAGCTCTGAAAGCCCTGTGGGATCTTGTTCATGGTCTACACCTTCCTGAAGTTCTTCGTCTTATATGAGTACGAGGTCTACCGAGGCTTGTTGTAAGAAGTGTCGAATGTCCTGAAGCCGTTGCCTTTGATACTCCTCGGGCATGGAATGCGTCATCCACTGTCCTTCGAATATGTATTTGTCTAGGACCTCGCGTGGGTTGACGCCATGTCCGAATGGTCCTGGTAGGTCTGGAGCAATTGAGGGAGTCGCCTGAGTCTGCGCTAGGGCGACGAGCATGGCACCGCTTGCTTCTTCTTCCGGAAGCAAGGGGCTTGTGAAGGTCGGTGGTGTGGGCGGTTGCGTCCTTATATGAAAGGTTGATGGGTCGATTTGTGAGTCGATTTGGGTTAGAGTGGTGCGGCGGGTGGTGGTGGTTGTTTGGGTAGTGGGTTGTGAGGTTCCAGCGACTCCTTGACTTGTCTGAGTCGCGCCAGGGTTCTGTCTCTGACCCATTGTGATTATTCTTAGCCTCTTCTCCCCTCAGGACGACCCTGATTGTCTGGGTCGTCATGTCGGCGTTTGGAGTGGGAGCCTTGGCCGCGGCACGTTTTGATGGGTCAGGACGATTCACGAGGTGGAAAAGATCTTCTTCTTCCGGCGTTCGTGTGGTCAATTCCAACAGCCTGGCGACCAGAATTGAGTGGAGTTCGCTGATGGGTACTGTGGCAGGAATTATTAGGTTGTGGGTGAGGATGGGTGTTGGTGTGGATATTATGGGTTGAGTGGGTGTGAGGATGGGTTGTGACGAAGACGGCTCCGAGACGGGTGCTTTCCCACGATCTTGGCGGGACGTCTCGATGGCATTTTGCACGCTCTCCATGATTTTGTCTTCAAAATCCTTCAGCGCATTAGCGAGAGCGGCCTGAAGTCGATCTTCTGTCACATACGGAGCGGACGCCTCCGTTGTGGATGGTCCAGGACGACTGATGTCGCCTGTTATCAACCCTTGAGCTAACACCGGCTCCTCAGGTTGGCTCACAGTCAATTGAGGTTGTGACTGTATGAGACTTCCACCCAATCCTTGAGTCGAATCTTGAAGATTCTCCTCTATGGGTCTTTCGGCAGGCTCGGGTTGGGCGTGCGAACCAGACACCGGTAGGCTGTGTTGCGGCTCAAGATTGAGCGATGAAGGGTCCGCAACACTTGTAGTGATGGTTTGCACTGTGTCTGATGGTTCAGTGACGGTGGGGAAAAGGGACTCGAGTTGTATGCTAAGTCGTCTGGGAGTTCGCCCTATCAATCTGATCTCCTCATCGGACTTCGTGGCTGATGAGGTGGCTGTGTGAGGAGAAGGTTCTCGCTCAATGTCCTCACGAGCCTGTTCCGTCACTCGTGGAAGAGAGCTTTGCCCCATTTCTGCCTCGGGCTGTGCTTCTTGTAGAGGAACCTCCTCGATAGGCTCTTCAAGCACGCCAACATGTATGGGCACTTCCACTTGAAGCATTTCTACTGGAGCCTCTTGTTCCAACTCTGCCGCCACAACATCGATCAGCGTGGCATCTAAGTCAGGCATTGGCTCCTCGTGAGTTGGAGGCTCCAGCACTAGTTCCTGAGCCACTTCATCAATCATCGTGTCTTCAGGACTAGGCTGTTGTTGTTGAGGGCTAACAGCGAAGTCTGTTGGGGGCCCTTTAATCATCTGTTCCGTCAGATGATTCTCCCGGCAGTATGCTCTATAAATGTCTCCCGTGGGGTCAGCGAGACGTAGCAACTCGAACGGTATGGCCATTGATGGCTGGTCCAATTCCATTAGTTTCGGGTTGTGGAAGAACTTGAGCCTGGGTGGCTGATAGTTTCCTCCCGGAGGCAAGCGAGGAACATTCTGCACGTACATCTCCATTTGTTGGCGGATCATAACGGAGAACCATCTCGCATACGGCACGTTCTTGGACCTTTTGTTCTCTTTTTGTCTGATCTGCTCTGCGAGGTCGTTCCAGATCAGTTGAGCGAAATCGTAATTCCGCAAGAACACAACTCCGTGAAATATCCGGAGGATGTGGCTGTTGCCTTTGTCGAAGCCGGCGTGCTTTGGGGATAGACACTTGTTGAGAATCCCGAATAGTGTCTTCCATGAATGGGGAATCTCGTTGCTCTGCATCTGAGCTAGCTTGGTGAGCAGCGGACGGTACCCCATCTGGAGGAAATTATTCACCAGTTCTGCATCTTATGGGAGGGGTCGTAGTTTTGGCTGTGAGGGAGGTCGAGGAGAACTCTGAACTCGTTCTTGCCCATGCAGATGTGCCTCGTCCCTACAACCGTGGTAAAGTGGTATGCCCCGTCCAAGATTATGCTCTTGATCATCCCCCAAAACTGCTAGAGGTAGATCATCGGCACTGATGCCGTCACTGTTAGTGCATGCCATAGTGGATGGCCTTACAGGATGGACACGATGATGTCGTCTGGACACCGAAAGGTGGTCAGGTCTAACTGGAAGTTCGTGTCGTGGACGTTGAGATATATGGCCTTCTCGTAGATGTGATTATATGTGGGGTAGTGATCCATCTGAAATTCACATAAGAAATGTAAATCATTAGTTCAAGAATTTGAGTCGAGATTAATTTGAAGAATGTATGGATTGGCACATAAGTATACGAGAGTGAAATGATATTTTGACCTATGAATAAGAGGCATATGAAAATTCTGTCGAAAATTTTCTAAGTGTTTAGAGCCACTGTTCACTCCATGAAATTTTTCGCACGTAAAATTGAAATTTCAATTTAATATCCCAAGTGCTGATTTTAAATCAAGATATCCGTTTATTTTAGCGATCGAAAATTTTATTCGCTATTGAAAGCTACAGTGGAAAGTAAGGACTTAAAAAATTTCTAAGTGTTGGAACTCAAGATGCGAAACTGTAGCCGATAAATATTTCGATCGAGAAAAATTTCCGTGTAATACGATCGAGAAATTAGATTTCCAAGTAAATTTACGATCGAGAAATTTTTCCACGCGTGAATAAAATTTTTCGCTATGAAAATTAACGAGCGAGAAAGTATTTCAATTCTCAAAAGGTTTTTCGCTGTGAAATTTTACGATCTAGAGAATTTTATCGTCGCTAAAATTTTTGACCCAGAACAAAATTGAGATCGAAATTTTCGAATGTAAGTTTTGCGCTCGAAATTTTTAAAGACATTTCATCTATTTATATCTATTCCTCTCAGTAATATTTCGCTCGCACAAAATCAAAATTGTGTTTCTCGATAGTATATATTTTTCAATCAGCGTTATTTATCGTAGTGACTAACTTGAAACTTGCGATCGAAGATCTTTTACGATTCAAACAGTGACTTAATCAAATCGAATTTCAATTTTCACTGTTTGCGAGCGAGAAAGTTCTTCGATGCATTTAAACCTTTAAACTCCAGTTCAGTCCTAACTTTTAATCGAACACTAATAACGCAGAAAATCAAAGTTATATTCACTCAAAATGATCAAGAAACATCGAAACTAGCCTATTATGCAGTTTTATACCCAGATTATACTTAGAATAAGGTCTAATATACTGCTAATAAGGATTTCGAGTTCTCAAAGTATGAACAGTCGAGAAATAATCAAAGAATCATGCGAAATATTCCAGAATACAGACGCAAATCTAGTTTAAATGCACGAAAAACCCTAAAGGAAGTCAAATCTACATTTAAAAGACGAAAATTAGTTGAAAAATTGACGGATTTTGAGGATTTTACTTTCATCTTTTTGAGAGAAAAAGTTTTTCGCGAGAAAATTTGACTGTTGAATTTTGCGATCGAGGGTTTTGCGTGTATTTAGGGATTTTCGACTGCAAACTAATGATTTCGTCTAATTTGGGCTGATTAGACGTTTACGATACTTAGAGAATTAAGCCCGTTACTGTTTATGATCGAGAAACTTACGATCGAGAGTTTTGATTTGGCTACTGTTGAATTTTCACTCGACAATTCCGATCGAAAATCTTTTTGGTTCCTGTTTAATTTTCGCCGACAATATGAAGGCGAAAATTACAATTTGGTCCCAAATTAATTTGCACTCGAGAAACTGCGATTGAAAATTGCAAATTCGCCCGTATTTCTCGATAGTAAGTTTACCTTATTTCAGATTGATCCAAAATTTTAAGAATAAACCACAGAATTACTCCTTCTAATTATAAACGAAAATGCAATTAACTCCCTGTATTTTCGAAGAAGTGACATCCGGCTCCAAAATTGATCTTCGATAATCTGCATTACTTAGAGCAAAATGTCGAGAATATTAGAGTTAATCAAGAAATAATTGATCTACTAAGGCCCCCTGTATTGTTTTATCAATGTCTTGAGCTCACGATCGTGAAATTTTGTGAGGTCCTCCTTATTTAAGCATTGACCAAAGCAATTCTAGAATGAAAATTTCTGCAACACTTAAAGAAAATAACTTCAAAAATATTTGGAGCTCAAAGATGGAATCATTGTAAATGCTCCCCCTCAAATAGTGCACATGTATCGATTTATCACGTAATCAAGCAAATCAATACAAGTAACAATCATCATTATACGCAATTTAGGCAATTTCACCTAGATACATGGTCATCAAATCATGTATTCAAAATGTTGCGGGAGGATATGAGCATAAGCATTTTAATCAATTTCGTCCCAATGCAAGTTAAACATGCATTCAAAATGTGCGATTTTTATATATATATATATTTATTTGTTATAATTTTTATTATTATTATTATATTTTTTTAATTGTATATATTAATAGAATTATTAGTATGGGGTCAGATTATTTTGCTACGATCATTGTCACGCCTAAATTTCACAAGACACTTGAAAAAATCACATACTGTCAAGTCATGTCGTCAAACTAAAGAATCCTAAGTTCATTGAATGATCCATTTCGACAACTCTAACTGGGTTCACTCTAGGACTCAATTATTTTTGCCTTGGGATGATTATCTATATCACTCAAGTCAACACAAGCAATGTTAAGTCATTTTACCTGTGATCGAGGCATTTTTAATCATTTCACCTTTGCGAGAGATCGTCGATATGGAATCATAGAGACTGTGAAAGGTTTTAATTTGGTCTTGACTAAGAAGGGAAGGATAGTTTTTGGAGTTGTGGACTAAAGTTCTTCTTCATTTTCTTCGTCGTTCTCCTCCTTTTGCCGTTTTTCTCTATATTGTTTATCATTCTTTATCCTTCAATGATTTTTCTTTGATTCAGTCTGCACTTGCTCAAGCTGAAGCTCCGCTTCTCTACGAGGCTGAGAGATTATCTGAGGCGAAGTACTTCTTGTTCGTTCTCGGGCCGATACTGCACTTGATGTGCCGATATTTAGGTGATCTTTCGGGGTTTATTTCGATTCAAATACTGGCTATAAGTCAGCTTAGTTAGGCCTATTGAGTTATTATGATAGTTATTCTATTTTTCTGGGGTGTTTCTACAATTTTAGCATAGATCAGGGGCTGTTTTGCAATTTATTCTAGTTTGGTCAAATTAGAAAGGCCTTGAACGATACTTGAATGGTGCTGAGGGAGACATCCTTGAAACATGGCAACAAAGCGTCCGCATAACAAGGAGAAGACGTTGAACGAAGAAGGGGGAAAAGATGTTTTGTAATTGACGATCTCGAGCAATAAAAGGGGTACAGCAAGCACGTCACTGTGGAGACTGCCATCATCGACATCACATAGCTCTCTCACACTAAGCAAGCACTTCCCCTCACTGCCATCATCCATATCAGAGAGCCTTCAGATCGAATCCTCATCACCAAGCACATACTTCTCACTCACTTTGCACTCACGTAAGAAACCCTCAAGCAAACACCTCTCACTCACTTTTGACCCACGGCAGTCCCCAAGCACACACCTTTAAATCTCCTTTCACCCACGCACAATACCCTCAAGCACACAAGAGCTCGCCTACTTCATCTCTCGCCCTCACTCGGCAGCCACACTTATACACATAGCTGCACCAACTTCAGACGCGTACAACGTGTTCGACGAAAAGACTCAACGAGCAGCAGCGTCGGATGGAGCATCGCATGTAAGATAAGACGAGCAGCCTCGGTCTTGGAGACAGACAGAAGGGAGACGGCAATCACGGAGAGACGGGGACGCGCACTACCGCACGACGGATTTGATACGTTTTCCTGTCCTCAATTTATCTTTTATCATGAACCTATTTATTTTGGTGCTTTTATCGAAATATAATATGTTCTAATTCCGTTATCTGGGGTTACGATGTAGCCAGACTTGATTGCTATTGATTTTCAGACGTATGCTATTAAGACCTTAATGCTATGTTGAGTATCATAATCTGTTGTTAATGCTTACGAATTTCTGATCAATTTTCGTATGAATAGGTGTTTAGATATGAGACTGAGAAGTGATTATCTGGACGTGTCCGTTGATTATGATACCATTAGAACATTCGTAAGCTAGAGATAGTTACGTGACTAGTGCGATGATTTATGATTTTCTAAGTTTAATGCGTTCGACGTGTAGAAATCTTGACAGAGATGTAGGATTCGGATGTTAGAATAGGTTATCGATGCTAGAGATAGATTGGTAATTACAACGGAAAAATCCATCGTCAACATAAGATTGAGTATTCCTTTGAAAACTGAAATCAATAGCATGATTGTCATCGGTGAAGTCGGAGTCCCCAGATTTATCTTTGATTGAAATCGTTTCGTCGTGCGTCGTTATTCATTTGGTAGTTTACATTTTTAATCGTGTTTTATTATTTATCTGCGCATTTTTCGTTATCGTTTCATCAACTATCAACTTGCGATTGTTCAAATAAAACTTAATATAATTTCGGTACTTAGTAACACAGTCCTTTCGGTTCGATATCCGTACTTACGTACACTATTACTTGTTAGAACGATACGTACACTTGCGTGTTTACGAATTTTCGCAACAAGTTTTTGGCGCCGTTGCCGGGGACTGTGTTTTTTTTTACTAATATCGATACCAAATAATTCTAGTCTTACTTTGAACTTATTATATTACTAATATTTATTACTATTAAAATTATTATTTTTACTACGGTTATTTTTATTATTATTTTTACTACTACTTCTATTACTTTTATTATTATTATTATTATTATTATTATTATTATTATTATTATTATTTTTAGTATTTTTATTATTATTTCTACTATTATTATTTTTATTTTTATTATATTTATTTTTATTAGAGCATTAAGGTGTTTAACGGTTTATGCGAAAGTTTGGGAGCGCTAACTTAATTCCTTTAAATTCGGAGATTGAACGAGCTTGTCGGAAAATCGGAAAAAGAAGAAGCTAGCAATTAACCAAACACGAACAACTATGGCTGATAACGAAAACAATAACGGAGATAATGATAATCATGATGTGCCGCTCTGCGAATACGCAACTCCCTTTGTTGGCACTCAATCTGCTATTAGGCGACCAGCGCTTCCTCCGAATAACTTTGAGCTTAAGCCGATAACATTTCAAATGATTCAACAAATTCCATTTTATGGATTACCGAGCGAAGATCCAAACGCTCATATTGACAACTTCTTGGAAATCTGTGATACTATCAAATATAATGGAGTTTCTGACGACGCATTACGGCTGCGACTGTTCCCATTCACTCTACGTGATAAAGGGAAGGCATGGCTAAATTCCCTTCCAACCAATTCAATTACAACATGGGACATGCTCGCCAGTAAATTCCTCGCCCGATTCTTTCCACCTGCTAAGAAACAACAGATACTCAAGGAGATCACTCACTTCACTCTAATCGATGGCGAGTCACTTTATGAATATTGGGATAGATTTAAGGAGCTGATGAGAAAGTGTCCGCACCATGGTATACCTAAATCCCAACAAGTCTTGAGCTTCTACAATGCTATAGGTAGTGCTGAAAGAGCCGTCATCGACGCTTCTGCTGGAGGGACAATCATGAAGAAGACCGCTGATCAAGCGTACGAGTTGATAGATAGTGTCGCCAATAACAATTATCAATGGCCAATGGAGCGAGCAAGGAACACAACAACAATTGTTAAAAATGATCCGATTGCTCAATTGGTCGCTCAAGTGGCGAATCTGATGAAGCAACTTCAAACAAATCAGGCTTCAGTAAATTCCGTTCACTTGCCTAGTGTGGAATGCAATCTTTGTGGCGGACCGCATCAGAGTTCTGAATGTCAAGCAACAGAACAACTATCATTGGAGCAGGCACAATATGTTGGAAACTACAATCGTCAACCAAACAATCCTTATTCAAATAACTACAATCCAGGGTGGCGTAATCATCCAAACTTTTCGTGGAAGAATAATCAGAATTCTCTACAACCCGAACATAACCATCAGCCAAATGAGAAGAAAGCAAGTTGGGAAGAGGCTTTGGCGAAGATGGCTACTTCACAAACACAACTCATCAACGAAATGAGAACCAACATGCAGAACCAGTCAGCGCAAATCCGCAATTTAGAAGTTCAGGTGAGTCAAATGGCGGAGATGATAGGTGAGAGGCCATTAGGATCTTTTCCTAGTAACTCAGAGGCTAATCCAAAGCGAGAAGGAAAAGAACATTGCAAGGCGATAACACTGAGGAGTGGCAAGGAATTGGAGTCACCGGTCAAGAATAAGAAAGTGAATTCATCCGAAGTAGGAGTTGATACATCAGAAGAAAAGAATGTTGAAACTGTAGAGCTTAAGTGTCTACCTTCTGAAGAACCTAAGCCTCGAATTCCGTTCCCACAACGTCTCAAGAATAATAAGCTTGATCAACAATTTTCTAAATTTCTTGAAATATTTAAAAAATTGCACATCAACATTCCTTTTGCCGATGCGCTTGAGCAGATGCCTAGCTATGCAAAGTTCATGAAGGATATATTGTCGAAGAAGAGAAAGTTGGGAGAATATGAAACAGTAGCGCTTACTGAAGAATGTAGTGCTATTATACAAAAGAAGTTACCACCAAAACTCAAAGACCCAGGGAGTTTTACAATCCCTTGTACAATAGGAAACTCTGTATTTGAAAGAGCTTTGTGTGATTTAGGCGCTAGCATTAATCTAATGCCGCTATCCATTTTCAGAAAACTTGGATTAGGTGAAGCGAGCCCGACGACTGTGACACTACAACTGGCAGATCGATCATTGAAACATCCACGAGGTATCATTGAAGACGTTTTAGTCAAGGTCGATAAGTTTATATTCCCTGCAGATTTTATAGTCCTTGACATGGAAGAAGACAAGGACATACCAATAATCTTGGGTAGACCTTTCCTAGCAACTGGGAGAGCATTAATTGATGTTCATGCAGGCGAACTTCGTCTCAGGGTACATGGAGAGGAAGTTATATTTAATGTGTTTAATACTATTAAGTATCCCAATGAAAGCGATAACTGTTTCCGTGTAGAAGATGTAGATCTACTGCCTAGGCATATTACTAGGGAAGATCCATTGGAATCCAGTTTGGTGCGAGACGATATACATGAGATCGATGAACAAGATATTAATGAGTGTGTGAAGTGGTTGGACTCGTTTGAACCAAATAGAAGAAAATACTTTGAAGCTCTCGGCGAAAACCCTTCTCGATCCATATCATCTATTGAGAAACCACCACTACTCGAACTTAAGTCGTTACCATCTCATTTTCGTTATGCATTTCTTGGCGAATCTTCTACTTTACCAGTTATTATATCGTCGTCTCTTAATGATGATGAAGAGGAGAAGCTGCTTCGAGTACTCCGCGAGTTTAAAGCAGCGATCGGGTGGACATTAGCTGATATCAAGGGTATCCGCCCATCAATGTGCACACATCATATCCGCCTGGAAAATGACACCAAACCTTCTGTAGAGCCACAACGGAGATTAAATCCAACAATGAAGGACGTGGTGCGAAAAGAAATCCTAAAATGGTTAGATGCTGGAGTAATTTACCCAATTTCAGATAGCTCTTGGGTAAGTCCGATACATGTGGTTCCAAAGAAAGGAGGAGTCACAGTGGTAAAGAACGAGAACAACGAACTAATTGCTACGAGACCCGTTACGGGATGGCGTGTTTGCATTGACTATAGGAAGCTTAATAAAGCCACGTGTAAGGACCATTTTCCTTTGCCTTTTATTGATCAAATGCTAGATCGACTGGCGGAGCACGACTATTATTGCTTTCTAGACGGATACTCCGGATACAATCAAATTGCTATAGCACCGGAGGATCAAGAAAAGACCACCTTCACATGCCCGTACGGTACGTTTGCTTTTCGTAGAATGCCATTTGGACTATGCAATGCACCAGGTACATTCCAAAGATGTATGATGGCAATTTTTTCTGATATGGTTGAGAAAACAATTGAGGTATTCATGGATGATTTTTCTGTTATTGGAAGTTCTTTCGATAATTGCCTAGATAACCTTGTTTTAGTATTGAAACGTTGTGAAGAAACTAACCTTGTTTTAAACTGGGAGAAATGCCATTTCATGGTTCGAGAAGGTATTATGTTAGGTCACAAAGTTTCTCGCAAAAGAATTGAAGTTGATCGGGCAAAGATTGAGACAATAGAAAAGCTTCCACCACCTTCATCTGTCAAGGGAATTAGGAGTTTCTTGGGGCATGCCGGGTTTTATCGACGGTTCATTAAGGATTTCTCAAAGATATCAAAGCCGTTATCGAGCCTCTTAATTCAAGGAGCGCCTTTTATCTTTGATGCATCATGTGAAGAGGCATTCTCTACTATAAAAGAGAAACTAGTGTCGGCACCGATCGTGATTGCTCCGGATTGGGACTTACCGTTCGAATTGATGTGTGATGCAAGTGATTATGCAGTGGGAGCGGTTCTTGGACAACGTAAAGGCAAGATATTTCATACCATTTACTATGCGAGTCGAACTCTCAACGATGCTCAGCTCAACTATGCCACAACTGAGAAAGAGTTACTTGCTATCGTCTTCGCCTTCGAAAAGTTCAGATCATACTTAATCGGGAACAAGGTAATCGTGCACACTGACCATTCGGCCATCAAGTATCTCCTGGAAAAGAAGGATGCAAAACCACGACTGATTCGATGGGTTCTATTGCTTCAAGAGTTCGATGTCGAGATTAAAGATAAAAAGGGAACAGAGAATTTAGTAGCAGATCATCTCTCTCGTTTGGAGTTGTCAGAAGAAAATAAATTGAAGAGACAAACTGTCGATGATAACTTTCCAGACGAACGACTCTTAGCTATATCGCAAGCTCCGTGGTATGCTGACTTCGTCAACTATCTTGCAGCAAAGATAGTACCAACTGAGCTTAATTATCAAGGGAAGAAGAAATTCTTTGCCGATATAAAACGCTATTATTGGGAAGATCCTTATCTGTATAAGCATTGTGTCGACCAAGTTATACGAAGATGTGTCTCAGGAGAAGAAGCGCACGATATTTTACGACATTGCCATGCTCTTGAGTGTGGAGGCCATTTTGGAGGAAATCGTACGGCTGCTAAAGTCTTACAATCGGGTTTTTATTGGCCGACTTTATTTAAAGACGCTCATGCTTTCGTATCGGCTTGTGATAGTTGTCAAAGGACAGGTAATATTTCAAGAAGAGACGAGATGCCTCTCAATACTATGATGGAGGTTGAGTTATTTGATGTATGGGGCATTGACTTCATGGGACCATTTCCATCGTCATACGGTAATGAATATATCCTGCTAGCGGTAGATTACGTGTCTAAATGGGTAGAAGCAGTAGCTGCACAAAAGAACGATGGTAAGACAGTCCTCAACTTTATAAAGAAGAATATTTTCACTAGGTTTGGGACTCCCCGAGCAATCTTGAGTGATGGAGGAACTCACTTCTGTAACAAGCAATTCGATGCACTTCTTTCGCATTATGGTGTTAAACATCGCACGGCACTAGCTTACCACCCTCAGACCAATGGACAAGCAGAAGTATCTAATCGAGAGATTAAGCAAATTTTGGAAAAAACAGTGAGTATCTCTCGAAAAGATTGGGCCAAGAAGATCGATGATGCACTGTGGGCATATCGAACAGCGTTTAAGACACCTATTGGAATGTCACCATATAGATTGGTTTATGGCAAAGCATGTCACCTTCCGGTGGAACTAGAACATAAAGCGTATTGGGCAATGAAGCAATTAAACATGGATATGCAAGCCGCAAGCAAGAAACGCCTTCTACAACTAAACCACATGGATGAATTCCGCAATGAGGCTTACGAAAATGCAAAAATCTATAAAGAACGAACAAAGGCTTGGCACGATAGATATATTCGGAGAAAAGAATTTGTTGTTGGAGACCAAGTGCTTCTTTTCAATTCTAGGCTTCGCTTGTTTCCGGGCAAGCTGAAGTCAAGGTGGTCAGGCCCATTTACTGTGACTAAAGTTTTTCCTTATGGTGCGGTAGAGATCAATGACCCAGAAAAAGGAACGTTTAAAGTCAACGGGCAGCGGTTGAAGCCGTACATCAATGGTGGATTCAATCAAGAGAAGACCACCATAATGCTCAACACACCTTAGAAAGTCAAGGCGTCGAGCTAATGACGTTAAACAAGCGCTTCTCGGGAGGCAACCCGAGCTTTAAACATTTCTCGTTTATTATAGTTTCGTTATCATTATTAAAATTTCCGTTATCTTCCAAATTTTATTTGAATGTTTCAGGTACAAAAGGGACCCAGTGAACGTGTTAGTAACCTCTACATCCTTGGGGATCAAAGCTATATTACAAAAGGTGATGTGACGAAATATGAGTATCAAAGCTATGGGGTATCAAAAAAAAAAAATTAGAAAAAAAAAAGAGAAAAAAAAAGAAAAAAAAAGGGGCAAGCTAAAACATTGAGGACAATGTTCGATCTAAGTTTGGGGTGTGTCATTCCTTGAATATCTTTCCTCGATTGAGTCACGTGTTATCAGTTGGGATCAACGACGAGGATATCGTATCTCTCAAGCGTATCATGAAGTAAGGTATGATTATATCTCTTACTTGTTTAGATTTTTCAGTAAGTCTCTATTGATGAACGGATTAGCACACACTCACTTATAAATAGAGCGTTAGATGATTATCTGGTATCTAGAACTTGCTTTAGTCGTTCTTGATCCTGATTGATGCTTTACTCGATGAGGCGATTTTAGGCCATTTCTATTTTTGGATCGTTTGAGCTTTTTGAGCTACATGTCATATACTTATGTCCCTTGAACCCGACCTGAGCCTTTCTGATATCCGATAACCCAAATATTCGCACTGCCTTCTTAATTGATCATCATCCTTTGCTAGCCATTCATCGAACACACGTAATTATTCATGAGTGGTTTGTGGATTAGGTCTGAGTTTTCGTGGTACCTTTGTGATGTACTGTCCAACTTAAGTTTGGGGTTTTTACGATGATTTAGAGGTTTGAGAGCGTTATCATACTTTCGTCTGTATCGTGTGATTTGATGAACATTAGTATTCTCGTTCGAAAAAAAAATATAGAGCAAAAAAAAAAAAATATTATGCTCAAGCAAAAAAAAAAAAAAAAGAAAAAAAGAAAAAAAAAAAGAAGTATGTTTAATAAAAAAAAAAAAAAAAACGAGCGACTTGCTAATTATTACGATTTGGGAGTGAGTTCGAGTATTATCTCATGGTCGATCGAAACATTTATATATTGATAGCAAGGTTCTACGAGTGCTCATGATGTTACGCGTTTTGGTGAATTTGGCTCACTTACTCCATATGCCCTACCCGAGCCATACCCAACATTTCAACCCAAAAATCCGTTTTGATCTGATCTGAGATTGAGCATCAAGTAGGCGATTCTGACAAAGAGCAAGCTTATGGAAGGCCCGTGTTAGGTACTTGTGAGATTGAGCATTGATTCCTATATCTTGACACATCCGTTCGAGGTTGAGCGATCACTACATTTACTTAAAAGAAAATGATGAAAATATAATTATAATATATTGAGCAAGAGACTTACTGTTGAATCGACGCATGATTTGAGTTTATAGTTATGCTTTTTATTTCATTACCTTGAGATTCCATCCTTCATCGGAGTTGATTCTTATTTATTTGCTCGGGGACGAGCAATGTGCAAGTTTGGGGTATTTTGATGTGCCAATATTTAGGTGATCTTTCGGGGTTTATTTCGAGTCAAATACTGGCTATAAGTCAGCTTAGTTAGGCTTATTGAGTTATTATGATAGTTATTCTATTTTTCTGGGGTCTTTCTACAATTTTAGCATAGATCAGGGGGTGTTTTGCAATTTATTCTAGTTTGGTCAAATTAGAAAGGCCTTGAATGATACTTGAACGGTGCTGAGGGAGACATCCTTGAAACATGGCAACAAAGCATCCGCATAACAAGGAAAAGACGTTGAACGAAGAAGGGGGAAAAGATGTTTTGTAATTGACGATCTCGAGCAATAAAAGGGGTACAGCAAGCACGTCACTGTGGAGACTGCCATCATCGACATCACATAGCTCTCTCACACTAAGCAAGCACTTCCCCTCACTGCCATCATCCATATCAGAGAGCCTTCAGATCGAATCCTCATCACCAAGCACATACTTCTCACTCACTTTGCACTCACGTAAGAAACCCTCAAGCAAACACCTCTCACTCACTTTTGACCCACGGCAGTCCCCAAGCACACACCTTTAAATCTCCTTTCACCCACGCACAATACCCTCAAGCACACAAGAGCTCGCCTACTTCATCTCTCGCCCTCACTCGGCAGCCACACTTATACACATAGCTGCACCAACTTCAGACGCGTACAACGTGTTCGACGAAAAGACTCAACGAGCAGCAGCGTCGGATGGAGCATCGCATGTAAGATAAGACGAGCAGCCTCGGTCTTGGAGACAGACAGAAGGGAGACGGCAATCACGGAGAGACGGGGACGCGCACTACCGCACGACGGATTTGATACGTTTTCCTGTCCTCAATTTATCTTTTATCATGAACCTATTTATTTTGGTGCTTTTATCGAAATATAA
Source organism: Craterostigma plantagineum (assembly GCA_027422505.1). Lineage (NCBI taxonomy): Eukaryota > Viridiplantae > Streptophyta > Magnoliopsida > Lamiales > Linderniaceae > Craterostigma > Craterostigma plantagineum. The sequence goes on from JAPQWV010000001.1 coordinate 11,992,879, forward strand.
TATGTTCTAATTCCGTTATCTGGGGTTACGATGTAGCCAGACTTGATTGCTATTGATTTTCAGACGTATGCTGTTAAGACCTTAATGCTATGTTGAGTATCATAATCTGTTGTTAATGCTTACGAATTTCTGATCAATTTTCGTATGAATAGGTGTTTAGATATGAGACTGAGAAGTGATTATCTGGACGTGTCCGTTGATTATGATACCATTAGAACATTCGTAAGCTAGAGATAGTTATGTGACTAGTGCGATGATTTATGATTTTCTAAGTTTAATGCGTTCGACGTGTAGAAATCTTGACAGAGATGTAGGATTCGGATGTTAGAATAGGTTATCGATGCTAGAGATAGATTGATAATTACAACGGAAAAATCCATCTTCAACATAAGATTGAGTATTCCTTTGAAACTGAAATCAATAGCATGATTGTCATCGGTGAAGTCGGAGTCCCCAGATTTATCTTTGATTGAAATCGTTTCGTCGTGCGTCGTTATTCATTTGGTAGTTCACATTTTTAATCGTGTTTTATTATTTATCTGCGCATTTTTCGTTATCGTTTCATCAACTATCAACTTGCGATTGTTTCAAATAAAACTAGAATTAATATAATTTCGGTACTTAGTAACACAGTCCTTTCGGTTCGATATCCGTACTTACGTACACTATTACTTGTTAGTACGATACGTACACTTGCGTGTTTACGAATTTTTGCAACAGCGCTCTTTTTCTTTTAATCCCTAGTGAAGTTTCAGAGATTATCAATTTGAAGAAGTTCGCAGTTATGGAATTCAAACCCAAGGCCGCGCTCCTCTTCTCGTTGTCTCGATATAAGACCAGATTATCGTTGGAGAAGTTCACTTCGTGGTGCTCCTCTTTCCAGCCGTTCTGACGAGTGTACGAGATTATCGATGGAGAAGTTCGCAGCAAGATCCATATCCCCTTCTAATGATATGAGATTGTGATAGTCGAGGGATAGGTTCTTTTGGACTGCTTTTTGTGCGTTGAGAATTCCTCGTGTGCGTTTTCCACCTTCTTTTGTCATCTTTTTCTTGGTCGTCTCTTTTTCTGCCCCTCCTTTTCTCGATTGACTATCCCATCGAAGACTTAGGTGTCAGTTGAAGGCTCAAAGGATTTTCAAGTCAAGAAAAGAATATTTGAGAAGGCTAAAAAATGGATGACTAAAGGCTGTATTAAAGGATTGAGATTTTCTATATTTAAGGCCAAGTGAGGAATTTCCTAAGTGCTCTAATCATTTTCCTAAGGATCTAACGAAAGACGAGTATGAAGCCAAGAATCACTAGTTAAGACAAGCAATTGATGGGTGACTCGCTCAAGAATAAATCAATAGAAAGGAAAATTAAACAGGCCAGAATCCTCACTTATGTAAAGTGGCTTTGTGTCTAGTGGAGCAAACTATCTGAGCTTTGGACACAAGAATGCGACTTAGACTGACAAAATTAAGTAAGCAATCAGTCGCATGCCAGGAAAATCTAATTGTGATGTAGATCGAGCATCCTAAAGATTTCGTCATTCCCCAATATTATAGGTATATGTATAGTATTTTATTTATTATTATTTTTTTATATTCATGCAAGATAAAACATGTAAGCATAGAAAACACATAAAATAGAGCATCTAATAGCACAAAAGATCAGGTAATGCACACATCACGGGAGATTCAACATGCCTAATTTACCGACAAGGAATTGGAATTGTTTTTCATCCAATGCCTTGGTGAAAATGTCGGCTAGTTGATATTCCATGTTCACAAAGTACATTTCAATTGTGCCTTTTTCTACGTGATCTTTAATAAAGTGATATCTAATATCTATGTGTTTTGTGCGTGAATGGTGAACAGGATTGCACGTAATTGCAATGGCGCTTTGAATATCACTATATATGGGTATATTATTTAAATTGTACCCATAATCGCGAAGCTGAGTCCGCATCCATAGCATCTGAGAGCAACAGCTGGCGGCTGCGACGTATTCACCCTCAGCCGTCGAAGTTGAGACGCAATTTTGCTTTTTGGATGACCAGCAGACTAGCTTTTCGCCTAGAAATTGAGCGCCACCGGAGGTGCTTTTCCTGTCCATTCGGCAACCTGCATAATTAACGTCAGTATAGCCGATGAGTTTGAAGTTCGTACCTTTAGGATACCATAGTCCAGTCCTAGGGTAGTTGTGCCCTTAAGGTAGCGAAGTATACGCTTCACCGCGAGCATGTGGGATTCTTTGGGATCGGCTTGAAATCGGGCATAGAGACAAGTGGCAAACACGATATACGGCCGACTAGAAGTGAGGTAGAGAAGAGATCCAACTATACTGCGATAGAGTGTGATGTCGACCGATTTTCCTGTGGGATCGGCATCCAACTTGCAGCTTGTTGACATGGGAGTGCTGAGAGGCTTGCTCTGATCTTGATGAAACCTTTTCAGAATGTCCTCAATGTATTTTGTTTGACTGATAAATATACCATCTTCGAGCTGTCTGACTTGAAGTCCTAGGAAGAATTGCATCTCTCCCATGTGGCTCATTTCGAACTTACTCTTCATGAGATCTCCAAACTTCTTGCAAAGCCGTGGATTTGTTGAACCGAAAATGATGTCGTCGACGTAGACTTGAATGACCATCAGATCCTTGTCTTGCCATTTGATGAAGAGCGACGTATCGATTGTTCCTCGAATAAATCCAGATTTTACGAGGAAGTCACTCAAGACATCATACCAAGCACGTGGGTCTTGTTTTAGTCCGTAAAGAGCATTATCCAATCGATAGACGTGATCGGGATGTTCTTGATCAACGAAGCCGCCTGGCTGAGTGACATAGACTTCTTCTTTAAGTACGCCGTTGTGGAAGGCGGTTTTAACGTCCATTTGATAGACCTTGAAGTCCTTGTGAGCCGCATAAGCCAGTAAGTGACGAATGGCTTCAATTCGGGCAACAGGAGCATATGTTTCGTCGTAGTCAATACCTTCCTGTTGGTTGTATCCTTTTGCAACTAATCGTGCCTTGTTCCTAATCACTTCGACATCTTCATTCTTTTTGTTCTTGAATACCCATTTTGTTCCGATGATAGTTTTCCCATGCGGGCGGGGTACTAATTTCCATACTTGAAGACGTTCGAATTGGTTGATTTCCTCTTGCATTGCAATTATCCAATCCGGGTCTTGAAGTGTGTCTGCTACCTTAGTAGGCTCGTTTTGGCTTAAGAAGCAGCTGAAAAGACTGTGTTGATGTCGTGTACTTACTCCACTCGAAGGATCGCCAATTATCTGATCAATCGGGTGGGTCCACTTGCGCTCATGTGGCAAGGCTGAAGAAGATGCATCAGCCATTTGTGGATCTAGATTTCCAATGATCTCTGATTGTTCATTTGCGTGAGGAAGTTCCAAATCAGCATTTGGAGGGAGCGACTCTGATGATTCTTCCTCAACACTCATGATAGGTTCTTCATTATTCTGCGGCAAATCTGAATTGGGTGAGGTAGGGACTGTTGAAGAACTTGGTACATCAGCCTTGTCGGGTGTATGGTTGACGTTAATTGGCGGATGTAATGGCTCAAAGAGGGAATCCAAGTCTTCTAACACAAGTCTCAGAGCTTCGTCTGGCGTTGATTTCTGATTTGTTGCCATCTCCTGTTGGTTTTGTGCCAACACACCAGTGAGTACGGGTTCTGAGATGTTGTCTCCAGAAGCCACCGGGTTTAGCACGGGTCCTGAACTGATGTGTTCAGAAGCCATATCTGCCACTTCGTGGAAAGTGACATTATAGCTTTCCTTAATTGTTCGGTTGGACCTGATGTATACTCTGTACGCTTTTGACGTTGTAGAATACCCGACGAAAGTTGCCTCGAATGCTTTAGGGTCGAACTTAGCACGGTGCACTCTGTCGTTCGCCACAAAGCACTTGCACCCGAAGACTTTAAGGAATGAGATGTTGGGCACTCTGTTATTCACAATCTCGTACGGAGTCTTGTTGAACCGTTTGTGAACCACCGTCATGTTTTGGGTAAAACAGGCGGTATTAACTGCTTTAGCCCAAAGAAAGTGTGGAAGTCCGGAATGGATCAGCATTGTACGAGCGGCTTCCACTAGGGTTCTGTTTTTCCTTTCAACGACCCCATTTTGTTTAGGCATTTTTGTGGCTGAGAATTATTGACTAATTCCAAGCTTCTGATAAAACTCACTAAGATGTTTATTCTTGAACTCAGTGCCGTTGTCTGTTCGAATAACTTGAATAGTCTGTTGCAGCAGATTTTGAGTAGTGTTCACAAAGTTGATAATCAAGTCCTCTGTCTCATCTTTGGTTCGGAGGAATATTGTCCAAGTGTAGCGAGAGAAATCATCGACGATCACTAGCACGTACTTGCGTCCATTGATACTCTGTGTTTGCATTGGCCCACAGCGGTCCATGTGGATTAGTTCCAATGGTCGAGAAGTAGACGCAATTATCTTGACATGATGAGACGCACGCTTCATCTCTCCTAATTGACATGCCGAACATTGATGCTCCTTTTGTAGTAGTATAGCTGGAAGACCGTGAACCAACTTTTTTCGTAGAAAGGCGTTGGAGAGCTTTCATATTCAGATGAGACAGTCGTTGATGCCATAAGCTGTTCCTCTGTAAATCAATCTGACAGATGACGCATACAACTGTCGAGGGCCGCACGGACGTCAGGTTGATCGTGTAAAGGTTGGATTTCCGAAGTCCATAGAGGAGTTCTGTGTCCTGACTGTCCAAAATTCTGCACCGGTCAGCGTGAAAGACCACTTGAAATCCCTTATCACAGAATTGGCCTATGCTGAACAAGTTATGGCGAAGGCCTTCAACATAAGAGACATCTTTTATTGTTAGATTGTCCAAAATAATGTCCCCACATCGAAGAATGGGAGCTGAGTCATTGTTTCCGAATATGACTTTGCCGTTTGGTCGGTCTTTGTAGTTGCTCAGCAGCTCTTGTTTTCCAGTCATGTGTGTGGAGCAACCAGAGTCGAGATACCACACATGATGGATCTGCAAAAACAAGTTAGAGAGCTTTAGGTACCCATTTAAGCATGGGTCCTCTCAGATTAGCAGATTTAATTTTAGGTTTAGATATGATTCCTAAATTATTACTTGAGGGAGTTCTAATAACCCATATCACTTTCGTAGAAGTGGTTTTGGGTGTTGCCTCTTTAGGTGACTTGGCCTTTTTGGCTTTTGTCGTCCTAGGCGGAGAGTTAGGAACCCATTTGGGTTGAACCTTGCAGGGAAGGTTAATTTCAGCACGTACAAATGCTTTGGTAGGCTTGACTGAGGAAAATATCTTTTCTTTTGATAATCTCCTAAGGTGCTTGGGGGACTCAATCTTTACGGGATACCTTAGGTGAGTACAAGCATGTACGGCGCCATAAGCTTTCTTTATGGCTGGATCTTGTTTCCTTCGGGTCTTCCTAGTGGCATTTGTTTCAGAATGACTATTTTTAGCTTGTGAGGTAGAGCTTATTTCGTAGTTGGGCTCCTAAAGGTGATGGGCCGAAGAGTACACGTAGAAGCAATTATTCTAAGCGAAGAAATGACTCTTTTATTTCTACGAGTGTCATTTATTCGTACAGAAGGAGTAACATTTTTAAGCATACTCAAATCTACTTGCTCCTTCTTAAGACTAGACACTCGCCTTCGATTCTAGTGCTTGCCCTACGCTCCCTGTAGACGTAGGTAAAGTAACTTTAGTCTTAGCACTTTTAACAGAATTATTAATACAAATTTGATCTTTCGAAGGTGATTTTTCGATTTTCACGCTTTGCAGTATAGCGTGAGAGGTAGTTTGGGAGGATGAGGAAGCTTTGAGATTTTTCATCTCTTTTAAGAACTTTTTCTTTTCAGCTTCGAAATTCTCTCTTTCTTTGTCTAATTTAGCTTGAGATTCCTCTATCTGTTTTATTATAGGAGGTAGAGTGAACGTCTTTGGCTTCCTTGAGGACTGTTTGAGGGTTAGGAAGTTGAAATAGGTCAGAGACAGGTGTTAATGACAGTTTCATATTTCTGTCTCTTTCATTTAGCGCAGTGTAGTCAAAGGGGATCTCAGGCCCATGTGAGGCTTTTCTCATAGATGAATCAAAATTATTTTGGTACGTCGATTCAGTAAATTCTCTAAGAGAGGTTACTCCTAAACCCATGTGCTTAATATCATATATTTCCTTTTTTCGTAGAACTCGTAGGTTAGTGAAACCTATGCCTTCTATAGGATTATAGAACTCTATATCCTTGGGCTTGTTAAAAAATATCGTCTGTTCGGATTGTCCTCTACGCGTAACTATATCGTTTAATTTCTTAAATTTAGCATATAGTTTCTTGCGTTCCTCACATAGGAGAGCATAATTATTTTCTACCGTCAGTTTGGCGGCTTGACAGGCATCTAGTTCTTTACTAAGCTCATTAACCTTAGCATTTGATAGTTCTAATTGAGCTTCTAAGTTAGTGATCTTAGTGGTAGCTTCGGTTATCCTACAATTCAAGGTGGCTTTCCTGTTGAGATTTGTTAGGTCCTACGATTAACAACTCTACGATCCTAGGCTAGAATTTATAGTAATTCGATCGTTTAGATAATCAATTGAATTCGATCGAAAAACTCAAGTAAGAACACTAGAGAGAATACAATTAGAGTGAGAAAGTTACCGTTGTTTCTCTCTCTAGAAATCGAATTGCAAGCCCTTCGGATCAATTCTCTAAACTTTCTCTATTAAGCTCAATTGATTTACATGTATTTATACCAAACAAACTTGGTATAAATATCAAACTAGTCCCAATCTAAGGACTACTATACAAAACGCCCCTAATTACAAGGACAACTAATGAAATCAAGCACAATTACAAATGGTATTCTACAATCTCCCCCTTTGTGCTTGATTGCGTCTCCACGCCGTTTGTCCTCATCGGGCGTAATACGATCTACGTAAGCCCAGCGCATGCTCGTAGTTCCTCACCGTGATCCTCAGCTCCAGTCGCTCCTCGATATCTTCAAGCAATTCCATTAGGAGCGGCTGTTCTCTCACGAACTTGTGGATCCTCAGCATCGTATATCGATTGATTTCTTCCAACCTCTGCTCGATGTTTTTCCTGACGACCTTGAGCTTCCTATCGCAAAACTTATGAATCTCAGTCTTCAGCATCAACCTATCCTTCTTTGCTATTGGATTGTTGTAGGTGATGCCTAGGACTGAGCTGATGTGCACGTGATTGTTGGGAAGCCCTTCGATGTCAGGTCCTTTGTTGAGCGGAGCGGTCATGTTGACCTTCTTCATATTGCTCTCAAGCGCCATTTGAAGGTCGTGAGCGGCGTAGTACTTGACTTGTCGCATCATGAAGCGGTAGAGCCCTTCGAGGCCTTCTTTCTTGATGAAGCCCTAAGGACCTTTGTACTTCTCCACATATAGCTAATAAAGATGGTACACTTCATCGGCGGGAAGGTACGGCAGGTCGCTCTCGCTCAGTTCCTCTCGGGTCTTGTCCACTCGATCGATGATGTAGTGAGGTGTTGGAAGTCCTCTCTTGTCACAGTAGACGCTGAGTAGTTGGCTTATTGGAGAGAGACTCTTATAATGGCTCTTGGCTTGTGTCTTAGTCATCCCCAGGCTAACATCAAGTCCTAGTTTGGTCAGCATCCAGAGGTAGGTCATCCTCTTCTGCTGATCCAAATGAGAGATCCCTCTAAGCTCGAACTCGTTCGGCTTCTTCACTCTGTCCGGAGACCTCCAAATATTTTCACGAACTTCTTCTAGGAAGGGAATTTCTATTTGGATGTTCTCCCATGGCGTGTCGATTCGAACGGTCCTTGGCATTAGCCTTGGAGAAGGAACGCCTGTTGAGCAATTAATTCTGGTAGCCTTGGGATATCTCGCTCGTAGTCTTCACCTTCCTGAAGCTCGTCGTCTTCTATGATTACGAGGTCTATAGACGCTTGTTGTAGAAAGCGCCGAACGTCGTGAAGCCGTCGCCTTTGATGTTCCTCGGGCATGCAATGGGTCATCCACTGTCCTTCGAAGATGTACTTGTCTAGGGCCTCGTGTGGATTGACGCCATGTCCAGAGGGTCCCGGTTGGTCTGGAGCGACTGAGGGAGTGGCTTGGGTAGCTGCTAGAGCTACAAGCATTGCAGCACTTGCTTCTTCTTCCGGAAGCAAGGGGCTTGAGTAGATCGGCAGTGTGGGCGGAGGCGTCCTGAGGTGAAAGGTTGGTGGGTCGATGTGGGCGGTGCGGTGCGTGGTGTAGGTAGTTTGGGTGGTTTGTGTTTGGTGGGTGGTTTGTGTTTGGGTTTCACCAGATCCAGCGCTTGTCTGCGTAGCGCCCGAGCCTTGTCCTTGGCCACTTGTTGATGTCCTTGGCCTCTTCTCCCCCTCATGAGGGTCCTGATCGTCAGGATCGTCATGTATGCGCCGTGAGTGGGAGCTTTGGCCTCGGCAGGTGTCAGGTGGTGGCTCGGGATGGTCCACCAATCGCCTATAGAGGGATTCTTCTTGCGGCGATCGGATGGAAAGGCCTATCAGACGGGCGAGGAGAATGTCGTGGAGCTCGGTGATGGGGATTGTGTATGGATTGATGAGGATGGAGGAAGTGGCTAAAGGGTCAGTGGGTGTGGGTTGTGGAGGTGTGGGGTTGATTTGTGACGAAGGGCCTTCAGAGGCAGGTGCTTTCCCGGTATCTCTTCGGGATGGCTCTAGTGCTTGGAGTACTCTCTCCGTGATTTTGTCTTCCATAGACTGTACAGCGGCAGAGAGAGCGGCCTGGAACTGCTCGTTCGTCACGAAGGGTGCGGACGCCTCCTGAGATGGACCAGGACGACTGATGTCGCTTGTTATCAACCCTTGAGTAGACACCGACTCTGCGGGTTGGCTCACAGTCACTTGAGGTTGTGACTGTATGAGACTTCCACCCAATCCTCGAGTCGAATCTTGAGGATTCGTCTCTATGGGTGTTAAGGCAGGCTCAGGTTGTGCCTGCAAACCAGACACCACGTGGGTTGGTTGCGGCTCAAGATTGAGCGAAGAAGTGCCGGCAACACTTGTCGTTGTGGTCAGCGCAGTATCTGGTGCTTTGGTGACGGCTGGGAAGAGGGACTCCAGTTGAATGCTAAGTCTCCTGGGAGTCCTCCTTATCAGACGTATTTTCTCGTCAGACTCCGTGTCAGACGAGGTGGCCGTGTGAGGAGTGAGGTCTCGATGGACGTCCTCCAATGCCTGACCCGTCACCGGTGGAAGTGAAGTTTGCCCCATTTCGACTTCGGGCTGTGCTACTGGTAGAAGAACCTCTTCAATGGTTTCTTCGAGCACGCCAACATGAACGGGCACTTCCACTTGGTATTCATGTTCAGGAGCCTCGAGCGCCATCTAGGTAGCCACGACATCTATCAAGGTCTCATCTACGTCGGGCATCGGCTCTTCGATCAAGGGAGACTCCTGTTGAAGCTCCTGAGCGACAGCATCTATCATCACGTCGTCAGGGCTTGGTTGGTGTTCCGGTTGGGGAGGGCTCACATGGTAATCTGCCGGGGGCCCTCTGATCATTTGCTCCGTTAAATGGTGTTCCCGGCAGAATCTCTGATACTCAGCTCCCGCGAGGTCGGCAAGCCTGAGTAGTTGGAGCGGAATTGGCATCGACGGTTGGTCCAAGTCCATGAGCCGTGGGTTATGGAAGAACTTTAGCCTTGGCGGCTGCTAGTTTCCTTCGGGAGGTAGCTGTGGGATGTTCTCCGCATGTAACTCCATGACCTCCCTGATGATCACGTTGACCATCGAGCATAGGGCACGTTCTTTGACCTTCGGTTTTCCTTCAGCCGGATCTGTTCAGCTAGATCATTCCAATTAGCTGTGCGAAGTCGTAGTTTCTGGCGAAGGGGAGACCGTGAAAGATTCGCAGTATATTGCCGTTGCCCTTGTCGAAGCCCGCATGCTTTGGTGATAGACACTTGTTCACGATCCCGAACAGTGTTTTCCAGGGGTGAGGGATACCGCTGCTCTGGACCTGAGCTAATTTGGTGAGCTGCGGTTGATATCCCATTTGCATGAAGTCATGGACCATTTTTGCGTCCGACGGGAGCGGGTCGCAGTATCATCCCGAACTGGCTCTTGCTTATATGAATATGCCGCGTCCCGATTCTTGTTGTGAAGGAGAATGCCCCATTCGCTTCAACTCCTTGTATACATCCCCAGAATTGCTGGAGATAGACCATTGGCACTGAGGCGGTGACCGCCAATGCGTGCCAGATGGGGTGCTCGCAGGATAGATACGATGATCTCGTCCGGACACCGAAATGTGCTTAGATCGAGCTGGAAGTTCGTATCCTGGACCTTCAAATATAAATTGTGATCGTATATATGGTTGTATCTTGGGTAGCGATCCATCTGAAAATAAGAAATATAAAAGTTTATTAGATCAGTTTTATTTTTAGTCGAAAATTGAATAAATTTCATCAAACTATAGTAACATTGGAAATAATAGCATGTTCGATGAATTTCGAATTGAAATCGTATCAAATGCATAGAGTATGCTCAATTTTGAAAAAATCGTAATGGCATGAATGTAATTTCGAATGAAGTATAGATCGCGTGAAAAATAGTTCGAAATTTCGCTAAGTATTAAATCAGTAAGTCACTGTTCATGCCGAGAAAATTTTCGGTCGAGAAAATTGAATTGCAATTTGATTTCCTATACATTGATTTCAAATGAAAGAATTCCGTCTAAGTTTTGCGCTCGAAGAATTTTATCCGCTATTGTTAGCTACAGTGTAAAAGACTTAGAAAAATTTCCTAAGTGTTGAAGTTGAAAGCTTGACTGTAGTCGATCAATTTTACGAACGAGAAAAATTCCGTGTAAATTTACGATCGAGAAATTACGTCTCAGGTAAATTTACTATCGAGAAATTTTCTGCGAGTGAATAAAATTCTCGATTTGAAATTTGTCGAGCGGTATGTGATTTTCGATTGAAAGTAGATTTTGTTTTTCGCTGCGATATAATTTTATCGTGAAATTAGTCAACGAAAGACTAAGTCAAACGTCGAGAAATTTTCCGATCAATTATGTCCTAAGCGGCGAATTTTACGATCGAAAAATTAAGTGTTGAAAAATTAATTTTTCGCTGCTAAATTTTTGCGACCAAATTGAAATTAAATCGAAAATTCTATTTTGCGATAATAAGTTTTACGCTCGATAAAATTTGCATCTAAATTTTCTAATCAGTGCTTAAGTTTTTCGCTCACAAAAATCCTAATTAGATTTCTCGATGGTAAGTAATTTTTTTCTGTCAAAATCTTCTATCTTAGCGACTAAATCAGAATTTACCGATCGAAAAACTAATTCGACACAAACAGTATCTCAGTTAAATCGGAATTCAATTAAGACTGTTTGCGATCGACAAAGTTCTTCGATGGCTTTAAACATTCAAATACCCAGTTTCATCAAAACTCAAATTACAGTCGAAGATGCAGATTTTCCGATGATTCATTCTACCAGATTCATAGAGAATATCGAAACTATCTTAAGTGCAGGCATTAAAGTCAAATAAAGTTCAAAATCAAGCCGCAAACACTATAAAATAGTTACGGTTTTTCTCAGTTTTTTGAAGAACAGTCGAAAAATCTTAATTAAACATGCGAAAAACTACAGAATGTGAATGCTAATGACTGGGAATCATACGCAAATGTCAAAAGAATCTCATTTCTACCTTAAACAGACAGTTTGGTGTTGAAAATCGAAAGATTTTTGAGAATTTTAAGCTGTCTGTGAAAGTTTTTCGCTAGAGAGATTTTTTGCGATTAGGGTTGCGTGAGAAAAAGTTTTTCGACTGACAAAAGTTAAACTTTTATTAACTAGCATTAAGTCAATGTTGGGTTAGCGATTGGACGTTTTGTGATTAAACGGATCAGGCCCATTACTATTTGCGCTCGAGAAATTTTTGATTTGAAAATTTCCTCTCAACTCAAATTTTTCGATCGCAAATTATCGCGGCCAATCAAAATTGTTTCCAACACTGTTTACGATCGAGAAACTTATGATCGTGAATTAAGTCTTCTATCTAGTTTCTCGATAGTAAGTACTTCTAAAATTTTCAGATTGACCCCTATTTCAAAATAAAACCCATTGTAAGGCTCCCCCTTAGTAATTAAAATAAATGCAATTAACTCCCTGTATTTTCTGTGTAGTAACGTCTAGCTCCCCTGGCAAAAATTTAAAAATCTGTACCACTTAGAGATAAGCGTTAGTAATAATGGAGTTAATCAACAATTATTTTTGGCAATTTTATCTTTGAAATATTTGGTCTTGTGTCTAGCTCCTCTCTTTGTAGTGTCGACGTCTCGCTCCTTAATTTTGAAAGATCTGAAATACTCAGAGAAAAAACGTCAAAAATATTTGGAGCTAATCTACGAGTCTTATACTTGCTCCCCCTCAAATGATGCACAAAAATTGACTAATTATGCAAGCATATGAAATCAATTCAAGTCACGAGCACACAAATTTACCAAGTAAGCATGTATACATGGTCCCCGAAAACATGTACTTTAAAATATTGTGTGAGGGTAGAAGCAATGAAAAGTTTATCGCATTTAAACAATTCAGTACCAATGCAATCTAAAATTGCATTTAGAATGTGCGACTAAAGAAATTCGCATTTATTCAATTCAACGCATATGAAACATAACATTTCATGTCAAAATGTGCGAATTTTATTATTTATTATTTATTTATTATTATATATATGTATTTTTTTAATATATTACTATTATTATAGTATGGGGTCAGATTATTTTGCTTCGATCAATCGTCATGCCTAAAATTTTACGAGACATTTGAAAGAAGAAAATGCCGTCAAGTCATGTCGTCAAACTAAAGTCCTAAGTTCATAGACTGGTCCATTTCGACAACTCTCACTAGGTTCGCTCTTGCTCTCAATTAGCTATCTTGGGATTGTTATAATTTTATCACTCAAGTCAACACCAACAGTTTAAGTCAATTTACCTGTGATCGAGGCATTTTTAATCATTTCACCTAAGCGAGAGACCGTCTATGTGGAATCAAAGGGTTGTAAGGGTTATAATTTGGCTAGGACTTAGAACGGAAGGAATTTAAAGGAAAGTGAGCTTATCTCTTCATTGTCTTCCCTTTTTTTGGCATCATTCTTCTTTTCAATTTTTTCTCCCTCTTTTTCTTTTAAGAACTATCCCTTTTTATGTTATGCCCAAGCTGAAGCTCCGCTTCTCCATGAGGCTCTAGGAGATTATCGTAGGCGAAGTTCTTTGTTGGTTCTCGGGCCGATACCGAGCTCCGCTTTTCTTAATCCCTACAGAGGTTTCAGAGATTATCAATTTGGAGGAGTTCTCGGTTATGGAATTCGTACACGAGGCTGCACTCCTCTTCTCGTTTCCCGATATAAGACCGGATTATCGTTGGAGAAGTTCACTTCGTGGTGCTCCTCTTCCAGCCGTGACGAGCGTACGAGATTATCGTTGGAGAAGTTCACAGCAGGAACCATGCCACTTTCTACAAGGTAGTCGGAAGGCCGGTTCCTTTGGTCTGATTTTTGCGCGTTGAGCAATGCCTTCTTTTGTCATCGTCTTACTTTTTATTTTGTTATCTCCCCCTCCTTTTCTCGTTTGAACAACCATTCGAAGAGTATAGAGTTTGGTTGAAGGCTGGGAATGGGTTTCAAATGAAGAAAAGGACATCGGAGGAGGCTCAAAGTGGATGACTAAGGGCTAACGTGGGGGAATTTATATAAGGCCGTATGAGGAATATCCTAAACTCCCTTATCATTTTCCTGACGATCTAACGCAAGATGAGTATGACACCAAGAATCACTAGGTAAGACAAGTAATTTATGTGTGACTCACTCGAGAAGTAGATCCAAAGAAAGGAAAAAGGAACAAGGCTTGAATCCTCACGCATGTAGAGTGACTTTGTGTCTAGTGGAACAATCAAATGACCTTTTAGACACAAGAATGCGACTTAGACTGACAAATTTTAAGCAGTTAAATCGATCGCATGTCGGGGTAAAATTCTAAGTGACTTTAGATCAAAGCATCCCAAAGGATTTCGTCATACCCCTTTATATTATATATAGAAATGTATATTATATATTTTTTATTTTTTATATTATTTTTATCACGCAAGATAAGGACAAATAAGCGTAGAAAACACATCGAATAGAGCATGTGATAGCACAGAAGATCAGGTAATGCACATATTACGGAAGATTCAACATGCCTAATTTTCCGACAAGGAATTGAAATCGTTTCTCATCCAAGGCCTTGGTGAAAATGTCGGCTAGTTGAAACTCCGTATTCACAAAGTAAATCTCTATCGTGCCTTTTTCTACGTGATCTTTGATAAAATGATATCTAATGTCTATGTGTTTTGTGCGTGAATGATGAACATGATTGCAAGTAATGGCGATTGCACTCTGACTATCACTATATATGGTATATTATTTAGATTGTACCCATAGTCGCAAAGCTGTGTCCGCATCCACAGCATCTGTGAGCAACAGCTGGCGGCAGCTACGTATTCTGCTTCGGCCGTCGAAGTGGACACACAGTTCTGCTTTTTGGATGACCAGCAAACCAGCTTTTTGTCTAGAAATTGAGCGCCACCGAACGTGCTTTTCCTTTCCATTCGGCAACCTGCATAGTCAGCATCAGTGTAGCCGATAAGTTTAAAATTCGTACCCTTTGGATACCATAGGCCAAGGGTAGAGGTGCCCTTAAGGTAGCGTAAAATTCTTTTGACCGCGAGCATATGGGATTCTTTGGGATCGGCTTGAAAACGGGCACACAAGCAGGTGGCAAACATGATATCCGGTTGACTCGAAGTGAGGTAGAGAAGAGATCCAATAATACTGCGATACAGTGTGATGTCGACCGATTTACCAGAGGGATCGGCATCCAACTTGCAGCTTGGTGACAAAGGAGTGTTGAGAGGCTTGCTCTGGTCTTGATGAAACTTCTTCAGAATATCCTTGATGTATTTTGTCTGACTGATGAAAATTCCATCATTGAGCTGCCTGACTTGAAGGCCTAAGAAAAATTGCATCTCTCCCATGTGACTCATCTCGAATTTGCTCTTCATTAGATCTCCAAACTTCTTGCAGAGCCGAGGATTTGTTGACCCGAAGATGATGTCGTCGACGTATACTTGGACGACCATCATATCTTTGTCATGCCATTTAATGAAGAGGGTTGTATCTATCGTTCCTCGTATGAATCCAGACTTCACGAGGATATCACTCAGGACATCGTACCAAGCGCGTGGGGCTTCTTTTAGTCCATAGAGAGCTTTGTCCAAGCGATAGACATGATCGGGATGTTCTTGATCAACGAAACCTTCCGGCTGAGCGACGTAGACTTCTTCTTTTGACCCGCCGTTGAGAAAGGCGGTTTTAACATCCATCTGATAGACTTTGAAGTCTTTGTGAGCCGCATAAGCCAGCAGGAGGCGGATAGCTTCGATACGGGCAACAGGAGCATAAGTCTCGTCGTAGTCGATGCCTTCCTGTTGATTGTATCACTTAGCAACTAGCCTTGCTTTGTTCCGGATCACTTCACCATCTTCATTCCTCTTATTCTTGGAAACCCATTTAGTTCCGACCACTGTTTTCCCCTGTGGACGGGGTACCAAGGTCCACACTTGAAGACGTTCGAATTGATTGATTTCTTCTTGCATGGCAATTGTCCAATCCGGGTCTCGAAGTGCGTCTGCTGCTTTGGTAGGCTCGTTTTGGCTCAGGAAGCAACTGAAAAGACTGTGTTGACGACGTGTCCTCACACCAACAGCAGGATCGCCAATTATCTGATCAACCGAGTGGCCTCTCGTCCACTTGCGCTCATGAGGCAAGGCTGAAGTCGATGCGTCAGCCATCTGTGGATCTAGATTGCCTATAGTCTCCGATTGATCATTTGTCTGAGGAAGTTCCAATACTGCACTTGGATTGTGTAGAATACTATTAGTAATTGTGCTTGATTTCATTAGTTGTCCTTGTAATTAGGGGCGTTTTGTATAGTAGTCCTTAGATTAGGACTAGTTTGATATTTATACCAAGTTTGTTTGGTATAAATGCATGTAAATCAATTGAGCTTAATAAAGAAAGTTTTGAGAATTGATCCGAAGGGCTTGCAATTTGATTTCTAGAGAGAGAAACAACAGTAACTTCTCACTCTACTCGAATTCTCTCTCTTGTTCTTCATTTGAGTTTTTCGATCGAATTCAATTGCTTATCTAAACGATCGAATTACTATGAATTCTAGCCTAGGATCGTAGAGTTGTTAATCGTAGGACCTAACAATTGGTATCAGAGCAGATTCGTTCGGTTTTGAATCGAAAATTGTTAGAATTGGATCGAAGAACAGTTTGGCGCGAAAACCTTTTTGATCCAATAGCTTAATTCTGTGCATAATTGACTTGAATTTGGTGTTTCTGTGCTTGTTTAAGTGTTAGATCATCATTGCGATCAGTTCTGTAGCAGTTTGAACTTCGATTTTTAGGATTGAATTGCTTCTGCGTGTTAGTG
Source organism: Craterostigma plantagineum (assembly GCA_027422505.1). Lineage (NCBI taxonomy): Eukaryota > Viridiplantae > Streptophyta > Magnoliopsida > Lamiales > Linderniaceae > Craterostigma > Craterostigma plantagineum. The sequence continues at coordinate 12,009,417 of JAPQWV010000001.1, forward strand.
CTTGCGAAGAACATGAAGAACACGTTCAGATTTTGATCAAATTCGATATATTTTGCTTCATAACGGTTTAATTGCTTGTTCATGCGTGATTGGAACTTGATTGCGAGCAATTACCTGAAACTTCACTATCTGATTCTTTGTTTTTGCTCGAATTTGTGTTAATCGTATTCTGTTAACTTTTCTCGATTGCTCAAATTTTTCTCGCTAAGTTTTGCGCTAGAATTTTTCTCGGTCAGAATAACTTAGCGCGAGAATTTTTCATCGGTCAGAATACGGAGTCAGCGCTAGAATCGTCATCAGTAGAAACGATTTTAGTTAAAAACTTTCACTCGAAAAACTTTTTCAGTCAAACCTTTTAACGTTTGACCAGGCGAAAATCATTTACACGCGAGAAATTCTTCTAGTCAACAGATTTATTTTGACTTGTCGAGAAACTTACTAACGTATTGTTTCTTTACGATCGAAATAAATTCACGATCAAGAAATTTTTCTCGACCGAATAATTTTGAGCAATTTATCTCGCTCGTAAAATATCTCGCTGACAAAATTTCTCGCACGAGAACAGTACTCAGTACACTATCTCGACGGAATTAATTTCGATCAAACTTTAAGATTGAATCGAAAATAATTCTCGATCTAATTTTCGAATCGAATGCTACTAACGAATTTTGTCACTTGTGAAGCACATTACATCATCTTCAACCTTCAAAACAATTAACGAAGATCCTTCAACAACTCGACTACAATACAAACATGGATGCATACTCACTCGGAAATGACAACCGTCCGCCGATCTTGCAAAGAGGCGAATACACAGTGTGGAGAAGTCGCTTTCTGAATTTCATTGCTCTAAAGGATCAAGCCAAAAATCTACTGAAGTCCCTTGAAGAGGGACCGACACAGTTCTGGGTTCATGTACCCGGGGACGAAACAGCTACTCCAGCAATTCCAGCTTCTAGGCGACTAAAGGAGCCTAGAGAATACTCTCTGGAGGAAAGAGCTCGAGCTAAGGCTGATCTAGTAGCCATGAATAACCTTATGCAGGGCATCCCCAACAATATATACAGACAAATCGACAGCCTTACATCGGCCAAAGGGGTGTGGGATGAGCTGCATAGGATGATGCAAAGGACGGAAGTTGGCATAAAGGCCAAGAAGGCGAACATTCTCACTGCTTACGACTCATTCAAAGCAAAGCCGGAGGGGAGTCTAAATGAGATCTACCAACGATACCTCACTCTTCTCAATGAAATGAGGAAGATAGAAATAACGAAGACAAACATGGAGACAAACATAAGATTTCTATCTTCTCTGCCCACGGAATGGAAGAAAATATCCACTCAAATACGACAAAACAAAGATCTAGAGGAGTTGGATGTCCATGGCGTGTTCGACAATCTCGCTCAGCATGAGGAGGATATCCGCGAGATCACCAAAGAGCAGAAAGGCAAACAAACCGATGACACGGTTGCCTTAGTCTCGGAGAAGAGGAGCACAAGATCAAGAAAGGATAAGATCGTTAGGCCACCTTCATCATCAGAGTCGGAAGAGGAATCGGACTCCGACATCGAGCCGAACATGAAAGCCCTTGGAAAACAGTTAGCTCTCATTGGACAAATAATGAGCAAGAAGTACTTCAAGAAGAAGTCTTCAACCTCAGCCAATAGACTTCGGACTACAAGCTCCAAGAACAAAGAACGTGCTCCGGAGAGTTCCGAGGTCAAGAATCCCAAAGAGACTAACAAATGTTTTAACTGTGGCAAAGCAGGTCACTTCGCCAGAGAGTGCACTCTCCCGAAGAAAAGAGATGCAAACTACTACTCCAGGAAGCTTCAATTGACAAAACAAAAAGAAGCTGGAGTAGCTCTCATGGCCGAACAGGACCAATGGCTCGAGGACACGTCGAGCTCCGAAGAAGAGAACTTAGCCTTCATGGCCCGTCTCGACAACGAATTGGACGCCAAAACATCCACTCGTACGGACGACGACAACGCATCCACGTCTTCAAATGAGGTAGTCACTCCTTCCACATTATTGACCATGTTAGAATCATATCAAAAGCACTATGCTAACATGAAACGTGAGCAGAAAAGTATAAAGGAAGTAGAGAACGAACTTGAGAGAGCTCAGGAGAAGATAGATAGTCTCGAACAAGAACTTAGGAGCTCTAGTGCAAAAATAGATGAACTTACCAAGAGCCTCCATTCTAGAGAGACTAGTCAACCTCAACTAGGACAACAGAGCGAAAGGATTAAGGAATGAGAAGATAGGCTAGCAAATAACTACAATTGCTTGGTTAGAAATCTCAACGAGAAAGCCATTTTAAATTGTAGGATATCCGAAGCTACCTCTAAGATCACTAACTTAGAAGCTCAATTAGAAACATCGAATGCTAAGATTAGTGAGCTTAGTAAGGATTTCGATGCCTGTCAAGCCGCGAAACTAACCGTGGAAAATAATTACGCTCTCCTAGGTGAGGAACGCAAGAAACTATATGCCAAAGTACAGAAATTGGACGATATAGTTACGCGTAGGGGACAGTCCGAACAGACGATATTTTTGAACAAGCCCAAGGATATAGAGTTCTATAATCCTATAGAAGGCATAGGTTTCACTAACCCGTGTGTTTTACAAAAGAAAGAAATATATGATGTTAAACAAATGCGCTTAGGAATAACCTCTCTTAGAGATTTTACTGAATCGTCTTATGAAATACTTTCGATTCATCCATTAGACAAGGTCCACATGGTCCAGAAATCCCCTTTGACTACAAAGAACTAAATGAAAGGGACAAAAATATGAAAGAAACTCTAACACCTGTCTGCAATTTAGTTCAAATTCTACCTCCTGATTCTCGAACATACCACGAGGAAGTTAAGACCATTAATTATAAAAATTCTCTCTACAAACCCCCTATCATAAAACAGATAGAGGAGTCACAGGCAAAGTTAGAAAAAGAACGAGAGAATTTCGAAGCTGAAAAGAAAAAATTCTTTAAGGATATGGAAAATCTCAAGGCTTCCTCGTCCCCCCAAACTACCTCTCACGCTATTACAAAAAGCGTGAAAAATGAAAAATCGCCTTTGAAAGATAAATATTGTAAAAATAATTCTGTTAAGAGTGCTATGACTAATTTCACTTTACCTACGTCTACAGGGAGCGTAGCGTCAGCACTAAAAACAAAGGCGTGAGTGTCTCGCACTAAGATAAAGAAGGAGCCATTAGACTTAAATGTTTCTGAGCATGCTACTCCTTCTGTTACAATTAAAGACACTCGTAGAAATAAAAGAGCTATTTCCACTTTTAAGATAATTGCTTCTACTTATTCACTTCAGCCGATCACCTTTAGAAGCACCAACTTCGAAATAGGCTCTACGTCAAAACTTAATCATTCTGAAACAAATGCCACAAGAAAGACACGTAGGAAACAAGATCCAGCCATAAAGAAAGCTTATGGCGCCATCCATGAATGTACTCACTATCCCGTAGAAATTAAATCCCCCAAGTACCTTAGGAGACTATCACAAGAAAAGATCTTTTCCTCAGTCAAACCCTCCAAAGCATTTGTACATGCTGAAATTAACCTTCCCTGTAAGGTTCAACCAGATGGGATCCTAAATCTCCACCTAGGACGACAAAAGCCAAAAGGGCCAAGTCTCCTATAGAGGCAAAACCCAAACCCACTTTTTCAAAAGTGCAATGGGTTATTAAGACTCTTCCAAAAATAGATTTAGGAGTCATATCTGAACCCAAAACTAAATCTGCTAATCTGAGAGGACCCATGTTTAAGTGGGTACCTAAAGCTCTCTAAATTGTTTTAGCAGATCCATCATGTGTGGTACCTCGACTCTGGTTACTCCACACACATGACTAGTAGTCAAGAGCTGCTGAGCAACTACAAAGACCGACCAAACGGCAAAGTCAGATTTGGGAACAACGATTCAGCCCCGATTCTAGGACTTGGGGATATCACTCTGAAGAATCTGACCATCAAAGATGTCTCGTACGTCGAAGGCCTCCGCCATAACTTGTTCAGCATAGGCCAATTCTGTGACAAAGGCTTCCAGGTGGTCTTCCATGCTGACCGATGCAGAATTGTGAATAGTCAGGACACAGAACTTCTTCAAGGACTTCGGAGATCCAATCTTTACACGATCAACCTGACATATGTGCGACCCTCGACAGCTGTATGCCTCATTCTCATACTGATTTACAGAGGAACAGCTTATGGAATCAACGACTGTCTCATCTGAATATGAAAGCTCTCCAACAAGTTGGTTCACGGTCTTCCAACTATACAACTACAAAGGGAGCATCACTGTTCGGCACGTCAATTAGGAAAAATGAAGCGAGCATCTCATCACATCAAGCAAATTACATCTACTTCTCGACCATTGGAACTAATTCACATGGATCTCTGTGGTCCGCTACACGTGGACTAAGTTCCTCCGAACGAAAGATGAGACTGGTGACTTGATCATCAATTTTGTGAACACAACTCAAAATATGCTACAACAGACTATTCAAGTTGTTCGAACAGACAACGGCACTGAGTTCAAGAACAATCACCTCAGTGAGTTTTATCAGAAACTTGGAATAAGTTAACAATTTTCAGCCGCCAAAACACCTCAACAAAATGGGGTTGTTGAAAGGAAAAATCGAACACTAGTGGAAGCCGCTCGTACAATGCTGATCCAATCGGAACTTCCACACTTTCTATGGGCTGAAGCAGTCAATGCCGCTTGTTTTACTAAAAACAGGACGGTGGTTCACAAACGGTTCAACAAGACTCCGTATGAGTTTGTAAATAATAGAGTGCCCAACATCTCTTTCCTTAAAGTCTTCGGGTGCAAGTGCTTTGTGGCGAACGACCGAGAGCAACGTGCAAAGTTCGACCCTAAAGCTTTCGAAGCTACATTTGTCGGGTATTCTTCAACATCAAAAGCGTACCGAGTATACATCAAGTCCAACCGAACTATTAAGGAAAGCTATAATGTCACTTTCCACGAAGTGGCAGAGATGGCTTCTGGTCAATTCAGTCCAGGACCTGTGCCTAACCCGTTGGCTTCTGAAGACAACATTTCAGAACCCGTAATTACTGGTGTGTTGGCACAAAACCAACAGAATATGGCAACAACTTCAGGATCAGTGTCAGACGAAGCAACGAGACTTGCAATAGACGACTGGGATTCTCTCTTCGAACCGGTATATCGGTCATACACGCCTACACCAACAATTGATTATCTACCGAACGAGACCGATGTATCAAGTTCATCTCACACCTCTACCCCACCCGATTCAGAATTGCCACAGAACACCGAAGAACCTACAGTGGTCATCGAGAAAGTATCATCTGAGACGATCAATCCAAGTGCAGTATTGGTACTTCCTCAGACAAATGATCAATCGGAGACTATAGGCAATCTAGATCCACAGTTGGCTGACGCATCGACTTCAGCCTTGCCTCATGAGCGCAAGTGGACAAGAGGCCACTCGGTTGATCAGATAATTGGCGATCCCTCGGTTGGTGTGAGGACACGTCGTCAACATAGTCTTTTCAGTTGCTTCCTGAGCCAAAACGAGCCTACCAAAGTAGCAGACGCACTTCGAGACCCGGATTGGACAATTGCAATGCAAGAGGAAATCAATCAATTCGAACGTCTTCAAGTGTGGACCTTGGTACCCCGTCCACATGGGAAAACAGTTGTCGGAACTAAATGGGTTTTCAAGAATAAGAAAGATGAAGATGGTGAAGTGATCCGGAACAAATCCAGGCTAGTTGCTAAGGGATACAATCAACAGGAAGGCATCGACTACGATGAGACTTATGCTCCTGTTGCTCGTATCGAAGCTATCCGTCTTCTGCTGGCTTACGCGGCTCACAAAGACTTCAAAGTCTATCAGATGGATGTTAAAACCGCCTTTCTCAACGGCGTGTTATAATAAGAAGTCGACGTCGCTCAGCCAGAAGGTTTCGTTGATCAAGAACATCCCGATCATGTTTATCGCTTGGACAAAGCTCTCTATGGACTAAAACAAGCCCCACGTGCTTGGTACGATGTTCTGAGTGATTTCCTCGTGAAGTCTGGATTCATACGAGGGACGATAGACACAACCCTCTTCATTAAATGGCATGACAAAGATCTGATGGTCGTCCAAGTATACGTCGACGACATCATCTTCGGATCAACAAATCCTCGGCTCTGCAAGAAGTTTGGAGATCTCATGAAGAGCAAATTCGAGATGAGTCACATGGGAAAGGTGCAATTCTTCTTAGGCCTTCAAGTCACGCAGCTCAATGATGGAATTTTCATCAGTCAGACAAAATACATCAAGGATATTCTGAAGAAATTTCATCAAGACCAGAGCAAGACTCTCAGCACTCCTATGTCACCAAGCTGCAAGTTGGATGCCGATCCCTCTGGCAAGTCGGTCGACATCACACTGTATCGCAGTATCATTGGATCTATTCTCTACCTTACTTCGAGCCGGCCGGACATCATGTTTGCCACGTGCTTGTGTGCCCGTTTTCAAGCCGATCCCAAAGAATCCCATATGCTCGCGGTCAAAAGAATTTTACGCTACCTTAAGGGCACCTCTACCCTTGGCCTATGGTATCCAAAGAGTATGAATTTTAAACTTATCGGCTACACTGACGCTGACTATGCAGGTTGCCGAATGGACAAGAAAAGCACGTCCGGTGGCGCTCAATTTTTAGGCGAAAAGCTGGTTTGCTGGTCATCCAAAAAGGAGAACTGTGTGTCAACTTCGACGGCCGAAGTAGAATATGTAGCTGCTGCCAGCTGTTGCTCACAGATACTGTGGATGCGAACACAGCTTCGCGACTATGGGTACAATCTGAATAATATACCCATATATAGTGATAGTCAGAGTGCAATCGCCATTACATGCAATCTTGTTCATCATTGAGCCTTCTCCGACGTCCTTTTCTTCATTTAAAACCCATTCCCAGCCTTCAACCGAACTTTATACTCTTCGAATGGTTGTTCAAACGAGAAAAGGAAGGGGAGATAACAAAAGAAAAAGTAAGATGATGACAAATGAAGGCATTGCTCAACGCGCAAAAATCAGACCAAAGGAACCGGCCTTCCGACTACCTTGTAGAAAGTGGCATGGATCCTGCTGTGAACTTCTCCAACGATAATCTCGTACGCTCGTCAGAACGGCTGGAAGAGGAGCACCACGAAGTGAACTTCTACAATGATAATCCGGTCTTATATCGGGAAACGAGAAGAGGAGTGCAGCCTCGGGTACGAATTCCATAACCGAGAACTTCTCCAAATTGATGATCTCTGAAACCTCTATAGGGATTAAGAGAAGAGGAGCACGGTATCGGCCCGAGAACCAACAAGAAGAACTTCGCCTATGATAATCTCCTAGAGCCTCATGGAGAAGCGGAGCTTCAGCTTGAGCATAACATGAAAGGGATAGTTTTTAAAAGAAAAAGAGGGAGAAAAGATTGAAAAGAAGAAAGATGCCGAAAAAAAAGAGATGGACGTAGAATTGGAAGACGATGAAGAGATAAGCTCACTTTCCTTTAAATTCCTTCCGTTCTAAGTCCTAGCCAAATTATAACCCTTACAACCCTTTGATTCCACATAGACGGTCTCTCGCTTAGGTGAAATGATTAAAAAATGCCTCGATCACAGGTAAATTGACTAAAAATTGCTTGTGTTGACTTGAGTGATAAAAATATAAAAATCCAAAGATAGCTAATTGAGAGCAAGAGCGAACCTGGTGAGAGTTGTCGAAATGGACCAGTCTATGGACTTAGGACTTTAGTTTGACGACATGACTTGACGACATTTTCTTCTTTCAAATGTCTCGTAAAATTTTAGGCGTGACGATTGGTCGAAGCAAAATAGTCTGACCCCATATATATAATAATAAATAATAAATAATAAAATTCGCACATTTTGACATGAAATATTATGTTTCATATGCGTTGAATTGAATAAATGCGAATTTCTTTAGTGTATCGCACATTCTAAATGCAATTACAGATTGCATTGGTACTGAATTGTTTAAATGCGATACATTTCTCATTGCTCCTACCCTCACACAAAACTTTAAAGTACATGTTTTCGGGGACCATGTATACATGCTTACTTGGTAAATTTGTGTGCTCGTGACTTGAATTGATTTCATATGCTTGCATAATTAGTCAATTCGTGTGCATCATTTGAGGGGGAGCAAGTATAGGTCTTGTAGCTTAGCTCCAAATATTTTTGACGTTTCTCTGAGTATTTCAGATCGTTCAAAATTAAAGAGCGAGACGTCGACACTACAAAGAGAGGAGCTAGACACAAGACCAAGTATTTCAAAGATAAACCTGCCAAAAATAATTGTTGATTAACTCCATTATTACTAACGCTTATCTCTAAGTGGTACAGATTTTTAAGTTTCTGCCAGGGGAGCTAGACGTTACTACACGGAAAATACAGGGAGTTAATTGCATTTATTTTAAATACTAAGGGGGAGTCTTACAAAGAGTTTTATTTTGAAATAGGGGTCAATTTGAATAATTTTAGAAGTACTTACTATCGAGAAACTAGATAGCAGACTTATTTCACGATCATAAGTTTCTCGATCGTAAACAGTGTTGGGAACGATTTTGATTAGCCGCGATAATTTGCGATCGAGAAAATTGGATTAAAGAGCAATTTTCGAATTGAAAATTTCTCGAGCGCAAATAGTAATGGGCCTGTTCCATTGAATCGCAAAATGTCAAATCGTAAACCCATCATCGACTTACAGCGAGTAAATAAAAGTTCACTTTTATGTGAGTCGAAAAACTTTTTCTCACGCAACCCTAAATCGCGAAAATTTCTCTCGCGAAAAACTTTCACAGACAGTTCAAAATTGCTCAAAAATCTTTCGATTTCAACACGAAATTGTCTGTTTAAGGTAGAAATGAGAATTTGTTGCCATTTGCATGTGATATAACTTCGTTAGCATCAGCATTATGTTGTTTTTCGCATGATTTATATTAGTTTCTCGACTGTTCTTCAAAACTGAGAAAATCGTATACTTTCATAATGTTTTAGGCTTGATTTTGAACTTTATCTGAGTTTAATGCCTGCACTTAAGATAGTTTCGATATTCTCTATGAATCTGGTAGAATGGATCATCGGAAAATCTGCATCTTCGACTGTAATCTGAGTTTTGATGAAACTGGGTATTTGAATTTTTAAAGCCATCGAAGAACTTTGATCGCAAACAGTCTTAATTGAATTCCGATTTAATTGAGATACTGTTTGTGTCGAATTAGTTTTTCGATCGGTAAAATTCTGATTTAGTCGCCACGATAGAAGATTTTGACCGAAAAAAATTACTTACCATCGAGAAATCTAATTAGGATTTTTGTGAGCGAAAAACTTACGCACTGATTAGACAATTTTATCGAGCGTAAAACTTACTATCGCAAAATAGAAATTTTCGATTCAATATCAATTTGATCGCAAAAATTTTAGCGGCGAGAAATTAATTTTTCAACACGTAATTTTTCGATCGCAAAATTCGCCGCTTGGGATCTGATTGATTGGAAAATCGACGATTGACTTAGTCTTTCGTTGACTAATTTCTCGATAAAATTATATCGCAGCGAAATTATTTTACTTGAGGAAAATTATATCACATTCCGCTCGACAAATTTCAATTCGAAAATTTTATTCAATCGAGGAAAATTTCTCGATAGTAAATTTACCTGAGAAATAATTTCTCGATCGTAAATTTACACGGAATTTTTCTCGATCGTAAAATAGGTCGAGTACAGTCTCAATTTCAACTTCAATACTTAGAAAAATTTACTAAGTCTTTTACTCTGTAGCGGACCTTTGCGTATAAAATTTTCTCGATCGAAAAATCGAACTGAGTCATTACAATTGAAATCAATGCATAGGAAATCATTTTCAAAATCAATTTTATCGAGCGAAAATTTTCTCGGCATGAACAGTGTCCTTTTTCACGATTCAACACTTAGAAAAAATTCGAACTATCTTTTACGCGATTTATACGTCATTCGAAATTACATTCATGCCATTACGATTTTTCAAAATTGAGCATATACTATGCATTTGATATGATTTCAATTCAAAATTCATCAAACATGTCATGACTTGATGCAATATTATAGTTTGATGAAATTAAATTCATTCTCGACTAATATCAAAAATTATGAACTAATGATTTGTTATATTTTTCAGATGGATCGCTATCCAAGATATAATCACATATACGACCACAACCTGTATCTGAAGGTCCAGGATACAAATTTTCAGCTCGATCTGAGCACCTTTCGATGCCCGGACGAGATTATTGTCTCTATCCTGAGAGGTCACCCCATCTGGTATGCGTTAACGGTCACCGCATCAGTGCCGATGGTATATCTCCAGCAGTTCTGGGGCTGCATACAAGTAGAAGTGGACAATGGAGCCTTCAGATTCTCAACAAGGATCGGGACGCGGCATATCAGCATGGACAAGAACCAGTTCGGCATGGTACTGGACTTGCCCCACAGCAATAATTACGACCCGCTCCCATCCGATGCTGAGATGATTCAAGACTTCTTGCTCATGGGATACCAACCGCCGCTCACAAGATTAGCTCAGGTCCAGAGCAGCGGAATTCCACACCCGTGGAAGACTATTCGGAATAGTGAATAAGTATCTGTCGCCCAAGCACGCAGGATTTGATAAGGGCAACAGCAACATTTTGAGGATCTTCCACGGCATTGCCTTCGCAAGAAATTATGACTACACTCAGCTGATCTAAAATAACCTCGCGGACCAGATTCGGCAGAAGGAGAATCATCGATCAAAGAACGTGCCTTATGCTCGGTGGTTCAGCATCATCATCAGGGAGATCATGGCGCTGCACCAGACCATCCCTACTCTGCCTCCTGGCGGAAATTACCAACCACCAAGGCTCAAGTTCTTCCACAACCCATGGCTCACGGACCTGGACCAACCGTCGATGCCGATCTCATTCGAGCTCCTTCGTCTCGCGGACCCCAACGAAGACGTCTACAAGCTATACTGTCGGGACAGAAATCTCACCGAGGAAATGATTCAAGGGCCCCCGACAGTGCTTGGAGCTAGCCCTCACCAAACAACAACAACAGCTAAGCCCTGAGGACGCGATGATTGATGATGTCGCTCAGGAGCTAGCTCAGGAGCCACCATTGGTCGAAGAGCCAATGCCCGACGTCGATGATACGCTGATAGACGTCGTGGCTATGGAAATGGAACTCGAGGCTCCTGACCTCGAATTGCAAGTGGAAGAGCCCGTACATGTAGGCGAGCTCGAAGAAACCATTGAGGAGGTTCTTCTACAAGAAGCACAGCCCGAGATAGAAATTGGGCAAAGCTCGCTTCCACTGGTGCCGGATCAGGCTCAAGGGGATGTTGAACGTGATCCCACTCCTCACACAGCTACACCGTCCGACACGGAGTCAGATGAGGAGATTAGCCTGATAAGACGTACCCCCAGACGACTTAGTATACAAATGGAGTCCCTCTTCCCGGCCATCATCAACGCACCAGATACTCCACTAACCACAACGACAAGGGTTGACGGTACTTCTTCACTCAATCTTGAGCCACAACCAACTCACGTGGTATCTAGTTCGCAGGCGCAACCCGAGCCTGCAACAACACCCATAGAGACGAATCCTCAGGATTCGACTCGAGGATTGGGTGGAAGTCTCATACAGTCACAACCTCAAGTGACTGTGAGCCAACCCACATAGTCGGTGTCTACTCAAGGGTTGATAACAGGCGACGTCAGTCGTCCTGGTCCATCTAAGGAGGCGTCCGCACCCTTCGTGACGACAGAACAGTTCCAGGCCGCTCTCTCTGCCGCTGTACAGTCAATGGAAGAAAAGATGACAGAGAGAGTACTCCAAGCACTCGAGGCATCCCGAAGAGATACAGGGAAAGCACCTGCCTCTGAAGGCCCTTCGTCACGAACCAACCCCACACCTCCACAACCCACACCCACCGACCCTCTAGCCACTTCCTCCATCCTCATCAACCATACACAATCCCCATCACCGAGCACCATGACGTTCTCCTCACCCGTCTGATAGGCCTTTCCATCCGATCGCCGCAAGAAGAATCTCTCTATAGGCGATTGGTGGACCATCCTGAGCCACCGACTGACACCTGCCGAGGCCAAAGCTCCCACTCACCGCGCAGACATGACGATCCTGACAATCAGGACCCTCATGAGGGGGAGAAGAGGCCAAGGACATCAACAAGTGGCCAAGGACAAGGCTCGGGCGCTACGCAGACAAGCGCTGGAGCTGGTGAAACCCAAACACAAACCCACCATACCCAAATAGAAACCCACCGAACCCAAACACATACCACGTACCGCACCGCCCACATCGACCCACCAACCTTTCACCTCAGGACGCCTCCGTCCACACCACCGATCTACTCAAGCCCCTTGCTTCCGGAAGAAGAAGCAAGTGCTGCAATGCTTGTAGCTCTAGCAGCTACCCAAGCCACTCCCTCAGCCGCTCCAGACCAACCGGGACCCTCTGGACATGGTGTCAATCCACACGAAGTCCTAGACAAGTACATCTTCGAAGGATAGTGGATGACACACTCCATGCCCGATGAGCATCAAAGACAACGGCTTCACGACGTTCGGCGCTTTCTACAACAAGCATCCATAGATCTCGTAATCATAGAAGACGACGAGCTTCAGGAAGGTGAAGACTACGAGCGAGTTATCCCAAGGCTACCAGAGTTAATAGCTCAACAGGCGGTTCCCTCTCCAAAGCTAACGCCAGGGACCGTCCGGATTGACACGCAATGGGAAAACATTCAAATTGAAATTCCCTTCCTCGAAGAAGTTCGTGAGAATATTTGGAGGTCTCCGGACAGAGTGAAGAAGCCGAACAAGTTCGAGCTGAGAGGGATCTCTCATTGGGATCAGCAGAAGAGGATGACCTACCTCTGGATGCTGACCAAACTAGGACCTGATGTTAGGTTGGGGATGACTAAGACACAAGCCAAGAGCCATTATAAGAGTCTCTCCCCAATAAGCCAACTACTCAGCGTCTACTGTGACAAAGGAGGACTTCCAACACCTCACTACATCATCGATCGAGTGGATAGGACCTGAGAGGTACTGAGCGAGAGCGACCTGCCGTACCTACCCGCCGATGAAGTGTACCGTTCAGCTATATGTGGATAAGTACAAAGGTCCTCAGGGCTTCATCAAGAAAGAAGGCCTCGAAGGGCTCTACCGGTTCATGATGCGCCAAATCAAGTACTATGCCGCACACGACCTTCAGATGGCTCTGGAGAGCAATATGAAGAAGGTCAACATGACCGCTCCACTCAACAAAGGACCTGAGATCGAAGGGCTTCCCAACAATCACGTGCACATCAGCTCAGTCCTAGGCATCACCTACCACAATCCAATAGCAAAGAAGAATAGGTTGATGCTGAAGACTGAGATTCATAAGTTTTGCGATCCACATGTTGGAAAAACATCGAGCAGAGGTTGGAAGAAATCAACAGAGACACTATGCTGAGGATCCACAGGTTCGTGAGAGAACAGCCGCTCCTAATGGAATTGCTTGAAGATATCGAGGAGCGACTGGAGCTTAGGATCACTATGAGGAACTACGAGCATGCGCTGAGCTTGCGCAGATCATATTACGCACGACGAGGACAAACGGCGCGGAGACGCAATCAAGCACAAAGGGGGAGATTGTAGAATACTATTAGTAATTGTGCTTGATTTCATTAGTTATCCTTGTAATTAGGGGCGTTTTGTATAGTAGTCCTTAGATTAGGACTTGTTTGATATTTACACCAGGTTTGTTTGGTATAAATACATGTAAATCAATTGAGCTTAATAGAGAAAGTTTTGAGAATTGATCCGAAGGACTTGCAATTTGATTTCTAGAGAGAGAAACAACAGTAACTTTCTCACTCTACTCGAATTCTCTCTCTTGTTCTTCATTTGAGTTTTTCGATCGAATTCAATTGCTTATCTAAACTATCGAATTACTATGAATTCTAGCCTAGGATCGTAGAGTTGTTAATCGTAGGACCTAACAGATTGATCGTCTCTGATGATACTTCCTCGATGACCACTGTAGGTTCTTCGGTGTTCTGTGGCAATTCTGAATCGGGTGGGGTAGAGGTGTGAGATGAACTTGGTACGTCGGTCTCGTTCGGTAGAGAATCCATTGTAGGTGTAGTCGTGTATGACCGATATACCGGTTCGAAGAGAGAATCCAAGTCGTCTATTGCAAGTCTCGTTGCTTCGTCTGACACTGATCCTGAAGTTGTTGCCATCTTCTATTGGTTTGTGCCAGCACACCAGTGATACGGGTTCTGAAATGTTGTCTTCAGAAGCCAACGGGTTGAGAACGGGTCCTGAACTGAATTGAGCAGGAACCAACGGGCTAGGCACGGGTCCTGGACTGAATTGACCAGAAGCCATATCTGCCACTTCGTGGAAAGTGACATTATAGCTTTCCTTAATAGTTCGGTTGGACTTGATGTATACTCGGTACACTTTTGATGTTGAAGAATACCCGACAAATGTAGCTTCGAATGCTTTAGGGTCGAACTTTGCACGTTGCTCTCGGTCGTTCGCCACAAAGCACTTGCACCCGAAGACTTTAAGGAAAGAGATGTTGGGCACTCTATTATTCACAATCTCGTACGGAATCTTGTTGAACTGTTTGTGAACCACCGTCCTGTTTTGAGTAAAACAAGCGGTATTGACTGCTTCAGCCCATAGAAAGTGTGGAAGTCCCGATTGGATCAGCATTGTACGAGCGGCTTCCACTAGTGTTCGATTTTTCCTTTCAACGACCCCATTTTGTTGAGGTGTTTTGGCTGCTGAAAATTGTTGACTTATTCCAAGTTTCTGATAAAACTCACTGAGGTGATTGTTCTTGAACTCAGTGCCGTTGTCCGTTCGAACAACTTGAATAGTCTGTTGCAGCAAATTTTGAGTTGTGTTCACAAAATTGATAATCAAGTCACCAGTCTCATCTTTCGTTCGGAGGAACTTTGTCCACGTGTAGCGAGAATAGTCATCTACAATCACTAGGACATACATTCTTCCATTGATACTCTGAGTCTGCATCGGACCACAGAGATCCATGTGAATTAGTTCCAATGGGCGAGAAGTAGACGCAATTTGCTTGATGTGATGAGACGCTCGCTTCATTTTTCCTAATTGACATGCCGAACATTGATGCTCCTTTTGTAGTAGTATGGTTGGAAGACCGTGAACCAACTTTTTCATAGAAAGGTGTTGGAGAGCTTTCATATTCAGATGAGACAGTTTTTGATGCCATAAGCTGTTCCTCTGTAAATCTGTAGAATACCATTTGTAATTGTGCTTGATTTCATTAGTTTTGTATAGTAGTCCTTAGATTAGGACTAGTTTGATATTTATACCAAGTTTGTTTGGTATAAATACATGTAAATCAATTGAGCTGAACAGAGAAAGTTTCTAGAATTGATCCGAAGGGCTTGCAATTCGATTTCTAGAGAGAGAAACAACAGTAACTTTCTCACTCTACTCATATTCTCTCTCTTGTTCTTCATTTGAGTTTTTCGATCGAATTTAATTGTTTATCTAAACGATCGAATTACTATGAATTCTAGCCTAGGATCGTAGAGTTGTTAATCGTAGGACCTAATAATTGGTATCAGAGCAGATTCGTTCTGTTTTGAATCGAAAATTGTTAGAATTGGATCGAAAATCATTTTCTAGATACTGTTCATCGAAGAACAGATTTGGCGCGAAAACCTTTTTCGATCCAATAACTTAATTCTGTGCTTAATTGACTTGAATATTGTGTTTCTGTGCTTGTTTAAGTGTTAGATCATCATTGCGATCAGTTCTGTAGCAGTTTGAACTTCGACTTTTAGGATTGAATTGCTTCTGCGTGTTACTGTTTGCGAAGAACATGAAGAACACGTTCTGATTTTGATCAAATTCGATATATTTTGCTTCATAACGTGTTTAATTGCTTGTTGGTGCGTGATTAGTACTTGATTGCGAGCAATTACCTCAAATTTCACTATCCGATTCTTTGTTTTTGCTCGAATTTGTGTTAATCGTATTCTGTGAATTTTTCTCGATTGCTCAAATTTCTCGCTAAGTTTTGCGATCGGATTAGTTTCTCGATCGATAAACTTAGCGCGAGAATTTTTCTCGGTCAAAATACGAAGTCAGCGCTAGAATCGTCATCAACAGAAACGATTGTAGTTAGAAATATTTCTCGAGCATTATACAGCGAAAAACTTTTTCGAGAGAGACTTATTTTGACTTTGCATGCGTAAAAACTTTCACTCGAAAAACTTTTTCAGTCAAACCTTTTAACGTTTGACCAGGCGAAAATCATTTACACGCGAGAAAATTTTTCTAGTCAACATATTTATTTTGACTTGTCGAGAAACTTACTAACGTACTGTTTCTTTACGATCGAAATAAATTCACGATCAAGAAATTTTTCTCGATCGAATGATTTTGAGCAATTTATCTCGCTCGTAAAATATCACGCTGACAAAATTTCTCGCACGAGAACAGTACTCAGTACATTCTATCTCGACGGAATTAATTTCGATCAAACTTTAAAGATTGAATCGAAAATAATTGTCGATCTAATTTTCGAATCAAACGCTACTAACGAATTTTGTCACTTGTGAAGCACTTTACATCATCTTCAACCTTCAAAACAATTAACGAAGATCCTTCAACAACTCGACTACAATACAAATATGGAGCATACTCACTCGGAAATGACAACCGTCCGCCGATCTTGCAAAGAGGCGAATACACAGTGTGGAGAAGCCGCTTTCTGAATTTCATCGCTCTAAAGGATCAAGCCGAAAATCTACTGAAGTCCCGTGAAGGGGGACCGGCACAGTTCTGGGTTCATGTACCCGGGGACGAAACAACTAGTCCAGCAATTCCAGCTTCTAGGCGACTAAAGGAGCCTAGAGAATACTCTCTGGAGGAAAGAGCTCGAGCTAAGGCTGATCTAGTAGCCATGAATACCCTTATGCAGGGCATCCCCAACGATATATACAGACAAATCGACAGCCTTACATCGGCCAAAGGGATGTGGGATGAGCTGCATAGGATGATGCAAAGACGGAAGTTGGCATAAAGGCCAAAAAGGCAAACATTCTCACTGCTTACGACTCATTCAAAGCAAAGCCGGAGGAGAGTCTAAACGAGATCTACCAACGATACCTCACTCTTCTCAATGAAATGAGGAGGATAGAAATAATGAAGACAAACATGGAGACAAACATAAGATTTCTATCTTCTCTGCCCACGGAATGGAAGAAAATATCCGCTCAAATACGACAAAATAAAGATCTAGAGGAGTTGGATGTCCATGCCGTGTTCGATAATCTCGCTCAGCATGAGGAGGATATCCGCGAGATTACCAAAGAGCAGAAAGGCAACAAAATCAGTTAGGCCACCTTCATCATCAGGTCGGAAGATGAATCTGACTCCGACATCGAGAAAAACATGAAAGCCCTTGGAAAACAGTTAGCTCTCATTGGACAAATGATGAGCAAGAAGTACTTCAAGAAGAAGTCTTCAACCTCAGCCAATAGACTTCGGACTACAAGCTCCAAGAACAAAGAACGTGCTCCGGAGAGTTCTGAGGTCAAGAATCCAAAAGTGACTAACAAATGCTTTAACTGTGGCAAAGCAGGTCACTTCGCCAGAGAATGCACTCTCCCGAAGAAAAGAGATGCAAACTACTACTCCAGGAAGCTTCAATTGACAAAACAGAAAGAAGCTGGAGTAGCTCTCATGGCCGAACAGGACCAATGACTCGAGGACAGGTCGAGCTCCGAAGAAGAGAACTTAGCCCTCATGGCCCGTCTCGACAACGACTTGGACGCCGAAACATCCACTCGTACGGACGACGTCAACGCATCCACGTCTTCAAATGAGGTAGTCACTGCTTCCACATTATTGACCATGTTAGAATCATATCAAAAGCAATATGCTAACATGAAACGTGAGCAGAAAAGTATAAAGGAAGTAGAATGAACTTGAGAGAGCTCAGGAGAAGATAGATAGTCTCGAACAAGAACTTAGGAGCTCTAGTGCAAAAATAGATGAACTTACTAAGAGCCTACAGTCTAGAGAGACTAGTCAACCTCAACTAGGACAACAGAGCGATGACACGGTTGCCTTAGTCTCGGAGAAGAGGAGCACAAGATCAAGAAAGGAGAAGATCGTTAGACCACCTTCATCATCAGAGTCGGAAGATGAATCGGACTCCGACATCGAGCCGAACATGAAAGCCCTTGGAAAACAGTTAGCTCTCATTGGACAAATGATGAGCAAGAAGTACTTCAAGAAGAAGTCTTCAACCTCAGCCAATACAACAAGCTCCAAGAACAAAGAACGTGCTCCGGAGAGTTCCGAGGTCAAGAATCCCAAAGAGACTAACAAATGCTTTAACTGTGGCAAAGCAGGTCACTTCGCCAGAGAGTGCACTCTCCCGAATAAAAGAGATGCAACCTACTACTCCAGAAAGCTTTAATTGACAAAACAGAAAGAAGCTGGAGTAGCTCTCATGGCCGAACAGGACCAATGGCTCGAGGACACGTCAAGCTCCGAAGAAGAGAACATAGCCCTCATGTCCCGTCTCGACAATGAATTGGACGCCGAAACATCCGCTCGTACGGACGACGACAACGCATCCTCGTCTTCAAATGAGGTAGTCACTCCTTCCACATTATTGACCATTTTAGATTCATATCAAAAGCAACATGCTAACATGAAACGTGAGCAGAAAAGTATTAAGGAAGTAGAGGATAAACTTGAGAGAGCTCAGGAGAAGATAGATAGTCTCGAACAAGAACTTAGGGGCTCTAGTGCAAAAATAGATGAATTTACTAAGAGCCTCCATTCTAGAGAGACTAGTCAACCTCAACTAGGACAACAGAGCGAAAAGACTAAGGAATTAGAAGATAGGATAGCAAATAACTACAATTGCTTGGTTAGAAATCTCAACGAGAAGCCATTTTAAATTGTAGGATAACCGAAGCTACCTCTAAGATCACTAACTTAGAAGCTCCATTAGAAACATCAAATGCTAAGATTAGTGAGCTTAGTAAGGAGTTCGATGTCTGTCAAGCCGCCAAACTAACCGTGGAAAATAATTATGCTCTCCTAGGTGAGGAACGCAAGAAACTATATGCCAAAATAAAGAAATTAGACGATATAGTTACGCGTAGGGGACAATCCGAACATACGATATTTTTGAACAAGCCCAAGGATATAGAGTTCTATAATCCTATAGAAGGCATAGGTTTCCCTAACCCGTGTGTTTTACAAAAGAAAGAAATATACGATGTTAAACATATGGGCTTAGGAATAACCTCTCTTAGAAATTTTACTGAATCGTCTTATGAAAATACTTTCGATTCATCCATTAGACAAGGCCCACATGGTCCAGAAATTCCCTTTGACTACAAAGAACTAAATGAAAGGGACAAAAATAGGAAAGAAACTCTAACACCTGTCTGCAATTTACTTCATATTCTACCTCCTGACTCTCGAACACACCACGAGGAAGTTAAAAACATTAACTATAAAAATTCTCTCTACAAACCCCCTATCATAAAACAGATAGAGGAGTCACAGGCCAAGTTAGAAAAAGAACGAGAGAATTTCGAAGCTGAAAGAAAAAATTCTTTAAGGAGATGGAAAATCTCAAGGCTTTCTCGTCCTCCCAAACTACCTTTCACGTTATTACAAAAAGCGTGAAAAATGAAAAATCGCCTTTGAAAGATAAATATTGTAAAAATAATTCTGTTAAAAGTGTTATGACTAATTTCACTTTACCTACGTCTACAGGGAGCGTAGCGTCAGCACTAAAAACAAAGGCGAGAGTGTCTCGCACTAAGATAAAGAATGAGCCATTACATTTAAATGTTTCTGAGCATGCTATTCCTTCTGTTACAATAAAAGACACTCGTAGAAATAAAAGAGCTATTTCCACTTTTAAGATAGTTGCTTCTACTTATTCACTTCAGCCGATCACCTTTAGAAGCACCAACTTCGAAATAAGCTCTACGTAAAAAATTAATCATTCTGAAACAAATGCCACTAGGAAGACACGTAGGAAACAAGATCCAGCCATAAAGAAAGCTTATGGCGCCGTACATGAATGTGCTCACCTAAGGTATCCCGTAGAAATTAAATCCCCCAAGCACCTTAGGAGACTATCACAAGAAAAGATCTTTTCCTCAGTCAAACCCTCCAAAGCATTTGTACGTGCTGAAATTAACCTTCCCTGTAAGGTTCAACCCAAATGGGTTCCTAAATCTCCGCCTAGGACGACAAAAGCCAAAAGGGCCAAGTCTCCTATAGAGGCAAAACCCAAACCCACTTTTTCAAAAGTGCAATGGGTTATTAAGACTCTTCCAAAAACAGATTTAGGAATCATATCTGAACCCAAAACTAAATCTGCTAATCCGAGAGGACCCATGTTTAAGTGGGTACCTAAAGCTCTCTAAATTGTTTTTGCAGATCCATCATGTGTGGTATCTCGACTCTGGTTGCTCCACACACATGATTGGTAATCAAGAGCTGCTGAGCAACTACAAAGACCGACCTAACGGCAAAGTCAGATTTGGGAACAACGATTCAGCCCCGATTTTAGGACTTGGGGATATCATTCTGAAGAATTTGACCATCAAAGATGTCTCATACGTCGAAGGCCTCCGCCATAACTTGTTCAGCATAGGCCAATTCTGTGACAAAGGCTTCCAGGTGGTCTTCCATGCTGACCGGTGCAGAATTTTGGATAGTCAGGACACAGAACTCCTTCAAGGACTTCGGAGATCCAATCTTTACACGATCAACCTGACGTCTGTGCGGCCCGCGACAGCTGTATGCCTCATTTCTCAGACTGATTTACAGAGGAACATCTTATGGCATCAACGAATGTCTCATCTGAATATGAAAGCTCTCCAACGCCTTTCTACGAAAAAGTTGGTTCACGGTCTTCCAACTATACTACTACAAAAGGAGCATTTCATCACGTCAAGCAAATTGCGTCTACTTCTCGACCATTGGAACTAATTCACATGGATCTTTGTGGTCCGATGCAGACTCAGAGTATCAATGGAAGAAAGTATGTCCTAGTGATTGTGGATGACTATTCTCGCTACACGTGGACTTAGTTCCTCCGAACGAAAGATGAGACTGGTGACTTGATTATCAATTTTGTGAACACAACTCAAAATCTGCTGCAACAGACTATTCAAGTTGTTCGAACAGACAACGGCACTGAGTTCAAGAACAATTACCTCAGTGAGTTTTATCAGAAACTTGGAATAAGTCAACAATTTTCAGCCGCCAAAACACCTAAACAAAATGGGGTCGTTGAAAGGAAAAATCGAACACTAGTGGAAGCCGCTCGTACAATGCTGATCCAATCGGGACTTCCACACTTTCTATGGGCTGAAGCAGTCAATACCGCTTGTTTTACCCAAAACAGGACGGTGGTTCACAAACGGTTCAACAAGACTCCGTACGAGATTGTGAATAATAGAGTGCCCAACATCTCTTTCCTTAAAGTCTTCGGGTGCAAGTGCTTTGTGGCGAACGACCGAGAGCAACGTGCAAAGTTCGACCCTAAAGCATTCGAAGCTACATTTGTCGGGTATTCTTCAACATCAAAAGCGTACCGAGTATACAACAAGTCCAACCGAACTATTAAGGAAAGCTATAATGTCACTTTCCACGAAGTGGCAGAATGGCTTATGGTCAATTCAGTCCAGGACCCGTGCCTAACCCGTTGGTTCCTGCTCAACTCCGTTCAGGACCCGTTCTCAACCCGTTGGCTTCTGAAGACAACAATTCAGAACCCGTACTCACTGGTGTGTTGGCACAAAACCAACAGAAGATGGCAACAACTTCAGGATCAGTGTCAGATGAAGCAACGAAACTTGCAATAGACGACTTGGATTCTCTCTTCGAACCGGTATATCGGTCATACACGACTACACAAACAATGGATTCTCTATCAAACGAGACCGACGTACCAAGTTCATCTTACACCTCTACCCCACCCGATTCAGAATTGCCACAGAACACCGAAGAACCTACAGTGGTCATCGAGGAAGTATCATCAGAGACGATCAATCCAAGTGCAATATTGGAACTTCCTCAGACAAATGATCAATCGGGGACTATAGGCAATCTAGATCCACAGATGGCTGACGCATCGACTTCAGCCTTGCCTCATGAGCGCAAGTGGATGAGAGGCCACTCGGTTGATAAGATAATTGGCGATCCTGCGGTTGGTGTGAGGACACGTCGTCAACACAGTCTTTTCGGTTGCTTCCTGAGCCAAAACGAGCCTACCAAAGTAGCAGACGCACTTCAAGACCCGGTTTGGACAATTGCAATGCAAGAAGTAATCAATCAATTCGAACGTCTTCAAGTGTGGACCTTGGTACCCCATCCACATGGGAAAACAGTGGGCGGAACTAAATGGGTTTTCAAGAATAAGAAGAATGAAGATGGTGAAGTGATCCGGAACAAAGCAAGGCTAGTTGCTAAGGGATACAATCAACAGGAAGGCATCGACTACGACGAGACGTATGCTCCTGTTGCTCGTATCGAAGCTATCCGCCTCCTGCTGACTTATGCGGCTCACAAAGACTTCAAAGTCTATCAGATGGATGTTAAAACCGCCTTTCTCAACGGCGTGTTAAAAGAAGAAGTCTACGTCGCTCAGCCGGAAGGTTTCGTTGATCAAGAACATCCCGATCATGTCTATCGCTTGGACAAAGCTCTCTATGGACTAAAACAAGCCCCACGTGCTTGGTACGATCTCCTGAGTGATTTCCTCGTGAAGTCTGGATTCATACGAGGAACGATAGACACAACCCTCTTCATTAAATGGCATGACAAAGATCTGATGGTCGTCCAAGTATACGTCGACGACATCATCTTTGGATCAACAAATCCTCGGCTCTGCAAGAAGTTTGGAGATCTCATGAAGAGCAAATTCGAGATGAGTCACATGGGAGAGATGCAATTTTTCTTAGGCCTTCAAGTCAGGCAGCTCAATGATGGAATTTTCATCAGTCAGACAAAATACATCAAAGATATTCTGAAGAAGTTTCATCAAGACCAGAGCAAGCCTCTCGGCACTCCTATGTCACCAAGCTGCAAGTTGGATGCCGATCCCTCTGGAAAATCGGTCGACATCACACTGTATCGCAGTATAATTGGATCTCTTCTCTACCTCACTTCGAGCCGGCCGGATATCATGTTTGCCACCTGCTTGTGTGCCTGTTTTCAAGCCGATCCCAAAGAATCCCATATGCTTGCGGTCAAAAGAATTTTACGCTACCTTAAGGGCACCTCTACCCTTGGCCTATGGTATCCAAAGGGTACGAATTTTAAACTTATCGGCTACACTGACGCTGACTATGCAGGTTGCCTAATGGACAGGAAAAGCACGTCCGGTGGCGCTCAATTTTTAGGCGAAAAGCTGGTTTGCTGATCATCCAAAAAGCAGAACTGTGTGTCAACTTCGACGGCCGAAGCAGAATACGTAGCTGCCGCCAGCTGTTGCTCACAGATGCTGTGGATGCGGACACAGCTTCGCGACTATGGGTACAATCTAAAAAATATACCCATATATAGTGATAGTCAGAGTGCAATCGCCATTACTTGCAATCCTGTTCATCATTCACCCACAAAACACATAGACATTAGATATCATTTTATCAAAGATCACGTAGAAAAAGGCACGATAGAGATGTACTTTGTAAACACGGAGTTTCAACTAGCCGACATTTTCACCAAGGCCTTGGATGAGAAACGATTTCAATTCCTTGTCGGAAAATTAGGCAGGTTGAATCTTTCGTAATAGGTGCATTACCTGATCTTCTGTGCTATCACATGCTCTATTCTATGTGTTTTCTATGCTTATATGCTTTATCTTGCGTGAATTTAATAAAATAAATATATAAGAATAATAATATACTATACATATACATATAACATAGGGGTATGACGAAATCCATGCTTTGATCTAAAGTCACTTAGAATTTTACCCCGACATGCGATCGATTTAATTGCTTAAAATTTGTCAGTCTAAGTCGCATTCTTGTGCCTAAAAGGTCATTTGATTGTTCCACTAGACACAAAGTCACTCTACATGCGTGAGGATTCAAGCCTTGCTCCTTTTTCCTTTCTTTGGATCTACTTCTCGAGTGAGTCACACATCAATTGCTTGTCTTAACTAGTGATACTTGGCTCCATACTCATCTTGCGTTAGATCTTCAGGAAAATGATAAGGGAGTTTAGGATATTCCTCATACGGCCTTATATAAATTCTCCCACGTTAGCCCTTAGTCATCCACTTTGAGCCTTCTCCGATATCCTTTTCTTCATTTGAAACCCATTCCCAACCTTCAACCGATCTCTATACTCTTCGAATGGTTGATCAAACGAGAAAAGGCGGGGGAGATAACGAAAGAAAAAGTAAGATGATGACAAAAGAAGGCATTGCTCAACGCGCAACAAACAGACCAAAGGAACCGGCCTTCCGACTACCTTGTTGAAAGTGGCATGGTTCCTGCTGTGAACTTCTACAACGATAATCTCGTACGCTCGTCAGAACGGCTGGAAGAGGAGCACCACGAAGTGAACTTCTCCAACGATAATCCGGTCTAATATCGGGAAACGAGAAGAGGAGTGCAGCCTCGGGTACGAATTCCATAACCGAGAACTTCTCCAATTTGATAATCTCTGAAACCCCTATAGGGATTAAGAGAAGAGGAGCTCGGTATCGGCCCGAGAACCAACAGAAAGAACTTCGCCTACGATAATATCCTAGAGCCTCATGGAGAAGCGGAGCTTCAGCTTGAGCATAATATAAAAAGGGATAGTTCTTAAAAGAAAAGGAGGGAGAAATGATTGAAAAGGAGACGGACGTAGAATTGGAAGACGATGAAGAGATAAGCTCACTTTCCTTTAAATTCCTTCCGTTCTAAGTCCTAGCCAAATTATAACCCTTACAACCCTTTGATTCCACATAGACGGTCTCTCGCTTAGGTGAAATGATTAAAAATGCCTCGATCACGGGTAAATTGACTAAAAAATTGCTTGTGTTGACTTGAGTGATAAAAATATAAAAATCCCAAGATAGCTAATTGAGAGCAAGAGCGAACCTAGTGAGAGTTGTCAAATGGACCAGTCTATGGACTTAGGACTTTAGTTTGACGACATGACTTGACGGCATTTTCTTCATTCAAATGTCTCGTAAAATTTTAGGCGTGACGATTGATCGAAGCAAAATAATCTGACCCCATAACAAAAAAAAAATATATATATATATTCATACATATATATAATAATAAATAAATAATAAATAATAAAATTCGCACATTTTGACATGAACTGTTATGTTTCATATGCATTGAATTGAATAAATGCGAATTTCTTTAGTGTATCGCACATTCTAAATGCAATGTTAGATTGCATTGGTACTGAATTGTTTAAATGCGATAAAGTTTTCATTGACTCTACCCTCACACAATATTTTAAAGTACATGTTTTCGGGGACCATGTATACATGCTTACTTGGTAAATTTGAGTGCTCGTGACTTGAATTGATTTCATATGCTTGCATAATTAGTCAATTCTTGTGCATCATTTGAGGGGGAGCAAGTATAAGACTTGTAGATTAGCTCCAAAATATTTTTGACGTTTTTTCTCTGAGTATTTCAGATCTTTCAAAATTAAGGAGCGAGACGTCGACACTACATAGAGAGGAGCTAGACACAAGACCAAAACTTTCAATGATAAAATTGCCAAAAATAAGTGTTGATTAACTCCATTATTACTAACGCTTATCTCTAAGTGATACAGATTTTTAAGTTTCTGCCAGGGGAGCTAGACGTTACTACACAGAAAATACAGGGAGTTAATTGCATTTATTTTAATTACTAAGGGGGAGCCTTGCAAAAGATTTTATTTTGAATAGGGGTCAATATGAAAATTTTAGAAGTACTTACTATCGAGAAACTAGATAGAAGACTTAATTCACGATCATAAGTTTCTCGATCGTAAACAGTGTTGGGAACGATTTTGATTAGCCGCGATAATTTGCGATCGAGAAAATTGAATTGAAGAGCAATTTTCGAATCGAAAATTTCTCGAGCGCAAATAGTAATGGGCCTGTTCCATTGAATCGCAAAATGTCAAATCGTAAACCCATCATCGACTTACAGCGAGTAAATAAAAGTTCACTTTTATGTCAGTCGAAAAACTTTTTCTCACGCAACCCTAAATCGCAAAAATTTCTCTCGCGAAAAACTTTCACAGACAGTTCAAATTTCTCAAAAATCTTTCGATTTTCAACACGAAATTGTCTGTTTAAGGTAGAATGAGAATCTGTTGCCATTTGCGTGTGATTTAACTTCGTTAGCATCTGCATTTTGTAGTTTTTCGCATGATTTATATTAGTTTCTCGACTGTTCTTCAAAACTGAGAAAATCGTATACTATTTCATAGTGTTTTAGGCTTGATTTTGAACTTTATCTGAGTTTAATGCCTGCACTTAAGATAGTTGCGATATTCTCTATGAATCTGGTAGAATGAAACATCGGAAAATCTGCATCTTCGACTGTAATTTGAGTTTTGATGAAACTGGGTATTTGAATGTTTAAAGCCATCGAAGAACTTTGTCGATCGCAAACAGTTTTAATTGAATTCTGATTTAATTGAGATACTGTTTGTGTCGAATTAGTTTTTCGATAGGTAAAATTCTGATTTAGTCGCTAAGATAGAAGATTTTGACCGAAAAATTTACTTACCATCGAGAAATTTAATTAGGATTTTTGTGAGCGAAAAACTTACGCACTGATTAGACAATTAGATGCAAATTTTATCGAGCGTAAAACTTTGTCACGACCCGACTTCCCTAACTGCCTATTCTAGCGCATTCCTATGTGCCTAGCGAGTTATGAGTAGTAAGGTACACAGAAAATGCGTATAATATTTTTCTTTTGCCATTTACATAATGGAATGATGTTCTGTACAAGTCAAAAGAATACATGTCGAACACTAAGTTCCAGACATGATCTAACTACGAGGACGAAGGTGTGTCGGCACAGCAAAAGGCTCCTATGCGCCCGGCCTCACAGGTCGTCATCCATACACACACGTCCACCCCAAAAGCAGTGCGAAGCTTCAAAAGATTGGCCTTGTCATCTAACGCGATCACGTACCGTGCTCGCTGGCGCCTACAACACATAACATAAAAGAATGAGCCACCGAGGCTTAGTAAGCAGAAATCATGCATGTATGCACGTGTCCATTTCCCCGCAAAGGCAAACCCTGCCGATGCATAAATTTCTATGCAAGGGCAATCCGCGCCCTAATACTCGTACTAGTAAAACTCAGGGCCCTCGCTAATCTTACTATGCACCACAAGAGCTCACGTCCCTCAGGACAATACGACAGCGGTCCACGCCGGATGGCCGAACCCTAGGATGCACATCGTTCCCCTAGGTCGCCATATAAACCCGGTCGTCCCCGACTATCCGGCGGTCGCTCACGCTGGTAGCCTACGCTGAGGTTGCCTACACCAGGGTTCCACCCGGTGCTGCTTATACCCTCAGGTCGCACCCTCCAGGTCGCACCTTACCGCCACGGGCCATGCCCGAATCCTATCCATAGGATACCAATATATATATTTACAATAATAGTACGACGACGCTAAACGCCGCCCTGGTAGCATAGTAGACAGCCCCTGACTCAACTATGAGTCGACACACTTGCCCACATCGGCAAGTCCTCGCGCATACAAGCGACATATCACCATCCACACTCTATCCCATGACCCTTCCCCATGAGTTCGTGCGTGCACATGAGCATGCATATGCAAACAAATGCAACTTATGCTTACCACATGAAAGCGTAACGATAAATTTACGTAATCACGAAACCACGTAGGCATATAGTCACATATACATATAGCACACAAGTTATGTGTTGTAGTTGGATTTCTACTTACCTGGCGTCCGTGGATTAGTCGCTACCTGACCCGGGTATTCCCCTAAGTCCAAACCTTAGACATAGAATAGTATCGTTAGGACACTATTTTAATTAATTAATTACGTACAGACTTAGGTATTTTCCTTGGTTATAATACTTTTAGGAGTCCTAGTTAACTTGGTACATCCCACTTGACTTAGGGATTTTTATGAAGTTCATAAAGTTCATAAAATTCGTCCATAAGCTATTTGCTAGCCGGTCTGGTGAATTTCCTAATATTTCATCCTTTAAACTCGAACAGGCTATAAAGTCAGTCTATAAATTATATCAGTTGGCTACGTAAATTTTCGTACCAAAATTCTATCGAATGCAACGTCTACCTATACCGAAAATTTGCCCTGAGGACACCGATAGGCAGATTATGAACGGGCGTTGAAAGAGCCTATGCTCATTGGAATCGGAATATTTTTCTGATTAAAGGGTGCGGAAATATTTTTCCTCAAAAGGCGATAGTTTTTTTTTATCTTATAGTTTCGCAAAGTCATCAGAATCTTATATATGTTTTGCGAACTCTATTATTCGAAACTTCTTAAGTTCGGGAAATGCACCATGCTCCCAATTCGTAAACCAGTACATTCGCGAATTGTCTACCCCGTGAGATCCCTAGTTCGCGAAACATCACTTCGCAAAATTGATCTCTCATCGTGAACTACTTCTAATTCGCGAACTAATGCTCTTCGCACTCAATTCGCGAAACGTCCCAATTCGCGAAATTTTCTCTCCCTCTTACTAGGTTCGCGAAATATTACTCAGCTCTAATTTGTAGGACCCCGGTCCCTAAAAAATTAGGTCGGCCAATAAATTACGTCTATGACTTATGTGCTGTTGTGTTAATTACGTATGGGCTATATGCTTTTGTGATGTTATGATTTTATGCACGCGAAATGTTACGAGAATTATGTGCAATTACGTGTCGATGAATACGTACTATGACGATCCCTAAATTAGGTGAGTGATTTTCGAAGATAATGGCTAATGATAGTCAAATGAGAGTTGGGCTAGGAATTTAATTATTATTGGGCTATAATTTAATAATAGGCCCAAATTTACAAGAAATCAAATTGGGAGACAACTCCCCTAAAACAAGTAAGAACCCACGCCACTTTGTGCCTTATCTACCAAAAGCTATAGAAAATATCTAACTAAAAACAACTCAATACACTTTAACCCCAAAAGAAAACCCACGAAAGAAGAAACCAAGAAGAAGTCGAAGCAAGAAAAAGGAAAGGAGAAGAAGCCGAGCCAAATTCGAACCAAGAAGCTTGAGAATTCGAAGTTGGTAAGTAAAACCCCCTCCTTAAGCTCTTAATTCTTTACTTTAGAGGTAGTTGAGAGCATTAATCGGCATTAAATGCAAAGTGGTTGGAGAGAAAAGCCACGAGAAACCCTAAATACCGATTCTAGACTCGAACTAAGGTTTAGGTAGGTGCAAATGTGAAGTTAAGTAGCTTAGTATGTGATTTAGAGCTCATAATTCTTGGAAGAACAAGTTATGAAGCGAATTCGAGGGAGAAGAACGACGGAAAATCGAAGAAGATGATGAAAATGTCGAGTCATGCTATTAGGATAAATGTCGCATGAAATGTCGACATAACTTATATATCGACATTTTAATAAATTTCGAGATCCCTACAAGCCTCATGACGACATTTTTAATGAAAAATATCGAAACCCTACTAAAGGAAAATGTCGAGGCACATGTGAGATTCATGTCGACATCTCCAACGATAAATGTCGAACGATAAATATAAATGTTGAGTAAAAAGTCGAGATCTTAAATCATGTAAGATGTCGAGGCCAATGTCTTGCAAAATGTCGAGATGCAACGTCTAGATAAAATAGCTAAAAATGTCGAGCTTCATAAAAATGTCGAGACCCTAATTGAGTTAAATGTCGAACCATTCTATTTGGAAAGAAATGTCGAACTAGAGGGAAATGTCGAGAACCAAAGAAGAATGTCGAGACTTAGGTAAATTCTATGTCGACATTTCCAGCTACAAATGTCGAATTATAATGTCGGGATATACAAATAAATGTCGAATGAAATTAAATACACAAAGATGTCGAGACCCTATAATTGGACAAAAATGTCGAATGATAAGTACAAATGTCGAAATGTTTGGAAAAATGTCGAGAGTCATGTGGTGTTATGTCGACATTTTCTTCAAAAGTCGAAATGCAACGTCGAGGTAGGATAGTTAAAAATGTCGAGCCCATGTCGACTTCGCCCGTTACAAATGTCGGGTAAATGTCGAGTTCCTCTCTTATGATGTCGAGATCCTTCAATACATCAATGTCAAATTTATGTCGACATTTCTGTAAATGTCGAAGTACATGGCATCAATGTATGTTTGTTTAAACACGAGATCTAACCTAACTTACAACTCGAGACCTTATAAGAAATGACTTATACTTCACGAAAAACACTTCGCAATAGTGGAACTTCACGGGGCATGTGAGAGCGTGCGAATCCGACTAGAATTACTGAAAATATATTCCTAACTTAGAAATTTAGCATACTCAAGCCATTAAATAAAATAGTACACTGACACCAATATTTCATGCCTAAGGTCGGGACTTAGGAACATTTACGGGTCCGGTGACTGCTAATCTACGGACTCCAGGTAAGTAGGAATTTCAACTACGATACGTAACTTACCTGCGTCCGATAATGTGAATTTACGTGCTCGTGTGTATTACGTGGGATATGCATGTTACGATAAGATTACTTTATAAGTATGATAAGCATGATCTGCATATTCACATGAGCATGACATGAGCACTTGCACGCATAAGTAGTAAGTATGACGCGAGGTAAGAGCGTGCATAAGATCGCCTGTGTGCGATGTATACTCGCCGATATTGGCGTTTGTGTCGACTCAATGAAGAGTCACGGCTACCCCTATGCAGCCATGGCAAAAGAAGCCATAAGAGCCTGTATAAGAGGCTGGGGAAATGCCCCGTATGCGGGAGATGCAACCTGGAGGATGCGGCCCGGGGCACGCACTGAGTAAGGGAAGATTCCTTCGGGTGACCTTCTAGTGCGTAAAGCACTAACCGGGAGGGAAGATTCCTTCGGGTGACCTCCGCGGTTAGTGGCCTCGGTGTTGGCTACCAGTGAGAAGCGTCCGCGTGGAGGCCAAACTGAGTAAGGGAAGATTCCATCGGGTGACCTTCTAGTGTGAGAACCTCCACACATGAGATCTCTAGGATATGGCGCATAGTGGGAAAGAAAGCCGAGGGCCCATACGAAGTGAGAGTATGAGAAAAATGAGTACGAGTCAGAAAAAGAACGAGAAAATGAGAAAGAGAGTATGAGCATTAGAAAACGACGACGTGGATTGTCGATCGTTAGGACACGTGCATTCATGCATAATTTCTGCTTACTGAGCCTCGGTGGCTCATTTTTATGTTACGTATTGTAGGTACCGACGATCACGGTACGTGATCCGTCTTTTATGCGAGGCCGATCTTTTGAAGCTATCCGGCTGCTTTTGAGGTGGGAGTGTGTGTATGGATGACGACCTGTGAAGGCCGGGCGCACAGGAAGCTTTTGGCTGCACACGTACACACACGCACTCGTACATCATGTGTATAGGAAGAAAATGAAGTGTAGACGAATTATGAAACATTCTTTTGACATGTGTATAAAATTTCCGCACGTATATTTTAAAATGAAAAAAAAATTTATTCGCATTTTTACGTAGTTGCGCGATAGCAAAGCACTAGATAATTAATATTAGAACGAAATACGAGGGCCCGAAGGTGGGTCGTGACAGGAGTGGTATCAGAGCTTCGGTCACAGGTCCTGCAGACTGTCCATACACACACACTCAAAAGCGCGGAAGCGGCCTTGCTTGTAAGTACGATGTTATGTGAATTGCTTGTGTGGTTTAATTTATTGGCCTTAGGAATTATCAAGGTAGGTTGAAAAATGGTAAGACTTAGAGGCGAAGGAAGTAGAGAATCTGACCAAGGTAGGGATGCCAACAACCCTCCTGATAGCCGGGATGCTACCATCCTGCAATTAACGGAGTTGGTCCGACAGCAGTCGGCCCAAATCCAACAGCTGATCCAACAGCAAAATGCTGGTGGGCAATCAGCCAACCTACCTCCCCCACCCGAACGAATTGAGATGATCGGGGAGAGGTTCAGGAAGCTAAATCCTCCACAGTTTGAGGATGCTGAAGACCCCACATCCGCCGAGGATTGGCTAAGGACGTTGGAGAACATGTTCCAGCATAGCCGCACACCCGAGGCGGAGAAGGTCATGTGCGCTGCCTACCTACTGAGGGGGAGCGCTGGGCACTGGTGGGACACCGTCTCAGCCATCGAAAACCCTCTGACGATGAGCTGGGATCGGTTCAAGGAAATCTTCCGAGGAAAGTATTACACCGCCCCAGTCAGAGCCCAAAGGATGAACGAGTTCATCAACCTCCGCCAAGGAGCAATGACAGTGGCGGAGTACATCAGGAAGTTCGAGCAGCTCTCAAGGTTCGCTGCTCATATGGTCAGTACGGACACGCTCAAGATTGAGCGGTTCATGGAAGGGCTGAAACCCGAGCTGTACAGAGACGTGAGTATGGCCGGAATACAAGGAGCCACGTACGCCCAAGTGGCTGAGAGAGCGCTGGTGGCGGAGCAAGCCGAGGCAAGGATTGCTCGCGCTCAAGAAGCAAAGCGCAAGTTCGTGCAAGGGCCGCAAGGGAGCGGAAGCAACCCAAAGCGGCAATTCGTAGCCAAGGGTGGAAAACCGAATTTTCCGAATCTACCGAGACCACCCCCACAGTTCAACCCAAACCTGGGTAGACCCCAGTTGGACCTACCCGTATGCCCAAAGTGTGCACGGAGGCACACGGGAGCCTGCCACTCCCAAAATGCTGTCTGCTTCAAATGTGGCAAGACAGGCCATTACCTGAGGGCATGTCCGGAAGGTGGATCCGGGAGCCAAGCGGGAAACCAAGCAGCACCACCAAGGGTACCGGCCCGGGTCTACACTATAACCTCCGAAGAAGCGGAAAATAACCCGGCCGTGGTGACAGGTACCCTCCTCGTTCATCAAACCCCCACATGCATCTTAGTCGACTCGGGGGCGACACACTCATTCGCATCCACTAAGTATGTCACGAGGATAGGAGTCACGCCTCATAGAGCTGAGTGTGAGTATAGCGTAACAGTTCCGAACGGGAATCCCACCCAAACTAATCACGTTTTACGGGATTGCCCAATAGTAGTCGGAGATAAGGAACTGCCCATAGACCTCATAATAATTCCTATGAATGATTATGAGGTAATTCTTGGGATGGATTGGCTATCGAAGTACGGAGCTGTCATAGACTGCCACCGTAAGATAGTCACGCTCAATGTGGACAGGGATGACCCCCTTAAGTTCGTAGGAACCAGCAAGGGGACCATTATCTCAAAGATATCAGCGTTAAAAGCCCAACGACTGATCAGATCAGGGTGCGAAGCCTACCTGGTATTCGCCATCAAGTCAGAAGGGAATATCTCCCCAAAATTCGAGGAAGTGCCGATAGTGAAGGACTTCCCTGATGTATTTCCCGAGGAGTTACCGGGACTACCACCCGATCGGGAAGTAGAGTTCGCTATAGATCTGGTACCTGGAGCGGCACCAGTATCTAAGGCACCATATCGGCTAGCACCGACGGAAATGAAGGAGTTAAAGGACCAACTCGACGAACTCATGCAGAAGGAGTTCATACAGCCGAGTTTCTCTCCCTGGGGAGCGCCGGTGCTATTCGTGAAGAAGAAAGACGGGTCCATGCGATTATGCATAGACTACAGGGAGTTGAACAAGTTGACGATTAAAAACAAGTACCCACTCCCTAGGATAGACGATCTATTCGATCAACTGCAAGGTGCAACGGTTTTCTCTAAGATCGACTTAAGATCGGGCTATCATCAATTAAGGATCCGGAAGGAAGACATCACGAAGACGGCCTTTAGTACCCGTTATGGCCACTTTGAGTTCCTGGTGATGCCATTCGGGTTGACTAATGCGCCCGCAGCTTTTATGGACTTAATGAACCGGGTGTTCAAACCCTATCTAGATAGGTTTGTCATCGTCTTCATAGACGACATCCTAATCTACTCAAGGACGAAGGAGGAGCACGAAGAACACCTGAGAATAGTTCTGAATATATTACGAGACAAGCAACTATATGCCAAGTTCAAGAAGTGCGAATTTTGGCTCGACCAAGTCGCATTCTTGGGGCATATAGTATCAGGAGAAGGGATTTCTGTAGACCCGAACAAGATAGAAGCCATTAGCAACTGGCCCAGACCGACCAATGTAACGGAAATACGGAGTTTCCTCGGTCTGGCGGGTTATTACAGGAAATTCATCAAGGATTTCTCAAAGATAGCGTCTACACTGACGAAGCTGACCAGGAAGAATACGCCATTTCAGTGGACCGCAGAATGCGAACGAAGCTTCCAAGAGCTGAAGGGACGGCTGACGACGGCCCCAGTTCTCACGATACCTTCAGGAACTGGAGGGTTCACCGTGTATAGTGATGCGTCGAAGAACGGGTTAGGATGCGTGCTAATGCAGAACGGGAATGTAGTAGCATACGCCTCTCGTCAACTAAAAGAGTACGAGAAAAACTACCCGACGCACGACTTGGAACTGGCAGCAGTGGTCTTTGCTCTCAAGATCTGGAGGCATTACCTCTATGGAGAGCGGTGTGAGATATACACGGACCACAAAAGCCTCAAGTACTTCTTTACCCAAAAGGAGCTGAACATGAGGCAGAGGAGGTGGTTAGAGTTAGTTAAGGATTACGACTGCGTAATCAACTACCACCCAGGCAAGGCGAACGTAGTAGCCGATGCCGTAAGCCGAAAAGCAGTCAGTGCAGAACTGCAACTGCTGGAAGTAGAAGTCGTAAGGTTAGGCGAAGTTGAGGCGCAGCTAGCGGCCTTAACTTTGCAACCAACACTACTGGAGCAAATTAAGACAGCATTAGGAGCAGACGAGTTGTATGCAAAAATTAAAGAGGCACAGCCGGAACAAACGACTGGAGACCTCATGGTACGGGAAGATGGACGACTGTATTTCAAGGATCGGTTGTACGTACCAGACAACGCCGAGCTAAGGAAGACGATAATGACGGAAGCCCATGCCACTGCATACTCGGTACATCCAGGGGCAACGAAGATGTACAGAGGTTTAAAGGAGAACTACTGGTGGCCAGGCATGAAGAAGGACATCGCGACTTTCGTGAGTCAGTGCCTGACGTGCCAGCAAATAAAAGCCGAGCATCAAAGGCCGGCGGGAACCCTACAACCGTTACCCATTCCGGAATGGAAATGGGATAACATTACCATGGATTTCGTAGTAGGACTTCCGAGGAACACGAAGGGGCACGACGCGATTTGGGTGATTGTCGACAGACTCACCAAGTCCGCCCACTTCTTACCCATTAGCACGACGTTTTCCATGGAACGGTACGCTGAGCTCTATATCCAAGAAATAGTGCGACTGCACGGCGTTCCATCATCGATAGTCTCGGATCGCGACTCCAGATTTCTATCGAAATTCTGGACGAGCTTGCAAAAGGCGATGGGAACGAAACTATCTTTTAGTACCGCCTATCATCCGCAGACGGACGGTCAATCCGAGCGAACCATCCAGACCCTGGAGGACATGCTCCGAGCTTGTGTACTCGATTTCAAAGGAAATTGGAGTAAGTACCTCCCACTGATCGAGTTCTCCTACAATAATAGCTACCACGTCACCATTGGGATGGCACCGTACGAAGCGCTATACGGGCGTAGGTGCAGATCCCCAGTACATTGGGACGAGGTTGGCGAACGGGCAGTGTTAGGCCCTGACATAGTACGGGAAATGACGGAAGCTATCACAACCATACGAGAAAGAATGCGAACGGCACAGAGTCGACAGAAAAGCTACGCAGACCGAAGACGTCGACCACTGGAATTTGAAGAATGCGATATGGTGTTTGTTAAAGTATCGCCGATGAAAGGCGTGAAAAGATTTGGGAAGAAAGGGAAGCTAAGTCCTAGGTATATAGGACCCTTTAGGATACTGAAGAGGGTAGGCGAGGTAGCATACCAGCTGGAGCTACCTGCGTCATTATCGCAAGTGCATGACGTGTTTCACGTCTCGACACTGCGGAAATACATAGCTGACCCGGACCACGTTCTAGGAAATGAACCTCTGCATCAACAATTGAAACCGGATCTAAGCTACGAAGAGACTCCGGTGGAGATATTGATGTACGAGACCAAAAGACTTAGGAATAAAGACATTCCTTTAGTGAAAGTGTTGTGGCGGAACCAGTCCACGGAAGAAGCCACATGGGAACGGGAGGACGAAATGCGAATTCGTTATCCCGAATTGTTCCACAAGGGCTGATTTCGGGGGCGAAATCCTCCCTAAGGGGGGGAGGATGTAGGACCCCGGTCCCTAAAAAATTAGGTCGGCCAATAAATTACGTCTATGACTTATGTGCTGTTGTGTTAATTACGTATGGGCTATATGCTTTTGTGATGTTATGATTTTATGCACGCGAAATGTTACGAGAAATATGTGCAATTACGTGTCGATGAATACGTACTATGACGATCCCTAAATTAGGTGAGTGATTTTCGAAGATAATGGCTAATGATAGTCAAATGAGAGTTGGGCTAGGAATTTAATTATTGTTGGGCTATAATTTAATAATAGGCCCAAATTTACAAGAAATCAAATTGGGAGACAACTCCCCTAAAACAAGTAAGAACCCACGCCACTTTGTGCCTTATCTACCAAAAGCTATAGAAAATATCTAACTAAAAACAACTCAATACACTTTAACCCCAAAAGAAAACCCACGAAAGAAGAAACCAAGAAGAAGTCGAAGCAAGAAAAAGGAAAGGAGAAGAAGCCGAGCCAAATTCGAACCAAGAAGCTTGAGAATTCGAAGTTGGTAAGTAAAACCCCCTCCTTAAGCTCTTAATTCTTTACTTTAGAGGTAGTTGAGAGCATTAATCGGCATTAAATGCAAAGTGGTTGGAGAGAAAAGCCACGAGAAACCCTAAATACCGATTCTAGACTCGAACTAAGGTTTAGGTAGGTGCAAATGTGAAGTTAAGTAGCTTAGTATGTGATTTAGAGCTCATAATTCTTGGAAGAACAAGTTATGAAGCGAATTCGAGGGAGAAGAACGACGGAAAATCGAAGAAGATGATGAAAATGTCGAGTCATGCTATTAGGATAAATGTCGCATGAAATGTCGACATAACTTATATATCGACATTTTAATAAATTTCGAGATCCCTACAAGCCTCATGACGACATTTTTAATGAAAAATATCGAAACCCTACTAAAGGAAAATGTCGAGGCACATGTGAGATTCATGTCGACATCTCCAACGATAAATGTCGAACGATAAATATAAATGTTGAGTAAAAAGTCGAGATCTTAAATCATGTAAGATGTCGAGGCCAATGTCTTGCAAAATGTCGAGATGCAACGTCTAGATAAAATAGCTAAAAATGTCGAGCTTCATAAAAATGTCGAGACCCTAATTGAGTTAAATGTCGAACCATTCTATTTGGAAAGAAATGTCGAACTAGAGGGAAATGTCGAGAACCAAAGAAGAATGTCGAGACTTAGGTAAATTCTATGTCGACATTTCCAGCTACAAATGTCGAATTATAATGTCGGGATATACAAATAAATGTCGAATGAAATTAAATACACAAAGATGTCGAGACCCTATAACTGGAAAAAAATATCGAATGATAAGTACAAATGTCGAAATGTTTGGAAAAATGTCGAGAGTCATGTGGTGTTATGTCGACATTTTCTTCAAAAGTCGAAATGCAACGTCGAGGTAGGATAGTTAAAAATGTCGAGCCCATGTCGACTTCGCCCGTTACAAATGTCGGGTAAATGTCGAGTTCCTCTCTTATGATGTCGAGATCCTTCAATACATCAATGTCAAATTTATGTCGACATTTCTGTAAATGTCGAAGTACATGGCATCAATGTATGTTTGTTTAAACACGAGATCTAACCTAACTTACAACTCGAGACCTTATAAGCAATGACTTATACTTCACGAAAAACACTTCGCAATAGTGGAACTTCACGGGGCATGTGAGAGCGTGCGAATCCGACTAGAATTACTGAAAATATATTCCTAACTTAGAAATTTAGCATACTCAAGCCATTAAAATAAAATAGTACACTGACACCAATATTTCATGCCTAAGGTCGGGACTTAGGAACATTTACGGGTCCGGTGACTGCTAATCTACGGACTCCAGGTAAGTAGGAATTTCAACTACGATACGTAACTTACCTGCGTCCGATAATGTGAATTTACGTGCTCGTGTGTATTACGTGGGATATGCATGTTACGATAAGATTACTTTATAAGTATGATAAGCATGATCTGCATATTCACATGAGCATGACATGAGCACTTGCACGCATAAGTAGTAAGTATGACGCGAGGTAAGAGCGTGCATAAGATCGCCTGTGTGCGATGTATACTCGCCGATATTGGCGTTTGTGTCGACTCAATGAAGAGTCACGGCTACCCCTATGCAGCCATGGCAAAAGAAGCCATAAGAGCCTGTATAAGAGGCTGGGGAAATGCCCCGTATGCGGGAGATGCAACCTGGAGGATGCGGCCCGGGGCACGCACTGAATAAGGGAAGATTCCTTCGGGTGACCTTCTAGTGCGTAAAGCACTAACCGAGAGGGAAGATTCCTTCGGGTGACCTCCGCGGTTAGTGGCCTCGGTGTTGGCTACCAGTGAGAAGCGTCCGCGTGGAGGCCACACTGAGTAAGGGAAGATTCCATCGGGTGACCTTCTAGTGTGAGAACCTCCACACATGAGATCTCTAGGATATGGCGCATAGTGGGAAAGAAAGCCGAGGGCCCATACGAAGTGAGAGTATGAGAAAAATGAGTACGAGTCAGAAAAAGAACGAGAAAATGAGAAAGAGAGTATGAGCATTAGAAAACGACGACGTGGATTGTCGATCGTTAGGACACGTGCATTCATGCATAATTTCTGCTTACTGAGCCTCGGTGGCTCATTTTTATGTTACGTATTGTAGGTACCGACGATCACGGTACGTGATCCGTCTTTTATGCGAGGCCGATCTTTTGAAGCTATCCGGCTGCTTTTGAGGTGGGAGTGTGTGTATGGATGACGACCTGTGAAGGCCGGGCGCACAGGAAGCTTTTGGCTGCACACGTACACACACGCACTCGTACATCATGTGTATAGGAAGAAAATGAAGTGTAGACGAATTATGAAACATTCTTTTGACATGTGTATAAAACTTCCGCACGTATATTTTAAAATGAAAAAAAATTTTATTCGCATTTTTACGTAGTTGCGCGATAGCAAAGCACTAGATAATTAATATTAGAACGAAATACGAGGGCCCGAAGGCGGGTCGTGACATAATTCGTGAAACGCCATGCATGGTTCGCAAAACGTTCCTCCATCGATTCGCCAAGTGGATCGCATGAATTCCCCAACTCCTTGCAGTTCGCAGAATGTCCCGACCCTGAGTTCGCAAACCTGGTTCAATTCGTGGAATGGTGATCCGCGAAATGGATTCGCAAAGTGCATGAGGATTCGCAAAAACGACGAGCTCGCGGATTAGGGTTCGCAAACTGCCCAGTTCGCCAAATGAATTTACGGAACTGATACGGGTTCGCCAAATGGGGCTCGTGATTCTGCATTGGACTCGCAAAACCCCTAAGCTAGTCAACCATAATTCGCCAATTAGGTCGAGTTCGCCAAATTTGTTGGGGCCCGCAAATCAATATCGCGAACTCTCCCCTTGTTAATTTGCGAATTAAAGACCCGCCAATTTAACCTAGTTCGCGGAACGAGTTCGCGAATCTTCCGTGTCTAATACCTAAACAAGTTTAACACTTGAAATCCTAGGGGCTTCGATCAAAAGCTACCTTTTCAAGATCATGCTCATGGCCGATAGAACTTGCTAAATCCCTAAAACTTCGAGCTAAATAAGGAAGTCAATCCCAAAGTCATTCTTCGTGTCTAATACTCCCTAAGAAGTGTTAATAAAATCGTTAAAACCTCTGAGCTAAGGTTCGACATACCTCCAAGCCCTAAAATCGCATAACCAAGTGTGTAATACTTATTTTCGTGTTTAAACCCCTAACGTACCGAAATACTTAAACTAGGATACGAAAATTAGAGTAAAGGCTTGTACCTAGTTGAATGCTTGGGTGATTTTCTATTCGGCTTCTTCTCCCTCGTTGCTTAGGCTTTCGTGAGTTCCTTGCTAATGGAGTTCGTGGACTTCAAATGGGTTTTTAGGTGATGGTTTATTTATTTTATTTTTTTTATATGGTGGTGATGGAACTCAAGGGACGAAATATCCCTTAATTTAAGGAAGGTTTGTCTCAATTTTGCTTCTAATGATTTGGGCCTTCTATTTCCATAGCTAGCCCAATTAATCCCTTTTAATTACTTTTGAGATTCAACCTCTAAGCTTAGTCCATTAAGATTTATGCCTATGACTCACGCCTTAGCTTTGGCCTAATATTAGACTTTCGGCCCATTAGTGTTCCTAGCCCACTTCCAGACTTAATTCTAGCTTTAGTTTATGGCCCGTATTTTCCTTTGTCTAGTTTTCGAAAATCCCTAATTAAATGGAAAGTCTAACAGTACCAATTAAATGCACCGAATTTACCAAATAATCAAGCGCACATTTTAACATGCAGGTTTCACATAATTCACAATCATCATTTACGCAAATTTATTGGCCTTACTATTCACGAGGCCCCGGGTGCTACATCCTCCTCCCCTTAAAGAGGATTTCGCCCCCGAAATCAGCCCGTTCGGAACAATTCAGGATAGCGGACCCTCATCTCATCCTCGCGTTCCAAAGTCGCTTCTTCTATCGACTGGTTTCGCCACAGAACTTTCACGAGAGGAATTTCTTTATTCCTAAGCCTTTTCGTTTCATTCATCAATATTTCCACAGGTACTTCCTCGTAACTCAAATCCGGCTTCAACTGTTGATGCAGAGTTTCGTTCACCAGCACGTGGCTTGGGTCAGCGATATACTTTCGCAAGGTTGAAACGTGGAATACATCATGTACTTGCGACAACGATGTTGGTAGTTCCAATTGGTATGCTACTTCGCCCACTCTTTTCACTATCTTGAACGGACCAATGTACCTTGGGCTTAGTTTTCCCTTCTTGCCGAATCTCTTAACGCCATTCATTGGCGATACTTTCACGAAAACCCAATCATCAATCTCGAATTCTAGCGGTCTGCGTCTTTGATCTGCATAACTCTTTTGTCTGCTTTGCGCCGTGCGCATTCTCTCTCGAATCGTCGCGATAATTTCCGTCATTTCTCGGATCATATCTGGGCCTAACATCGCCCGTTCACCGACTTCATCCCAATGTACTGGGAATATGCACTTTCGTCCGTATAAGGCTTCATAAGGAGCCATTCCAATTGTGGCTTGATAACTATTATTGTACGAGAATTCCACCAGTGGAAGGTACTTGCTCCAGTTGCCTTTGAAGTCGAGCACACAGGCTCGTAGCATATCTTCAAGTGTCTGGATCGTCCGCTCGGATTGGCCGTCCGTTTGCGGATGATAAGCTGTGCTGAATGACAATTTTGTCCCCATCGCCTTTTGCAAACTCGTCCAGAACTTAGATAAAAATCTGGAATCACGATCTGATACTATCGACAGTGGTACTCCATGGAGTCGTACTATCTCCTGGATATACAGTTCCGCGTATCGCTCCATGGTGAATGTCGTACTTATTGGCAGAAAATGAGCAGATTTCGTAAGTCGATCTACAATCACCCATATCGCATCATGCCCTTTCACATTTTTCGGCAATCCGCTCACGAAATCCATCGTTATATTGTCCCATTTCCACTCCGGAATCGGTAAGGGCTGCAGCGTTCCTGCTGGCCGTTGGTGTTCTGCCTTAATTTGTTGACAAGTGAGGCATTGACTGACGAATTCTGCTACGTCTTTCTTCATTCCTGGCCACCAGTAGTGCGCCCGTAAGTCTCTATATAGCTTCGCGGCTCCAGGATGTACTGAGTACGGTGTAGTATGTGCTTCCGCCATTATAGTTCTTCGAAGTTCTGCATCGTCCGGTATATATAATCTGCTCTTGTAGTACAAGCTCGCGTCGTCTCGGAATACATAGTCTACTGCCAGCTGCTCTGTCTGGGTTTCCTTGATCTTGACATAGAACTCGTCATTTTCCTGAGCCTTCTTGATTTGTTCTAACAATGTCGGTTGAAGGGTCAAAGCTGCTAACTTCACCTCGACCTCGCCTAATGGTACGATCTCCACTTCGAGTCGTTGGAGTTCCGTGCTTACTGTCTTTCGACTTAAGGCCTGCTACCACATTTGCCTTCCCTGGGTGGTAGTTGATTGCACAATCGTAGTCCTTCACTAATTCCAGCCACCTTCTCTGTCTCATGTTTAGCTCCTTTTGGGTGAAGAAGTACTTTCACTTTTGTGGTCGGTGTAGATCTCGCATCTTTCACCATATAGATAATGCCTCCATATCTTGAGGGCAAAGACCACAGCAGCTAGTTCCAAGTCGTGTGTAGGATAGTTCCTTTTGTACTCCTTCAACTGCCGTGAGGCATAGGCCACCACATTTCCATTTTGCATCAGTACGCATCCGAGCCCATTTTTCGAGGCATCGCTATAGACGGAGAATCCTCCTGTTCCTGTGGGTATCGTCAACACTGGGGCGGTAGTAAGCCGCTTCTTCAGTTCTTGGAAGCTCCGTTCACATTCTTCGCTCCATTGAAAAGGAGTATTCTTCCGGGTCAACTTTGTCAATGTTGAGGCAATTTTCAAAAAATCCTTTATGAATTTCCTATAGTAGCCCGCTAAGCCTCGAAAGCTCCGTACTTCTGTTACATTGGTCGGTTGTGGCCAGTTATTGATTGCCTCAATTTTGCTTGGGTCCACTGAGATTCCCGCTCCGGAGACAATGTGTCCCAAGAATGCTACCTGATCCAGCCAAAACTCACACTTTTTGAATTTGGCGTACAACTGCTTCTCCCGCAGTGTCTCAAGCACTATCTTCAGGTGCCCCTCATGTTCATCCTTCGTCCTTGAATAGATAAGAATATCGTCTATGAACACGATTACGAACTTGTCCAGATAGGACTGGAACACCCTGTTCATCAAGTCCATGAAGGCCGCCGGCGCGTTAGT
This sequence comes from Craterostigma plantagineum, assembly GCA_027422505.1. Classification (NCBI taxonomy): domain Eukaryota; kingdom Viridiplantae; phylum Streptophyta; class Magnoliopsida; order Lamiales; family Linderniaceae; genus Craterostigma; species Craterostigma plantagineum. The sequence continues at coordinate 12,052,796 of JAPQWV010000001.1, forward strand.
CAGTCCGAAGGGCATGACTAGAAATTCAAAGTGCCCGTATCTGGTACTGAATGCCGTTTTCGGAATATCGTCCTTGCGGATTTTCAGTTGATGGTATCCCGACCTCAAATCTACCTTAGAAAACACTGTGGCGCCTTGTAGTTGGTCAAAGAGATCGTCGATCCTGGGCAATGGATACTTATTCTTGACCGTTAACTTGTTCAGCTCCCTGTAATCTATGCACAGCCTCATTGAGCCGTCCTTCTTTCGCACGAATAGAACTGGCGCACCCCAGGGAGATAAACTGGTCTGGATGAAACCTTTCTGTAGTAGCTCATCTATTTGTTCCCTCAGCTCCTTCAGTTCGGTCGGTGCTAACCGGTACGGGGTCTTGGACACTGGTGCAGCTCCCGGCACCAGGTCGATTGTAAACTCGATTTCTCTGTCTGGGGGTAGTCCCGGCAAGTCTTCCGGAAATACGTCTGGGAACTCCTTAATTACAGGTACGTCTTCGATTTCCGTGGGAATGTTTTCCTCTGTCTTCAGGGCAAACACCAGGTATGCCTCGCATCCGGCTTTGATTAGCCGTTGGGCCTTCAACGCCGAAATCTTAGGAACAATTCCTCTTTCGCCCGTCCCCTTGAAGGTGAGAGGTTCTCCCCCTTCCGTATTGAACGTCACCACCTTATGATTACAATCTATTACCGCTCCATATTTTGAGAGCCAGTCCATCCCGAGGATCACCTCGTAATCGTTCATCGGGATGACTATTAAATCTACAAGCAACTCCTTGTCGCTGACTAAGACCGGGCAATTCCTTAATATTTGGCTAGTCCTAGTTGGTGCCCCGTTTGGGATTGCTACACTATATTCAACCTCGGCCCGCTCAGGTATTATATTAAGTCTCGTCACGTATGGGATGGATGCAAATGAGTGGGTTGCCCCGGAATCTACTAGGATGCATGTGGGTGTTTGGTGGATTAGGAGGGTACCTGTCACCACCGCTGGGTTGTTCTCCGCTTCCTCTGAAGTGATGGTGTATACTCGAGCTGGCACCATCTGAGGTCCTGCTTGGCTCCAGGCCTGACTTCCCGAAGCACCTTCCGGGCACTGTCTCACGAAGTGTCCCGGCTTCCCGCATCTGAAACACGCGTTGGCCGGTGTGTTGCAATTCCCGAAGTGCCTCTTTCCGCACCTCTGACAGTTGGGAATCGACACTGCCCCTTGATTCTGATTCGGGTTTGGGGGTCTGTTCACTGTCCCCTGAAGTTGTTGAGGAGGCCTGTTCTGGAATTTATTTTTACCACCTTTAGGCACAAACTGCCGTTTCTGATTTCCTCCGCTCCATTGTGTTCCTTGCATTTGCGCAAATTTGCGCTTGGCCTCTTGTGCCCTCACGATCCGAGCTTCAGCTTGTTCTGTGCCCTCTCTGCTACCTGAGCATAAGTAGCTCCCTGGATTCCCGCCATGCTCACATCTCTATAGAGTTCCGGTTTCAATCCTTCTAGGAACCGTTCAATTTTCAGAGCATCCGTGCTGACCATGTGTGCTGCGAACCTGGACAGCTGCTCAAACTTTCGTATGTCCTCCGCAACGGTCATCGATCCCTGCCTGAGGTTTATAAATTCGTTGAGACGCTGGGCTCTCACCGGGGCCGTCAAGTACTTACCCCGGAACAGCTCCTTGAATCTGTCACAGCTCATCGTGGCAGGATTCTCGATCACCATAATGGTGTCCCACCAATGTCCGGCGCTTCCTCTTAGAAGGAACGCGGCGCACAGAGCCTTTTCTGCCTCTGGGACTCTGCTGTAGACGAACATGCTCTCTAGTGTCCTTATCCAATCTTCGGCTGCCGTCGGGTCAGCCGTATCCTCGAAGGTTGGTGGGTTCAACCTCCTGAACCTTTCTCCCACTATCTCTGCCCTATCGGCCTGAGTGTTTCCAGCATTCGTGGTGTTCTGTTGGATCAGCTGTTGTATCTGTGTTGACTGCTGGCGCACCAATTCCGTAAGTTGGAAAATGGTCGTGTCGCGGTTGTCAGTAGGGACCGTGTTTCCCCTATTCTGGTCATCGCCACCGCTCGACTCACCTCTTGTTCTTACCATCTTTATACCTATCATGATCGTCCTATGGCCAATAAATTATGCAACATAGAAATCCACATAGAATTAACACTTACTTGCAAGGCCGCTTCCGCTCTTTTGGGTGTGTGTGTGTATGGACAGTCTACAGAACCTGTGACCGAAGCTCTGATACCACCCTGTCACGACCCGACTTCCCTAACTGCCTATTCTAGCGCATTCCTATGTGCCTAGCGAGTTATGAGTAGTAAGGTACACTGAAAATGCGTATAAAATTTTTCTTTTTCCATTTACATAATGGAATGATGTTCTGTACAAGTCAAAAGAATACATGTCGAACACTAAGTTCCAGACATGATCTAACTACGAGGACGAAGGTGTGTCAGCACAGCAAAAGGCTCCTATGCGCCCGGCCTCACAGGTCGTCATCCATACACACACGTCCACCCCAAAAGCAGTGCGAAGCTTCAAAAGATTGGCCTTGTCATCTAACGCGATCACGTACCGTGCTCGCTGGCGCCTACAACACATAACATAAAGAATGAGCCACCGAGGCTCAGTAAGCAGAAATCATGCATGTATGCACGTGTCCATTTCCCCGCAAAGGCAAACCCTGCCGATGCATAAATTTCTATGCAAGGGCAATCCGCGCCCTAATACTCGTACTAGTAAAACTCAGGGCCCTCGCTAATCTTACTATGCACCACAAGAGCTCACGTCCCTCAGGACAATACGACAGCGGTCCACGCCGGATGGCCGAACCCTAGGATGCACATCGTTCCCCTAGGTCGCCATATAAACCCGGTCGTCCCCGACTGTCCGGCGGTCGCTCACGCTGGTAGCCTACGCTGAGGTTGCCTACACCAGGGTTCCACCCGGTGCTGCTTATACCCTCAGGTCGCACCCTCCAGGTCGCACCTTACCGCCACGGGCCATGCCCGAATCCTATCCATAGGATACCAATATATATATTTACAATAATAGTACGACGACGCTAAACGCCGCCCTGGTAGCATAGTAGACAGCCCCTGACTCAACTATGAGTCGACACACTTGCCCACATCGGCAAGTCCTCGTCGCATACAAGCGACATATCACCATGCACACTCTATCCCATGACCCTTCCCCATGAGTTCGTGCGTGCACATGAGCATGCATATGCAAACAAATGCAACTTATGCTTACCACATGAAAGCGTAACGATAAATTTACGTAATCACGAAACCACGTAGGCATATAGTCACATACACATATAGCACACAAGTTATGTGTTGTAGTTGGATTTCTACTTACCTGGCGTCCGTGGATTAGTCTCTACCTGACCCGGGTATTCCCCTAAGTCCAAACCTTAGACATAGAATAGTATCGTTAGGACACTATTTTAATTAATTAATTACGTACAGACTTAGGTATTTTCCTTGGTTATAATACTTTTAGGAGTCCTAGTTAACTTGGTACATCCCACTTGACTTAGGGATTTTTATGAAGTTCATAAAGTTCATAAAATTCGTCCATAAGCTATTTGCTAGCCGGTCTGGTGAATTTCCTAATATTTCATCCTTTAAACTCGAACAGGCTATAAAGTCAGTCTATAAATTATATCAGTTGGCTACGTAAATTTTCGTACCAAAATTCTATCGAATGCAACGTCTATCTATACCGAGAATTTGCCCTGAGGACACCGATAGGCAGATTATGATCGGGCGTTGAAAGAGCCTATGCTCATTGGAATCGGAATATTTTTCTGATTAAAGGGTGCGGAAATATTTTTCGCAAAGTCATCAGAATCTTATATATGTTTTGCGAACTCTATTATTCGAAACTTCTTAAGTTCGGGAAATGCACCATGCTCCCAATTCGTAAACCAGTACATTCGCGAATTGTCTACCCCGTGAGATCCCTAGTTCGCGAAACATCACTTCGCAAAAATGATCTCTCATCGTGAACTACTTCTAATTCGCGAACTAATGCTCTTCGCACTCAATTCGCGAAACGTCCCAATTCGCGAAATTTTCTCTCCCTCTTACTAGGTTCGCGAAATATTACTCAGCTCTAATTCGTGAAACGCCATGCATGGTTCGCAAAACGTTCCTCCATCGATTCGCCAAGTGGATCGCATGAATTCGCCAACTCCTTGCAGTTCGCAGAATGTCCCGACCCTGAGTTCGCAAACCTGGTTCAATTCGTGGAATGGTGATCCGCGAAATGGATTCGCAAAGTGCATGAGGATTCGCAAAAACGACGAGCTCGCGGATTAGGGTTCGCAAACTGCCCAGTTCGCCAAATGAATTTACGGAACTGATACGGGTTCGCCAAATGGGGCTCGTGATTCTGCATTGGACTCGCAAAACCCCTAAGCTAGTCAACCATAATTCGCCAATTAGGTCGAGTTCGCCAAATTTGTTGGGGCCCGCAAATCAATATCGCGAACTCTCCCCTTGTTAATTTGCTAATTAAAGACCCGCCAATTTAACCTAGTTCGCGGAACGAGTTCGCGAATCTTCCGTGTCTAATACCTAAACAAGTTTAACACTTGAAATCCTAGGGGCTTCGATCAAAAGCTACCTTTTCAAGATCATGCTCATGGCCGATAGAACTTGCTAAATCCCTAAAACTTCGAGCTAAATAAGGAAGTCAATCCCAAAGTCATTCTTCGTGTCTAATACTCCCTAAGAAGTGTTAATAAAATCGTTAAAACCTCTGAGCTAAGGTTCGACATACCTCCAAGCCCTAAAATCGCATAACCAAGTGTGTAATACTTATTTTCGTGTTTAAACCCCTAACGTACCGAAATACTTAAACTAGGATACGAAAATTAGAGTAAAGGCTTGTACCTAGTTGAATGCTTGGGTGATTTTCTATTCGGCTTCTTCTCCCTCGTTGCTTAGGCTTTCGTGAGTTCCTTGCTAATGGAGTTCGTGGACTTCAAATGGGTTTTTAGGTGATGGTTTATTTATTTTATTTTTTTTATATGGTGGTGATGGAACTCAAGGGACGAAATATCCATTAATTTAAGGAAGGTTTGTCTCAATTTTGCTTCTAATGATTTGGGCCTTCTATTTCCATAGCTAGCCCAATTAATCCCTTTTAATTACTTTTGAGATTCAACCTCTAAGCTTAGTCCATTAAGATTTATGCCTATGACTCACGCCTTAGCTTTGGCCTAATATTAGACTTTCGGGCCATTAGTGTTCCTAGCCCACTTCCAGACTTAATTCTAGCTTTAGTTTATGGCCCGTATTTTCCTTTGTCTAGTTTTCGAAAATCCCTAATTAAATGGAAAGTCTAACAGTACCAATTAAATGCACCGAATTTACCAAATAATCAAGCGCACATTTTAACATGCAGGTTTCACATAATTCACAATCATCATTTACGCAAATTTATTGGCCTTACTATTCACGAGGCCCCGGGTGCTACATCCTCCTCCCCTTAAAGAGGATTTCGCCCCCGAAATCAGCCCGTTCGGAACAATTCAGGATAGCGGACCCTCATCTCATCCTCGCGTTCCAAAGTCGCTTCTTCTATCGACTGGTTTCGCCACAGAACTTTCACGAGAGGAATTTCTTTATTCCTAAGCCTTTTCGTTTCATTCATCAATATTTCCACAGGTACTTCCTCGTTACTCAAATCCGGCTTCAACTGTTGATGTAGAGTTTCGTTCACCAGCACGTGGCTTGGGTCAGCGATATACTTTCGCAAGGTTGAAACGTGGAATACATCATGTACTTGCGACAACGATGTTGGTAGTTCCAATTGGTATGCTACTTCGCCCACTCTTTTCACTATCTTGAACGGACCAATGTACCTTGGGCTTAGTTTTCCCTTCTTGCCGAATCTCTTAACGCCATTCATTGGCGATACTTTCACGAAAACCCAATCATCAATCTCGAATTCTAGCGGTCTGCGTCTTTGATCTGCATAACTCTTTTGTCTGCTTTGCGCCGTGCGCATTCTCTCTCGAATCGTCGCGATAATTTCCGTCATTTCTCGGATCATATCTGGGCCTAACATCGCCCGTTCACCGACTTCATCCCAATGTACTGGGGATATGCACTTTCGTCCGTATAAGGCTTCATAAGGAGCCATTCCAATTGTGGCTTGATAACTATTATTGTACGAGAATTCCACCAGTGGAAGGTACTTGCTCCAGTTGCCTTTGAAGTCGAGCACACAGGCTCGTAGCATATCTTCAAGTGTCTGGATCGTCCGCTCGGATTGGCCGTCCGTTTGCGGATGATAAGCTGTGCTGAATGACAATTTTGTCCCCATCGCCTTTTGCAAACTCGTCCAGAACTTAGATAAAAATCTGGAATCACGATCTGATACTATCGACAGTGGTACTCCATGGAGTCGTACTATCTCCTGGATATACAGTTCCGCGTATCGCTCCATGGTGAATGTCGTACTTATTGGCAGAAAATGAGCAGATTTCGTAAGTCGATCTACAATCACCCATATCGCATCATGCCCTTTCACATTTTTCGGCAATCCGCTCACGAAATCCATCGTTATATTGTCCCATTTCCACTCCGGAATCGGTAAGGGCTGCAGCGTTCCTGCTGGCCGTTGGTGTTCTGCCTTAATTTGTTGACAAGTGAGGCATTGACTGACGAATTCTGCTACGTCTTTCTTCATTCCTGGCCACCAGTAGTGCGCCCGTAAGTCTCTATATAGCTTCGCGGCTCCAGGATGTACTGAGTACGGTGTAGTATGTGCTTCCGCCATTATAGTTCTTCGAAGTTCTGCATCGTCCGGTATATATAATCTGCTCTTGTAGTACAAGCTCGCGTCGTCTCGGAATACATAGTCTACTGCCAGCTGCTCTGTCTGGGTTTCCTTGATCTTGACATAGAACTCGTCATTTTCCTGAGCCTTCTTGATTTGTTCTAACAATGTCGGTTGAAGGGTCAAAGCTGCTAACTTCACCTCGACCTCGCCTAATGGTACGATCTCCACTTCGAGTCGTTGGAGTTCCGTGCTTACTGTCTTTCGACTTAAGGCCTGCTACCACATTTGCCTTCCCTGGGTGGTAGTTGATTGCACAATCGTAGTCCTTCACTAATTCCAGCCACCTTCTCTGTCTCATGTTTAGCTCCTTTTGGGTGAAGAAGTACTTTCACTTTTGTGGTCGGTGTAGATCTCGCATCTTTCACCATATAGATAATGCCTCCATATCTTGAGGGCAAAGACCACAGCAGCTAGTTCCAAGTCGTGTGTAGGATAGTTCCTTTTGTACTCCTTCAACTGCCGTGAGGCATAGGCCACCACATTTCCATTTTGCATCAGTACGCATCCGAGCCCATTTTTCGAGGCATCGCTATAGACGGAGAATCCTCCTGTTCCTGTGGGTATCGTCAACACTGGGGCGGTAGTAAGCCGCTTCTTCAGTTCTTGGAAGCTCCCTTCACATTCTTCGCTCCATTGAAAAGGAGTATTCTTCCGGGTCAACTTTGTCAATGTTGAGGCAATTTTCAAAAAATCCTTTATGAATTTCCTATAGTAGCCCGCTAAGCCTAGAAAGCTCCGTACTTCTGTTACATTGGTCGGTTGTGGCCAGTTATTGATTGCCTCAATTTTGCTTGGGTCCACTGAGATTCCCGCTCCAGAGACAATGTGTCCCAAGAATGCTACCTGATCCAGCCAAAACTCACACTTTTTGAATTTGGCGTACAACTGCTTCTCCCGCAGTGTCTCAAGCACTATCTTCAGGTGCTCCTCATGTTCATCCTTCGTCCTTGAATAGATAAGAATATCGTCTATGAACACGATTACGAACTTGTCCAGATAGGACTGGAACACCCTGTTCATCAAGTCCATGAAGGCCGCCGGCGCGTTAGTCAGTCCGAAGGGCATGACTAGAAATTCAAAGTGCCCGTATCTGGTACTGAGTGCCGTTTTCGGAATATCGTCCTTGCGGATTTTCAGTTGATGGTATCCCGACCTCAAATCTACCTTAGAAAACACTGTGGCGCCTTGTAGTTGGTCAAAGAGATCGTCGATCCTGGGCAATGGATACTTATTCTTGACCGTTAACTTGTTCAGCTCCCTGTAATCTATGCACAGCCTCATTGAGCCGTCCTTCTTTCGCACGAATAGAACTGGCACACCCCAGGGAGATAAACTGGTCTGGATGAAACCTTTCTGTAGTAGCTCATCTATTTGTTCCCTCAGCTCCTTCAGTTCGGTCGGTGCTAACCGGTACGGGGTCTTGGACACTGGTGCAGCTCCCGGCACCAGGTCGATTGTAAACTCGATTTCTCTGTCTGGGGGTAGTCCCGGCAAGTCTTCCGAAAATACGTCTGGGAACTCCTTAATTACAGGTACGTCTTCGATTTCCGTGGGAATGTTTTCCTCTGTCTTCAGGGCAAACACCAGGTATGCCTCGCATCCGGCTTTGATTAGCCGTTGGGCCTTCAACGCCGAAATCTTAGGAACAATTCCTCTTTCGCCCGTCCCCTTGAAGGTGAGAGGTTCTCCCCCTTCCGTATTGAACGTCACCACCTTATGATTACAATCTATTACCGCTCCATATTTTGAGAGCCAGTCCATCCCGAGGATCACCTCGTAATCGTTCATCGGGATGACTATTAAATCTACAAGCAACTCCTTGTCGCTGACTAAGACCGGGCAATTCCTTAATATTTGGCTAGTCCTAGTTGGTGCCCCGTTTGGGATTGCTACACTATATTCAACCTCGGCCCGCTCAGGTATTATATTAAGTCTCGTCACGTATGGGATGGATGCAAATGAGTGGGTTGCCCCGGAATCTACTAGGATGCATGTGGGTGTTTGGTGGATTAGGAGGGTACCTGTCACCACCGCTGGGTTGTTCTCCGCTTCCTCTGAAGTGATGGTGTATACTCGAGCTGGCACCATCTGAGGTCCTGCTTGGCTCCAGGCCTGACTTCCCGAAGCACCTTCCGGGCACTGTCTCACGAAGTGTCCCGGCTTCCCGCATCTGAAACACGCGTTGGCCGGTGTGTTGCAATTCCCGAAGTGCCTCTTTCCGCACCTCTGACAGTTGGGAATCGGCACTGCCCCTTGATTCTGATTTGGGTTTGGGGGTCTGTTCACTGTCCCCTGAGGTTGTTGAGGAGGCCTGTTCTGGAATTTATTTTTACCACCTTTAGGCACAAACTGCCGTTTCTGATTTCCTCCGCTCCATTGTGTTCCTTGCATTTGCGCAAATTTGCGCTTGGCCTCTTGTGCCCTCACGATCCGAGCTTCAGCTTGTTCTGTGCCCTCTCTGCTACCTGAGCATAAGTAGCTCCCTGGATTCCCGCCATGCTCACATCTCTATAGAGTTCCGGTTTCAATCCTTCTAGGAACCGTTCAATTTTCAGAGCATCCGTGCTGACCATGTGTGCTGCGAACCTGGACAGCTGCTCAAACTTTCGTATGTACTCTGCAACGGTCATCGATCCCTGCCTGAGGTTTATAAATTCGTTGAGACGCTGGGCTCTCACCGGGGCCGTCAAGTACTTACCCCGGAACAGCTCCTTGAATCTGTCCCAGCTCATCGTGGCAGGATTCTCGATCACCATAATGGTGTCCCACCAATGTCCGGCGCTTCCTCTTAGAAGGAACGCGGCGCACAGAGCCTTTTCTGCCTCTGGGACTCTGCTGTAGACGAACATGCTCTCTAGTGTCCTTATCCAATCTTCGGCTGCCGTCGGGTCAGCCGTATCCTCGAAGGTTGGTGGGTTCAACCTCCTGAACCTTTCTCCCACTATCTCTGCCCTATCGGCCTGAGTGTTTCCAGCATTCGTGGTGTTCTGTTGGATCAGCTGTTGTATCTGTGTTGACTGCTGGCGCACCAATTTCGTAAGTTGGAAAATGGTCGTGTCGCGGTTGTCAGTAGGGACCGTGTTTCCCCTATTCTGGTCATCGCCACCGCTCGACTCACCTCTTGTTCTTACCATCTTTATACCTATCATGATCGTCCTATGGCCAATAAATTATGCAACATAGAAATCCACATAGAATTAACACTTACTTGCAAGGCCGCTTCCGCTCTTTTGGGTGTGTGTGTATGGACAGTCTACAGAACCTGTGACCGAAGCTCTGATACCACCCTGTCACGACCCGACTTCCCTAACTGCCTATTCTAGCGCATTCCTATGTGCCTAGCGAGTTATGAGTAGTAAGGTACACTGAAAATGCGTATAAAATTTTTCTTTTTCCATTTACATAATGGAATGATGTTCTGTACAAGTCAAAAGAATACATGTCGAACACTAAGTTCCAGACATGATCTAACTACGAGGACGAAGGTGTGTCAGCACAGCAAAAGGCTCCTATGTGCCCGGCCTCACAGGTCGTCATCCATACACACACGTCCACCCCAAAAGCAGTGCGAAGCTTCAAAAGATTGGCCTTGTCATCTAACGCGATCACGTACCGTGCTCGCTGGCGCCTACAACACATAACATAAAAGAATGAGCCACCGAGGCTCAGTAAGCAGAAATCATGCATGTATGCACGTGTCCATTTCCCCGCAAAGGCAAACCCTGCCGATGCATAAATTTCTATGCAAGGGCAATCCGCGCCCTAATACTCGTACTAGTAAAACTCAGGGCCCTCGCTAATCTTACTATGCACCACAAGAGCTCACGTCCCTCAGGACAATACGACAGCGGTCCACGCCGGATGGCCGAACCCTAGGATGCACATCGTTCCCCTAGGTCGCCATATAAACCCGGTCGTCCCCGACTGTCCGGCGGTCGCTCACGCTGGTAGCCTACGCTGAGGTTGCCTACACCAGGGTTCCACCCGGTGCTGCTTATACCCTCAGGTCGCACCCTCCAGGTCGCACCTTACCGCCACGGGCCATGCCCGAATCCTATCCATAGGATACCAATATATATATTTACAATAATAGTACGACGACGCTAAACGCCGCCCTGGTAGCATAGTAGACAGCCCCTGACTCAACTATGAGTCGACACACTTGCCCACATCGGCAAGTCCTCGTCGCATACAAGCGACATATCACCATGCACACTCTATCCCATGACCCTTCCCCATGAGTTCGTGCGTGCACATGAGCATGCATATGCAAACAAATGCAACTTATGCTTACCACATGAAAGCGTAACGATAAATTTACGTAATCACGAAACCACGTAGGCATATAGTCACATACACATATAGCACACAAGTTATGTGTTGTAGTTGGATTTCTACTTACCTGGCGTCCGTGGATTAGTCTCTACCTGACCCGGGTATTCCCCTAAGTCCAAACCTTAGACATAGAATAGTATCGTTAGGACACTATTTTAATTAATTAATTACGTACAGACTTAGGTATTTTCCTTGGTTATAATACTTTTAGGAGTCCTAGTTAACTTGGTACATCCCACTTGACTTAGGGATTTTTATGAAGTTCATAAAGTTCATAAAATTCGTCCATAAGCTATTTGCTAGCCGGTCTGGTGAATTTCCTAATATTTCATCCTTTAAACTCGAACAGGCTATAAAGTCAGTCTATAAATTATATCAGTTGGCTACGTAAATTTTCGTACCAAAATTCTATCGAATGCAACGTCTATCTATACCGAGAATTTGCCCTGAGGACACCGATAGGCAGATTATGATCGGGCGTTGAAAGAGCCTATGCTCATTGGAATCGGAATATTTTTCTGATTAAAGGGTGCGGAAATATTTTTCGCAAAGTCATCAGAATCTTATATATGTTTTGCGAACTCTATTATTCGAAACTTCTTAAGTTCGGGAAATGCACCATGCTCCCAATTCGTAAACCAGTACATTCGCGAATTGTCTACCCCGTGAGATCCCTAGTTCGCGAAACATCACTTCGCAAAAATGATCTCTCATCGTGAACTACTTCTAATTCGCGAACTAATGCTCTTCGCACTCAATTCGCGAAACGTCCCAATTCGCGAAATTTTCTCTCCCTCTTACTAGGTTCGCGAAATATTACTCAGCTCTAATTCGTGAAACGCCATGCATGGTTCGCAAAACGTTCCTCCATCGATTCGCCAAGTGGATCGCATGAATTCGCCAACTCCTTGCAGTTCGCAGAATGTCCCGACCCTGAGTTCGCAAACCTGGTTCAATTCGTGGAATGGTGATCCGCGAAATGGATTCGCAAAGTGCATGAGGATTCGCAAAAACGACGAGCTCGCGGATTAGGGTTCGCAAACTGCCCAGTTCGCCAAATGAATTTACGGAACTGATACGGGTTCGCCAAATGGGGCTCGTGATTCTGCATTGGACTCGCAAAACCCCTAAGCTAGTCAACCATAATTCGCCAATTAGGTCGAGTTCGCCAAATTTGTTGGGGCCCGCAAATCAATATCGCGAACTCTCCCCTTGTTAATTTGCGAATTAAAGACCCGCCAATTTAACCTAGTTCGCGGAACGAGTTCGCGAATCTTCCGTGTCTAATACCTAAACAAGTTTAACACTTGAAATCCTAGGGGCTTCGATCAAAAGCTACCTTTTCAAGATCATGCTCATGGCCGATAGAACTTGCTAAATCCCTAAAACTTCGAGCTAAATAAGGATGTCAATCCCAAAGTCATTCTTCGTGTCTAATACTCCCTAAGAAGTGTTAATAAAATCGTTACTCTGAGCTAAGGTTCGACATACCTCCAAGCCCTAAAATCGCATAACCAAGTGTGTAATACTTATTTTCGTGTTTAAACCCCTAACGTACCGAAATACTTAAACTAGGATACGAAAATTAGAGTAAAGGCTTGTACCTAGTTGAATGCTTGGGTAATTTTCTATTCGGCTTCTTCTCCCTCGTTGCTTAGGCTTTCGTGAGTTCCTTGCTAATGGAGTTCGTGGACTTCAAATGGGTTTTTAGGTGATGGTTTATTTATTTTATTTTTTTTATATGGTGGTGATGGAACTCAAGGGACGAAATATCCCTTAATTTAAGGAAGGTTTGTCTCAATTTTGTTTCTAATGATTTGGGCCTTCTATTTCCATAGCTAGCCCAATTAATCCCTTTTAATTATTTTTGAGATTCAACCTCTCTTAGTCCATTAAGATTTATGCCTATGACTCACGCCTTAGCTTTGGCCTAATATTAGACTTTCGGCCCATTAGTGTTCCTAGCCCACTTCCAGACTTAATTCTAGCTTTAGTTTATGGCCCGTATTTTCCTTTGTCTAGTTTTCGAAAATCCCTAATTAAATGGAAAGTCTAACAGTACCAATTAAATGCACCGAATTTACCAAATAATCAAGCGCACATTTTAACATGCAGGTTTCACATAATTCACAATCATCATTTACGCAAATTTATTGGCCTTACTATTCACGAGGACCCGGGTGCTACAAACTTACTATCGCAAAATAGAATTTTCGATTTAATTTCAATTTGTCGCGAAAATTTAGCAGCGGAAAATTAATTTTTCAACACTTAATTTTTCGATCGTCAATTTCTCGACGGTTGACTTAGTCTTTCGTTGACTAATTTCTCGATCGAAAAATATTGCAGCGAAAATTTTTTACTTAGGATCGAAAATCACATTTCGCTCGACAAATTTCAAATCGAAAAATTTTATTCAATTGAGGAAAACTTCTTGATAGTAAATTTACCTGAGATATATTCTCTCGATCGTAAATTTACGCGGAATTTTTCTCAATCGTAAAATTGATCGGCTACAGTCTCACGATTTCAATTTCAACACTTAGAAGTTTTTTACTAAGTCCTTTACACTGTAGCGAACATTAGCGAATAGAATTTTCTCGATCACAAAATTAAACGGAGTTATTGCAATTGAAATCAATGCATAAGGAAATCAATTTGACACCAAAATTTTCGAGCGAAAAATTTCTCAGCATGAACAGTGTCCTTTTTAATGATTCAACACTTAGAAAAATTTCGAACTCCTTTTTGACGAGTTATGCGAAGAAGAATGAGAAGAAGCGCCAATTTCAAATACACTGAAGTTGTTGACGGTCATTTTAGTAATTTAATTATTAGTTGTTCTTTGCTTTTAGTTGAAAGTAGCGTGTATATAAGTTTTGGCGCGTCATTTAGAAACAGGAACACAACAGAATTGCAGAACACAATTCTCAGTTCGATCAAATTTTCTCTCCAAGTTTGATTTCAATAAGCAATTCTTCATGGTATCAGAGCCATGGGCAATTGATTTTGACGGGATTGAACTTCGATAGTCAAGAATTCTAGCTCGAATTGCAATCAGAATTTGTTTACGATCATCAGCGATGAGTTCATCGGAGAACATAGCTGCTCAGACTGCGATTGAAATCGCTGAAATGGATGAAGATTATCAATTGCATGGATCAGACAATCCAGGCATGATGATTGTCTCCACGCCACTGACTTCGACAAATTACCTGATTTGGTGGAGTTCAATGATTGAGGCGCTGGAGGCGAAGATGAAATTTGGCTTTGTTAATGGCAAGTACAAGAAACCTGCCTCTGATTCTCCTGATTACAGGAAATGGAAAAAGGTGAATAGCATGATCACTGGATGGATTAAGAGCTCGATCTCGAAAGACATCGTTAGCAGTTTCATGTTCATTCATGAAGCCGAAGAACTTTGGAATGAAATCGCAGAAAGGTATGGTACTTCAAATACATCTGCAGTTTATGAGATAAAGAGAGAAATAACTCTGCTTAAGCAAGGGACTATGAGCGTTGTTAATTACTACAACAAGATTCACAACCCGTGGGATCAGATGGACCAGTTCAGACCTGCGATACAAGCAGCAGGTGAAGTCAAAATCAAGATTGAGGAAAGAGAACAGGAAGACAGATCAATGCAGTTCCTCATGGGTCTCAGCGAAGTATTTGATTTAGAAAGAAATCAGATTCTGTTTCTTGATAAATTTCCCCCAGTTAATCGTATATATGCCATGATTTCCAAGGCAGAAAAGCATAGAGAGGTGTCACTGAACCTCACAGCAACTGAAGAAAATGCTGCAATGATGGTCCGGAATTATAATCAGAAGAGAAATGTCAGTTTCAAACCTGTGATGAAGCAGGATAAATCACAGCTCCTCTGCAATTAATGCAAGAAAGCAGGTCATGTTAAGGAAGAATGCTTCAAGTTGGTTGGAATGCCAGAATGCAGTTTTTGCAAGAGATCAGGCCACAAGAAAGAGGAATGCTATAGGTTGAATGGTTTTCCAGAAGGTCCAGCTCAAAACAGAAAAGAACAAGGCATCAACTCACAGAAAAGGGTCCAGAATCATTTTAAAGCCAATTCTGTTGGAACAGAGGTAGATGATACCAACAGTGCTGATGATGCACAGATGGAATCTACGTGCAACCATGATGGAGATGATGAAGCAGGAACTTGCCAAAATGATGAAGGGAAAGCTGAGCACAGGGACAACTGGACAGACCTCAGTGAACTATGCTCATCTTGAGGACTTCGCAGGTAGTTCAACTCTTCCCAAACTAAGCTTAAACATGTCTGATTTTGCAGGGGATGGGAATTGGCTAGTAGATACAGGTGCTAGTGGTCACATGTGCAATGACCTGAGCTTAATAATCAACCCCAAACCAGTAACCTGTTTTACACCAGTTTGCTTGTCAGATGGGAGCATAAAGTCAGTATCCCATACTGGAAATATCCCTCTCTCACCTGATATCACACTCCATAACTGCCTTTACTTACCCAGTTTTAAGTATAACCTACTCTCAGTGAGAAAGCTGTCAAAGGATTCTCAAGCTTACTTTGAATTTTTTCCTGACCATTGCTTGTTGCTTGAGTTGCAGAGTAACAAGATTCTTGCAGTAGGTAGAGTCCACAGAGGCCTTTACATCCTAGACAAATTATCCTTCTCAACACAGACAGTCCTGAGAGCTCATCAATTGTATGCTACGAAGCCTTTATCTGTTAGGAGTAAACTTTTTTTTCAAGACTCTGATGTTGCTTCAGCTGTTATCTCTATAAATAAATGGCATGCTAGACTTGGCCATCCCTCTTCTCTTGTAATGAAGCATTTACCTGATTCTATAATCAATGAACAAAATACCTTGAATCCCACTGACTGCAATATATGTCCACTGTCAAAAAAACAAAGATTACCCTTTCCTGTAAGTGACACACATTCTCTGGACTGCTTTGAAATTCTCCATTCGGACATTTGGGGTCTATTCAAGCAGCCTTCTCTATCGGGGTGCTATTTCTTTCTCACCATTGTTGATGATCATAGCAGGTTCACTTGGATCTTCCTCATGAAATACAAGTCCCAAACCTCAGAAGTTTTCAGAAAATTTCTTCTATATGCTGAGAAACAATATGATGCTAGAGTCAAGTCCCTTCGTTCAGACAATGGCTCAGAGTTTCTCAGCTCCTCTTTCCAGGAAATACTGTCAAGTAGGGGGATTATTCACCAAAAAAGTTGCCCCTACACTCCACAACAGAACGGAGTAGTCGAAAGAAAACACAAACACATCCTTCAAGTGGCCCGTTCCCTTTTATTTCAGTCCAAACTTACTAAGCCTTTTTGGGGTGAATCTGTCTTAACCTCAGTTCATATAGTGAATAGATTACCTTCTAGAGCCTTGAAATGGAAGAGTCCTTTTGAGCTACTATATAAAAAAGCTCCAGATTTTTCCTATTTCAGAACCTTTGGGTGTTTGACATATTCTGTCAATCTAGATCCTACCAAAGACAAGTTTGATCCTAGATCATTAAGTGGGGTGTTTGTGGGATATCCAGCTGGGACAAAGGGATATAAGATCTTCTGTCATTCTTTAAACAAAGTCATTGTCTCTCGAGATGTTGAGTTCCATGAAGAAAAATTTCCCTCTGTTGATGATGAAAATTCAGATATAGTTCTTCCTAATGTCTATCTTGGTGACCCTTTTGAAACCACTTCTCCTCATGATATAGCCACTGACCAGATGTCTCCAAGTGATAACCTGCTTGATCATCACAATATGACACCCTCAGTCCCTACAGTCTCACCACTCACAACAGAGCTTACCACATCTTCCATCCCAGAAAATCAAGCCACCATTTCTCATACACAGCCAGCCTTTCGCCACAGTTCCAGACCAAAACATCCTCCAAGATGGATGAAGGATTTTGTTAGCACCAATGCATGTTCTCAGGACTGTTATACATCAGTTTCTACCTCATATGACCACCTACCCCTACCTGCACATGAGACTTTTCTAGCAAATTTATCTACTTTCCATGAACCAGCAACCTACAATCAGGCTAGGACTGACATAAGGTGGGTAGAAGCAATGGAACAGGAGCTGAGGGCCCTCGAGGCAAATGAAACCTGGGAAATGGTTGATATGCCTGAAGGTAAGAAGTTGATTGGATGTAAATGGGTGTATAGAGTGAAATGTAATGGAGATGGGACTGTAAACAAGTACAAGGCACGTCTTGTAGCGAAGGGATTCACCCAAACCGAAGGAGAGGACTATAGTGAAGTTTTTTCTCCCGTGGCCAAAGTAGTCACAGTCCGAGTTATTTTTGCCCTCGCAGCTGCAAAAGGTTGGGTTCTACACCAACTTGATGTCAATAATGCATTCCTACATGGACACCTTGATGAGGAGGTTTATATGCGACCTCCACCTGGCTACATGAACGACTGCTCCAAGGTATGTAAGCTGAAAAAAATCACTGTATGGATTGAAGCAGGCCTCAAGGCAATGGAACGTTGAGTTTACCACCAAGCTGCTGGAGTATGGATTCTCTCAATCAGCCCATGATCATTGTCTATTCACTCTCATTCATGATCAGTACCAGTTGTTTTTACTGGTATATGTAGATGATGTGTTGTTAACAGGAACAGATACTGATAAACTGCAAGATGTCAAGAACTACCTGGATCAGATTTTCACAATCAAAGATCTGGGGGCTGCTTCATTCTTCCTTGGCATGGAGATAACTCGATCAAAGGAAGGGCTATACATGTGTCAAAGGAAGTATACTGTGGACATACTTCGAGACACACATATGATGGACAGCACACCAGCTTCAACTCCTCTGCCTGGAGGCCACAGTTTTATGTCATCAGATAAGGATAATACTGCCTTGCTCGATGACCCCTTACAATTCAGACGCCTCGTGGGACGTTTGCTTTACTTGAACTTCACGAGACCAGATATTACTCATGCTGTCCAACAACTGAGCCAGTTCGTTCATGCCCCTCGTATGTCTCACTGGCAAGCAGCTCAACACCTACTTCGCTATTTGCTGAACACCAGTTCAAATGGGCTGTTCTACTCAAGCTCCACAGATCTGCAACTCTATGCTTATAGTGATGCCGACTGGGGTGCTTGCAAGACATCTCGCCATTCATTGACAGGGTATTGTATTTTCCTTGGGAGTAGCTTGATTTCCTGGAAGACTAAGAAGCAATCGACAATTTCCTGCTCAACTGCTGAATCATAATATCGCTCCATGGCTTCAACTGTCCGAGAACTGCAGTGGTTGTCATATATTCTGTCTGGACTCAAGATTCCTCTATCTCTTCCCATACCGCTCTACTGTGACAACAAGGCTGCAATCTACATCACTTCAAATCCTGTTTTCCACGAACGCACGAAGCACATCGAGATCGATTGCCACGTGGTTCGTGATCTATTCAAACAAGGATTTGTCGTCCCGCAACATGTCTCATCTTCCCTCAATCTTGCTGACATCTTCACCAAGTCCCTTTCATCCGTTGCTTTCCACTGTATTCTATCCAAGATGAGCTTATGGCTTACCAAGGCTCATCTTGAGGGGGGGCTGACGAGTTATGCGAAGAAGAATGAGAAGAAGCGCCAATTTCAAATACACTGAAGTTGTTGAGGGTAATTTTAGTAATTTAATTATTAGTTGTTCTTTGCTTTTAGTTGAAAGTAGCGTGTATATAAGTTTTGGCGCGTCATTTAGAAACAGGAACACAACAGAATTGCAGAGCACAATTCTCAGTTCGATCAAATTTTCTCTCGAAGTTTGATTTCAATAAGCAATTCTTCACTTTTCATGCATTACATGTTTAATTCGAAATTACAATCATGCCATTACGTTTTTTATAAACAAGAATCCTATATGCATATCATACGATTTCAATTCAAAATTCATCAAAACATGTCATGACTTGAAACATTATTATAGTTTGAGGAACTTAATTCATTTTCGACTAATATAAAAAATTATGAACTAATGATTTGTTATATTTCTTATTTTTTTTCCAGATGGATCGCTATCCAACATATAATCACATATAGGAGAAATCCTTATACCTCAATGTCCACGACACGAACTTCCAATTGGACCTGGCCACCTTCCGGTGTCCAGACGACATTATCGTGTCAATCCTTCAAGGCCATCCACTATGGCATGGACTTACCGTGACGGCATCAGTGCCAATGGTCTACCTCCAGCAGTTTTGGGGGATGATCAAGAGCATCATCTTGGATGGGGGATACCGTTTCACGACGGTTGTAGGGACGAGGCACATCTGCATGGGCAAGAACGAGTTCAGAGCTCTACTTGACCTCCCTCACAGCCAAAACTACGACCCCCTCCCATCAGATGAAGAATTGGTGGCTGATTTCCTTCAAATGGGTTACCGTCCGCCGCTCACCAAGCTCGCTCAGGTTCAGAGCAACGATATCCCTCACCCATGGAAGACACTGTTCGGGATCGTGAACAAGTGTCTATCCCCGAAGCACGCCGGCTTCGACAAGGGCAACGGCCACATCCTCTGGATCTTTCACGTCGTGTTCTCGCGAAATTACGATTTCGCCCAGCTGATTTGGAACGACCTTGCAGAACAGATCAGACAAAAGGAGAACAAGCGGTCCAAGAACGTGTTGTACGCGAGATGGTTCTCCGTCATCATCCGCCAACACATGGACATGTACGCGCAGAACATTCCTCGCCTGCCACCGGGAGGAAACTATCAGCCGCCCCGGCTCTAATTCTTCCACAACCCAAGGCTGGTGGACCTTACACAGCCTTCAATGGCCATATCTCTCAACCTTCTTCGGCTCGCTGACCCCGCAGGAGCTGAATATCATAGATACTGCCAGGAACATCACCTCACCGAGGAAATGATCAGAGGGCCCCCGGCAGATGTACACATGAGCCCTCCACAACCACAACAACACCAAAGCCCAGAGGCCATGTTGATTGATGAAGTGGCCTTGGAGCTAGAGCAAGAGCCTCCAACTCAGGACGATGCCACCTTGATAGATGTTGTGGCCGCTGAGTTGGAACAAGAGGCTCCAACAGAAATGCTTCAAGTGGAAGTGCCCGTACATGTAGGCGTGCTCGAAGAAACCATTGAGGAGGTTCTTCAACAAGAAGCACAGCCCGAGACAGAAATTGGGCAGAGCTCGCTTCCACTGGTGACGGATCAGGCTCTAGGGGATGTTGAACGTGATCCCACTCCTCACACAGCTACACCATCCGACACGGAGTCAGATGAGGAGATTAGCCTGATAAGACGGACTCCCAGACGACTTAGTATTCAAATGGAGTCCCTCTTCCCGGCCGTCACCAACGCACCAGATACTACGCTGACCACAACGATAAGTGTTGCCGGCACTTCTTCGCTCAATTTTGAGCCGCAACCAACTCACGTGGTGTCTGGTTCGCAGGCGCAACCTGAGCCTGCCTTAACACCCATAGAGACGAATCCTCAAGATTCGACTCGAGGATTGGGTGGAAGTCTCATACAGTCACAACCTCAAGTGACTGTGAGCCAACCCACAGAGTCGGTGTCTACTCAAGGGTTGATAACAGGCGACATCAGTCGTCCTGATCCATCTCAGGAGGCGTCCGCACCCTTCGTGATGAACGAGCAGTTCCAGGCCGCTCTCTCTGCCGCTGTACAGTCTATGGAAGACAAAATCACAGAGAGAGTACTCCAAGCACTCGAGGCATCCCGAAGAGATACCGGGAAAGCACCTGCCTCTGAAGGCCCTTCGTCACGTATCAACCCCACACCTCCACAACCCACACCCACCGACCCTCTAGCCACTTCCTCCATCCTCATCAATCCATACATAATCCCCATCACCGAGCTCCACGACATTCTCCTCGCCCGTCTGATAGGCCTTTCCATCCGATCGCCACAAGAGGAATCCCTCTATAGGCGATTGGTGGACCATCTTGAGCCACCGACTGACACCTGTCGAGGCCAAAGCTCCCACTCACGGCGCAGACATGACGATCCTGACAATCAGGACCCTCATGAGGGGGAGAAGAGGCCAAGGACATCAACAAGTGGCCAAGGACAAGGCTCGGGCGCTACGCAGACAAGCGCTGGAGCTGGTGAAACCCAAACACAAACCCACCATACCCAAACAGAAACCCACCGAACCCAAACACATACCACGCACCGCACCGCCCACATCGACCCACCAACATTTCACCTCATGACGCCTCCGTCCACACCACCGATCTACTCAAGCCCCTTGCTTCCGGAAGAAGAAGCAAGTGCTGCAATGCTTGTAGCTCTAGCAGCTACCCAAGCCACTCCCTCAGCCGCTCCAGACCAACCGGGACCCTCTGGACATGGTGTCAATCCACACGAAGTCCTAGACAAGTACATCTTCGAAGGATAGTGGATGACCCACTCCATGCCCGAGGAGCATCAAAGACAACGGCTTCACGACGTTCGGCGCTTTCTACAACAAGCATCCATAGATCTCGTAATCATAGAAGACGACGAGCTTCAGGAAGGTAAAGACTACGAGCGAGTTATCCCAAGGCTACCAGAGTTAATCGCTCAATAGGCGGTTCCCTCTCCAAGGCTAACGCCAGGGACCGTCCGGATCGACACGCAATGGGAAAACATCCAAATAGAACTTCCCTTCCTAGAAGAAGTTCGTGAGAATATTTGGAGGTCTCCGGACAGAGTGAAGAAGCCGAACGAGTTCGAGCTTAGAGGGATCTCTCATTGGGATCAGCAGAAGAGGATGACCTACCTCTGGATGCTGACCAAACTAGGACCTGATGTTAGGCTTGGGATGACTAAGACACAAGCAAGAGCCATTATAAGAGTCTCTCCACAATAAGCCAACTACTCAGCATATACTGTGACAAAGGAGGACTTCCAACATTTCACTACATCATAGATCGAGTGGATAGGACCCGAGAGGAACTGAGCGAGAGCGACCTGTCGTACCTACCCGCCGATGAAGTGTACCGATGAAGAATAGGTTGATGCTGAAGACTGAGATTCATAAGTTTTGCGATGGGACGCTCAAGGTCGTCAGGAAAAACATCGAGCAGAGGTTGGAAGAAATCAATCGAGACACTATGCTGAGGATCCACAGGTTCGTGAGATAACAGCCGCTCCTAATGGAACTATTAGAAGATATTGAGGAGCGACTGGAGCTTAGGATCACGCTGAGGAACTACGAGCATGCGCTGGGCTTGTGCAGATCATATTACGCCCGACGAGGACAAACGGCGCGGAGACGCAATCAAGCACAAAGGGGGAGATTGTAGAATACCATTTGTAATTGTGCTTGATTTCATTAGTTGTCCTTGTAATTTGGGGCGTTTTGTATAGTAGTCCTTAGATTAGGACTAGTTTGATATTTATACCAAGTTTGTTTGGTATAAATACATGTAAATCAATTGAGCTGAACAGAGAAAGTTTTTAGAATTGATCCGAAGGGCTTGCAATTCGATTTCTAGAGAGAGAAACAACAGTAAGTTTCTCACTCTACTCATATTCTCTCTCTTGTTCTTCATTTGAGTTTTTCGATCGAATTCAATTGTTTATTTAAACGATCGAATTACTATGAATTCTAGCCTAGGATCGTAGAGTTGTTAATCGTAGGACCTAACAAAATCAATCTGAGAAATGAGTCATACAGCTGTCAAGGGCCGCACAGACGTCAGGTTGATCGTGTAAAGATTGGATCTCCGAAGTCCTTGAAGGAGTTCTGTGTCCCGACTATCCAAAATTCTGCACCGGTCAGCATGGAAGACCACCTGTAAGCCTTTGTCACAGAATTGGCCTATGCTGAACAAGTTATGGCGGAGGCCTTCGATGTATGAGACATCTTTGATGGTCAGATTCTTCAGAATGAAGTCCCCAAGTCCTAGAATCGGGGCTGAATCGTTGTTCCCAAAAATAAATTTGCCGTTTGGTCGGTCTTTGTAGTTGCTTAGCAGCTCTTGATTACCAGTCATGTGTGTGGAGCAACCAGAGTCGAGGTACCACACATGATGGATCTGCAAAAACAATTTAGAGAGCTTTAGGTACCCACTTAAGCATGGGTCCTCTCGGATTAGCAGATTTAGTTTTGGGTTCAGATATGACTCCTAAATCTATTTTTGGAAGAGTCTTAATAACCCATTGCACTTTGAAAAAGTGAGTTTGGGTTTTGCCTCTATAGGAGACTTGGCCCTTTTGGCTTTCGTCGTCCTAGGCGGAGATTTAGGAACCAATTTGGGTTGAACCTTGCAGGGAAGGTTAATTTCAGCACGTACAAATGCTTTGAAGGGTTTGACTGAGGAAAAGATCTTTTCTTGTGATAGTCTCCTAAGGTGCTTGGGGGATTTAATTTCTACGGGATACCTTAGGTGAGTACAGTCATGTACGGCGCCATATGCTTTCTTTGTGGCTGGATCTTGTTTCCTATGTGTCTTTCTTGTGGCATTGGTTTCAGAATGATTAATTTTTGATGTAGAGCCTATTTCGAAGTTGGTGCTTCTAAAGTCGGCTGAAGTGAATAAGTAGAAGCAACTATCTTAAAAGTGGAAATAGCTCTTTTATTTCTACGAGTGCCTTTTATTGTAACAGAAGGAGTAGCATGTTCAGAAACATTTAAATCTAATGGCTCCTTCTTTATCTTAGTGCTAGACACTCTCGCCTTTGTTTTTAGTGCTGACGCTACGCTCCCTGTAGACGTAGGTAAAGCAAAATTAGTCATAGCACTTTTATCAGAATTATTTTTACAATTTTTATCTTTCAAAGGCGTTTTTTTCGTTTTTCACGCTTTTTGTAATAGCGTGAGAGGTAGCTTGGGAGGACGAGGAAGCCTTGAGATTTTCCATCTCCTTAAAGAATTTTTTCTTTTCAGCTTCGAAATTCTCTCGTTCTTTTTCTAACTTTGCCTGTGACTCCTCTATCTGTTTTATGATAGGAGGTTTATAGAGAGAATTTTTAATAATTAACGGTTTTAACTATGTGGTGTGTTCGAGAGTCAGGAGGTAGAATTTGAACTAAATTGCAGACAGGTGTTAGAGTTTCTTTCCTATTTTTGTCCCTTTCATTTAGTTCTTTGTAGTCAAAGGGAATTTCTGGACCATGTGGGCCTTGTCTAATGGATGAATCGAAAGTATTTTCATAAGACGATTCAGTAAAATTTCTAAGAGAGGTTATTCCTAAGCCCATATGTTTAACATCGTATATTTCTTTCTTTTGTAAAACACACGGGTTAGGGAAACCTATGCCTTCTATAGGATTATAGAACTCTATATCCTTGGGCTTGTTCAAAAATATCGTCTGTTCGGATTGTCCCCTACGCGTAACTATATCGTCTAATTTCTTTATTTTGGCATATAGTTTCTTGCGTTCCTCACCTAGGAGAGCATAATTATTTTCCCCGGTTAGTTTGGCGGCTTGACAGACATCGAAATCCTTACTAAGCTCACTAATCTTAGCATTTGATGTTTCTAATTGAGCTTCTAAGTTAGTGATCTTAGAGGTAGCTTCGGTTATCCTACAATTTAAAATGGCTTCTCGTTGAGATTTCTAACCAAGCAATTGTAGTTATTTGCTAGCCTATCTTCTAATTCCTTAATCTTTTCGCTCTGTTGTCCTAGTTGAGGTTGACTAGTCTCTCTAGAATGGAGGCTCTTAGTAAGTTCATCTATTTTTGCACTAGAGCCCCTAACCTAAGTTCTTGTTCGAGACTATCTATCTTCTCCTGAGCTCTCTCAAGTTTATCCTCTACTTCCCTAATACTTTTCTGCTCACCTTTCATGTTAGCATGTTGCTTTTGATATGAATCCAAAATGGTCAATAATATGGAAGGAGTGACTACCTCATTTGAAGACGAGGATGCGTTGTCGTCGTCCGTACGAGTGGATGTTTCGGCGTCCAATTCGTTGTCGAGACGGGCCATGAGGGCTAAGTTCTCTTCTTCGGAGCTCGACGTGTCCTCGAGCCATTGGTCCTGTTCGGCCATGAGAGCTACTCCAGCTTCTTTCTGTTTTGTCAATTGAAGCTTCCTAGAGTAGTAGGTTGCATCTCTTTTCTTCGGGAGAGTGCACTCTCTGGGGAAGTGACCTGCTTTGCCACAGTTAAAGCATTTGTTAGTCTCTTTGGGATTCTTGACCTCGGAACTCTCCGGAGCACGTTCTTTGTTCTTGGAGCTTGTTGTCCGAAGTCTATTGGCTGACGTTGAAGACTTCTTCTTGAAGTACTTCTTGCTCATCATTTGTCCAATGAGAGCTAACTGTTTTCCAAGGGCTTTCATGTTCGGCTCGATGTCGGAGTCCGATTCATCTTCCGACTCTGATGATGAAGGTGGTCTAACGATCTTTTCCTTTCTTGATCTTGTGCTCCTCTTCTCCGAGACTAAGGCAACCGTGTCATCGGTTTGTTTGCCTTTCTGCTCTTTGGTAATCTCGCGGATATCCTCCTCATGCTGAGCGAGATTAGCGAACACGGCATGGACATCCAACTCCTCTATATCTTTATTTTGTCGTATTTGAGTGGATATTTTCTTCCATTCCGTGGGCAGAGAAGATAGAAATCTTATGTTTGTCTCCATGTTTGTCTTCGTTATTTCTATCTTCCTCATCTCGTTGATAAGAGTGAGGTATCGTTGGTAGATTTCGTATAGACTCTCCTCCGGCTTTGCTTTGAATGAGTCGTAAGCAGTGAGAATGTTCGCCTTCTTGGCCTTTATGCCAACTTCCGTCCTTTGCATCATCCTATGCAGCTCATCCCACATCCCTTTGGCCGATGTAAGGCTGTCGATTTGTCTGTATATATCGTTGGGGATGCCCTGCATAAGGGTATTCATGGCTACTAGATCAGCCTTAGCTCGAGCTCTTTCCTCCAGAGAGTATTCTCTAGGCTCCTTTAGTCGCCTAGAAGCTGGAATTGCTGGAGTAGCTGTTTCGTCCCCGGGTACATGAACCCAGAACTGTGCCGGTGCCTCTTCAAGGGACTTCAGTAGATTTTCGGCTTGATCCTTTAGAGCGATGAAATTCAGAAAGCGGCTTCTCCACACTGTGTATTTGCCTCTTTTCAAGATCGGCGGACGGTTGTCATTTCCGAGTGAGTATGCATCCATGTTTGTATTATAGTAGTCGAGTTGTTGAAGGATCTTCGTTGATTGTTTTGAGGGTTGGAGACGATGTAAAGTGCTTCACAAGTGACGAAATTTGTTAGTAGCGTTTGATTCGAAGATTAGATCGACAATTATTTTCGATTCAATCCTTAGAGTACGATCGAAATTGATTTCGTCGATATAAAATGTATTTACGGTTTTCGTGTGAGAAATTTTGTCAGCGGAAAATTTTACGAGCGAAATAAATTGCCCAAAATCGTTCAGTCGAGAAAAATTTCCTGATCGTGAATTTATTTCGATCGTACAGAAACAGTACGTTAGTAAGTTTCTCGACAACTCAAAATAAATCCGTTAACTAGAAAAGTTTCTCGCGTATAAATGATTTTCGCCTGGTCAAACGTTAGAAGGTTTGACTGAAAAAGTTTTTCGAGTGGTTATTACGCATGCAAGGTCAAAATTGGTCTCACTCGAAAAAGTTTTTCGCTGGATAATGCTCGAGAAATATTTCTAACTAAAAACTTTTCTGCTGATGACGATTCTAGCGCTGACTTCGTATTCTGACCGAGAAAAATTCTCGCGCTAAGTTTATCGATCGAGAAACTAATCCGATCGCAAAACTTAGCGAGAAAAATTTGAGCAATCGAGAAAAATTCACGGAATACGATTAAGCAATTAGAAAAATTTGAGCAAAAACAAAGAATCAGATAGTGAAGTTTGAGGTAATTGCTCGCAATCAAGTACTAATCACGCACGAACAAGCAATTAAACATTATGAAGCAAAATATATCGAATTTGATCAAAATCAGAACGTGTTCTAAATGTTCTTCGTCAACAGTAAAATTTCAGAATCAAATCAATCAAAATTCGACGTTCAAACTGCTACTGATTTAGTCGCAATGATCATTTATCACTTAATGTAGCACTGAAACATCATATTCAAGTCAATTAAGCACAGAATTAAGCTATTAGATCGAAAAAGTTATCGCGCCAAATCTGTTCTTCGATGGAACAGTGTTCGAAATAAAATTTCGATCTAATTCTAACAATTTACGATTCAAAACAGAACGAATCTGCTCTGATACCAATTGTTAGGTCCTACGATTAACAACTCTACGATCCTAGGCTAGAATTCATAGTAATTCGATCGTTTAGATAATCAATGGAATTCGATCGAAAAACTCAAGTTAAGAACACTAGAGAGAATACAATTAGAGTGAGAAAGTTACTGTTGTTTCTCTCTCTAGAAATTGAATTGCAAGCCCTTCGGATCAATTCTCTAAATTTTCTCTATTAAGCTCAATTGATTTACATGTATTTATACCAAACAAACTTGGTATAAATATCAAACCAGTCCTAATCTAAGGACTACTATACAAAAAACGCCCCTAATTACAAGGACAACCAATGAAATCAAGCACAATTACAAATGGTATTCTACAAGATTCCTAACAAAGCAATTGTAGTTATTTGCTAGCCTATCTTCTAATTCCTTAATATTTTCGCCATGCTGTCCTAATTGAGGTTGACTAGTCTCTCTAGAATGTAGGCTCTTAGTAAGTTCTTCCATTTTGGCACTAGAGCTCCTAAGTTCTGATTCGAGACTATTTATCCTTTCCTGAGACCTAGAAAGTTTATCATCTACTTCCTTAATACTTTTCTGCTCACGTTTCATGTTAGCATATTGCTTTTGGTATGAATATAACATGGTCAATAATGTGGAAGAAGTGTCTACCTCTTGTGATGAGGTGGATGCGCCATCTTCGTCCATCTGATTGGATGTTTCGGCATCAATGTCTTTATCAAGGCGTGCCATGAGGGCAAGATTCCCTTCTCCAGAACTAGATGTGTCTTCGAGCCAGTGATCCTGCTCTGCCATGAGGGCTACTCATGCTTCCTTCTGCTTCGTGAGTTGAAGCTTCTTGGAGTAGTAATTAGCATCTCTTTTCTTAGGAAGAGTGCATTCTCGAGCAAAATGACCAGTCTTGCCACAGTTGAAGCACTTGTTGGGCTCTTTAGTGTTCTTGACTTCGGAGCTCTCTGGTGCATGTACCTTGTTCTTAGAGCTTGAGGTCCGTGTTAGGATATTTAATTGATTGTGTCAATAGTTTAAGTCTTGGTATTAAATTAGTATTTATCTTTAGCTTGGGCTTTAGACTAGATTGTAATTAGTTAACATTTAGTGATTGGGCCTTAATATACCTAGGGTTGTGGTATATAAGGTATTACCAACTCACATTTGAAAGTAATCAAAGATCAAAGGCTTATCCAACTTTTTCACACACTACACACACTCAAAGGTGAGAACACTCCCTTATCATTCCATTAAAGCCTCTTTGATTCCTTGTTTGGTGCATTAGGGACCAACAAGTGGTATCAGAGCAAACGTGGATCGATCTGCATTGATTTGAATCCAGTTTCGTTCGATTCCAAGAAAGATCAAAGGTGTTTTTGGGCAAAAAATTAGTTTCGGCATTTCGAGCTTGTTTTGGAGTTTTGATGCTTCGTTTTTGTGTTTAAAACCTTCCCCCAGATCGAGTATATGCCTAAAATGTTTTTAGAACACTTTTGAATCAGTTTTAACGAGTTTTGAGCAAGATTGAAGCAAAAACTTTTCAGAAAAAGGACATCTCGGCCACTCTCTGTTTTTGGTCGATTTGACCTAATTTTTGGTGTTTTTAGCTCACAAATCGGTCGATTATGTGTTTAGGGAAGAATTTCTGAAGTTTAGGATCAAGTTTGAGCGATTTTGGTTGAGATCTGAGTGAAAACGGACGATTTTCTAGCAAGAAACCGCGTGAAGCAATGGAACAGTACTAACGTGTTCTTGACCGCGAAATTTTGTGCTTGATCGTTCAAGTCCGCGAAATTTTCAAATCCGCGAAACTTTCTGAGTCGTTCAAATCCGCGAAACTTTCTGAATCCTTCAAATCCGCGAAAGTTTCATTTCCACGAATTTAAATCCGAGAATTTTATTAAGCCGCGAAAATTTACTTTCACTACATTTTTCGCAACTGCCTACTTTAAGAGTCCGAGAAATTTTTAAAACCGCGAAACTTTTATTTATACTACATTTGTTTTTTCGCAACTTCCTATCTTCAAGATCCGAGAATTTTTAAGCCGCGAAACTTTCACTTATACAACATTTTTTCGCATCTGTTTACTTTCTTAATCCGAGAAATTCCATATCCAAGAAAGCTTAATCCAAGAATTTCTTGTGACCGCGAAAATTTTGCAACGTGCGAAAGTTCTATAACTTGCGAAAATTCTCTTGCAAAGCTTTAAAATTCACAACGTGCGAAAGTTTTATAACTTGCGAAAATTCTCTTGCGAAGCTTAGAACGTCTGAACTTGCGAAACTCTCCAACTTGCGAATTTTTTCTAACGAGTTAAATTCTTCTAGGGTTAAAATTTTCTCGGGTTCAACCTTTCTCAAACCTACTTAAGATTTGATCCCTACACATTAGTACTGTCACCCTAGACCACTTTTGACATAAATTATCTTTCTCGCCTCAAATCTCGCATTTAAATCTCTAGAACTTCTCCTAATCCCAAGATATATTTCTCTTCCCTACATTATCGACCATCACACACGCTCACTTAGTCCTAAGAAATTCCTTAAACAATTTTACTCTCAAAACTCTACTCTTTAAACTCATATTTCTCTTATCGTTCGTTACTAACTCTCTCATCTATACAAGATCAAAACCACGGACGATTCGACTGCACCAACCATGTCTACCACGAATGACATCTCCACACTGGGCTCCGACACCAGGCCTCCGATGCTGCGACAAGGCGACTACAGCATATGGACAAACCGGTTCCTCACGTTCATCAGGAACAAAGGCGCACCACTCTCTCAATACCTTCTGGACTCCATCTTCAACGGTCCAGCACAGTTCTGGACAATCATCCCTGCACAGCCAAACGCAAACCCACCCATGGATGAACGCCGCACTCCAAGAGGTCCCATCAATGAGGATGAACTGGCTCGCGAACAGGCCGACGAGACTGCCAAAGGATACCTCTTCCAGGCAATGGGCAACGAAGTCTATGCTCACATCGAGTGCTGCACAAATGCTAAAGAAATATGGGATGAACTCGTAGAAATCATGGCAGGCACAACTGAAAGTGCTCAAGGAAGGAAATCAGCATGTCTCTCACAGTATGAACACTTCCAAGCCTACGAAGGAGAGGAGCTGCGTGACACGTACCTCAGATACCTGAAAGTCATCAATGAACTCAAGAAAGCCAGGATCTCGAGGGACAAATTCGATATCAACAACCGCTTTCTTGGAAGCCTCAAACCACAATGGGGCAATGCAATCGTGATGATGATTCAGAGTAAGGACCTCTCCAACACTTCCATCCATGGTCTTTATGACAGTCTGTCTGCCTATGCTCCATACGTACAACCTCAGTCCACCAACACTCGAGTTGACCCACTGGCCCTCCTCTCGAACAAAACCAATGAACGATCTTCCACCACTAAGACCAAACAGAACAAAGGGAAGCTACCAGCTGTTGTATCTGACACCTCTTCAGGATCCGAAGCTGATACAGAATCAGACGAAGATGTTCGTGATATACGCAAGCAACTGGCAATGTTCACTAAGTTGGTCTCAAAGAAGATCGGGAAAAAATCCTCATCATCGCCAAAGAACCTATAGCGGCATCAAAAAGACCACTCCCACAGAGGAAGCCAAGCCAACAAAGAAAGAAGAGGACTCCGCACCTCAAAAGTCCGTGAAGTGCTTTAGGTGTGGAAAAATGGGGCACTTTGCCAAAGAATGCCACGCCCCACGCGTGAAGGACTCCGGCTACTACGACCGTAAGGCCAGATTGACCCGCAAGGTGGAAAGTGGGAAAGCTCTACTCACCGAAGAAGCAGAATGGGTGAATGACACTTCAGAAGACGAGGAGCCTAAGGATGAAGATTGCTGCATGGCAAGGCTGGTCGAACATGACGAGGACGAGGAGATGGGTCACACCGGTGAAAACACAGCTAATACTCCTACCAACGCTGCGTCTGAGGTACGAATCTCACACCTAGATGATGTGTTTACTCACCGACACGCCATTAAGAAACCCACCATAGACGCTAGGGATTATGATGAACTTAAGCTAAAATTTGAAACAACTATGCCTTACTTAGTCTAAAAGTAGAAGAACTTGCCTGTGCAAACGAACGTCTAATGGCCTCTGAAGCTTTAGTCAAACGTCTACAAAGCAAGAACAAACAGAGTGAGACTAAGGTTAAGGAAACTACACTAGCTATTAGTTCATGTGAAACGTCTCGTCTCCTGACGGCCTCCCAATATGAACTGCTTACGAAGGAAAGAGTTAGGCTATACCGAAAGGTGAAAGAACTTGAAGAGCAACTTCACCTTAGAAACGAAAACTCACGCATCTTATGCCTATTGAACCAACCAGCGGAAACAGAATTCTACAACGCACGGGGGGGATCGGACTGTCCAGCAATTGCAATCCAACACCGCTAGCGGTTAAAAGATACAACATGTGCAACACTGCGTTCTTGCAAACAAGAAATGGTGCTCCCCCGTAGCTTAAGCCATTTGTGAGAGCATCCTCCGCTGCCATCTCAGAAGAAACAAGGGAACAGAACATCCATTGGGCAGAAATCGCGCTTGACTACACAGAGTTGAACAATAGAAATAAGACTGAGGTATCCTCACTCTCGGAGGATGTCGAAACCTTACTCCCAAACAAAGAACAGGAAGATGCCTTTCAAGATGTGCTCTCTCGCACTTACATCCCAAAGAAACTACTACTCATAGCAGAACTAGAACGACAACTAGAAGTAGAAAGGAAGGCCTTTGCAAAAGAGCGAGATGAGCTACTTAGCAAAATCTACACACTAGAAAAATTTCCCAATACGAACTATCCCTCCACATCAAGTCAAGTACCCGATTCTCTAACATGTAAATGTAAGAGGACGGCGAAAATGACTCCTGAAGCTGACATATGTTCTAACACTAACTCTAGTATTCTTATGGATACAGGGAATGTGAGTTCGACGTCTCTGGAAGGCAGCTCGTATCAGACAAAGACGAATCTACTCTTCGATGAAAAGAAGAAAAAATTATCCTATATTCATCCTTCCTCTCTATGTACTGAATCTCAATATCCTAAGGGCGTAGACAATTATGTTGCTAAAACTTATCCTTCCTTTACCAAACTTATGTCTATGTGCTGCTGCAATGATTTTGTTCTCCCACGATTTCATGAATATGAAACTCATGAACACGCAACACTCTGACCTCGCAAGCGAACCTTCTCTACGACGTCTTTGAATTCTCCCATCTCGCCAAAACCCAAGGTCAAGCGAAAACGCCTCTCGTCGTCAAACGCAAACTCACCTACTACTCGCAAGCCAAAGGCGACCAAAACCGGAGCACGAAAACAACAACCACGTTACCCACGTCAATTCATGTATACGGCGCCATACATGCAAGCACGAATTAGGAAAATATGGGTTAGAAAAACCATAATCCCGCCTAATCAAACAAACGACAAAGGGAAAGCTAAATTAGAATCAACACAGTCTGATTTAGAAACCACATTTCCCATTAAGCGCATAAAAACTTTACTTGTTTCACAAGAATGCCCCGTCAGTAAACGGGGACCCAACATCTGCTAATGATTGCAGGTCTGTCATGTGTGGTATCTAGACTCGGGTTGCTCCACACACATGACGGGGAACAAGGAGCTGCTGAGCAACTTCTCCGAGCGCTATCTCGAAAGGGTCTCCTTTGGAAACAGTCAAATGGCGCCAATTCTCGGAACTGGTGATCTCGTCCATGACAAACTGACGACAAGGGCATCTCTTACGTTGAGGGCTTGAGCTACAATCTCTTCAGCATTGGTCGTTTCTGCGACAAAGGATACAAGGTTCTCTTCGAATCTGACATCTGCAGCATTATAGATACCTCGGGACTGCAACTTCTTTCTGGAACGCGCTCGTCTCACCTCTACGTACTCAATCTCACGACTTCTCGACCAGTATGCCTTCTCTCTCGGGCTGCACCCAAGCTGAATGATCTATGGCACCGACGTCTTTCACATCTCAATTTCAAGACTATCAACAAACTCGTCAAGATAAACTCGTCAACGGTCTACCTCAACTAACATATCATAAGGAACATCTCTGCTATGCCTGTGAATTGGGGAAGATGAAGCGATCGTCTCACATATCCAAGGAAACACCATCCTCTAAGCTAATCCTCGAGCTCTTACATATGGATCTATGTGGCCCAATGCCTACGGCCACGCTCGGTGTAAGACGATATATTCTTGTGATTGTCGACGATTTTTCACGCTACACGTGGACGAAACTCATTCGTACAAAGGATGAAGTTCCTGATATAATCATCGAGTTTGTTGTTACGTCCCAAACTCTTCATCAACAAAAGGTTCGGATTATCAGAACTGACAACGGAACTGAGTTTAAGAACAAGAAGCTCAGTGATTTCTATGCCACTCAGGGCATCACTCAGCAGTTCTCAGCTGTGAAGACACCGGAACAGAATGGTGTCGTTGAGCGTAAGAACAGGACACTTGTTGAAGCAGCCAGGACTCTTCTCATCCAATCCGACCTTCCTCACTCTCTTTGGGGCGAAGCCATTCAAACGGTCTGTTATACGCAAAACCGGGCTTCCATCCACAAGAGATTCAACCGCACTCCATACGAGATGTTGAACAACTGTCGTATACCCGATATATCTTATCTAAGGATCTTCGGTTGCCGATGTTTTGTTGCCAATGATCGCCAACATCTTGGGAAGCTTGATCCAAAAGCTCTCGAAGGTATCTTTGTTGGATATTCGCTGAACTCGAAGGCATACAGAGTCTATCTTAAAGAGAAATGATCTGTCATTAGCACAAATGTCACATTTGACGAAAGCGAAGGCGACCTCCTGGCTTCTGCTCATATCAGTCCAGAACCAGGACTTCTTCAGTCGTTGACGAAAGGTCAACCTTCAACGGCGGGAACTTCCTCATCTGAGGGCAATTCTGGTGAACTGGATCTCGATCTGCTCTTCGAGTACTTCTATCCAGTCCCCAAGACTCCCGTCGCCCCCACTCAACTTACCGCTGCACCCACTCCACCAACACCACCAGCTATCGGCAATAATGTCGTCCCGCCAAACTTGGATAATCTCAACCTCAACGAAGACGACATTTTACCCAACCCTGGGAATATTGCTGATTCTGATGCTGAACCCTCCAATCTACCACGGTTGAGGTCTCTTCTTCGGACACCGGACCCCAATCTAACGAGCCTCCAATAGATGCTACCACGGTTGAGATCTCTTCTTCGGACACCGGACCCCAACCTAATGAGTCTCCAATAGATGCAAATGCGGCCAGCTCCTCACAGACAAATGTACCACTTTGGGCTCGCTCTCATCCTACAGACCAGATTATTGGGGATCCCACATCCGGTGTTTCGACACGTTCGGCTACGATGAATGAAAGTCTATTTGCTTGCTATCTCAGTCAAGTCGAACCATCACGAGTAGCTGAAGCTCTCAACGATCCCGATTGGCTGATTGCAATGTAGGAGGAAATAAATCAGTTTGAACGCTTACAAGTTTGGGAACTCGTACCACGACCTCGCAATAGATCCATTATCGGCACAAAATGGATTTTCAAAAACAAAAAGGATGAAGACGGTGTTGTTATTCGCAATAAAGCAAGACTTGTGGCTAAGGGGTACAACCAACAAGAAGGCATCGACTACGATGAAACTTTTGCCCCTGTCGCCAGGATCGAAGCAATACGAATGTTTCTTGCATTTGCTGCTCACAAGAACTTTAAAGTCTACCAAATGGACGTGAAGACTGCATTTCTGAATGGATTTCTCAAAGAAGAAGTGTACGTCGATCAACCTGAAGGGTTCTTGAGCGAAGAGTTTCCTCATCACGTTTATCGACTCTACAAGGCTCTCTACGGACTAAAACAGGCTCCCCGAGCTTGGTATGACGTCCTTTCAGACTTCCTTGTCCAGTCTGGATTCAAGAAATGATCTCTGGATACAACCCTCTTCACTAAGCGGAGTGGCCCGGACATAATGATTGTACAGATTTACGTCGACGACATCATTTTCGGATCGACTAAACCACAACTGTGTGAAGAGTTCGCAGAATTGATGAAAGAGAAATTCGAAATGAGTATGATGGGTGAGCTGAACTTCTTTCTTAGTCTTCAAGTAAAGCAACTTCCCAACGGAATCTTCATCAATCAGTCCAAATACATCCATGACATCCTCGAGAAATATGGAATGAAGGATGCCAAGACTGCTGCTACACCTATGTCACCCTCTGGCCGACCCGACGCGGACCCATCTGGTGTTCCCATTGACCAAATCGTCTATCGAGGGATAATAGGTTCTCTTTTGTATCTAACTGCTAGTCGACCGGATATCGTTCTCTCGACAGGAATCTGCGCTCGTTTCCAGGCTACACCAAAGGAATCCCATCTCACTGCTGTCAAAAGGATCCTCCGCTATCTCAAAGGAACACCCAATCTGGGTTTGTCGTACCCCACTCAATCGGACTTCAAGCTGGCTGGATTCTCTGACTCGGATTACGCTGGATGCAAGATGGATCGGAAAAGCACCTCTGGAGCTGCACACTTCTTGGGCGGTAAACTCGTAAGTTGGTCGTCTCGGAAACAAAACTGTGTCTCAACTTCGTCAACGGAGGCAGAGTATGTCGCCGCTGCTAGTTGTTGTTCACAGCTTTTGTGGATGAGCACCCAACTACGAGATTTTAATATTCATGTCGATAAAATTCCCATTTATTGTGACTCAAAGAGTGCGATAGCGATGACGAGTAATCCGGTACATCACTCGAGAACAAAACACATAGACATTCGTCACCACTTCATCAAAGAACATGTCGAACAAGGGACGATTGAATTGCACTATGTCACAACCGAAGATCAACTGGCCGACATTTTTACAAAACCGTTGGATGTCAAACGATCCCAACACCTTGTGACTATGTTGGGCATGTTGAATCTTCCGTTGTGATCTATCGACCTCTACATGAACTTTGATAAAGTGTACATATTTCCTTTTCACTTCACTCCATTTTCTATGTGTCTCCTTGATTATGTACTTTGAGGGGGGTTTTCGATTAAGGGGGAGCGTTGATCTTTTCATTATGAAAAAAAAAAACAACAACAAAGGGAATTTTAGATTAAGGGGGAGTTTCTGATTTTGCCTATATAAAAGTTTTTCTTTGGGTTAAAATTTTAAAGTTTGGTCAAATTGAGTCAAAATTGGACTGATTAAAATGTTTTGGGTTGAATTTTAAAATTTCTGGTCAAACAGGGTCAACTGGACCAATTGAGTCTCAATTGGACCCAATTTTGACCAAGCCCGCGAAAGTCATATCTGGACCCAGCTTTAACCAAGCCCATTAATTTCGGCCCAGTTTCACAAATTCGCATGAACAGTAACTAAAACCCCTAAAACCCCAAAACCCTAACGTTGTTCACTATC
The DNA here is from genome assembly GCA_027422505.1 of Craterostigma plantagineum. NCBI lineage: Eukaryota > Viridiplantae > Streptophyta > Magnoliopsida > Lamiales > Linderniaceae > Craterostigma > Craterostigma plantagineum. Next base: position 12,089,627 of record JAPQWV010000001.1, read on the forward strand.
CTAAAATCCCCGAGAAAAATTCAAAACTTTCGCAACCCCTCTCTCAAAATTTCGCAACTTCCCGTATCGCGTCGTCGTCAAAATCTGCTTTCAAAATCCGTTTCTTGCTACCTCCATTGTCGCAAATCAACTTCTCGGTATGAATACACCTCAGATAAATCAATTTCCAGTCATTTTAAGCTGTTTTGCCCCGTTTCTATTAAATCTGTTAGGTTAAAATGAGTTTTTCGCGGCCTCTGAATCGAACTCATGATATGACTTTTATGTTAATACCCCAAATCTGCGTTACCCATTCAATTACGAGTCGATTAAGCCCAGATTATAGCATTTTGGTTGAGATTTGCGTAGGTCCAAGGCTAAAATTATTTCGTCGTTTCACATGCTTTCGCAATGTGTTCTTCACCGCGAAAAATTCTCAGAAAAATTGCTTTAAAACGTTAACTTTCGCTGCTACAGTGAGGACAATTACGCGAAAATTTTCTCCGAGAAATTTCTTAAGATTGAAAGTTTCGCGACTACAGTGAGTGATATTCCGCGAAAGTTTTATCCGAGAAATTTCCAAGCGCTAAAATTTTCGCTGCTACAGTGACCAAGGAAATGCGAAACTTTTAGTATGTTGTTCGCTGTTACAGCATGTGAAGTCCCGCGAAAGTTTATCTGAGAAATTTACTTTTATTCACGTCAAAACTTTCTCTGCTACAGTGAGTGTCACCCCGCGAAATTCTAATAACGCATCACTTCATATTACATATTCTCGCATCATCAATATTTCGCAACTATAGTGAACAAAAATTTTCGCAGTCCACAAAGTCCCTCCGCGAAACTTTCACATCACTTGCAAAAATTTCTCATGACGTGCCCATGTGATATAACTTGCGAAATTTTCCATCACTCGCGAAAATTTTACTCTGACTGCGAAACTTTCTCACGATTATGTCTATGTGCTATTACTTGCGAAAGTTTCCTAATACATGCGAAAATTTTCCATAACATGCGAAATTTTCAACAACATGCGAAAATATACTCAATCTGCGAAACTTTCATATAACTTGCGAAATTTTCAATCCTATGCGAATTTTCTCATGACATGCAAAAATTTAGACAACTTGCACGATTCTTAACTTGCGAAATTTTCCTCACTGTGCGAAAATTTCCCATGACATGTCCATGTGCAATCACTTGCAAAATTTCTCCTTTGCATGCGAAATTTTACACAAAAATGCGAAAGTTTTCTTGACATATCTACGTTTTTATACTTCGCGAATTCGATACTTAGTCTGTACTAACCGTGCTACAATTTCTATCAAGCACAGATATGACTGAAAAGGATCAAAGCACGATTGAAGCTCTTGAGGCGGCGGCACTCCAACGGGACATTGCTCGCATCGAACTCAACACACGACTCTATGTTCCACCACCTGACCAGATATTCCCACTAAGCCAATGGGCAGCTCTAATTCCTAACAACTACATGGTGGATTTGGAGAGCTTTCGATGCGATGCACCCGTCATTGTTGAAATCCTCAAAGGACATCCACTTCGTCACGCCCTCACGCATGGCGAGCCAGAAGCACAAGTCTATCTTCAACAATTCTGGCATACACTGCAGATCGTTGGACCACTCCATCTTGCCAAAACCTTGTCAGCCAGGATTGATCAAGCCACGGTGGTGCTCACCCACAAGATACTACAAGAAGTACTTCAACTACCCGTCTACTCACCCTACGACCCACTACCGACACACGAGCAACTAGCTGACGACATTGACAGACTGGGCTACCAATCAGATAACAAGAAAAAGAAGGGCCCACTTGTCCTCAGTGAAGTCACCACCCGCAATCTACCTCAACCATGGCGAACGCTGTACCTGCTCATCAACAAGTGCATGTCAGGGAAGCATGCTGGTCAGGACCGCGGCAATTTTCAGATTCTCACCATCCTGACCGGCATCGCCCACAACCACAAGTACAACTACGCCGATATAATTTGGATGGATCTCGTCTCCATGATCCAACGTCGCGACCGGGAAGTCGCCAAGGGAGTCACAAACAGATTCGTACCCTACATGCGGTGGCTCCCTGCTCTCATCAAGCATTTCCGCCTGCACTCAATCGACATTCGAATCCGGCCGGCAGCGGAACACTTCATCATCCCAACTGTCGAGAAGTTCGCCAAGAAAAACACTCCGGCGAAGGATCGACACGCCATGATCATTCCGGACGAAGTGCTCGCCTATGCAGATCAGACAAATCTGCACGTCCGCGAATATCGAGCCACAACCGCCGCGTTCCGCGAGAGCCCCCGACCTCTCTCCACTGTCCCTACGGAGCAGATCAACCCCACTGCTCCCAACCCTGGGACTAGCCAAAACCCCACCACCACCTCCAAAAAGTCCTCGAGTCGCGCCGCATCCTCTTCCACACGCGCTCCGAAAAAACGGTCGCGAGAGGATGACGTAAGCCGCCCCACGGAGCGCCGATCGAAACAAAAGCACGATCGACCTCCTCCGCCACAGATAAGCCGAGCCGAACCAATAGGTACAGGAGGTGATGTGTTCACCTCCCGAGTAGAAGTCGTGGCATCTGGCTCAACCACGCAAACTACCCCACCAACCCACTTATCTTCCTCTCTACAGGAAGATATTTCATTCCACGAGGAGCCACGTATACCATCGACATCCCACTTGGAGATAGTCGATGTTGAAACAAGCAGTCCCTCGCCTCAGACTGCATCCTCTTCATGCACCTCGAGTCTAGTGCCCTCACTCCCCATAGTTTCATCTGTTTCTAGGACACATACACCTTCTACTGCACCACAGAGTCTTCGTGACTCTGTCAGAACGCTCGGTGATGTCTCTGTGACTGAGAGCGGAAGACCTAGCACGGCCAACATCACAACAACCGTGAGCCTAGGCCATCATACGATTGAGTCTGTCTCATCGGTGATGCCAACGGGAAGTCTGAGTGACCCCGTCTTTTCCCGACCTGTGCAAACGGGCGGCCGATCGGCGATCTTCTCCGATTCGGTGACAGTTGGACATCTTCGTGATTCCAACTTGTTAGATTTACCCCGCTTCATCACCGAGACCGCGCTAGAGTCACGTCTTCAAGAGTTTGCAAAGACTCTTGAGGCGTCGATTCTCGACAAAGTTTACGCGCGTCTCGATGCGTCCACCGCCGACAAAGGAAAAGGTGTGGCCCCGGAGACGCCACCACCAACTCAAGATGTGGACGCTGAAGCCATTTTCTCTGCCATTTCCGCGAAGGAGCTCTTCTACCTCCTCCGAGCAAGATTCGAGTCGATGACGGAACTCGACGACGAGGAACGGCAGATGAAGAGAATGATGACTCAGCCCTTGACTTGCCGCGCTCAGGGCGAGTCCAGCGGGATCAGGCGCGACGATCAAGACGATGATCAAGATCGCCGCGAGGGGGAGAATAGGCCGCAAGCCTCACAACCTCAAGGGCCCATACAAACGACGCCGCCCTCCTCCTCTGCACCTGAAACAACGCCCGCCGTAACAGAAACCTCACAACCCACTAGCCAAAAATCCCACCCTATCAACCCCGAGTCACCAGCCAAATCGCCCTCACCTCCACCTACTACCGTCTCCAAAACTCTAAACGTCACATCGGCGTTAGAGACCACCCCACACCGTCTCCACCCACAGTCTCCGAACCTCTAACTATCACACCGATGTTAGAGGTCACCACCACATCTACACCACTCGACACCCAAATCATCCTTGCCAAAACCATCACCACAACTGAACCACCAGAATCTCCACCACAACCATCCCCACAATCCACAGACTCTTCCGACACAACACCCTCGCCACCACACAGCGACACTCCTCTCAACACCGATCCCAACATAGCTCCCGAGGACGTCTACTGCGCACAGAACGAGATCGAAGCCTACATCTTCAACGATGAATGGCTGTACACACCCGTCGATGCAGTAGCAGCAAGGAAGCTGGTGGAAAATGCTCGACGTCTGCTGATGGAAGCCTCACTAACGCTGATCAACACAGCAGACAAAGAGGACGGAGAGGAGTACGACGCTGAACCGGCCGAACTTGAAGACATCCTGCAATTCCAAGCGCAGCAAACTGAGGCCCCTGCTGCTCAAACAGATGTACCCACGGTGAATATACCGGAAGCACCGTGGGAAAACAAAAAGATAACCGCGCCGTTTCAAGAAGAGATCAGGAAGAGGATCTGGCGGCGCAAGGAGCAGATCATCACAACCTTCGACGAGTACGAGCTGATGAACATCCAAAATTGGAGCGAGAGAAAGAAGCAGCTCTATCGATGGAGCCTTCTGTGCCACAAATGCTCAAATAGGACATTATCCGACGAGGAAAACATCGCTCAGGAAATGAGTCGGGCCCCCATCTGCAAGATCACTGACCTCCGCCAAGAATCCAAAGGACCTGTCCATTACCCAGTATTCACGGTAATGAGGCAGGATGAGAGCTACTGTGAAGTCAGTGAAGCGGACTTCAAGTTTCTGCGCCTGGGCGACCTGTACAGCATGCTAGAATCCATGAAGCAGTTTAGACTCGTCCTCAGAAGTTATGGACACCTCGTACGTGCTGAACCGGTCACCATGGGATATGTGGCTATCAAACGCCACATGCTCCGACAGGTCAGATTCTTCGCCACCCACGATCTGCAGATGGCGGTGGAGCACAATCTGAAGAAGGTGAATCTGACTCGCCCATCTTTCAAGAACGCGAACGACTACCGAGAAGGCGATGTGATCGACGGAGACGATCCGGCGGTCGTCTACTCGAACTATAAGGGAAAGATGAGGATGTTGCGCTGCTCTGAAGTGGCAAAGTTCTCGGATGGAACGCTCACCATCATCCAAGACAAACTAATGAAGATCTGCCGCATACTTTCAGAAGAAGATCCTCTATGCCGATCCAAGTTCGCGAAGCTCATTGACGCTATAGCTAATCGATTGGTACTTCGAAGGAACCTCCGCGCCTTCGAGTTCAAGCTAGGGCTTCGCGACACACTCACACGCTAATCCACCACCGCTACGCTCAAGATCCAAGACTCCCAACAATTGACACAAAGGGGGAGATTGTTAGGATATTTAATTGATTGTGTCAATAGTTTAAGTCTTGGTATTAAATTAGTCTTTATCTTTAGCTTGGGCTTTAGACTAGATTGTAATTAGTTAACATTTAGTGATTGGGCCTTAATATACCTAGGGTTAATGTGGTATATAAGGTATTACCAACTCACATTTGAAAGTAATCAAAGATCAAAGGCTTATCCAACTTTTTCACACACTACACACACTCAAAGGTGAGAACACTCCCTTATCATTCCATTAAAGCCTCTTTGATTCCTTGTTTGGTGCATTCGGGACCAACAGTCCGAAGTCGGTTGGCCGAGGATGAGGACTTTTTCTTGAAGTATTTCTTGCTCATCATCTTTTCGATTAAAGCCAACTGCTTCCCCAGTTATTTCATGTTTGGCTCGGCATCTGATTCTGAATCTTCTTCTGACTCAGATGATGAGGGACGCTTCACGATCTTCTCTTTGCGAGGCTTTGTTCTGTAGCACCCGGGTTCCCCGTAAGTGTTTAGGGCCAATAAATTAGTGAAGTGTGACCTCGTATGGTATACGTGCATTTACGTGATTCATGTGCATTATGTGGATTATGTACCTTTAATTCTGGGTCTAAACGACTTTAAGCTATGCGATTTTAATTCCTATATGTGTCGAGAGTTTCGATTTTAGGTTATAAGGACTTAAGAAATATTAGGTCGCCAGTACACGTGGCATGCAAGTAAGAAATCGCCGAGCTTGTGATAAAGTGGTGAGAAATCGGGCGATAGAATGGAGTAGTAAATCATTTGATGCTGAAATCGGGCGATTCCGCCAAGCTCCATAAAGCCACATTTCGGGCGATTGAGCAACATGAGCACGTGGCACGCTAAGGAGAAATCGCCGAGTTTAAATTGGACAACTTGAAATCGGGCGATTTTATTGTGGGTGAAATGCTGGGAATCGCGGAGCAAGTGAAGCTCAAATCGGGTGAATCCCTCGTATACGAAAATTAGAATTCGCCGACCAATGTAATGAGTAATCGGGCGATTTGAAATAATTAGCATAACACATGAAAACTTGGACTAGAACATTTAACTCTAGGCCCAACTTATAACAAAACAAGTGAGGGACAAATTTTCCTCAAAATAAGGAGGACCACGTTAACCCTAATTCCACCCTATAACCTATGATAAATATCTAATCCAAACAATTCAATCTTCACCATTTTCACTCCAAAACCAACGAAAAAGCCAAGAAAGAAAAGAGAAGGAGCCGAGAGAGTTCATCCCAAAGGACCACTCCAATTTGCTTAGAATTTCGTGTAAGTGAACTTACCATTTTAATGCTATTTTGATTTCCATTACTAGGTGATAAAACATGTTTAAGACCTAGAGGATTTGAGAATCCGAAGGTACCATAAATGGCAAAACCCTAGGATTTGAAATGAAATTATAGCTAAGAGTTCCCTCGAGATTATTGTTTGATTTTGGCTAGCCTAACTTGCGCTAAGGCTCATTAATTTAGCAAGGGAAGAGCTTTGAGTAGAATGAAGCCCTAGAACTTAGAAATTCTGGGCAGAGGGAACGATGGATGTGATTTCGGGTAGATGACTTAAGACTTGATGAAATCGGGGAAATAAGATAATAAATCGGGCGAAATGTTGCTTGTGAGGAATCTAATAAATTAAACATAAGAGATGATTAAATCGTGCGATTTAAGCCTTAGAGGATCTCGGCGATTTGGAGTATCTCAAAGCATGAAATCGGGCGATTTCATGCGAGGTCTAAATCGGATGAATTACACAGAAATTACACGTGGCATAAAAGGAACAAATCGCCGAGAATCGAGTTGACAAGCCCTAAATCGGGCAATTTCATGCAAGATGGAAATCGGGCGATTTCCATCCTTGCAAACCCTAAATCGGCCGAATGCTTAAATCAATCCATGCATGGTTTCGGGATGACGTCATGATGACGAGGAAACGCGGCGATTTCCATCCCTTGAAGGCCTCAAATCGGGCGAATTACCTTGAGCTAGCCATGCATGAAAAGTCGGGCGAAACCCTAATTTAAACATGCGAAGATCGGGCGATTTGGAACCTTAAGAGACTTCGGCGATTTGAGGGTTACAATGTCATGAAATCGGGCAAATTACATGAAGGAGAAATCGGACAAATCCACGCTAGTACAAATCGGGTGAATAAACGAGATTTCATGCAAGATTTAATCGGGCGATTTCGTACTAACACCAATCGATCAAAATCAGCCATAGGAGATCAAATCGGGCAGATGAAATTCGTGCAAGACAAATCGGGCGATTCGGATAAATTACAATTGGGCGAATTAAATACTAACAAATCTTCTAACTTTCGCCGAACTTCCTAGGTCATGAATTTGATACTAACTTTACCTAGAAATTTATTGGATGGGGACTTGACCTAGTAAGAGTCGAACGACTTAGGATTCTAACGAAAATTAATGAAGTAAGATAATTTCGATTCGACCTAATTAATTAATTAACGAGGGCGTAATACTAATACGATGATATTATGTTTAAAGGTCGTACGTTAGGAGCTAACGGGGAAGATATTAATTACGCTCGGACGACAGGTAAGTAGAAATCCAACTACGACACGTAACTTGTTTGAATGTACTTGCTTTATGCGACTACGTGCCTCGGTGATTTCATGTTTATTTGATTTAATTGATATGCTTTCATGTGAGCGTATCTGAAGTTTTAAATTTGATGACTAGGTGCTTCGAGGCTTACCTGAATTGTGTTTACTTGATATTACGTGACTATGTGCCTCGATGATTACATGAATTACGTGGACTAATTGTATATGTTGTCTCTTGGTAATTTCGTCTGGCATTTGTTGCATTTTCATACTCACGTGCATACACAATCATATGTGGGAGGGTCGTAGGAGTCAAGTATGCACATATATGGTGTATCGCTTGAAAGCGATTGATACATTGCCGATATGGGCGTGTGTTGTCGACTCGCAGTTGAGTCAAGGGCTGTCCACTATGCTACCAGGGCGGCGTTTAGCGTCGTCATAATATTATATAAAATATGTATGGATTATGATTTAGGGCAGAGGTCCCGATGGCAAGAAGGCCGTATACATATATTACTATTATTGTACACCTAATGAAATATATTAGGGCGAAAGCCCGTTGGCAAAAGTGCCGTATACATATATTACTATTATTGTACACCTAATGAAATATATTAGGGCGAAACCCCGTTGGCAAAAGTGCCGTATACATATATTACTATTATTGTACACCTAATGAAATATATTAGGGCGAAAGCCCGTTGGCAAAAGTGCCGTATACATATATTACTATTATTGTACACCTAATGAAATATATTAGGGCGAAGGCCCGTTGGCAAAAGTGTCGTATACATATATTACTATTATTGTACATGTAATGAAATATATTAGGGCGAAGACCCGTTGGCGAAAGGGCCGTATACATATATTACTATTATTGTACATGTAATGAAATATAATAGGGCGGAGACCCGTTGGCGAAAGGGCCGTATACATATACTACTATTACTGTAAAAATAATGAAATATATTAGGGCGATGCCCGTTGGCAATGTGGCCATATAGACATACTTATGATATGATTGGGCAATGCCCGTGGCGGTAAGGTGCGACCTGGAGGGTGCGACCTGAGGATAGAAGCGACACAGGGTGGAACCCTGGTGTAGGCAACCTCAGCGTGGGCTACCAGCGTGAGCGACCGCCGACAGTCGGGGACGCCCGGGTAAATATGGCAACCTAGGGAAACGATGTGCATCCTAGGTATGACCATCCGGCGTGGACCGCTGCCTATTTGTCCCTAGTGGACGTGAGCTCTTTGTGGTGCATAGTGAGATTAGCCGAGGGCCCTGAGTGATGTTAGTACGAATATGATGAGCATCGGCGCAGATCGCCTTTGCGGAGTATAGGTGCATCGGCGCAGATCGCCTTTGCGAAGTATAGGTGCATCGGCGCGGATCGCCTTTGCGTAGTAGTATATGCATTGGCGTGGATTGCCTTTGCGGGGAAGGGACATGTGCATACATGCATGATTTCTGCTTACTGAGCCTCGGTGGCTCATTCTTTTATGTTATGTGTTGTAGGTATTTACGATCACGGTACGTGATCGCCTAGCTGGCAAGGCCTATCTTTTGAAGCTTCCGAGCGTCTTTTGGGGGTGGACGTGTGTGTATGGATGACGACCTGTGAGGCCGGGCGCATAGGAGCTTTTGCTGTGCCATCGCAACTGTCCCGAGTAATTATGAACTAGGATTAGGGTGTAATTAGGACTCGAAGAAATTATTCTGTCGCGTAGTTATATTCTTTTGACGTGTACAGGTCACGAACTCCTTATGAAGAAAAAGGAAAAATTTCTACCGTATTTTCGTATCTTCTAAGTTATCATACCATTAGACACTTAGAGTTAAGCTAGAAATGGTAGCGATGGCTAGGGTCGCTACAGTTGGTATCAGAGCTTTGGTCACAGGTTCTGTAGACTGTCCATACACACACACCCAAAAGCGCGGAAGCAGCCTTGCCTGTAAGTGTTATGAATATTATGCTTATGTGCTTTTAATAATGTGCCTCCTTGTTTCACTAATTGAAGAATGACTAGTGAGTCTAGAGAATTAATTGGCGAGTCAAGTCGCGGGGTGACATCTGGATCACCTACGAATGAACAGAGCTCAATGCTCCTGCACCTCACCGAATTGGTCCAACAACAGTCGGATCAAATCGGCGAACTGAAAGACCAAGTTAGTGAACTCAAGGGTCTGATCAACGATTTTATCGACAAACAGAGTTCCTTCGACCCCCGTAGATCCTCGTACCCGGGGATAGTAGGAAGGGAATTCCCAGAACGGAACCCTCCAGCTCCTAGGGATATTACCAACCCTATTAGATTGGAAATCCAGGTTTCCCAAGCTCAGAAGGGAAAGCGAAAAATGGGTGATAGGACCGGGCCAGCTCAACGGTCCGACCCGAATAAGGGAAGGCCCCAACCGAACATACCAGTGTGCCCGAGATGCACACGGCGACATCTGGGTGTCTGCTTCTACCAAAATGCAACGTGTAACAAATGTGGCAAGATAGGTCACTCCTCCAGAGCATGCCAGGAGAACCCCTCAACGAGTCAAGACGGGAGACAGACCACACTCCGGACCGCATCAGCTCGGGTATACACAATCATGTCGGAGGAAACAGAGGAGAACCCACCAGTGGAGACAGGTAACCTACCCGCTCATCAAACCATCATCATGCATCTTAGTAACTTAGAAGCCACACACCCTTGTGTACTCTTTACTTACGTGGCGAGACTCGAACTTTCTTCTGATTAATTTGAGTACAAGCATGAAAGTCACCATTTCTCCCGAGACTTCGACCCGAACTGATCAAGACCGTGATCTCCCTTCTTGAATATTCTTTCCTTCTGGAGTGTAATTACGAGGCTACACTCTGCTCTCTTCCACACGACAGATCTAAACCCCGTAATGTCAGAATGCGACCCTGATTCAATCTTTCCGACCTCCTATAAATCATGCATGCTCAGTAGCGAGTGGCACAACGGAAGCGTGATGGCGCTCGGGATTTTCAATTTCTACCTGAAAAAGAGTAGTAGCTATTTCCATTACCTCGTCAAAGCGAATACGTGTTTGAATAGGTTGGGCGATACTCGCGTCTCCTCAATCGAGGATTCACCCATAGGATCCAGGACGACAAGGGAGACCGTATGTCTTCTGTATGATCTTGCTTCTTTCTATTCCAGAAAGAATAATTCTTCTCTCCTATCGCAACATGAACGTTCTTCCTCGAACCTCTAAAAATGAAGAATAGACAGATCGCTTTAAGGGGGGAGTAGGTTAAGAACTAGTCGCAGGACTTCGCGTCCCATATTAGAAAATAAGGGCGACTGCTAAGGCTCCGAATATGCCCTACAATTAGCACGTTAGGAGCCTACATAAATCCTAGATAAAACCTGGATTTCGGGAACGCGACGAAAATAGGATGAGTCAAGACAAGGGCGCCATTGTGCCCAATTGACTCAGAATACGATGGACCTGTCACTTACGACCCTCGATCGTTGCTCCGGTTCTTATCTAAGATGCCAACGAGGTTGCGAAGGCGATAAACGCGAATCCTAGAGCCACTCTGCCGTGATTTATCCATACGCTAAGTGGCCAGTGCAAGAATCCTAGTTACTTCCCGGAAATCTTCAGGATTTTCAATTCCCGAACGACTTTCGCAAGACAAGTGTTCCAAATTTTTCGCGCGTGACTCAGCATTCTCCGTTTTCTTATCTATCATTTTCAGGAATCTTCTGAACTCGTCATCGCCCTTCTATCGTCTAGAGAGAGTTCGGTACCTTGAGTTGTTCCGAACGGGCTGATTTCGGGGGCGAAATCCTCCTTAAGGGGGGAGGATGTAGCACCCGGGTTCCCCGTAAGTGTTTAGGGCCAATAAATTAGTGAAGTGTGACCTCGTATGGTATACGTGCATTTACGTGATTCATGTGCATTATGTGGATTATGTACCATTAATTCTGGGTCTAAACGACTTTAAGCTATGCGATTTTAATTCCTATATGTGTCGAGAGTTTCGATTTTAGGTTATAAGGACTTAAGAAATATTAGGTCGCCAGTACACGTGGCATGCAAGTAAGAAATCGCCGAGCTTGTGATAAAGTGGTGAGAAATCGGGCGATAGAATGGAGTAGTAAATCATTTGATGCTGAAATCGGGCGATTCCGCCAAGCTCCATAAAGCCACATTTCGGGCGATTGAGCAACATGAGCACGTGGCACGCTAAGGAGAAATCGCCGAGTTTAAATTGGACAACTTGAAATCGGGCGATTTTATTGTGGGTGAAATGCTGGGAATCGCGGAGCAAGTGAAGCTCAAATCGGGTGAATCCCTCGTATACGAAAATTAGAATTCGCCGACCAATGTAATGAGTAATCGGGCGATTTGAAATAATTAGCATAACACATGAAAACTTGGACTAGAACATTTAACTCTAGGCCCAACTTATAACAAAACAAGTGAGGGACAAATTTTCCTCAAAATAAGGAGGACCACGTTAACCCTAATTCCACCCTATAACCTATGATAAATATCTAATCCAAACAATTCAATCTTCACCATTTTCACTCCAAAACCAACGAAAAAGCCAAGAAAGAAAAGAGAAGGAGCCGAGAGAGTTCATCCCAAAGGACCACTCCAATTTGCTTAGAATTTCGAGTAAGTGAACTTACCATTTTAATGCTATTTTGATTTCCATTACTAGGTGATAAAACATGTTTAAGACCTAGAGGATTTGAGAATCCGAAGGTACCATAAATGGCAAAACCCTAGGATTTGAAATGAAATTATAGCTAAGAGTTCCCTCGAGATTATTGTTTGATTTTGGCTAGCCTAACTTGCGCTAAGGCTCATTAATTTAGCAAGGGAAGAGCTTTGAGTAGAATGAAGCCCTAGAACTTAGAAATTCTGGGCAGAGGGAACGATGGATGTGATTTCGGGTAGATGACTTAAGACTTGATGAAATCGGGGAAATAAGATAATAAATCGGGCGAAATGTTGCTTGTGAGGAATCTAATAAATTAAACATAAGAGATGATTAAATCGTGCGATTTAAGCCTTAGAGGATCTCGGCGATTTGGAGTATCTCAAAGCATGAAATCGGGCGATTTCATGCGAGGTCTAAATCGGATGAATTACACAGAAATTACACGTGGCATAAAAGGAACAAATCGCCGAGAATCGAGTTGACAAGCCCTAAATCGGGCAATTTCATGCAAGATGGAAATCGGGCGATTTCCATCCTTGCAAACCCTAAATCGGCCGAATGCTTAAATCAATCCATGCATGGTTTCGGGATGACGTCATGATGACGAGGAAACGCGGCGATTTCCATCCCTTGAAGGCCTCAAATCGGGCGAATTACCTTGAGCTAGCCATGCATGAAAAGTCGGGCGAAACCCTAATTTAAACATGCGAAGATCGGGCGATTTGGAACCTTAAGAGACTTCGGCGATTTGAGGGTTACAATGTCATGAAATCGGGCAAATTACATGAAGGAGAAATCGGACAAATCCACGCTAGTACAAATCGGGTGAATAAACGAGATTTCATGCAAGATTTAATCGGGCGATTTCGTACTAACACCAATCGATCAAAATCAGCCATAGGAGATCAAATCGGGCAGATGAAATTCGTGCAAGACAAATCGGGCGATTCGGATAAATTACAATTGGGCGAATTAAATACTAACAAATCTTCTAACTTTCGCCGAACTTCCTAGGTCATGAATTTGATACTAACTTTACCTAGAAATTTATTGGATGGGGACTTGACCTAGTAAGAGTCGAACGACTTAGGATTCTAACGAAAATTAATGAAGTAAGATAATTTCGATTCGACCTAATTAATTAATTAACGAGGGCGTAATACTAATACGAAGATATTATGTTTAAAGGTCGTACGTTAGGAGCTAACGGGGAAGATATTAATTACGCTCGGACGACAGGTAAGTAGAAATCCAACTACGACACGTAACTTGTTTGAATGTACTTGCTTTATGCGACTACGTGCCTCGGTGATTTCATGTTTATTTGATTTAATTGATATGCTTTCATGTGAGCGTATCTGAAGTTTTAAATTTGATGACTAGGTGCTTCGAGGCTTACCTGAATTGTGTTTACTTGATATTACGTGACTATGTGCCTCGATGATTACATGAATTACGTGGACTAATTGTATATGTTGTCTCTTGGTAATTTCGTCTGGCATTTGTTGCATTTTCATACTCACGTGCATACACGATCATATGTGGGAGGGTCGTAGGAGTCAAGTATGCACATATATGGTGTATCGCTTGAAAGCGATTGATACATTGCCGATATGGGCGTGTGTTGTCGACTCGCAGTTGAGTCAAGGGCTGTCCACTATGCTACCAGGGCGGCGTTTAGCGTCGTCATAATATTATATAAAATATGTATGGATTATGATTTAGGGCAGAGGTCCCGATGGCAAGAAGGCCGTATACATATATTACTATTATTGTACACCTAATGAAATATATTAGGGCGAAAGCCCGTTGGCAAAAGTGCCGTATACATATATTACTATTATTGTACACCTAATGAAATATATTAGGGCGAAAGCCCGTTGGCAAAAGTGCCGTATACATATATTACCATTATTGTACACCTAATGAAATATATTAGGGCGAAAGCCCGTTGGCAAAAGTGCCGTATACATATATTACTATTATTGTACACCTAATGAAATATATTAGGGCGAAGGCCCGTTGGCAAAAGTGCCGTATACATATATTACTATTATTGTACATGTAATGAAATATATTAGGGCGAAGACCCGTTGGCGAAAGGGCCGTATACATATATTACTATTATTGTACATGTAATGAATATAATAGGGCGGAGACCCGTTGGCGAAAGGGCCGTATACATATACTACTATTACTGTAAAAATAATGAAATATATTAGGGCGATGCCCGTTGGCAATGTGGCCATATAGACATACTTATGATATGATTGGGCAATGCCCGTGGCGGTAAGGTGCGACCTGGAGGGTGCGACCTGAGGATAGAAGCGACACAGGGTGGAACCCTGGTGTAGGCAACCTCAGCGTGGGCTACCAGCGTGAGCGACCGCCGACAGTCGGGGACGCCCGGGTAAATATGGCAACCTAGGGGAACGATGTGCATCCTAGGTATGACCATCCGGCGTGGACCGCTGCCTATTTGTCCCTAGTGGACGTGAGCTCTTTGTGGTGCATAGTGAGATTAGCCGAGGGCCCTGAGTGATGTTAGTACGAATATGATGAGCATCGGCGCAGATCGCCTTTGCGGAGTATAGGTGCATCGGCGCAGATCGCCTTTGCGAAGTATAGGTGCATCGGCGCGGATCGCCTTTGCGTAGTAGTATATGCATTGGCGTGGATTGCCTTTGCGGGGAAGGGACATGTGCATACATGCATGATTTCTGCTTACTGAGCCTCGGTGGCTCATTCTTTTATGTTATGTGTTGTAGGTATTTACGATCACGGTACGTGATCGCCTAGCTGGCAAGGCCTATCTTTTGAAGCTTCCGAGCGTCTTTTGGGGGTGGACGTGTGTGTATGGATGACGACCTGTGAGGCCGGGCGCATAGGAGCTTTTGCTGTGCCATCGCAACTGTCCCGAGTAATTATGAACTAGGATTAGGGTGTAATTAGGACTCGAAGAAATTATTCTGTCGCGTAGTTATATTCTTTTGACGTGTACAGGTCACGAACTCCTTATGAAGAAAAAGGAAAAATTTCTACCGTATTTTCGTATCTTCTAAGTTATCATACCATTAGACACTTAGAGTTAAGCTAGAAATGGTAGCGATGGCTAGGGTCGCTACAGTTGGTATCAGAGCTTTGGTCACAGGTTCTGTAGACTGTCCATACACACACACCCAAAAGCGCGGAAGCAGCCTTGCCTGTAAGTGTTATGAATATTATGCTTATGTGCTTTTAATAATGTGCCTCCTTGTTTCACTAATTGAAGAATGACTAGTGAGTCTAGAGAATTAATTGGCGAGTCAAGTCGCGGGGTGACATCTGGATCACCTACGAATGAACAGAGCTCAATGCTCCTGCACCTCACCGAATTGGTCCAACAACAGTCGGATCAAATCGGCGAACTGAAAGACCAAGTTAGTGAACTCAAGGGTCTGATCAACGATTTTATCGACAAACAGAGTTCCTTCGACCCCCGTAGATCCTCGTACCCGGGGATAGTAGGAAGGGAATTCCCAGAACGGAACCCTCCAGCTCCTAGGGATATTACCAACCCTATTAGATTGGAAATCCAGGTTTCCCAAGCTCAGAAGGGAAAGCGAAAAATGGGTGATAGGACCGGGCCAGCTCAACGGTCCGACCCGAATAAGGGAAGGCCCCAACCGAACATACCAGTGTGCCCGAGATGCACACGGCGACATCTGGGTGTCTGCTTCTACCAAAATGCAACGTGTAACAAATGTGGCAAGATAGGTCACTCCTCCAGAGCATGCCAGGAGAACCCCTCAACGATTCAAGACGGGAGACAGACCACACTCCGGACCGCATCAGCTCGGGTATACACAATCATGTCGGAGGAAACTGAGGAGAACCCACCAGTGGAGACAGGTAACCTACCCGCTCATCAAACCATCATCATGCATCTTAGTAACTTAGAAGCCACACACCCTTGTGTACTCTTTACTTACGTGGCGAGACTCGAACTTTCTTCTGATTAATTTGAGTACAAGCATGAAAGTCACCATTTCTCCCGAGACTTCGACCCGAACTGATCAAGACCGTGATCTCCCTTCTTGAATATTCTTTCCTTCTGGAGTGTAATTACGAGGCTACACTCTGCTCTCTTCCACACGACAGATCTAAACCCCGTAATGTCAGAATGCGACCCTGATTCAATCTTTCCGACCTCCTATAAATCATGCATGCTCAGTAGCGAGTGGCACAACGGAAGCGTGATGGCGCTCGGGATTTTCAATTTCTGCCTGAAAAAGAGTAGTAGCTATTTCCATTACCTCGTCAAAGCGAATACGTGTTTGAATAGGTTGGGCGATACTCGCGTCTCCTCAATCGAGGATTCACCCATAGGATCCAGGACGACAAGGGAGACCGTATGTCTTCTGTATGATCTTGCTTCTTTCTATTCCAGAAAGAATAATTCTTCTCTCCTATCGCAACATGAACGTTCTTCCTCGAACCTCTAAAAATGAAGAATAGACAGATCGCTTTAAGGGGGGAGTAGGTTAAGAACTAGTCGCAGGACTTCGCGTCCCATATTAGAAAATAAGGGCGACTGCTAAGGCTCCGAATATGCCCTACAATTAGCACGTTAGGAGCCTACATAAATCCTAGATAAAACCTGGATTTCGGGAACGCGACGAAAATAGGATGAGTCAAGACAAGGGCGCCATTGTGCCCAATTGACTCAGAATACGATGGACCTGTCACTTACGACCCTCGATCGTTGCTCCGGTTCTTATCTAAGATGCCAACGAGGTTGCGAAGGCGATAAACGCGAATCCTAGAGCCACTCTGCCGTGATTTATCCATACGCTAAGTGGCCAGTGCAAGAATCCTAGTTACTTCCCGGAAATCTTCAGGATTTTCAATTCCCGAACGACTTTCGCAAGACAAGTGTTCCAAATTTTTCGCGCGTGACTCAGCATTCTCCGTTTTCTTATCTATCATTTTCAGGAATCTTCTGAACTCGTCATCGCCCTTCTATCGTCTAGAGAGAGTTCGGTACCTTGAGTTGTTCCGAACGGGCTGATTTCGGGGGCGAAATCCTCCTTAAGGGGGGGAGGATGTAGCACCCGGGTTCCCCGTAAGTGTTTAGGGCCAATAAATTAGTGAAGTGTGACCTCGTATGGTATACGTGCATTTACGTGATTCATGTGCATTATGTGGATTATGTACCATTAATTCTGGGTCTAAACGACTTTAAGCTATGCGATTTTAATTCCTATATGTGTCGAGAGTTTCGATTTTAGGTTATAAGGACTTAAGAAATATTAGGTCGCCAGTACACGTGGCATGCAAGTAAGAAATCGCCGAGCTTGTGATAAAGTGGTGAGAAATCGGCCGATAGAATGGAGTAGTAAATCATTTGATGCTGAAATCGGGCGATTCCGCCAAGCTCCATAAAGCCACATTTCGGGCGATTGAGCAACATGAGCACGTGGCACGCTAAGGAGAAATCGCCGAGTTTAAATTGGACAACTTGAAATCGGGCGATTTTATTGTGGGTGAAATGCTGGGAATCGCGGAGCAAGTGAAGCTCAAATCGGGTGAATCCCTCGTATACGAAAATTAGAATTCGCCGACCAATGTAATGAGTAATCGGGCGATTTGAAATAATTAGCATAACACATGAAAACTTGGACTAGAACATTTAACTCTAGGCCCAACTTATAACAAAACAAGTGAGGGACAAATTTTCCTCAAAATAAGGAGGACCACGTTAACCCTAATTCCACCCTATAACCTATGATAAATATCTAATCCAAACAATTCAATCTTCACCATTTTCACTCCAAAACCAAAGAAAAAGCCAAGAAAGAAAAGAGAAGGAGCCGAGAGAGTTCATCCCAAAGGACCACTCCAATTTGCTTAGAATTTCGAGTAAGTGAACTTACCATTTTAATGCTATTTTGATTTCCATTACTAGGTGATAAAACATGTTTAAGACTTAGAGGATTTGAGAATCCGAAGGTACCATAAATGGCAAAACCCTAGGATTTGAAATGAAATTATAGCTAAGAGTTCCCTCGAGATTATTGTTTGATTTTGGCTAGCCTAACTTGCGCTAAGGCTCATTAATTTAGCAAGGGAAGAGCTTTGAGTAGAATGAAGCCCTAGAACTTAGAAATTCTGGGCAGAGGGAACGATGGATGTGATTTCGGGTAGATGACTTAAGACTTGATGAAATCGGGGAAATAAGATAATAAATCGGGCGAAATGTTGCTTGTGAGGAATCTAATAAATTAAACATAAGAGATGATTAAATCGTGCGATTTAAGCCTTAGAGGATCTCGGCGATTTGGAGTATCTCAAAGCATGAAATCGGGCGATTTCATGCGAGGTCTAAATCGGACGAATTACACAGAAATTACACGTGGCATAAAAGGAACAAATCGCCGAGAATCGAGTTGACAAGCCCTAAATCGGGCGATTTCATGCAAGATGGAAATCGGGCGATTTCCATCCTTGCAAACCCTAAATCGGCCGAATGCTTAAATCAATCCATGCATGGTTTCGGGATGACGTCATGATGACGAGGAAACGCGGCGATTTCCATCCCTTGAAGGCCTCAAATCGGGCGAATTACCTTGAGCTAGCCATGCATGAAAAGTCGGGCGAAACCCTAATTTAAACATGCGAAGATCGGGCGATTTGGAACCTTAAGAGACTTCGGCGATTTGAGGGTTACAATGTCATGAAATCGGGCAAATTACATGAAGGAGAAATCGGACAAATCCACGCTAGTACAAATCGGGTGAATAAACGAGATTTCATGCAAGATTTAATCGGGCGATTTCGTACTAACACCAATCGATCAAAATCAGCCATAGGAGATCAAATCGGGCAGATGAAATTCGTGCAAGACAAATCGGGCGATTCGGATAAATTACAATCGGGCGAATTAAATACTAACAAATCTTCTAACTTTCGCCGAACTTCCTAGGTCATGAATTTGATACTAACTTTACCTAGAAATTTATTGGATGGGGACTTGACCTAGTAAGAGTCGAACGACTTAGGATTCTAACAAAAATTAATGAAGTAAGATAATTTCGATTCGACCTAATTAATTAATTAACGAGGGCGTAATACTAATACGATGATATTATGTTTAAAGGTCGTACGTTAGGAGCTAACGGGGAAGATATTAATTACGCTCGGACGACAGGTAAGTAGAAATCCAACTACGACACGTAACTTGTTTGAATGTACTTGCTTTATGCGACTACGTGCCTCGGTGATTTCATGTTTATTTGATTTAATTGATATGCTTTCATGTGAGCGTATCTGAAGTTTTAAATTTGATGACTAGGTGCTTCGAGGCTTACCTGAATTGTGTTTACTTGATATTACGTGACTATGTGCCTCGATGATTACATGAATTACGTGGACTAATTGTATATGTTGTCTCTTGGTAATTTCGTCTGGCATTTGTTGCATTTTCATACTCACGTGCATACACGATCATATGTGGGAGGGTCGTAGGAGTCAAGTATGCACATATATGGTGTATCGCTTGAAAGCGATTGATACATTGCCGATATGGGCGTGTGTTGTCGACTCGCAGTTGAGTCAAGGGCTGTCCACTATGCTACCAGGGCGGCGTTTAGCGTCGTCATAATATTATATAAAATATGTATGGATTATGATTTAGGGCAGAGGTCCCGATGGCAAGAAGGCCGTATACATATATTACTATTATTGTACACCTAATGAAATATATTATGGCGAAAGCCCGTTGGCAAAAGTGCCGTATACATATATTACTATTATTGTACACCTAATGAAATATATTAGGGCGAAAGCCCGTTGGCAAAAGTGCCGTATACATATATTACTATTATTGTACACCTAATGAAATATATTAGGGCGAAAGCCCGTTGGCAAAAGTGCCGTATACATATATTACTATTATTGTACACCTAATGAAATATATTAGGGCGAAGGCCCATTGGCAAAAGTGCCGTATACATATATTACTATTATTGTACATGTAATGAAATATATTAGGGCGAAGACCCGTTGGCGAAAGGGCCGTATACATATATTACTATTATTGTACATGTAATGAAATATAATAGGGCGGAGACCCGTTGGCGAAAGGGCCGTATACATATACTACTATTACTGTAAAAATAATGAAATATATTAGGGCGATGCCCGTTGGCAATGTGGCCATATAGACATACTTATGATATGATTGGGCAATGCCCGTGGCGGTAAGGTGCGACCTGGAGGGTGCGACCTGAGGATAGAAGCGACACAGGGTGGAACTCTGGTGTAGGCAACCTCAGCGTGGGCTACCAGCGTGAGCGACCGCCGACAGTCGGGGACGCCCGGGTAAATATGGCAACCTAGGGGAACGATGTGCATCCTAGGTATGACCATCCGGCGTGGACCGCTGCCTATTTGTCCCTAGTGGACGTGAGCTCTTTGTGGTGCATAGTGAGATTAGCCGAGGGCCCTGAGTGATGTTAGTACGAATATGATGAGCACCGGCGCAGATCGCCTTTGCGGAGTATAGGTGCATCGGCGCAGATCGCCTTTGCGAAGTATAGGTGCATCGGCGCGGATCGCCTTTGCGTAGTAGTATATGCATTGGCGTGGATTGCCTTTGCGGGGAAGGGACATGTGCATACATGCATGATTTCTGCTTACTGAGCCTCGGTGGCTCATTCTTTTATGTTATGTGTTGTAGGTATTTACGATCACGGTACGTGATCGCCTAGCTGGCAAGGCCTATCTTTTGAAGCTTCCGAGCGTCTTTTGGGGGTGGACGTGTGTGTATGGATGACGACCTGTGAGGCCGGGCGCATAGGAGCTTTTGCTGTGCCATCGCAACCGTCCCGAGTAATTATGAAATAGAATTAGGGTGTAATTAGGACTCGAAGAAATTATTCTGTCGCAGAGTTATATTCTTTTGACGTGTACAGGTCACGAACTCCTTATGAAGAAAAAGGAAAAATTTCTTCCGTATTTTCGTATCTTCTAAGTTATCATACCATTAGACACTTAGAGTTAAGCTAGAAATGGTAGCGATGGCTAGGGTCGCTACATGTTCCACGCTTCTCTGAGACTAGAGCAACAGTGTTGTCAACCTGCTTGCCCTTCTGCTCTCTCTGAGTCTCGCACACATCTTCCTCGTGTTGGGCGAGATTATCAAATACTGCATGGATATCCAACTCCTCCAGATCTTTGTTTTGTCTAAGTTGAGTGGATATCTTTTTCCAGTCCGAGGGCAGAGAGAATAGAAATCTGATATTTGTTTCCATGTTTGTCTTCGAGATTTCTATCTTCCTCATCTCATTGAGAAGAGTGAGGTATCTTTGATATGCATCGTAGAGACTCTCCTCTGGCTTTGCTTTGAAGGAGTCATAAGCAGTGAGAATATTCGCGTTTTTGGCCTTGATGCCAACTTCCTTCCTCTGCATCATCCTATGCAATTCATCCCACATTCCTTTAGCCGTTGGGAGGCTGTCTATCTGTCTATTGATATCGTTGGGAATGCCCTGCATAAGTGTGTTCATAGCCATTAGATCTGCCTTTGCACGGGCCCTTTCCTCGATGGTGTATTCCCTAGGTTCCTTTAGTCGCCTAGTAGCGGGAATTTGAAGAGTAACCGTGTCATCACCGGCTACATTAACCCAGAACTGTGCGGGTCCCTCTTCGAGTGACTTTAGCAGATTTTTGGCTTGATCTTTTAGAGTTATGAAGTTTAGGAAACGGCTTCGCCATACTGTGTATTCGCCGCGTTGCAAGATTGGTGGACGGTTGTCATTTCCTAGCGAGTAAGCATCCATCCTTCTTCTCGAATTTTATTTTTAATTTTTATGGAGTTGATGTAGGATCTTCGTTAGTTTTGATGAATGAACTTTGATATAGTAAGCTTCACAAGTAGCAAATTTGTTAGTAGCGTTTGATTCAAAAAAATGATCGAGAATTAATTTCGATTCAATCTTTAAAGTTTGATCGAAAATAATTTCTTCGATTTGAAAAGATGGTACTGTTTTCGCGCGTCAGGCACTGTTTAAAAATTTCGAGCGGAAAATATTTCAACTTGAACGTAATTTTACTCTGAGAAATTGTGCAAACAGTGAGATCATTCGTAAAATTATTGAGTGAAGTTTTGCGATCGAAAATTTTAAGTGTCGAAAAATTTTGTTGACCAGAATCCACAATGTAGAGACTCGAAAGATTTACCAGAATTTTCGAGCGTAAAATTTCTTTTAATTGATTTTGGTCGTTAAGGTACAGTACCCTAAGGAGTTTCTCGCTGAGTCAAATCTAAATGGTTGACCGAAAAAGTTTACGGGCGAGAATCAATATGTGTGAACGACTAAGTTTTCGAGAGAAAAGTTTTGCGCGGGGGTCAAAATAGTCAATTCTCGTCGAAATATTATCGCTCGTAAATTTTTCTAAACACGTTCTTGACAACAGCGACTTCAGTAACTAATCCGTATTCTAATTGAGCAAAATTTCTCGCACAGAGGTTTTCGATCGAGAAATTAATTTCGATCGAAGACTTAGCGAGAAAAATTAAATTTCACAGTTTAAGCGCAGAATACGATTTTAACACAGATTCAAGCAAATACTGGAAATTAATCGATGAAACTACAGATATATGCTCAGAATCAGCTATTGAGTATTCACGAACAGAAGATTAAACATGTTTTGAAGCAAATAATAATGTTCAATTTGACGAAAATCAAAACACGTTCATACTGTTTTTGCACGAACAGTAATCTCACAGAATCAAAAATTCGACTCAAATCATGATTCTGATTGCTACCGATCCAATCCTGATTGATTAATACTACTTATGCGAGCACTTAAACATCAAAATCAGATCAAATAAGCACAAAATTAGGCACTTTCAGATCGAAAAGCTTTTTCGCGCCAAAAATGTTCTTCGCGTGAACAGTTCCAGAAAATGAAATTCGATCCGAATTCTAACAATTTCGATTCAAAACAGAACGAATATGCTCTGATACCAATTGTTAGGTCCTCTGTTATCAACTCAATCAATCCTAGGCATGAATTCTAAGGAAATCGACTAGAATGATTTAAATTGTAATTCGATCGAAAACATTCGATGAAGAACACAAGAGAGAATTCCTCTAGTGTGATGATGTTTTCTGAGTTTCTCTCTCTAGAAATGAATTCGAAAGCCTTTCGGATTGATTCTCTAATTTTCTGTATTAAGCTCAATGTTTGTACAACTATTTATACCAAACAAACTTGGTATAAATATCTAACTAGTCCTAATCTATGGACTAGTACAAATAAAGCCCCCAATTACAAGGACAACTAATGAAATCAAGCACAATCTAAAATGTATACTCTACAAGGACAACTAAAATAAACACAATCATGCGTGGGGGCTGCGCAGCTTTTTCTTTGTATGCATATATCGTCAAGATTTGTATTGATTTTCTTGACTTCCTTGCGCTTATAATCAATAATGCTTGCTTCCTTTTTCTTTTTATTTCTTTGTGGGTCCCAAACACGCTTGCTTTCCTTCATGTTATCTGAGTCTACCCCAAATTTATACCCTTGCTCGATATCGTTATTGCTTATATGAAATGGACATGAAGTTTTTAGTGAAATCATAGACCTTTTCTATTTTTTACATGAGCCAACATATATATAAGTTGAGTCATTTATTATAACGCTCTTACTTTATACAACTGGAGTGAGGCACATAACATGGCTAAAATCAAAGATAAATGATAAATAGAGAATCCATATCTAACACACCGAGACATGATGCACCCATCACGAACCAATAATCGGCAAGTGACTCTGCCCCTTTGCTCGGAGTAACGATATTCATATTAGGCAAAGAAATCATATGGCCTGTTGCTATCTGTTTCTATGAGCATCTATAAGAGAAACTTTATTCGAGCTACATTTCTTCCATTGATGTCGATTTTGTCCTTAAAATCCGGCCGAGTAACTCGTCATGTGAAGATAATTCGGTATGACTTCGTACCACGAAAAAAAATGGCATACTTTTTGTGTGATTGATTGGCGTACCAACTTGAAGTGGGATCATTCGTTCTTCCAAAGATAAAGAATTTCATATGTGTGCTAGAAGACTGCCTTAGATTATTTTCTTAGGCCTTGTTTACTTTATTAGATATGTCAAGATAAAGTCTGTTTATTCATTATAGTCTTGTTCACTTACTAAAAGGTCCATGTGTGTAAAGCCCAAAATAAAACTGGGCGTTATTATAAACCACCAAACTCGAGATAATTTATCCGTCGAACTTGGGCAAGAAAAGTTATCCAACCCGTGTTCTTAATCGCAAGATGACCAAAATACCCTTGAAAATAAACCCCATGTCAATTTTGGGCAAACATTACACGTTTCCTGAGGAATAGAATTCATGTGACCCTTTTTGTTCGACATAAGCGTGTGGGTAAATTTCATCTTCGACTGTAGACTATTTAGGTTGCTCTTTCCTTTATCCTCCCTCCTTCATGCTCGTCAATGCTACCTTCGTCGAGATCGAAACCCTCAAGATGACATCCTACAACCTTCGCAAATTGTGCGCCAGAATTGAAAGTCTCAACGAACGTTAGGACGAAGCTATCTTCTCCTCCTTCCTCCATTAATGGAGGGTGGCGGAGCTCATTTTCCTTCAAGTCAAAGACTAAGATATTAGGAGATATTCAAGGAATCTCGTACCAATTCAAGAGGGAATCAAGGTCCATAAATAAGAGTTTTTTTCGAGCTGCAAAGTGCGCCTTTCGAGAGCTTTCATGGAGTAACTTTGAGCGACATATTGAGCGTAATATATGAGCGAAACACATATCGAGTTTGAGCGAGTTTTATATATTACGAGAGTTGTCTTTTAGCCTAGTATTGAGTTTTCAAAAGTCTTAGTACTTCGTAGGTTTTTCAGGATCTTTTAGATTCGTAGTTTTTCTAGGCTTTTTTTACTATCTTCGGATAGTTATTTTGTCATCCATTGCTATAGTGGAATTTCGCCTTGAGGCACACAACAAGTTTATTGACTTGCTGCACAGATTTACATCTCGTGTTCACCATCTCTCTTTACTAAGTTCATTACATATTCCGATGTGCATTATATGTTAGCTTCAGTGTTGACCGAACATTCCAACATTTAGTCACCTATTTTTAGAACTTAGTATTTTACATCCATATCGTACCGGGACAACTTCAAAGTGGTTTCAGAGCCTCCGCTTGACGTGACTAAGCGTTTTTATCCTTTTTCGTGGATGTTACAAGCTCAAACTACATAGGAAAAGTCCCCGTGTTAGACGGCTCCAACTACGCTTATTGGAAGGTTCGTGTTCGACAGTGCATCAAATCCATGGATGTGCTAGCGTGGGAGTCCGTGCTCCATGGTTATTCGACTCCAAAGACTACCCAGGATGAAGATGGTGAAGTCTATGAGAAACCCATCAATGAATGGAGTCTCCAAGAGAAGAACGCAGCCGAGTTCAATGATAAAACCCTTAATGCCATCTTCTCTTCGGTAGACATCTTCATGTTCAAGGTCATTCAAAATAGTACTACGGCGAAGAATGCGTGGGATCTACTTCAGAGGTACTGCGAAGGCGATGCGAGCGTGAAGGAAACCAGACTAAGGCTTCTCCTCAACCAGTTCGAAAACCTCAGAATGAAGGATGATGAGGATGTTACCACGTACTTCGGCAAAATTTTGTCGATCTCGAGCGAGTGTGCTAGTCTCGGAGATCCGATCGCAAATAAGGTACTTGTATCTAAAACTTTACTTACGCTCACTGAAAAATTTAATGTGAAGGTAGCGGCTGTCGAGGAAGCACACAATCTGGACGTTAGAGTTCAACACATTGATAAACATTATGAAGAACTATGAGACCAATCTCGAAGTCCAAAAGAGAGCTTCACGCGGCAAAAGCATTGCTCTAGTCAGTCAGTCATCCAAGGTACAAAATGAAGTTGACCCTGAAAATGATGAGGATATGGCTATGCTCGTGAAGAAATTCAGAAAGTTCCTTCAGAAGAAGAATGTCGAGCAGAATGTTGGCCCAACATTCAGGAAGGGCCAAAATGCCAAAGAACAACTTTCGTCTGCGCCTCCGTTCTTCAAACGCAATGCTGATGGAAAGAAAAAGAACATCGACAGGGATTCAGTGAGATGCCATGCGTGCACGGGCTGGGGTCACTTTGCCAACGAATGCGCGAATACTTTACGCAAACAAGGGAAAGCACTTTGGGTTGATCTTTTCGAAGATGAAGAACAGTGTCCTAAGGAGTCCAGGCAATCATCAGTAACCATACAGTCCTTCTCAGACAACGAAGAAGAAGATCATCAAATCGGCTTTACGGCGGTAACGGATGTTGAGCCAACATTTGACTCAATATCTGGGAAACAAATTATTTTTTATTATGATGACTCAAACTGTTTTGATGGGTATTTAAATTTTGATGATACAGGTTTAGACACAGACCTTTGTGCAGAAGTCCCGACTAAAGAAGCTATGTTATTGCTGTCCACACAATATGAGAATGAAAAGGCGAAAAACTCGGAGCTCAAAGCCATAGTGAAAGCGCTGTCCGAGGAGAATGTCAGAAATGAAAAGATGATCGAAAGCTTGGTGGATGGAATGAACAAGATGAAAGCCGTACTGACACGAAAGGACAAGGAGATCGACAAGCTACAAAAGCGAGTCGACGAGACCGATGAAACTTTTACGAAGTTGAACAAGGGTAAACGAACCTTGATGAGGTATTATCTCTCGGTATTTTTGATAAACAAGGTCTAGGATTCAGTTCTCAGCCCATATGTGATGATCCTACACCCGTGACCAATGTTCAGCCTAAGATAGTTTTTATGAAGGAGAAATCTCATGCCTCGAATGATGTTTGTGAAAATGTGATTGTTAAGATTATTCCTAAGCAAGCTGCTAGTAAACTTAAGGATGTGTCATTTAAATGTCATCATTGCAAGCAGCCTGGTCATATTAAGCCATATTGCTGGAATTGAAGGGGTGATTTCTGCAAAGAAATCGATGTCGGCTGGAATGTCATCCAACATTCCGCTCAACATTGAGAAATCAGTGTTGAAAGGTATGTCTGGAGTAAGTTCAGCTGGCTCACCTACAAATTCTGGTAATCCAAATGCTGTTTATCTAATAAAGTTTGGGTAGAGAAGTCCGTGCATAAGTGCAATGTTGTCTATACCTCTTTGCGAGCTAACGTGACAGGTTCTTGGTACTTCGATATCGGGTGTTCCCGACATATGACGGGTACCCAAGAATATCTTAGTGAATACATGCCTTTAAAGAGTGGATCTGTGACGTTCGGAGGAGGTGCTAAAGGATGGATTCTCGATTTCCCGAAGCTGAGCAACGTTCTACACGTCGACGGACTTGCGGCAAACCTGATTAGCATAAATCAGCTATGCGACGACGATCTTGATGTAATGTTTAATAAATAATGTTGTGAAGTTTCTAACAGCAATTGTGTTCGAGTGATGGCAGGTAAACGATCGAGCGACAACTGTTATCTAGTCGGTGACAAATGCGGTGTGAAGGACGTGTGCCAACTCTCAAAGGCCGAGGAAGATGTGATACTTTGGCATTTCAAATTGGGCCACGTCAAACAGAACATTGGAGCAACTTATCAAGCACGATGCAATCAGAGGCATTCCGAATCCTAAGGAGTTTGGTAAGGTTGTATGTGAGTCATGTTTGAAGGGTAAGCAAGCGCATGTTAGCCATAATGCTGATCAACATGCTGCCCAACATTTTAAAACTGCTCTGTTTTCAGCTTATTCACATGGATTTGATGGGTCCTATGGAAGTAGATAGCATTGGTGGTTTGCTTATGTGCTCGTTGATGACTATTCTAGATATGCATGGATATTCTTACTTAGGGAAAAAACTAAATCGTTCGATTTCTTCAAAAATCTAAATGTCTTTCTACAAGTAGACTTATATTATGTACAATGTTTGTTTTTGTACTGATATCATGCTGAGCCAAAAATCTCTCATTTAAATGCTTTGAAGAGAATATTAAGATATGTGAGTGGTTTGTGTAGCCTAGGGTTATGGTTCTCTAAAGATACTAATATGAGTCTTGTAGGCTACAGTGATGCCGATTGGGCAGGTGACGAGGATGATCGCAAGAGCACAAGTGGCGGCTGTTTCTTCTTAGGTAACAATTTAGTTGCATGGTATAGTAAGAAGCAAAATTGTGTATCTTTATCTACAGCTGAGTCTGAGTATGTTGCGGCGGGTAGTTGCTGTACGCAATTGATGCGGTTAAATAGCATGTTGTGTGATTATGATTTAGAGTGCGAGTATGTTCTCATGTATTGTGATAACCTTAGTGCCATCAACCAAAAACTTGACACGCTCAAATACTAGCAAGTGTACTAGGTCGTGTAAGTAGTAAAACGGACGAAGTCCGAGTATCGATCCACGAAGATAGCTTGATTAATTCTAAGATATTAAACCTAATTCTAATTTAGACTAAGAAAATTTTTTTTATAGTTTTGATTATTTAATTAAACGAGATAAAAGCGCAAATAATCAAATAGACGCAAATAAAATAAATGAGATAAAGATCAATTGACGACGAACGTGATCAAGGCACATACTTAGCACGGATTAATCCTACGTATTCATGCAATCAATATTTATTTAATCAATATAAACTAGTCAAGGTAGAAATTCCTAATATACGCGCTACCCGTTATTCACGTAACTAGCGACCCTATGCGATAATGACAAATCTCTATATTCCTATAAGACTGCAATCACTTCACACGCCTTCCGCTTTATGAATTTCCCCGAGCTTAGACGCTTTCGGCGCCTAAGGTCTCGAAAACCACACGTACGAAACCGAATTCCATCTCTGGTCGGTTTTTACGTCGTGGTGTCCTATATTTATTATTCTAACCGGTCTAATCACTTTTTCAGTCTCATAAACCAATCAACAATTATGCACATGGTGATCAAGCATACGCAAGCATTAAACTCAAATATATAACACGTAACCAAATTCATATGATTAAATAAAATACGAATAGCATTACTACGAATTCATAATCCGGCGTAATACGGCCTCAATCACAAGAAAACTTAAGCTAGCATATTAATAAAATAGAAATGCAAAATATTCATAGACATAGTAGAAAATTTATAAAACTTCGCTTATTCGGATGGAACGCCTCGCCTCGCAGCTTCTTTATTTTCTTCCGGTCGAAGGTTCAGTCTTTTATTATTCTCAGTCGCCAAAGCCTTTTCTTTTTAGCCGTCTACCTTGTATTATTTTCTCTGTTCCGTCCCTTCTCGTATATGATTCGCTGCCCTCTATATAGGTGTGTGGGTAGCCGACTTAATCCCGGATTTGGAGGAGATCTTTTTTGAATATTTGAACAATTCTTTATTATTTCCTTAGTTGACGTGATACTTGGCAAAAAGAAGTAATATCTCCACTTGCTCTTCACGCCTTATAGCTGCCAAAAGAGAAATCTGGTAAATTGCAGTGTTGGGCCAAATAATGTTAAAAATTGGCAAGATCCCCTAAGATTCAAATTGTTCCAAAAGTGCCCACATTTTCCCATTGTCGGTCTCTTTTGCTCAGAAATCTATCGAAAATAAATTTAAACATAAATATAGGACATTCGAGGGACATTTTCGCAAATAACGATCGGAAATGCACTTTTTCAGGTAAAGTAATTACGTAAAATCCTAACTTATCAACAACCCCAAACTAGCTTCGATCGTCCTCGATCATAAGAGCGAAATAAAACCAAACCCCAAACTAGCTTCGATCGTCCTCGATCATAAGAGCGAAATAAAACCAAATCAAGTTAGGATTATAGAACATTAGTCAATGAAATTCTCATGTTTCACCTCAGAAAACGTAAAAGCATATATGGTCGAGATAATCATCAACCAATGAACGATCTAGTCAAGACACGAGGCATGAGGTAATAAGTCGCAATCTTATCATAGCATGAAAGACATTTCTAGAATTATACCACGCATCAATCCACAACTCTCACAAGGATCACTCAAGTCGCTCGGGGTGTTTTCAAAAGGATCTGTATAAAGACGCTCAATTCACGGCACGAAAAGATATTACTCTATGCTTGCAAATATATCACATCATAGTCACATAGTAGAAGTCATGCACGAATCAAAGGTCTTTCATCAAAGGTTGTAATGGGGCTCGGGTTTTCAAAGGTGCGTCATATGGGAAAGTGAGCTAAAAATATCAAACGTGTCAATCATCGAATCGCTCTTCTAACCACTTATTTCGCTCTTCTAACGCCGTGCCTACTTTCACTCGACTCATCCTTTCACCTTTTCTAGCTCTTCTCGCTCGCTCTTTTTTCGCTTCTTCCTTTTTTTTCTTTTTCTTTTTCTCTTTTTTTTCTTCTTTTCTTCCCTTTTTTTTTCGAACCAGCCCTCCTAACTCTCTCTCTCTCTTTTTTTTACGTCTTATTGAATGGAGAGGTTTCTAGTCCGCTGCAATATTACGACGAGAGATCTATATCATAGGACGAGTTCATAACTAACATGCCTCGACGATTAGCTCCTTCTCAACCAACAATTCACCATTCACGATATCGATAAATTAACACGTTGATCCGGGTCGTATAGGCTAAATTTGAGGCAATTAGGCTAAATATATGGGATCCAAATTAACAAACAAGTCAAATAAGGCTCAAGGGGGCTCACTAAGTGGTAAATACGTAAGGTAGGGAAATATTTAGGCCAATGACTCAATCCTAGTGCCCTTCTCATTTTCGCACACAAAAATCCACTAGTAACCATTGACATGCATAACAGAGCAAGTTCGAAAATATTCATTCCATGCGTGTCACACAAGAATAAACACCGAGCATAATGAGTTGCACTGAATTAATCTCTGAAGGCTCAAAAACTCACATATATAGCTGGGTTTGTGCTTCATGATACGCAATACTCTCCTAAAGCAGTCAATATAGCCAAATAATCATGCTAATATCATGACAATGCAACATGTAAGACTCTCACTCAATTCATCGAATCATATCACGACACGGTAAAATTTTAAAATTTTTCATCATTGACAGGAGATTTCACAGATGACGTTTAAATCGCAACCTTCATCATTTATACCCACTAGAAAGACCGAAACACGTCGATACCTAAATATGTAAGCATATTAAATCTAGCATGTGTCACATCCCACCCCCAAACTAAATATCACATTGTCCTCAATGTGTAAAATAAAAGCAAAGAGAGAGTAGAAGTGACACTGCCCTGAATTGAAGTGACACTGCCCTGAATTTTATGTCGATCGATGTGGAAGACTCGGTTTATCTGCAGTGAACAAGCTACCATCGCGAACGGGCAACCCCCAAACTAGTTATGAGCCTGCGAGAAAACATGACTAGGCGGCACCGTGAAAGCGAATTTACTAGACAAAAAAAATTTATAGATAAAATTAATACTTAGAATAAGAGCACTAAATATAATATATATATGCATCGATAATACTTGGGTTGCCTCCCAAGAAGCGCTGTTTTTAAAGTCGTTAGCTCGACTCTCGAGACGATCAGGGTGGCTTGGTGTCTAGGCTTGCTTTGGTGTTCTGGAGGTCCTTCAGCTCGCTGGTATTCTCTCCAGACGAGGTGTTCCTGAAAGGAACAGAACAACTAGAAGCAGAAAAGTTAGAAATTATGGGTTCCACAAGGTATACCGATGTTGCTTCGCCAATTTGTCCTTCGTCATACAGCTTTAGCCGTTGTCCATTGACTTTGAGAGAGTCCTTTCCGTTCATAAGGATTTGCACTGCTCCGGATGGGAAGACTTGCTCGACTATATAAGGTCCGCACCATTTACTCTTTAATTTACCTGGAAATAGGCATAGCCGTGAATTGAATAGAAGGACACGATCGCCGACTTTGAACTCCCTTTTTATGATCTTCTTGTCATGCCACTTCTTTGTTCGCTCCTTATACAACTTAGCGTTCTCGTAAGCATTCTGGCGAAATTCATCCATTTCGTTCAGCTGAAGCAACCTATTTTTAGCTGCTTCAGAACATTCAAAGTTAAGCTTTTTAATAGCCCAATATGCACGATGTTCTAACTCAACAGGTAAATGACACGTTTTTCCAAAAACAAGACGTGGCGAAGTCCCTATTGGAGTTTTATATGCGGTGCGGTATGCCCATAGTGCGTCATCTAGCTTCAACGACCAATCATTTCTTGAGGCGTTCACCGTCTTTTCCAAGATCTACTTAAGCTCCCTGTTGGAAACCTCCACCTGTCCACTAGTCTGAGGATGATACGGGGTAGACACTTTATGCTTAACACCATACTTAGATAGCAAATTATCAAACAATTTATTGCAAAAATGAGTACCCCATCACTAATTATTGCCCGTGGTGTACCAAAGCGACTAAATATATGCTTCTTAAGAAAACGAATGACAACTCGAGCATCATTAGTTCGACATGCTTCAGCTTCTACCCACTTAGACACATAATCGACCGCAACGAGAATATACTTATTAGAGCATGAAGTAGGAAACGGTCCCATAAAATCAATGCCCCAAACATCAAATAACTCTACCTCTAACATGCTATTTAAAGGCATCTCATGTCTCCTAGATATAGTACCAGTACGCTGACAACGATCGCATGAAGCTACATATGCCTGGGCATCCTTAAAAAGAGTTGGCCAGAATAAACCTGATTGAAGTACCTTAAACGCTGTTTTCGTTGGTCTGTGGTGTCCACCCGTCAAACCAGAATGACAATGAAATAAAACGGAACTTACCTCATCGACGGGAATACATCGTCGGATTACCTGATCAGAGCAAATTTGATATAGGAATGGATCATCCCACAGGTAGTGTTTCGCATCAGAGAGAAATTTCTTCTTCTGATGAAAACTCAAGCCTGTGGGAATCTCACCTGTAGCAACATAATTTGCAAAATCCGCGAACCAAGGTAATGATGTATCAATCAAAGCAAATAATTGTTCGTCAGGAAAATATTCATCAATAGGTAACTCCTTATTGTGTTCATGCAAGTTATCTAACCTAGATAAATGATCAGCTATCACATTCTCAACACCTTTTTTTATCACGAATCTCTAAGTCATACTCTTGAAGTAGTAAAATCCAGCGAATCAACCTAGGCTTAGCATCTTTCTTAGCAAATAAGTATCTAAGTGCAGCATGATCAGTGTAGATGATTACCTTATTCAACACTAGGTAAGAATGAAATTTATCTACGACAAATACCACAGCTAGTAACTCTTTCTCAGTAGTAGCATAATTCCTCTGTGCATCGTCCAGAGTTTTACTAGCGTAGTAAATGACCTGAAATACCTTATCCTTGCGTTGTCCTAGAACCACACCTACAGCACCATCGCTAGCATCGCACATCAATATAAACGGGAGTGTCCAGTCTGGTGCGACCATCACTGGGGCTGTGGTGAGTTTCTCCTTTAAAGTTTGAAAAGCCTGCAGACAATCATCAGTGAAGTTAAAAATAGCATCTTTAACAAGTAAATTAGATAATGGCTTAGCTATTTTTGAAAAATCCTTTATGAAGCGTCGATAGAATCCTGCGTGTCCCAAGAAGCTTCGAACTCCCTTTACTGACGTGGGTGGTGGCAACTGCTCAATCGCATCAACCTTGGCTCGATCCACCTCAATTCCTTTGTGTGATACCTTGTGCCCGAGAACTATACCTTCTTGTACCATAAAATGACACATCTCCTAATTTAAGACAAGGTTAGTCTCTTCACATCGTGATAAAACGAATGCTAAATTATCAAGGCACGTATCAAACATAGACCCAAATACAGAAAAATCATCCATGAATATCTCCATAAACTTCTCAACCATGTCATGAAAAATAGCAAGCATGCATCTCTGAAAAGTAGCTGGTGCATTACATAATCCGAATGGCATACGTCTATATACAAAAGTACCATAAGGACAAGTAAACGTCGTCTTTTCCTGATCCTCAAGTGCTATGGAAATCTGATTATAACCCGAATAGCCATCTAGAAAACAATAAAACTCATGTCCAGCTAGTCTTTCTAACATTTGATCTATAAAGGGGAGGGGAAAATGATCTTTACGGGTGGCATCATTCAATTTCCTATAATCTATGCATACACGCCACCCGTAACAGTCCTCGTGGGAATCAACTCATTAGAAGCATTCTTTATAACAGTCATACCTCCCTTTTCAGGAACAACTTGGGTCGGACTAACCCATGCGCTATTAGAGATAGGGTAGATAATACCTGCGTCCAAAAGCTTAATTACCTCCTTTTTCACCACTTCTTGCATCGCTGGGTTTAGGCGTCTCTCTGGTTGTGCGACCGGCTTGTAAGAATCTTCCATCAAAATCTTGTGCATGCAGACGGTCGGGCTTACTCCCTTGATGTCAGCAACCTTCCATGCGAATGCTCGCTTGTGTTCTCTTAGCACCCTCACAAGCTTTTCTTCCATTAGATCTGTCAAAGTGGAAGAAATAATCACGGGTAAAGTATCAAGGGCACCAAGGTAAACATATTTAAGATGACTAGGTAAGGGTCTAAGTTCTAAAATAGGAGGGTCCTCTATTGATGGTCGATGTTGTGTGGCTAATGATCGATCGAGCCGCTCTACTTTTGGCTTGGCCGACCTCCGATGAGGTGGGTTCACTTCTAAGCTTGCTACGATATCGGCCATCTCCTCAGACTCGTCTCCGACTAGACATGCTTCCAAGTTTTCCTTATTCCTAAAAGTTTTAAAATACTCCAAAGCACATGCATCAATACTATCAATGAAGGAACAAGAATCATCGTCTGGAGGGTGTTTCATTGCTTTATAAACATCAAATATAACTTTTTCATCCCCAACCTGTAGGATGAGCTTACCATTACCAACATCAATAAGGGTTCTTGCCGTATTCAGAAACGGTCTTCCTAGAATTAGGGGCATGTCGGTGTCTTCTTCCATGTCTAGCACCACGAAGTCGGCTGGGAAGTAGTGCTCTCCAACTTTCACTAATACGTCCTCCAATACTCCCCGTGGGTATGTGATCGATCTATCCGCTAGTTGGAGGACCGTAGATGTAGGCTTTGGCTCACCAATCCCTAGTTTTTTCACAAGTGAAAAAGGTAACAGGTTAATACTTGATCCTAAATAACAAAGAACATTAGTAAATGATAATGAGCCTATAGAGCAAGGAATAGAAAAACTCACCCTATCTTTGAGCTTTGGTGGTAGCTTCCTTTGTAGCACCGCAGAGCATTTTTCGTTAAGGGCTATCGTGCCATATTGCTCTAGCTTGTTCCTGTTTGATAGCAACTCCTTGAAAAATTTGGCGTACTTCGGAATCTGCAAGAGAGCTTCGCAAAAAGGAATGTTAATTTCTAACTTCCTAAAAATATCAATAAAGCGCTCGAAGTGCTTATCCGGTTTTCCCCTTCGTAATGCTGCGGGATATGGAGGTCGAATCTTGACTGGTGGGAGTGGGTCGACCTTCTTTTCCACCGCGAGAGGATCCGGCTCGTCCTCGACCTCTTTGGCCTGCTCGTCCTTTTCATCATCGTGAACCTCAGTGTTTGTGGTCGTGAGGTTGCTTTCATCGTTGTTTTCTGTCTCTTTTGCTTCCTCCACTTCCTCAAACTCCTGAGTCGATTCTAGCGACTTCCCACTCCTCAGCTTAATCGCCTTGACATACTCTCGAGGGTTCTTTTCGGTGTCGCTTGGGAGTGTGCCTGGCTTGCGCTTGGACATTGAACTTGTTAGATGCTCTATCGTAGTCGCCAAACTTTGTATTGTGTCTTCTATCTTGTTGAATCGTTCGTCTATCCTACAACTCTTATCACCTTGATAGCCCGCCAATTTCTCAAATGCTATCTCCCAATCGGCTTTTTGTTTTGTTGGTGGCCCACTCTGTTGATTTTGAGCTTCTAGAGGCTTTAAGTAGTGCGAGTTTCCGTATGACAGATTCGGATGGCCTCGCCAGCTTGGGTCGTATGTGTTGGAGTACGCATTCTTTTGCTTATTGTGGATGTAATTCACCGCCTCAGGGTCCGTGGATTGTATCTGGTCTAACCTTTTATGTATGGCTTCGAATTGCGCCTCCAACGAGCTACTTATCTCATGTACTCCAGCCATCCGTCGGTCCAGATCATGCTCACTATATCTTGCTGGGTAGGCTGCAACTCGCTCGATGGCCTGGAGTGCTTCCTCGTCCCCTAACTCCATAAAGTTTCGTGTGCATCCGCCGTCGACGATCCTTTTATTTGGTGTGCTCAGTCCTAAGAAAAATGACTGCATCTAGACGCTCAGAGGTATGCTGTGGTTCGGGCATTGTCGCAGAAGGCTCTTGTATCTACTCCATGCATCGCTCAAATATTCGCCACCTTCTTGTTTGAAGTTCACTAATAGGCTCCTAATCTCGCTGGTCCTTGACAATGGGTAATATTTGCCTAGAAAGCATTCCACTAGTTGCTCCCAACTAGTGATAGATGCATGTGGCAATGATGAGAACCACTCAGACGCCTTACCTGTCAAAGAAAAAGGAAAAAATGTTAGCTTTATCACTTCTGTGGAGACGCCAGGATACCTAATAGTTCTGCAAATTCGAGTGAATTTCAAAATATGTGAATTTGCATCCTCGTTTGTAAGCCCATGAAACTGTGCTGAACCCGTCACCATCTATATAGTAACGGGTTTAATCTCGAAGTGATTATTCGGTCCCGGGGGGATGGCAATCGGGTCGCTATCATCGAAAATTCCTGGAAGCGCTCGACTTAGTAAAGTGGGCCGTGGAGGAACCATCTGTTCATCCTCGTGTTCTTGATGTCCATTCTCAGTCTACGATTTCGTTGTTACGCCGACACGTTGCTTCAATTTCTGCGTCAAATAGCAATGGTACGTTCCTCGAGCTTCGTGTTATGCACTAATAGGAATTGTCTGCAAAAGATAGAAAATAAATGTATGTGAATTGCCAAAAATATAATTATAATAAAAATAATAATAAATAAAATGTCTAAACTAAAACTCAGAATAAATCCTAAAATTAATAATATAGCTATCCCCGGCAACGGCGCCAAAAACTTGACACGCTCAAATACTAGCAAGTGTACTAGGTCGTGTAAGTAGTAAAACGGACGAAGTCCGAGTATCGATCCACGAAGATAGCTTGATTACTTCTAAGATATTAAACCTAATTCTAATTTAGACTAAGAAATTTTTTTTATAGTTTTGATTATTTAATTAAACGAGATAAAAGCACAAATAATCAAATAGACGCAAATAAAATAAATGAGATAAAGATCAATTGACGACGAACGTGATCAAGGCACATACTTAGCACGGATTAATCCTACGTATTCATGCAATCAATATTTATTTAATCAATATAAACTAGTCAAGGTAGAAATTCCTAATATACGCGCTACCCGTTATTCACGTAACTAGCGACCCTATGCGATAATGATCAATCTCTATATTCCTATAAGACTGCAATCACTTCACACGCCTTCCGCTTTATGAATTTCCCCGAGCTTAGACGCTTTCGGCGCCTAAGGTCTCGAAAACCACACGTACGAAACCGAATTCCATCTCTGGTCGGTTTTACGTCGTGGTGTCCTATATTTATTATTCTAACCGGTCTAATCACTTTTTCAGTCTCATAAACCAATTAACAATTATGCACATGGTGATCAAGCATACGCAAGCATTAAACTCAAATATATAACACGTAACCAAATTCATATGATTAAATAAAATACGAATAGCATTACTACGAATTCATAATCCGGCCTAATACGGCCTCAATCATAAGAAAACTTAAGCTAACATATTAATAAAATAGAAACGCAAAATATTCATAGACATAGTAGAAAATTTATAAAACTTCGCTTATTCGGATGGAACGCCTCGCCTCGCAGCTTCTTTATTTTCTTCCGGTCGAAGGTTCAGCCTTTTATTATTCTCAGTCGCCAAAGCCTTTTCTTTTTAGCCGTCTGCCTTGTATTATTTTCTCTGTTCCGTCCCTTCTCGTATATGATTCGCTGCCCTCTATATAGGTGTGTGGGTAGCCGACTTAATCCCTGATTTGGAGGAGATCTTTTTTGAATATTTGAACTATTCTTTATTATTTCCTTAGTTGACGTGATACTTGGCAAAAAGAAGTAATATCTCCACTTGCTCTTCACGTCTTATAGCTGCCAAAAGAGAAATCTGGTAAAATGCAGTGTTGGGCCAAATAATGTTAAAAATTGGCAAGTCCCCTAAGATTCAAATTGTTCCAAAAGTGCCCATATTTTCCCGTTGTCGATCTCTTTTGCTCGGAAATCTATCGAAAATAAATTTAAACATAAATATAGGACATTCGAGGGACATTTTCGCAAATAACGATCGGAAATGCACTTTTTTCAGGTAAAGAAATTACGT
This sequence comes from Craterostigma plantagineum, assembly GCA_027422505.1. NCBI lineage: Eukaryota > Viridiplantae > Streptophyta > Magnoliopsida > Lamiales > Linderniaceae > Craterostigma > Craterostigma plantagineum. The sequence continues at coordinate 12,128,470 of JAPQWV010000001.1, forward strand.
AAAATCCACGCTATCCAGCATTCACGCACGAAGCATATAAATATAAGACATCATTTTCTGAGAGATATGAAAGGAGAAAGAGTTAGTTCGCATTGATCATATAGACACGAAACATCAGTTAGCTGACATTTTCACGAAAGCATTGGATTTTGAAAGGTTTTCGGACCTGAAAAAATCCATAGGTTTGCATCAGTCTGTCTGGATGTTGGTCCAACATTTGGATCAAAATAGCATATGTCGAACTTGATGGTTACTGTTTTGATGTTTGATTTAATGTTCTCTCTGTTATTCTGTGAAATGATTTGACTCACCTAGACCGTTCCCTGAAATGACCATCTTCCTTAAAAAAAATTGCTCGTGATCCTTTTTTAAGATACAGGTTCAGGTAATAAGCTTCCTTAGGTACACGACATTCGCGGTGACGATGTACTCTTTGTGACAAAAATCCTAACCTTGATAATAAGGAACGCATAAGGGTTGTAGGTAATAAGTCTATAACTAAGGTAAGTAGGGCAGAAAATGAAAGGGAATTGAGTTTAGGGTGTTGAACAGAAAAGTCTGGAATTTCAAAGTAGATTGTTGAGTCTTATGTTGGGGCAACATATGTGACTGTCAGTTTGATTATGCTATATTTTTGTGCTTTCGTTTATTTGCAGCTTTTAGGTCAGCATCTATTAGTCTTTTGTGTCTAGTATAGATATCTCTCAGAATTGCATTAGAACTCCTCGAAGAACAGCTCGTTACGCTTGTCTCAAATGATCCTCATTGTCGCGTAAACGGTTAGTCTCGCTCGATTCTATTATGACTTTTGACTTGGTATTTTTGGTTGAATCATGATCTGATGTGCTCCTATATTTTCACATGACGATTCCTCCATATACTGTTCTTAGCTCCATGTTTACTAGGTTTGACCTAATTCGACCTCATCCTCAAACTGTCTAAATGCTCTTTATTCCAACGGTTAACTTTACTTATCTCACTTACTCCTTGATTTATCCCTATTTACTGAGTGATCGTTTTATTTGTGTCGTTGGATATTTCTCACTTTTAGGTTCGACTTGAACTCTCATCACTTGCGCATTTCCTATTTCATAATTCGAACTTCACGTTGAGATTACTCTATGTTCTTGACTGTGTTTGATATAATCAAGGGTTACTCATTCTGTCTTGCATCTCCATTTCTTGATTTTATCATTGATTTCTTTATGGCGAACTCACCTGTTTCTGAGTCTCAGAATGTTGGTCCAGATGTTAGTCCCACATTTGCCTCAACATCTGCAAGTTAGCTAATAGAGAAGTTCTCTGAGTTTTTCTTTCTTCCCAAAAAGGGGAGAAGGTTGTGCAGATAAAAAGGGGGAGATAAGGAAATTTAGGGGAAGCAGAATAAGGAGCCGAACAAACAGGGGGAGCTGACCAAGAAGGAGAAGCAGCCGAGAAAGCATCAGAAGGAAACTCCATACTCCATTGAGAGTGAATTTCTGATCCTTTCTATTTCTGCATGCATGATTGGTTTTTGTGTTTATGTGCATGCTAATTTACTTCTCTGATTTTTATTTTTGCGTGACAGATTAATCTGATTTGCTTACATGTTTGCCTGCTTACTTGCCGAATATTTTTATTTTGCAGATTTGCCTAAAGATCTTTTCTTTTTCCATGTGTGACTTTATTGTTTTTTGTGCATGCTGATCTGGATATTTCTGCTTGTGTGACTTTTTTGTTTTCCCGGCCTGCTTATGAACTATATTTATTTTGCAGATGTTTAACTTAAGACCTTGTTAGGGCTATGTACTATTTTCGTAGTACTTTGAATAGTTTAATCGCTATTCTGTTTGTGTTTACTCTAACCATCTTTTAATGTGTTGTGGTTGAGTAGAGTTTGCCTTCAGGGGGAGTTTCACTATGTCTAACGTCTGCTTTTGATTTTGGGAAGAAAGATAAAAATGGGGAGATTGTTGATGTTAAGCCTTCAACATTGGCAATGTTGGGTGAGTCAACATCTGTTGGCCGAGAATGTCTCCAACTTCAGTTTTATCTTTCATGCCCAAAACTTGTTTAATCCGTGTCTTGGTTATTTTTAATGTTTTGCAGGACTTAAATAAGGATTGGGATTGATCAAACCGTGTGAAAAACATGTGGAGCAATTAGGAGCAAAATAAGGAAGAAGCTTACTAAAAATAGGAAGATTGGAGCTCAAGTCAAAGACTAAGATATTAGGAGATATTCAAGGAATCTCATACCAGTTCAAGAGGGAGCCAAAGTCTATAAATAAGTTATTTTCGAGCTGCAAAGTTTCATGGAGTAGCTTTGAGCGACATATTGAGCGTAATCTATGAGCGAAACACATATCGAGTTTGAGCGAGTTTTATATATTACGAGAGTTGTCTTTTAGCCTAGTATTGAGTTTTCAGAAGTCTTAGTACTTCGTAGGTTTTTCAGAATCGTTTAGATTCGTAGTTTTTCTAGGCCTGTTTTTTTACTATCTTCGGATAGTTATTTTGCCATCCATTGCTGTAGTGGAATTTTGCCTTGAGGCACGCAGCAAGTTATTGACTTGCTGCACAGATTTACATCTCGTGTTCACCATCTCTCTTTATTAAGTTCATTACATATTCCGCTGTGCGTTCTGTGTTGGCTTCAGTGTTGACCCAACATTTGTTCCAACATTTAGTCACCTGTTTTTAGAACTTAGTATTTTACATCCATATCATACCGGGACCACTTCAGCTTACACGGCCAATCAATATGTCATCCACATGTAGAAGCAAAAGACTATGTTCAATCTTTGAAGTGATACATCGTTTAGGGTGACAGCTAGACAACGATAGGCCGTTCATAGATGACATGATTCGAGTATAGGGCAATAGCAAATACTCAATCATTAAATTAAGTAATTGTTGATTCATAGATTCCCACGAACGTTTAGGGCAACAACAAATTCAGGAGTGTAGAAAATTACTGCGATTTAATCGATAAGCACTTTATGAACGACAACGACTTAGTCGATAGTACCTAGCAGATTCAAAATTCCGAGCACATAATTGTTATCTGATCTCACTCGTATCCATATTAGTCGTGTTTCTTAGTCTTCTATTGTGTTAGGTTGAGTTGTGAAATTAATTCATAGTACAAACAATTCTTGTAACTTTAATTAAGCTAGATATCGACTTGATATGTTATTACTAGTAATCACGTCTATTCATTGTGTTCGATACTTGGTGATAGTATATACGTATTTCTTTTCTATCAGATGATCTTCATTAGTTAAAGCGAAAACCAGTGTGCAAATATCTTCAAGTGAGTTGGTAGAGAACAACTTTCCCCATCAAAACGAACCAAATTAAAGCGAAAATCAGTGTGGAAAATATCTTCAAGCGATTGAGTTGGTAGAGAACAATCTTCCCCATCAAAACAAACAAGGCCGCGTTTAGTTCATGATGTGAGAAAAGGAGGTATAGTTTTTAACTTAAGATAGTAATCTAGGTTTTTATTTCCTTATACTATTCAGTTTCCAGTTATAATTATATTGGATTGATTATTATCCAGTTATTTTCCAAGACTAGAGATAATTTTATCTTACCTCAGCCTTGTCAATTTACTATTTAACCCCGACTTAATTATAAAACTCGAGTAAATGGTTCCTTTTTTATTCTTTTACCTATTCTCTAGGTTAAAGGAACAAAAAATGACAGGTTTTGCAAAGTTCAGGAACCAAAATGAGACACTTAAAAGTTTGAATACGAACAGTGACGATTTGGTATACTTTAAGCATCATTGTCGTCGTTTACTCAAAAAACTCAAATGCAAACTGAAGTACTTGAGCTACATTTCAAGATGAAGGGTTAATCGAAAGGGAATAAAAGCAAGCAAATTAATACTACATTCATACAATCCAACCGTTAGAACAGCTACCTAATTCAACATTTTATTTGTTGGAAGAGTTGAGATATATTCTATAAAATAGGAGGGTACAAAGCACGAGCTTGGATCAAAGCTACGTAACACTTCTCATCTGAAAGTGCCATTTTTAGCAGCCTCTTCATCATCGAGCTCAAAGTATTCGTTCTTCTCTAACGGTCTAAAAATGTAGAAGATCAATACATAAATCGCCAGAATAGCGATTCCTTCAGTAGCATTACCCAACCTTGGCACTTAACAGTCCTCCTTAGCGGAAGCACCACAATCTTAGTGTTATACAAATAACCTAGCATGATGCTATAGAACTAACAAGTAGGGACGGCAACGGTCCCGCCCCTAATGGACTGGGTATTGTCAAAATAATCGGGTATGGGGCGGGTAGTGGATTCGAATTCTTCTACCCGGCCGGGTCCGGGGCGGGTCCCGGGTCTAGCCAAGCCCGTCCCGAGACCCGACCCGAAACCCGTATATATATATATATATATTATAATTCATTTCATAATTAAATTATGTAGTGTTATTGTCTGGGTCTGGCAGGTCAGACCCGGTTCGTTCGGGTCCAGCCCGGGGCGGGGCGGGTCCAGACCCGAGGCATACCCGGCCGTTGCCATCCATACTGACAAGTGTCAACTTTGCCAAGCTTCTCCATCCATCTTCGAACGACCTTAAATTTTTTTCAAACGACAGCGTGTTTTCTCGTTTCACAAAGGATAATTACATAGGTTAAACAACCCAAAAGGTCTCTTTGCAATATATGCAAATAACAATAGAGACAAAAGCTCAACCTATAGCAAGCAACTCAAACCAAGGCAAACTAATAATAAAACTAATTCCAAACATCCAAAAATCAACAAATAATGAACTTCTACCACAAACTAATTCTAAAACTCCACAACAATGGTGGCTAATAAAATCAAATTTGTTGTAGACTACATGATTTTATCGTGAATGGTGAGCGCAAACTCGAGAACTGTCAAATCTTCAGATGCCTATTTTGGGCACAAGTGCAACAATCTCCACCCAAAACCCTAGTAGTCAGATGGACTTAAAGGCAACCAGTAAGATTATGGGAATGGAAATCAACATGCCCTAAGATGATAATTCACTGCATTTGACTCACAATACAAAAAAAGAGTTGGATTAGCGAGGGACAACTCCATCACAAAGTGGTCGCTGATCTCGATTTTGCGACGGATTTCCGACGGGAGGCTGTCGTCGCTTAAACATCCGTTGCAAAGAAAGATCCGTCGCAATTCCGTCGCTAATCTTGCGACAACAATTTTACCGTCCTCCCATGCGACGGAAAATCCGTCGCAAACGTCGAGTAAAAAATAAAAAGAAAAGGATGCCTCATCGGAGCCTCGCCGGAGCACCGCAACGCAGCCCTCCCACAGAACTAAAGCCACCCGTTTATCCCTCTCGCGCAACCAACCCGTCCACCGAAGCTCTTCACTGAACCACTATCCTTTCGAAGCACTGCACCGCAGCCTCGCCGAAGCCTCGCCTCGGGCTCTCTCGCGCCGACGACGTTAGATCCGCCACCAGGTCGTACCCTCTCGTGTTTTTCACCCTTGGCAGCTGCTCGGAGTTGCCCGTCGCCGTTCAGAACCACCACTCACCAACCCAGGTTTGAGCAGCCCGATGTCCCAGCTCGTCGCCGCCGCCTCTCGTCCTCGTTGTCGCTGCCAGCTCGTCGTCGCCACTAACTCGTCGTCGCCACCCGCTCGTAGTCGTCGCGGCTAGCCCCGCCCAGAAAGGAAGAAGAAGAAGAAGAAAAGAATGTAAGAAATGAGAGAGAGAGAGAGATGAGAAGACTGATAGGGCGGAGTTGCCGTCGGACAGTTTCCCAACGGAAAATCCGTCGAAAAGTGTTTGCGACGAATTGTGCGACCGATTTTCCATTGGCAATATTTCTGACAGAAAATCCGTCGCAAATCGTTGCGACCGTATTTTTGTCACGCACTCCGTCGCTGTCTGATCTTTGTTTTTGTAGTGTCAAATCGAGTATCTTACTTAATTCCTGAGAAAACAAGGGATATTCGATGCTAAAGCAAAAGAGAGAAAGTGGATACTTGGCTTATGAAAGGTGGTTCCATAGGCTAATATTATGGGACCCCTAATGTATTCCATGGTCTGTACCTGGTTGGATCTCTAATATGCCAAGAGCATATTAAGCAGGTTTATGGCGGAACCCAACAACAGTTAAGTGGATGACGAAGTATGTCAATGGAACATGAGACAAGGGACTCATTTACAAGAAACTGAGATATTGCTTGTTTTGTCTATTCTGGTTTTGTTGGTTGTGTTGATGAAAGCATATCTCTAACCGACTATTTATTTACCTCATATGGAACAACCATCAGCTGGAAGCATATCTTACGACGTGTAGTAGCCTTATCCTCGACTGAGGTTGAGTACATGCAGTAATGAAGCTACCAAGGAGACAATATAGTTCAAATGCATGATAAGTGGACATGCGCATCTTCACTTATTGCGACATTTATTGCTCTATCTCTTGGCTCAGTTCTTTACTAAAAATCTCAAATTTCTGAATTTTGTCTTAGGATGGAAACTACTCACACATCGGCAATTTATTCCTTTCTCAACGCAAATAAATTATAGATAATCTTTAAAAGACGAGGATTCGTGCAGCTAAAGACATGAGCACGTCAATGCTTACGTGAGTTTCACTTAGACTTGATGATGGTTCTCCGGCAAGTAAATCTACAAAAGTATAGACAAGTATTGAGTTCCCTTGAGTACTGCTTACTTGCCCAATAAATGCTAAGTTGTCAACAAACTTAGTCAGTTTATGTGTTTTCCACTACTACTCATTGGATCGCTGTAAGCACATGGTAATATTAAGGATACATCTCACTGTGGCTTAATGTTATCACCACTACAACTTTGTGCGTTTGCTCAATGCCAATTGGGAGAGAGACAATGATATGCGTTGATCTTATTTTACATATATAGTATTTATTAGTTCTAATCCCATTCGCAGTTCCCGTAAACAATCAACGGTTGCTTGGTATTCTAAGTTATTTGAAAGGCACTTGCGATGTTGAACAACTTTACACTTTTAATGGTAAGTGTTTGCTTGTGCGATACACTGGAAGAGTGATTGGGCTTAGAGATCAGAATGATCGTAAAAGCAATCTGGTTATTATTTTCTTTTTGAGAAGACCATATGTTCGTGGTCATCGAAAATGCAATATGTCATCGCACTCTTGACATGTGAAGCTTACGTATATCGCTGCAACTTCTTGTGCCTGCCAAAATATTTGGTTGAGTTATCTGATGAGTTAATTGCGTACTCCTAGTGCGGAAACTATGAAGATCTATGTCAATAACAAGTCTGCAGTTAATTTAGCGAAATATCCAGTCGAAGGCGAAAGAAGCGAACATATCGATATTCATTTTCATTTTGTTACCCTCGGATCCTACAGACCCGCGGAAAAATACCCGACCCGTCTCAACCAACAAATAACCACCTTAGCTAAAGAACAACCCCGACCCCTCACATGGCCTCGGGTCAGCTAGGAACGCCCCAGGAAGAAGGACCCCAGTTAGTGGTGGTTGACCGGCACCAGAGGCATCTCGGAGACCCTGAAACATCCTTTGACCCGAGGGATTAACCCCCGCACCTTCCAGCAGAGGGAACTGGGAACCCCCGGGTGATTACCCGATACCTGAAGATGACACACCCCTCAGCAAGTTTGGCCTCTCAAGAAGGGAACCGCCACGATTTTCACCTGACAGCGTTGTTAGAACGTGGTGCGAATAATGGCCGGAGTTTGGAAGACGAAGGAGCGTGTCATCGTGGATCAGGGAAAGCTCGAGCCCGAGAAACACGGGAGGTGGGGAAAACCGCCCAGAAACCGCCCCAACACAGACCTCCTATAAATACTGCAAGTGACGTCCGAAACAGGTATCGATTTCTCACATATCCTACTGTTACTCTGCCATTTTTATTACTCACGCACACACTTGAACACTTAATCTTTGGATGCTACTTTACACCAGGAACACGGAAAACACCCTCTTGACCTAGGCAAGAGGGCAAACGACCCCCCAAACCTTACTCTGTTTTCGAGTCTCCGGGCAGCGCGCGCTGCGAAATTAAGGCGGGAGGAAGTCCGTTAGCCGTCCATCGCGGTAGATTCATTTTTCGGCGACATCAACTTGGCGCCATCGTGGGAAATTTTAGTTTCTCGTAAGTAGAAATTCAGTATGGTGGTTGTCAAAAATGATCGCGTGCCACCACCCGACGGCAATGGGCCGAACCTGGCCAACCCAGCCGCGATGTTCGCTGCGGTCATGGAAGAAATGCGGAGGATCGGAACTGATGTGGGAGTTTTGATGGCTAAGGAATCAGAGAGCTAACAGGCAGGACAGAGGGTGCGATGCTGAACGAGAAGACGGTCGGCGTGAGGCAAACAGAGAGCGCGACGCCGAATCGGAGACCGGAGAACGCAGTGACGAGGACCATACTTTGGCGTCGATGCAAAGGAGAGCCCGAGCCAACAGAAGGAGACGCGCCGACCAACAACGCACCGATCAACAAACAGCCGACTTAGAAAGAATGAGAGAGGAGATTCGCCAGCTTCAAAATCTCGCCAACCCGCCAGAAGCTCCAATCCTCCCTCGAGCCTCGCCCTTTTCGCCTGAGGTGCTCGCAGCCCCATTGCCCGAGCACTTCCGATCTTTCGAGATGGGAAAGTATGATGGTTCTGGACCCCCCGAAGACCACTTGGCCGCTTTTGAAGGAAATGCGGCACTATACCAACTAAGCGACCCCGTTAAATGCCGACTCTTCGTGACCACTTTGTCGAGAGGAGCCCAACAATGGTTCACTTTACTGCCACCAGGAGGAATCAGAAGCTTTCATGACCTTACTAGGCACTTCTTGAAGTACTTCTCAAGCAACAGAAGACGCCCTTCATCCGCAGTAAAGCTGCTAAACATAAAACAGGCCGACAGGGAGAGCTTAAGAGACTATCTTCGGCGTTTCAACCAAGTGAAGATGGAGGTCCCCAATATCGCACCCGAATTGCTTATCGGAGCACACCACGGCCTGAAGGATGGGGATCTGCTCAGATCGCTAGTGAAGAAATATCCTACCACAGTGGAGGAGCTGATAACCCGAGTGGAGAAATACGTTTGGGTAGAAGAGTCGCAAGCCCGGGAACCCGAGGACAGGAAACGCAAGAGTCCCCCTTGAGAACGTCGAAAGAGCCCCCCAAGAAACCAGGACCGCAGAATATTCCCTAGAAGGGATGATCACCCTTATCCTATACCTCCACTCCCTCGGGCGGACTATCCGAAGCTACGGGTGAACAAACTTCGAGCGTTAGAAATATGCGAGGAGAACGACTTTCTGCGCTGACCCCTTACATCGACAGCAACCCGAGGAGGCCAGTGTCTGACACCTACTGCAATTACCACCACGAGTACGGGCACACCACTGAGGAATGTTTTCAATTAAATCGAGAATTAGAAAAGTTGATCGCGACCAATCCCGAGGCCCGAGCAAAGCTTGCTGGGGCAGACGGTGGCTTCGGGACCAGGCCCAGATATCCTGGGGTGGGGAATCGGTTTAACACCCAACAAGACCGCCAACCTCACAATCAGAGGGAAGCCCAGAGGAGGACGCCAGAAAAGGGAGGACAGACGAGGCCCGAGGTCAGGAGGAAACGACACACAAAGGAATCAGGACAACAGAGACGTAGGACGACGAGATCTCCGGAGAGAACTGCGCCACGACAGATCAATATCATATCGGGAGGACCTACTGTAATACCCGCAAAATTTAAAGGGGGATTACGATAGGAAATTTCAAGATAATTAGGGGAGAAAATATTAGGAATAAAATTCCTAAGAAATATTTTTGTGATGTTCGAAATTAATGAAGATGACTTTTGAACGAAATCGAATTTTCGGGAGCGAGCCGAAATAATATTTATTTGGGTCCGAGAGAAATAAAATAATATGGGCCAAGAAGGATTTGGAAGCCCAAGTAATAAAAAGAGGTCAACTAATAATAAAGGCCCGAAGTGAGATTATGATAAGCATGGGATTACTTAATCCATGGGTAAAGCACGTAGATGCTTGGGAGAAAACAATTTCACCTCACCTATCCACCAATCAAAAGTAAGGAAGTGAGAATAATAGCTTGATAAAATAAAACCATTCAAACAAGGAAGTGACGAGAAGAGAGAATCGAACCAAGAAGCAACGAAAGGGAGAAAGTCTTGGTGGAGACTTGAATTTCAAACTAAGGAGGGCTTATTAGGTGAGGTACGAACCCAAGGGCAGTGAAGGAAAACGAACTCAACCTAGGAAATTAATCAAATACAGCTAAGGACGTGAGGTAGGTGGTTTTAAACCCCTACTACCCGTACGATTTTCCTCAAAATTATTAGAACTCGTTTGGAAGGCCACTCGAGTTCATAAGTTTAAGTTTTATGATTTTTGTAATTTTCGTGATATGTTGCTATGTGTTTTGATGTGATTTCGAGCTCAACATATGAGTTCTTGGACTGGATGAATTAATCGATGTGTCTATGGGATGAAGAACTCGTTGAATTTCTGGGAATTTTGGGTTTTATGGTGTGAAGGTTTAAAAGAAATCGGGCGATTTTATGTTTTCGCGGGTTGGTAGGTTATGCGAATTTAGGGTTGAACGATTTCGGGCGACTTTAACTGATCGGGCGACTTCGTGAATTAGGAAGCTAGTAGTTTCGGGTGATTTTAATTCGGCGATTTTAATTTCACGGGCCAATTTTATTTTGCGAAATCGGGCGAAAATAGATTTTAAAAGTGATAGGAAATCGGCCGAATTGAGATTTCGGGTCGCGAATTTTTTCGCGGGCCAAAGTACTTTACGGTGTGTGTGTGTGTGTGAAATAGATTTCGCGGGCCAGAAGTCAGGTTTCGCGGGCCGAAGCTGTGGCGACCCTACTTTTCTAATTACGATTATTGGCGGATTTCCGCAACGTAAGCCGCGGAAGGCCCGTCTGATTAAAACTTTTTCCGAAAAGATATTATAATACAACAAAATATTATTTTACATAATAGTATCTGTACAATGGGCCGAAGCCCCAAAATGTCAAAAGGTCAAAAACCCTATCGCCGCTCCACAGGTCTTCATCCATGTACCGCCCCGCCCTCAAAAGTCCATGGAGCACCGCCACCAGCCGCCTCAGTCTTGACGCGTGTCAGCGTCAGACTCGGTACCTACAACACGTAAACACTGAGCGAATTGCCCAGTAGGTGAATAAAATGCAATGCAGCGTGCACTCATTCCCAATTCCCAATTCTCGCAACATGATATAATGCACGCTCGCTCTCACATTTCTATCGTATCTCAATATCAGGGCCCCAGGCTGGACTCGGCACCTCGCGCGCAATAAAAATAAAATATATCGTCTGGTCGCTAACGACAGACTAGCGGTGCCCACGCCGATAGTGCGCTGATCGATCACGTCAACGTCCTCCTATCAGGTCGCCCCTTCCGCTACACAACTCGTCCGACGGTTTGCACCTCGGGTCGCTCACGCCCGAGTAGACAGATCGCTCACGTCTGTCTCCCGTCAGGTGCCCAGCGAGTCCAACCTCAACTCCACTACAAGTCTGACTGCCAAAATCGGCACACACTACCCCGCTCAATCGACACCTTAAGCCTTAAGGTGTCACCACTAATGTGGTCATTATCCCTCACCATGTCGTGCGATGTCATGCATATACGCAATACACATGAAACGTGATGTCACATAAAATATACGTAAAACACGTAAATCACATAAATCATTTAATCACATAGAAACACATAATTGTGTTTACGTATTGTAGATGGATGATCCACCTACCTGTCCTCCTGCTATGATTAAATAAGAAGTCCGGTGTAGTCCCTATATATCGATCCTCTGAATAAATAAATATTATTAGTTTATGTGCTAGTTCTCGAAAACCCTAAAATTTATAGAAACCTAGAAATAATGAAATTCCTAAAAATTAAATAAACCCTAAAATATTGAAAACCCTAGAAATAGCAAAATCCTAAAATACCTAAAATTTATTAATTAAAACACAATATCGAGCATCATCATATCTCGATATTTAACAAATATCGAGATCCTCTTGTCGAAATATTAATACAAATATCGAGGTTTTTTTACCAACATAAATGTCGAGACCATTGTCGAGACTTTATTAAATGTCGAGGTAACAAATGTCGATATCTTACAAGCTTGCCGAGATCTAAGTCGAAACCTTATAAAATATCGGGACATATAATATCGACATCCATGAAATATTCCTAACATGTCGAGATTGATGATACATAAGTAATGTCGAAGATCACATGATGTCGAATGCTTTACTATTATACCTATCGACATCTTTCTATTTATCAGCTTACTATTCATTTCGAGATTTTTTTCATTGTATATCACAAAGTCTATTTATTATAACTAGCTCGACATTCTTCTGATTATTGTCTCGATATCTATCTATGCAAAAGTCATTATGTTTCGACTTCTTTGTTCCAGAAAAGCTATTATAACATCTCGTAATCCCTAGAACTATGTTCATGAATCATAAAACTCGTATCATACAAGTTTGAACACCTAGACCTAGATTCTTATATAATTAACGTGTTTCAAAATCATCGAAACATGTATCACATAAATATTCATGGATCTGAACCGAAACTCAAAGGTCCTAGGGTTTACTTAAGCATGATAACTCCCGACACTTTCTTACCAAAGAAATTCATTATAATCTTCGAAATATTTAAGTATATTAAGTTTAAGAAGTGATTATCATACCTTACTTCGGAAGTATGTAGTTTATATGTGGTAAGATCTCCACGGCTCTTCTGTTAGTTTTCGTCCTTCAATTCCAAAGTTTAGGCTTCCTTTTCAAAGTTTTCTTCTTTAATCCTTTCTCTCAACGATGGTTAGATAAGTATTACTCCTTGAAATTACCAATGATGGGACAAGGGAATGATTTCATTTGTTTTCCTCATGGTACAAGCAATCTTCAATATTAACGTGTGTTTTTTTTTTCGAATTTGAGTATAGCCCAAGTTTAGTTGGTTTTATTTCCACATAATAACATGGCCCAACATAATTTGTTTTGCCATCATTAATTTTAATTAAAACTTTCGAAACTAATTCGAAACTAACATAGCTTATATTTTGCTCCAAGCTTCTAATTTCCATATCAATATACCTAATTCACAAAATTTACATAACTAATTACATCAAAATCCCGTATTAATATTTTTACGGGTATTACAGAAGCCGTTTCGCGAGTTGTGAGATAGACCGCGGGCCGATTTTGGGTTTAGCAGGCCGATTTCAAATCACGGGGTGATTCCTGTGAGAGAGTCGGGTTTTTCGCGGGCTCAAACCAGGTTTCGCTCGAACGATTAGCGAAATCGGCGATGGTCTTGCCGAATTGGACTTTAACTCGATGATTTGAGGGTTGAACAATTTTAATCGGGCGATTCGTGTTACGCAGTGAGTGATTTCACAAAAATCGGGCGTTGACCCGATCGTTTCGCGCGTTGACCAGTGTTTTGAAAGTGGGTTTCAGGCGATTATTGACTTGGGCTTTGACCAACGGTTTTGATTTTGGGCCTTGCCCTATTTTAGGCCCCAAATACTTTAATTAAAATCATTTTAAGGCCAAATCAATTTTAAAATAAAATACTTTCATATCATGATATACAAAATAGGGTCAACCCATATTTTTAAATTATAAATAGTATTTTGGGATTTTAAAACCTTCGGCCTAGTATCGGATTTTAATAACGGATAATATTTTATGAGTTATACTATTTACGATTTTATGAAACGTGTGATGTGTTTCATGTGATTGATACCGTATTTGTACGGTGACACCTTACGGTGTCGGTTGAGTGGGGTAGAGTGACCTTTATTGGTCGTCGAGGTTAGACTCGTGTAGCACCTGGTGGGAGAGGGGGTTTGCGACACCCATCTACTCGGGATTGAGCCACCCGAGGTGCACACCACCGGATATTATTTCGCTCAGGGACGACTGACGGATGTGAGATTCCTGTCTACCCGGGTTGGTGGTAGGGCACTCAGGGAACAGTCGTCGGGTTGAGATTGTGTGCGGAAGGAGCGACCCGGCACGGCCGGCGTGGGCTACCGCATGATTACGGCGTACTTTGCCATTGCGCGCGTGGGTGCTGAGTCTAGCCGATGGCCCTGTTATGTGATGAGATGTAATAGGTTGAGCGTGCATATTTCATGTGTGAGGACATGGGATTGGGTTGAGTGCACGCACGCATATATTGCATGTTTTTACTGCCACCTACTGGGCATTTTGCTCAGGGTTATATTTTTCAGGTGGGACTGAGCCCGACACCGATGGGGGTCAGGGTTGAGATATAGGCTCGCTGGCGGCGGTGACTCCACGGGCTTTTGAGGGCGGAGCGGTACATGGGACGCTACCTGCGGAGAGGCGTAGGATAGTCGGGTTTAGATTTTTGGGGCTCCGGCCCGTTGCATTATACAGACGCCTTTTGTAAACCCGACTTAGTTTATATATGTATATTATTTATTTAAAAAGTTTTTAATAAATCGGGTCCTCCGCGACTTTCGTTGCGGAAATCCGCCAATTATTCTAATTAGGAAGTAGGGTCGCCACACCTACACGAGGAGATTCCAATCGGGCAAGGAAGGCCGGAGTCTGCCGATTGGAAAGCTTTGAGATCAAGGCAGGAAGTAAACGGTCGGGACCTACCATCAGCTTCGATCCTGAGGACTTTCATGGAGGCGATGATTCTCATGAGGACGCCCTAGTCACCCGAGCCGAAGTAGCCAATCATGACGTTGGCAGAGTTTTCGTCGATAATGGAAGCTCGTCAACATCATATACAAGAGGGCCCTCAATCAAATGGACTTGGGAGCATACCCTATGGACAAAGTGGAAACGGCTCTGTTTGGCTTCACCGAACACTGCATCGAGGCGGTGGGAATCCTACATCTACCACTCACCCTCGGGGATGACACGAGGAAAACGCGGATTGCTCCATTCATGGTATCAACGGGACGAGCCCATACAACATAATCCTCGGGAGGCCTGCCCTGACCTCTTTCATGGCCATCGCCTCGGCGCTACACCAGAAGATAAAATTCCCCGTAGGAGACAAGGTAGGGGAACTTTTGGGAGATCGCAAAATGACTAGGAAATGCTACGTGGAAGAAGTTCGGGTAGAAATCAAGTCCTCCAAGACCCGAAGGGAATACCACCAGAGGGGAAGAGAAATGTTGTATACCATCGGAACTACAAAAAAAGAAGACAAGGAAGAAGAGACCGAAGAAGTGATGATTAACCCGCCAGAAGGAACATTCAAAATTGCCAAGGATTTACCTCGAGACCTACGAGAGGACTTAATCAGATTACTAAAAAGGAACAAGGACGCGTTTGCATGGACATCTAAGGACATGGTAGGCATCGATCGTGGGATAATTGAGCATAAGCTTAATGTCTCCCGAACAACCCGACCCGTCTTTCAAAAGAGGAGGCATCTCAACACAGAAAAGGACGCCGAGGCTCGACACCAAGTGGAAGAGCTGCTTGAAGCAGGCCACATTAGGGAGGTCCAATTCCCCACATGGCTATGTGGTCTTGGTCCCAAAGGCTTCGGGAAAATGGCGCATGTGCGTGGACCTCCGGAACCTGAACGAAGCATGCCCGAAGGATTGCTATCCCTTGCCTCGGATAGACCAGTTGGTGGATTGCACTTCAGGGCACGAGTTACTCTGTTTTCTCGACGCCTTCCAGGGGTATAATCAGATCCTACTTGCCAAGGAAGATCAAGAAAAGACAAGCTTTATAACCGCCGGAGGGACCTATTGCTACACCGTCATGCCCTTCGGATTGAAGAATGCCGGTGCAACTTACCAGAGGCTGATGGACAAGGTTTTCAATGACCAGATCGGGAGAAATGTGGAGGTCTATGTCGACGACATCTTAATCAAGTCTCGAGAACAGAGCTGCTTCTTAGCCGATGTCCAGGAAACACTCTCGACCGCTCAAAGATACAACCTGAAGATGAACCCCAGCAAGTGCACCTTTGGAGTCAGTTCGGGAAAGTTCTTGGGATACATGGTAACAAGGAGAGGAATCGAGGACAACCCCGACAAGATCAAGGCCTTGATGAATATGACGTCCCCTCGGAGTCTAAACGAGGTTCAGAGACTGACAGGGAGGATCACAGCCCTCTCACGATTCATCTCCCGATCTGCCGACCGTAGCTTACCTTTCTTCAAGGTATTGAGCAAAGTCCAGAACTTTGAATGGACACCCAAGTGCGAGAAGGCCTTCCAAGACTTGAAGGAGTATTTGAAGAAGTTGCCCGTGCTTAATAAGCCGCTGCCCGGGGAGGAACTGATAGTCTACTTGGCAGCGTCCCCTCGGGCAATAAGTTCCGTGTTGGTTCGGGAAGAAGAAAGGGTATAGAAACCAATCTACTTCGTGAGCCACATCCTGAAAGGCCCTGAAACAAGGTACACAAATTCCGAAAAACTACTGTTGGCCCTTCTTATCACTGCCAGGAAATTGCAGCCCTATTTTCTATCACACTCAATCGTGGTATTGACCAACCACCCTACCGGGAAAATCGCCACTCGGCCGGACGTCTCGGGAAGAGCAGTCAAATGGTCAACAGAATTGGGAGAATACGACATCCAATTCAAGCCTCGGGCCGCAATCAGAGCACAGGCATTGGCTGACTTCATGGTGGAAATGGTCGGAGATGGTCCTGAAGAGATATGGAAGATGTTTGTGGATGGCTCTTCCTGCAGCTCAGGGAACGGAGTCGGGATACTTCTTATATCGCCTTGGGGAGAGGAGATCAACCTGGCCATTAGGCTGGATTACAAAGCATCAAACAATGAGTCAGAGTACGAGGCGCTACTTGCTGGACTTCGAGCAGCACGGAGAATGGGAATCACACGCTTGGTGGTGCGCTCGAACTCTTAACTCGTGGTCCAACAGTTGGAAGGAAACTTTGCCATCAAGGGCCAGAACCTAGAAAAGTACGTCAAGGCATTCGAGGAAATCAAGGGAAGCTTCGAGGAACTCAAGATCGTCCTAATCACCCAAGCCCAGAACGAGAAGGCAGACCAAATAGCTAAATGAGCAAGCATCATCGGTCCACTCGAAGAAAGAGGAAGGGTCCTAACCATTTGGCAGATCGAGGATCAAAATATACCCGAACCGGACATGTCCCAAGAAGATTGGAGGTACGAAATCTACCAATACCTACGCCACAAACTCTTCCCGAAGGATAAATCTCTGGCCCAAAAACTCGTGCGGAGGGCCCAGAGGTTCACTTCTTGTTCGGAAAGATGTTCACTCGTTAACTTCCTAGCTGCTTCACCTCTTGTTTTGATCGACACTACCTTGTTCAAAAGATCTTTTGCCGGACCTCTCCTGCGATGCATATCTAAGGAAGAGGGGGAATATGTCCTTCGGGAAATACATGAGGGGATTTGTGGGAGTCACATCGGGAGTTGGTCATTAGTAAGGAAAGCACTCCTCGCAGGATTCTTCTAGTCAACGATGAAGGGAGACGCCATGAAAATAGTCCGAAGCTGCCTCAGCTGTCAGAAGCACGCCAGCCTACAGAGAATGCCCGCTGAAGCCATGAAATCAGTAACATCCCCTTGCCCGTTTGATCTGTGGGGACTCGATATCGTCGGACCATTCTCGAAATGGGTTGAAGCCGAAGCCATGGCCGAGATTACCGAGGCTGCCATCACCGTGTTCATCTGGAAAAACATCATTTGTCGCTACGGGATACCGAGGAGACTAGTGTCTGATAACGGAAGGCAATTCAACGGAAGGAAGCTAAAGGAGTGGTGCGATGAACTCGGGATAGAACAAATCTTCACCTCGGTGGCATATCCTCAAAGCAACGGCCAGGTCGAAGTAACCAATCGCACCATCATACAAGGATTGAAGACCCGACTCGAGGGGCTCGAGAAGTCATGGTTCAACGAACTTCAAAGTGTCCTCTGGTCATATAGAACGACGCCTTGAGAAGGGACCAATGAGACTCCTTTCAGCCTAGTCTATGGGAGCGAGGTAGTGCTGCCCGCGAAAATTGGCATGGAAAGTGCCCGAATCCTCACTTACCCCGAAGTCAACGATCAACTCCGCGTCGAAGACCTCGATCTGATCGAGGAAGGAAGAGAAAGAGCCGCCATCAGGATGACCGCCTACCAGAGGAGAATGACTAAGTCCTACAATCGCCGAGTCCGATGCAAGAAGTATGAGGAAGGGGACTTAGTGATGAAAGAGATCTTGAACCAAGAAGGGAGTAAGAAGTTAGAGCCTAAGTTCGAAGGACCCTACCGCATCGTCAGAAAAGTTGGAGAAGTCCTTACTACCTCGAGGACGCAAGTGGAAAGCAGATCAATCGCCCGTGGAACGCCCGCAAGCTGCGGAAGTATTATCCCTAGAGGGGGTACCCTCATTATGCATATGTTTCTTTTAATTTCTAACACACTATCTTTCCTTGTTTACTTCTATCGCTTTTGAGATGTAAACCACACATATACCTTAATGAAGTTTGCTTTCTTTCTGTACGAGGGACGTTCGAGCGAAAACTTAAAATACAAAAAGACATGAAGACCCGGGTAGAAGACACTCCACCTCCTAAGAAGGCAATCACTCCAAAACCCCTTGGGACAACTCCCCTCGGGTAATATAAATCGCGCACACCGAGTTCCCTCTGCGTGAGGCTGAGGCATTCCCTAAGGGGAAAATAATTTTGCGCACACTGATATCCCTCTACGCGAGGCAGCGCCACCTCTATGTAAGCTATAGGCAAAGAAGGCCCCTCGGGACAACTCCCCTCGGGTAATATAAATCGTACATACTGAATTCCCTCTACGAGAGGCTGATACATTCTTCTCCCAAGGGGAAGTAAGATTTTTTGCGCACACTGATATCCCTCTACGCGAGGCAGCGCCACCTCTATATAAGCTAGAGGCATATAAGAAATATTTCCTCAAGTCGCCGAGGCTCTCCTTGGGATCGGGGGGACGCCCTCGGCCCAAGGTAAGAGACCTCACTTCTTCCGTAATTGCCAAGAACAATTGAATAAGAACGGAAATGATAATCAGACAATCAAGCAGGAGGCAATGTCCAGGTAACTCGAAATCCTTTATTTACTTAATACTTCAAAATTTACAGCAGATAAATAGGAAAGCTAGAAAGCAAAGACATCTACGGAAAGCAAGGAATAACAAAGACTAAAAACTAGACACCAAAGAAAATTATCAAACTAATCATTCTCGGCTGGACTATCCCCTCGAGAGGCGTCGCTACCCTCGCCTAAATCAAACTCATCCCAGAGGCTTTTCCCCTTCACTGGCTTCAGCGGAGAATGCCGAGGAGCCAAGGCCATAAAAGCCGCCTCAGGATTTAGGAAACTGAAGGGGTGTGCACTTTCTGGAAAGCCATTCGCCCTGATCTGAGACAAGCACCCTTGGAACCCGAAGTTGAAGTACATGTTGGCCGCCTCGGACACCTTCTCCACAAGGACCAGCTTAGGATTGGGCTGATAATCACGACTGCGACGAATCTCCGTCTCTGAGTGAAGCTATTGATGAGGTCAGCCGATCTCAAACTGAGCCCTTGCCAATTGATCCTTCAAGTGACCCACCTCTTGAGCCTCCTCGCTGACTCGCATGGTCATCTCCACATTACAAGACCGTGCCGATTCAGTCATTTTCTGCTGAAGACGATACCGCCGAGCCCCCTCACAAGATAAGGAGTACGCCTGAAGACAAGAGGAAGCAATCAAAGCAGATATTCAAAACAGGGAATGGAAAAGATAATTATAACTGACTCAAGGCCAAGGCCTATTCCTTCCAGAAACGACCATTGGAAATTTCCTTGGCAAAGTCCTTCTCTTCGGGAGTAAGGAAATTCAATATGTAAGACAAAGAAGATTCTCCATCTTTCTCCAACAGGAAGTGGGGGAGAAGAGCAGGTCGAGATGAAGAAGGACCCTCGCGCAGGGAGACAAGGGGAGTGGGCGGTGATGGCCTTACTCGTTTGGATCGCCCCGCATCTGAGCGAGGAGTCACCGGCCCCTCCTCGGCAATGTTCGCCGAAGATACACCATGCTGATGGCAAGTGCGTGCCGAAGCTCCTCGGGTATGAATAGTCATGACGAGCAAAACACCCGAGCCATCGCTTACTGGGAAAAGGGAAATAATAAGAGAATGAGCGGCTAACAAACCGAAATAGAGGAAAAATATACCTAGAACACGAGGGGAAACAGCCGCTTCGAGAGGGGCATCAGACACCAACTCTCTCACCGAGAAGCTTTGGTCGCCGACCCGATCCATAAATGCAAGCAAGAGGTCGGGAGCATCACCCGATGCCTGACAGTGATCTCGCCACCAAAGTAAAGAGAATCGGCGGTCCTGATGCAGTGGTGAAGGGCGCACATAGAAGAACTTATTCATCCATCCCTTGGTGGCGTTGAAATTGTCGTGAAAGACATCAGTGGAGGGCACGAAAACGAACTTGCCAACATCCCGCTCGCACACACGGAAGAAATTAAGGATCAGTTCAGTGGTAAGAGGGAAACTAAGCCTGCGAGCGACGGCGGCTAAGGCCAGAGCAGAATATAAGAATTAGGAAATATTTGGCCGAGGGAGAAGCGTAAGGCTTCACAAAGGTCGAGAAGGAAAAAAGGTATAGGGAATCTAAGACCCATATCTATCTGATCAGTGAAAAACGCCAAGAAGCCAGCAGGAGGGCAGAGGCCACTTGCAAGGGACCGGGCAGTTGAACCTCATAATCAGAAGGGATCTTGGCCTTCTCAAGATACTCCCGAAGAGACTGGGGGCTGAGAGTCGACACTTTTGTCTGGTACCACGGGAGGTTCGCCTTGGAACGAGCCTCTTCCGCTTCAGCGGACCACCTACCTGGCCAAGCCCCTACGATAGCTCTTATCCTCGTCATCACCTTGAGGGATCGGCGTCTTCACACTGGAGGCAGGGTCGGGCTGTAGGCCCGAATCAAAACGAAAGGCTGAAGAACTACCAAAATCGAAGGGAACACGCTCTGTTTTGGGAAAACAGGCAGCAACACGCTTACTTTGGAAGAAGAAGACGAGGCCATAAGAATTTCAGGAACTAGAGGATGCAAAAACAAGCACTACAAAAAGAAAGGGCTAAGAAACGACGTGCTGAGAAGATAGAAAGGAGCCCATATTTATAGGTAGCACTAGGATTGAGCGAAAAGCTAGGAAATTCAAGATTTAAGGGAGAAACGGCTAGGCGGCCTCAGGAGAATTTGACTGGGCCCCGATATTATCGGAAAGCTGGAAGGCAAAATGGCTAGTTGAACTACCTAGGAACGCGACTCAGTCCGCGAGATCCTCGAGGGAACCCGGCCTCGAAATTGGCCGTTGCTACATTCTTGGATACGGAGTTTTAGGAAAATTGCACTTGAACCAGACTAAGTCCACGCTATTTAAGGAAGGACATCACTAAACCTACGGGAGGTCGGGTATTACATTTACACCCGAGGAGACAGAGAAAAACATCACAGCATATACGTGAAATGAAGAAACAATTCGAGAAAATGAAAGGCACCCGAAGGCCATGCATTTAGAAATTATGCCCCGAGGGGCTAGGTTTGTACAGACCAAAAAGAAAAGGGTTCATTACAGTCACCCAACAAAACAAAAGAAAAGAAAAACATTCACACGGCCGAACCGGCCTGAGCCTCCATGGCAGCAACCTCCTCACCATCCCTCCCAATCTCGATCTCAACCTCAGCATGCTCTTCGCGAGCTTCCTCTCCAGTGGGCTCCTCACACACATCGACCTCCCCGGCACCTCCATCTGCCTCATTCCCCAAAGCACCCTGCATCTCTTCGGGCCTCGGCTCGACCACCCTCACCGCCCTCACCGGTGGAATTGGCATCCACAAAGGACCGCTCTCATTTCGGGGCTCGGGAAGGTAACCCTCGTCGGGGGTCTCCTTCAGGGCCTGGGTGGCGTCTAGGAACTCGAAGGGGTGATACGATCGGCTGTACCCACACGCCCGGAGCTGGGAGACGCAACCATGGAAACCCCACTTGCAGTAGGTCTTCATCTCCCTCAGATGGCTGCGCTTGGGGATGTAGCCCTTCTCCAACTCTTTCTCCCACTCCTTCCTCTCCTCGACCTTGGCCACCTCCGACCTGGAAAGATGACGCTGGAGCTCCGCGACCTCTTCCCGAAGCCTTTTCTCCCGAGCTTTGGCATCCTCCACCTCTTGTCCCAAGTCCTCGGCCTTCTTACGAAGATCGGCCTCTGCCTCAGTGAGCGCCCTGTTTCGCTCGGAAAAACGGGAGATGCGCTTCATGGCCTCAGTCCTGAGGTAAAGTGACTGTGCAAGGTATTTCGGTGAAGAAATATTTACCTGTCCGAGGGAAACGGCGAGAGTGCTCCTGAGGTCGGGGTAGGAATGCTCACGTGTATGCTGGCGGTTGGCTTCATTGGGGAATTCCCGAAGGAACTCCCAGCTTTCATCCCTCGAAGGATCATCAAAAAAGTCGGGCTGCTTGGCCCGACCCAGCGCGACTTGGCCCCCCGGAGGCGAGGAAGCAGGTTGGCTTGAAGAAGCCCGGGTTCTTTTCGCCGAGGCCCCTCCCTGAGAAGAAGCAGCTCTCTTGGGCGCAGATTTTTTCACCCCCGAAGAGGAGGCAGGAGCTTTGCCCTTACCCTTGGATCGGGTATGGGGAGCGGCTCGAGGTTGGTTGGTGATGGGAAGATCTTCATCTTCCTCATCAACAAGAGCAATTACTTCTGCCAGCGTCATGAGTCGTTCTGCAAGAAAGACAGAAGAAGAAGTTAGACTCTCGAAGAGAGAGGAAGGTTCATAAAATACCCGAGGACATCTTATTTTTACCTAGGGAGTCGGAAAGGAGAACGGCTTTGGAGCGGAAGCCGTAAGCATAGAGGAGCTCGTCGGGTCGAAGCTTCTTAGCAAAATAACGACGCCCACCCATCTTAGTCAAAAAGGCCTCTACCCGAATAGCTGGCTCAGGGGGTAGGGGATGAGAGATGGTGGCATTATCATTCCAAGAAAAAGGAAGAAGTGCCATCTCGGCACTATCTGCCGAAAGCTTGACATAAAAGAATTTACTCATCCAGCCTTTGTGGGAAGAGGGGTTACCTCGGATGAGTACAGGAGCGCGAGAAGGGGTAAAAAAGAATTTCCCTCTTCCTTCTTATTCAACTTCAGGAAAGCTGAAAGCATGGGGATCGAGGGGTCGTAGCGGAAGTGAGAAAGAATGACAACCAAAGAAAGAAGGAGACTGAAGGAGTTAGGAGCTAGTTGAGCGGGGGAAATCCCGAAATATCTACAAATGTTGACAAGGAAACGAGGCATAGGAAACCTAAGACCCATCTCGACCTGATAAAAAAAATAGGTACCATAGCCCTCGGAAGGGGCACTGGCTAGGTCGGTGGGGGAAAGGATCATGACTTCAAAGTCATCAGGAAGTCCTGAGAGTGACTTTAGCCTAGGAAGGTCAGAAGATTTGAAAGTAGAGACTTTGATTTGATGCCACCGGATGCCACGGCGGCCAGCCCGGAACGACTCAACCTCCCCGATCCAGGCACTGAAGGCTCGACGGTAAGCCCCCGGACCGGGAAAGTCAACCTCTCGAGGAGGGGCCGGCTCCCTGGCAACCCGAGACTGGGTGGCGACGTGAGCGGAAGGGGTGACCTCCGAATCTACAGAGGGAGCCCTGAAGAGCCCTCATAAAAATCTACAGAAGGGTCCCTATGAGAAGCTGCCCGAGGGATCTCTCCATTCCCCCGTGGGCTACCCCCCACACTAACCACAGGGCTCCTCGAACCCTCAAAAGAATGACTACTACTACTCAAGGAACTACTACTACTACAACTAGCCGAATTACCCGATCCCTCAATAAAACTACCCTCGGCAAACTGAGAACTATCCCTAGAACTAGCAGAAGACATGATTGTAGAATGGAAAGAGACTAAGAAGAGAAGGACTTACAAAAACCTAAAAAGCTCGGAAGGAAAGGTTGGAAGGAGCGGGTGCTCCAGAACTTCGTGAAGAGAGAGAGTAGTGAGAGAAAGTAGAAAGAAAGAAATGACGAAGAAAGTGGGGTATATATATAGGCCCCACGCTCTTGATCCGGGCCCTTGGATTGAGGCCAGATCGACGAGCCGCGTCGATCCGCGTTAAAATCCTGACGATCCGTGTCAACCTGGGGAAGAGGCGCGAAAACTCCCGCCCAGACGTCCCATCATAGCCGGCCAACGGAAGAGCGACACGTGGCGAAGAGGAGTGGAGCGATTCCAAAATCCTTAAACACTGAATAATTCACCTCGGCAAAGGCATCCGACCAGACTAGATAATCACAACCGCCCCGAGAACACTGGCAACTCGGGTATTTTGCCGAAATCGTACTAGACGTCCAAAATTCACTACACTCTTTTGGACTATTCGAAGGGGGGACTATTTTACCCTCGGATCCTACAGACCCGCGGCAAAATACCCGACCCGTTTCAACCAACAAATAACCACCTTAGCTAAAGAACAACCCCGACCCCTCACATGGCCTAGGGTCAGCTAGGAACGCCCCAGGAAGAAGGACCCGAGTTAGTGGTGGTTGACCCGCACCAGAGGCATCTCGGAGACCCTGAAACGTCCCTTGACCCGAGGGATTAACCCCCGACACCTTCCAGCAGAGGAAACTGGGAACCCCCGGGTGATTACCCGATACCCGAAGACGACACACCCCTCAGCAAGTTTGGCCTCTCAAGAAGGGAACCGCCACGATTTTCACCTGACAGCGTTGTTAGGACGTGGTGCGAATAATGGCCCGGAGTTTGGAAGACCAAGGAACGTGTCATTGTGGGTCAGGGAAAGCTCGAGCCCGAGAAACACGGGAGGTGGGGAAAACCGCCCCAACACAGACCTCCTATAAATACTGCAAGTGACGTCCGAAACATGTATCGATTTCTCACATATCCTACCGTTACTCTGCCATTTTTATTACTCACGCACACACTTGAACATTTAATCTTTGGATGCTACTTTAACCTGGAACACAGAAAACACCCTCTTGACCTGGGCAAGAGGGCAAACGACCCCCCAAACCTTACCCTGTTTTCGAGTCTCCAGGCAGCGCGTGCGGCGAAATTAAGGCGGGAGAAAGTCCGTTAGCCGTCCAACGCGGTAGATCCATTTTCCGGTTGCATCACATTTCTTATGGGAGCTAGCTGAGAAGAAAAGGGTTGAGATAGAGTTTTGTCGAAGTGAATATCAACTTGCGGATATTCGGACCGAGCCTTTGAAGATTGACGCTTTTGTGAAGCTAAGGACAATGCCTGACTTGACTATTTTGCAGAAACATGGTTAAAAGGGAGCGTTGAACATAGTCACGTTCAGCAAAGGAGTGCATTAATGCATTAGTGGAGTAGATTCTTACATTATCTACGGGCCCGCCCGCCTGAGAAATTAATTTGTATTAAACACTATTTAATTAATTATGATATTAATCAATAAATATATCATTAATTGTACCAATCATTAATTAATTATGTATTAATCAATAAATATATCATTAATTGTACCAATCATTAATTAATTTCTCTAATTAATTTAATGTATATTTACAATATAATATAAATAATATAAAATATATAATTATAATAGATGGGGGCCTCCCGGCCCGCGGGCCACAGGCCCAATTGACATATCTAGTGAGGGGTAGATATAAATTGCCCCTTGGTTAGACCTGTCATTTTCACAAAAAAATGGATAAGTAAATTAAAATATTATCCACTATCTTTTAATTACTATTTTTAGCTAATTCATATACATTTAATTGTATAATTTATATATATATATACATAATTAAATTAAAATTATAATTTCAATTAACTATTTAAATTAAAATAAATATATATTTATATATTATAACACACGCATTTAGTGTGGGCATGAGAACATTTCCAATGGAACGGCAAAACCAAAAAACTATCTGAAATTTACTCCAACCGAACCCCAAAATCAAACTCAAAATGGAATTTATCATTTCTCTCTCCTCAATAATCGCATATATGCGATTCATAAGACCATCTCCAACCGAGAAACGCATTCTCAAACTCAAACGCATACTCAAACTCAAAATGCAGTAATTCTTCAATCGTTCAACTCATTCTCAAACTCAAAAGACTATTTTGTAATTTTCACTTCCACATCAAATGTTACAAATTTCAATACTACCCACATATTTTATAATTTTACAAATTAGACTACAAATATTATTTTAGATTTAATCGAAAAAATAATAAGGTTAATAATAAAAATTTATACATATAAAAAACATCGAGATAAAACACAATTTTGTTCTGAATATGGCATTAAAAATATTTTTACTATATATACGATAATATTTATGAATAATGAAATAAAACTAAAAAAAAAGAAAAATCTACAGCTAATCGCCTATAGTACATCTAGTTATGGAAGGAAAATAAATAAATATTTTCAGTCACGTCAAAAGCTGTCGGCATGACCTTACCATACATTTGTATCTACTATCATATTTTTTTAATGATATTTATGTAGTTCGATTGCTTTTTCTTGATATGTCAACCTTTTTCTAACAGTCCTTCATCTGACATCCATCTGCTTTTTCTGACAAAATGGGAAAATTCGGGACTTCAGTGTAAATTGAAAAGCTACATCGCATACAAACCGCTCCAAGCACATACATGCGTTTTTTTAGGTGAGAGAAATTAAAAATCCCATTTTGAGTTTGGTTTTTGGTATCGGTTGAAGTAAATTTATGAATTTTTTTTTATTTTCCAGTTCGGTTGGAGATGCTCTAACAACGTTTTGCGTTTTAGTTTTTAAAATAACATAATAATCCAATATTTGTATTAAATTGCATAAAATGTCCTCTCTAGTTTGCTAGCAATTAAAACCGAAAAAAGAAATAAAATGTAACTTTCACGGTAATGTTCAAAACTGAATCCCTGGGCCAAGGAGAAAATAATTGAGATAGAGAAAATAATTGAGATGGAGACTGTGAACTTGCTTATGACGGTGGTGATCGATTCCCCTCAAGGCCAGTTGTTTGCTCCGCCGATGATTGATTCTTTGAGGTTTTTGGAGAGTGTTACCAGGCTGGGCATGTCGGTGAAGTTACCGTAGGAATGTTATTTATTGTGATTTCTGTGATAAGTGTAGCTCTCATTGTTCGTCATCATCTCTTCCATGTGGTGTTTTATAGTCTTTGCTTTCTGTCTATCAATGCCCCTCTTTGGAATGAAATAAGAACCTTTTTTTTATCACTTTCCCTTGGAAGAAGAAAGGGGTATTTTGGGAAAAGAGCCTCCATTGGTGAGCTGTGAGATTCTTCTTGGCTGATGGCATATGGGAAAAGAGCAGATTGATGAGCCGTAGATTTTTTTTCTTTTTTTTTTCGGATTTTCATTATTCAAAAGCATTATTGTATATCTCGTAAATATCTTTTTGATGCCACATTCAGAACAAAATTGTGTTAATCACATCAATATTTGAAAGATTATAAGAACAATTTACAATATATATCATTTAATTGTAGTCCATTTAATGTTTGATTCTTCTAGATTTCATTTAATTGTAGTCCGTCTTCTAGATGAAAATTCTCGATTTCAAGAATTTATATCCCGGTACCTAAAAATCAGAAATAAAGATGATCACATTGCACTTCGTAATCTGTTAATTGATCAATTGTAGAAGGAATATACAGACAATGAAGCATGAAAAATTATCTAGCTCTTTAACTGTACAGATATTTTTTATATGCATCTCGAATTAGTTTTTGTTTCTCGTGTTACGTAGTTGTCGTGTTTTTAATAAACATTAATCGTTGCTTTTTATATGTATAAATATATTTTTATTATTAACCTTATTAATTTTTATAATTAAATCTAAAATATACTTGTAGTCTAATGTGTAAAGTTGTAAAATATGTGGGTATTATTGAAATTTGTAAAAATTGGTGTAGATGTGAATATTACAAAATAGTCTATTGAGTTTGAAAATGAGTTGATGGGTTGAAGAAGAATTGCTGCATTTTGAGTTTGAGAATGTGTTTGAGTTTAAGAATGCGTTTCTCGGTTGGAGATGGTCTGATTATTCAGCTTCTTTTACTAGTACGTGAGCTATGTTAAGTGTTAGTCGTTTAGTGGCTCAAAATGATGGTTAGTGGTTAAGTTAGTGGTATTAAGTAGTTATTCTTATTATTTATATATAGAGATCATGATGTCAACGAGTTTCAGAGGTCCATTAGTAGAAATTTGCTGTTCTTCTTATCTTTTTTATACACGATCAATCTCTGGACCCTTACGCATCATAGGCATGAAAGATGATAATAAGATCGAATGCCATTAGTGACGAAGATCTCATAAAAATATCTCAATCATAACTAATAAATCTTTTGTTAAATAATTTATTTTGTAAAGTATTTATTTGAATGAGAATTTGGGCTTTCAAATTAAGCTATCGGGTTTCTGTTTTGGCCCAATAGGCCCAACTTCTAGAAGGCCCAACTTCTAGAAGGTTGGGTTGATGAGTGGTTTTTTGGAGTGGTTAAAAACCACTCCTCAAACCAACGTGAATATCATCTAATATTAAAAAAAAAATTATTTTTATTGAAAAATTTTCGCTATAAATAGGCCATTAATTCTAACGAAAAATACACAAGAAATAAAAGAAAAAAAATACTAATTCACCAAATATTGTTTCTGCTATAATTCTTATTCCATTCGTAGTCGGTGTCGTTTTTGTGCTAAATGAACGTCGTGTTTTTTCGAAGTATCCTGAGAAATAGACGCTCGTAAAACCTCTAGCACATACGTGAGGGAGCGAATCTATTTTAAGGAAATTGTGTGTTACACAATCTTCGAATATATATATTTTTCCTTTTCCCGGCCAACAATCTTAAAATAGATCCGCGATCCCACAAAGATATCAGACTACGTGGACTTCCTCAACAACCAAGAATCTACGGGAAACGGTGAAAACATTGGCGTTCTCCCTAGTACTTTCATCCCCACTGCCATACCTGTGGTTACGAAGCCAAACGTACCGATCAACCACCTGGAGAAGCTAGAGAAATTTATGGGGACAGCCTCGACGTTCAAGAGATGGCAGCAAAAGATGCTTTTTTATCTCACCACGATGAACTTGGCCAACTACTTGAAAGAGGTCGAGCCTAAGGTGAACGACGGCGAGACTAACGCTGAGGTCGTGATCGCTGTTGATGCATGGAGGAAACACTCTGATTTCCTGTGTCGTAATTACATTCTGAATGCCCTAAGCGATACTCTGTACAACGTGTATGGTGCGGTCGCTACAGCTAAGGAATTTTGGGAATCGTTAGACCGGAAATATAAAACTGAGGATGCCGACACAAAGAAATTTGTTGTCGGACGGTTTCTTGATTATAAAATGGTCGATTCCAAGACTGTGATAAGTCAGGTGCAAGAAATCCAATTGATCTTGCACGAGATCCATGCAGAACGGATGGTTCTGAGTGAATCTTTCCAAGTTGCGGCTATTATTGAAAAGCTGTCGCCGGACTGGAAAGACTTCAAAAACTATCTCAAGCATAAGCGCAAGGAGATGTCTTTGGAGGATCTGATTGTTAGACTTCGAATCGAAGAAGACAACAAAAGGTCGAAAAAGAGAGTATCGAGCACATCTGAACCGAAAGTAAACGTGGTGGAGCATAGCTCTAAAAAAGGCAAAGGCGCGGTTAAACCCAAAGCAAAACTTGGGGCGACTGGAGGCGTCGCTAAGCCGAACTATAAGTTCAAGGGAAAGTGCTTCAATTGTGGTAAACTAGGCCACAAGTCATCGGACTATCGACTTCCAAAGAAGCACCACGAGGCCAATATGGTGAAAGACCTCACCAAAGAAGTTGAGGACTTGAGCCTCGTCGCCGTGGTTTCGGAAGTAAACATGATTGGGTCGAATCCACAAGAATGGTGGATCGATACCGGTGCTACACGTCATGTGTGCACGAACCGTAGACTCTTCTCTACCTGTGAGCCGATTGAAGGAGAAAAGATCTACATGGGCAACTCGGCTGCTGCTACCGTCGAGGGAAAAGGAAGCGTGCTGCTCAAAATGACTTCCGAGAAAATATTGACGCTAAAAGATGTGTTATACGTTCCAGAGATACGAAAAAAATCTGATTTCGGGATTCTTGTTGAACAAGCATGGTTTTCGTATTGTTATTGAATCCGACATAGTGATATTGTCTAAGTCGGGGGTGTTTGTTGGTAAAGGCTATGCCTGTGATGGTCTGTTCAAGCTGAATGTAATGACTATTGTAAATGAGAATGAAAAACGTTCTTCCGTTTACTTGCTTGAATCTTCCAATTTGTGGCACGGTAGATTAGGTCACGTTAATTTTGAATCGATACGTCGATTAATTAACATGGACCATATTCCAACATTTGAAATTAATTCGAAACATAAATGCAAAATTTGTGTTGAAGCAAAAATGACGAGATCGTCTTTCCCCTCGGTAGCGAGAAGTACCGAACAGCTTGAATTGATTCATAGCGATTTATGTGATTTGAAATACGTTCAAACACGTGGTGGCAATAAATATTTTATAACATTTATTGACGATTGCACCAAATATTGCTATGTTTATTTGCTTAAGAGCAAAGACGAAGCATTAGAGAAATTCGTTCTCTACAAAACCGAAGTTGAAACGCAACTCGGCAAGAAAATTAAAAGATTGAGAAGTGATTGAGGCAGGGAATACGAAGCGCCAATTGGGAGCTTTTGTGTGGAACATGGTATCGTCCATGAATTGACCGCCCCGTATTCACCTCAATCAAATGGAGTGGCCGAACGAAAGAATCGCACATTAAAAGAAATGATCAATGCGATGTTACTGAGTTCAGGTCTACCGCCTAACATGTGGTGCGAAGCTATCTTATCGAGTAATTACCTATTAAATATGTTACCTCGAAAGAAAATGAATAAAACTCCATATGAGTTATGGAAAGGAAAGACGCCTTCGTACCAACATTTGCGAATGTGGGGGTGTTTGGCGAAGGTAGCCGTACTCACGCCTAAAGCGGTGAAAATTGGTTCTAAAACGGTGGATTGTATTTTCATAGGATATGCACACAATAGTACGGCATATCGGTTTCTTGTATATGATTCGAAATTTTCGGATATACACAAGAACACGGTCATGGAATCGAGGAATGCGTATTTCTTTGAAAATGTATTTCCTTGTAAATTCGATTATGGATCCGGTGCATCTAAACGAGAAAATAAAGAAACCGAGATTCCTAGTGCGGTTCATGATTGAACCGAGACGAAGCAAGCGTGCCCGAATAGAGAAATCTTTTGGTGACGACTTTGTTACATATTTAATTGAAAAGGAACCACTAACTTATGACGAAGCAGTGAGCTCCGTCGACGGGCCTTTATGGAAAGAAGCCATAAAGAGCGAGATTGATTCTATTTTGCAGAATCATACTTGAGAGTTAGTTGATCTTCCAAAGGGATGTAAACCTTTAGGATCAAAATGGATTTTTAAAAGGAAAATGAGACCAGACGGGTCTGTTGAAAAGTATAAAGCCAGACTTGTTATCAAAAGGATACAAGCAACGCAAAGGCTTAGATTACTTTGACACATATTCTCCTGTGACGAGAATAAATTCGATAAGGATGATACTTGCTATCGCGTCCTTAAGAAATTTGGAAGTACATCAAATGGATGTCAAAACAGCTTTCTTAAACGGTGAATTAGACGAGGAAATATATATGGAGCAACCCGAGGGTTTTCGTGCTCCTGGAACCGAAAAGAAAGTCTGTAGATTGATTAAATCTTTGTATGGTTTGAAACAAGCCCCTAAGAAGTGGCACAAAAAATTTGATCACGCGATGATCAACCACGGCCTTAAAATCAATGAGAGCGATAAATGTGTTTACTCAAAGGAAACAGGCGATGACTACGTCATTTTAGTCTGTATGTAGACGACATACTCATTGTTGGTAGTAATGACAAAATGATCAAGTCTACCAAGAATATGTTAAATTCGAAATTTGACATGAAAGATATGGGACTTGCGGATGTGATTTTAGGAATTAAAATCATACGAACGAGTAACGGTCTTGTTTTGAGCCAAGCTCATTAAGTAGATAAAATTCTCGACAAATTCTGCAAGGGTGATTCTGGTGTAGCCAGAACGCCATTAGATCGAAGCGTTCATTTGTCGAAAAATCGAGGGGAGGCTATTGCTCAAGTAGAATACTCCCGCATAATCGGAAGCTTGATGTATCTAATGAGCTGTACTAGGCCAGATATTGCTTATGCTATAAGCAAACTGAGTTCGTACACGAGCAATCCGAGTGCGGATCATTGGACCGCTATAATACGGGTTTTGAGATACTTACGGTATACTCGAGACTATAGATTACACTATGATCGATATCCGGCTGTGTTAGAAGGCTACACAGATGCGAACTGGATATCTGATATGAAGGACTCTAAGAGCACAAGCAAGCGGCTATGTGTTTACACTCGCTGGAGCTGCTGTGTCTTGGAAATCCTCGAAACAAACAGTTATAGCAAGATTTACTATGGAATCCGAGTTCTTTGCCTTGGAGTAAGTCTTCGAAATTTGGATCATAATATCTAGTACCGCATCATCGAATATCTAACAAGAAATAATAGTAATGATTCAAGTTGATACCATTTTTATTTGAAATATGCCAATTGTCAAATAAATATCTAGCAAAGTTAAATGAAATTTTCCGACACTTAAGATTGGTAAATATAAAAGAAGCTACGTAATTAATGGCCCTTTCAACTTTTTCCAAGCGTCTGTCTTTTTGCATGAGATATTTGTAAACGTAAAATAAATGCCCATCAATCACTTTTGATTCACTCAATCCTCACTTCTCTCGATTGCTTCCCTTTATTAATTGGCTATAAATACGAACTTTGTACCAATACGCTCTCATTCAGCTTCGTTCCAACACAAATATCTTTGCCAGTCGAATCAGATAAGATTCATCAGTCGAGAGCTTCGTCAGTCCATCTGTGTGTTCGTAAGGTTCTTCCTAGTTTTTTTCTTTTCGGATCTCTTCCTTTTACCTTATTATAGGTGATTCGTCATGGGATTATTACATTCCTTGGGTCGTTTCTTATCTACTGATGCATTGTCACAAAATCGGAGGTTTTATTCAGATCGCTGTTGTTGATTTGTTAAATTGGAAAAAATAAACAAAATTCCGTCATAACTAGGCGATTAACGACGCTTATTTGATATCGAGAAATGTAAAGCCCTGCGTTGTAATATGGGCCTCGCCTGATCCTTCCTATTACTCAGATCATTACTACCCAGTTTACTCTTTCCTTGGCTGTATAACAGTGGTTTTTTGTATTGTTTCGTACAAATCCTAAATGTTTTGCTCTTTGATGTTTCGACTGTGTCCATTTGCCTTATTGCTTGTCAGTAATTTCAGATCTATACAAATATATATATGCATGCGTTTCAGAAATGGCATCAGCGCAGACGAGTTTAGCTTCAGCAGCAGTGTTCAACAACAAAAACCATAACTACCACAAAACCTCGTTCTTGCAAGCAGTTTCCGCAGGCGTGTATAAGAAAGTTGCTTTTTCCCATTATTCATCTCCTCATTCGAGCCCAAGAGCTACGCTAACATTCGATCCTCCGACCGGCAAAGGAAGCTCAAAGCAACGAAAGCAAACGGCCGACCCAAACGCCCCTAATTTCCTCCCATTGCCCTCTTTCGAAGAGTGCTTTCCCAATAGCTCCAAAGAGTACAAGTAAGCCCTTGCTTCTTGGGTTATCCTCGGTTTTTTTTCATTGAAAAGTCGACGTATTGAGTACACATTCGTAATCTCGCCATCGCAGGGAAGTCACCCACGAGCAATCGGGCCATCTGCTAAG
Organism: Craterostigma plantagineum; assembly: GCA_027422505.1. NCBI lineage: Eukaryota > Viridiplantae > Streptophyta > Magnoliopsida > Lamiales > Linderniaceae > Craterostigma > Craterostigma plantagineum. Next base: position 12,162,429 of record JAPQWV010000001.1, read on the forward strand.
GGTTCCCTTCCGTAGAATCCATCTCTCTGGCGACGAGCCTCACTTCGACACCTACGACACCAGCGGTCCGCAGAAGATCAGCCCGAGAATCGGTTATTAATTTATTACACAAAATTTCCCTATGTATATGACTCTTACTCACCTGTTAGAACTGCTCTTCGGTCGCGTTACAAATAGGACTTCCCAAGCTTCGTAGCAGTTGGATTGCCAGAAGGAAGGAAGAGGGAAGCCCGAGATTCACTCAGATGTACTACGCAAAGCAAGGAGTCGTAACCGAGGAGATGCTCTACTGCGCGACCCGCGAGGGCCTCGACCCGGAATTCGTGAGGTCGGAGGTGGCCCGCGGGCGGGCCATAATCCCCTCCAACAAGAACCACCCCGAGCTCGAGCCCACGATAGTGGGCCGCAACTTCTTGGTCAAGATCAACGCAAACATTGGAAACTCGGCGATCGTGAGCTCGATAGAGGAGGAAGTCCACAAACTACAGTGGGCCACAATGTGGGGCGCGGATACGGTCATGGACCTATCCACGGGCCGACACATCCACGAGACTCGGGAATGGATCCTCCGCAACTCGTCCGTGCCTGTTGGGACCGTGCCCATATACCAGGCACTGGAGAAGGTAAACGGAGTCGCGGAGGATCTTAGTTGGGAGGTGTTTAGGGACACGTTGGTCGAGCAAGCCGAACAAGGGGTGGATTATTTTACTATACACGCGGGCGTTTTGCTCCGATACGTGCCTTTGACGGCGAAGAGGATGACGGGGATCGTGTCCCGGGGCGGCTCGATACACGCAAAGTGGTGCTTGGCGTACCACAAGGAGAACTTTGCGTACGAGCATTGGGACGAGATTTTGGATATTTGCAACCAGTATGATATCTCCTTGTCGATCGGAGATGGGTTGAGGCCCGGCTCGATATACGATGCCAACGATACGGCCCAGTTCGCCGAGCTGTTGACCCAGGGCGAGTTGACTCGTCGGGCTTGGGAGAAGGACGTACAGGTAAATGTTCAATTCCGTTGAGATTATAAGGTTGGTGTTGTCTTGTCAGACGTTGGGAAAATTAAAGTTGTTAGACTCTCTTAATATAACAAGATGCAACTTCACCTATTACCAGTTGGTTTTAGGGTGGAGCCCTCAATATCTTATGATACAAATGCAATATGATAATAGTTCAAATCCTGATAGGATGTACATGTAGATGTTCTTTTCCCTTACGAAATTATTAAAGATCATAAAGTGGCTGTTGTCCCACGTAGAAACATTTAAGTTGTTAGGCTCAATAAGAAGACCCAACTTACTTCGCGTATCAACAATTGGTACAGTATTATAATCGTTTTATAAATCTTTTTGATAGGTAATGAACGAAGGGCCGGGGCACATCCCCATACACAAGATCCCCGAAAACATGCAGAAGCAGCTCGAGTGGTGCAACGAGGCCCCGTTCTACACCCTCGGGCCTCTGACCACCGACATAGCCCCGGGCTACGACCACATCACCTCGGCCATCGGGGCGGCCAACATCGGCTCCCTCGGGACGGCCCTCCTCTGCTACGTGACCCCGAAAGAGCACCTCGGCCTTCCCAACCGAGACGACGTCAAGGCGGGAGTCATAGCCTACAAAATCGCGGCCCATGCGGCCGACCTAGCCAAGTCCCACCCCATGGCTCAGGCTCGGGACGATGCCCTAAGCAAGGCTCGGTTCGAGTTTAGGTGGATGGACCAATTTGCCCTCTCACTAGACCCAGTCACCGCTTTGGCCTTCCATGACGAGACTCTTCCCTCGGACGGTGCGAAGGTGGCTCACTTCTGCTCAATGTGTGGGCCCAAGTTTTGCTCGATGAAGATCACCGAGGATGTGAGGAGGTATGCCGAGGAACATGGCTATGGAAGCGCGGAGGATGCCGTGAGGAAGGGAATGGAGGAGATGAGTCGGGAGTTTTTATCTGCGAAGAAGACGATCAGCGGTGAGCAGCACGGAGAGGTCGGGGGAGAGATTTATCTGCCCGAGGATTACGTCAAGTCGATCAACAATGTTTGAAAAAGGTGCGTATTCGAATTTGGCATCATCTCATTGTCTCTATTTAGTTTAAACTCGGCTATCTTTCTTACATGGTGGGACAGAGAGCTGCTGCATGTTGGTTGTTGAATAATAAGCTGAGGTCGTGAGAAAATATCACTTTAAAGTAGATTTTGGGCTCTGTTATAATAATTTTCATCATCAAACATCATCATCATCATCATCATCGTAATTTATCTAGTGTAGCAGGCTTTGATGAGAACGTACGGATGCTTGTTTTTTCCTCCACCTTTTGTGGATTCTTTCATGGTTTGCTTGTTTTCGATTCTAACACATGAAAGAATTACAGAAATCACCACATCCTTCAATCACTTGGTTGTTTGTTTATATGTGAATCTCTACTACTATATTCAACAAGACAAGAATGCACCGCACTGAACATACTGCGATTTAAGAACATCTAGAGCAAACCTTAACGAGTGTGCAGATGATGCCTCAGTTTGATTGATCTTGTGGGGGTGCATTCTTAGCCTTCTTCTTCTGCAACACTTTCTGTAACGACACCAACTTTTGCAAGAACATCGTAAAGGTATTCAAGCAATCAAATGGAATGATAAGACGGCCTCCCCAGTTTCCTGTTTGAACGTGGTGTTCGTTCTCTCTCGTGTAATAAATAGCTCCGTCTGCTGCTTCCAGAGAAGTGATTCTCATATTTTGCAATATTGCTATACAGAGCTCAATAATAACTTCATCACATGGGTGGGGGATCCTATTTGCTTCTCACTACGAAAAAGGATCCATATTACGGAACGAGCGACACAAATGAATCGCCAAATTAGTGATTGATACTTGTGACGTAAAAAGTCGTCGCTGAATATAGCGACGTCATATCCATCGCAGAGTCATGACGCAAAAGGAACATCAAATATGACATTCATCCGTATTTCGGTCACAATAAAGTATTGTCGCTGGTCCGAACGAATTCCATCGCTAACGAAAGTAATATCTGAGCCAGGGATTCTCCTAACAACCGGTGAATGTAGCAACAGAAATACCGTCGATAAAGTCAATCAAATGGAAAGCCAATGTATTTCCGTCCCTAAAGTGATAATCCATTATTTGCAGACTGTGTTCAAATGGAAAGCCATTGTCTCTCTATTTTTTATTTGATTTTAATTTCTTATTTATAATTAATTTTTTTCTCTCTTCAGTTTTTATGAATTTATTAGTATTTTGATTGTTTTTAGATATTTTTCCCTTTTTTTAACGTTTGTTTATGATTTTTAAGTCTGTTCAATCACATATCGTCACGTGTCATTTTCCCTCAAATTAACGGTCATTCTAACGGAATGACTAAATTTGGTTGGTGCGAAACATGAGACTAAACTGGTACATGAGGTAAACATCGATACTATGTTGGATTTTCTCCCGTAGAAAAACCAATAATATCATGCATTTTAGAGAATTTAGTAAAGCTAACATTATAGCATCAATAGAAATTTTATTCGTAGCAAAAAGCCAACGTCTACTCCGTAATAAAGTACAGCAGCACAACTTATACAACAATAGTGACTTGGACTACTAGTAAGGTAATCTTTCTTGTTCATGCACTCCTCGTCCCACAAAAGAGATTCTGCAATAAAATAACTGCTTACGCACAATATATAGATTGATATTGTAATAAGATTGCAAACAAGTTAAAACATGACAAACGCATCAACTCATCACAATTAGGGGTGATAAACAGGTCGGTTGGGTCACATTCAGGTTCAACCCGTTTAATAAACGGGTTGAAAACTTCAATCATGACCTAACATGTTTTTCTTAAACGGGTTGAAATATCGAACCCTAACCCGACCTGCTTTAACCTAATAAAAACTCATTAACCCGCCAACCCGTTTAAAATAAAAATAAAATTATAACTAAATAATCAGAATTATAAACCCAAATTAAATAAACGTAGAGAAACAAAGCAGTTTTTTTTTCTAAAAATCAATAACAATTAAAATTCAAAATAATACAAGTCATAAATTAAATAAAAGCGGTTTATTTTATTTATATTAAGGATATTTGTAATAATTTATATTATTCGGGTTAAACGGATTGATAAACGGGTTGATTTCGAATGGAGTTCGTCTTGAAAACTCGAACCCTAACCTGGCCCACTTAATATTCGGGTTGGGTTTGGGTTTACCCATTTACAGGTGCGGTTCCTGTCGGGTTGGCGGGTCGGGTTGGTTTTTAGCAGCCTAATCACAATCTATTCAAACCTGCTTGCTAGAACCTGCAGCATGTGGTGGAGCTGAGCTGCCTGATTATTTCCCGAAGGTGATGGCATTGGAGGATGTTGCACGTAATAATACGTATCTCGACATCCAGCATAATTATTGGACTCGACCAACTCTCTAATGTGGTAATATTCCCGAGGTACGATGTCAGCCAAGAAATCGTATTCCTCATTCTCCGCCATAGCAGCAAAAACGTCTCTCGTTTGAAGTGTTATGCTCTTCAGCATGCACCAACTGTTGGGTTACCCGGTGTCTCCCGGAGACGCCACGTCCCCGGATACGGTGCGGAACAAAAATTTTCCGGGTTCCCCGATTGCCCTCGTAGCTCGGATCAGAATAGTAACACATAGACACGTAAAAGGGCGGGTCAAACCCGTAGAGATTTACCAATTGACGCGAGTGGCAGCTCCTCGTCCTTTTCTTCAAGACTTCGTCGATGGTGGTGGATGGCACTAGATCGTCACGCCAACCTCGCAGTGTACCACGGAATCAGTTATCTAAAAATGGCTAGAGAGAACGTCGCGTGGGAGAAACGTTTATGCATTCGGTGTGTGTGTTTTGTGCCTTATGTTGATTTCGAGAATCATTTCTTCTCTTTCTTTGGAGCACGAAATTTAGTCTCTTTAAAGGCTTGGATTTTGATTTCTAAGTCCCCTAAAGTGTGAGAGATGTTTGCCAAATCTTACTCTCTTTTGAGCTCCAAATCCAAACTTAAGGAAACTTGCTATTATTAGAAAACCAACTTAAATACCAAGTCAAACTAAGTATATTTAAATATGGTACAAAATTCGAAACTTAATCCTAGAATAATTTCGACCAAATATGTTATTCCATATTTATTTATATCAAATATGCAAATTCCAAAAATACCCTCAAAGGCATATTTCGAAATTAGCTTAAGGTGAAATCCAATTTTATACTCAAGCTCATTAAGCACTTGGCCAAGCCCAAGTCTTAAAGTTAGTTTCATAAGAAGTCTAACTTCGATCTAATAAATGGCCCGAGGCCTATTAAGGCGTGGCCCAACGGCCCAACGGCCCGTTAAGGCCCAAACACTTTCTCTCCTTATCAGTACACGTCGATGATCCTTTTTAAGCCCGACTCTCTATGTTCGACTCAATCGGCAAGGGAGGAATCCAAGAGTCCGTTAGTTACCTAGCCAATCCCGCAGTACCGGACCGTAACCCGATTCGAGTGTGAATTTTTGACCCAGTCTCTTCGAGAACCTTACTATAAATTATAGTACTACGTATAAACCCTTCAGCTGTGTCCCAACCGAGTGAGAGCCATGGTCTATGTCAAACTCACTAAACTCGATTCTGTGATAAAACGGAGACGAGGCAAATTACCAAACTACCCTCCATGTCTAACATGAGTTAGTTCAATACATTGGCCAAGGATTCTGTAATTTCCCGTCGCTGTCATCATAGGACACTTATCTCGATTACTTGCGAGACTATGAATCCGTACTCGGCGATCTAAGCCCGTCAATCACAAATCATCATCAAGACCGCATCTGGCCCGCTGACCCATGCAACAGCAAATCGGGTCGAGGGAAACCAGTGACAATCGAGACTTCGAAGTCAACTCCGTCATCGGTCTAAGGTTCACGTAGACTACTATAGTGTTGTGATCGGTCATTGACACTCCTTGAGTAATAAGCCATGTTCGACCGTACGACCCGTGAGTCAGTGTCCATGAAACGGTTCAATCTCTTAATTCGATTCGTATCACAAATCATGACTTCCGCTTCCAAGCGGGATATCGGCACATGATTGGTCATCGACAAATAAGCCGTGATCGATTATCCAGCACCAAACTGGAGCCTCAGGCTTATGGACTTTTAATGTTCGAGGTGAAGAGTCCACTAGTGCCTTCCTCTCTCATGCCCATCGAGAACAGTGACTCAACTCGACACATTTGGATTTGTTTATTTATTGCTTTACTGGATGCTAAGTAAAGAACTCATATATCAATAAACGAACAATGCCTTTCCATAAACACACGTAAATATTTTATTACAAAAAGTCGAATGATAAATAAGCTAATGCCCTATACAATCTATCCTCGTATAGCATTCGGGGATATATTCCTAACAATCTCCCACATGCACTCAATGCGCTGCAGTATCTCATACCCATCTTTTTGAGATGTCTAGCCAGCACTGCTGTGTTAGAGGCTTGGTGAACGGGGTCGGCCACGTTTTCCGCGTTTGCAATCTTCTGCACGGATACGTAGCCATTCTCAACGAATTCACGTAACACGTGGTACTTTCTTTCTGTATGTTTGGACTTGCTGTGAGACCTCGGTTCTTTCGCCTGAGCAATAACGCCAGTATTGTCACACCACAATGGCAATGGCCTATCTGCTACAGGAACGACACCAAGTTCTTCCAACAACTTTCTCATTCAAACACCTTCCTTACCTGCCTCTGAGCTTGCTATATACTCTGCTTCGCAGGTGGAATCTGCAGTAGTGCTCTGTTTGGAACTTTTCCAAGACACTGCTCCACCGTTCAGCATAAAGACGAATCCTGAAGTGGATTTTCGCTCGTCCACGTCAGACTGGAAATTCGAATCCGTATACCCTTCCACTTCCAATTAATCATTACCATAGACCAACATCATATCCTTAGTCCGTCTGAGGTACTTGAGGATAGTCTTGACTGCTGTCCAATGTTCCTTACCAGGGTCAGCCTGAAACCGACTGACTACGCTCACAAAAGTACGCCAAGTCAGGTCGCGTGCAAAGCATCGCGTACATCAAGCTACCTACTGCGGATGCATAGGGGATTCCATTCATCTCTTTCTGCTCCAACTCACTTTGAGGGCTCATAGCCTTGGAAAGGTGAATCCCATGTCGCATAGGCAGGAACCCTTTCTTAGAATTGTAAAACCCTTGGGCTGCTCCATATATATTCCTCCTTGAGGTATTCATAGGAACGCAGTTTTCACATCCATCTGCCAGATCTCATAGTCATAGTGCGCGGCTATCGCAAGCATTGTTCGAATGACTTCATCATAGCGACATGCGAAAAGGTCTCATAGTCAACGCCCTCTTTTTGACTGTACCTTTCGCCACAAGCCTAGCTTTGTATGTGTCAACCAATCCGTCAGATCCAATCTTTCTCTTGTAGATCCATTTACACCCAATGGGTCTAAAACCATCTGGGAGGTCTACTAGAGTCCGGACTTGGTTTTTGTGCATAGAATCCATTTCGACTTGCATAGCTATAAGCCATTTTTCCGGATCTTTATCCCTAATTTCCTGGTCATAGGTAGTGGGTCTTCTCCGACGTTCCCTTCCATCGCAACAACCTCGTGCTCGATGTGGACCGTCTCGTATCTCTCAGGCTAGCGAGATACGCTACCCGACCTGCGCAACTGAGGTTGCGTCTCGGACTGCTCTACGGTGTCATCCGACACTGGAGTCTGTGAAAGCGCTTCTGACGACTCTCCAAGAGTTACTTCGCGGCCCGCTTCACCTTTTGAACGAACTCTTCTTCGAGAAAGTGAGCTTGAAGGGCTACAACGATCCTCTGATCGTCGTGGAAGTAAAACTGGTATCCTATGGAATCCTCAGGATACCCGACAAAACGTCCTTTCACAGTCATCGATTCCAGTTTATCTATCTTGAGCTTTTTCACCAATGCGGGGCAACCCCAAATTGTAATGTGATTCAAGCTCGGTTTTCGTCCTGTCCATATCTGATACGGAATACGATCGACAGACTTTGTAAGACATCTATTCAGAATGCGTGCCGCTGTCAACAGGACATGACCCCACAACGATATGGGCAGGTCTGTATAGCTCAGCATAGATCGAACCTTATCCAATAGAGTTCGATTTCTGCATTCGGACACACTGTTCAACTGCGGTGTTCCGGGCGGTGTCATCTGTGATATGATCCCGTTCTCTTTCAAGAACTCGTCAAACTCGAGGCTCATATACTCCCGGCCTCGATCTGATCGAACGGCTTTAATGCTCTTTTCAGTCTGATTTCCACCAAAGCCTTGTACTCTTTGAACCATTCAAAAGTATCAGACTTGTGCTTCCTGAGATACACCTTACCGAAGCGAGAGTGATCATCAGTGAAGGTAACGAAATAATGGAAGTTACCGCGAGCCGCTACCCCGAACGGTCCGCAAACATCCGTGTGGATCAAACCGAGAAGTTTTGCGGCTCTTGTGAAAGTCCCTGTGAAGGGCGACTTGGTCATCTTTCCAAGAATACAAGATTCGCAAGTCGGATAGGGATCAGACCCAAGCGGCTTTATAATGCCGGTTTTCTCCAACTTGAGAATCTTTCTGTTCTCCAGCATGACCGAGTCGAAGATGCCACAACAGTCTCGAGTTCGACTCCAATTTTCGTTTGTTGGTGATTGTATTCACAGTTTTTGTTTTATCTTTGACGTTTAGATAATACAATCCATTCAGTAAACTTGCACTTCCGACGCAATTATTTCCAAAATAAATATTGCATATATTATTACTAAAACGGAACTCGTAACCTTTTTCGCTCAAAGCGGGAATAGAAACAATTCTTAAGCCCCTTGGACAAAACTAAACAATCGAAAAGCCGACTTTTTCTTTCTACTAGACCCTCGAGTCTTAGCATTCGCGACAAGAACAACTTCCTTTCCTTTCACCTTCTTCATCTGAGTTTGCGCCGCCGACAATTGGTTCATCAACCCAGTCAATGTCATCTCGGCCTTGTTCCGATTAAAGTTCACAATGAACGAATTGAAGGAAGGTGGGAGCGACTGAAGTATGAAATCGTTCTGGAGCTCGTTATCCATGATAAAGTCCAGTGCCTCGAGTATTTCGATCCAATCGATCATCTTGAGCACATGCTCTCCGACGTCACTACCCTCAGCCATTTTGCAATGGAATAGCCGCTCCGTCAGGAATAGCGAGCACTCCTGGAATGTTCGCCAAAAAGCTCCTTCAAATGAAGCAAAATGGCGCCCACTTCCATTTCCGAGTGAGCCCTGCAACTCATTGCTCATGGAAAGAAGTATGTAGCCCTTGACCTTTGGCTCGTCTTGTTGGGGATGTGCCCTCGGAATGCCATTCGAGGATGTAATGAATAGGGCATGTATTTAATAATCGATGTATTATTCGTTATGTATTTGAATAATGTATTCTTATACGTATTAATGGAATTTATACTTTATAATTTATTCTTCAAAAAGGCATATTATTTATTTACCTATAAAGTCTTACTAGGCATCCGGTGAGACGGTAAATAAATAAATCCCATATATCGTGAGTTTATTCACCGATTCTCATGGGATGAGAGAGGGGCACCGGTGAGCTATTATTCTCCGATATTAAATTAGTCCATAAGTCTTAGACCTCTAGGGTGACTGAGAGTCAATTACGACTTATTTGTTGACGACACTTATATGGTTGTGCCAATCATTCACTTGGGAAGCGGGAGGTCGTAACATTGGCATAAGTTGAATCAGGGGATTAACTTGTACTTGGACACGACTCGCAATCGACGATCACATGGGCCTTATCGTTACTCTGGGTAGCGTCAATGATCGATCGATTGACTATAGTAGTGTGCGTGGACCTTAGACCGAAGGGTTTTTGACGGAGTCGACATTGGGGTCTTGACATATCACTAGTTTGCTAGGCCCACCTTGTTCTGGGACGAACATGGGTCGGCGGCGACATGCGGTCTTGACAACAAAGGGTAACTGCCGTGCTTAGACTAACGTTAGGGATTCACTATCTCGTTAGTAACTGAGATATATGTCATATGCATATTCGGGGACGGGAAATTACGAAGTCTTCAGCCAAAGCTATAAACTGACTTACGTGGGACGTAAGGGCAGTTTAGTAATTTCTCCAGTCACGAATTAGTCATAGAGTCGAGTCTAGTGAGTTTGACGTAACCATGACTCTCACTCGATCGGGACATTTGTGAAGGGTCTATACATACGACAATAATCTATAGTCGGTTCATAGATCGAAGATCGTACTCAACACGGGATCTATTTGGTACCGCGGGATTGGCTAGGCGCTTACCAAATTCTTGGATTCCTCCCTTGCCGGGTTGAGACGAACCAAGAGAGTCGGGCTTAAAAATGATCACTGTGATAGTGCCTAACTAATATGAGATGTAAAATGATTTAACGATCTTATAGACGTTAATAAAAATGTTAAATATATGTTTTAGAAACTATATTTACATGGACGGAAATTTATGGAACGGAAAAGGTGAAGAATGAAGCATAAATAGGGTTTACAATGACAAGCAAGGCTTGTCACGGTCATAAAGTCCCTCCGCAAAGTAGAAGTAGCTTCAAAAATTCATATCTCACAATCGAGACCTCATATTGAGAATCCCTTTGGTCAAAATCAAGTTTGGTGAATCTTTTAACAATGGTTAAAATTTCAGGTCAATCGGACATCATTTACCCCTCGAACGTATCGAAATACGAAACTGCCGCAAAGCTGTTGGGGATGTCACGGTCGTGACTGCCTTGCACGTGGCCGTGACGACTGGCAGAGGCGAGCAAAAATGGTGCCCGATGGTGTCACGGCCGTGACACTTCATGCCCAGGCCGTGACAGCCTCCAGAAGATGGTCACGGCCGTGACCAAGGCCGTGACGAGCGGCAGAAGTCGTCCAATGATGTGTCACGACCGTGACAGGTCATGTCAGAGGCCGTGACTGACAGTTTTTTGGTCAAATTTGATCCAAATCAAATCCAATTTCGTTCCTTGTTCTTTTGTTATGATTTTGGGACAATATCTAGTCATTCGATGATAAAATAACAAGAGAATCAAACAAAAATGAGTCATGTAGGACATGAGCTCATGGTTTAAAACTTGGTTTTACAATTATAGACTTGGGATTTTCGTCCATAATGAGTTAATAAGCTTTCTCACACTAAACTTAGAGATTTTAGAGAGAAGCTAGAGCATTTGGGGTTGTTCTTGAGAAAACCCTAAGTGTTTGTGAGTTTTAGAAATCACATACACATCTAAACATCTCTATACAATACTCCACACCATCTCTAGCCATCCTTGGGGTGGTGTAGGTTTACGGCACGTCACGGGGTCGGCGTAACTCTCTTCGGCACAGTTCGTGAGCTACGGGAGCTAAGGATCTTCGCTACAAGGGTAAGATCCTTATTCCTTTATACGTGTCAATCATGCAGTTTTCTTTATTTAACTGAGTATCCTGGGGAAACCGTATGGGGAACCCGGGAAAAATTTTAAATTCCGCTGCGTCCGGGGCAGGGCCTCGGGTCACCCGGGGTTTCCCAACAGTGGTATCAGAGACACAGGCTCGGTTCTAAGAAACGACATAAACGAGTCCGAAACGAACTCGATTGTGCAAGTCACTAAGTTGCTCAAGCGTCAAAGCATGAGTTGTACTTAGTTCGAGTTTGTAAACCGAGTGCTCGCTAGGTCGGAGGTCGCTTAGTTGCGAGCTTTCCGACGTAGCGTAGCTACGTGGAGAGAAAACCCTAGTGGGAGTCTCGTCGCGGTTCGTAACTTGTGGGTCCGTAAGTCTAGGACTTGCCCAAATTTCGTTTCGTTTTCTTTGAGCGTTTTGTTGTCGCGAATGTGTTTATGTTGTATGCATGTTTGTATGACACGTATTAAGACGTCGACGTGGACTTAGGCTCTATTTCCGGGTGATATGTTAAGGGTGACAAGGTTTCCCCCGGTTTGTATTTTATTCGTTGATATACGGGTTGTCTGGGACAGCTGATCCCCCCGTTTTGTACTTTAATTAAATTTGAGAAAAATTAATTTTTAAGTACGATGGCCGTACGAGTAAGACATGGGTCCACGAGAAGGCCGTTCGAAGACTTGGAGGTCGTTCGAGAACATAGTGTGAAGCCGAAGACAAGAGAAGTAATTTTATAAAAATAAATATAGTAGAGTAGAAATAGTCCACGCAGACGGTCTTATAGGCAAACTAGGTTTACCGCAATTACTAGCATGTTTGTTTGACGTTACGTGCGTGTTTAAGTGCTTATGTGTGTGAGACGTATTCTCCCGGTTGGACTAAATACTAAGTGGGTAAAGGGACGGGGTTCCTGTCTTCTATCAAGCTCGAAACCATTGCGGCTTGAGTGTCGAGTGCGGTTTGTTCCGAGTTATCGACGCCAATCATCTCTCTCTTGTCGTAGTTGGTTCGGGTGCGTTAAGACAATAAAGTCAAGCTCATTATTGAAACGACTTGAGTATATGTGCGGTTTGTTTCGAGTTATCGGTGGCAAACATTTTTACTCTTGACGTGGATATTTTGGGTGACTGTCTAAACGCCGCTCTCCGAAACATATTCACGCTTTATAAAGAGTTATCCTACAGGCGGGAATTTCTAAATGTTAGGATTGACCCTGACGTTGATAGGTCACACTTATACGGTTATTTCCCAATTATTCCTGTTAGGGTGAGGGTTCCTGACCGGAGACAAAGTTGTTGAAACACTCATGAGATGGACTCGTGTAAGACACGGGTTCATCTATGGGTTCGTGTGGGACACGGCGCCGTCCGAGTAATGGGTCAACAAACTGTTAGGTTGAGGCTCATTTCTGCGGAGCGGGGAAATCAACACCACTATGAAACTATCAACGAGGTTTTCGAAATCTCAATCGGGAGAATGGGATTTTGAGAACAATAGTGGGAGTCAAGCCAAATTGTTAAAGTCCTTATTTGTACTTGTAGAATAATACGTTGACCCCGTCAATGCTTTATTTTCTGCAGATTGTTTTCTTTCTAGTTTGTATACAAAATGACGTCACCATTCAATTTACTGATCAAGCAAAATCGTTTGGAGGGTCCAAACCTTGCGGACTGGCTCCGTAACTTGAGGATAGTCCTCACTCTGGAACGCCTAGAGTATGTCCTTGAGGGACCCATACCACTCGAACCCCAAGAGGGTGCGAGTGATGCTGACAAGGAATATTATGCCAAATGGATGGCTGATAGTGCCCGTGTCAAGGCTTATATGTTAGCTGGGATGATAATGATCTGCAGCGCCAGCATGAGGGTATGCAAATGCGCGAGATATTGATTCATCTGAAGGAGTTGTATGGCGAGCAGTCGAGATCGTCTCGATACCGTGCTGCCGACAATCTCTTTCATACCAAGATGCCTGAGGGCGCAGATGTTGCGACACATGTGCGTAAGCTCATTGGGTACATCGAGGAACTGGCTTCTCTCGGTTGTCCCATTCACAACGAGCTTCAGATTGACCTGATCCTTCAGTCACTCCCAGCTTCATTTGCTCAGTTTATTATAAACTATAATCTGAGCGATAGACGATTTTCCCTTCCTGAACTCATGAACACATTGGTTCAGACTCAGCGTGAGCTAAAGAAAGGAAAGGGAAAAGAGGTTGCGCTTGTTGCGACTATAAGGTCTAAGAGATCTAAGTCGAACAAGCCCAAGCCCAAGCCTAATAAGCCAAAAGGAGGGATTAAGAAAAAGGGCAAAGCCAAAATCAATGTGCCTAAAGTTCCGAAGGCGACTGATAGGTGTCTTCACTGCCAAGAGCTGGGCCATTGGAAAAGGGACTGCCCTAAGCTTCGAGCTTCTGGGGCATCAGGTAAAGTTTTGGAAACTTATTGTTCATTTACTGTATTTTCCACTTCGTGGATTCTTGACTTGGGAGCTAGTGCTCACATTTGTGTTTTGAACCAGGGTCTGGAACGAAGTAGGAAGCTGGCGGAACGAGAAGTCTTGATTAACGTTGGTAGGGGACATAGTGTACCAGCTAGTCATGTTGGATCAAAGACTCTTGTATTAAGTTCTGGACATGTATTATATTTATCCGATGTACTTGTATTGCCCAAGGGGCTAAAAAATATTATTTCTATTCCTTCTTTGAGTAAGAATGGTTATGAATTTCGGTTCAATAATAATATTTGTGATATTTATTTTGGAAATAAATGCGTCGGAAATACAACGTTAATAAATGGTTTATATTACGTTAACGTCCAGGAACATGCGAATGTAGTTACCGACAAACGTAACTTAGAGTTAAATAAAAAATATTTGTGGGATCTTAGACTTGGTCATGCTGGAGTTCAAAAGATTCAAGAGTTGGAGAAACACGGCATTATTAAGCCTACGAAATCAGAATCCTATCCAACGTGCGAATCTTGTATCCTCGGCAAAATGACTAAGTCTCCCTTTACAGGGACTTTTCAAAGAACCACTAATCTTTTGGATTTGATCCATACAGACGTTTGTGGACCGTTTAGTGTAGCGGCCCGAGGTAATTACCATTATTTCGTGACTTTCACAGATGATCACTCTCGCTACGGCTTGGTGTATCTGTTGAAGCACAAGTCTGAAACGCTTGAAAAGTTCAAGGAATTCAAGACTTTAGTGGAAAATCAAACTGGGAGACAAATTAAAGTCGTACGATCAGATCGAGGCGGCGAGTATATGAGTCTCGAGTTTGATAATTTCTTGAAAGAAAATGGAATCATTTCGCAGTTTACACCGCCCGGGACACCACAACTGAATGGTGTTGCCGAACGCAGAAATCGGACATTATTAGATAAAGTTCGATCTATGCTAAGCTATACAGATCTTCCCATATCGTTATGGGGATATGCTTTGCAACCTGCAGTTTATGTTTTGAACAGAACCCCTTCGAAATCTGTAGATAGGGTACCTTACGAAATTTGGAATGGTAAGAAGCCCAGCTTGAATCACTTAAGGGTTTGGAGATGCCCCGCCTATGTGAAAAAGCTATTAGCAGACAAACTCGAATCTAGGTCCATGAAAGGACATTTCGTCGGATATCCCGATGATAGCATGGGATATTATTTTTACTTCCATGATGATCAAAGGATCGTCGTAGCTATTCATGCTCATTTTCTCGAGGAACAGTTCGTTCGAGAAGGTGGAGCTGGCAGAGAAGTGACTCTTGGAGAGTTAGATGAAACGCTTCCAGAGACATCAGTGCCTGAGGTCACAGATGAGCAGTCTGAGACGCGCCCAGAATTGCGCAGGTCGGGTAGAATATCTCGCATGCCTGAGAGATATGGTATGGTACATGTCGAGCCCGGGGGTGCTGCGACTGAAGGGATCGTTGGTGACGACCCTGCTACCTATGACCAAGCAATGATGGATGTCGACTCTAAGAAATGGGTCGAAGCTATGAAAGCAGAGATGGACTCGATGCATACCAACCAAGTATGGACTCTAGTAGATCTGCCCGAAGGTTTTAGACCTATAGGGTGTAAATGGATCTACAAGAGAAAGATTGGATCTGATGGGCAGGTTGAAACCTACAAAGCTAGGCTAGTAGCGAAAGGGTATAATCAAAAAGAGGGCATCGATTATGAGGAAACCTTTTCACCTGTTGCAATGATTAAGTCTATCCGTATTCTGCTTGCTATAGTAGCATACTATGATTACGAGATCTGGCAGATGGATGTGAAAACCCCTTCCCTAAATGGATTCCTCCAGGAAGAAATCTATATGGAGCAGCCCAAGGGTTTTACATCGCAAGCAGATGTTCACAAAGTGTGCAAGCTTAACAGGTCTATTTATGGACTTAAGCAAGCGTCTAGGAGCTGGAATCTTCGATTTGATGAAGTAGTTAGGAACTACGGATTCTTAAAGAATGAAGATGAGCCTTGCATTTACAAGAAGGTCAGTGGGAGTAAGATATCGTTCCTCGTATTGTACGTGGATGACATCCTTTTGATGGGAAACGATATCGGAATGCTCTCGGATGTGAAAGCTTGGCTTTCGACCGAATTCTCCATGAAAGACCTGGGAGAAGCAACCTATATTCTTGGAATTTGCCTTTTTAGAAATCGAGCGAATCGAATGATAGGTCTATCTCAGGCCCTTTACTTAGAAAAGATCCTGAAACGATTTCGAATGGATGAATCTAAGAAAGGGTTCTTGCCAATGCGGCATGGGATTCATCTCTCAAAATCCATGTGTCCTCAAAGTGAGGAAGCAAGGAAGGAAATGAGTGATATTCCTTATGCATCAGCAATAGGTAGCTTAATGTATGCGATGCTATGTACGCGACCTGACATTGCGTATCCTTTGAGCATAGTAAGTCGGTACCAATCGAATCCTGGTAAGGAACATTGGAATGCAGTATAGAATATCTTTAAGTATCTTAGACGGACTAAAGATATGGTACTGATTTATGGTAATGGAGAATTAGAGGTGGATGGTTATACCGATTCGGATTTCCAGTCGGACGTGGATGACTGAAAATCCACTTCTGGTTTCGTCTATACGCTCAATGGTGGAGCAGTGACTTGGAAAAGTTCTTAGCAAAGCACTACTGCCGATTCCACCATTGAGGCTGAGTATATTGCGGCCTCTGAGGCAGCAAAGGAAGGTGTTTGGATGAGAAAGTTCTTAGAAGAACTTCAAGTTGTTCCAGGCATAGTGGACCGCCCGCTACCATTGTGGTGCGACAATAGTGGGGCAGTAGCACAAGCCAAGGAACCTAGGTCTCATTCAAAGTCCAAACACATAGAAAGAAAATACCACGTGCTGCGTCGGTTCGTTGAGAATGGCTACACAGGCAGTGCTTGATCGACACCTCCATAAAATGGGTTTACGATATCCTAGCGCATGGCATTGAGTGCAAGTGGGAGATTGTTGGGGATGTGCCCTCGGAATGCCATTCGAGGATGTAATGAATAGGGCATGTATTTAATAATCGATGTATTATTCGTTATGTATTTGAATAATGTATTCTTATACGTATTAATGGAATTTATACTTTATAATTTATTCTTCAAAAAGGCATATTATTTATTTACCTATAAAGTCTTACTAGGCATCCGGTGAGACGGTAAATAAATAAATCCCATATATCGTGAGTTTATTCACCGATTCTCATGGGATGAGAGAGGGGCACCGGTGAGCTATTATTCTCCGATATTAAATTAGTCCATAAGTCTTAGACCTCAGTAGGGTGACTGAGAGTCAATTACGACTTATTTGTTGACGACACTTATATGGTTGTGCCAATCATTCGCTTGGGAAGCGGGAGGTCGTAACATTGGTATAAGTTGAATCAGGGGATTAACTTGTACTTGGACACGACTCGCAATCGACGATCACATGGGCCTTATCGTTACTCTGGGTAGCGTCAGTGATCGATCGATTGACTATAGTAGTGTGCGTGGACCTTAGACCGAAGGGTTTTTGACGGAGTTGACATTGGGGTCTTGACATATCACTAGTTTGCTAGGCCCACCTAGTTCGGGGACGAACATGGGTCGGCGGCGACATGCAGTCTTGACAACAAAGGGTAACTGCCGTGCTTAGACTAACGTTAGGGATTCACTATCTCGTTAGTAACTGAGATATATGTCCTATGCATATTCGGGGACGGGAAATTACGAAGTCTTCGGCCAAAGCTATAAACTGACTTACGTGGGACGTAAGGGCAGTTTAGTAATTTCTCTAGTCACGAATTAGTCATAGAGTCGAGTCTAGTGAGTTTGACGTAACCATGACTCTCACTCGATCGGGACATTTGTGAAGGGTCTATACGTACGACAATAATCTATAGTCGGTTCATAGATCGAAGATCGTACTCAACACGGGATCTATTTGGTACCGCGGGATTGGCTAGGCGCTTACCAAATTCTTGGATTCCTCCCTTGCCGGGTTGAGACGAACCAAGAGAGTCGGGCTTAAAAATGATCACTGTGATAGTGCCTAACTAATATGAGATGTAAAATGATTTAACGATCTTATAGACGTTAATAAAAATGTTAAATATATGTTTTAGAAACTATATTTACATGGACGGAAATTTATGGAACGGAAAAGGTGAAGAATGAAGCATAAATAGGGTTTACAATGACAAGCAAGGCTTGTCACGGTCATAAAGTCCCTCCGCAAAGTAGCAGTAGCTTCAAAAATTCATATCTCACAATCGAGACCTCATATTGAGAATCCCTTTGGTCAAAATCAATTTTGGTGAGTCTTTTAACAATGGTTAAAATTTCAGGTCAATCGGACATCATTTACCCCTCGATCGGATCGAAATACGAAACTGCCGCAAAGCTGTTGGGGATGTCACGGTCGTGACTGCCTTGCACGTGGCCGTGACGACTGGCAGAGGCGAGCAAAAATGGTGCCCGATGGTGTCACGGCCGTGACACTTCATGCCCAGGCCATGACAGCCTCCAGAAGATGGTCACGGCCGTGACCAAGGCCGTGACGAGCGGCAGAAGTCGTCCAATGATGTGTCACGACCGTGACAGGTCATGCCAGAGGCCGTGACTGACAGTTTTTTGGTCAAATTTGATCCAAATCAAATCCAATTTCGTTCCTTGTTCTTTTGTTATGATTTTGGGACAATATCTAGTCATCCGATGATAAAATAACAAGAGAATCAAACAAAAATGAGTCATGTAGGACATGAGCTCATGGTTTAAAACTTGGTTTTACAATTATAGACTTGGGATTTTCGTCCATAATGAGTTAATAAGCTTTCTCACACTAAACTTAGAGATTTTAGAGAGAAGCTAGAGCATTTGGGGTTGTTCTTGAGAAAACCCTAAGTGTTTGTGAGTTTTAGAAATCACATACACATCTAAACATCTCTATACAATACTCCACACCATCTCTAGCCATCCTTGGGGTGGTGTAGGTTTACGGCACGTCACGGGGTCGGCGTAACTCTCTTCGGCACAGTTCGTGAGCTACGGGAGCTAACGATCTTCGCTACAAGGGTAAGATCCTTATTCCTTTATACGTGTCAATCATGCAGTTTTCTTTATTTAACCGAGTATCCTGGGGAAACCGTACGGGGAACCCGGGAAAAATTTTAAATTCCGTTGCGTCCGGGGCAGGGCCTCGGGTCACCCGGGGTTTCCCAACAGTGGTATCAGAGACACAGGCTCGGTTCTAAGAAACGACATAAACGAGTCCGAAACGAACTCGATTGTGCAAGTCACTAAGTTGCTCAAGCGTCAAAGCATGAGTTGTACTTAGTTCGAGTTTGTAAACCGAGTGCTCGCTAGGTCGGAGGTCGCTTAGCTGCGAGCTTTCCGACGTAGCGTAGCAACGTGGAGAGAAAACCCTAGTGGGAGTCTCGTCGCGGTTCGTAACTTGTAGGTCCGTAAGTCTAGGACTTGCCCAAATTTCGTTTCGGTTTCTTTGAGCGTTTTGTTGTCGCGAATGTGTTTATGTTGTATGCATGTTTGTATGACACGTATTAAGACGTCGGCGTGGACTTAGGCTCTATTTCCAGGTGATATGTTAAGGGTGACAAGGTTTCCCCCGGTTTGTATTTTATTCGTTGATATACGGGTTGTCTGGGACAGCTGATCCCCCCGTTTTGTACTTTAATTAAATTTGAGAAAAATTAATTTTTAAGTACGATGGCTGTACGAGTAAGACATGGGTCCACGAGAAGGCCGTTCGAAGACTTGGAGGTCGTTCGAGAACATAGTGTGAAGCCGAAGACAAGAGAAGTAATTTAATAAAAATAAATGTAGTAGAGTAGAAATAGTCCACGCAGACGTTCTTATAGGCAAACTAGGTTTACCGCAATTACTAGCATGTTTTTTGACGTTACGTGCGTGTTTAAGTGCTTATGTGTGTGAGACGTATTCTCCCGGTTGGACTAAATACTAAGTGGGTAAAGGGACGGGGTTCCTGTCTTCTATCAAGCTCGAAACCATTGCGGCTTGAGTGTCGTGTGCGGTTTGTTCCGAGTTATCGACGCCAATCATCTCTCTCTTGTCGTAGTTGGTTCGGGTGCGTTAAGACAATAAAGTCAAGCTCATTATTGAAACGACTTGAGTATATGCGCGGTTTGTTTCGAGTTATCGGTGGCAAACATTTTTACTCTTGACGTGGATATTTTGGGTGACTGTCTAAACGCCGCTCTCCGAAACATATTCACGCTTTATAAAGAGTTATCCTACAGGCGGGAATTTCTAAATGTTAGGATTGACCCTGACGTTGATAGGTCACACTTAGACGGTTATTTCCCAATTATTCCTGTTAGGGTGAGGGTTCCTGACCGGAGACAAAGTTGTTGAAACACTCATGAGATGGACTCGTGTAAGACACGGGTTCATCTATGGGTTCGTGTGGGACACGGCGCCGTCCGAGTAATGGGTCAACAAACTGTTAGGTTGAGGCTCATTTCTGCGGAGCGGGGAAATCAACACCACTATGAAACTATCAACGAGGTTTTCGAAATCTCAATCGGGAGAATGGGATTTTGAGAAAAATAGTGGGAGTCAAGCCAAATTGTTAAAGTCCTTATTTGTGCTTGTAGAATAATACGTTGACCCCTTCAATGCTTTATTTTCTGCAGATTGTTTTCTTTCTAGTTTGTATACAAAATGACGTCACCATTCAATTTACTGATCACGCAAAATCATTTGGAGGGTCCAAACCTTGCGGACTGGCTCCGTAACTTGAGGATAGTCCTCACTCTGGAACGCCTAGAGTATGTCCTTGAGGGACCCATGCCACTCGAACCCCAAGAGGGTGCGAGTGATGCTGACAAGGAATATTATGCCAAATGGATGGCTGATAGTGCCCGTGTCAAGGCTTATATGTTAGCTGGGATGAATAATGATCTGCAGCGCCAGCATGAGGGTATGCAAATGCGCGAGATATTGATTCATCTGAAGGAGTTGTATGGCGAGCAGTCGAGATCGTCTCGATACCGTGCTGCCGACAATCTCTTTCATACCAAGATGCCTGAAGGCGCAGATGTTGCGGCACATGTGCGTAAGCTCATTGGGTACATCGAGGAACTGGCTTCTCTCGGTTGTCCCATTCACAACGAGCTTCAGATTGACCTGATCCTTCAGTCACTCCCAGCTTCATTTGCTCAGTTTATTATAAACTATAATCTGAGCGATAGACGATTTTCCCTTCCTGAACTCATGAACACGTTGGTTCAGACTCAGCGTGAGCTAAAGAAAGGAAAGGGAAAAGAGGTTGCGCTTGTTGCGACTACAAGGTCTAAGAGATCTAAGTCGAACAAGCCCAAGCCTAATAAGCCAAAAGGAGGGATTAAGAAAAAGGGCAAAGCCAAAATGAACGTACCTAAAGTTCCGAAGGCGACTGATAGGTGTCTTCACTGCCAAGAGCTGTGCCATTGGAAAAGGGACTGCCCTAAGCTTCGAGCTTCTGGGGCATCAGGTAAAGTTTTGGAAACTTATTGTTCATTTACTGTATTTCCACTTCGTGGATTCTTGACTCGTGAGCTAGTGCTCACATTTGTGTTTTGAACCAGGGTCTGGAACGAAGTAGGAAGCTGGCAGAACGAGAAGTCTTGATTAACGTTGGTAGCGGACATGGTGTACCAGCTAGTAATGTTGGATCAAAGACTCTTGTATTAAGTTCTGGACATGTATTATATTTATCCGATGTACTTGTATTGCCCAAGGGGCTAAAAAATATTATTTCTATTCCTTCTTTGAGTAAGAGTGGTTATGAATTTCGGTTCAATAATAATATTTGTGATATTTATTTTGGAAATAAATGCGTCGGAAATGCAACGTTAATAAATGGTTTATATTACGTTAACGTCCAGGAACATGCGAATGTAGTTACCGACAAACGTAACTTAGAGTTAAATAAAAAATATTTGTGGCATCTTAGACTTGGTCATGCTGGAGTTCAATGTCAGGACCCGTCGTCCCGCCCTCGTATTGCGTTCTAATCCTAAGTATCTAATGCTTTGTTATCGCGCAAAAGCGTAAAATGCGGATAAAATTTTTCGTTTTAAAATTTCGTGCGGAAGTCTTATACACATGTCAAAAGAATGTTCGTGATTCGTCTACATTTCATCGTATCCCTATCCACACGATATACAAGTGCGTGTGTGTGTGTGTGTGCAGCCAAAAGCTTCCTATGCGCCCGGCCTTCACAGGTCGTCATCCATACACACACTTCCACCTCAAAAGCAGCTGGAAAGCTTCAAAAGGTCGGCCTCGCATAAAAGACGGATCACGTACCGTGATCGTCGGTACCTACAATACGTAACATAAAGAATGAGCCACCGAGGCTCAGTAAGCAGAAATTATGCATGTATGCACGTGTCCTAACGATCGACAATCCACGTCGTCGTTTTCTAATGCTCATACTCTCCTTCTCATTTTCTCGCTTTTTCTGACACGTACTCATTTTTCTCATATTCTCACTTCATATGGGCCCTCGGCTTTCTTTCCCACTATGCGCCATTTCCTAGAGATCTCATGTGTGGGGGTTCTCACACTAGAAGGTCACCCGAAGGAATCTTCCCTTCCTCAGCGTGGCCTCCACGCGGACGCTTCTCACTGGTAGCCAACACCGAGGCCACTAACCGCGAAGGTCACCCGAAGGAATCTTCCCTCCCGGTTAGTGCTTTACGCACTAGAAGGTCACCCGTAGGAATCCTCCCTTACTCAGTGCGTGCCCCGGGCCGCATCCTCCAGGTTGCATCTCCCGCATACGGGGTATTCCCCCAGCTTCTTATACAGGCCTTATGGCTTCTTTTGCCATGGTCGCATAAGGGTAGCCGTGACTCTTCATTGAGTCGACACAAACGCCAATATCGGCGAGTATACATCGCACACAGGCGATCTTACGCACGCTCTTACCTCGCGTCATACTTACTACTTATGCGTGCAAGTGCTCATGACATGCTCATGTGAATATGCAGATCATGCTTATCATGCAAATAAAATAATCTTATCTTAACATGCACGTTTCACGTAAAATACACGAGCACGTAAATTCACATCATCGGACGCAGGCAAGTTACGTACTGTAGTTGAAATTTCTACTTACCTGGAATCCGTAGATTAACCGCTACTGGTTCGGCGAAATTTCTAGTTTTCGACCTTAATCATAAAATTATTATGTCAGTACGTCATCTAAAATATTGGTTATCTAGGTACTTGAAAAGTGTTGAAATATTTTCTTAATTTTGTATGTAAAGGTCTCGATATTACAAGGATTCGTTTGCATTATTAAAGTTGATCTCGACATTTGTTTTGACATTTATATCAACCTATCATTTCGTCATTTATCAGTTAGGAGGACTCGACATTTTGTGTTCTATTTCGTTCGACATCTTATCTCGCCATTTTGGAGTATAAAATGTCGACATGAAGTTCATCTCGACTTTAATATCGGCATTTAGCTCGACATTTCTATTTTAGCACTTCGACATTTTACCTTGGAATATCTCGACATCTTTTCCTATCATTGCTTCGACATTCTACCTATCATTCGACATTTGTATAATGAAGATCTCGATATAACTTATGTGAAGGTCTCGACATTTATATAAGTATTGGTCTCGACATTTACTAAATATCGCTATGCAAGCTTTCGACATCCTATCTAACATCTCGATATTTTCATCTTGGGGTCTCGACATTTATACAATGTGAAATATCGACATGCTAAGTCGACACCTTATCTAGCATTTCATTTCGACATTTTGAAGAAGATGTCGACCTAGCTCCACATGGCTCGACATTTAAATGGTTTAAGATCTCGACATCATATTAAAAAGGACTCGACATCTTTCTATCATTTCGACATTTGCTTGAACATCCCGACATTTCCTCTAACTCGACATTTTATCATTCGACATGTGAAACTAAGAATGTCGATATAATGAACATCTCGACATATTATTAAACCTAAATCTCGATATAACTCATGTGAAGGTCTCAACATTTTATGCATGAGCTCGACATTTTGGAACATTAGATGTCGACATGGAATTTCACCTCGACTTTTATATCGACATTTTTCCTAACAATTCGACATTGTGTTTTCGACATTTTCATCATCTTCGATTCTTTATCCCTACCGAACGAGATTCTTAGCTTGTTCTCCCTAGAATTTCAAGCTCTAAACCACATACTAAGCTACTTAACCCATATTTGCTCACCCCGAAACCCTTATTGCGAACTTAAACTCGGTATTTAGGGTTTCTCGTGGCTTTCTCCAACCACTTTGCGTTTAACGCCATTTAATGCTCTTAACTACTTCCAAGATAAAGAATTAATAGCTTAAGGAGGGTGTTTAACTTACTAACTTCGAATTCCCAAGCGGTTTTGAGGGTGTTGCTTTGAGCCTCCTTCGACCTCTTCGTTGCTTCTTCTTTCGTTTTCGTTTCTTGGGTGTGGTTAAGGTGTTTGGGTTGTTGGGTTTGGTTATTTTATTCATAATTATCTTGGAGGAGACAAGGGTGGCGTGGGTTTTCCCTTAATTCATGGAGGTTTTGTCTCCCAAATTGATATTTCTTGAGTTGAGCCTAATTCCACTTTTAGCCCACTTGAAAATTCTTATCATAATAGGTTCATGCCCCAAATAAATCCTAGCCCACATTCTATATTCCATTTTCGAGAATTTCCTCCTTGTTGGGAGTCATCGCAAACATATAATTAATGTCGCAAATTTTTCACTTAATTCTCATAAAGTCACGAGCACGAAATTCATGAATTCACATAAACGTATAACATATACGTAATTAACACAGAATTACGTAAATCAGAGACACAATTTATTGGCCGACCTAATTTCCAGGGACCGGGGTCCTACATCCTCCCCCCCTTAAGGAGGATTTCGCCCCCGAAATCAGTCCGTGTGAAACAATTCGGGATAACGAATTCGCATTTCGTCCTCCCGTTCCCATGTGGCTTCTTTCGTGGACTGGTTCCGCCACAACACTTTCACTAAAGGGATGTCTTTGTTCCTAAGTCTTTTGGTCTCGTACATCAATATCTCCACCGGAGTCTCTTCGTAGCTTAGATCCGGTTTCAATTGTTGATGTAGGGACTCGTTTCCTAGAACGTGGTTCGGGTCAGCTATGTATTTCCGCAGTGTCGAGACGTGGAACACGTCATGCACTTGCAATAATGACGCAGGCAGCTCCAGTTGGTATGCTACCTCGCCTACTCTCTTCAGTATCCTAAATGGTCCTATATACCTAGGACTTAGCTTTCCTTTCTTCCCAAACCTTTTCACACCCTTCATCGGCGATACTTTCACGAATACCATATCTCCCTCTTTATATTCTAATGGTCGACGTCTTCGATCCGCGTAGCTTTTCTATCGGCTCTGCGCCGTTCGCATTCTTTCTCGTATGGTTGTGATAGCTTCCGTCATTTCCCGTACTATGTCAGGGCCTAACACTGCCCGTTCGCCAACCTCGTCCCAATGTACTGGGGATCTGCACCTACGCCCGTATAGCGCTTCGTACGGTGCCATCCCAATGGTGACGTGGTAGCTATTATTGTAGGAGAACTCGATCAGTGGGAGGTACTTACTCCAATTTCCTTTGAAATCGAGTACACACGCTCGGAGCATGTCCTCCAGGGTCTGAATGGTTCGCTCGGACTGACCGTCCGTCTGCGGATGATAGGCGGTACTAAAAGATAGTTTCGTTCCCATCGCCTTTTGCAAGCTCGTCCAGAATTTCGATAGAAATCTAGAGTCGCGATCCGAGACTATCGATGATGGAACGCCGTGCAGTCGCACTATCTCCTGAATATAGAGCTCCGCGTACCGTTCCATGGAAAAGTTCGTGCTTATTGGTAGGAAATGGGCAGACTTGGTTAACCGATCGACGATCACCCAAATCGCGTCATGCCCTTTGGCGTTCTTCGGTAGCCCCACTACGAAATCCATGGTAATGTTATCCCATTTCCATTCCGGAATGGGTAACGGTTGTAGGGCTCCCGCCGGCCTTTGATGCTCGGCTTTTATTTGTTGGCACGTCAGGCACTGACTTACGAAAGTCGCGACATCCTTTTTCATGCCTGGCCACCAGTAATTCTCCTTTAATCCCCTGTACATCTTCGTTGCCCCTGGATGTACCGAGTATGCAGTGGCATGGGCTTCCGTCATTATCGTCTTTCTTAGCTCGGCGTTGTCTGGTACGTACAACCGATCCTTGAAATACAGTCGTCCATCTTCCCGTACCATGAGGTCTCCAGTCGTTTGTTCCGGCTGTGCCTCCTTAATTTTTGCATACAACTCGTCTGCTCCTAATGCTGTCTTAATTTGCTCCAGTAGTGTTGGTTGCAAAGTTAAGGCCGCTAGCTGCGCCTCAACTTCGCCTAACCTTACGACTTCTACTTCCAGCAGTTGCAGTTCTGCACTGACTGCTTTTCGGCTTAAGGCATCGGCTACTACGTTCGCCTTGCCTGGGTGGTAGTTGATTACGCAGTCGTAATCCTTAACTAACTCTAACCACCTCCTCTGCCTCATGTTCAGCTCCTTTTGGGTAAAGAAGTACTTGAGGCTTTTGTGGTCCGTGTATATCTCACACCGCTCTCCATAGAGGTAATGCCTCCAGATCTTGAGAGCAAAGACCACTGCTGCCAGTTCCAAGTCGTGCGTCGGGTAGTTTTTCTCGTACTCTTTTAGTTGACGAGAGGCGTATGCTACTACATTCCCGTTCTGCATTAGCACACATCCTAACCCATTCTTCGACGCATCGCTATACACCGTGAACCCTCCAGTTCCCGATGGTATTGTGAGAACTGGGGCCGTCGTAAGCCTTTCTTTCAGCTCTTGGAAGCTCTGTTCGCATTTCGTGGTCCACTGAAATGCCGTATTCTTCCTGGTCAACCTCGTCAGTGTAGACGCTATCTTTGAGAAGTCCTTGATGAATTTCCTGTAATAACCCGCCAGACCGAGGAAACTTCGTACTTCCATTACATTGGTCGGTCTGGGCCAGTTGCTGATGGCTTCTATCTTGTTCGGGTCTACGGAAATTCCTGCTCCTGATACTATATGCCCCAAGAAGGCGACTTGGTCAAGCCAAAATTCACACTTCTTGAACTTGGCATAAAGTTGCTTATCCCGTAATATACTCAGAACTATTTTCAGATGTTCCTCGTGTTCCTCCTTCGTCCTTGAATAAATTAGGATGTCATCAATGAAGACGATGACAAACCTATCTAGATAGGGTTTGAACACCCGGTTCATTAAGTCCATGAAGGCTGCGGGTGCATTAGTCAGCCCGAATGGCATCACCAGGAACTCGTAATGACCCTAACGGGTACTAAAGGCCGTCTTCGGGACATCTTCCTTCCGAATCCTTAATTGATGATAGCCCGATCTCAAGTCGATCTTAGAGAAGACCGTGGCACCTTGTAGTTGATCGAACAGATCGTCTATCCTAGGGAGCGGGTACTTGTTCTTAATCGTTAGCTTGTTCAACTCCCTATAGTCTATGCATAGCCGCATGGACCCATCCTTCTTTTTCACGAATAACACCGGCGCTCCACAGGGAGAGAAACTCGGCTGTATGAACTCTTTCTGCAGGAGTTCGTCGAGTTGGTCCTTTAACTCCTTCATTTCCGTCGGTGCTAGCCGTTATGGTGCCTTAGATACTGGTGCCGCTCCAGGTACCAGATCTATAGCGAACTCTACTTCCCGATCGGGTGGTAGTCCCGGTAACTCCTCGGGAAATACATCAGGGAAGTCCTTCACTATCGGCACTTCCTCGAATTTTGGGGAGATATTCCCTTCTGACTTGATGGCGAATACCAGGTAGGCTTCGCACCCTGATCTGATCAGTCGTTGGGCTTTTAACGCTGATATCTTTGAGATCATGGTCCCCTTGCTGGTTCCTACGAACTTAAGGGGGTCATCCCCGCCCGTGTTGAGCGTGACTATCTTGCGGTGGCAGTCTATGACAGCTCCGTACTTCGATAGCCAATCCATTCCAAGGATCACCTCATAATCATTCATGGGAATTATTATGAGGTCTTATACACATGTCAAAAGAATGTTCGTGATTCGTCTACATTTCATCGTATCCCTATCCACACGATATACAAGTGCGTGTGTGTGTGTGTGTGCAGCCAAAAGCTTCCTATGCGCCCGGCCTTCACAGGTCGTCATCCATACACACACTTCCACCTCAAAAGCAGCCGGAAAGCTTCAAAAGGTCGGCCTCGCATAAAAGACGGATCACGTACCGTGATCGTCGGTACCTACAATACGTAACATAAAGAATGAGCCACCGAGGCTCAGTAAGCAGAAATTATGCATGTATGCACGTGTCCTAACGATCGACAATCCACGTCGTCGTTTTCTAATGCTCATACTCTCCTTCTCATTTTCTCGTTCTTTTTCTGACACATACTCATTTTTCTCATATTCTCACTTCATATGGGCCCTCGGCTTTCTTTCCCACTATGCGCCATTTCCTAGAGATCTCATGTGTGGGGGTTCTCACACTAGAAGGTCACCCGAAGGAATCTTCCCTTCCTCAGCGTGGCCTCCACGCGGACGCTTCTCACTGGTAGCCAACACCGAGGCCACTAACCGCGGAGGTCACCCGAAGGAATCTTCCCTCCCGGTTAGTGCTTTACGCACTAGAAGGTCACCCGTAGGAATCCTCCCTTACTCAGTGCGTGCCCCGGGCCGCATCCTCCAGGTTGCATCTCCCGCATACGGGGTATTCCCCCAGCTTCTTATACAGGCCTTATGGCTTCTTTTGCCATGGTCGCATAAGGGTAGCCGTGACTCTTCATTGAGTCGACACAAACGCCAATATCGGCGAGTATACATCGCACACAGGCGATCTTACGCACGCTCTTACCTCGCGTCATACTTACTACTTATGCGTGCAAGTGCTCATGACATGCTCATGTGAATATGCAGATCATGCTTATCATGCAAATAAAATAATCTTATCTTAACATGCACGTTTCACGTAAAATACACGAGCACGTAAATTCACATCATCGGACGCAGGCAAGTTACGTACTGTAGTTGAAATTTCTACTTACCTGGAATCCGTAGATTAACCGCTACTGGTTCGGCGAAATTTCTAGTTTTCGACCTTAATCATAAAATTATTATGTCAGTACGTCATCTAAAATATTGGTTATCTAGGTACTTGAAAAGTGTTGAAATATTTTCCTTAATTTTGTATGTAAAGGTCTCGATATTACAAGGATTCGTTTGCATTATTAAAGTTGATCTCGACATTTGTTTTGACATTTATATCAACCTATCATTTCGTCATTTATCAGTTAGGAGGACTCGACATTTTGTGTTCTATTTCGTTCGACATCTTATCTCGCCATTTTGGAGTATAAAATGTCGACATGAAGTTCATCTCGACTTTAATATCGGCATTTAGCTCGACATTTCTATTTTAGCACTTCGACATTTTACCTTGGAATATCTCGACATCTTTTCCTATCATTGCTTCGACATTCTACCTATCATTCGACATTTGTATAATGAAGATCTCGATATAACTTATGTGAAGGTCTCGACATTTATATAAGTATTGGTCTCGACATTTACTAAATATCGCTATGCAAGCTTTCGACATCCTATCTAACATCTCGATATTTTCATCTTGGGGTCTCGACATTTATACAATGTGAAATATCGACATGCTAAGTCGACACCTTATCTAGCATTTCATTTCGACATTTTGAAGAAGATGTCGACCTAGCTCCACATGGCTCGACATTTAAATGGTTTAAGATCTCGACATCATATTAAAAAGGACTCGACATCTTTCTATCATTTCGACATTTGCTTGAACATCCCGACATTTCCTCTAACTCGACATTTTATCATTCGACATGTGAAACTAAGAATGTCGATATAATGAACATCTCGACATATTATTAAACCTAAATCTCGATATAACTCATGTGAAGGTCTCGACATTTTATGCATGAGCTCGACATTTTGGAACATTAGATGTCGACATGAAATTTCACCTCGACTTTTATATCGACATTTTTCCTAACAATTCGACATTGTGTTTTCGACATTTTCATCATCTTCGATTCTTTATCCCTACCGAACGAGATTCTTAGCTTGTTCTCCCTAGAATTTCAAGCTCTAAACCACATACTAAGCTACTTAACCCATATTTGCTCACCCCGAAACCCTTATTGCGAACTTAAACTCGGTATTTAGGGTTTCTCGTGGTTTTCTCCAACCACTTTGCGTTTAACGCCATTTAATGCTCTTAACTACTTCCAAGATAAAGAATTAATAGCTTAAGGAGGGTGTTTAACTTACTAACTTCGAATTCCCAAGCGGTTTTGAGGGTGTTGCTTTGAGCCTCCTTCGACCTCTTCGTTGCTTCTTCTTTCGTTTTCGTTTCTTGGGTGTGGTTAAGGTGTTTGGGTTGTTGGGTTTGGTTATTTTATTCATAATTATCTTGGAGGAGACAAGGGTGGCGTGGGTTTTCCCTTAATTCATGGAGGTTTTGTCTCCCAAATTGATATTTCTTGAGTTGAGCCTAATTCCACTTTTAGCCCACTTGAAAATTCCTATCATAATAGGTTCATGCCCCAAATAAATCCTAGCCCACATTCTATATTCCATTTTTGAGAATTTCCTCCTTGTTGGGAGTCATCGCAAACATATAATTAATGTCACAAATTTTTCACTTAATTCTCATAAAGTCACGAGCACGAAATTCATGAATTCACATAAACGTATAACATATACGTAATTAACACAGAATTACGTAAATCAGAGACACAATTTATTGGCCGACCTAATTTCCAGGGACCGGGATCCTACATTCAAAAGATTCAAGAGTTGGAGAAACACAGCATTATTAAGCCTACGGAATCAGAATCCTATCCAACGTGCGAATCTTGTATCCTCGGCAAAATTACTAAGTCTCCCTTTACAGGGACTTTTCAAAGAACCACTAATCTTTTGGATTTGATCCATACAGACGTTTGTGGACCGTTTAGTGTAGCGGCCCGAGGTAATTTCCATTATTTCGTGACTTTCACAGATGATCACTCTCGCTACGGCTTGGTGTATCTGTTGAAGCACAAGTCTGAAACGCTTGAAAAGTTCAAGGAATTCAAGACTTTAGTGGAAAATCAAACTGGGAGACAAATTAAAGTCGTACGATCAGATCGAGGCGGCGAGTATATGAGTCTCGAGTTTGATAATTTCTTGAAAGAAAATGGAATCATTTCGCAGTTTACACCGCCCGGGACACCACAACTGAATGGTGTTGCCGAACGCAGAAATCGGACATTATTAGATAAAGTTCGATCTATGCTAAGCTATACAGATCTTCCCATATCGTTATGGGGATGTGCTTTGCAAACTGCAGTTTATGTTTTGAACAGAACCCCTTCGAAATCTGTAGATAGGGTACCTTACGAAATTTGGAATGGTAAGAAGCCCAGCTTGAATCACTTAAGGGTTTGGGGATGCCCCCCTATGTGAAAAAGCTATTAGCAGACAAACTCGAATCTAGGTCCATGAAAGGACATTTCGTCGGATATCCCGATGATAGCATGGGATATTATTTTTACTTCCATGATGATCAAAGGATCGCCGTAGCTATTCATGCTCATTTTCTCGAGGAACAGTTCGTTCGAGAAGGTGGAGCTGGCAGAGAAGTGACTCTTGGAGAGTTAGATGAAACGCATCCAGAGACATCAGTGCCTGAGGGCACAGATGAGCAGTCTGAGACGCGCCCAGAATTGCGCAGGTCGGGTAGAATATCTCGCATGCCTGAGAGATATGGTATGGTACATGTCGACTGAAGGGATCGTTGGTGACGACCCTGCTACCTTTGACCAAGCAATGATGGATGTCGACTCTAAGAAATGGGTCGAAGCTATGAAAGCAGAGATGGACTCGATGCATACCAACCAAGTATGGACTCTAGTAGATCTGCCCGAAGGTTTTAGACCTATAGGGTGTAAATGGATCTACAAGAGAAAGATTGGATCTGATGGGCAGGTTGAAACCTACAAAGCTAGGCTAGTAGCGCAAGGGTATAATCAAAAAGAGGGCATCGATTATGAGGAAACCTTTTCACCTGTTGCAATGATTAAGTCTATCCGTATTCTGCTTGCTATAGCAGCATACTATGATTACGAGATCTGGCAGATGGATGTGAAAACCCCTTTCCTAAATGGATTCCTCCAGGAGGAAATCTATATGGAGCAGCCCAAGGGTTTTACATCGCAAGCAGATGTTCACAAAGTGCGCAAGCTTAACAGGTCTATTTATGGACTTAAGCAAGCGTCTAGGAGCTGGAATCTTCGATTTGATGAAGTAGTTAGGAACTACGGATTCTTAAAGAATGAAGATGAGCCTTGCGTTTACAAGAAGGTCAGTGGGAGTAAGATATCGTTCCTCGTATTGTACGTGGATGACATCCTTTTGATGGGAAACGATATCGGAATGCTCTCGGAGGTGAAAGCTTGGCTTTCGACCGAATTCTCCATGAAATACCTGGGAGAAGCAACCTATATTCTTGGAATTCGCCTTCTTAGAAATCGAGCGAATCGAATGATAGGTCTATCTCACGCCCTTTACTTAGAAAAGATCCTGAAACGATTTCGAATGGATGAATCTAAGAAAGGGTTCTTGCCAATGCGGCATGGGATTCATCTCTCAAAATCCATGTGTCCTCAAAGTGAGGAAGCAAGGAAGGAAATGAGTGATATTCCTTATGCATCAGCAATAGGTAGCTTAATGTATGCGATGCTATGTACGCGACCTGACTTTGCGTATGCTTTGAGCATAGTAAGTCGGTACCAATCGAATCCTGGTAAGGAACATTGGAATGCAGTAAAGAATATCTTTAAGTATCTTAGACGGACTAAAGATATGGTACTGATTTATGGTAATGGAGAATTAGAGGTGGATGGTTATACCGATTTGGATTTCCAGTCGGACGTGGATGACCGAAAATCCACTTCTGGTTTCGTCTATACGCTCAATGGTGGAGCAGTGACTTGGAAAAGTTCTAAGCAAAGCACTACTGTCGATTCAACCATTGAGGCTGAGTATATTGCGGCCTCTGAGGCAGCAAAGGAAGGTGTTTGGATGAGAAAGTTCTTAGAAGAACTTCAAGTTGTTCCAGGCATAGTGGACCGCCCGCTACCATTGTGGTGCGACAATAGTGGGGCAGTAGAACAAGCCAAGGAACCTAGGTCTCATTCAAAGTCCAAACACATAGAAAGAAAATACCACGTGCTGCGTCGGTTCGTTGAGAATGGCTACACAGGCAGTGCTTGATCGACACCTCCATAAAATGGGGTTACGATATCATAGCGCATGGCATTGAGTGCAAGTGGGAGATTGTTGGGGATGTGCCCTCGGAATGCCATTCGAGGATGTAATGAATAGGGCATGTATTTAATAATCGATGTATTATTCGTTATGTATTTGAATAATGTATTCTTATACGTATTAATGGAATTTATACTTTATAATTTATTCTTCAAAAAGGCATATTATTTATTTACCTATAAAGTCTTACTAGGCATCCGGTGAGACGGTAAATAAATAAATCCCATATATCGTGAGTTTATTCACCGATTCTCATGGGATGAGAGAGGGGCACCGGTGAGCTATTATTCTCCGATATTAAATTAGTCCATAAGTCTTAGACCTCAGTAGGGTGACTGAGAGTCAATTACGACTTATTTGTTGACGACTCTTATATGGTTGTGCCAATCATTCGCTTGGGAAGCGGGAGGTCGTAACATTGATATAAGTTGAATCAGGGGATTAACTTGTACTTGGACACGACTAGCAATCGACGATCACATGGGCCTTATCGTTACTCTGGGTAGCGTCAGTGATCGATCGATTGACTATAGTAGTGTGCGTGGACCTTAGACCGAAGGGTTTTTGACGGAGTTGACATTGGGGTCTTGACATATCACTAGTTTGCTAGGCCCACCTAGTTCGGGGACGAACATGGGTCGGCGGCGACATGCGGTCTTGACAACAAAGGGTAACTGCCGTGCTTAGACTAACGTTAGGGATTCACTATCTCGTTAGTAACTGAGATATATGTCCTATGCATATTCGGGGACGGGAAATTACGAAGTCTTCGGCCAAAGCTATAAACTGACTTACGTGGGACGTAAGGGCAGTTTAGTAATTTCTCCAGTCACGAATTAGTCATAGAGTCGAGTCTAGTGAGTTTGACGTAACCATGACTCTCACTCGATCGGGACATTTGTGAAGGGTCTATACGTACGACAATAATCTATAGTCGGTTCATAGATCGAAGATCGTACTCAACACGGGATCTATTTGGTACCGCGGGATTGGCTAGGCGCTACCAAATTCTTGGATTCCTCCCTTGCCGGGTTGAGACGAACCAAGAGAGTCGGGCTTAAAAATGATCACTGTGATAGTGCCTAACTAATATGAGATGTAAAATGATTTAACGATCTTATAGACGTTAATAAAAATGTTAAATATAAGTTTTAGAAACTATATTTACATGGACGGAAATTTATGGAACGGAAATGGTGAAGAATGAAGCATAAATAGGGTTTACAATGACAAGCAAGGCTTGTCACGGTCATAAAGTCCCTCCGCAAAGTAGCAGTAGCTTCAAAAATTCATATCTCACAATCTAGACCTCGGATTGAGAATCCCTTTGGTCAAAATCAAGATTGGTGAGTCTTTTAACTATGGTTAAAATTTCAGATCAAACGGCCCATTAAAAGGCCGGTTAAGGCTTTGAGCCTGAAGCCCTAACGCAGCTGCCGCGACTCAAATCGCACAGTCGTCAAAACACGCCGAAGAGCCACGACGGAGAAGGCCGTCGGCGGGGAGTGCCGGGCTGAGCCGGAACAGCCGCGCCGCCCGCGACGACACGCCACGCGCAACGCGTGCGTGTTCAACTCGCGGCAGAAAACTGCCGCGACTCCTTCGTCGCCTCAGCCCCTCCGCGCCGGGGCCTCGTCGGGAGAGATCACGGCCACAGCGTTCCGGCCGAGCCGTAGTTGCTGCGGCTGTCTTGCGAAGCGCGCACCGTGCGCGCCATCGCAGTCCGCGGCCAAAGCCGCGGACGAACTCTGCCGTGCCGCCCCCCCTTGCGGCGGCGCTGCCCGGGGCCGGTGCCTAAGCCACCATGGCTGGCATCGGTCCCGGAGTACGAGGCGGATCGGGCCTGCTCGAAGCAGCCCGATCCCGCGGCTGCAGCGTCACTGCACCGCTTTCAGCCCGCCCGCAACACATGGCTGCCCGGATCCCGCCGCCGCACGGGTCCCGGTCCGGTCCGTGGTTCCTCGTCGGTCCGTACCGCACGAGTTTATGATTGTGGGTTGGCAAACGATGCATCGGGTAGCCCAACAACGATCGAACCGTGTCGGCGTTTCAATCGTATCCCACGTGCCTCGTTTCAATTTAAACACCTTATGATTCCGATCACGAGCGCCCGCTCTGATACCACTGTTGGGTTACCCGGTGTCTCCCAAAGATGCCACGTCCCCAGGTACGGTGCAGAACAAAGATTTTCCGAGTTCCTCGATTGCCCTCGTAGCTCGGATCAGAATAGTAACACATAGACGTAATAGGGCGGGTCAAACCCGTAGAGATTTACTAGTTGACGCGAATGGCAGCTCCTCGTCCTTTTCTTCAAGACTCGTCGATGGTGGTGGATGGCACTAGATCGTCACTCTGACCTCGCAACCACGGAATCAGTTCTCTAAAGATGGCTAGAGAGAGTCCCCTAAAGTGTGAGAGATTATTAGAAAAGCAATTAAGTACCAAGTCAAACTAAGTATATTTAAATATAGTATAAAATTCGAAACTTAGTCCTAGAATAATTTCGAAATTTCAATAAATAATATTCCAAATATTTTATTTTATATGTCAAATATGCAAATTCCGAAAATACCATCAAAGGCATATTTCGAAATTAGCTTAAGGTGAAATCCAATTTTATCCTCAAGCCCATTAAGCACTTGGCCAAGCCCAAGTCTTAAAGTTAGTTTCATAACAAGTCCAACTTTGATCCAATAAATTGCCCAAGGCCCATTAAGGCGTGGCCCAACGACCCAAGGCCCGTTAAGGCCCAAAACACTTTCTCTCCTTATCAGTACACGTTGATGATCCTTTTTAAGCCCGACTCTCTTGGTTCGACTCAATCGACAAGGGAGGAATCCAAGAGTCAGTTAGTTACCTAGCCAATCCCGCAGTACCGGACCGTAACCCTATTCGAGTGCGAATTTGGACCCAGTCTTTATTCTAGAACCTTACTATAGATTATAGTATTACGTATAAACCCTTTAGCTGTGTCCCAATCGAGCGAGAGCCATGGTCTATGTCAAACTCACTAAACTCGATTCTATGATAAAACGGAGACGAGGCAAATTACCAAACTACCCTCCATGTCTAATATAAGTTAGTTTAATACCTTGGCCAAGGATTTTGTAATTTCCCATCGCCGTCTTCATAGGACACTTATCTCGATTACTTGTGAGACTATGAATTCGTACTCGGCGGTCTAAGCCCGGAAATTACAAATCGTCATCAAGACTGCATCTGGCCCGCTGACCCATGCAACAGCAAATCGGGTCGAGGGGAACCAGTGACAATCGAGACTTCGAAGTCGACTCCGTCAAAGCCCCTTTCGGTTTAAGTTCACGTAGACTACTATAGTGTTGTCGTCGGTCATTGACACTCCATGAGTAATAAGCCATGTTCGACCGTACGACCCGTGAGTCAGTATCCATGAAACGATTCAACTCGTGCCCATCGAGAACAGTGACTCAACTCGACACATTTGGATTTGTTCATTTATTGCTTTATTGTATGCTAAGTAAAGAAGTCACATATCAATAAACGAACAATGCCTTTCCTTAAACACACGAAAATATTTTATTACAAAACGTCGAATGATTCAGCTAATGCCCTATACAATCTATTCCTCGTATAGCATTCGAGGGCATATTCCTAACACCAACGACCTCAGCGTCAGCTCCATGATGAACATCTCACAAACTCTTCCGAAGACCATTGGGATTGGAGAATCAAAGGCGGTGCATTATTTTCCGTATTCTCCATAACCGAGTTAAAAACCAACAAGATCTAAAATCCAAAACGATGAGCATGCGAATTGAGACTAAAAATCATTAAAAAAAACTAATAGTTGGCAATTGTTCTTATCGTTGTAAACTCACCAAGACCAGCAGGGCTCTGAATCGTATTATAGCACTCGAGTCTTGACGCTCAAAATATAAAGGGTGAATTCCGACAAGTTGGTACCTTACATATTGTTGTAGTATAATGCTTAATTTCGTGACACCAACCGCTTCAAAGATTTCCGGTGAAAGTGAAAGAATCTCATCATTTAATGACGCGGAGTCAAAAGTGGATGGCGTTACGACAAGCTTTAACAATCAGTTGGTCAAAATCAAGATTGGTGAGTCTTTTAACTATGGTTAAAATTTCAGGTCAGTCGGACATCATTTACCTCTCGATCGGATCGAAATACGAAACTGCCGCAAAGCTGTTAGGGATGTCACGGCCGTGACAGCCTTGCACGTGGCCGTGACGACTGGCAGAGGCGAGCAAAAATGGTGCCCGATGGTGTCACGGTCGTGACACTTCATGCCCAGGCCGTGACAGCCTCCAGAAGATGGTCACGGCCGTGACCAAGGCCGTGACGAGCGGCAGAAGTCGTCCAATGATGTGTCACGGCCGTGACAGGTCATGTCAGAGGCCGTGACCGACAGTTTTTTGGTCAAATTTGATCCAAATCAAATCCAATTTCGTTCCTTGTTCTTTTGTTATGATTTGTGGGACAATATCTAGTCATTAGATGATAAAATAACAAGAGAATCAAACAAAAATGAGTCATGTAGGACATGAGCTCATGGTTTAAAACTTGGTTTTACAATTATAGACTTGGGATTTTCGTCCATAATGAGTTAATAAGCTTTCTCACACTAAACTTAGAGATTTTAGAGAGAAGCTAGAGCATTTGGGGTTGTTCTTGAGAAAACCCTAAGTGTTTGTGAGTTTTAGAAATCACATACACATCTAAACATCTCTATACAATACTCCACACCATCTCTAGCCATCCTTGGGGTGGTGTAGGTTTACGGCACGTCACGGGGTCGGCGTGACTCTCTTCGGCACAGTTCGTGAGCTACGGGAGCTAAGGATCTTCGCTACAAGCGTAAGATCCTTATTCCTTTATACGTGTCAATCATGCAGTTTTCTTTATTTAACCGAGTATCCTGGGGAAACCGTATGGGGAACCCGGGAAAAATTTTAAATTCCGCTGCGTCCGGGGCAGGGCCTCGGGTCACCCGGGGTTTCCCAACACGTCTATCTGCCACTTGGCATACGCAGCCCGGTCTTCGACACTCGCATCAGCCCCTGGGACTTGCGGTATGCGGAAATCGAGGACATAAGTTAGCGACTCCATACCTAGGTCTATCCTCAGGTTCCGGAGCCAAATCCACGTAGTTTGGTCCCACCAAACAGTTTCTCTCAAGTAGCATAGTAAAAATGTTCGTCATCGCAGTAAATAGAAAGAAACGTAAAGCTGCAGAAAATAAAGATCTAATTTGGTTTATCTTATCATTCATCGAGTGCAAACAACTTTTCGTTTCGCTTGACTCCATCTATTTTTCTCGAAAATACTATCCTCCCGAGAAGAGTTTCGAAAACATCGTTGAAAGTTTCGTAGTGGAGTTGATGTCCTCGACTCGACTAGACTCGCCTCAGCCTTTCGCGCAATATTTGGCTCATCTAATCTTATCGAAGTCAAGGCAAACGCGAACTTATCCAATAAGAGTTTCAACTATCTTTGTCTCAGTCATTGACCCTCACGGCTAACCCTGCTTATTGGGTATAACTGCCTAAGTGTGACCTATCAACTTATGCTCAAATCGCACAGAATGTACCGCCCCTTGCTGCCATACGCTTCGTGGGGGCGGACTGGTATGACGAGCGGCGTCCAAGACGCACCCGAGACGCTAACACTGGGCAGAATTTACGACGCCAACTTACTCGGAACAAATTGCAAAACTCCCCAGTGCTAAACATCTCAAGCATGATAGAAGACATGAATCTAATTCCTTTACCCACTTAGTATTTATCAAACGGGAGAATAAACCATCTCACATAAGAGCACATAGAACATGCATATCATTTCAAAAACTAACACGTATGTAGATAGTAAATTAACCCTAGGAAAATAAACTACAAGGCAACACAAGCGGGTTATTTCTAGTCTATCCCTATTACATGCATCTTCAAAAGACCTCAGGTCGTTGCACGGGTCTTGAAGTCGTCAAACGTCCTTCGTCACTCGACCGGCCTCGAAGTCACCAAACGTCCACCACCTTGTCATCTCCGGGGGTTGCCTAAATGGACCCTCATGTTCGTATTTAAGCTAATCTCATAAAACGGTAAATTATAACACGGGGGGATCATAAGTCCCGAACAACCCGTATAAAAAAATAAAACCCGGGGGGACGTAACCCTTAACAAATGACCCGGAAACCAAATTCCTAAACCCGCAAGTGCACCTTAAATCACATTCATAATGAGCATGTTGACAATTACATGATTTTAAAAAGAAACAAAAATTGGGC
The DNA here is from genome assembly GCA_027422505.1 of Craterostigma plantagineum. Lineage (NCBI taxonomy): Eukaryota > Viridiplantae > Streptophyta > Magnoliopsida > Lamiales > Linderniaceae > Craterostigma > Craterostigma plantagineum. The sequence continues at coordinate 12,202,087 of JAPQWV010000001.1, forward strand.
CTCAAACGGCCCATTAAAAGGCCGGTTAAGGCTTTGAGCGTGAAGCCCTAACGCAGCTGCCGCGACTCAAATCGCACAGTCGTCAAAACACGCCGAAGAGCCACGACGGAGAAGGCCGTCGGCGGGGAGTGCCGGGCTGAGCCGGAACAGCCGCGCCGCCCGCGACGACACGCCGCGCGCAACGCGTGCGTGTTCAACTCGCGGCAGAAAACTGCCGCGACTCCTTCGTCGCCTCAGCCCCTCCGCGCCGGGGCCTCGCCGGGAGAGATCACGGCCACAGCGTTCCGGCCGAGCCGTAGTTGCTGCGGCTGTCTTGCGAAGCGCGCACCGTGCGCGCCATCGCAGTCCGCGGCCAAAGCCGCGGACGAACTCTGCCGTGCCGCCCCCCCTTGCGGCGGCGCTGCCCGGGGCCGGTGCCTAAGCCACCATGGCTGGCATCGGTCCCGGAGTACGAGGCGGATCGGGCCTGCTCGAAGCAGCCCGATCCCGCGGCTGCAGCGTCACTGCACCGCTTTCAGCCCGCCCGCAACACATGGCTGCCCGGATCCCGCCGCTGCACGGGTCCCGGTCCGGTCCGTGGTTCCTCGTCGGTCCGTACCGCACGAGTTTATGATTGTGGGTTGGCAAACGATGCATCGGGTAGCCCAACAACGATCGAACCGTGTCGGCGTTTCAATCGTATCCCACGTGCCTCGTTTCAATTTAAACACCTTATGATTCCGATCACGAGCGCCCGCTCTGATACCACTGTTGGGTTACCCGGTGTCTCCCAAAGATGCCACGTCCCCAGGTACGGTGCAGAACAAAGATTTTCCGAGTTCCTCGATTGCCCTCGTAGCTCGGATCAGAATAGTAACACATAGACGTAATAGGGCGGGTCAAACCCGTAGAGATTTACTAGTTGACGCGAGTGGCAGCTCCTCGTCCTTTTCTTCAAGACTCGTCGATGGTGGTGGATGGCACTAGATCGTCACTCTGACCTCGCAACCACGGAATCAGTTCTCTAAAGATGGCTAGAGAGAGTCCCCTAAAGTGTGAGAGATTATTAGAAAAGCAACTTAAGTACCAAGTCAAACTAAGTATATTTAAATATAGTATAAAATTCGAAACTTAGTCCTAGAATAATTTCGAAATTTCAATAAATAATATTCCAAATATTTTATTTTATATGTCAAATATGCAAATTCCGAAAATACCATCAAAGGCATATTTCGAAATTAGCTTAAGGTGAAATCCAATTTTATCCTCAAGCCCATTAAGCACTTGGCCAAGCCCAAGTCTTAAAGTTAGTTTCATAACAAGTCCAACTTCGATCCAATAAATTGCCCAAGGCCCATTAAGGCGTGGCCCAACGACCCAAGGCCCGTTAAGGCCCAAAACACTTTCTCTCCTTATCAGTACACGTTGATGATCCTTTTTAAGCCCGACTCTCTTGGTTCGACTCAATCGACAATGGAGGAATCCAAGAGTCCGTTAGTTACCTAGCCAATCCCGCAGTACCGGACCGTAACCCTATTCGAGTGCGAATTTGGACCCAGTCTTTATTCTAGAACCTTACTATAGATTATAGTATTACGTATAAACCCTTTAGCTGTGTCCCAATCGAGCGAGAGCCATGGTCTATGTCAAACTCACTAAACTCGACTCTATGATAAAACGGAGACGAGGCAAATTACCAAACTACCCTCCATGTCTAATATAAGTTAGTTTAATACCTTGGCCAAGGATTTTGTAATTTCCCGTCGCCGTCTTCATAGGACACTTATCTCGATTACTTGTGAGACTATGAATTCGTACTCGGCGGTCTAAGCCCGGAAATCACAAATCGTCATCAAGACTGCATCTGGCCCGCTGACCCATGCAACAGCAAATCGGGTCGAGGGGAACCAGTGATAATCGAGACTTCGAAGTCGACTCCGTCAAAGCCCCTTTCGGTTATTGACACTCCATGAGTAATAAGCCATGTTCGACCGTACGACCCGTGAGTCAGTATCCATGAAACGATTCAACTCGTGCCCATCGAGAACAGTGACTCAACTCGACACATTTGGATTTGTTCATTTATTGCTTTATTGTATGCTAAGTAAAGAAGTCACATATCAATAAACGAACAATGCCTTTCCTTAAACACACGAAAATATTTTATTACAAAACGTCGAATGATTCAGCTAATGCCCTATACAATCTATTCCTCGTATAGCATTCGAGGGCATATTCCTAACACCAACGACCTCAGCGTCAGCTCCATGATGAACATCTCACAAACTCTTCCGAAGACCATTGGGATTGGAGAATCAAAGGCGGTGCATTATTTTCCGTATTCTCCATAACCGAGTTAAAAACCAACAAGATCTAAAATCCAAAACGATGAGCATGCGAATTGAGACTAAAAATCATTAAAAAAAACTAATAGTTGGCAATTGTTCTTATCGTTGTAAACTCGCCAAGACCAGCAGGGCTCTGAATCGTATTATAGCACTCGAGCCTTGACGCTCAAAATATAAAGGGTGAATTCCGACAAGTTGGTACCTTACATATTGTTGTAGTATAATGCTTAATTTCGTGACACCAACCGCTTCAAAGATTTCCGGTGAAAGTGAAAGAATCTCATCATTTAATGACGCGGAGTCAAAAGTGGATGGCGTTACGACAAGCTTTAACAATCAGTTGTTCGAGCCCCATTAATTTCTAACTAAAAGCAAAGTAAGCGTGTGAGTGGTAAATGACTCTTTCGTGACGTATTAGACGTTTTCGATTTCTCGTGTACCGAAGGCTACGCATGCTTGCCAAAAGTGTGTGACATTGCTTCCAAATTTATATGCTAAATACAAATTGTATTGAGAAACGCCGGAACCATGCGATGGCAAATGTAGTGTTACATGTAGCATATTCCCGGGACAATCCATAGTTAAATCAACCTGCTTTATGGGTGTAAACGCGTCGAGCTCGAGCTAACCCAACTCACCTTCGAGGGTCGATGTCGTATTTTTATTTTACAAAGAAAATCTGCACCAGAAGAACAACAAACCACAATTTTCCTAGCCTTTGATCTTCACGATTTGCAACATGATCGGCAATAAAAGTTATATACGAAAGTCATTATCATGTGTTAAAGTTATTAAATTGAAATTAAAAGTTATTGACATATAATCATCATTGATTATAAGATTATGGCTAAAATAATTATGTGTAACTAATTTACTTTGACTGTGGGATACAAATGAAGGATGTGTTTGTCATATAGTTGGCCATATAAATCTTACTTACAGCATGACTTGCAACATATGTGCTTGAAGAACCCATGTTTGCCATAATTAACATCTATATGCATTATGTATGTTTTGCTTGAAGAACCCATGCTTAGAAGAACCCATGGTTGCCATAATTAACTACAACTTTTATTCGACTTTTTATTCGATTTTTCCACACAAGTTTCACGTGTTCCGTTTCGAGTTTCAAAGAACAATTTCCAGCATTATTTGTAGAATAGAGTTTCTGACCTTTTGGAGTTTGTGTTCGACCACTTTGACCTCGATTTTCTCTCTATTTTATTTCCTATTGTGAAATGAAACTTTACAGGGTTTGATGATAACTCGAATTGCGAAAATATTGCTGTTATTAATGAAGCATGCAGACGAAAAATCTACCACATGTCCACACTTTGGTGATTAAGTTCGGAGATAAACCAAGAAAAGATGAACAATTCTCTTTTCTCCCATTTATTACTACTCTCCCAACGAACCAAACACACTAACATGTTTTAAACCCATGTTTAAAATTACTAAACCCCTCAACCAAACAAGCACTTATTAGTAAATGGCGCAACGAATTCCTTTATAGTAAATATGTGGCATGATTAAAGCGTAAGGTTCGCGTAGTTATTTTTACTGGATTGCTATTCATCGCCCCCATTTTCCTAGTTACCGCCCCCTAAAGGGCTGAAAAATGACGATTTTGCCCTTTTGAATTTAAATTTATATGTAAATTCCTTTTCCAAAGAACAGTTTTGATATCGCAATCATACATTCAAATCAGACTCAAACATAACAAGAAAAAATTGAAATCGCAATGAATCGTCTATTTGGGAAATGGAAAGGACAAAAGAAAGGGTCTATCAGCACGGATGGTAAGCAAATTCTCGTAAATTTCGTTCGTATAGACGTAAATTCTCGAACACAGATCGGTCATCGACCGAAAAAATCTTCCCGACCGAACTGAAATTTCGGTCGTCACATGGGGTGACCGAACAATAATTTCGGTCAGCCTTTGTGCTGACCGAAACACGGTTTCGATCACACTTTGAGGCGTTCGAAATCATTGTTCGGTCGAGACTGTCCCAGCCGAAATTTACTTTCGGCTGGGACCGTCGCGACCGAGATCATGTTTCGGCTCCTGTGGAGGTGGCCGAAATCTCATTTCGGTCGCGTCTTAGGGGAGCCGAAATTTGATTTCGGTCGTTTTTTTTTTTAATTTTTTTTCAGACTTGGAGAGTGTCCCGGTGGATTCCACAGGCGACGGGATAAACTACAGTCGGCATTTTCGCGAAGGAGGACGATTTCCAACCGACGTGGAAGCCATTAACTGGGTGAAAGGCGTCGCTATTGGTCTTGGTTTCGAGGTGATAATTTCGTCGCACAAGAAATTAGGAACAAAAAAATTGATTAGATGTTCTCGCGGAGAACGTTATAGAGGCAAGGAGGATGAATTGGAGAGGCTGTCGAAGTCTAACAAGTGCAGGTGTCCGTTTGTAGTCATAGCCCAGCAAGATCCAGCTACTAAGGAATGGTTCATTCGTACGGGCCCACCTGAAAAATCCACGCACAATCACCCTCTGATACATTATCCCGAGGGACACCGCCAGACGAGTGGGTTAAGCAGCCATGCAAAGAAGGTCGTAGAGGAAATGAGTGCTGCGCAAGCGAAACCATCACATATCCTCTCAGCGATGAGGGCTCGACACAGCGTAGGAGACTAATATGCTGACACATGTCTTTCTCGCACACCTGGAGTCACTCGCACTGCTGAGGACGTATCCTTATTTTATTGGGATTGACTCGACGTACAAGACCAATAGATATAAGATGCCTCTTGTTGAGATTATAGGGATGACTCCCTGTAATCACAACTTTCTGAGTTGGGCCTTGTTCGACCGTTACATATGGAATAGGTAGACCAATAGATATAAGATGCCTCTTGTTGAGATTATAGGGATGACTCCCTGTAATCACAACTTTCTGTGTGGGTTTGCCGTCATGGACGACGAGACCGAGAGAAGTTACCGGTGGATGTTGCAGTCTATCAGGGATATTCTAGGGCCAGTTGTCCACCCGTCGGCGATTGTCACTGATCGTGAGTTGGGCCTTGTTCGACCGTTACATATGTAGAAGGTAGGCCAAAGAAAAGAGACTCGACGAAACGTGATCGAAGTGCTTGGGGGTACGCAATCGCAAGGGGGGACGCAGCGGAGGGCGCAGCAGTACCAGTCGTAGCAGCCATGGTCGTAGCAGTCATGGCCGTACCTCATCATCTGCGAAGCGATCTCGTAGTTCTACTACGGAGACAGGTACTTCTGTTTTTTCACTCATAGTATATGGATGCATCTCTAATCCGGTATAATTTTTTATACAGTTGAATCCAACTTCTTCCGCAGCCGCTTGCAGTACCACGTAACATCAGTCATCCGGCGGGAATTGGCATATGTGAGGTGGCTAAGCCCCGTGCCATCGATATCGCTCTGCGTCTCCGGCGGGAATTGGCAGTACCACTGCTTAAGCGACCGAAGCACTGACGCACGCTGCTCGCACTTCAGCAGGGGTCGATCCTCCTCACCCATCCAGATGCGGGGCGCGATGTGCCCCAAGTAACTAGGGATCACCTCGCCGTCTTCTGGACCACCTGGCTGTGGCCCCTGCACCCTCCAGGAATCGTCATCTACGACCCTGGAGCGCTTGCTCCCTATTTTATTTTTTAAGAATTTCCCAAAAATAAATATTATTTATTTTACGTATATTAAGACACTACATCGCAATACAGTTTATAAAGGAGAATGGAATTACCTGAGGAGACCGGTATCGCATCGTCGTCGGATGACTCACACGACTCTGCATCGTAGGGCACCTCCTCATCCGCAGGCGCCTCCTCATCCGCATGCGGATCGTATTCCGCATATACGGAATGAGAATCAAGAGCTCGCTGCCGCCTCTCCTCCTCCCGTTGCCTACGAACGGATGCATCAACGCCGCGCGCCCTCGTATGACGCTCTCCAGATCCCTCCGACGGGGCCGATCTGCTGCTCCCTCCAAGTAGGGACTTCCCACCCTTGGCCTGCAATTACATATTTATTAATTAAAAAAAACGACCAAAACATAATTTCGGCCAAACAATGGCATGACCGAAATCAAATTTCGATCGCCGAGGAACCGACCGAAACCAGATTTCGGTCGAGCCAGATCCGACCGAAACATGATTTCGGTCGGAACCCCGGCGACCGACGAACGATTTCGGTCGGTCAAGACCCGACCGAAATCGTATTTCGGTCGAGCCTGTTGCGACCGAAATCTGATTTCGGTCGTGTCTTGACCGACCGAAATCACTTTTTGGTCGCGACTTGGCCAACCGAAATTTCGATTTGGTCGTGCCGTTTTCGCCCTATTTCGCGTCCGATCGCCCGTTTTCAGCCTAGTTCGACCCGTTTTCGACAATCTATCTACATACGAATGAACTTACGACAGTTTTCTTACCAATCGTGACAGGACCCCCTTTCCCTTTCCCTTTCCTTGTCCTCGCTCCATTACGATTTGCAAAGTTCTCTGTTTTTTTGTTTAATTTGGTTGTGTGATTTGAAAAGTATTGCGTCGTGTAGGATTTTAAAGAAAATTCTTACTTTTTATTATATTTTACCTTTTTAAATTAATTTAAATAACATAAGGGCATAAACGTCTTTTTTCAACCCTTTATGGCCGGTAACAAGTAAAAAGGGGCTGTAAATAGTAACTCCCTTATTTTTATCTTAATTGGGACAGTTCAACCTTCCGTGGGTTAATGTCATCATCGACAATTTCAAAGCAACTCTCGTGATCTCAATCGTTCTACTTCACAGTCACAGTATTTCCCCATTTCTCATGGGTTGTAGATGTAAATCGTAAGCTCTATTTTCGTATCACCACCGGGAAAAACAAGGGGAAGAAATGAACCTTGTCAATAGCATTTTGATATCATCATCGACGGTCTTGAATGTTTCGATCGTGGCTGTTATGCTGTTGCTTGTGTTGATTATCATCCTAATTGCTTACAAATTCAAACCATGGCGCCGATTAATGCCACAGCGAGCTCGCAGCCGTCCTTTGGGATCGATAAAGGTTTGATCTTCGTTGCGTTTGATTTTCATTTCGAATTTTCTTTTCTAATTGTGGCCGGATTATGTGTTAATATCATGATCGGGCATTGCTTAGTGTTAGCCACATTTGTGTTATAGGAGTTGCGTTTGATTGTGTGTTATCTTGGCTGCTGATGCCCATTTTCCCAACATTCTGTCTGTTTGGGTAATTTGGCTAATGATTCAATTGCTGCCCTTTATTGGATTTACTTCACTATTATGATTTCAGTCAAATCCATGGTTCGCCGAAACTGTTTCTTTCGCCGGGACTGTTCTAGTTCCATTGCATTGTCGCGGAGCTGTAGCCATTATTATGCTACTTTCCTTGTTAGAATATTCAGAAAGCTGAATTAGTATTTTGAGTCATTATTACCAGAATTATTTCTCCAATTCTTAACACTGATTATTCTATTCGATTACATCATGTGTTGACTTAAAGACTAACTTCTTATAAAGCCTAGCTTTATTTTATCTCAATTTTTCCCCGCATCAATTCGTCACTCAAGGGGATGATACCCAACCCATATGTAAGAGATGGTATTGATGAAAAGTAGCCCCGAACAGGTATAGCCCATCATAAAGAAAGCCCAAGATATCTTTTTCCTCCTTTATATCATCGGTCGTGACTGTAACTGCAAGCAGATCATGATTTGTCGTTCTCAGCCGTGATAACCCCTTCAAGCCTCATTTTTCGGATTAAATAGGCGTATAACTCGGCCATTTCGGCGACGATATCGCCTCAACAATATAAAAAACGCATCGAACGCGTGGAGGCTTCCGTTCCAGCTGAAAATCGCCTAACTGCGAACCATGGTCTGATCTGGAAATTTATTAGGAATGTCGATATAAATGATCGTAGTTGTTATCTTTTTAGTAATATAAAATGCATGTGCTATGTTCGTAACCTGAAACGATTTTCTGGTAGGTGAATATGGCATAGGCCATGGATTTCCGAGCTAGGTCTACATTACATGACTTGAGATTTCATTTTCTATGAAGTTTTGGGAATAAAAATGGGTTTTGACTCATAAAAAGCATTTGAAATGACTTAAACAGAACTTATCTGTGCACGATGTTAGTTAAAAAAGCATGTTATAGAACCTGTTTACATGTGTAATGCTTTGCCATTGTAGCTATTAACTTCTTTGGGAAACTTTCATGTGGAGTGGAACTGTGTACATCTTGCTTTTGCCTGTGTTACTCGTGAACCGTGATCCTATATTTTTCATCTTTTTTCATTCTAAAATATTTTGCAACATAGGTTGATGACGTTGAGAGGCCTCTTGTCTCTGGAGAAGTGAATAATGATGAGATCTTGGGCACTGATTCTTCATTAACTTCCTTTGACCGTGCTGTTCATCAAACTTGTGGGGGTTTTGGTTCAAATCATTTGGGTTCAGTAGTACCTACACAGAAGCCTGCTCCTCAGTTGGCTCACAGTAATAATTACCTGCTATTTCTGTTCTCTGATTCAAGTCTTGTTTCAGATGAAGAAAATATAAGAATGGATTAGAAATTTAATTATTTCTCAAATCAGGTGACAGTTTCGTTCTTGACATTCCAAATGAATCAGAAGATTCTTTTTTTGGCCAGACACTTAAGCGTCCACTTGTAGCCAATCAGTTCTCTGGAGAGCGGAACTATCCGATTGGAGAAGATATTCATATTCTCCCAAAACATTCCTCAGGTAAAACACCTCAAAACAACATTTTCCATTTATAACATTATTGGAGGATTTTTTTTGTTTTTTTTCTTAGCTTCATTAGTCAACTGCATTAGGAAATGCAGGTAGCACACTAATGCTTGAGGTGATTTCTGGACCTTCTCGTGGGCTTCAATATCCTTTGCAGTCGACTAATGTGTCCAAACTTCCGGTGACAATTGGAAGAGTTTCACCTGGTGACATAATACTTAAGGACTCGGAAGTATCTGGGAAGCATGCAATGATTAATTGGAATGCGAATGTAAGTAGAGCCCAGTTATTTATTAAATAAGCTGCTCACTGATTCTTTTTTTGAATACTCAAGTCAATAAATACTGTTACAGAAATTAAAATGGGAATTGGTTGACATGGGTAGTTTAAATGGAACAATGCTGAACTCCCATGCTGTCAACACTCATCAATCTGGAAGCAGACATTGGAGTAATCCAGTTGAACTTTCGAGTGGGGACATTATAACTCTGGGGACCAGTTCAAAGATTTCAGTATGTTAAGGAGTTTCTTGTCCATCATTATCTTTCTTAAATTTGCAACCTTTGGTGAACTTTTATCTGTCCTTTTTTCTCATTCGTACCTTTTAGGTCCATATTACAGCTGATACAGAGTTACAGATACCTTTCGGTGTTGGCTTAGCTTCAGATCCGATGTCTTTGCGTCGAGGGGCGAAAAAATTGCCTATGGAAGATGTCTGTTATTACAAGTGGCCTCTTCATGGAACCCATCAGGTCTTAAAGCTTAAAAATATCTTTATGATCCTACTGTGCAATTGAGATGAGGGACCTGAAAACAATATTTTGCAGTTTGGACTATTTGGCATATGTGATGGACACGGAGGTGCTGATGCAGCTACATCTGTTAGCAAGTCAGTTTTTTTTTTCCTTGTGTTCTACTTATCCTTGGTTAAACCTCCACTTAATGCACATCTCTGTTTCTACTTCATTTAATTTCTAGAAGTTGATGGGTAACATTTTCGCTGTGTCCCAGAATAATGCCTGAAGTTGTTGCGAGCATCTTGTCTGATCCTTCGAGGAGCAAGAAGGTTTTATCACAGTGTGATGCTTCAGATGTACTTCAAGAAGCATTTTATCAAACTGAAAGGCACATTAATCACTACTATGAGGTTTCTCTTCAGCATATCCTTTGATATATTTTTTACGCAACTTTTTATGGCTTATAAGCCTGTGTTGTAATATTAAACACTTCCAGGGATGTACTGCGACAGTTCTTTTGGTTTGGACCGACGGACATGGAAACTACTTTGTGCAATGTGCAAATGTTGGAGATTCAGCTTGTGTTGTAAAGTAGGTTGCACCTATGTTTTATGCTTGCTTCTGTACACTTTCTGATATTTTCGGTAGCTTCAAGAATTATTTAGTTTCGGATCATATTTTTGAAAATTATAATATTGCAGTATTGAAGGCGAGCAAATTAAAATGTCAGAAGACCACAGGATATCCAGTCATTCTGAAAGGCTCCGCATGCAGTCACTCGGAGCGCCTCTTAGAGATGGCGAAACCCGAATATGCGGTGCAAAACACTGAAATTCCACCAATTGAAAATTGCATCGAATCATCATTTTTTATACGCTGATTCTTAAAGTATATTTTTTTTTTGGTATTTTATTCATAATTTGTTCTTTTAGGGATAAATCTTGCTAGGATGCTTGGTGATAAGTTTCTAAAGGAGCAGGATGCTCGCTTCAGTGCTGAACCTTATGTAAGCAGAGCAGTTTGTATCGACCAAGGAAGCAAGTGTTTTGTGGTCATGGCAAGGTTGATTTTCGCCCTCTTTTTATTTAAAGAATTTGGGACCTAAATGAACCGTATATTTTTTTGTCCTTAGCCTTACTCGTCATAAGACGATCTCTTTGTCGAAGTAATATGACAAGTAATATCGTGAGTGAAAGGGTCATGTTTCTTTTTTAAGTCAGCGCGGGGCTGCATCTCCACCAATTTTGCATGGTTAAACATGTTAAGTGACTACTTCACCTAAAAGTTTAGATTAATAGGGAATGTATCATATGTTAATTATGTATTTTATTTCTAGCATGCCCTCTCACCATCTGACTCCTTTTGATGCACTTTTTCTTTTATGGGTGATCGTAAGGTTTGTACCCACTGGATGGGTTCTCATACAATGTGAAGTGACAACTGACAAGTGGTCGTTTAACAAACTAACATCATTCTAAATCTTGGGTTTTCCTTGTTTTTTCTTTTGCAGTGATGGATTTTGGGATGTAATTACTACGAAGAAAGCCGTTCAACTTGTTCAACAGGTACACAAGACTCTTGTCATATTTTTGAGTAGCGGATTCTCATTTCCTCGCACATTATTATGTTCTGTGATAGGGTATGGAGAGAAATGTGTCTGAGAAAGACAACTTCGCTGAGAAGATAGCCAATTTATTGTTAAGCGAGGCCAGGACACAGAGGACTAAAGATAACACCTCCATCATTTTCCTGGATTTTACCACCGAAAATATTCCTTCTCGTAAACTTATTGAGCCGTAGAACAGGGTTTTCCATTTGCCTTTTTTTTTTCTGAAAGAAAAAAGTGAATTTTTTATAACTTATATTACATATTATGAATTTACCCCAATTCTTTTTCTCTTCTATATCGTATTTGCTGGTAGAATTGATGGATTTTAGGAATTAGTTAATATTTAACTTTTCATAAATACCTTACGGATATCTCTAAGTAACTTATAAAATAGTTTTAGTTGACCAACAATGTTAGTGGCCGGGGAACGCGTGACTCCGCAGATGATGGATTGCGCACTTAGGCAGTTGAGGTGGGCGCTTGCTTGATTGGGCACATGGGCAACTCGTGCGGCACATTGCATGCGAGAAATGGAGACGATGGGTGCCAACTTGGTGGAGCACAATTCTGGGAAGTGTTGGCCGAAGGTAATAGGAATGATGTTACATTTTGGCGACGAGCTGGAGTAGAGTAGGCTGCTGGAAAGGTGAAGAGGGCGAGATAAATAAGAGCCAAGGCACGATTTAGCAAGCAACGTGGCTTTGATGCAGTTTACCCCCACTATTGGCACGATTAACACGTTAAGAAACCCACTCAAATGGCTTTAGTTGTTAAGCTAAGAGTAGCCTAAAAATAGATCCTGCTTTTATACTTTATTTGACGATATAATAGTGGTTGGAAATCCTTGTGATCCTAGAATCCGATGTGGCCCAGGCCACGTGCTGAAGATTCAAGGGGCTCTTAATAATAGGTAAGATCGTCTCGAGCAAGACATTAAACGAAAAATAGCCTCGTACGCAAAATACACGAGCACGTTGCATACCACAATCGTAGAAGGGACCTAACCTCTTTATCTACACTGTGTGGATTGTCATTTACTTCATTTTGTGTTTACTTTCTGTTAAAGTACGAGGGATTTGATTAAATGATGGAATCGACACTAGTACAGTCGACACATTTGACGACCGTTGTCATGAGCAATGGGCGACCGTTAGTCGCCGACGCCGAGAGCACCGACGCACATAGGTCGGGCCATCGGCGTCTGTTGTTATCCGACGAACACAGATTGGCTACCGGCGACTATTTTTAGCCAACAACAGTCGCCGAAAGTGAAAAAAAAATTAAAAAATATACATGGGCGACCGTTGTTGGCTAACAACCGTCGCCAAAGGTTAAAAAAATTATAAAACGGAGATAGGCGATTCCGGTATTTATTCTAAATATTTCTTTTTAATTTTTGCTACCCCAAAAACCTATATAAGCAGCCCGACAATCCAAAAAAAACAACGTTCCAATAATACACGACACACATGAGAAACTTCAACTCAATATAACTATGGGTAAAATGCATATAACCCCCTCGTGGTTTCGCTGAAATGCACATAAACCCTCGTAATTTTTTTATTGTATGGTACTCCCTCATGGTTTAACTAATGTTGCACCGTACCCCCCGGGCAGCAGTTTTTTTCCGAAATTGGATTACACGCGCTCTTATTGAATGTGGGTTAAGCTCGGATCATATTATTTATTGTTAAATGACCAGAAGGTGAATAGTTGGGGTTATTCTGGTCATTTAACAGTAAATAATATGATCATTTGAGCCCGTGTAAGAGCGCGTGTAATCCAATTTCGGGCAAAAACTACTGCCGGGGGTTATCATTTGAAAAAAAGGTGAATAGTTCGGGTTATTCTGATCATTCAACAGTAAATAATATGGTCCAAGCTTAACCCACCTGCAGTAAGAGCGCGTGTAATCCAATTTCGGGCAAAAACTGCTGCCGAGGGAGTACCGTGCATTTCGGTGAAACCACGAGGGGGTTATATGCATTTTAGCCTATAACTATTAACCATAACCATCTCAATTGCATATTACAAATCAACCTAAAATGTCAAGTGAGTTACAAAACGATATGCGAAGTCTTCACCTAAAACGTGTGCTCTCTTGCATACATACTTCAATGAAGTGCTTCGCGCACAACTCTCGAACTTCATCATGTGTCGCTTTGACGTAGACGGCGTGTTCCATTACCTAAAACATTAACACGATTCCTAAAAGTTACAACTGAAGATATTTGATGATCGATGCTTTAAATTTATCATACCTTTGTCAGATTTTGCCGCGGTTGCCGATATCTCTCGCAATGTCGTACATGTATGACGAAGTTTCCACATAGTTGGGCACTAAGTTTAAACAAAGATCATATTATAAATTTACCTATTATCGTTATCATTTCAATAGAAAATGCTCAAAAGAAATGCGAACCTTGCATGCTTTCCAAGTAGTAGAGGAAGACTTCCTCTTAACTTGAGACGCTCCAAACATTGTCGCGACCTTCATTGCAGTGAAATTCAAAAGTATATAATTAGAAGCATCTCATATAAAATAAAAGTATACATACATTTTTTTATATTGCACTTACTTGTTTACGTGATCACGAATTCCAATCTTAGGTGACCAGCAGTATCCAATGATCACTATAAATACAACAAAAAAACTAGTGCCAACGAGTCGAAAACATATACAGTGTTGGCACCATAATCGATGACCAGCAGTATCCAATGATCACTATAAATACAACAAAAAAACTAAGAAAAACTTTTAATATAAAATAATAAAAAAAATCTTATACTTACCCTTCACAGTAAGGCGCGAAGAAGTATGTACATGCGTTATACGAATTTCTAAAAACCATAGTCATGTTCTCAACTTCCGTGGGGTCCTTTTTCATCAGGCTTAACCGATTAGGGTTAAAGCACACAATCTCCAACACCAGTTCCTGACGAAGATACCTACAATGAACGACAGTCAATAAATCTTAACATTAAATTTAAACTTAAAAGAAATGAACCTACCTCAACAAAAGTTTAATGATGCTGGAATCCAAACTCTCGCCCATAGATAAGTGCTTAATATCTGTGGCGTCGATGCCGGTATCTAACGACTCTCCTCCCGGATTGTAGTAAACATCTCTTATTGAGAATACAAAAGAGCAGTCAATCCGAGAGGAGAGGACATCGAATAGATACCAACAATACTTCCCTAGACCCGCAACCAATCTCTCGTCGAGATGTGCAATATCGTCGTCATTGCGTTGGACATTGCTGGACTCAAATGAAGAATTCCCTATTGTCGGCGTAGGAAGTGCCTACACAGGAAAATACAAATTAATTTATTTAAATTATTGATCAATATTTATATAATTATTTACATACCACATTTGACGATAATGTCAAATCGTGGGGCCACTGTTCGAAGCTGCCCAGTGCATCTCCTAATGTCATAAGCTCCGAGGTTCGTACCGGAAGATATTCCCCTCCCTTCCGTGAGCTATGAGATCGACCATGCGACGTTCGATTCGGACACTGGGAGGTGATGAACACTATCACGTCCCTCGATCACTGTCCCAAGAGCGACGACTTCTAAGGCCCCGTGAATTTTACTAATCGCTAGTCGGACCTTGGGATACTATACGATTTCAAATGAATAAAAGTTTAATACAAATTAAATCTGATACGTTAAACAATAAATGTTAAACAGTATAAGTCTTACCAATATGGGATTCAACGAGGAAAATGGATCGAGTGAGGCCGATCCGAAAGAACTCCGGATGGCGTCGGTATTGGGATTGTGTTCCGGGTTCGTGTTCAGCATCGACATCCCCATTTGAGAGAATATCACACTCATCTCGCCCCTCACCTCGAACCTCACCTCCTCTCTCAATCTAGCCTCCATCTTGGCCCTCAACTGATCCATCGACAAAAAAGCTACTAGAACCGCTCCGGCCCTCGGTAGGATTGCCGAACACATCATGAATGGAGTATTGGGAAGGGAAACCCCTAGGATGCCCGCTATGATCGGGCTTTCCCAAAGCCTTCATCAACGCATCATTTTGCCTCGTGGGGACAAATTCTCCTCGGCTCGCAACTTCGTTCACTTGTGCCTGTCAATTTTTATCGTTTATTAGTCACGATTAATTTGTAAAATCTATGCAGCAATAGAATTAGAGTGTATAACTTACGAGTTTCTCGGCTAGCTCCCGGCTCGTGTCACATGGAAATATAAATGACCCATCTTCCGTTCTTACGGTTTGACTCCGAATGAAGTTTGCCCCTCTTACACTTCCCTCTTTCAACGGCACTATCAAGTCCGCTGGAAAATTAGCGAGGTTTGCAATCGGGTCCTCTTTTTCCCAATTGGCCATGTGACCTCTGAAGATAAAAATGTGCCTAAGATGGGGGTGAATTAGGCTTATTAAAATTTATGCTTCTTCTTTTCACAAATCGTAAGATGTGGTGCCTTAAAGATGCCTACTGATGCTTATGACGAGTATGCCTGATATATCCTTGTAACATCATATGTGTGTCGGGTCTGTCTCACAGCGGAAAGGAAATAACTGTAAAGTAAATGCGAGACAGGATTTTCATAGAGGTTATATCCCCAACTAGGGTTACTCATCTCCTTGGGGTTTGTTCCCCAAGAGTTTAACCAATCACTATAATGCACCGTAGCTCGATTCAAAACTGATTGATTAGCCAAATACACAATCGAAACAAGTCGAACACTAGACACACTAGGTTACCAGACGCCGAGTTTCGTTCCTCGGAATCTCCTGATCCCGACAGACACAGCTCACTACCGAAGGGCACCCGGAACTCGTCCTTCCCTTCACGTGTGCGTAAGTTGACCTTGCCTCCTTGGTATTGCTCACATTCGAAGACAACACGTCCGAAGACAGAATATATGGTGGGAGGTTGGAATATCTCAGTACGTTTAGTACTTCGCAAGTGATCGTCAGGTAGGCAGAAAGCTATAGCAAATGATCGCTCATGAATCTCTTAGTAATGTTTATGCTCAAAACTCTCGTAGTAGCAGGTTCGTAAATTCTAAGTACCTCGAAATTATGAAGTGTAGCTCACATATATAGACCTTTTCGCTCAACACTTTACATGGAAAATAAGATCATAGATTAATCACCAAATCAAGCATATAGTCCATGTAATTTCGAGAGTAAAAAATGCCATGAAATCAGGCCCACAATAAATATTCACAACGGTCATAGGCTCATAAAAGCATGATTTTATTTCATATAAAGCTCAATTTCGAAGTCAAGGTATATTCAATAATTTCGCATTATTTTTACCATATTAGAACTTTCCATATGTGATTCCCTGCTATCAGTTGTTAGACTAAATCAATCCAGTTTTACTTTCCATGTATAGCACACGAGATAGCAGCATATCAATACATTTTCCATGTTTAGCACATAGCATCAGATCAATATATTTACCATGTTTAGTACATAAAACAGATCAGAGCTTATATGTTCGAATTTCTTAACCTTCTAAAGATCATATTCGTTTTTAGCAAATCTTATTCACTAAGTCAATCAATAAGATCTTTCCTAATTATAATATCCAAATCAGTTTATGGAAAGATATCATAACGATTTCACACAATTAATTCAGCAGTGAGCATTCAGAATCGCAAATGCAAGTTTCACTCAGGAATAAACGAACTGCAACTGATATATCACTTTCCATATTCAGACAGCACATTTATAACTCAGTAGGATATCTCACACGTTATTTCCATATATAGCACAGAAGGATATATCCTATCATATGAGATGTCTATAACACGGGATCACATAGTTTCACCAATAAACCACAGAGTCACAATTGAGTCAAATATCCAACACTTTAACCAATTTATAGCTCATAAATAATGCATGGTCGAATATTATCATGTGCTTAGACATTATATTTAACATTTATTGAATTGCTTAATTTATAGACCTAACGTCATTACAATTACATAGTTCATCAAAACTCTCTAACGCTCATGGACCAAAAAAGTCATCAGCCTCTATACCCCCACGTGCCGAGATGGTGAGGATATATGTTGTGAGATTGATTTTTCCTAGCTTTCTCACTAATTTCCTGCAATATATTCCTGTACTAGTGCGAGTTGCTTCGACAAATCGAAATTCGAAAGATTAGGGCTTAGATTTTCTCTTTTGATAACGATAATTTTGATGAATTGAAAAGGGCTCAGCTTTTCTCTTTTGATAATGATAATTCTAAGCAATCATGATATCAGTTAGTTATGACAATTATGTTTTTGTTATTACTAATTAAAATGAGACTTTGGCCTTTGTTTTATTTAGTTAGCTGAATTACCGAATTGAAAACCAAATTGAAAACTGAATACCGAAACGAACTTTCGATTTCGTTTCAATTCGGTCGTTTAACCGAAGTTTAACGCCCCTAGCATATATTTTTATTGTTCATATATGTATAACCGTAATGTTTATTTTCTAATATTCAAGTAACTCAAAATCATTTTGCAACATATTGAGGATCTATTCATAATAGATAACATATTGAAAATTTTGTTTTTTAGCCCATATCATGAATTTATTAACCATGTTAATGTTGTTATCAATATTATTACGAACAATAAATACTGAAAACTGTAGTAAAAATGTCAAGTTTATTCGTATATCCAAGTACACTGCACTCATCGAAATTGTTTGTGTTATTTTATTGCCAAAGCACATGACTCATGTTTCTAGCAAGCTATTTTCTTCATTTTGTGTTATTTTTGTTACAACATGAGTCCACTTCCGTATCTTCATCATCTTGTCTGAAAATCGAGAGAACATTTTATGACATGTATCCCATTAATAACATCTCATGTTATTTTATTATTATGAATAATAAATATTGAAGCAGGTAGGGGAACAAGAGTCATTTTTTGTAGCTTGCTATCGTGATTTTGCGTTATTTTCTGTTGAAACATGAGTTCACTTCGTAGCTTTATCATCTTATCGAAAAACATAGAGAACTCTTTTTTGATATTTTTATCAAGTTTATCTTTCCATATGGCAATTAGATTAGATGATGGAACAATTACAACTCTGTTTGCGACACCAGAATAACGAGCTTTGCCATTTATGTGAATGATGTTGTCGTCGGACCTATTGGTGCAGCAGGCAGTTGCGAATATTGCGATGCAATCGATAATGTTTAACTAGAGTTCAATTCAATTTTCCGAACATTTGGCCGCGTGTCTATGTCTTGATACTAACTCTTCTGTTGTGTTTGCCACAATCCACTTTTTGATTACAATTTGATGGTATTTTGATGCGAACCTCGAATGTGAGAACGAGTTCACCTTGAAAAAGATCATGCCTTGAATGGCGAAGGACGCAAATACATATTTCTAAATAATCTCTCGAGCGAACCCAACAACAACAGGTATATTAAACCTATCACCTTTGGATCACATACGAAGAATAGTGTTCCGGATACCCAACCCCCTATGACCTAACGAACCCAACAACAATAGGTATATTAAACCTATCACCTTTGAATCACGAAGGCTATATGAAAATGTTTTTAGCGCCACAACTAAATGGAACGAGTTTAGTTGATAAGCCGGAAAGTATTTGCACGTAAATTGCAAAGACTCGAACTAGCACTCGGAGAGCTAGGGAAAAAGGAAAAACCTTACAAGTTCAACATGATAATTCTTGATAAATTTCGAGCATTCATAGAATATTAATAGATAAACTAGGCTAAAAGCATTAAATAAACTACATTGACTTAATAATGAAGACTTGATGAAAATATATGACTTCAAGGTGACTTTGAAAGGTTTTTGATGACTTCAAGATGAACTTTGAATGGTTCTTTGGCTCCTTCATGCATGCAACGAATTTGCCCATCCAAACTTCACTTGGTCCAACTTCATGGAACTTGAGGAAGGACTTGAAAGGTCATGGACGAAATTGAATTTTGTTGACCTGCGATTGGGCTGGTTCGGGCTGACTTGTATTGACATGCTTTTGGGCTGGTTCAACTCTTGATGGGTCCAATTGGTTGTGCTTTGTTAACTTCCGATAAGTTGATAGCTTTGGGCCTGAATTCGTGAGACTTAGCCTCTTTATCTTGGGCTTCCATTATGACTTTGCACAAAGCCTCATTCAGATTCTTCTTTCTTAATCTAGTCAACGGGCCGGCTATCCCTTCGAGCGCGTTCGGTGGAACAACGTTTCGGATGTTTTCTTCTTGTGCCATGTTGTCTTTCGAACTCGCGTCTTGGATTCCATCATATTTTATATATATAATCAGTTCATCTCCACCACGTAGGAAGGCAGTAAGATGAATATCTTGAGCAGTTACATATATAGGACCACTAAAACAAATGGCTTCGGCATAAGTATGAAAAGCTATCTTCGACGCTTAATTAATTGTTGGAGTTTACGTTCTTATCATCTTTGGTAAAATCAAGTCCACCATGGAGATGGAAGCTTGGACATAATTTGAAGAAGTTGAAGGTAAATGCGTAACACTGTGATAAATTCGTTGTTTTGTGTACGATGACTCTCCCTCTTGAATAGGTGGATGTTCGAGGTTTCGAAAATACTTAATTGTAATCTTATTAACAGCTCGAGAATCTATGCACATACGCCACGTACCATCTTTCTTTGGGACGAGAATTACCGGGACAGCGCATGGACTAAGGGATTCTCGGATTAACCCCTTCGAAAGCAACTCGTCAACTTGTTTTTGTAACTCTTTTGTCTCCTCCGGATTTGCACGATAGGCGTGTCGGTTCAATATGGCTGATTCGGGTAGGAATTCAATCTGGTGCTCGATCCCTCTAATCGGCGGTAGCTCGCATGGCATTTCATTGGGCAAAACATCTGCAAAATCTTTCAAAACATCCACGATTTCCAAAGGTATGGAATTTGAAAGATCGTTAGAGATAGTGTCTCTAAGTAAGAGAAGGTAAATTGGCTTGCGAGAAGCCATGGCCCGATCGACAGCTCTCACGCTAGCGAAGAAAACGCCTTTTTCTCACTTGCTTTCGGCTCTTTTCTCACATTTTTTTCTTTTTCTTTTTCCTCATCTTTTTCAGTTTTTTCTCCCTCACTCGCTTTTTCTCTCTCTACTCTCGTGTTTTCTTTTTTCGCTCATCTTGATCTGCTCTTTGTAAACTTGTTGGTGTCAATGGAACAAGCGTGTACGTCTTATTCTTGTGGATAATCTTGTATTTATTCGTCTTTCCCTTGTGTTCAGCGTCACGATCAAACTCCCAGGACGTCCAAGTAATATATGACCAGCACTCATCGGCACAAAATCGCACAAAACCTCATCTTCATACTTGCCGATCGAGAACTTCACTAGAGCTTGTCGATTGACCCTTATCTCGCCACTATCGTTCAGCCACCGTAACCGATATGGAGACGGATGTCTGATCAAGGGTAACCCAAGCTTCTCTACAAGGTATGAAGTAACACAATTAGTGCAACTTCCGCCATCAATTATCATCATGCATACCTCTCATTGGACCTTGCATGGAGTGTGGAAGATGTTATGTCTTTGTGAGTCGTCTTCTTTTACTTGTACGTTCAACGCCCTCATGGTGACAAGAAGCTCGTCACAGCTTGATTCGTGTTGTTTGCCTTCATCTTCATGTTCTTGTTCCGCATCGCTATCACCCTCACTTACGTACGTACCATCATCGAGCATGACCATGGTTTTCGTGTTCGGACATTGTGATGCAATGTGGCCCTTTTCCTAAACACTTAAAACATGTCACACGAGAAGAAGTTCCCTTACTTGATTCACCTTTCGAGAAGTTTTTAGGATCGCTCTTCTTTGGTTCTGATTTCTTCTCGACTTCACCATCTCGCTTCGGGTGACTAGGGTTTTTCCACGGGGTTGGCTTAGAAGCTCGATTGTCTTTCCTCTTTAGTTGGCACTCTACCTTCTCAGCCATGTGTAGCATCTCCTCCATGTCAAGATAGTGCTGCAACTCAACGATGTCGGCAATCTCTCGCCTTAACCCTCGTAAGAACCGAGCCATGGTAGCTTTCGGATCTTCCTCGACATTAGCTCTTGTCATCGCCGTATCTAACTCTTGGTAATATTCTTCGACACTCCTCGATCCTTGCACCATGCTTTGTAGCTTGTTGTACAACTCACGATAGTAATGTGGGGGAACAAATCGTTTCCTCAATGTCGCTTTCATCTCGGCCCACGTTCGGATTGGCCGTTCTCGATTTCTTCGCCTAGTCGCCACCAGTTTGTCCCACCAAGCTAACGCATAGTTATGAAATTCAAGTGATGCGAGATGAACCTTCTTTTCTTCGGAATAGTTGTGGAGCGAGAAAATTTTCTCGACCTTGGCCTCCCATTCAATATAGGTTTCGGGGTGGCTTTTCCATTGAATAGTAGGGATACTCATTTTGATACCTCTTAGATTATCGTCGTTTCCTCCCCTTTGTTCTCTTCGCCTATTATCCCGTGAGACATCGGACCGCTCCCCATCCTCGTCTTCGTCCGACGTATTATGTCGTTGACTGCAGTTGAAATTTGTTTCTAGCTGATCCATCCTGTCCAACGATATGCGAAGTCTTCACCTAAAACGTGTGCTCTCTTGCATACATACTTCAATGAAGTGCTTCGCGCACAACTCTCGAACTTCATCATGTGTCGCTTTGACGTAGACGGCGTGTTCCATTACCTAAAACATTAACACGATTCCTAAAAGTTACAACTGAAGATATTTGATGATCGATGCTTTAAATTTATCATACCTTTGTCAGATTTTGCCGCGGTTGCCGATATCTCTCGCAATGTCGTACATGTATGACGAAGTTTCCACATAGTTGGGCACTAAGTTTAAACAAAGATCATATTATAAATTTACCTATTATCGTTATCATTTCAATAGAAAATGCTCAAAAGAAATGCGAACCTTGCATGCTTTCCAAGTAGTAGAGGAAGACTTCCTCTTAACTTGAGACGCTCCAAACATTGTCGCGACCTTCATTGCAGTGAAATTCAAAAGTATATAATTAGAAGCATCTCATATAAAATAAAAGTATACATACATTTTTTTATATTGCACTTACTTGTTTACGTGATCACGAATTCCAATCTTAGGTGACCAGCAGTATCCAATGATCACTATAAATACAACAAAAAAACTAGTGCCAACGAGTCGAAAACATATACAGTGTTGGCACCATAATCGATGACCAGCAGTATCCAATGATCACTATAAATACAACAAAAAAACTAAGAAAAACTTTTAATATAAAATAATAAAAAAAATCTTATACTTACCCTTCACAGTAAGGCGCGAAGAAGTATGTACATGCGTTATACGAATTTCTAAAAACCATAGTCATGTTCTCAACTTCCGTGGGGTCCTTTTTCATCAGGCTTAACCGATTAGGGTTAAAGCACACAATCTCCAACACCAGTTCCTGACGAAGATACCTACAATGAACGACAGTCAATAAATCTTAACATTAAATTTAAACTTAAAAGAAATGAACCTACCTCAACAAAAGTTTAATGATGCTGGAATCCAAACTCTCGCCCATAGATAAGTGCTTAATATCTGTGGCGTCGATGCCGGTATCTAACGACTCTCCTCCCGGATTGTAGTAAACATCTCTTATTGAGAATACAAAAGAGCAGTCAATCCGAGAGGAGAGGACATCGAATAGATACCAACAATACTTCCCTAGACCCGCAACCAATCTCTCGTCGAGATGTGCAATATCGTCGTCATTGCGTTGGACATTGCTGGACTCAAATGAAGAATTCCCTATTGTCGGCGTAGGAAGTGCCTACACAGGAAAATACAAATTAATTTATTTAAATTATTGATCAATATTTATATAATTATTTACATACCACATTTGACGATAATGTCAAATCGTGGGGCCACTGTTCGAAGCTGCCCAGTGCATCTCCTAATGTCATAAGCTCCGAGGTTCGTACCGGAAGATATTCCCCTCCCTTCCGTGAGCTATGAGATCGACCATGCGACGTTCGATTCGGACACTGGGAGGTGATGAACACTATCACGTCCCTCGATCACTGTCCCAAGAGCGACGACTTCTAAGGCCCCGTGAATTTTACTAATCGCTAGTCGGACCTTGGGATACTATACGATTTCAAATGAATAAAAGTTTAATACAAATTAAATCTGATACGTTAAACAATAAATGTTAAACAGTATAAGTCTTACCAATATGGGATTCAACGAGGAAAATGGATCGAGTGAGGCCGATCCGAAAGAACTCCGGATGGCGTCGGTATTGGGATTGTGTTCCGGGTTCGTGTTCAGCATCGACATCCCCATTTGAGAGAATATCACACTCATCTCGCCCCTCACCTCGAACCTCACCTCCTCTCTCAATCTAGCCTCCATCTTGGCCCTCAACTGATCCATCGACAAAAAAGCTACTAGAACCGCTCCGGCCCTCGGTAGGATTGCCGAACACATCATGAATGGAGTATTGGGAAGGGAAACCCCTAGGATGCCCGCTATGATCGGGCTTTCCCAAAGCCTTCATCAACGCATCATTTTGCCTCGTGGGGACAAATTCTCCTCGGCTCGCAACTTCGTTCACTTGTGCCTGTCAATTTTTATCGTTTATTAGTCACGATTAATTTGTAAAATCTATGCAGCAATAGAATTAGAGTGTATAACTTACGAGTTTCTCGGCTAGCTCCCGGCTCGTGTCACATGGAAATATAAATGACCCATCTTCCGTTCTTACGGTTTGACTCCGAATGAAGTTTGCCCCTCTTACACTTCCCTCTTTCAACGGCACTATCAAGTCCGCTGGAAAATTAGCGAGGTTTGCAATCGGGTCCTCTTTTTCCCAATTGGCCATGTGACCTCTGAAGATAAAAATGTGCCTAAGATGGGGGTGAATTAGGCTTATTAAAATTTATGCTTCTTCTTTTCACAAATCGTAAGATGTGGTGCCTTAAAGATGCCTACTGATGCTTATGACGAGTATGCCTGATATATCCTTGTAACATCATATGTGTGTCGGGTCTGTCTCACAGCGGAAAGGAAATAACTGTAAAGTAAATGCGAGACAGGATTTTCATAGAGGTTATATCCCCAACTAGGGTTACTCATCTCCTTGGGGTTTGTTCCCCAAGAGTTTAACCAATCACTATAATGCACCGTAGCTCGATTCAAAACTGATTGATTAGCCAAATACACAATCGAAACAAGTCGAACACTAGACACACTAGGTTACCAGACGCCGAGTTTCGTTCCTCGGAATCTCCTGATCCCGACAGACACAGCTCACTACCGAAGGGCACCCGGAACTCGTCCTTCCCTTCACGTGTGCGTAAGTTGACCTTGCCTCCTTGGTATTGCTCACATTCGAAGACAACACGTCCGAAGACAGAATATATGGTGGGAGGTTGGAATATCTCAGTACGTTTAGTACTTCGCAAGTGATCGTCAGGTAGGCAGAAAGCTATAGCAAATGATCGCTCATGAATCTCTTAGTAATGTTTATGCTCAAAACTCTCGTAGTAGCAGGTTCGTAAATTCTAAGTACCTCGAAATTATGAAGTGTAGCTCACATATATAGACCTTTTCGCTCAACACTTTACATGGAAAATAAGATCATAGATTAATCACCAAATCAAGCATATAGTCCATGTAATTTCGAGAGTCAAAAATGCCATGAAATCAGGCCCACAATAAATATTCACAACGGTCATAGGCTCATAAAAGCATGATTTTATTTCATATAAAGCTCAATTTCGAAGTCAAGGTATATTCAATAATTTCGCATTATTTTTACCATATTAGAACTTTCCATATGTGATTCCCTGCTATCAGTTGTTAGACTAAATCAATCCAGTTTTACTTTCCATGTATAGCACACGAGATAGCAGCATATCAATACATTTTCCATGTTTAGCACATAGCATCAGATCAATATATTTACCATGTTTAGTACATAAAACAGATCAGAGCTTATATGTTCGAATTTCTTAACCTTCTAAAGATCATATTCGTTTTTAGCAAATCTTATTCACTAAGTCAATCAATAAGATCTTTCCTAATTATAATATCCAAATCAGTTTATGGAAAGATATCATAACGATTTCACACAATTAATTCAGCAGTGAGCATTCAGAATCGCAAATGCAAGTTTCACTCAGGAATAAACGAACTGCAACTGATATATCACTTTCCATATTCAGACAGCACATTTATAACTCAGTAGGATATCTCACACGTTATTTCCATATATAGCACAGAAGGATATATCCTATCATATGAGATGTCTATAACACGGGATCACATAGTTTCACCAATAAACCACAGAGTCACAATTGAGTCAAATATCCAACACTTTAACCAATTTATAGCTCATAAATAATGCATGGTCGAATATTATCATGTGCTTAGACATTATATTTAACATTTATTGAATTGCTTAATTTATAGACCTAACGTCATTACAATTACATAGTTCATCAAAACTCTCTAACGCTCATGGACCAAAAAAGTCATCAGCCTCTATACCCCCACGTGCCGAGATGGTGAGGATATATGTTGTGAGATTGATTTTTCCTAGCTTTCTCACTAATTTCCTGCAATATATTCCTGTACTAGTGCGAGTTGCTTCGACAAATCGAAATTCGAAAGATTAGGGCTTAGATTTTCTCTTTTGATAACGATAATTTTGATGAATTGAAAAGGGCTCAGCTTTTCTCTTTTGATAATGATAATTCTAAGCAATCATGATATCAGTTAGTTATGACAATTATGTTTTTGTTATTACTAATTAAAATGAGACTTTGGCCTTTGTTTTATTTAGTTAGCTGAATTACCGAATTGAAAACCAAATTGAAAACTGAATACCGAAACGAACTTTCGATTTCGTTTCAATTCGGTCGTTTAACCGAAGTTTAACGCCCCTAGCATATATTTTTATTGTTCATATATGTATAACCGTAATGTTTATTTTCTAATATTCAAGTAACTCAAAATCATTTTGCAACATATTGAGGATCTATTCATAATAGATAACATATTGAAAATTTTGTTTTTTAGCCCATATCATGAATTTATTAACCATGTTAATGTTGTTATCAATATTATTACGAACAATAAATACTGAAAACTGTAGTAAAAATGTCAAGTTTATTCGTATATCCAAGTACACTGCACTCATCGAAATTGTTTGTGTTATTTTATTGCCAAAGCACATGACTCATGTTTCTAGCAAGCTATTTTCTTCATTTTGTGTTATTTTTGTTACAACATGAGTCCACTTCCGTATCTTCATCATCTTGTCTGAAAATCGAGAGAACATTTTATGACATGTATCCCATTAATAACATCTCATGTTATTTTATTATTATGAATAATAAATATTGAAGCAGGTAGGGGAACAAGAGTCATTTTTTGTAGCTTGCTATCGTGATTTTGCGTTATTTTCTGTTGAAACATGAGTTCACTTCGTAGCTTTATCATCTTATCGAAAAACATAGAGAACTCTTTTTTGATATTTTTATCAAGTTTATCTTTCCATATGGCAATTAGATTAGATGATGGAACAATTACAACTCTGTTTGCGACACCAGAATAACGAGCTTTGCCATTTATGTGAATGATGTTGTCGTCGGACCTATTGGTGCAGCAGGCAGTTGCGAATATTGCGATGCAATCGATAATGTTTAACTAGAGTTCAATTCAATTTTCCGAACATTTGGCCGCGTGTCTATGTCTTGATACTAACTCTTCTGTTGTGTTTGCCACAATCCACTTTTTGATTACAATTTGCTGGTATTTTGATGCGAACCTCGAATGTGAGAACGAGTTCACCTTGAAAAAGATCATGCCTTGAATGGCGAAGGACGCAAATACATATTTCTAAATAATCTCTCGAGCGAACCCAACAACAACAGGTATATTAAACCTATCACCTTTGGATCACATACGAAGAATAGTGTTCCGGATACCCAACCCCCTATGACCTAACGAACCCAACAACAATAGGTATATTAAACCTATCACCTTTGAATCACGAAGGCTATATGAAAATGTTTTTAGCGCCACAACTAAATGGAACGAGTTTAGTTGATAAGCCGGAAAGTATTTGCACGTAAATTGCAAAGACTCGAACTAGCACTCGGAGAGCTAGGGAAAAAGGAAAAACCTTACAAGTTCAACATGATAATTCTTGATAAATTTCGAGCATACATAGAATATTAATAGATAAACTAGGCTAAAAGCATTAAATAAACTACTTTGACTTAATAATGAAGACTTGATGACAATATATGACTTCAAGGTGACTTTGAAAGGTTTTTGATGACTTCAAGATGAACTTTGAATGGTTCTTTGGCTCCTTCATGCATGCAACGAATTTGCCCATCCAAACTTCACTTGGTCCAACTTCATGGAACTTGAGGAAGGACTTGAAAGGTCATGGACGAAATTGAATTTTGTTGACCTGCGATTGGGCTGGTTCGGGCTGACTTGTATTGACATGCTTTTGGGCTGGTTCAACTCTTGATGGGTCCAATTGGTTGTGCTTTGTTAACTTCCGATAAGTTGATAGCTTTGGGCCTGAATTCGTGAGACTTAGCCTCTTTATCTTGGGCTTCCATTATGACTTTGCACAAAGCCTCATTCAGATTCTTCTTTCTTAATCTAGTCAACGGGCCGGCTATCCCTTCGAGCGCGTTCGGTGGAACAACGTTTCGGATGTTTTCTTCTTGTGCCATGTTGTCTTTCGAACTCGCGTCTTGGATTCCATCATATTTTATATATATAATCAGTTCATCTCCACCACGTAGGAAGGCAGTAAGATGAATATCTTGAGCAGTTACATATATAGGACCACTAAAACAAATGGCTTCGGCATAAGTATGAAAAGCTATCTTCGACGCTTAATTAATTGTTGGAGTTTACGTTCTTATCATCTTTGGTAAAATCAAGTCCACCATGGAGATGGAAGCTTGGACATAATTTGAAGAAGTTGAAGGTAAATGCGTAACACTGTGATAAATTCGTTGTTTTGTGTACGATGACTCTCCCTCTTGAATAGGTGGATGTTCGAGGTTTCGAAAATACTTAATTGTAATCTTATTAACAGCTCGAGAATCTATGCACATACGCCACGTACCATCTTTCTTTGGGACGAGAATTACCGGGACAGCGCATGGACTAAGGGATTCTCGGATTAACCCCTTCGAAAGCAACTCGTCAACTTGTTTTTGTAACTCTTTTGTCTCCTCCGGATTTGCACGATAGGCGTGTCGGTTCAATATGGCTGATTCGGGTAGGAATTCAATCTGGTGCTCGATCCCTCTAATCGGCGGTAGCTCGCATGGCATTTCATTGGGCAAAACATCTGCAAAATCTTTCAAAACATCCACGATTTCCAAAGGTATGGAATTTGAAAGATCGTTAGAGATAGTGTCTCTAAGTAAGAGAAGGTAAATTGGCTTGCGAGAAGCCATGGCCCGATCGACAGCTCTCACGCTAGCGAAGAAAACGCCTTTTTCTCACTTGCTTTCGGCTCTTTTCTCACATTTTTTTCTTTTTCTTTTTCCTCATCTTTTTCAGTTTTTTCTCCCTCACTCGCTTTTTCTCTCTCTACTCTCGTGTTTTCTTTTTTCGCTCATCTTGATCTGCTCTTTGTAAACTTGTTGGTGTCAATGGAACAAGCGTGTACGTCTTATTCTTGTGGATAATCTTGTATTTATTCGTCTTTCCCTTGTGTTCAGCGTCACGATCAAACTCCCAGGACGTCCAAGTAATATATGACCAGCACTCATCGGCACAAAATCGCACAAAACCTCATCTTCATACTTGCCGATCGAGAACTTC
This sequence comes from Craterostigma plantagineum, assembly GCA_027422505.1. Classification (NCBI taxonomy): domain Eukaryota; kingdom Viridiplantae; phylum Streptophyta; class Magnoliopsida; order Lamiales; family Linderniaceae; genus Craterostigma; species Craterostigma plantagineum. The sequence continues at coordinate 12,231,358 of JAPQWV010000001.1, forward strand.
ACTAGAGCTTGTCGATTGACCCTTATCTCGCCACTATCGTTCAGCCACCGTAACCGATATGGAGACGGATGTCTGATCAAGGGTAACCCAAGCTTCTCTACAAGGTATGAACTAACACAATTAGTGCAACTTCCGCCATCAATTATCATCATGCATACCTCTCATTGGACCTTGCATGGGGTGTGGAAGATGTTATGTCTTTGTGAGTCGTCTTCTTTTACTTGTACGTTCAACGCCCTCATGGTGACAAGAAGCTCTTCACAGCTTGATTCGTGTTGTTTGCCTTCATCTTCATGTTCTTGTTCCGCATCGCTATCACCCTCACTTACGTACGTACCATCATCGAGCATGACCATGGTTTTCGTGTTCGGACATTGTGATGCAATGTGGCCCTTTTCCTAAACACTTAAAACATGTCACACGAGAAGAAGTTCCCTTACTTGATTCACCTTTCGAGAAGTTTTTAGGATCGCTCTTCTTTGGTTCTGATTTCTTCTCGACTTCACCATCTCGCTTCGGGTGACTAGGGTTTTTCCACGGGGTTGGCTTAGAAGCTCGATTGTCTTTCCTCTTTAGTTGGCACTCTACCTTCTCAGCCATGTGTAGCATCTCCTCCATGTCAAGATAGTGCTGCAACTCAACGATGTCGGCAATCTCTCGCCTTAACCCTCGTAAGAACCGAGCCATGGTAGCTTTCGGATCTTCCTCGACATTAGCTCTTGTCATCGCCGTATCTAACTCTTGGTAATATTCTTCGACACTCCTCGATCCTTGCACCATGCTTTGTAGCTTGTTGTACAACTCACGATAGTAATGTGGGGGAACAAATCGTTTCCTCAATGTCGCTTTCATCTCGGCCCACATTCGGATTGGCCGTTCTCGATTTCTTCGCCTAGTCGCCACCAGTTTGTCCCACCAAGCTAACGCATAGTTATGAAATTCAAGTGATGCGAGATGAACCTTCTTTTCTTCGGAATAGTTGTGGAGCGAGAAAATTTTCTCGACCTTGGCCTCCCATTCAATATAGGTTTCGGGGTGGCTTTTCCATTGAATACTAGGGATACTCATTTTGATACCTCTTAGATTATCGTCGTTTCCTCCCCTTTGTTCTCTTCGCCTATTATCCCGTGAGACATCGGACCGCTCCCCATCCTCGTCTTCATCCGACGTATTATGTCGTTGACTGCGGTTGAAATTTGTTTCTAGCTGATCCATCCTGTCCAACATCGTTTCCAAACTGATGCGAACCTCGAATGTGAGAACGAGTTCACTTTTAAAAAGATCGTGCCTTGAATGGCGAAGGACACAAATACATATTTCTAAATAATCTCTCGAGCGAACCCAACAACAACAGGTATATTAGACCTATCACCTTTGGATAACACACGAAGAATAGTGTTTCGGATACCCAACCCCCTATGTCCTAACGAACCCAACAACAATAGGTATATTAAACCTATCACCTTTGAATCACGAAGGCTATATGAAGATGGTTTTGGCGCGACAACTAAATGGAACGAGTTTAGTTGATAAGCCGGAAAGTATTTGCACGTAAATTGCAAAGACTCGAACTAGCACTCGGAGAGCTAGGGAAAAAGGAAAACCTTACAAGTTCAAAATGATCATTCTTGATAAATTTCGAGCATACATAGAATATTAATAGATAAACTGGGCTAAAAGCATTAAATAAACTACTTTGACCTAATAATGAAGTCTTGATGAAAATATATGACTTCAAGGTGACTTTGAAAGGCTTTTGATGACTTCAAGATGAACTTTGAATGGCTCTTTGGCTTCCTTCATGCATGCAACGAATTTGCCTATCCAAACTTCACTTGGACCAACTTCATGGAACTTGAGGAAGGACTTGAAAGGTCATGGACGAAATTGACTTTTGTTGACCTCCGATTGGCCTGGTTCGGGCTGACTTGTATTGACCTGCTTTTGGGATGGTTCAACTCTTGATGGGTCCAATTGGTTGTGCTTTGTTAAATTCCAATAAGTTGATAGTTTTGGGCCTGAATTCGTGAGACTTAGCCTCTTTATCTTGGGCTTCCATTATGAGTTTGCACAAAGCCTCATTCAGATCTTTCTTTCTTAATCTAGTCAACGGGCCGGCCATCCTTTCGAGCGCGTTCGGTGGAACAACGTTTCGGATGTTTTCTTCTTGTTTCATGTTGTCTTTCGAACTCGCGTCTTGGATTCCATCATATTTTATATATATAATCAGTTCATCTCCACCGCATAGGAAGGTAGTAAGATGAATATCTTGAGCATTTACATATATAGGACCACTAACACAAATGGCTTCGGCATAAGTATGAAAAGCTATCTCCGACGCTTAATTAATGGCTGGAGTTTACGTTCTTATCATCTTTGGTAAAATCAAGTCCACCACTGAGATGGAATCTTGGACATAATTTGAAGAAGTTGAAGGTAAATGTGTAACACTGTGATAAATTCGTTGTTTTGTGTACGATGACTTCTCCCTCTTGAATAGGTGGATGTTCGAGGTTTCGACATCGTAAGGGGATTTCTTTCCATTTTGCTCGGGAAATATGCCAGCCATCCTTCATGTTGGAAGTAATGCAATTGAAATCGAATGTATGCGGACACTTCACTGTGGATATAGCTTGACACCTTGTGTTAGGAATTATTTATTGTGTTCAATTAATTAGTTTATCTTAGTTTTGCATTTTGTTTAAGTGAACTTTTGGCTTTAGTGTTTTAGAGCCCAGTGATCTTATTATTGTAATGGCCTTACAAGAGTCCAAATACTATTTATCAACATGTGGTATAAGTCCTAACACGTTGTTAGGGTGTCTTGTGTGTGTGAAAAATACAGAGAAAGAGTTTTTGTGAGAGAAACTCCCAACCCTTCTCATGAACATGCACACAATCACTCCAAAAATTTCACTACTTCCATCTCAAACTCGTGGTAAAATCGTCATAATAAAGTTTAGTTGGATAAGTTAGGACCAACAATTGGTATTGGAGCATCGACAATGTTTGGTGTGTAACTAAAAATTTAGAAATGATTTCGAGAACTTCGAAAAAATTACCAAAACGTTGTCTATGATGTGCCAAGTACGTCATAAGTTGATTGTTGGATACGTGATCGTTGACGCGTTTTGTGGGTTTGCTTTCAAAAGGTTGTCCAACATGTTGTCTATACCAAAAAATATGGAGCCCGGAAAATTAGTTTCGGAAACTTTTAATCGGGTGTTAGAATAGACTATGTCCGTTGGACTCGGAATATTTTTCTCATCAACTGATGTAAAAATAATTTTCCTCCAAAAGACTCTTTTTTTTTACGTGACACCTTTTTATTCAAGGGGGGCCAAAAAATTTTTGGTGATTGAAAAACGCTTAAGTAGTATTTTTAAAGGTGAGTGGTCGAGATAAGTGAATTCTCGGGTGTGGACTTTGACCGAAATTCTTTTATGAAGAGGGACCCGAAAATTTCTGAAGGAATGACCGAAAATTCAAAAATGATTTTCCGAAATTTCCTGTTCAAAGAGGCCGAATTTCCAGATGCAAAGTGGCCGAATTTCAAATGCAATGATTGGACTTTTTATTAGAATTTGTTTTTTTTTTAAGAAATGGAAGTGGCCGAAAATTCTTGTTGAAAAAGGAGCCACATGTTTCCTATTTATTGGCTGAAATTTCTTTTCAAAACAAAAAAAGAAGTAAAAAAGAAAAAGGAGCCAAAGAAAAATTGAAGTGGCCGAATTTGACAAAGAATTGGCCGAAGTTTCATCTGACAAGCATTGCCCGAATTTGAAGTGTCCGAATTCTATTCTTAGTGAAGGAACCGACAAAACAAATTTGATTGGCCGAAAATTGGTTTGATTGGAGAGCGCCGAATTTTACTTTTAAAAGTTGGCCGAAAATTCCTTTTATCAAGTGGGTGAGTGGTCGTACCTTTTTGACCGTAAATGATGTTTGACCAAGTAATTCGGGCGATTATTATGGAAAATTCGTCGTTTCACGTTTTGGACAAAAACAAATCGGTAGCAAAATTCGGGTGAATCGAAGCATGTTATGTAGTTGACGGATCTTGACCGTTGACCTCGGTCAACGGCGGCCGAGCAGTACTCGGCCGGGCTCGGGGGTGCCTAGACCCCGAGATATGTTCGGCAGAAATGATCTGTCGGGCAGTGGCCAGATGGGTAGGGCTGGACACACACGAACTTGACCCATGAGGTGGCCGAAAGGCAGATGGGCAGTTCGCTCGAACATGAGCACATACGCGACCCTAGACGGATATAGCCTTGGCGCACATAGCTTGTGGCAAGCACCGGCTCGATGGACTTGAGTGGGCATTCGGTGAAGGACGCGCGCAGCCGTGTCGAACATGCGTGGCACAATGACGGCATGGCACAGTAGGCCAACACGCTCGCGCGGACTTATGCCTGATTGCGGAACAAGCCAGCACACGAATGTGGGAGCCTGGCGGAAGCCACTTGCGCGCGCGCCCGACTTGGCCAGCGACGTTGCTCGCAACCTGATGGCATCGGGCAGACTGGCATGGCTTTTGCATGGGCCAGGCTGGCAGCACATGGGCGGAAGATTGATTATGCCATGCTGGCATAGCATGGGCAAAAGGTGGCTTTAACAGACTGGCATCACATGGGCGAGATGGACGAAAGTGCTTTGTCCCACCAAGAACATGGGCGACATACTTTTGTTCCATCAAGAACATTGGCAGCATGCCTTTGTCCCATCAAGCATGGGCGAGATTCCATGGGTCCAAGCCAACACCTCACATGGGCGAGATTCCATCAAGGCACATGGTAGGTTGGCTTGGCCAAGTCTATAAAAGGCCTTGTGAAGCATTTTGCCAAGCATCAATAGATATTGGGAGAAAATTGTCTAATGTGTAATACTTTCGATAGCTTAAGGTTGTAGCTCCGATTGTTGTGCGAGTGTTCATATAAGCTAGGCGAGTTCTGTAAACGAGCAGCTTATTGTGCGAGTCTTTTAAGCTCGTACCGGGTTTTTTCTCCACTCTGAGTTTGGAGTGGGTTTTCCCGTAAATCTTGTGTCATCTGTCTTGTTCATTTCTTGTTGGTGTGAGATTGAGTGAGGCAAACACGAGAGCTTTAAGTCCGAGGCCAAACTTTATCAAATAGGCCAAGTATGTTGGGTTTGGGGTGAGCGAAGCGATCTCTCGACGCTTATTTCCGCACGCAAACATAAGAAAGTGAAAGGCTGAGTAGCAAGACTTTGGGCCGAGTCAAGCTATTGCCGGTCTCGAACCTCAACTTAGACGCGAAAATTTCTAAGTTAAAAAGGGTTGTGACAAAGTTGGTATCAGAGCGTAGTCCGTGAAGGGAGGAGACGTTTGCTACACCAAACCCCAAATCTCGACTACATTTAAAGCAATGGATAGTAGCAGCGAGGATACACTCGTTAGCTTCTCGTCGTCGCTACGAAGGAGGATAAATGAGCTAGAGAGAAAGCTCTCGGCATGCGAGCAAATCGTTCAGGAAATTCGTGCTGCTGTACCTGACGATTTGGAAACTCAATTGCAGACTGTGCATTAAACCGTGAATGACGGAGCTGCACTTATCGGCGAGCTGGCCACAAAGTGAGATCACACCATTGGAGCGTCCGCACATGCTGCCGAAGTCACTGATAGGCGCATAGCCGAGCTCGATGCGGCCAACGAACGGCGCTTTGCTGAAATCATCGCAGTCAACAATCGCAAATTTGCGGAAGTTGATGCTGAGCTGCGATATCTGCAAAATCAGTTTGTCCACATCGAAGCACCTAAAAGCTCAGGGCCGAAGTTGTCTGAGCCAGATACTTACAATGGCGTACGCGACGCGAAGAAGTTGGAAAATTTCCTATATGATATTGAGGGATATTTCCAAGCAGCTCAAGTGGCTGAAAGTAACAAAGTGGCAGTGGCATCTAGATTTCTTATTGACGATGCCAAGATTTGGTGGCGGACCAGACAACGTGAGGCAGATGAGAATCCGCAGGCACGGATCGAAACTTGGGAAGCCCTGAAGGCCGAACTTAAAACCCATTTCGCGCCGCAAAATAATGCATGGTTGGCCCGAGATGCTTTGCGAAGGCTCAAACAAACGGGCACGATCCATGAATATGTCCATAAGTTCCATTCTTTGATTCTCGATGTCCGAGATATGTCCGACGCTGATAAATTGTACAATTTCATGGCGGGGCTCAAACCATATCCACAAAGTGAGCTAGCCCGACGGAATGTCCAAGACGTCAACACGGCTATAGCTGAGGCCGAAAGGTTGAGGGACCTTTGGAAACCGGACTACGAGAATCCTAAGAAGGGGCAAAATCATGGACAGCGCCCGAATGGATTTCAAGGAAAGGTGGGCAAAAAGAGGAAGTACAATGGTGCTCCTAACAACAATGGGTCGAAACACGTGCAAAAACGACCGGATAGACAAGCTGAGAAACAGCCGGTCGCTGACCCAACCAAGAAGTGGACGTGTTTTATATGCAACGGTTCTCACAAGTGGTATCAATGTCCACAACGATCTGCCGTTAACGCTGTAGCAGCCCAGATGAAGGGCGAAGCTGGACCTTCGGGTGAAAATAAGGATGAGCCGCAGGCCAACCAGCTGCGAGTGTTGGCCACAGTTCGGCAGGACAAGTTTGGAAAGAATAAACTCATGTACGTTTCTTGTCTCGTGGAAAAACAGCCGACTATGGCGATGGTGGACTCGGGAGCGACGCACAATTTCATGTCTCTCGAAATGGCGAAGAAGGCTGGGCTTGCGTTGCTCAACCGACCTGCCACCATCAAATTAGCAAATGCCGCGTCTTTACATGTGGAAGGTAACGTAAAGGCCAATGTGAGGATTGGTCATTGGGAAGGCCCGATGACATTTATCATTGCTCCACTCGACTTTGAAGTCATTCTTGGGAACGAATTCTTGGTGGATGCAAAGGCCATAACGATACCCTTCCTGAGCGGCATGATGACAGCTGACGAGGCACAGCCTGGCTTCATCCAGGGCACTTTCTATTATGGCGAGACAAAGAACGGGCCAAGGTGTTCGGCTATACAGCTCAAGCGTGGGCTCGACCGCGGCGAGCAAACTTTCCTTACTGTTGTGCGCAGGAATGAATCTGCAACTCCACACGTCCCGCGCAAGAATTAATGCCCAACGAACTACCTAAAGAACTCCCACCGAGGAGGCCCACTGATCACCGGGCTTAGTCAGACCCTCGAAGGCACCCTTTGGCTAGCCGGTTCTTTTCCAACGCAAGAAGGACGGCTCGTTGCGATTTTGTGTCGACTATAGGGCGCTCAACAAGGTGACGGTGAAGAATAAGTATCCGATCCCTAATGCCTTAGACCTCTTCGACAAGCTAGCGAAGGGGAGGTACTTTTCAAAATTGGACCTACGATCTAGATATTGGCAAGTTCGAATTGCTGAAGGTGATGAGTCGAAGACCACGTGCGTGACAAGGTACGGGTCATATGAATTCTTAGTTATGCCTTTCGGGTTAACTAATGCCCCTGCTACATTTTGCAATTTGATGAATGTTGTTCTGTATGAGTTTTTGGACAAGTTCGTGGTCGTCTATCTTGATGACATCGTCGTGTATTCGACGAATCTGGAGGATCATGCCAAAAATCTGAAGGTTGTGCTGGAAACCTTAAGAAAAAATCAACTCTACGTCCAAAGGGAGAAATGCGAGTTCGGTAGCACCAGGATCAATTTCTTAGGCCACATGATCGAAAATGGCCAGATCGAGATGGATAAGGCCAAGGTTCGAGCTGTGATGGAATGGCCACGACCAAGCACCGTTACGAAGCTGCGGTCATTCCTGGGTGTTGAGAACTACTATCGACGCTTTATCAAGGGATATTCAAAGATTGCTTTGCCCCTGACGGACCTCTTGAAGAAGGACATAAAGTGGGATTGGAGTCGTAGCTGCGAAGAAGCCTTCGAACGACTCAAAGCTGCATTAGCCAGCGAACCCGTCCTGAAGCTGCCTGATTTCGAGCAGCCATTCGAAGTCCACATTGATGCGTCTGGGAAGGCGCTTGGCGGTGTACTTGTGCAAGGGAGACACCCCATCGCTTACGAGAGCCGAAAGCTCAAAGATGTGGAAACACGCTATAGCACGCACGAGAAAGAGATGACCGCTGTGATTCTGTAATACCCGAGTCCCGTAAGTAAGCCGGCCAATAAATTTGCATACATGTTATATGACTTACGTGACTGCATGAGACGTGTTTTACGATTTTATGTGTTTATAGGATTTCAAAATTTAATGCTATTAGGGTTTCTAGTACATGACATGCTAACTTAGAAAATTTAATTTAGTATGATTAAGTGTTGATACCACGTTTAAGGAACATGAATTAGTAAGAATAGATTTTAAAAAGGGTTAGATAGAGATTTTGATATATTAGGGTTTTGGAACTAGGAATCTCGAGATCTTTGGATCTCGAAATCTTTTAAGCTACGAGATCATATATGTCGGGAGAAGTCGATTCCTAGATAACTAAAATGAATTTTGAAATTAGAAGGATGTTGAATAAATAGATTTCGAAATAGTAAGGTTTGATATTCTTAACTACAAAGACAGACATATAGTATAATAATATAATAACTAATATGGGATAAGGAACTAACAAACACTCGAAACCTTTGATTAGAAAGGGAGCTGCTTACGTAACTATTATAAATTGAAATCAAGAATTATTGAAAGAAGAAAATTTCGAAAAAAAAAAGACACTAACAAATTAAGATAAGTTCGATAACTTGGTCATGAGGAAAAACTAAAACATTAAAATAATGTAGATTAGTGAGACATGATAAACATTAAAGAACCATCAACGTCATTTGATAAATTACACACGCAATAAGAAGATAACAACCGAGTAAAGTACAAAAAGGAAAACCCTAAAATTATTAAACCTAAAATTCGTGAACTCAAGACCAGAAGAAACGAGAAAAGCAGAATTTTCAATCTAAGCCAGGAGAGTGGTATGAGATTTCTATCTTAACTTGTATATTTAAATTTATGTGTTTAGTATTATGCTTTAGAAAACGGAAATTAGTAAAATTAATTTATTTTGTTAATGATTCTATAAGTTATCGAACTAGCAGATGTTTTGAAGTCTCTGTAATATGTACACTGTTCTTAAGAATATGATTTTTGATCGAAAATTTCGGGTGATAATAGAACTTTACATGTTTTAGAATTCGAATACTGTGTCGAAAGTTTAAGGTTGTGTTGAAATGTCGAGACTGATGTTGAAATCCACCTTGATATAATCTCGAAATGATTGGTAGAATGTCGAAATAATTAAGGTTGGGAAATGTCGAAATGTTTGAGTGTGTAATGTCGAGATCTCCCTTGATATGAGTCTCGAAAATATATATATATAATATGTAACATGTTGAGACTGAAGTGCATGTCGACTTATTAGAGTAATGAGTATAATATCGAGATCTTGTTGCATGTTTAATTGTCGAGAGATATATATCAAAGTATGTAGAGTGGAAAATTTCGAGAGTTATTTGTATAATGAACATCAAAATTCTTAGTGTAATGTCGACATTTGGTATTCTATAACCTCTCGACATTTTGACGTCGACATTTGGCATTCTATAACATTTCGCTATCTATGTCAAAACCATATCGAGATTTTATCTCGTTTAGTATAGAACTCGAAATCTTAGTGTAATGTCGAGACATATCTCATGAGATCTATCTACATGGGCAACTCGGCTGCTTCTGAAAATAATATTTCTTAGTCTAGGTTAAAGTTCTAAACCTTACGGTTTCCAAATTTATGAAAGTCCAAACTAGGGTTTTCATTAAGCCAATTTTGTGAAATTATAATTAGACTAACAAACCCTAATTTTATATACTTCTATACCTAGGGTTTGAAGGTTAGCGACTTACCGTACGATATTCTAAGTAGCTAAGGATACCAGGTAAGTGGAAGTCCCAACTACAACACATAATTGGATGTGCATAAAATTACGTGTTATATGCTTATGTGAATTTACGTGACTTCCTACATGAATTATTTGCGTTACATGACACGCATGATTTAATTACATAATATTATGGCATGACATGCATATTCACGACATGGTCATATGCACGCACGTTTAGTACAAAAGGCATGATATGTGAGCGTGCATAATATACGATCGCCTGAGAGCGATAAAGATTCGCCGATATGGGCGTCTGATGTCGACTCACAGTTGAGTCACTGCTCTTCTATGCTACCATGGTGACGTCGTATGGCGCTACCGTTATGACATGACATGTACAAGGCAAGACATGATTTTAGGGCTAATGCCCTCATGGCGGGTCGTGAAACCTGGAGGGTGCGAGCTGAGGGAGTAAGCGACACCGAGGGTACCTCTGGTGTTGACTACCTCAGATTAGGCTACCAGTGTGAAGCATCCGCGTGGCGTATGAAACCACCTTGGGACAGAAAAGGCGCCCTAGGGTTAGCCTCCCTTGAGTGGGTATTGCCACTTATATTTATTTATCCCTAGTGGATTCGAGCTCCATGATGGTGCATAGCAAGATAGCTGAGGGCCCTATATGACAAGACAAGACAAGGAAAAATATGAGGTCTAGGAAGCATTGGCGCGGATGCCTTTGCGAATTTAGGACACGTGCACGGCATGCATGGCTTTCACTTACTGAGCTTTATAAGCTCATTCCACGAATTTATGTGTTGTAGGTTCAAGGGATCACGGTACGTGATCTTTACAAAGGCGAGGCTATTTTTGAAGCTTCCGGAGGACTTTTGAGGTGGCAGTGTGTACATGGATGCGACCTGAGTGGCGGGCCAATAGATTATTTTGAACACGCATGCGCACTCACCTATGTATTTATGTCCTAGGAATATTTTGCATTGTAAAGAAGAATTTCCTTTATATAAAAGGAAAAATTTTGTACGCATTTTCGTATATAGATTTCATTTATAATACATGCAGTCACATAAAATAGCAGTAAGAATGGGCGGTAGGAGTCAGGGGCGCCGCAGGTGGTATCAGAGCACAACCTCTCGCAGTACGATGCTGGTTCGAGGACGAACCAGGCAGAAGCTGGTGGGCATGTGACGCCCGGGGCCGAAGAGGGCGGGGAGTGATCGCCGGTGCCAGGGTGCACGGACAATGAGCGACTCCTGGCAGGCTTCTAGGCGAAGGGGTACATGAACGAACCGATCCAACACCAGAATGAGAGGGGACCCTGAGACTGACAATGTATGGGCGTGTCAGGCTAAGAATCGTATAAAAGGATTGATAGTACTACTCATATCACCAAGGTCGACCTACCTTTTCGGGAGTCCATCTATAGAAACTCCGAAGTTAAGCGTGCTTGACTTGGGGCAATCTAGGAATGGGTGACCCCCTGGGAAGTTTCTCAGGGTGCGTGTGAGCGAGTGCACGAAGCACGCTAAAAGGTTAAATGGTAGTACAGTGGGGCTAGACTATCAGTCGGAGTGTGGTGGGCCCAACCCCACTGGTCCTGGTAGGGACCGATGCTATAGTGACACCCGGTATGGGACGGGTCGTTACAGATTCACTGCCTTGGAGCGTGGCGCCATTATCTACTCGGATCGAAATTTGTGATTGTCACCGACAATGTGGTAAACACTTATTTCAAAACCCAAAAGAAGCTCACCCCGAAACAAGCACGATGGCAAGAGTTCCTTGGGGAGTTCGATTTCGATTGGGTTCATCGGCCTGGGCGGCAGAATGAAGTTGCTGATGCACTAAGCCGTCAACCTCACCTCAATACGGTGGCCGTAATAAGCAATGTCGCGAGCAGCTTTGTCAGCCGCATCCGACACGAAAGTGAGAACAATCCAACTTACGTGAAGCTCAATGACCAGGTGAAAGAAGGGCTTCTGAAACGCTACTGGCTTGAAGATGGGCTATTAGTCACGCATGGCAAATGATTTTATATACCCGCTGGGAGACTGCGGAATGAGCTTTTGAAAGAGCACCATGAGCCGCAGTGGGCAGGTCATCCAGGAGTTAGGCGCATGATGGCCCTAATTTCTCGCAAGTTCTATTGGCCAAAACTCGAGCAGGATGTCGAGGCCTTTGTTCGTAATTGCAACATTTGCCAGCGAGACAAGCCCGAGCGTACAAAGCAGCAGGTTTGTTGCAGCCGTTGCCTATTCCGGCTAGTCCATGGCGTTCCATTTCCATGGACTTCATTGTTGGGTTGCCAGAGAGGGAAGGAAATAATTCCATCTTAGTCGTGGTGGATCGGTTTTCCAAAATGGCGATATTTATGGCGACCCCTATTCAGTGCAATGCCGACATTGCTGCGGACCTGTTCTTCCGAAATGTGGTGAAGTATTTTGGGATGCCAGAAGAAATCATTAGTGATCGGGACGTAAGATTCACAAGCCGATTCTGGACGATTCTATTCCGAAGGCTTGGCACAAAACTGCGATTTTTTTCAGGCTATCACCCACAAACGGATGGACAGACCGAGCGAGTCAACTCCTTGAGGAGTATCTTCGGCACTACATCTCGGCCAGCCAACACAACTGGACGAGCTTACTTGACCCGGCGCAATTTTGCTACAATCTCCATAAATCATCAGCGATGGAAAAGTGTCCAATCGAGGTAATTTATGGTTTCCAACCTTTAACACCTCAAAATCTTTCTATGTGGAAAGCTGCAGGAGATTGTCCACCGGCGTACAAGTTTGCTCGAGGGCGACAGTTGTTGTGGGCTGAAGCTCGAGACAGCCTCGCCAAAGCTGATAGACGGATGAAGAAGTATTACGACCAAGGACATCGGGCGGTAACCTTCGAAGTGGGCGAGAAAGTTTGGGTAAAACTTTCACCTCAAATGAAGGCCAAGTGGAAAGCTCAATCGCTCGCATGGAGCTTGTTGCCAAAGTATGATGGGGCTTTCGAGATCGTGAATCGAGTCGGCCAAGTGGCGTACAGATTGTTGCTTCCACCAAAGTATCGAATCCATCCAATGTTCCACGTAAGCTTCTTGAAGAAATTCCATGAAAACCAGCTCCCGGGATCGTCGACGAGGGTGTCGCTGATTCGGGCTCGGGGGTGCCTAGACCCCGAGATATGTTCAGCAGAAATGATCTGTCGGGCAGTGGCTAGATGGGTGGGGCTGGACACACACGAACTTGACCCATGATGTGGCCGAAAGGCAGATGGGCAGTTCGCTCGAACATGAGCACATACGCGACCCTAGACGGATATAGCCTTGGCGCACATAGCTTGTGACAAGCGCCGACTCGATGGACTTGAGTGGGCATTCGGTGAAGGACGCGCACAGCCGTGTCGAACATGCGTGGCACAATGACGGCACAGTAGGACAACACGCTCGCGCGGACTTATCCCTGATTGCGGAACAAGCCAGCACACGAATGTGGGAGCCTGGCGGAAGCCACTTGCGCGCGCGTCCGACTTGGCCAGCGACGTTGCTCGCAACCTGATGGCATCGGGCAGACTGGCATGGCTTTTGCATGGGCCAGGCTGGCAGCACATGGACGGAAGATTGATTATGCCAGCTGGCATAGCATGGGCAAAAGGTGGCTTTAACAGACTGGCATCACATGGGCGAGATGGGCGAAAGTGCTTTGTCCCACCAAGAACATGGGCGACATACTTTTGTTCCATCAAGAACATTGGCAGCATGCCTTTGTCCCATCAAGCATGGGCGAGATTCCATGGGTCCAAGCCAACACCTGGCTCCAGAATAAGCTGTACGTGGGGGTGTGTTTTATGTTGTGCTGATGCTCCTTTGGAATGTGATGTTCAGGTGCAGGAGAGCCCGGCTTCAGAAAAATGACGAGTTGATGAATGTATTAGGTACCTGATTTTCGGGCAAAATTTCAAAATATTTTCCCATTTTCGGCCAAATTTTTGGACAGAAATTCTACCCGAATTTTTACTGTTGCAGAATCTTGACGAAATGTCACTGTAGCAAGTGCTTTGTCACAACCCTTTTTAACTTAGAAATTTTCGCGTCTAAGTTGAGGTTCGAGACCGGCAATAGCTTGACTCGACCAAAGTCTTGCTACTCAGCCTTTCACTTTCTTATGTTTGCGTGCGGAAATAAGCGTCGAGAGATCGCTTCGCTCACCCCAAACCCAACATACTTGGCCTATTTGATAAAGTTTGGCCTCGGACTTAAAGCTCTCGTGTTTGTCTCACTCAATCTCACACCAACAAGAAATGAACAAGACAGATGACACAAGATTTACGGGAAATCCCACTCCAAACTCAGAGTGGGGGAAAAACCCCGTATGAGCTTAAAAGACTCGCACAATAAGCAGCTCGTTTACAGAACTCGCCTAGCTTATATGAACACTCGCACAACAATCGGAGCTACAACCTTAAGCTATCGAAAGTATTACACATTAGACAACTTTCTCCCAATATCTATTGATGCTTGACAAAATGCTTCACAAGGCCTTTTATAGACTTGGCCAAGCCAACCTCCCATGTGCCTTGATGGAATCTCGTCCATGTGAGACAAGCATCGCATGACGATCTCCCTAACTCGATCTTCATGATGGGGAGGAGTACTACCGCAAAATGGGAGCAATACCACGATGAATGTGCAAGATAGTCAGAAACGCTAAATCCCCAAGCTCGGCGAAGAATCAAGCAAACGTCATGGACTTCAAAGAACGAAGCTACCGCCTCGTGTACAGCTCTTCGAATTTAAAGAGAACTCCTAACCCCAACGCATGGTCGAACTAATGTAGGGGAGTTGCGACTAGCGAAGGGAGAGCTGGAACACCAAAAGAAAAGATCTGCCTCGTGTACAGCTCTCCAAAGTTAAAGAGAACTCTCAAATCCCAACACAAGGGGAGTTGTGATTGTTGAATGGAGGGATCGTCACAAAAAAGAGAAAATACGGCAAGCAGCCACAACACGACCTTCAAAGGCGGAGTTTCCGCCACATGTACGCCTCTCCGAATCTAAAGAGTCCTTATCCCAATACAAGGTTGAAAAAAAAAACTTATTTTCATCTCGCTCATTCTTTTTGGGAGAAACTTTACATTTCAAAACGTGCGTGCATTGAGGGGGAGTATCACTCTATATTTTTAGGGGAGTACATTTTGAGGTGCACGATTTGAGGGGAAGACCCATATACATATATGTATGCATATATATATATATATATATATTACTACGGTAATATGTATGGATAAAAAAGGGAGAAAAGAAAAACAAACAAAAAAAAGAAAAAAAAAACAAAAAAATAACAAAAAAATAGGGAAAAAGAAAGAAAATCCTCTCAAGCACTTCCACCTCCTAGACGGACTTCAACTGAATACTCAACCACCAAGAGTTCAAGAAGTCCAAAAGGTGTGACGTCCATACACTATCACGGCGATGACCTCAACATACTCATCACTTCGTACCGGATGCATAGATTTTGAGTTCCCATGGTTCAGTTAGACCAAACTGAATCTAAATGCAGCGAAGTGTTAGTGACAATCTCAAACTCATCAAAGCCATCCCTAGTTGGCAATTCTTGACAAGACCGCAAAGCCGGTGATACACAAATTATTTATCTCACACAACATTCGGACCATTCCATAGAGGTGCAAGAGCTGATTTTTATCAGTTCTCGGGTAGAAGTCACCTCATTTGGTCCAATGGCACATGCATGACCGAGCCTTACCCACCCATCGATCTCCAAACTGACCGATGTTTCGTTAAATCACGGGGAGCCACGTAATCTATCGCTGCTTTACTTGGAAGCGGGAGATATTAAACTAACTGGTAGTGAGCCCCTCACCACTAAACTTTCTTGAACACATCGAGTCTAGGTGTCCTCACTAACTAAATGTTTTATAATTTTTTAGGACACATACACCTTTTCTTATTTGGACTTCGTGACCTAATCAGAACTTCCATAACCACGTCTCTCGTAGATGTGATTCCAAAATTGGAAGGAAGTCATGCCGTTGCAACATCAAACAACAACGGAATTAGGCCATCTTCTCTAGTTACTCTCTTGAATGACGTAAATGGTTCGCCTATGTGGCTCCGATTCATCAAGCCTTGTTCTCACAGGCCACGACTCAGAGTTTGTCTCTGAAGTCGTGTCGATGGATTGCCTTAGTGGCTCCATCTCATTATTACCCGAACCGACATGTCGTTTGTGCCCTTCTTAGCCTCCTATACAAGCATGCCGATCTCGTTAACACGAATCGCCATGAGGGGGAGAAGGGATACATAAAAAAACAAATAGGTCGGACCACCCACCGTTTCCTCCATGCATACCACTCTGAAGCCAGGCTCCTGCACCTGAACATCACATTCCAAAGGAGCATCGGCACAACTTAAAACACACCCCATGTACACCTTCTTCTGGAGCCAGACAAGCTTCGCCGAGGCCGAACCTGACAACTTTCTTTGGCGATAACGAATCTGGCACCATAAAGAAGAAGATTCACCCCGTATCAACTCCATCGTCTTGTCCCGACTATGCGACCTTCTTGCCAGAGACGATATCCCATTTTGATCCATCGCATGACGATCTTCCTAACTCGATCTTCATGATGGGGAGGAGTACCACAACAGAATGTGAGCAATACCACGATAAATGTGCAAGATAGTTAGAAACGCTAGATCCTCAAGCGTCGACGAAAACACCATGGACTTCAAAGACCGAAGATGCCGCCTCGTGTACAGCTCTCCGAGACTACCAATCCAAACGCAAGGTTGAACTAATGTAGGGGAGTTGCAACTAGCGAAGGGAGAGCTGGAACACCAAAAGAAAAGATCTGCATCGTGTACACCTAACCAAAGTTAAAGAGAACTCCCCAATCCCAACACAAGGTTGAACAAAAGTAGGGGAGTTGTGATTATTGAAAGGAGAGATCAGAGACAAAAGAGAAAATACGGCAAGCAGCCTCAACACGACCTCCAACGGTGAAGTTGTTGCCACGTGTACGCCTCTTCGAATCTGAAGAGTCCCTTATCCCAACAAGGTTGAAAAAAATTGTAGGGGGAGTTGTGTTGTATCGGAGGGAGAGATCGCACACAAAGAAAGAAGATCCGGCTAGAAACTTCTAATACCTTTTGAGAAGTGAAGTTCAAGAGACGGTGAGGTTGAAGACGTCCTAAAGAAGAGGTCACAATCAAGACAAAGGAGGAGGTGATGGAAGAAGAACACGTACGCACACGCTTCCGCAAATGCATACTATGATACGTGTTCTTCTGGGACTCAGTATCACCGCACAAGATGAAGGTAACCAGCGCTTAATTGTAAAATGAACACAAAGGGGGAGATTGTTAGGAATTATTTATTGTGTTCAATTAATTAGTGTATCTTAGTTTTTTGTTTTAATTAAGTGAACTCGGCTTTAATGTTTTATAGCACAATGACTTTATTGTTGTAATGGGCTTACAAGGTCCAAGTACTATTTACCAACATGTGGTATAAGTACTGAAACCCTAATATATTAGGGTGTATTGTGTGTGCGAGAAATACAGAGATAGAAATTAAAAAAAGCTCCCAACCCTTCTCATGGACACGCACACACTCACCCCACGAATTTCGCTATTTCCGTCTCCAAGCGTGGTAAAATCATCCTAATACTGTTTAGTTGGATAGGTTAGGACCAACAATTCGTTTCAGAGCATCGAAAATATCTGGTGCGTAAGTAAAGTTAAAGAGAACTCCCCAATCTCAACACAAGGTTGAAAAAAAGTAGGGGGAGTTATGATTATTGAAAGAAGAGAGATCGGACACAAAAGAGAAAATACGGCAAGCAACCTCAACACGACCTCCAAATGCAAAGATTCCGCCACGTGTACGCCTCTCCGAATCTGAAGAGTCCCTTATCCCAACACAAGGTTGAAAAAAATGTTTCACCACGCTCATTCTTTTTGAGAGAAAATTTACATTTCCAAATGTGCGTACATTGAGGGGGAGTATCACTCTATATTTTTAGGAGAGTACATTTTCAGGTGCACGATTTGAGGGGGAGAAAACTTATCTTGATCCATATACATATATTTATACATATGTATATTACTACTACGGTAATACATATGGATAAAAAAAAGGGAGAAAAGAAAAACAAAACAAAAACTGAAAAAAATAAAACAAAAAAAAAACAAACAAAATAGGGAAAAAGAAAGAAAAATCATCTCAAGCACTTCCAATTCCTAGACGGACTTCAACTGAAAACTCAACCACCAAGAGTTCAAGAAGTCCAAAAGGCGTGACGTCCATACACTATCACGGTGATGACCTCAACAGACCTGCTCCGAACTCTGCTCGAAATGAAGCAGTACTCATCACTTCGTACCGGAGGCAAATATTTCAAGTTCCCATGGTTCGGTAGGACCAAACTGAATCTAACCCCGGAATGCAGCCAACTGTTAGTGTCAATCTCAAACTCATCAAAGCCATCCCTAGTTGGCAATTCTTGATGAGACCGCAAAGCCGGTGATACACATATCCCTTACCTCACACAACATTCGAACCATCCCATATATGTGCAGGAGCTGATTTATATAAGTTCACGAGTAGAAGTCATCTCATTTGGCCCAAAGGCGCTTGCACGACTGAGCCTTACCCACTCATCAATCTCCCAACAGACTGATGTTTCGTTAAATCACGGGGAGCCACGTAATCTATCACCGCTTCACTTGGAAGCGGGAGATATTAAACTAACGGTAGTCAGCCCCACACCACTGACTTAAACACATCGAGTCTAGGTGTCCTCACTACCTAAATGTTTTATAGTTTTTTAGGACACATATACATTTTCCTATCTGGACTTCATGACCAGATTAGAACATCCATAAACACATCTCTCGTATATGTGATTTCAAGATTGGAAGGAAGTCCTGCCGTTGCAACATCAAAACAACAACGGAATCAGGCCATCGTCTCGAGTTACTCTTTTGAATGATGTAAATTGGTTGCCTATGTGGCCCTCATCAAACGCTGTTCTCACAGGCCACGCCTTAGCGTTTGTCTCTGAAGTCGTGTCGATGGATTCCCTTAGTTGCTCCATCTTGTTATTACCCGAACCGACCTGTCATTTGTGTCCTTCTTAGCCTCCTATACAAGCATGCCAATCTCGCCAACACAAATCGCCATGAGGGGGGAGAAGGGATACGTAAAAACAAATACGTCGGACCACCCACCATTTTCTCCTAGCGTATCACTCTGAAGCCGGGCTCTCCTACACCTGAACATCACATTCCAAAGGAGCATCGGCACAACTTAAAACACACCCCACGTACACCTTCTTCTGGAGCCAGACAAGCTTAGTCGAGGCCGAACCAGACAACTTCCTTTGGCGATCACGAATCTGTCACCGTGAAGAAGAAGATTAACCTTGTATCAACTCCGTCGTCTTGTCCCGACAACGAGACCTTCTTGCCCAAGACGATGTCTCATTTTTATCCATCGCATGACGATCTCCCTAACTCGATCTTCATGATGGGGAGGAGTACTACAGCAAAATAGGATCATACCATGAATGTGCAAGATAGTCAGAAACGCTAAATCCTCAAGCGTCGACAAAGAATCAAGCAAACACCATGGACTTCAAAGACTGAAGTTGCCGCCTTGTGTATAGCTCTCCTAATTTAACTCCCAATCCCAACGCAATGTTGAACTAATGTGGGGGAGTTGCGACTAGCGAAGGGAGAGCTAGAACACCAAAAGAAAAGATCTGCCTCGTGAACACCTCTCCAAAGTTAAAGAGAACTCTCAAATCCCAACACAAGGTTGAACTAAAGTAGGCGGAGTTGTGATTATTGAAAGGATAGATCCGACACAAAAGAGAAAATACGGCAAGCAGCCTCAACACGACCTCCAACGACGAGTTTCCGCCACGTGTGTGCCTCTCCAAATCTGAAGAGTCCCGTATCTCAACACAAGGTTGAAAAAATTGTAGGGGGAGTTGTGTCGTTTCGAAGGGAGAGATCGCACACAAAGAAGGAAGATCCGGCTAGAAACTTCTAATACCTTTCGAGAATAGAAGTTCAAGAGACGGTGAGGTTGAAGACCTCCTAGAGAAGAGGTCACAAGACAAGACAAAGGAGGAGGTGATGGAAGAAGAACACGTACGCACACACTTCCGCCAATGCATACTATGATACGTGTTCTTCTAGGACTCAGGATCACCACACAAGACAAAGGGGGAGATTGTTAGGAATTATTTATTGTGTTCAATTAATTAGCGTATCTTAGTTTTGTATTTTATTTAAGTGAAATGAGCTTTAATGTTTTAGAGCCCAGTGACCTTATTATTGTAATGGACTTACAAGGGCCCAAGTACTACTATTTACCAACATGTGGTATAAGTACTGAAACCCTAACACGTTGTTAGGGTGTCTTGTGTGTGTGAATAATACAGAGAAAGAATTTTGTGAGAGAAGCTCGCAACCCTTCTCATGAACACGCACACACTCAGCCCACGAATTTCACTATTTCCATCTCCAAATCGTGGCAAAATCGTCCTAATACAATTTAGTTGGATAGGTTAGGACCCACACAAACATAGTGAGCAAGTCTTCTGCATGAAAATGTTGAATCATATTTCAATCTACAATGTAATAATGTTTTCACTATAATAAGTCAAAAACAAATAAGTTATGTCCGAAAGCAGATATCTCATAATCATTTTGCAATATATTGACTATCTATCTATTCAAAATGAACTTTATAACATATTGAAAATTTACCAATATTGGATTTTTAGCCAATGAAGGATGTTGAAGTTGTTATTAATATTATTAGGAACAATGAATAGTGAAGCATGTAGTGAAAGTGTTGTTACGTAGTTGACCGTTATTGATCGTTGACCATGGTCAACGGAGGCCGGCGGGCGAACCTGACGAACGAGACCCGTCAGGATGGTGCGAGGGAAATTAAAGAAAGTTGGAAAATGACAGAGCATTACGACTCGGAGGTAGCCTATCGAGCGGGGCGCCGAAAAGGCCTGACGAGGTATGCGGTATGGGACGTATGCTAAGTTGGGACTTTAACGTGCTTGTTTTGTAGGTTGGCAAAGCAGGGCGTGGACAACAGCGGGGCATGCACGCAGCTTAGGTGACGAGACGCGGGGCATCCAGCTGAAGACGTGCCTTGGCCAAAATAGACGCATGGGTGATGTGCGCAATTGGATCTCCAGCTAAGCCACACAAGGGCGTGCGGCCAGCCGAGGCAGGCAGGCAGCAAACGGCACGCGACGTGGGGCGAAGCTGGGCGAGCCGAGTTGGAATTGGGCGAGACATGGTGCCGAGGCGACATGGTGCAGTCGGCTCGGATAAGGGAAACGACAAAGGCTAAAAGACAAGGCGGGACATGGCATGTGCATGGCTTAGGCAAGATCCACATGGCATGTGCATGGCTTGGGCAAGATCTAGATCTAAGCACATGGGGGCAAAATGAGCATTGGCCATGCCAACACATGGGCGAAATGGGCACCTGGCCAAGCACTATAAATAGGCTCCAATCCAAGCATTGAAGGCATATGTTGAGTTAACGAAAATAAGAAGGCATTAATGAGAGCCTTGAGCAAAAATAGCAGCCGTAAAGTGTCCCTTGAGTCCTGATGTTTTGTGTCGAGTTGTCCTTGTTAAGCAAGTAGCTCTTGTTGAGTGAGCTTGACGTGTAATTACAAGTGGTGTGAACAAGTTAGGTCGAGTGAGCCGGGTGAGGGCGAGCGAGATCAAAGCTTGTACTTGTATTTTACTAAAACAGGGTTTTTACCAAGTCGAGTTTATGACTTGGGTTTTCCCTTAAATCGTGTGTCTTGGTTGTTCTCGGCTTTTGGTGTGAGTTCGGTTCAACAAACACAACGAACGCTTCGAATCAACGTAACTTGGTGCAATCGAGAAGAAACGTATTTCCAGGCGCAATCCGCACTCCGCATAATCGCTGAGTTGGGCTGAGCGTCTGGCCGAGCTTAGGGGCAAGCCGAGGCCACGACGTTGCCATCACACTGGTCTTAGATTGCGAAAAATTTTTAAGTCCTTGAGAGGTGTGACAAGTGTCAACATTGTTCGTATATCCACGTGCGCTACACTGTACTCGCCAAGATGTTTGTTATTTATTGTCTAAGCATGTGAGTCATTTTATATAGCATTCTATCTTCTTTATTTTGTGTTATTTTAGGTTAAAACATGACTCAACTTCCGTATGTTTATCATCTTGTCTGAAAACACGGAGAAGAACATTTTGTGGCATGTACCCCATTAATAACATATTGTGTTACTTTATTAATATGAACAAAAAATATTGAAGGGATTAGGAAAAAATGAGTCATTTTTTCTGTAGTTTGCTAATTACTTTCTGTTAAAACATGAGTATATATATTTCCGTTGCTCTAAACATAGAGAAGAACATTTGTGTCATGTTTCTTTCATAAAGCCAGTTAATTCAACATGTATAATGCGAGCAGACTTTCACGCGCGAGTTATTACAACTGGATTTGTCCACACCAATATCACTGGCTTCACAATTTATTTGGATGATTCTCATGTCGGCACTTGTACCACAACACAATGACGACGCATCAGACAATGTTTAAATAGAGTTCAATTTCCTTTAGAGATTCTAAGCATGTGGACATTGGTGCAATAAGTAGTGGCGATGTATCGGACAATGTTTAAACATAATTCAATTTACAGCATAGTAATGTCTTCACAGACGCACCGGGAGCAACCGTGGATCTATAGGCATCCATGTCGGTTCGATCGGTTAACCGCTCCAGCGGTTTCATCCGTATCGGTCTATTCATGGATTCGTCCCAATACCCTTCGAACTATAAACGACCCCCTGCAATTAATGGAAAAATTCGTTCAAAGAAGCCCTTGCATTCATAACATTCGTCGTTTCAACTGCCCAGTCCCAATGCAAGAAACTTGCTACGAAATTTGACTCGTCTGCCGAATAATTTCGAGTGTATGTTGCGATTAGGAAGTTCAGAAATTGTTGTATCTTTGGGACGTCAATCTCACGTAAAAAATAAATGAATAGATAAAACACCAGTTGTCAGAAAAACTATAAAGAGGTACCAAGTAAACCAACCCAATTCTTAAGAACTACACACTAACAACCTTCAAACCTTAATATAGCTTCTCAAGTACAATTTCGCCTATTTCTCCCACTATTTCTCCCACTATAAAATGAACCTTAATTTCCTTGATTGTTCCTTAAGCCAAGTGAACCTTAATTTCCTTGATTGTTCCTTAAGCCCATTCCCATTACTCCGTCCGCTCTACCGTACTTATCCTCGCCTTTCTTACGATCGTTTAGTCGGTGCGTGAAGCCCCACACCTTCCACATCCATTTCTTCAAATTTTTCGTTTCTTTTCTCTCTATATTTCCTATCCTCGAGCTGCTGGTAAATCTATCCCGCAAAGAATCGCCAAGGTAAGTGTAAGAAGTAGCTACTGTAGAAGCTTTTGCTGGTTTAGAAGAAGCCATCTTCAGCTGGTCGATCAAAGCTCCATTGGTTCTTCTATTCGAACTTGACCTATTGAAACTTCTCCTTCTCCTCGAAGAACAATCAGCGTAGTACTTTTTCGTCTGAATAAATCCTCCAGGTATGTCTGTGGCTTTGGCTTCTCTATTCATGAGACCCTCGGAGACGCTTCTTTCAATCAGACAACCATCCCTTGAAGTTCGAGTCTCGTCGAACGAATACCTCGGATCCACGACGAAGTTGATCCTCGAAGAATCGAGGGAAAACCTAGGAATCGTGTCCCAAGATCTCCTCCCAAAGCTGTAATGATCTGTGCTTATTTGGGCTTCCATGTACTTTCTCGTTGTCAAACACTCCTCACTATCATTTCTGTTCTTCTTCATCATATTTTGCTTTAGTCTCCTTGTCTTGCTGAACACTGAAGCGGCAGCCCAAAGCCCACAGCCCACCGATTTCTTTCCAGGGTTTTTGCCATTTTTATCGTCCATATAATAATGGAAACGAGGAGGAAAATAATGACAATGGAAACGAGGAGGAAAACTGAAGAAGCTGTTTTTTTGTTCGTGGTTTATATGTACGGGGAGATGATTATACGGAGTAAGATTTTGTTTAGGATTGCATAAAGGAAAATGAGGTACTGAGTATGAGTACAGATATTATTTGATAGAACCATGAATTACTATTTTGACAATTTAAGTTTGCTTTTCTTGGTAAAAATATTATTTTAAAGATTATTTCTTATCTAATACTCTCTGATTTTAGTTATTTAAAAAATAAAATACTATTTATTAAATAATAATAAACAATGTTAAAAAAATTAAATATTATTGAAGGTAGAATATCATCCTAAGAAGATAATTTAACCAGTTAGATAGCATGCCTAACGTTAAATATGACATTACATAACATCACACTACATATCACGGTGATAAAACAAACAGAATACTCTAATATCACCTTGATCTGGAAATATCACCACAAAACAAACATGTGATGGCATGTCACCAACACTACGATGATACTCACGTTGCGGTAATACGAGTATAATTGTAAGTTGGATACATCAAACTAGCACCCACTAAACATCAAATTTTAAAATTATCTTTTCTGAAAAAACAACAAATGTAAAGAAACTCGAAAGTCACCGTTGTTGTTGATTTTGAACCAAATTGCCTTCCGTTATCCGTCAGTTTGATTTGAAAATTGACACGTGTCGACACGCGATTGATCGAAATAATAGATTAACAGTCAAAAGGGGAAAAACAATAATTAAAAATAATTAAAAACATATTTTATTTCATGATTATGAAAAAGTTTTTGTTATGACGGGCCTTCCGCGGCTTACGTTGCGGAAATCCGCCACTAATGATAATTAGAAACGAGGGTCGCCACATATTATGATATTAACGTTAAGACAAGTACAACTTTCGATGAGTTTTTTCCGAAATCGTTCGACGCAAATAATAAAAATATTTTTAGATTGAATTATGTTTCTAGTTGAAATTGAAGGTAATATGGTAGATTCGAGAGACCCATAGCCTTAGAATTTCGCCACGCCACCGTATTGTGTCAATTGTTTATCGTTCAAGGTTTCTCGAATTCACAATGCAATCGTCGGATAAGTTCAGCAAAAATCACTATTCCTTAAAGTGGTATAGGATGTCACGTAACTGTCTTAATATAATAGTGAAAAGGTATATAGTGGCACCTATGTTGTATCAATTTTGATGAAGAGAGATCAAAAAGACTTTAGGCGGTACCGTTGGAACAAATTTGTTATCGAACGGTCTTGAAGTGTTATTGACTTAACGATGAGAACCTCGAACGAACGTTTTTCCCGTATATATTACATTCGTCAGAACCACCACCGAACCCTGCAAAAAACCACATTCGATGTAATATCTAGGGTATATTATGATACCACATTCATAAAAATACGACTTCCGATTAGTTTTTCCCAAAATCTTTCGATGCAAATTATATTAATTATTGATAGATCGAATCATGTTAACAATCGAAACTGAAAGTAATATGTATCAATTTGAGAGACCCATAGCCTTAGAATTGGGACGTACCACCCTTTTTGCTTGATGGTTCGTCGATGAAGTTTCTCGAGCTCACAATACGATCGCCAATTAAATTAAGCGAAAATTGTTGTTTCTTAAAGTGGTATAGGAGGTCACGTTCATCAAATAACGGTGAAAAGGTATAAAATGGCAAATGTGTGGTATAAGTTTCGACGGAAAGGTATCAAATTGAGTTTACGCGGTGCCGTTGGAACGAATTTTGTTATCGAAGGATTGTTAAATGTTATTGGCTGAACGATGAGAACCCTCGAACGAATGTTTTTCCGTATATATTATATTTGTCAGCACCACCAGCCAAACCTGATAAGTTTGTTCAAGGCTATGGGTCTCTCAAATTGACGGTCACATATCTGTCTTCAAATCCATGACGATTATGCGGCATATGTTTCGAAGAAAAGGTACTAGAAAGGGTTTACGTGGTACCATTTAGCATGGTTTTGTTATTGAAGTATGCTTAAATGTTATTGACTAAACGATGAGAACTCTTGAACGAACTTCCGTATATATTATTTTCATCCGCACCACCAACCAACCTTCACCAAACCACATTATCAGAGGTTTATTATGATATTAAGTTCAGAAAAGTACGACATCGGATTAGTTTTTTCCGAAATCTTTTGACAAAAATTCATATATTCTTGGTAGATCGAATCATGTTTTCAGTCGAAATTGAAGTTAATGTGGATAAATTCGAGATACCAATAGCCTGAGCATTTCGTTGCGCCACCCTCTTGGTTCGGTAGTTCGTTGTTGAAGGTTAAACGAACTAAAATACAATCCCGATAGTTTTGGTACCTTTTTAATGAAGTCGTACCAAAAATGGTTTAGGTGGTACTTGTTGCCATTTATTTGGTATAATTTTGAAGTTGAGTGTTCTGGCGGGATTTATGAATTTGACTAGTGTTTTGGCGGGAATTTGGGAATTCCGAATTGTTCTGGCGGGATCTCAAAAAATTTCTGGAGTGTATGATGTGGTACCAATAAGGGTTTAAGTATTACCAAAAGTGTATTATGTGTTACAAAATTGTTGTTTACACGCTAGGATTTCTAGGTAGTTTTTGGGGTTTAGGATTTAGGGTTTCGAGGTTAAGATTAAGGGTTTACGACATGAAATTTTGGGAGTACGATTCAGGACTTGTGCTCTATAGGATACAACCTTACAAAAATTTTGGGGTTCGGATTTATAATTTTGAGTTTAGTATTTAGTGTTTGTGGTCTATAAAGAATATTCGTGCTTTAATGTTGAATTTTGAACATGTTGATGGTGGAATTCATAATGTTATGTTGTATTGAAAGAGATGATAGTCTATGTTTTGTAATGGAGGGCTATATGTTTGCATGGTTATTGATATCAATATTCATCTATTGACATCGAATTTCGCATAAAGTGACTTTTAAAGGTATGTGGTGGTTTAACTTCATCAAATTATGTATTTATATGACCATGCAAATTAAACATCCGAACAAATGTGTATTTTTGAACGAAATTAATCGAATCAATGATGTGGTACTAAACAACATTTTACGTAGTATCAGTATCAATCAATGTGTGATAAATTGAGTTGGTGTTGTTTTTATTCTACCAAATGTGTTATTAGTTGCAATTAATGTAGTACTGTTCTGAGAAAATCCTGCAAATATTATCTGTCAATTCTATTAAATTATCTGACAATCCAGAACTTTGTAGAACATTCTCACCAGTGGCAGAGCTATCCCAGAATCGCTGGGGTGCATGGACCCCACTCAAAGTTTTCCTTTTATCAATTTTAATAGAAAGTATTAAAATAATACATAATATAACTAATATTTGCAAGAATGACCCCATTGAAGAATTCTATTCAAAATTAAACCCCACAAAAGTATTACATACAAAATTAGACCCCATTAATAATATATTTTTATTTAAATTTGGACCCCACTGATTTCTAGGTCTAGCTCCGCCATTGATTCTCGATGAAATGCTTCTTTTACATGTAAATGTGTTATATTTGTTGGTTAAACTATTACTCACTTTGAAAACGTTTAATAATTAAGATAGCTAATTTTCTCAATTTCATGGTTAACGATGTTATTTTTTTATTATTAAGACTCGTGTGAATCGATTTTATCTTATTCGACCCTTAAATTCGAAGTTTCACCCGTTATTCACTGAGATTTACGAATTGGTTTGAAGTATATCCCATTACTTAATAATTATTTATTATTAGCACTCATGAGAAATTGAAGAAAACCTTATTCGGTCACTAACGTAGAGATTCCAGTGGTTTCAGGTATTTTTTGATGTGACAGTTTTTGATAGTTTTCATCGCGACCAATAGCTTGTGTTGCAAGACTAAAATCTCCAAAGTATAAAAATGTTACGAAGACTGCATAAGATGTTAACCAGACAAAGATGATTGTTAAACTATTTGTCGAAAGTGTCACTTTTGCGCTGAATTTGTTATTAGAGAAAGATGTTGCTTATGTGTTACTTGTTGACATGTTTGTGTCGGTGTTCTCTTAAGTGGTTTTCAGTTATCAGTTGTGCTACATGGCAAGCTAGTTAATTCGCAGGCGTTTCAATCGATCTCATCAAAATGCTTCGCCATTCCGTTATGAACTTCAATAACATACATTTGATATTTGGTATTAGGAAGAATGATCAAATTTAGCCGCTTTCACCTTGTTTGGCCATCAAAGTCGGTATTTCAGTTTCCTGAACGAAATTGTCGAATTGGGGATGGAGCACGAATGCATTCAATACATCAAAATTTATCCCGTTAGTAGGACTCATTCAAAATTAAGGACGGAAAAACATTACCTAGTCACAACGTCGACATTTTCACGAGTTTCAACTGGTTTTCTATGTCGTCGGCAGTTGTCGATCCATATCACAGTCCCTTGCTTGTGCGCTGAATTTGTTCTTTTGGAGAAATGTTCCGTTATTCGGTGTTTCTTATTTGTACTTATTGACATGTTTGTGTTATTGGTATTCTCTTAAGTGTTCGGTTATTAGTTTGTGTTACCTGACAAGCTAGTTAATTCGCAGACGAGTCAATGTTCGATATACAAAAGAATTGTCTTGATTAGTAAGACCCATCCGAAGATGAGGACGATAAACCTTTACTCAGTTACAATCGACATTTTCACGGACTTCAGCTAGTTTTCTATGTCGTCGGCGGTTGCCGATCCATATCACAACCCCTTACTTGGGCCTGAATTTGTTATTGGAGACAAATGTCTCGTTATACGGTGTTGCTTATTTGTTACTTGTTGACTTCTTTGTGTTATTGGTGATCTCTTAAGTGGTACTAATTAATCAGTTGTGTTACCTGACATGCTAGTTCATTCGCAGACGTTTCAACCTTCGACCCGTCAAAATTCTTTGACATCCCATGAGTAACGTTATAACATTCATTTAGTAGTAGGAAATATGATCAAATTCAGCCGCTTTCACTTTGTGCGGCCGCTAATGTCGATATTTCATCGGTTTGTGAAAGAAATTTTTGATTTGGGGGATCGAAGCACGAATTCATTCAATACATCAAAATTTGTGTTGATTAGTAAGACCGATCCGAAATTGATGACGAAAAAACGTTATTAAGTGACAAACGTTGACATTCTCACGGATTTCATCTCGTTTTCTATGTCGTCGTCAGCTGTCGATCCATTCGCATCTCCTTGGTTATGCTCTGAGTTTTTTATTACAAAGAATTATCTCGTATTCGCTGTTGTTTATTCGTGACTTGTTGACTTGTTTGTGTTACTGTGGCGAAGATGATGACAAACGGAGAAACATGATGGCAAAATGACATAATTATTTCATCTATCATGGGCAAGTAGGTTTTTCTGGGTTGATAAAGTTCTTTTCTCTAAAAGAAATCCAACTTGTGTCATTTCACTATAAAGTATAAATAGGGTCGGAAACTTAAAGTAATATCCTAATTGGGCCTGAGTCGCCCTATTGTAATACTACCTTTAAATGTCAACAGCACGTGCGTGCGCACATTATTAAAATTTTCTTGGTGTTGACAATTATACTTTATATAATGAGAACATATGTATTAATCACCTCTTGGTCAAACATTTTATATATAGTTGCTGCGGATTTTGACTCGAGGTAAATTAGAAAGCAAATGTGTTGGTAACCTGTTGGTTTGACTTCATACATTCGTGAGCTCTCTTATACGAGAATTTACGAATGGATACAATCGATTTAGAAGTTATAGCAAAGCAAACTAAATTGATATTATTAGATTGCTTACTATATAAAATTGCGCCTCCTACAAGTAGAAGCCGCGCATTTTACGAACTTGTTGTGTAGAAGAGGAGCGTCATCTCTTCTTTTGTGCTACTTAGTGGCGTTTATATCTGAGAGTGCTTTGGTGATATGGGCGTTCATTCTTAGCTGAATCTGAGCGAAATAATGAGACAATCTCCTTTTCCATGTGATCTGATGAGAGGTCAATCATGATCATATTGACAATCAATCCGAATGTTGTTAAAGAGTTCCAAGATTATTATATGCCTATGATGAAGAAAGGGAATAAAAGACTTGTGGTTACGAAGATTTGTTTATTAGACGAGGATGCGAAAAATAATTGAAACAAAACACAGCACGGCCAAAGATACCATAGACGCATCATAACTGTAGAATCATTCATATCAACCGAACCCATTATAAAGGGAAAAAATACAAGACTAAAATTATGGTTTTGCGTAACTTTTGCGCACTCATCAACCAAGTAGAATAAGCAGCGCATCACATTCATTCATTATTAATGTAATCATATTATCGTTATCGTCATTCTTAACATGGCTCCTCCCAAGTCGAGAAAGAGGTCGACGAAAGATCGAAATGAAATTTATCATCGCACAAAATCTCTGAGTCATGTCATGTGTGGAGCGCAGATTGGTCGTTAGCTTCTCTCTCTCAGCTCAGTGTGGTAGGGCTTATTCGTTTGTTTGGTGAGAAGAGAGATCGAGCGAGCGTGGCCAAGCAAATCTCCGAGCTTACAATAGTCTAAGAAAGAACATTTGGAAATTAATAATTGCGCATCAACCAATACTAAGTAGAAGCAGACAAATAAATGGAAGAATTATTAGGGTTTGTGAAACATATATAATTACCGTTATCCTGTACTATTCTATAATCTATTACAGGGAATGGGGTCGACAGTGAGTCTCGGTTCAGCCAGGTTCTCAACGTCGAACTGAATCACATCTACATTGGGTTCTTTACTTAATTCTGCTACACTTTGGCTTCTTCACTTCATGAACATTAGCGCTTAGCCGGTTTTTGGCTTCTTTAGTCCATGTAAGAAGAAGAAGAAGAAGAAATATATAGTCGGTAATTAACGTGCCGCATTATTTGCGCTTATACTTAACAGCAATTATAGCTCACCTTGTCAATCGAAGTTCCACTGACCTACTCTGTACTGTAGGCTGAACAATATACATGTTATAGTAGATAAGCTAATTTACCAAAAAAAATCTCATTTTAAAAGTAACCGAAAATTTATTCAAGCATACAAAAGACACATGTCATACTCCTCCTCACTATATATTTTGAAGTATCCACTCAACTCACTTGAGATGATGCCACGTACCTTGAACAAGAGAATTTAACACGTGGCAATACGATGATTGTGACACGTTCTCACGCGGGCAAGATAACATTTCATAAGCATATATATTATCTCATTTAATGACCTATCATTGGCATTCGTTGGAAAAGTACGTGTAGAATAACACACATATTGAAGCAGAAGATAGAGATCGATCTTGAGATTTTGAAGGGGAAAAACTGAATCTGTTTTTTTCTCAGTAACTTGCGCATTTACCGTTACATTTTCGAGTTTATATATGAACCTCAATTAAATTAGAAGTCTAAACTAATTCTATGCTAAGAAGAAACAGAGAAACAGAACTTGATTTCTTGACTTCAGGTTGGACGCCAAGATGAGCGTGGGTGGAAAAGAAGCTCAGCTTGGACAAAACTCACAAACAACGGAGCAAACAGAGCTTTGATAAAGATGTCAGCAGCATTCATGTTCGAGGGAATGTGGGTAGGAGAGATGAACCCTTTCTTGAATTGATCACGCACCACGTGGCAATCAATTTCGATGTGCTTCGTTCTCTCATGAAAGACCGGGTTGAAAGTGATGTGAATAGCTGCCTTGTTGTCACATTGTAGAGGAATAGGAGTAGAGATAGTCATGTTGAGGCATGATAATATGTAAGAAATCCATTGTAATTCCTTTACTGTAGAGGCCATCGATCTGTATTCTGATTCTGCCGTCGAACAAGAAATTGTGCTTTGTTTATTTGCCTTTCAGGAAATGAGATTGTCACCAAGAAATATACAATAGCCTGTAATTGAGTGATGCGAAGCTTTACAAGCTCCCCAATCTGCATCACAATACGCAACCAAACTCAAGTCTGTCGTGCGCGAGTAAAAAAGACCAATAGAGTCTGAATGTGCCAGGTAGCGTAGAACATGTTGAGCGGCTTGCCAATGAGACTCATGTGGTGAATGCACGAATTGGATGAGCTGCTGAACAGCATAGGTGATATCTGGACGTGTGTAATTGAGGTATAATAGACGCAATAAGCCGGCGAAACTGAGAGGGATCAGACAGTAAAGGTGAAGTGTCTCTGTCAATAGATGCAAACTGTTATCCCCTGACAGTGGGGAGAAGCTGCCGAGCAATCTAGCATGTGTGTATCTCTCAGAATATCAGTTATGTATTTCTTCCAGTGATGTGAATACCTTGAGCAGATTGTTGAATTTCCACTTTGGTGATTCTGATCATCTGATACTGCATTGGCCTTGAAGATTTGGCGCTCAGATCCCCTTTTTCGTGGATACCACTCTAAGAAGCCATGCAGTTTGAAGCATTCATCCTTCAAGTGTCCTGTTTTCTTGCAGTGGCTGCACAATAAGTGGCTTTTATCAGTGTTGCGTTTGAAGCATTTTTTTTCAGGTGTCCAGTTTTCTTGCAGTAATTGCAGACAAGGATATCCTTCTCTGTTCTCCCTAAGGTGTTGCTAGTAACATCTTTCTTGTGGTAAAAGGACTTCACCAACATGGCAGTCTTCGTTCGAAGAACTCATATGTGATGTAAGCTCCCTATGCTTCTCAGCCTTGACTATCATAGCATATATTTTATTCACTGTTGGTAGCTTGTCAAGAAATAACAATTGGCTTCTTTCGGCTTCATACACTTCACTCAATCCCATCAGAAATTGCATGGATCTGTCCTCTGCTTCCCTTTCTTCAATACTAATCTTCACAATTCCAGATGCTTGAATTGGAGGTCTCACTTGATCAAGTTGGTCCCAGGAGTTCCTGATTTTGTTGTAGTAGTCGACGATTGATAAATTACCCTGCCTCATCAGTGAGATTTCTCGCTTAATTTCAAACACCAGAGATAAGTTCGAAACTCCATATCTCTCCTCAATCTCTTTCCACAGTTGCTCAGCATCATGAATGAACATGAAGCTGTTAACAATCTCTTTTGAAATTGAGTAGGATATCTAACCCATTGTCTCTTTCTATCGGAAAGTAGAACCTTATCCTTCACCATTGATGGCCTTCTAACTCACCATCAGCCGCCACCAGCAAATAACCACAGTTACACTCTCCTTGCATCCTTATCACATACCTAACCCTAAAACCTAAGGAACAGAAACGAACCTGACATGGAAGGCCCTTGGGGACCTGAGCGATCTAACGACATTACCCTCCAACTTGGTAAGATCAGATTATCCACAGCTGAACTAACAGGGGTTGAGCTTGGGGACAATGACATTAAAACAAGTAAAGAAGAATGTAAGTGAAGCCTTGTTGGTAGAGTTTTTGGAGATAAGAAGACAGACCAGTTTCCTTGGATTGAAGAGCACATTGGGCAACATATGGCCAGTGAAGCTGGGCTTCCGAATGATTGAACTGGGTAACAACTTATTCCAGTTCGTATTCCAATTGCAGGAGGAGAAGCTGAAAGTTCTGGAAAGTCGTCAATGGACCTTTGACCAACAATTTCTCCTACTTAAGGAGTGGAATCCTAATATCAAGCTGAAGGCTGAAGAATTTCATATTGTGTCAGCGTGGGTTCAAATCTGGAATCTACCTACGCACTGGCAATCTGTTGAAGCGGGCTTTAAAATTGGGAACATGTTCATTACTTGCGAGGATGTTCTGACTCCTGGGTCTGGAGGAGCCCATGGTAGACACATTAAAGTCAAAGTCAAGGTGGATCTTAATATGCCTCTATTGCTAGGGGCGAATATTAAGCTGAAGGATGAAACATACTGGGTGAACTTCAAGTATGAACAGCTACCTAATTTATGTTTTTTACTGTGGCAAAGTGGGACATGTTGAGAAGCTTTGTTCAAGCCGTGCCAAAGATGCCAAAGAGGGCACGCTTACCCCTGACCAGTACGGAGAATGGATAAGAGCCGAACCTGTTAAGCGAAAGGGACCTCATACTGAGCCAGAAATCTCTAGGAAAGTCAACCACTATGAAGTAAAAGGGGATGAATAAAAGAGAGAAGATAGTATGCATAAAGGGCCGGGATTTGAGAAGGCTGATGACAACGCCAGTAAGGAAAGAGACTCAACTCATCCCAAGATGGATCCGCTGTTACAAGATGAAACTAAGACATCCCTCAAACCTTCCCAAGTAGAACCAATAACTGAAGACACACCTGCACCAATGGAAGTGGGGGAAGCATATAGGAATGATCTAATCCAGCTGCATGAAGAGTGTGCTAAAGACACACCTGAGGATCAAATACCAGTTAGGACCCGCTTCTAGATATTAATGGAAGACTATCTATGACCATAGTCCACTCCAGGACTAAGAAGGAGAAGGCCAATATAGTTTTCCTGAGACGAAACCAAGCTGGCCGAAGAAGCTCCACCTCTGACTGTGCTATAGGACGAAAAAGAACCAAGGATGAGAAAGAGAATGAAGTGCCGGAAGATAATCAAAACAAGAGGTGTTCCAGACGAAGATGTCGGCTCTCAATTCCTTAAGGTGGGGGTTTCCCGTCTCAACTTGCCCCACCAAGCGCAATGAGATTCTTAATGTGGAATTGTAGAGGTCTGGGAGGACCCTCTACAATTTCCCAACTAAAAGAGTCCATGAGACTCTACCTCCCCTCACTAGTATTTCTTAGTGAGATTAG
Organism: Craterostigma plantagineum; assembly: GCA_027422505.1. Lineage (NCBI taxonomy): Eukaryota > Viridiplantae > Streptophyta > Magnoliopsida > Lamiales > Linderniaceae > Craterostigma > Craterostigma plantagineum. Next base: position 12,266,067 of record JAPQWV010000001.1, read on the forward strand.
AAATAAGAGAGCATTTGTTGGCACAGTTAGTAAGTACCTGAATTTGCAAAATAGATGGTTTTATGAAGATCCTATTGGACTTGGAGGATTGTTTCTGGGATGGGGCGAGGATACTAACATCATTACCATTCATGCCAACCCGTTCTGCCAGGAAGTTTGCTGCTCACATGATACCATTCCTGGCCCTGTGTGGATCATCTTCGTCGACAATAGTACCAACCAGCGGGATAGGAGAGTTCAGTTTGACTACCTTCTCAGCCAGAGGAGAAAGTGGGGAAGTAAATGGTGCATTGGAGGGGACTGTAATGAGATTAGATCAACTGAAGAAAAATTGGCAGGGCAAAGTAAAGGACATTCTAGCTTTCAAACTTTTAACCAATTCATTGGTGAATTGGGAATAGAGGAGGTGGCATTCGTTGGCAAGAAATTCACATGGTCCAACAATCAAGAGGGCATTGCGTTTATTGAAGAAAGACTTGACAGGATTCTCTGCTCTTCAGATTGGCTTCTTGAGAACCCAGGTTATCATGTGATTCATATTGAGAGACACTCCTCGGACCATAGTATGCTTCGCTTCAAGCTCAATCATGATTTGCCCTTCCAGGAAAAAAGGTTCCAATTTGACATAAGGTGGTTGAAAAATACTGAAGTTAATGAGGTTGTCAAGAGAGCTTGGGATATTCCAATTGAAGGGAACCCTCACTTCAGACTCATTTCTAAAATCAGAAACTGCAGAATTGAACTTCTGAGATGGTGCGCCAAGGGAAGATTCAATTCCAAGAAAGCTATCGATCATATCAGCCAACAATTTTCCGATCTTAAAACCGAAGGAGGATTCAGGAACTGGGACAGCTGGAGAGCACTGAAGATCAACCTCAATAGAGCATACAAAGAAAAAGAGCTATATTGGAAAGCAAAATCTAGGAATCTATGGCTTAAGGAAGGAGACAAAAACACCAAATTCTTCCATGCTACTACAATTCAGAGGCGAAAGACCAACTCATTTTTCAATCTTCGCAATAAGAAAGGCCTGAAATGCAGCTCCACTGAAGAGATATTAGAGGTAGTGATGGAATTCTACAATGATTTATATACATCTTCTTAGCCTCCTCATGTTGCTGAAGTTGTTAATGGAATTCCAAGGTCAGTTACAACAGCAATGAATCGTAACCTTGTTGGCTATAACTCTGAGGATGAAATCAAGCTTCTTTTCAATGAATCCAACTAAAGCCCCGGGGCCGGATGGTATGAATCCTTTACTTTTCCAAAAATTCTGGGAAGTTGTTAGGAGGGATGTCTGCAGGTCTGTTCAAAATTTCTTTAAGAATGGGAAATTGCTGAAAAGTATCAACCATACTGTGATTTCCTTAATCCCTAAAGTCAAGAATCCTACAATGATCACTCAGTATCGACCTATTAGCTTGTGCAATGTGAGCTATAAAATCATTTCTAAGGTCCTTACTGAGCGGTTAAAGCCCTGTATGGATGCATTTATCAGCTCTAATCAAACTACTTTCATTGAGGGCAGAAACATCCATGACAATATTACCATTGCTCATGAATGCTTCCACTATTTTCATTCAGTTAGAAAAGGAAAAAAAGGGAGTTATGGCTGTTAAGTTAGACCTTGCCAAAGCTTATGATAGAGTCGAATGGAGTTTATTAATTCAAATTATGACCAGTATGGGATTCTGTAACACCTTTATTGAGTGGGTGAGAGTGTGTCTCTGCTCCACATCCTTCTCTTTCAATATTAATGGCTCACATTGTGGTTAGTTAAATCCTACTCGTGGGATTAGGCAGGGGGACCCTATCTCACCGTTTCTGTTTCTCATCATATCTGAGGCCTTCTATAATCTTATTGCTCAAGCAATCCAAGCAGGCAGATATAAGGGTATTAGACTGAGCAGAGGAGGTCCTGTCATCTCTCACCTATTTTTTGCTGATGACTCATTACTCTTCTGTGAAGCTGATGTTGAGCAAGCCAAGGTGATTCAGGAAATCATCACAACCTTCGGCCAAGCATCAGGGCAGAAAGTTAATATGGATAAATCTTCTATATTCTTCAGCAAAAATGTTTGTGATGATACCAAGAACAAGATCCTTGAGGAGTGGAGTGGTGTCAAAGAAGAAATTAAAGTCAAGCATCTAGGGCTCCCCTTAGTTATTGGTAGATCAAAGAAAGAGACCTTCCACTATGCTGTCGATGCAGTCAAATATAAGGTGCGCAACTGGAGTCCCCTTCTCCTTATTTGTGCTGGGAAGATACACTTATCAGATCTGTCCTTAACTCCCTCAATGTTTATGCCATGAGCTGCTTCAAACTCCCAATGCATACTTGTAAGGAAATCTCTCAAATGGTTATGAACTTCTGGTGGGGCGTTAAGGAAAATGGTGGCCCCAAAATCCATTGGAAATCATGGTTGGCACTTACTGAAAACAAAGAATCTGGTGGCTTAGGATTTCAACATATTTGGTCTTTCAATGATGCATTGTTGGCCAACCAATATGGAGGGTCATTACCAATCCGAACTCGCTAAAGGCCAAAATCTTGAAAGCTAAATATTTTCCAGATGGGAACCTCTTCTCCGCTAGAGTGCCTTCCACAACTTCATGGCTCTGGAAATGCTGGAACCGTGCAAAACCTGTCCTACTACAAGGCTGCAAGGAGATCCCATTAGGAAGTCCCGGCGGAAGACTCACCTCGAAAATGGATAAGAAAGGGCTATACACTGTGAAGTCTGCCTACTCAATGTTGCAGGATGTTGTGCACTCAATAGCAGGAAAGCCGGAATGTAGTGATCATGGCCAGAAGATGAAGCACTTAGGGAGATTTACTTGGAAGCTTAAAAGCAAACGGAAGCTCAAGTTTTTTCTCTGGCACTTTATTCACAACTTGCTGCCGACAACTGTCAACTTGAGGAAAAGAGGGATTGAAGTTGATCTTATCTGCCCATTATGTGGAGAAGGGGAAGAAACCATTGAGCATATGTTCTTTAAGTGTCCCAAGGCCATCAAGACTTCGAAGTTGGCCCCTCTCTCCTGGAATCACCCACAGGATATGCAGGATCCTTTCTAGACTGGTGGCTTTTTATTTGCTCAGGTCCCAAAAGTGAAGCTTATACACATAGAATTCAATTATCTGTTTATCTTTTGTGGATGCTTTGGAAACAAGAAATCTTTGGGTTTTCAAAAAAGAATGGAGATGTGAGATATCTATAGTTGACATGGCATGTGACGAATGGGAGGAGTTTCTACAGATTTGAAGAATCGATGTGGCTGTGCTTGATTGTGGCTTCGTCCTTGATTTAGTAGGGTTCTCTTTACCAGTGCGTGATCAAGGAGCTCGGTTTTCATTTTTTGTCTCGCCAATCCAGCTATTACAGCAGGGACTGGACCAGAATGCTACATTTATGGAGGTGGCACCTCTCTCTTTCCACTTCTTTTGTCCCCGAGTTTGTGAAGCATTATTTTTAGCCTTTTTGCTTTCTGTTTGTTGTTTGATGTGCTTGTCTTGCTTTTTCTGCCCACTGCATGATCATTGTAGCAGTTGGGCCCCCTTGGCTATTTAGCTATCTGTACATGTTTTTTGAAAGAAATATATACAACGCGATCGTTTCGAAAAAAATCTCTTTTGAAATTGAACTCTTAATCCAGCCAGTGATCATGCTGTTCACCTTTCTCAATTTCCTATAATGAGGTGAATCGATATCTGGCTTCTTGTATGTGCCATCGATAAATCGGAGCTTCATCTTCGCTTCAAGAGCCTGAATCATGGCACTTCCATATCAGATAATTGCGTGATGTTAGAGGTGTTGACACAATCATCGCTCCTGGATTATCCGATCCATGAAGTTGATAATCCTCTTCCAATTCGGCCGAATTGACTTGATTTTGATTCTGATTGGCATGATTCCGTTCGCACTTCCAGCAGATTCTTCATGCGAGCTCATTTTGGCAAGGATAAACTCGATTATTGATGATTGATGATAGATGATTGATGTCAGATAACGATTTCAGCTAGATCCGCTCTGATACCATATTGAAGCGAATAGAGATCGATCTTGAGATTTTGGAGGGAAAAAAATGAATCTCTGTTTTTCTCATTAACTCGCGCCTTTACTGTTATATTGCCTAGTTTATATATGAACCTCAATTAAATTACAAGTCTAACCAATTCTATGCTAAGAAGAAACAGAGAAACAGAACTTGATTTCTTGACTTCGGGGTGGACGATATTGATACTCCTTCAGCACACAAGCTCTGTTGGGCCTAAATAAACGAGAAATTCCTCTTCCGTTGACGTTTAAGATTCTCGTACTTTATCAGGAAATTATACAAATAGAAATTACGTGCAGAACTATAAAACATATACCCGGGCCTTTTTTTTAATTGAAATAAGGATGTTCTTGCAAAATGCCCACGTCATCCTCATTAATGTGTTAGCTGATTCATTAATCTTTAGGTTGGTCCATTAATATGGGAATTAAAATCCTGCCTACACTATGTACGTTTATTTGCTTTGTAAATAAGATCATTAGTTTCTATACAATCATTCGTAAATCTCTATTTTCAATTATGTAATAAATAAATCACCTTAAATTTACTCTTATAATATAATATTATATGTATTTAATTTTTAATTAAAATTATAAACATTATGAAACGACTTTGTGTGTAATAATAAGAAGCATCGCATCCTAACGTTCCCGATTTTCGTTTTGTGGTTTGCGAGCTCTTAGGCCCCAAAACGTCTAAACTCCGAGAAATTTATCAAAATGTGCATTCGATCTTCGTGACTGTAGTTTGTATATGTGTAGAGAACCAGCCAGCTCTATCTCTATATGACTGTAGTTCCTACACGTGCTTTCAATCTTCGTGAAATTCCCAGTGTACGTTTTCGGCGCCTAAGGTCTCGTAAACCAAACATACGAAACCAATTCCATCTCTGGTCACTTTTACGTAGTAGTATTAGATATCTTGTTCTATCCGTTATAATTACCTTTTCGGTCTCATGTACTGGATCAAGAATCGCGTGGGCCACGGCGTTAAACTCAAACAAAGAACACATAATATAACTCATATGATTATATAGAGAACGAATAACATTAATACGTAGTCATGATCCAGCCTAACACGGCTTTAATCACAAAAGGAATTAAGCTAACATGAGAGATAAACGAAATCAACTACGAATCTAAGGAAATATTGCTGAACGAGATAATAAAGGTATAAGTTCGCACCGACGATGCTCGAGTCGTCACGCGTAGTCCCGACCTCTTCCGTCGAGGTTCTTAGCATTATCTAGTCTTCTTGGTCGAAAGTCTTTCCTTGCAGCCGTCAATTGCCTTGTGTGTTCAGTCGTCACTATGCGTCCATCCGTTATTTAATCGCAGCCTTTCTTTATATATTGTTCGAAACCTATTCCACCAACACACACCTTATTGGGCCGAAACATAAGATCGTGATTTGTGTGTAGCTTTAAATCTTTAAAACTTTAAATCCATTGGTTGCTTCGAATTTGAATGACCGGATTTGGGCCTGCATCCTGGCCCGTTGCACAGGGGTCCAAATTTTTTGGACCTATTTTGAGACCTCCATTTTAAAGATCGGCTATGTGAATTTTCGGACTCCATTTTATATATACTAAATAACTCATAAAAATGGGCCAAAAAATATACTTCCTCCGTCCCACTTATTTCTTCCCATCTTTTTATTTCGGGCGTCCCACATAATTCTTCCCATTTTCATTTTTGGTAAAAAATTATCCCACTAATTAAACTAATTACACCATTAATATTAAAAAAAGTCTTCTCGATTTGCGTGTCTACTAATAACTTTTCTCTCTCCATACCTCAAAAGGTGTACTATAATATTAAAATAATGTGATTTCTTAATCTCCGTGCCCACTAATCTTCGGGAACATTTAAATGGGACGGAGGTAGTAATAAAATTAAAATTACATTTATTTCTTTTACGTTTGGACCAACATATATGCTACAACGACGGAGACACATAAATATAAAAATGGCCGAAGTGAACGGCCATACTCTAGTGCGTGTGAACTCTCATGGTGATGGTAATACATATGGTGTGGCAACTATCATGTTTCCAATGTTTACTCGGGTTTCTTCTCGCTTTAAATATTTGTTGCTCCGTTGTTTACAAAAACATGAAAATATAAGTCGGAAAAAAAAAGAAGAAATTCCTATCAGTCCCTTTTTCAAGTTTGAAATTCTTTTTAAATATCCCTCGTATTATCTCTTCCATACCGATCTGTGGTGTGTATTTAATACTCCCGACATGAAAAAAATACTTGTAAATGACAAAAATAACATTTTTAACAACAGTTATCATTACTATACCAATTAAATTTAGTATTAATACAAATTATCACTATTATACAAACAAATAATGTTATTATATCAACTATTCTCATTATTATACCAAGTTAAATGTTACTATAATTTTCTACCAAAAAAGTTTGAATATTATATCAACTTTTAGCATTATGATACCAACAAAATTGAATAAAATATTCAAATATAACATAATTTGTTAGTATAATAATAATAAGTATAATAATAATAATAATAGTTGGTATAATACTCTTAAATTTGACTTGGTATAATAATGACAATAGGTGGTATAATATATATGTTTGTTGGTATAATAAACCATTTTACTAGTATAATACTTGCGATTGGTGAAATAATGATTTAGAAGCGTTTCTGATATATGAAGAAAATGCTATTTTCGTCTTTTCAATTTTTGAGGTATTAAACGCATACAACTTTTTACAAATCGATGCCTAACATGACAACGGGAATTTATGAGAAGTAGGAGGTAAACACTAGGCACACTCAAATTCACCACTCTAGGAATCCACCAAGAGAAAAAGTAGAAGATACAATCTTCTAAATGATAAGTTTTACAATCAAAACGATCATGCTGATTTTCCCTATTACATCGACCTTACTTACTGACCATACTAACCCCGAAAGTAAATATGAAGAATGTTAAATGACTGACTAGTAACGAAACTTGATGCAAAAGAACCCAGAAACTTGGTTGTCTTTCCAACTTCTCGTTTGTTGACTATGTCCTGGCAGTCCTTAGTCACAGGGTTATATCTTCGTCCACACTTGATATTTTTCTGTGTCGTTAAAAACTAGACTCGCGTGGCTTTCCAATGGTACCAATTTTGCCTCCTTATTCTGCGCCAATGAAAGCAGTTTATTCCGCGAAGTTGATAGATCAACAGACTTTCCAGTGTCATTCTCCCCGGGTTGGAAAAGATTCGCCCTCGAATCTTGATCGAATTCATCACCAACGTACGGAGTAATATCTGATACATTGAAAATATCTGAAACACCATAAGCTTGAGAAAGCTCCACCTTGTAGCCGTTGTCTCCAATTTTCTTTCAAAATTTGAAAAGGTCCATCCGCCCTAGGTTTAAGCTTTCCATGACGTCCACGAGGAAAACGATCCTTCCTTAAATGAATCCAAACCAAGTCTCCCTCGTGGTTTCTTCTGGTTCTTGTTTGCGACCTTTTGATACTTTTCATTCTGTTTGATAATTTCATCACGAACTTGCTCATGCAATCGCTTGATGCGCTCGGCATGCTCTTCTTCATCGCCACAAAATTGAAGATCAGTAGGAAGAGGAACTAAATCCAATGGTGTGACAGGATTACTACCATATACAACCTGAAATGGACTTTGTTTAGTAGTTTGGCTTGTCGAGCGATTATAAGCAAATTCTGCTTGGGTCAAAACCGCGTCCCATTGGCGAGGATTTTTGCCAATCAAGCTTCTTAATAAATTTCCCAAACTTCTATTCACCATTTCCGTCTGCCCATCGGTTTGAGAGTGATGAGAAGAACTAAATTGCAGCTTAGTTCCAAGCTTCCTCCACATTGTACGTAAAAAATGACTCATAAACTTCGGGTCGCGATCAGAAGTAATGGATCGAGGATTCCATGAAGTCTCACGATTTCCAAAAATGACTCACTTTACTACTCAGTCTTTCAATTCCTTTAATTTCATTTATTTTCGGGGTTAGTATGGTCAATAAGTGAGGTCGATGTAATAGGGAAAATCAACATGATCATTTTGATTGTATAACTTATCATTTAGAAGATTGCATCTTCTATCTACTTTTACTCTTGGTGGATTCCTAGAGTGGTGAATTTGAGTGTGCCTTGTGTTTACCTCCGATTGTCTCCTATATTTTCCGGTGTCATAACAGGAAGATATAGTTTGAGGGGTGCTAAAGAGAAAGTTTAATTTGTTGGGGGAATGTTAAATAATTTACCAAAAAAAACTCAAATGGTCAAAATGCAAAGTTAGTAAAAGAAAACAATCAAGAAAATTGTTTCACTTTTCTGCTGTTGAAGTTGGACTTTAAACACAAGGCACACTCAAATTCACCACTCAAATGAAAGGAACACAATCACCCTTGCTTTTTCGATTTTATTCTCTTTGCTAGTTTTATTTCCTTTATTAATGTTGCGCTTTCTTTATTCGTATTTTAGTTTCGCCTTTGCTCGTGATTGTGTTCTTATACTTGTGCCCTTTTGGGTTGTGTTGCTTTTGTTTTGGTGAGGAATCGTTCCTTTTTTGTTTTTCTTGTTTTTTTTTTTAATTTCTATTCCAGTTAGTTTCGCCTTTGTTTTTTTTTTTTGTGTTGTGGTGTGTTTGTTGTTCTCGTTTTCTTGAAAGCTTGTTTCATTTGTTTGTTTCGTAGTTTGCTTGTTGCAACAGCTTGTATTTGAGTTGTGTTCGTAGTCTCCCGATTTTGGGAGCTTGTTTCTCCTCTTGTAGAAGCTCATTTACTCCCTTGTGGGAGTGTCATTCTCGAAGAAGACATGATTTAAAAGTGGAAGTTGGAGAAAGTGAAGTGTATCGTAGATCATATTTGACAGCCAACATTTTGGTATCTGTAGTATGTTTATTAGTTCTCTTGTTCGATTTTTTTTTGTTTTGTTTTCTTTCGAGTTTGTTTGTGTTTTTATCTTTTGTTTGTGTCGTTTCTCTCTACGTGAGAGCTTTTTCTTCCATCCGAATGGTCGAATGCATTCGGAGGGTTCCATTTGGGCTCTTTAGCCCATGCTAGTTATTAGAAGGGATGACAACGAGGCGGGTCCGAAGGGAGTTTGCTAGGACCCGGTTACTATGTTTGAAAATTTGCAGGGGAGTTTGCTAGGACCCGATTACTAAATTTGGACCCAATTCATTGTCATTCCTAGTTATTTGTGAAAATTTCGTTTTGAAAAAAAAAAGTTGGACTTTAAATAATCCTGTAAATTTAGTTTGCTTTCCGGGCGAGTGAAAATAAAACCTATGATTCCAAATGTCCTACACCTGGTGTTCTTATTTCAAAAGCCGAAGACTCGGTTTTAAATTTAAACCTTGTTGCCGCCAAACCCACTTTGAAAGTCTCCATCTTTTACGAGAGCGAAGCTTTTGAATTATTTTCGCAGTTTTCCTATCAAATTCACTCTTCTGATGGGTCCAATGACGAGAGGCAAGATGAAGAATGAAAGGGCTCGAACGCAATATGCAGATGGGTCGAATGATTCTTCGGAGAATTCCTGCAATTTTAGGTCACTACTTGCTAATTTACAAACCCCCCAGGTGCGATTTCGATTTTCTTACTCGACCAGTTATCAATCTGGAATTCAATACATTATTTCGTTGTTTTCAGCTTTTGGAGTTTTTGTTTCGTCTAAGGTTGAAGGTGTTAACATTTGGGACTTGTGTCGTCTCTGGCAAAAAAATCCTAATTTTATCGGATCTGACTGGAGCATTTTCTTTGGACGTTTGGCTTTGAAAAGAGTTGTTTTTCTTAACAAATTGTCAGTTAAGCATTCTAAATTTTGATACCGCTCCTATAATTTCAGGGGATAAAGCCACATGTCTTGAAGGATTTTTATGGTCTGTTGTCTTCGTGTGGGAAATGCGGCGTCAAGTTTGCGTTGGATTCGCATGACTTGCAGCTTGATTGTCATGATGAGATCAAAGTAGTATTTGCAGACATTTGTAAAATCTCCGATATGCTTTTCAAAGAATTAGGCGAAAGGTTCGAACAGTTCTTCGCTGCATTTGGCAACAAGGATGAGGATAATTCCCATGGAGATGTTCTCAGTCATGTCGAATTAATACATTTGCTGCTCAGATGTTGTTTGCTGCTTTTACCTTTATTTGTATCTCGGAAAAACCTTATGTTGGAAAAGGGGGAAATCATCTTAAAGATACTTGGAAGGTTGAGCTCTCCAAATCTAGTTGATAAAAAACAAAAACAAGCTTTTGTTTTCGAGAAATCAGTTGTTCGTCGAAGTTCCCTTGGTGATAATGGCTGCTCTTCATCGAGCGTCGAAGATTTCACCGCTTCGTTACAGTTCCTTGACCACTATAGTAATCCTTCTTCTCTTCTCATATCTACAATGCTTGAGGTACTTTTAAGACAAGTTTTTGATCCTTTATGTGATGTAAGAAGAAGTCTCTTCGATTTTAATTTCTTGTCCATTTCTTTGTTCTATTGTTCGACAGGTGTTTGTAGATGAGTTGTCGATGCACAAGCAGTTAAGAGGGTACCTGAAGTTAATCAAATCCTCTGCTTCTGAGTCTGTTCAAAGTGACATCAGTTTTGTCATTAAAGCAGTTTGCTATCATTTTATCATCTCAGTCTCTGATAAGATAGCGTCTGAAGATTTTCTCGATCGACTGTTTCACTTTACTAACAAAGAGAAAAGTCGCCCTTCCATTTCTCCACTGTTAGGCGTCACTTCCGCTGTATCACTGCTTCTGAGTCCTATCATGAATTCTGCACCTAAATATCTGCAGGCCGATTTGATTTCTGTGGTCACTGAAGCTGTTGACATCAAGATTTCGAAGCCCGAGCCCAAAGTTACCAACTGCTTCTTGGCAGCATTCGAGAAATCGATCATTTTGTACATGAATCACATGGGTTCCATGAAAATAGACGGCCTTTCTCTCGAGGGACTCAATTCGTCGCCTACATGGCATGAGTTTGCTCTTCCACAGTTTGAGCAGTTCGTATCTCCACAAACAAAGGACAGAGTCGACAATCTGATAGCTGAGTTGGATCGTTCGTCGAGTTCCATCTTGAAAAATAATTTCTTTGGAACAAAATCAGACATGGTGACTTCTTCGAAGAGATTCTTAAACGATTGTCAGAAACTTCACTCAATCGCATGCTGCCAAGATGAGATTCTTGCCATCCTGAGTTTCTTGGTTCTCAAAGCCTCGGAAAGCTTCAGTGGCATGGAAGTGCGTCCAATCGAGGGCATATCTTTGCATGACGTGTATCTCCTTGCTTCTATATTAAAACTAATGAGCATCTCATTGCTGCAAGTTGTTAGTTTATTAAAAGACAGGGAAGATCAATTTGAAGTCTCAGATTCGAGCAGCGAGTATAACTTTATACTTGGCGCAATGACTTGTTTCGGCGATTTGGATATAAGTCTGCCATTGCAGCAACTTTTGTTCGATGCTTTGGCTAAAGATTCTACGATGGGTTCCAAAATGATGTTCTTACACTTCTCGGGGTTGATGTCCCTGGCCTTTGCCAGTGGCCTCGGTTGCTTGGTTAACGACTGTTTGCTAGCGCTCTTTGCCTTGCTGAACTTATTTTCTTTCGAAAAGGGTGGATTAGCTCCATTAAAGACTTTGCTCGATTCAAACGAAGAATCAACTTCATCTAGATCTGTAGTTGTCAGATTCCAAGAGGTCCTTGTTTTTTATTTTAATTTTTAGTTCTTTTTTTTCTTTTTGGCTTTGTTTGGTACTATTGGCTCTCGAAATTCTTGAAATATCTTTTCAGGCGGTCGTAGACCAATACTCGGGCTCGGTGCTTGCTGCAAAGTTTCAGAAGATACGGTCTCTTTACACAAGGTATAAACGCCGAAAACGCAGAATCATCAGAATTTGTCATAGCTTGTGTTTTTATGTTGCTCATTGTGATGGAGAACTCTTTCGTTCCCAGTGTTGGGGAAAGTATTGGGGAAAGTAACAATGGCGAAATGTTAGCTTCCACTTCAGAATCCTTAGTCGGAGACTTGCAAATGGAGAGTGTTGTGGACTTGGAAGAAGAGACTAGCAATGGGGAGATTTTCTTGAATTGCATAATGGACAAGAAAGAAAGTGTCAGTGATTTCGACGATTTAGCGGGTTTTATCGAATGCAGGCAAGGGAAAGATTACTCGGCATGGTTAAAGAACCGTGAAAGGTATCGCAAGTGGAAATCTGAGAAAAGGGCTGTCTTGAAATGGAAAAGAAAGAAAATGACTTGGAAAGCAGCATGTAAACGAAATCAAAATTGATTTGTTTCTGCAGAAGCACTTTGATACATCATCATGGCTTTAAATGTTACAAAAAAATGTTTTTCCTAAGCAGGATTTTTGTTCGATTAAATATTAGCATAATGGATTCAGCCGAAGTATACCAAAGTTGGTGTCGAACAACATAAAATCCTGTATTGTTTCAGTTTTATTTGGGAGTTACTATTTACCGCCCCCTTTTTACTTGTTACCCTTATGATATTTAAAATAATTTTAAAAGAAAAAATTATAATAAACAATAAAAATTTCTATGTAAAGTTCTGTTCCAGACAACACTTTCCAAATCACACATCCAAATCAGACAAAAACACAAAAAATATTGAAATCGCAATGGATCGCCGACAGGGACAGGGACAAGGAAAGGGAAAGGGCCTATTTTCACGACTGGTAAGCAAATTAACGTAAAATCATTCGTACGTAGATGGATTACCGAATACGGATCGGAATAGTTCGAAAAAACGGCCGATCGAACGAGATTTAGGGTCGGATTTCGGCATGACCGAAACACAATTTCGGTCGGCATAGGCACGACCGAAACATGATTTCGGTCGGCGTATGCACGACCGAAACATGATTTCGGTCGGCGTAAGCACGACCGAAATTATGTTTCGGTCGGGACTGTGCCGACCGAAATCACGTTTCGGTCGGGACAATGCCGACCGAAATCACGTTTCGGGAGCAGTAGATCCCCCCGTTGGAGTGGAGAGCGTCACATGAGGACGCGAGGCGTTGACGCATCCGTTCGTAGAGAACGGGAGGAGGAGAGGCGGCAGCGAGCGGCTGCTTCTCAGTCCGTATATGCGGATTACGATCCGCATGCGGATGATGGTGTGGCGGATGATGGAGCATCGTTTCAGTCATACGACGACGATCTGCCACCGGCCTCGTCAGGTAATTCCATTCTCCTCTATAAACTGACATGCGATGTCGTGTCTTAAAATACGTAAAAGAAATTAAATTTATTTTTGCGTTAATCGTGAAAATGAAATAGGGAGCAAGCGCTCCAGGGTATGACGATTCCTGGAGGGTGCAGGGGCCACAGCCCGGTGGTCCATATGATGACGAGGTGATCCCTAGTTATCTAGGGCACATCGCGCCCCGCACCTGGATGGATGAGGAGGAGAGGCCCCTGCTGAAGTGCGAGCAGCGGGCGTTAGTGCTTGGGAAGCTAAAGAATTGGTACTCCCAATTCCCGCCGGAGACGCAGAGCCAGATCGATGGCACGGGTCTTGTACACCTCACGGATGCCATGGTGGGTCACTTGAACCAGCCTCTACTGTGCACTTTTGTGGAGCGCTGGCATCCAGACACGAACACCTTCCACATGCCATTTGGGGAGATGACGATCATGCTCCACGACGTCGAGCACATCCTAGGTATCCCGATCGACAGAGCAACGGTATCGGGCACCCCAGACGTCGCCGATGGGCAGATCGCGGCGAGGGAGATTATGGGCATCTCCGCGGACGCGCTCAGGGATTCGTGGAGAGGCGGTGGGGTAGCGACGAAAGACGTGATGCAGCGGATGCGGGGGGGTCGGCCGGTGGGGTTCCAGGCCATCGCTTGGTTGTGGATTCTGTTGGGGTCGACGCTGTTCGTCGACAAGAGCGGGAACCAGGTGAAGCCGGACATCATGCACGAGTTCTACCGCTTGTTGCCCTCTGCCAGTGGGTACTCGTGGGTTTCGGCTGCCCTCGCTTACCTTTATCGCCAGCTTGGCATGGCAAGCAGGGCGGATGCGAGGGGATTAGCTGGGTGCCTCTCGTTACTACAGGCGTGGATCTACGAGTACTTCCCATGCTTCCGCCCACACCGTCTCCCCCATATGTGGAGCCTGGCCAGGCACGATCACGCATGTGGTCTGTAGCTCAGCATGAGAGGACGGTCCACCGCTTGATTGATATCCGCCGTCAGATAAATGTCATGACTGCAAGCGAGGTATCTTTGTAATTTATGTCTGTATTGACGACAATTATTAAAAACTTTTGAAATGTTTTCAGGTTGCTTGGCTGCCGTAGGGTCCCGATCCAGCGTCGCAGCAGCTGAGGACGATTTTCGTGGGATATGTTATATATCGCGATGTCGTTGAGCCCTACTCGCCATCGAGAGTGTTGCGCCAGCTGGGGTACGTGCAGGTCATCCCGCCGCCGATGAGTCCGCCACGGAAGGCGGTCATACCAGCAGACCCGACGAGGTATAAGGTGCTTCATTCTGCCGATGCAGCAGAACATGCTTGCCGCCAGTTCCCGTACGCCTACATCCTCAACCTCTCGTACGTCAATCGGGCAGGCGCGGAGTACCTTGGTGAAACCGTTGCAGGATACATGAACTGGTATGAGCGGCATTCTCATCCTCGCCTGATTTCGACGGAGCAGGGATCCTCATCGGCAGACACCCCGCGCAGCCACGCCGACTACGTACGTAATTTAATCTTACGTCGATTTTTTTATATTTATATATTTAATCGTACGTATTATTGCTATGTACAGTGGTACAGCACGATGTACAGCTTGAGTACCGATATACTATCCAGTATGCATCTTGAGGGCTCGACGCGTACGGACGAGTTCCGAGACAGGCTGGACGACATCAACGACCGGTGGCGCCAGGCCCCTTGACGTGTTGCTATAGTTTTTTTTTTATTTTTCGTTTATTGTATCGGACGGATTTTCTATATGTTTTGAATATTTGTTTGCATATTTATTCCGTTTCGAATTACTGATACAAATAAATAATCCAAATAAATAATCCAGATAAATAATATAAACAAATAATCCAATAAATAATATAAATAAATAATCCAATTAAATAATATAAATAAATAATCCAATTAAATAATATAAATAAATAAACAAATAAATAATATAAATAAATAATCCAATTAAATAATGTAAATAATAATCCAAATAAAAAATATAAATAAATAATCCAATTAAATAATATAAATAAATAATATAAATAAGTAATCCAATTAAATAATCCAAATAAATAATCCAAATAAATCATATAAATAAATAATCCAATTAAATAATCCAAATAAATAATATCAATAAATCATATAATTAAATAATACAATTAAACAATATAAATAAATAATCCAAATAAATAATCCAATTAAATAATATAAATAAATAATCCAATTAAATAATATAAATAAATAATATAAATAAATAATCCAATTAAATAATCCAAATAAATAATACAAATAAATCATATAATTAAGTAATACAATTAAATAATACAAATAAATAATCCAATTAAATAATACAGTATCACAAATTATTATGCTGCATTAGGTTAATCCAGTGAGCGAATCCACTCTGATATCTGATCTCCCAACCGGCAAGTCGATCACTACGATACGTGAACCAATACGTGATCTCCCAAGGTGCGCCATGAGGATCGTACGGTTCGGTCCAGTAGCAGTCCGACCGGCACGCAGCGGCAATATTGTGTTCGAAAGTATGTTGATGTTCGTTCCATTCGCATACCCGTAGAGGACAATTACAGCGTTCCAAATTGTCGCAACAACCCACAAATCACACGGTGTCATCATCCAGTGGTTCGCTCCACAAGGGCCCCCTTCCCAGCGTATACGATCCAACTGCATTTCCAATGAATCACCATAGTACAACGCCGAGTAGCGATCCCAATGGGCAGCGAGTTCGTTCGCGACGTTATTCCTGACGGTGTTCCATTCCTCCTCGTTATCGTACACATGGGACGCGATCACGCGAAATCCACAGTTACCGTCGGCATCACATTCTTGTAGCTAACTATATACGGATGGATGACTGTTGTTACGTGGTTGGCCAAGTTGGTGTGGTGGAAGTCTGATTCACCTGTAGAACGCAATTTTCAGGATTAGACGTGCACCCGTGATTGAACAAATTTACGAGTAAGAGATAGTAGTACCTGTCTCCGTAGTAGATCGAGACCGCTTCGCAGACGAAGATGACGTGCGACCCTGGCTGCTACGACTGGTACTACTGCGCCCTCCGCTGCTTCCACCCCTTGGGATTGCGTACCCCCAAGCACTTCGATCCCGCTTCGTCGAGTTTTTCTTCTTCGGCCGACCTTTTACAGACGTCTTAACATCAGGCTCATTCCACTCACGGGCGTCGGGATACAGGTGTTTGTGGACGACTCGATGGAGGCCACGCATAACGGCGATATCGCGGGTTTCTGCCTCACGCACGAGGTCGTATAAGTAATCCCGATCAGAAATATCGGGAATTACTCCATCGCCGATCGTGAGTGTCCTCCAGAAGTCGTGCAAGCATTCTGCAGCAACTGGGTAGTTGTTCTCGATACATTGCTGGAGCTCGCACGCACATGGGAGATGGTGCGTACGTCGTACCACACATCCACACGCGGAGTAAACCTCATCCGACAACTCTTTGGCACGCCTCAACTCGGTTCCCATTATCGATATTGCATGGTGTGAAAACAATATCGTGTGGAATGGAAAACCTGAGTTCCCAATCGGTCGTTTCGAGCGGGACTCCTCCAGTGCCTGCATGTCAACATAAAAAAATTATTAGCATAGCATTTCGTTTGACACGTATAATAATTAATTTACCTTTCTGATGCGATTCAGTTGGTTCTGAATCTGGTCGTTCACCTTCACCCACACGGTGTCAAGAGACCCAGTGGCCGAGTTCAGCCATTGCTTCAGCTCGCTGTGAGCACTCTCCACACGACATGTAGTGGTGTTCGCGAAATGAAGCACCTGGTTCGTCCAAGCTTTGGCGAACTTCTCCTTATGCACCAACCATGTCTGCTCAACGTACTGCACGATAGCGGAGTCACCTTTCCAACGCAGACGTATGTCGCTGACGGCCTGCTCGTATTCATCTATCGACGGAGCTTCCATGACTGCTTTCCAGGCCTTATGCGTGAAGTGAGCTGCTGTCTTTTTGTTCTGACCCGTCGTCCAATAAACTTTGTTCTCCACGTCTTTATAGATATGCCACGTGCACAACATATGGTGAGAATACGGAAATACTTCCTGTACGGGTCGAAGAAGGCCCAACTCACGATCAGTCACAATCGCCGAAGGGTAGACATCTGGCCCCAGAATATCCCGAAAGGACTGCAACACCCACTCATAACTTCTCTCCGTCTCGTCCTTCATAATGGCAAACCCACAAAGTGTTGGGTGTGCAAAACTCATCCCACATCGATGAATTGAAAAAATTAAGAGTGATTTATAAGCTTGTGGGTTCACTCCCTCTATTGCCAATTGGTTTTAGAGAGGAACCCCATAAGCTTATACGGGCCTGGACTTGAGCTGGAATTGGGCCTGAAAATCCCTACATGGTGCGGTGAGCGTGGAACTAACACGCGATCGAAGATATGGCTGCCGCTAGATTCGATATGGAGAAATTCAATGGAGACAACGACTTTGGGCTCTGGAAAATAAAAATGAAGGCGTTGCTCGTCCAACAAGGGCTCGAAGAGGCTCTCAAAGAGGAGAAGAGCATGCTACCCGCAGAGATGGCGTCGGAAATTAAGAAGGTTATGAGGGAAAAGTCACATAGCGCAATCGTTCTAAGCCTCGGCGATAAAGTGCTTAGGACGGTTTCGAAGGAGTCGACACCCGATGGCCTATGGAAAAAGCTAGACGAGCTGTATATGTGATAAACGTAATTTATTACGTTCATATTTGTTAATTTTAAGTCGTTTGCCTTCATTAATGGAGCCGTTTTGAATATTCTAGCACTTAAATGTGGTTAATGGCAATATTAAGTTTTTATGGCAGTTTTGCGGCAGTTTGGTATTTCTTGCAGATTACGGGGTAAACAATGTCCGATTGAGCTGAAATTTTAACCGATGATAGAAGACTCGTTTATATTGATTTTGCTCAAAGGAATTTCCATTCCGAGTTCCCAATCAGAAGATATGAATTTTTGAAGCCACACTACCCTGTTGCGCATAAACAGTTCGTTTTGATTGATGAAAGCCCAATTTGAATCAGCCATTAATCCAAATTCAACCCAGCCCATATATACCTTGATAGCCCATGGAATGGAAGTATAATACAGCCCAAAAGACCAAGAGGGAATATAAGATGCATTTACGTGTTATAATATTCCAAGACCTAGCATTTGGAGTTGGGCAATCACCATCATACAACTCAAAGCAAAGTTAAAAAGAGAAAAACAAGGATACGTGAATTATGGAAACAGGAAAAGAGCAAAACATGGATATGAGATGTGGCATGGAAACAGGAAAGTTGTTTCCCACTTTTGTTAATTCATTTCTATTCGTTTCTTCAACTACTATAAGAAAGATAGCTCACGAGAGGGGAACGGGAAGACCGGATAAACCACCTCACCATCGACCTCTTTGCTCAACCACACCAAACACCCACCTCTGAACCATCGACCCAAACACCAAGCTCTCACCTCAAGGAGGCACATCAGCAACGACGTACACCATCAAAGCTGAAAAGGTTGGAGGAGGGCGATTGACGTGAACAGCCGACCACTACATTAAGCCTCAACCTCCTTCCGCTACGTGTGTGCGACGGCAGTGCGACAGGCTGCGAGAACTGTGAGCAGCGAAGTCGACACAACAACGGGCGTAGTAGGGCTGCTGTACTTTGCTGTGAGGGGACGAGTGGTTGAGCTGTAAAGGTTGTGGGTGCGAGGACTGTACAGCGGGAAGGCTACGGCTGCGGCTGGGCTGATTTGTGGAGAAGCAGTGAGCGTGGGCAGTTGGTGTGCGAGAGAACTGTGAGCAAAGAGCTACGAGAAAATAAACGAAGTGCACTACCCACTCGGCCGCCACGTGTTCGACAAAAATCCTCAACAAAGGGAGGCCAAATATCAGGGAAGAAATTATGTCTTTATTTACGTATTATCTTGTTTTCATTATGAATATTAGTAGTTAATTTTATCGTGTGCTTGGGATAAGATGAACGCTGGGTAGAATTATTGTTGGACGTAAAGTACTCGTGAACATACTATATTGGCTATTTATCATTTATGATATTGTTTTTCAAATTAATATGTCTATGTGTTGGTTTGAATATCACTTTGATATGTCTATGTGTTGATGTGATTTCGTGGTAATATCGTTTTAGGGCGACAGCTAGAAAAACGATTAGGCCTTTCATAAAATGATAGGAGTTCGATTATAGGGCGACAGCAAATAATCGATCCTCGCTTAGGTAAATTAATATTTATTCTCACAACCGTCTAGGGCGACAGCAAATTCGGGCGCGAGTAGGAATTACCGCGACTTAGTCAATATATTTGTGTTAACGATAATTTACGGCCTCGTCAATTATACCTAGCGGGATTCGAAATCCCGAGCACACTTGTTTTATATAAAAGTTATTATTTTTTAAATATTTAAGTTGCATTCAAGCTTTTGGTTTGTTAGAATATATTTTTATAAATAAAAATACAACTAAAACAATATTTATTTAGGCTAAATATCAAATGATAGGTTATTACTAGTACTCAATTTATTCCTCGTGTTCGATACTCGGATATTCGCTATAGCTATTCTACAAACGATAGGTACACTGCCTATCGCGCGTCGTGCTAGTTATAACATATTCGTTTTAATTATTACTTGACGTACTTGCCCGAACCTTTATTTAATATATTAACGTACACGCACGCGATCAAGTTTTTGGCGCCGTTGCCGGGGAATAGATTGATATTAGGAACACCCTAGTTCGGTAATTTAGCCATTTTATTTTACATTTTCTCAGTTTGTCGTTAATTGCGTTATTTGTTTCCTACATCATTATTAGTCTCGTTACCTTTTCGACGTATTTATCTAGTTGTTCGCTAAATTTCGCTTTCATTCATTGAAGGTACTGTTTGACAGTGGATGACCCGAAGTCACCCATCAGATCCCATTGTTGAAGGAGATCCAGATTTCGAGCGAAAGTTACGAAGGCAGCTCAGATACAATTCAGAAGGCACGGCTAGTAATTATCAGGAAGCGCTAGTTAGCTACTCAGAGGACAACTCTCAGGAGTCGGCAGACAATTCTCGAACAGAGACGTCCAAAGACAATCGAGAGACAGAAGTCGAGATGGCTGAACGCAGAGTACCGGTCCACCAGGACCAAGAAGAGGAACAATCTCTACAAGACCTACTCAAGAGCGCCTCCCTCGGCGGAACTGAATCGGCGATCGTTATTCCACCGATCGAAAACAATAATTTCGAGCTGAAGCATTCTTGGCTTCAGATGATTTTTCAGACGGCCCAGTTTGAGGGAAACCCAGACGACGATCCCTACTCGCACCTGAAGGCCTTCCTGACGGTGACCGGCACCATCAAAATCAATGGGGTCACGGGCGACGCGATCAAATTGATGTTATTCCCATTCTCGCTGAAGTTCAGAGCGAAGGACTGGCTGGATATGTTACCGCCCAGATCGAT
Organism: Craterostigma plantagineum; assembly: GCA_027422505.1. Lineage (NCBI taxonomy): Eukaryota > Viridiplantae > Streptophyta > Magnoliopsida > Lamiales > Linderniaceae > Craterostigma > Craterostigma plantagineum. The sequence goes on from JAPQWV010000001.1 coordinate 12,286,841, forward strand.
CACTACATGGGAAGAACTGCGAGCTGCATTCATCGGTCATTACTTCCCGCTGTCAAAGGTGCTAAGGTTGAAGACGGAGATCTCCCTTTTCCATCAGAAGGACTCAGAGAACCTTTACGAGGTGTGGGAGAGATACAAGTCACTGTTGAAGAAATGCCCCCAACATGGGATGTCGAAAGCTGCCATGATAAATCGATTCCACGAGGGCCTCAATGATCAGACCGTTCACATGCTAGACGGAGCCGCAGGAGGAGGGCTCGTGAAGCTTAATGCCACAGACGCCTGGAATCTAATCGACGACTACTCAAGGAACAGCTTCATGAGAGGAAATACGAGGATCAAGACTCCAAGAGTGTTTGGCGTGAGCGAAGAGACAGCCACAAATGCCAAGTTCGAGGCGCTCCAGCAACAGATCGCAGCAACCAACTATCAACTTCAGACGGTCATTAGCACACTACTACCAAAGGCGGGGCAAACACAGCCCGTGAATGCCGTGATGACCCCCACAGCCACCACGCCACCTCAGCGTAAGCCGTACATACCACAGTGCGGTATTTGCGGAGCAGCTCACGAAACCTCAGAGTGCCAAGTCGGACAGCCACTGGAGCACGTGGACTACATGGGAAACTACCAAGGGCAGCAAGGTTTCCAACCTCGAGCGCACCCCAATCTGGTTCACGGGAATCATAACCACCACGGACAAGGACCGCCTGTCTCTCAGCCTAGACCGTCCGGTTTCCAAAACGGGCCGCCACGACAGTACCAGAACGCACCCGCAGGAGGATCCGATGACATGAGAGAGATGAAGGACATGATGAAGACGCTCCTCACAAATTTTAGCAACACCGCTGCGGCTCACGAGAATCGACTGACGAAGATGGAGGAGTATATGGAAGCTAACAACGTACGTGCTCAGAACACAGACGCGTCGATTAAGAAGTTGGAGCAGCAAGTGGGCCAGTTAGCAAAGCAACTGGCAGGACGAAATCAAGGATCACTCCCGAGCTACACCGAACCAAACCCTAAGGAGTATTGCAACGCGGTGACCCTAATAAGCGGGAGAGAATTGCAAGAAGTACCCGCCAAGAAGAATTCAAAGGAGATAGCAGATTTCGAGTTCCACGACGAGCTAAAAGTGGAGGAAAGCAATGGCAACGATGTCGATAAGGTCAAGGCTGACAAGGGAAATGCGCGACCATTCGTGAAGCCGTACCAGCCGAAGATTCCGTACCCAGCTCGGCTGAGGGAGGTCGAACCCAGAAAGGAAGAAGCCACGCTTGAAAAGGAAAAGGAGGGGATTGCTCCAAGACTACCAGTCAATTCTTACACACCGAAGATTCCATATCCGGCTAGGTCAACAAGGGCGATGCCTGACGACCCATTTGGTACGTACTTAGAGGAACAACGCGCCAAGAAGGAAGTAAAGCCGGTCAATCGTGTCGAGGAAGAGAAAGTCGACCAGGAGATGGAGGTCATGACTACGCCGTCTGTCAAGGCGTGTCAACCAAAGAAGTATATTGTTGACGACGAGTTCGGTAAATTTCTTTCACTTTTCAAACAACTACATATTAACTTACCGCTCGTCGAAGTCCTTGCACAGATACCTCGATGTGTGAAATACCTCAAGGACTTACTCACGAACAAACGCAAGCTCGAAGATGTTTCTGCTAATTGTCTTCGAGGGGAGTGCTCCGCCGTCGTGCAAATGAATATTCCGAAGAAGCTAAAGGATCCAGGGAGTTTCACTATACCTTGTCTCATAGGAAATTTATATATTCATAAGGCATTTGTTGATTTAGGTGCTAGTATTAATTTGATGCCTTATTCTTTGTTTAAAAAGCTTGGTTTAGGTGAACCCAAACCCATTAGGATGAGTATACAACTAGCGGATAGATCTATTACGTATCCTAGGGGTATTATAGAGGATGTGCTAGTCAAGCTTAATAAGTTTATTATTCCAGTGGATTTTGTTATTCTTGATATGAAGGAAGATGAGAATGTTCCTTTGATCTTAGGGAGACCATTTTTAGCCACTGGAGAGACAATGATAGATGTTAAAAATGGCACCTTGACGTTTACTATTGATGGAGAGAAAGTAACGTTTTGCATGGCGGAAACTAAGAATGATATTAGCAAGCATGAAAATAATTATTCCTATCTTGATGTTGTAGATCAAAATTCTTCTATGTCTTTCCCAAGTTTATCGCAGGTTATTGAGAAGAAAGACACGGGAATAGTCGAGGGAAGCAAAGAGGAGGACAAGGAGAAGCGTTTCATCAACGGGCCACCGGTTTTAGAGATTGAGCGGCAGCCCGACCATTTCGGTTGTACTTTTCCTGAGGACGGTCCAAAACCACCGATGACAGTACCTTCCAACCGTTTTTCCAAACCACCTTGAAGACTCACTCGACTACGTCCGGCTCAAGACGTTAAAGAAGCGCTTCTTGGGAGGCAACCCAGGTATTTTCATTTATGTTTTAGGCATTATTATAAAAAAAAAGGCATTTAATAATCTACAACTATATATTAAATTAAATAAAACAATAATAATAATAAAACATTAAAATTTTAAATTATAATAAATTTATTTCGAATATTGAGGATGGTTACAACGCAGAGTCTAGAGACGAGATAGGAACGATAGTTTTACTTCATAAGAGATGGTTACAACACCATTACAACGTGTGAAGGTCCAACACAAAAGCAAATTAAAACTGCGAATAACACAAAAGACAGAACAATAGTTTATTTTGCTTCATAAGGGCGGGTTACACACAAGTGCACCTTGTGATAACCCAACACACGAAAGCAAGTAAAACTCCAAACAAGCCCAAAAGAAGAGCAAGGTAGAGTGATACCATATCTAAATTACGACGAATCCTTGCATATTCTTCACTCTCATTCTCATGGTCTTGCTGTTGTCCCCAATACATAGTGCTAGCTACCCAGAAATATCGAAAATAAGATTGCTGAAGACGTGTGATTTATGGTAAATGATGCTATTGTGTTATTCTACCAATGTCTATTTATAGGCATGAAGGGCACAAAAATATCATTATCAAACCCTGCAAATCAAATAAATGATACAGACGAATTTTTGACTTGGAAGATTTGACGCCGCGTGAGAAAGTGATATCTCCTTTGTCGATTATCAGATTTTTCCTCGCACAAATCGTTCTCGAAAAGCTCGTCGATTACGTGTTAATCTTAGTAAAAAAAATATAGATATAATAATAATAAGAAAAATAAAACAGAAAAAAAAAAAGAAAATAACTAAAAAGAAAAAAAAAATAATGGTTCCGTTGCCGGGCTAGTTGAATCACATTTATGTTTTCGCACGTACTTAAAAAAAAAAGGAAGAAAAAAAAAACTTGGGATTGGTGATTTTTCCGAGATGAGTATCGGTGTTGTCCCATTTTCCCTTAAGATGCTTATTACGATTTTCTATGAATTGTTTTTACGCCCTATTTTCTTTAAGTCTATTTTGTGAGGTAAAATGTCACAAGTAACGCCATCAACGAATAATGCAATGCATAGTCTTATCCAAGCCAACCAGAATCATGCCAAACGCTTCTGCAACTAAGGGAATTCAAAACCTCAAGTGTGGGGAGGGTCGTCTAAAAGAATGCACATCGAACTATTCAGGGAAGTTCGTCTATTTATTTATTTTCCTCTTCCTTGTGGGCCAATGTTTGTTACGTTGAGGGCAACGTAAATCTTAAGTGTGGGGAGGGAAATTTCTGCGAAATTAACGATATGAACATATTTATATGCGCATGGTGTGATTTAAAAAAAAATATGGCATAATTTTTTTCGAAAATCATGGTTCTTGTCTATTAAAGGATGATTTCATGTAGAAATTTTGTGAGTAATTAGGATCACATGCGTAGTCGATTTCTTTCTTGCATGATGAACTTAGCGGTACTTGAAGGATTCATACACATAACCTTATTTTTGTGAGATTTTGAGCCTATGAGCTTTTTGCTCATTTCTTTGGTTGTGTGAAACTTGCCTAATTTACTTCTCTCTAGAACTTGCTCGTGTATTTCGTGTTGAAACTGCTTAAGGTGAAAATGTGTGAAAATGAGGAATGCATTAGGAATTAGTCCATAGCCAAAGTTTCTGACCACGCCTGATCATCGTAGTTAGCCACTTTGAGCCTGTGCCTTTTATTGTCGAAATCCGATATTCATAGCTACCGACCTAAATAAGCCTTCAGAATTTAACCCCATCGGAGCGATAGTGTAAGTGAAGGATGAATGACGGAGTCACGGTGCCCAATTTTGTCAAATGTCTGACAAACACCAAAGTATGAAAAAAAAAAAAGAGAAAAAAAAAAGCTGAAAAAATTGAATGAAAAATAGCTAAGAACCTTTCCTCCGATAATCTTTCACTCTCTAGAGCACATTTTTATACCCTAAGTAGAGATGTCGAAAGAAGAAAGGCTTGGTAAAAAAAAAAAAAGAGAGAGAGAAAAACAAAAGTGAAAAAAAAAAGAGTTGGTGGAAATCAGATGGTCGACTTATTGGCGCATTCATGACAAAGGCATGATTCCAGCACAACTCTAGCTCACATCCTTTTGCGCTTAGCCCTTGAATATTTTGGACATTTAGCCCTGCAATAACCCGGTTAGTCATTCCGATTCACACTTTATTACTTAGGGTAGTAGAATTGCGAATCACTTGCAAGCTTATGGTAGAGATTAGATTAGTGCATGAACAGAGAGAATTCGCAGACATATTAAGCCTATACACTGTGTGATCTGAGTGAATCCCTGTAAGGTACGAATCTGAATTGATATTGCTAAGGAATTTGTGTAGTTAGACGTCAGCTTCAAATGTGTTTTCCGACATTACTTGTATTATTTCATCACATGTTTCATTCTTGAAAGATAAAGTTGCATGATTTAAATTGATTTTAATGCCTTATTATTTATTTGCTTGAGGACAAGCAAACGCTTAAGTGTGGGGAGATTTGATAAACGTAATTTATTACGTTCATATTTGTTAATTTTAAGTCGTTTGCCTTCATTAATGGAGCCGTTTTGAATATTCTAGCACTTAAATGTGGTTAATGGCAATATTAAGTTTTTATGGCAGTTTTGCGGCAGTTTGGTATTTCTTGCAGATTACGGGGTAAACAATGTCCGATTGAGCTGAAATTTTAACCGATGATAGAAGACTCGTTTATATTGATTTTGCTCAAAGGAATTTCCATTCCGAGTTCCCAATCAGAAGATATGAATTTTTGAAGCCACACTACCCTGTTGCGCATAAACAGTTCGTTTTGATTGATGAAAGCCCAATTTGAATCAGCCATTAATCCAAATTCAACCCAGCCCATATATACCTTGATAGCCCATGGAATGGAAGTATAATACAGCCCAAAAGACCAAGAGGGAATATAAGATGCATTTACGTGTTATAATATTCCAAGACCTAGCATTTGGAGTTGGGCAATCACCATCATACAACTCAAAGCAAAGTTAAAAAGAGAAAAACAAGGATACGTGAATTATGGAAACAGGAAAAGAGCAAAACATGGATATGAGATGTGGCATGGAAACAGGAAAGTTGTTTCCCACTTTTGTTAATTCATTTCTATTCGTTTCTTCAACTACTATAAGAAAGATAGCTCACGAGAGGGGAACGGGAAGACCGATAAACCACCTCACCATCGACCTCTTTGCTCAACCACACCAAACACCCACCTCTGAACCATCGACCCAAACACCAAGCTCTCACCTCAAGGAGGCACATCAGCAACGACGTACACCATCAAAGCTGAAAAGGTTGGAGGAGGGCGATTGACGTGAACAGCCGACCACTACATTAAGCCTCAACCTCCTTCCGCTACGTGTGTGCGACGGCAGTGCGACAGGCTGCGAGAACTGTGAGCAGCGAAGTCGACACAACAACGGGCGTAGTAGGGCTGCTGTACTTTGCTGTGAGGGGACGAGTGGTTGAGCTGTAAAGGTTGTGGGTGCGAGGACTGTACAGCGGGAAGGCTACGGCTGCGGCTGGGCTGATTTGTGGAGAAGCAGTGAGCGTGGGCAGTTGGTGTGCGAGAGAACTGTGAGCAAAGAGCTACGAGAAAATAAACGAAGTGCACTACCCACTCGGCCGCCACGTGTTCGACAAAAATCCTCAACAAAGGGAGGCCAAATATCAGGGAAGAAATTATGTCTTTATTTACGTATTATCTTGTTTTCATTATGAATATTAGTAGTTAATTTTATCGTGTGCTTGGGATAAGATGAACGCTGGGTAGAATTATTGTTGGACGTAAAGTACTCGTGAACATACTATATTGGCTATTTATCATTTATGATATTGTTTTTCAAATTAATATGTCTATGTGTTGGTTTGAATATCACTTTGATATGTCTATGTGTTGATGTGATTTCGTGGTAATATCGTTTTAGGGCGACAGCTAGAAAAACGATTAGGCCTTTCATAAAATGATAGGAGTTCGATTATAGGGCGACAGCAAATAATCGATCCTCGCTTAGGTAAATTAATATTTATTCTCACAACCGTCTAGGGCGACAGCAAATTCGGGCGCGAGTAGGAATTACCGCGACTTAGTCAATATATTTGTGTTAACGATAATTTACGGCCTCGTCAATTATACCTAGCGGGATTCGAAATCCCGAGCACACTTGTTTTATATAAAAGTTATTATTTTTTAAATATTTAAGTTGCATTCAAGCTTTTGGTTTGTTAGAATATATTTTTATAAATAAAAATACAACTAAAACAATATTTATTTAGGCTAAATATCAAATGATAGGTTATTACTAGTACTCAATTTATTCCTCGTGTTCGATACTCGGATATTCGCTATAGCTATTCTACAAACGATAGGTACACTGCCTATCGCGCGTCGTGCTAGTTATAACATATTCGTTTTAATTATTACTTGACGTACTTGCCCGAACCTTTATTTAATATATTAACGTACACGCACGCGATCAATATGGTAAAGACCCTGGCGAAGAGACTCTATCTCAAGCAGGCCTTATATTCATTTCGGATGCAAGAGGGCCAGAGCATCGAAGACCAAGTCGACGTGTTCAACAAGATGATCCTTGACCTTGAAAATGCCGAGGTGGAGATCGCAGAGGAAGACAAGGCGCTGCTTTTGCTGTGCTCGCTTCCAAAGGGGTTCAACACGCTCAAGGAGACGCTTCTCTAAGGGAGGGACGTGCTCAAACTTGTAGACGTGCAAACGGCGTTAAGCTCAAGGCAACTAAACTTCCAAAGGGTAGCTGAGAATGGGCATGATCCGGGCGAGCTCGTAAACGTCAAGTTTAAGACGAATGGTGATAAGAAGAAGGCGAAGCCCAAGCTTAGGAATCCTATCAAGTGCTACGAGTGCCACGAGGAAGGACACATAAAAAGAGAATGCCCTAAACGTACACTAAAATCTGCGAGTCAAGACCGGGTTAACAACGTGAGTGCCGAGGAGGAATATTACGAATCGGCTGAGATTCTTACGGTGGCTAAGAAGGAAGCAGGTAATGAATGGATTCTCAATTCTGGTTGCACATTCCATATTACGTGTAATAGGTCTTGGATCAAGAACTTCAAAGAAGTAAAGGGTGAAACGGTTCACTTGGGCAACGACAAGGCGTGTCATGTGCTTGGCATAGGATCCGTTACCTTGAGGCTGCATTCGGGTGAGGAGAAGGTGCTCGAGAAAGTTCGCTACGTCCCTGAGATGAGACGGAACTTAATCTCTGTAGGAACCTTAGACGATCTTGGATATTCAACTAAAACAAGCGCTGGAAAGATCAAGATTCTCAAGGGTTCTAAGGCGGTGCTTAAGGGGTTCAAGCGGAACGGTATCTACGTATTGAACGGCTCGGGAATCTCAGAAATGGAGAGAGGCATGAAGAGGAATCAAGGGAGGTCAGAAACGCTCTTTCTCGAGGAGGAGAAGACGGGCGAAACAACTGAAATTTCAGAAGTTCAAGAGGTGAGTCTTGACGATAATTTTTCCGCTACTAATGGCTGTGTTGAGGTAAATTCGTGTAGCACCAAGAAGTCGAAGAGCAGTAGGTTATTCAGCTGCAAATGGTTTGAGAAGATAAACCATGAAGCTAGGAACAAAGGCTCGAAAGAAAAGAAAGAATCAAAGACAGAAGACGGTTCAGAAGAAGTGAGCTCAAGATCAACTTCAAGCAAGAGATTTCTGGGATACTTGAGTTGGCTCGGTGCTTACGCACCCTTTGAGAAAGAGGGTGGAGAAGAGGTTCGAGTGAAGGTTTGGAAATTCAAGATGAAGTTTTTTTTTCAGCAATTGAGTTGGGAAGAATCTGCAAACTCGAACGGCGATCGAAGGAGGGATTTGAAGCTAGGTGTTTAGTTGGATGGAACCTGTAAATGCGAGATCAGTTGTTGTTTTAACGAGTCCAATGATGATTTAAGGTGGAGATTTGTGGAGATACTAAATCATCAAAGTCACGAAGATAGTTGCTGAGGTGATGATGAAGTCATTGTTTTGTATAAGTGTTATTTCATGGACTTCTATATCAAGTAATTGTAGAATGCTACGTGGGTCATTATGTCTACAGTTTCTAGCAGTAAGAGACGTGGATGAAAAGCAGTTTATTGATGTTATTTTAAGCACAAGAAGGGTTCATCGATTGCAAGAATATCAGAGGGAAAAAAACAGAGAGAGCGACATTGAGTGCATATCAAATATTGGAGAGAAAGAGTATTCTTGTAATTCCAATTTGCGTAATCAATAAAGGTTCTCTTTGGGGTCATGGACGTAGGCTAATCGTTAAAGCCGAACCATGTTATATCGCTTGTTATATTTTACGCTTATTTGTTTCCATCTTCAAATCACATACGTACGCAAATACGCTGTCTTATAATTCTAGCACGGTCGAAATCCTAACAATTGGTGCGGTGAGCTTGGATGAACACGTGAGGGTGCCTTCCATTGGAGAAATTCTAGCCCAGATACGGTGTGGGTGGTGTGTCCCGGCCCTTGTAAGACGATTGGTGAATCTAGGATGATAGAAGCGCTTGTGCAGATGATTGCGGTGGAAGCGTTTGGTGCAGGTAATCGTCGAAAGGGAGGCCCGTTGTGTGGTCTTGAGTTTGAGGGGAGGCTTGTTGGGTGTGCAAAACTCATCCCACATCGATGAATTGAAAAAATTAAGTGATTTATAAGCTTGTGGGTTCACTCCCTCTATTGCCAATTGGTTTTAGAGAGGAACCCCACAAGCTTATACGGGCCTGGACTTGAGCTGGAATTGGGCCTGAAAAATCCCTACACAAAGGAAGTTCTGATTACAGGGAGTCATCCCTATAATCTCAACTAGAGGCATCTTGTACATGTTGGTCTTGTACGTAGAATCGATGCCAATGAAGTACGGATACGTCCTCACCCGTGCAAGTGATTCCGGGTGTGCGAGAAAAACATGCGTCAGCGCATTAGTCTCGACGTCTCCCAGGGCTTGAACATAATATCCGGCGTGTCTCGCCTGGTGCATCAACTGGCTCACCACGTCTCGGCCCTCAGAATAGTCTCTCTTCAAACGATCTCTGTAATTATATATGTGCCTGATGGTCGAGTTATCTTCTGCGTGTCGAGCCCTCACCGATGGATATGAGCTGGTTTCGATTGCGCAGCACTCATTTCCTCTACGATCTTCTTTGCCTGCCTACTTAACCCACTCGTCTGGCGGTGTCCCTCGGGATACTGTATTAGAGAGTGATTGTGCGTGGATTTATCAGGTGGGCCCGTACGAATGTACCATTCCCTAGTCATTGGATCCTCCTGAGCTATGACTACAAACGGACACCTGCACTTGTTCGAGTTCGTAACCCTCTCCAATTCGTCCTCGTTGCCTCTATAACGTTCTCCGCGAGAACATCTAATCAGTTTTTTTGTACCGCATTTCTTATGCGACGAAATAATCACCTCGAAACCCAGAGCAATGGCGACGCCTTTCGCCCAGTTAGTGGCTTCCACGTCGGTCTGAAATCGACCTCCTACGCGAAATTATTTTTCGGTCCGACCTTGAGGTGGCCGAAATGCTGTTTCGGTCCGGACTGTTCCGGCCGAAATTGTGTTTCGGTCCGGAATTTTTTGGAGCGATTCCGAATCTAGTTCGATCATTCATCTACGTACGAACGAATTTTACGAGAATTTGCTTACCAGTCGTGCGAACCCCTTTCCCCTATCGCCGATCCATTGCGATTTGAACGTTTTTTTTGTTTTGTTTGAGACTGATTTGAATGTTTGATTGCGATATGAAGATTGTTGTCGGAAAAGGACTTTAAATAAAAAATTTTATACAAAAGGGCAAAATCGTCTTTTTTCAGCCCTTTAGGGGGCGGTGACTAGAAAAAAGGGGGCGGTGAATAGCAATCCAGTTTTATTTTCCAGCTGAATTTTTATCATCATTGTTCTTGCATCAATTGCCACACGTACATTGCAGTATAGCACGTTTGTGATCGAATCTTAACCGAATCACCAATTGGTTCCGGGCCGGCTCCGGCCCCTTAATAATGACCGGCCCCTTAATAATGACATCGAATTCCTTTCATGCATATTTATTTCCTTTGACCAACGCGTTGAACGCGTATTATATAATGGGCATACGTAACATGTTGTCTTCTTGTCGTCTTTTTTTTTCTTTGTTCACTTATTTTTGACTTGTCATTTGTCAAACTAATGCAACACATTTCACCCAAAATAAAAGGATAAGAGCAACACCAATAGTACTGCAAAACCTAAACGCAAAAATACAGTAAAATTGCTCCAACAGTACTGCAACCGCAAATGAAAAATGTGTGTTTTGCTTTCTCCCCCCTGTTTCTACGTAAATTTGCGTTGGAACGGAAAAATGCGTTTGATGTTTTAAAATTACTAATAAGTCATTTACTTGTATTGAATTATTAAATCACATATAAAAATATATTAAAGAATTTGAAAATGTATTCAATGATTATAAATCAACATAATAAATCATTATTTTTAACCTTCAATGTATTTCAATTGCTATATCGTGTAATGTCGATATTTTTAATAAATATTTTGTTTTGTGTTTTTAATATATATAAATAATGATCTGTTTAAAAATATTATAAATCAAAATTAAAAGAATATTGTGATCAATTTGTAAAGTAGTAAAATATAGGGGTGATATTGAAAAGTTGTAAAAGTTGGTATTTGCGTTTGCGTTTGCAGTTGACTGTTGGAGAACAGTGACTGCAAAATGTGGCTGCTACTGGAAAATGCATTTGCGTTTGCGGTTGACTGTTGGAGATGGTCTAAGGATGGAGAAAATACAAACCCCAATCGTGATTAATCTAATGCAACTTTGTTTGTATCTATTAATTAAGGAGGCGTCAGAACATTTTTTTGAAGGCGAGCAGAGGAAATGTTTCTCATAAACCAAAAAAAGAAAATTTCAAAGTCATAAAAACACGCAGTTCAGCCACCCCTGGTTAATTTTAATAATGCTCCGCAACAAACAAAACAACTGAAAAAAACTAGCACCCCATCTCTAACTCTAATTCTAGCAAAAATAATACAAGTGTATTTCTTGCCTTTCGCAACTTCAAAAATTCAACACGGCTAATATACTATAGCGAGCCTACAAATAGACTCGTCAATTTAGCAAATAATCAGCACCACAAACAAATAACACCAACGAACGGTTTATAATATCTCAAAGATGAAGAACAACCCACTATACGTTCGTCTCTTCTTCACACTCATCTTCTTCCTCCTTCCTCGCCTAAACCTCTCATCACTAACCCCACGGCGTTGCTACCCAGACGACGAGCGAGCCCTCCTCGAACTCAAGGCTCACTTCGGCCAAAACCTCAGCGCATTCTCAACATGGACCACTAAAACCGACTGCTGCGACGAGTGGCTCGGAATAGCCTGCAAAAAGATACCCAAAACCACAGTTCGCAGAGTCAACTTCCTCGAGCTCAACGGCTACGATGACATAGTGGGCACAATCCCTTCTTCCCTCGACAAACTTCCCTACCTCGAAACGCTCATCTTACGCCTCCTCCCAAACCTCACGGGCCCAATCCCGCCCGTGATAGGCAAACTCACAAACTTGCAATACCTTTCCCTTAATTGGGACAGCCTTAGCGGCCCAATCCCTCAATTCTTGGGTCAGCTTACCAATTTGGTCACGCTTAGCCTCAACGACAATCATTTCACTGGCACGATCCCTTCCTTCCTCGGCCGCCTCCCTAATCTGAAAGCAATCGACCTTTACGATAACCAACTCACGGGCCCAATTCCCGCGAATTTATTCGGCTCGTTCCGAAGTAATCAATCCCCAGTTTTCCTTGCATTGAACAACAACAAGCTGTCTGGGCAAATTCCGAGGTCCTTAGGGGGGCTAAACTTTGAGATTCTTGACTTGTCGGGGAATCAGTTCGCGGGCGATGCTTCCTTCCTCTTCGGAGAGGATAAGACGGCCATGGCGCACTTGATTTTGGCAGACAATCGACTGTCGTTTGATTTCTCCAAGGTGGTGATGCCCGTGGGCGAACTTAATTCGAGCTTGTTGGTGCTCGACGTTAGCCGCAACGACATATATGGGAGTTTGCCTGCTTGGGTGGGCCAAGCGCCTGTGATGTATGAGTTTAATGTGAGCTTTAATCGACTTTGTGGGCCCATTCCGACTCCGACGGGGAGGTGGGAAAGGCCGTTTGCTGAGTCGGCGTTTGCTCATAATTTGTGTCTGTGTGGTTCTCCTTTGCCTCCGTGCAAGCAGTAATAATGGCTGAGTTGATATTTGTTGTGTACTCATTTACTGGTTGTATTGGAATCATCATAGTACTTGGCTACTTGCGTGGACAACTAAAAATAAATCAATAAAATTGGCAGGTTGTATTGTACAAGTTTGATTGGTTTTTGGGTACCATGCACAAAATACAAATGCCATCAGTTAAAATAGCTACAATTTTTGCGGGACTTGATATATACTGGTCAATCTTTGACATGTCAATAGGAGGTGACAGTTCAACCTCCATATTCCTTACTATCGTAGCTTTGGGGGGGGGGGGGGGGGGGGGGGGGGGGGGGGGGTGTGACATCTCCACTGAGCCTTAGGGATTAGTCAACATCTAGGAGATGGTGGGCAAGGCCAATGAGGTATTTTGGAAAAGAAAACTTAGCTATCAATACATGTCAAAATTACTTGGCTATAATAACAAGTTGAGTGTTGTTGGGTAACCAAATTTAGTCATCTTAGGCCGAATTATTAAAATAGGTCGCTAACTATGCCTCTCGTGTTTTTTAGGTCACTAAGTTTCGTAATTGCAAACTTAGGTCACTAAGTATCGTTATCGATTTTTTTAGGTCACTAAGTTTCGCAATTGCAAACTTAGGTCACTAAGTATCGTTATTGATTTTTTTTAGGTCACTAAGTTTCGTAATTGCAAATTTAGGTCACTAAGTTTAGGCCAAAAAAAATCGATAACGATACTTAGTGACCTAAATTTGCAATTACGAAACTTAGTGACCTAAAAAAAATCGATAACGATACTTAGTGACCTAAGTTTGCAATTGCGAAACTTAATGACCTAAAAAAATCGATAACGATACTTAGTGACCTAAGTTTGCAATTACGAAACTTAGTGACCTAAAAAACACGAGAGGCATAGTTAGCGACCTATTTTAATAATTTGGCCGTCATCTATTTTTCACCTTGAATTTTGATTTGAGATCACCGTGTGACCCCTAGGTACATCGAACGAGATGTCTGTCTTGTAAGATGTCTCATTGCGTGTACCTACTTGTTACACATAGAAATTCTAATATTTTTTAATTAAAATAAAATAAAAATAAAATGTGAGAGAAAGGAGACAGGAGAGATTAACGTCCAGCATTAAGATTTCCCCTATTAATTTCAATATGATCGTAACCAAAACAAATAACAAATTAGATATGTTTGATTATATCAAATATATCTAATAAATCAATGATGATTTTAGAATTGGTGGAATATGTAATTAGAGAATTATAAATTAAAATAAAATCAAAATGGAAAATCTTAATCCTTGAAGTTAATCTATCCTCTCTCTTACATTTTATGTCTTTTATTTTAATTAAAAACATTAGAATTTCACCAACATCTCCACTGAGCCTTAGGGGGGGGGAGTGTGACATCTCCACTGAGCCTTAGGGATTAGTCAACATCTAGGAGATGGTGGGCAAGGCCAATGAGGTATTTTGGAAAAGAAAACTTAGCTATCAATACATGTCAAAATTACTTGGCTATAATAACAAGTTGAGTGTTGTTGGGTAACCAAATTTAGTCATCTTATTTTCACCTTGAATTTTGATTTGAGATCACCGTGTGACCCCTAGGTACATCGAACGAGATGTCTGTCTTGTAAGATGTCTCATTGCGTGTACCTACTTGTTACACATAGAAATTCTAATATTTTTAGTTAAAATAAAATAAAAATAAAATGTGAGAGAAAGGAGAGAGGAGAGATTAACGTCCAACATTAAGATTTCCCCTATTAATTTCAATATGATCGTAACCAAACAAATAACAAATTAGATATGTTTGATTATATCAAATATATCTAATAAATCAATGATGATTTTAGAATTGGTGGAATATGTAATTAGAGAATTATAAATTAAAATAAAATCAAAATGGAAAATCTTAATCCTTGAAGTTAATCTATCCTCTCTCTTACATTTTATGTCTTTTATTTTAATTAAAAACATTAGAATTTCACCAACATCTCCACTGAGCCTTAGGGGGGGGGGGGGGGGGGGAGTGTGACATCTCCACTGAGCCTTAGGGATTAGTCAACATCTAGGAGATGGTGGGCAAGGCCAATGAGGTATTTTGGAAAAGAAAACTTAGCTATCAATACATGTCAAAATTACTTGGCTATAATAACAAGTTGAGTGTTGTTGGGTAACCAAATTTAGTCATCTTATTTTTCACCTTGAATTTTGATTTGAGATCACCGTGTGACCCCTAGGTACATCGAACGAGATGTCTGTCTTGTAAGATGTCTCATTGCGTGTACCTACTTGTTACACATAGAAATTCTAATATTTTTTAATTAAAATAAAATAAAAATAAAATGTGAGAGAAAGGAGAGAGGAGAGATTAACGTCCAGCATTAAGATTTCCCCTATTAATTTCAATATGATCGTAACCAAACAAATAACAAATTAGATATGTTTGATTATATCATATATATCTAATAAATCAATGATGATTTAGAATTGGTGGAATATGTAATTAGAGAATTATAAATTAAAATAAAATCAAAATGGAAAATCTTAATCCTTGGAAGTTAATCTATCCTCTCTCTTACATTTTATGTCTTTTATTTTAATTAAAAACATTAGAATTTCAATGTGTAATAAGTGGGTACACACTTGGCCACCCAATGAGACAGAGGATCTCGTCTGTACATTAGGTACATAGGAGTGGTAAATGGATTAGCCATTAGCATTTGCAATTTATTTCATAGGCCTAGCCTTAGTGTTCAAGTGTTCATAGCTTTTTTTTTTTCTTTAGTGCAGGTATCCCCACGCAACGACACCGTGATCCCCATACTCCAATTAGGTTTCAGTCTAAAATCGGATCGAAGTCTTATCTTCGGCCATGAGACGATCACGGTATCCAACGGATCTGACTATTCCTGGTCCATAGAAACCACTCCCAAGATCCCACAAACTATGACAGTCAAGTTCTCTGTCAGAAACCGAGCCCCTGACTACTTACTTGAAAGTCAGGGACAAATCTATCAGATCAAGCACTTGGGGTCTAAGTGTTGATAGATTAGCTAATAGTAAATATGTATCTTGTGAAATAGAACCAACATGGCCTTCCATCTTCACACCCACAAAATATAGGATCTAATTACAAGAAGTAGAATTGATTACTAAATACTTGTAAGTAGGGGTGCTGACAGCCTGAGTTGGGGCAGCTCAACTAGAAATGAATCTGAACATGAGTAGGGTATGAATCGCCAACTAGAGGTGTTCATCCGATTTGAAAAAAAGTAACCAAACCGTAACCGAACCGGCGGTCAACGGTTAGTAAACCGTGGTCAATGGTTATGGTTTGAACCGTAACCACACGATTATTTTTAACAGTTCAGTATGGTTTTCTATTGTCATAACCGTAAATCGCCGGTTATAACCAGTGGTTGACTGGCGGTTCGTTTTATTTCCTACTGTAATTTATAAATATATGGGGAGTTAATTTTTTATTTCATAGTATTTCTTTGCTTTGTCAAGTCTAAGTTGAAATGAAAACTATCTCCCAAATTTTCGTCCGCATCTCTCTTGAATATTGACTAGTGCTGTTAATACTATTATTATTCCTCCTATTATTATATTGAAAACAGAAAAGAATCCGATAAAACGGAAGGTCATGGCAGCGAAGATTGAGCAACTATCGTATTTTTTTTTATAATATGTAAGGTTTAATTTTGTTTTTCCAAATGATGAACGCATATTTTTTTTTAATAAAATTCTATATGGAATTACATTATTAAAGTTTTACATTTCTTAAATTTACCATGGTTCGGCTACGGTCAGATATTTTTACTAACTGTAAATCTTCATAACCGTGAACCGTAACCGTAATTGTATGAACACATCTATAGCCAACCTTAACCGAATCGATCGCGGTTCAAGACCAGTTCCGATCCGATTCATGCCTGGCGCGGCATTTTTTTATATGTTTTATTTTTGAAGTTTTTCAGTGAATTGGACCGTCCAGTTTGGTTTGATCTATTCGCATCCCATTCAACTTAAAAAAGAATTAAAAAAATTGAACTGGGCAAAACCGCTCGCTCAGGGGCCAAGCTGGTTTTGACCCGGCTTGACCGGTCCGATTTGGGTCAAGTTAAACCGGCCCCATGGCACCTCTACTTGTAAGAGCATCTCCAACCGAGAAACTCGTTCTCAAGCTTAAACTCAAACTCATT
The DNA here is from genome assembly GCA_027422505.1 of Craterostigma plantagineum. Taxonomy (NCBI): domain Eukaryota; kingdom Viridiplantae; phylum Streptophyta; class Magnoliopsida; order Lamiales; family Linderniaceae; genus Craterostigma; species Craterostigma plantagineum. Next base: position 12,303,808 of record JAPQWV010000001.1, read on the forward strand.
CTTAAACTCAAAATGCAGTAATTATTCTCCAACCATTAAACACATTCTCAAACTCAAAGGACTATTTTCAAAATATTCACTTCTACACTAACTTCTACAAATGTTCAATATTGTCCACATATCATATACCTTCAAACAATAATATTTTAATATTATATTATATCTAAATAAGTAAAAATATATTCTAGTATTTTTTATAATTTAAACTATCTAATTACTTTTTATAGATTTTTATTTATTTCTATTTTTAGAAGAATTATTTAATTAGTAAAACATATAAAAAAGACTTCAAATGTAATTTTTTTTTTGGTAAAGAAGTTTTCATTACCACGGAAACTAGAATGTTTACACGTAACACATTAACACTACCACATACACACTAAGCATATCTAAGCGCATAAAAACCCTATGAATTCTTGTACCTCTTGCCTTGGTATTTTAATCCTCAAACTCTGAATTTGGTTCATTGCAATCCGTTTGATCACCCTCATCATTACCTCAGTCACTCGGTCAAACTCACCATGCAGCCTCCTATTCCTTTCGTTCCATAAACAGTATATCATAGTTGCTATCACCATAATCTTCAGCTTGCAAATCATGTTTTTCCTCTTGCTCAGCCTTTTCATAAATCGTTGTACTCCCTCCCATTCTGTCGGAATGTGACATTTCAACCATACTTGAAGTCCCTCCTTAACAGACCTACTGAAATCACATGACAAGAATAAATGGTGCATAGATTCCTCTGCTTTCCTACACAGTAGGCACATCCTATCCGGCACCACCATGCCCCACCTCGCCAGCCTGTCTCGGGTCTGAAGCCTCCCATGAAACAGCAACCAGACCACATAGGAATGTTTAGGAATAGACCACCTGTTCCAGATGGCCGCAGGAACAGACTTTAAATGTAATTACTAAATAATAAAATTCATATTATGCGTTCAAACTAGGGGTGGGCATTCGGATACGGGTTTCGGGTATCCGACCCGACCCGTTCGGATTTTAACCCGATCGGAAGAAAAATCGGGTTAAATGTCGGGTATTGGGTTTAAACCCGATACCCGACCATGTACATCGGGTCGGGTATCGGGTAGCAAGATGCTACCCGATTTACCCGATCGGGTACCCGACATTAAAAAAAATTAATAATAATAATTAAAAAAATTAATAATAATAATTCGCCTAATCGGCCATATAATAACATTTACTGGTCAATTAGTTAAATTATTTATTTATATAAAAATTATAACTAAAAAAATCCAGATGGAATCCACACGTGCCACTGAAATTAAATGAGTATTTAACTAATTTGATATGGAATTCTAAGGGGAGGTATGGTTTATATAGGAAATACTACACCCACAATTTGGGTGAACAATCGATGTGGGACAACTGATTTCCCACAAGAAGCTCAGCCACGTTTTGGTACAGTATTAGTAGATCTTATGTAAACTTTTAATCAAAACTTCATCTCGCTCAATGGTTGAAGCATAAGTGATAAGTGCTACTCCTCCTCATGACTTGGGTTCGATTCCTAGTTCCCACATGCCACATTATATTTATTTTTAACTAACTTTAAAAAATAGAAAAAAACCCGAACCCGACCCGCTGGTACCCGACGGGTTTCGGGTACCCGAACCCGAAAATCGGGTACCCGCATTTGATCGGGTCGGGATCGGGTATGAAATTCACAACCCGATATTATCGGTACCGACCCGAAAAACCCGAAACCTGAAAAACCCGACCCGATCCCACCCCTAGTTCAAACGCATCTATACGTATATTGGAGGAGAGAATAGCAATTTTGAATTGATTTTGGGAGTGGAGTGATTTTATAATTTTTTGTGGGGTTTTCGGTCCGTTGGATATGGTGTAATAAAAACAATGCAAGGGCAAGGCAGTAGAGGTCATGACCCGTGAATCGTGACGTTACAATGACGCGTAGCCAAAGTTGACCAATTATATGGCATTGCATGTTCTCGAAGACGCGCATTAGTCAGTCCCACACCGCCGCCATGGTCAAAGTCAATGATGTGCTTTATATATGATCCACTTGCGCACTATTGGTTATAGGATAATGTTTGCTGCATTATTGTATTGTTATTGGATAATGTGTGTGGTCCCACTGTTGTTGTTACAGGACAATGTTTGCTGCATTATAACTTGCACATGCATACGTTCGTTGATGCATAGCAGCTGTATTAACGCGCTTTGTTCCCACAGTTAACCATACTCCACTTTCTCCATCATTGATTTTATTAGGGGCGTTTCTATATCAGGTCCCATATTGAAAGTTTCCTTTTGAGTTCAGGTCCCTTTCACATTAAATATAGGTTAAGGACCAAGTCTAAATTAAATTCAAAATAAAGGACCTAAACAATGATTTGACGAAAATGCCCTTTGTAGGTGTTAAATAAAGAGGTATGAATTGCTGTAATTATGTTACCAGATATTAATCAAATGGTATCAATCAAAAAAACTATTTGACGATCGATTTGCCCCAAATTTTCGAGCATACTGGGCACAAAATCAATTTTGACGTGTAACCGACGATATCAATGATATTTACGTCGTCAGATCGGTGAGGAATAATTTGTAGAAATTCATTTACGCAAATAAGATAAATCGAGCATGTTTTTGGTTGAAATTAAACCTAATATGCATCAATTCGGGAGACCCATAGCTTGAAAATTACGTCGCGCCTTGGTGGTGACTCAATCATTCGTCCATCAAGATGAACGAACTGAAAGTGAAATCGCCAGAGAAAAAGAGTTTAAATGAGTATTCGTTATGTGGTATCAGAAAAGCTTAAGTGGTATTAGTTTCCGTACGTTTCGGTACAATAGTGGCATAAAGTGGTATAGTTACGATAAGAAGCATTACTCGAACTAATACGAGATATTATTCTAATTTAGTATTAATTTTATATGATGTGGTATACAAGACCGTAACGTGGTATAGAAACGATAAGAAACGTTAATCGAACTGGTACGAGACATTACTTTTTCTCATTTGGTATTATTTTTGTAATATATGTACAAGAGAAGCATTATGTGGTATAGAAGAGGCTTAAAGTTTTATAACAACGTTAACTGTTACTTATCTCATTTGGTATTAGTTATATAAGAAGCGGTACCAAAACAGAGTGAAGTCGTAAAACAGATCGTAAAGTGGGTATATTAGATACATAAAGTGGTATAGCAACGAAAACTATTACTTATTCTCAATTGGTATTAATTTTATAAGATGCGGTACGATAACAGCGTAAAGTGGTATGACAACCATAACAAGTGGTTTCCAGACTGGAATATTTTTCATTTGGCAGGTTGTGGTACCCGTTAGGGAGGAAGTGGTACTGAATAAGCAAGTACGTTGTTTTGGGCGGGAAAGCTGAATCTCAGTATTATTTTGGGCGGGAACTTTTGTGTAGTATAAATTGGTACCATAAGTGGTATGATAATGGCATAAAGTGGTATGATAAACACATAAAGTGGTATAATAATGGCATAAAGTGGTATCATATACGTGTTAGTTGTTTTCCTGCAAAACTTAGTGTTTTATGACAGTACAGAAGTGGTATGATAATGGCATAAAGTGATATAACTACCATAAGAAGTGGTTTCCAGATGTTATGCAAATGGTATTAATGGAAAAGCTATTTCAATTATCGATTTACCGTAAATTTTTTACACATACTGGCATAAAATCAATTTTGATGTGTATTCGACGATCTCAATGATATTTACGTCGTCAGACTTAAGATCTGTGAGGAATAGTTTCTAGAAATTAATTCGAGAATAAGATAAATCGAGCATATTTTTGGTCGAAATTAAAGCTAATATCATAAATTCGAGAGACCCATAGCTTGTGCGTCGCGCCTTAGTGGTGACTAAATCGTTCGTCCCTCAAGATTAACGAATTGAAAGTGAAAATCGCAAAAAAATATTTAAATGAGTGTTCGTTATGTGGTATCAGAAACGTGTAAGTGGTATAATTTCGATAAGATTAGGTACAATAGTGGCATGAAGTTCTTTTTTTTGTTATGATGTGATGTGGTATCATATAAAGATGGAGAGACCATATTCACTGACGGCCCATGAAGCTTCTGGAATGTTCTTATTTTTTGTTATGAATGTAGTATAAATTGGTACTAAAATACGCTGAAGTGGTATAATTTACATGTGATGTGGTATTATGTAGTATATTCCTGTAATAATGTGGTACCAGAAACACTTTATGTGTTACAGATTGCGGTTTATGCGCTAGGGTTTCCAATTTTTTGGTTTAGAGTATCGGGTCTTAGGGTAAACTGTTTCTGGATTACGATTAAAGGTTTATTAAGATTTGTTCTATGATTGACGTATAATGTTGTTTAGGATACATTTGTTGTAATTCATAATGGTAAATATCAATATGATGTAAATATAGTTGTCTACGATTTGCATTAGTATACATTTCACATAATCAAAACCTAATTACTTGACTACTTACATCATATTTGCATAAAACGTAACAAAATCAAGAAACTTCGTGGATTATACATCAAATCATATATTTCCATGATTTTTATTCTTCGACACCGAAAAAACCAACTTTTATTTACGAAATTATCCGAATCATTAATATGGTACAGATAATATATTATCTAGTATCACTACAACTTAATGTGGTATCGATTCGAAATGTATTGTTACCAGGATAGTATAAATTGGTATGAAATTATGCTGAAGTGGTACAGTTTCACGTAATGTGGTATCATATAAAAATGGAGAGGCATATTCATTGTCGGCCCATGTAGCTTCTGGAATGTTCTTATATTTTGGTATGAAAGAAGTATAAATTGGTACAAAATCATACTGAAGTGGTACAGTTTACACGTGATGTGGTATCATATAAAGATGGAGAGGCATATTCACTGTCGGCCCATGTAACTTCTGGAATGTTCTTATATTTTGGTATGAAAGGAGTATAAATTGGTACAAAATCATGCTGAAGTGGTACAGTTTACACGTGATGTGGTATCATATCAAGATGGAGAGGCATATTCGCTGTCGGTCCATATAGCTTCTGGAATGTTCTTATATTTTGGTATGAAAGGAGTATAAATTGGTACTAAATCATGCTGAAGTGGTACACTTTACACGTGATGTGGTATAGTTTATTCCTCCACAACCAAAAAAAAAACAAATTTTATTTACGAAATTATTCGATCCATTAATATGGTACAGATAACATATTATCTAGTGGTATAATTTACTTGTAATGTGGTATAATATAAAGATGGTGAGACCATATTCATATGAAGCTTCTGGAATGTTCTTTATTTTCTGTTATGAATGGCATATAAATTGGTACCAGATTACACTGAAGTGGTATAACTTACATGAGTTTTGGTATGGTATAAATATGACGAAGCAGGTTTGAGGAACATGAAGCTTCTGGAATGATCCTTTTTTGGTATGATTGGAGTATGAAGTGGTACAAAACGATGCTAAAGTGGTATAACTTACATGTGATTTGGTATGGTATAAATATGACGAAACATGTTTGACGGAGCATGAAGCTTCTGGAATGATATTTTATTTTTGGTATGAATGGAGTATGAAGTGGTACAAAACTATGCTGAAGTGGTATAACTTACATGAGTTTTGGTATGGTATACATATGACGAAGCAGGTTTGAGGAGCATGAAACTTCTGGAATGTTTCTATTTTCTATTACGAGTGGAGTATAAATTGGTACCAGAATATACTTAAGTGGTATAATTTACATATGATGTGGTATTTTATGGCTGAGACGGTAATAGGCCCATGGAGCTGAAATGTTCTTATTTTTTTGTTACGAATAGAGTATAAATTGTTACCAGTATATTATTAAGTGGTATGATTTACATGTTATGTGGTATGAAAATAGAACTAGTTCAAAACGCAAAAAACAAAAGCAGAACCATAATTCAAAACACCAAAAGTGCTAAACACAGTCAAACCACAAGCAGAGCCATCATTCAACGCTGTTGTTCTTCCTAGCAACTTTCTTCTCCTTCTTCCGGCCACTTTCTTGGCGATCGACGGGGTTCTTCTTCGAAATAGCAAGATTCGTCGATGAAGTGTCGAAATCGGTCGGGTTTCATCGATTAAGGGTTCAGATCGGTAGAAAATTCTTCGGGTTTTCTCAATTAAGGCTGGAAATTTTTAGGATTTGTGGTACTGAAAATCGATTTTAGTCTCAACGTCGTATTACAGATTATTTTTTTAATACCACTTCAATTAGAATATATACCACTAAAATAGATTTATATACCACTTAATAACATGTGAAGATTTAAATCTAAAAAGTTTGATGAAATTTCTGCAAAAAATAAGGGTAAACAAGTCTTTTCCGCCTGAATTGGTCCTTTTTCCTAACGTAACTATTTGATGGGTCCTTCTCCCTATTTAAAATACTAAAAGGGCCTGAAACCTACACCAACTTGTTAAAGGGGCCTGAAATCTAGTTAACCCATTTTATTGGCCAAAAAGCCGACGTATGTGCGTAATCATGCAGCAGAAAGCTCTGCTTACGTTCATTCTCTTCCTTGTATCCCTTAACTTGGCTTCTTCCTCAACCACAGTTTGCAACCCAAATGACCAAAAAGCCCTCCTCGACATCAAACACCATTTTAACAACGCATCTAGTTTTCGCCACTTGGGACCCTAATAACAAGTCAACACCGACGACTGTTGTAGCACTAAATGGTCAGGAATCGAATGCGATTCGCAAGGCCGGGTAACAATGCTCGCACTTAGCCTCGCCGACGATGTAGTCGCCGTAATACCACGAGCAATCGGAGATCTCCCATACCTCCAATTCCTCGCTTTCTCGGTCTTCTCCTCTCTCTCTGGACCGATTCCGTCGGCCATAGCAAAATTGACCAACCTTCAACACCTCGATCTCAGCTTAACAACGTCATGTTGGGAAACCCCGGGTGACCCGAGGCCTTGCCCCGGACGCAGCAGAATTTAAAATTTTTCCCAGGTTCCCCTTACGGTTTCCCCAGGATACTCGGTTAAATAAAGAAAACGCACATAGACACGTATAGTATGAGGATCTTACCCTTGTAGCGAAGATCCTTAGCTCCCGTAGCTCACGAACTGTGTCGAAGAGAGTCACGCCGACCCCGTGACGTGCCACAAACCAACACCACCCCAAGGATGGCTAGAGATGGTGTGGAGTGTTGTGTAGAGATGTATATGTATGTGTATGATTTCTAAAACTCACAAACACTTAGGGATTTCTCAAAGATCACCCTAAATGCTCTCACTTATCTCTAAAATCTCTTAGATAGTGTGAGAAATAGCTTGGAATTCATTCTGGACGAAAATCACAAGTCTCATAATGTAAAACCAAGTTTAAATCATGAAATATACTTTAGATCTGTTTAAATGAGATCATGTCCTACATGACTCATTTTTGTTTGATTCTCTTGTTATTTTATCATCTAATGACTAGATATTGTCCCACAAATCATAACAAAAGAACAAGGAACGAAATTGGATTTGATTTGGATCAAATTTGACCAAAAAACTGTCGGTCACGGCCTCTGACATGACCTGTCACGGCCGTGACACATCATTGGATGAGTTCTGCCGCTCGTCACGGCCTAAGTCACGGCCGTGACCATCTTCTGGAGGCTGTCACGGCCTGGGCATGAAGTGTCACGGCCGTGACACTGTCGGGCACCATTTTGGCTCGCTACTGCCGGTCGTCACGGCCACGTGCAAGGCTGTCACGGCCGTGACGGCCATGACAGCTTTGCGGCAGTTTCGTATTTCGATCCGATCAAGGGGTAAACGATGTCCGATTGATCTGAAATTTTAACCATAGTTAAAAGACTCACCAATATTGATTTTGACCAAAGGGATTCTCAATCCGAGGTCTAGATTGTGAGATATGAATTTTTGAAGCTACTACTACTTTGTAGAGGGACTTCATGATCGTGACAAGCCTTGCTTGTCATTGTGAACCCTATTTACGCTTCATTCTTCACCTTTTTCCGTTCCATAAATTTCCGTCCATGTAAATATAGTTTCTAAAATATATATTTAACATTTTTATTAACGTCTCTAAGATCGTTAAAACATTTACATCTCATATTAGTTAGGCACTATCACAGTGATCATTTTTAAGCCCGACTCTCTTGGTTCGTCTCAACCCGGCAAGGGAGGAATCCAAGAATTTGGTAAGCGCCTAGCCAATCCCGCGGTACCAAATAGATCCCGTGTTGAGTACGATCTTCGATCTACGAACCGACTATAGATTATTGTCGTACGTATAGACCCTTCACAAATGTCCCGATCGAGTGAGAGTCATGGTTACGTCAAACTCACTAGACTCGACTCTATGACTAACTCGTGACTGGCGAAATTACTAAACTGCCCTTACGTCCCACGTAAGTCAGTTTATAGCTTCGGCCGAAGACTTCGTAATTTCCCGTCCCCGAATATGCATAGGACATATATCTCAGTTACTAACGAGATAGTGAATCCCTAACGTTAGTCTAAGCACGGCAGTTACCCTTTGTTGTCAAGACCGCATGTCGCCGCCGACCCATGTTCGTCCCCGAACAAGGTGGGCCTAGCAAACTAGTGACTTGTCAAGACTCCAAAGTCAACTCCGTCAAAAACCCTTTGGTCTAAGGTCCACGCACACTACTATAGTCAATCGATCGATCATTGACGCTACCCAGAGTAATGATAAGGCCCATGTGATCGTCGATTGCGAGTCGTGTCCAAGTACAAGTTAATCCCCTGATTCAACTTATACCAATGTTACGACCTCCCGCTTCCCAAGCAAATGATTGGCACAACCATATAAGAGTCGTTAACAAATAAGTCGTAATTGACGCTCAGTCACCCTACTAAGGTCTAAGACTTATGGACTAATTTAATATCGGAGAATAATAGCTCACCGGTGCCCCTCTCTCATCCCATGAGAATCGGTGACTAAACTCACGATATATGAGATTTATTTATTTACCGTCTCACCGGATGCCTAGTAAGACTTTATAGGTAAATAAATAATATGCCTTTTAAAGAATAAATAATAAAGTATAAATTCCCTTAATACGTATAAGAATACATTATTCAAATACATAATGAATAATACATCGCGCACCACAATGGTAGCGGGCGGTCCACTATGCCTGGAACAACTTGGAGTTCTTCTAAGAACTTCCTCATCCAAACACCTTCCTTTGCTGCCTCGGAGGCTGCAATATACTCCGCCTCAGTGGTGGAATCGGCAGTAGTGCTTTGCTTAGAACTTTTCCAAGACACTGCTCCACCATTGAGCGTATAGACGAAACCAGAAGTGGATTTTCGGTCATCCACGTCTGACTGGAAATCCGAATCGGTATAACCGTCTACCTCTAATTCACTGTTTCCATAAATCAGTACCATATCTTTAGTCCGTCTAAGGTACTTAAAGATATTCTTTACTGCATTCCAATGTTCCTTACCAGGATTCGACTGGTACCGACTTACTATGCTCAAAGCATACGCTATGTCAGGTCGCGTACATAGCATCGCATACATTAGGCTACCTATTGCTGATGCATAAGGGATTTCACTCATTTCCTTCCTTGCTTCCTCACTTTGAGGACACATGGATTTCGAGAGATGAACCCCATGTCGCATTGGCAAGAACCCTTTCTTAGATTCATCCATACGAAACCGTTTCAGGATCTTTTCTAAGTAAAGGGTCTGAGATAAACCTATCATTCGATTCGCTCGATCTCTAAAAAGCCGAATTCCAAGAATATAGGTTGCTTCTCCCAGGTCTTTCATGGAGAACTCGGTCGAAAGCCAAGCTTTCACCTCCGAGAGCATTCCGATATCGTTTCCCATCAAAAGGATGTCATCCACGTACAATACGAGAAACGATATCTTACTCCCACTGACCTTCTTGTAAACGCAAGGCTCATCTTCATTCTTTAAGAATCCGTAGTTCCTAACTACTTCATCAAATCGAAGATTCCAGCTCCTAGACGCTTGCTTAAGTCCATAAATAGACCTGTTAAGCTTGCACACTTTGTGGACATCTGCTTGCGATGTAAAACCCTTGGGCTACTCCATATAGATTTCCTCCTGGAGGAATCCATTTAGGAAAGCGGTTTTCACATCCATCTGCCAGATCTCGTAATCATAGTATGCTGCTATAGCAAGCAGAATACGGATAGACTTAATCATTGCAACAGGTGAAAAGGTTTCCTCATAATCGATGCCCTCTTTTTGATTATACCCTTTCGCTACTAGCCTAGCTTTGTAGGTTTCAACCTGCCCATCAGATCCAATCTTTCTCTTGTAGATCCATTTACACCCTATAGGTCTAAAACCTTCGAGCAGATCTACTAGAGTCCATACTTGGTTGGTATGCATCGAGTCCATCTCTGCTTTCATAGCTTCGACCCATTTCTTAGAGTCGACATCCATCATTGCTTGGTCAAAGGTAGCAGGGTCGTCACCAACGATCCCTTCAGTCGCAGCAACCCCATGCTCGACATGTACCATACCATATCTCTCAGGCATGCGAGATATTCTACCCGACCTGCGCAATTCTGGGAGCGTCTCGGACTGCTCATCTGTGCCCTCAGGCACTGAAGTCTCTGGAAGCGTTTCATCTAACTCTCCAAGAGTCACTTCTCTGCCAGCTCCACCTTCTCGAACGAACTGTTCCTCGAGAAAATGAGCGTGAAATAAATAACCATTCTTAACCATTCATAACCATTTATTAACGTTGCATTTCCGACGCATTTATTTCCAAAATAAATATCACAAATATTATTATTGAACCGAAATTCATAACCATTCTTACTCAAAGCAGGAATAGAAATAATATTTTTCAGCCCCTTGGGCAATACAAGTACATCGGATAAAAATAATACATGTCCGTAACTTAATACAAGAGTCTTCGATCCAACATGACTAGCAGGTACACTATGTCCGCTACCAACGTTGATCAAGACTTCTCGTTCCGCCAGCTTCCTACTTCGTTCCAGACCCTGGTTCAAAACACAAATGTGAGCACTAGCTCCTGAGTCAAGAATCCACGAAGTGGAAAATACAGTAAATGAACAATAAGTTTCTAAAACTTTACCTGATGCCCCAGAAGCTCGAAGCTTGGGACAGTCCCTTTTCCAATGACCCAACTCTTGGCAGTGAAGGCACCTATCAGTTGCCTTCGGAACTTTAGGCACGTTCATTTTTGCCTTGCCCTTTTTCTTAATCCCTACTTTTGGCTTATTAGGCTTGGGCTTGGGCTTGTTTGACTTAGATCTTTTAGACCTTATAGTCGCAACAAGCGCAACCTCTTTTCCCTTTCCTTTCTTTAGCTGACGCTGAGTCTGAACCAACGTGTTCATGAGTTCAGGAAGCGAAAATCGCCTATCACTCAGGTTATAGTTTATAATAAACTGAGCAAATGAAGCTGGGAGTGACTGAAGGATCAGGTCAATCTGAAGCTCGTTGTGAATGGGACAACCGAGAGAGCTAAGTTCCTCGATGTACCCAATAAGCTTACGCACATGTTCTGCGACATCTGCGCCCTCAGTCATCTTAGTATGAAAGAGATTGTCGGCAGCACGATATCGAAACGATCTCGACTGCTCACCGTACAACTCCTTCAGATGGATCAATATCTCGCGCATTTGCATACCCTCATGCTGGCGCTGTTGATCATTATTCATCCCAGCTAACATATAAGCCTTGACACGGGCACTATCAGCCATCCATTTGGCATAATATTCCCTGTCAGCATCACTCGTACCCTCTTGGGGTTCGAGTGGTATTGGTCCCTCAAGGACATACTCTAGGCGTTCCAGAGTGAGGACTATCCTCAAGTTACGGAGCCAGTCCGCAAGGTTTGGACCCTCCAAACGATTTTGCGTGATCAGTAAATTGAATGGTGACGTCATTTTGTATACAAACAAGAAAGAAAACAATCTGCAGAAAATAAAGCATTGAAGGGGTCAACGTATTATTCTACAAGCACAATTAAGGACTTTAACAATTTGGCTTGCTCCCACTATTTTTCTCAAAATCTCATTATCCCGATAGAGATTTCGGAAACCTCGTTGATAGTTTCATAGTGGAGTTGATTTCCCCGCTCCGCAGAAATGAACCTCAACCTAACAGTTTGCCGGCCCATTACTCGGACGGCGCCGTGTCCCACACGAACCCATAGACGTACCCGTGTCCAACATGAATCCATCTCATGAGTATTTCAACTACTTTGTCTCCGGTCAAGAACCCTCACCCTAACAGGAGTAATTGGGAAATAACCGTCTAAGTGTAACCTATCAACGTCTGGCTCAATCCTAACATTTAGAAATTCCGCCCGTAGGATAACTCTTTATAGGACGTGAATATGTTTCGGAGAGCGGCGTTTAGACAGTCACCCGAAATATCAACAACGAGAGCGAAATGTTTGGCGCCAATAACTCGGAACAAACCGCACATACACCCAAGTCGTTTCAATAACGAGCTTGACTTTATTGTCTTAACGCACCCGAGCCAACTACGACAAGAGCGAGATGATTGGCGCCGATAACTCGGAACAAACCGCACATACACCCAAGCGCGATGGTTTCGAGCTTGATAGAAGACAGGACCCAGTCCTTTACCCACTTAGTATTTTGTCCAACCGGGAGAATACGTCTCACAAACAAAAGCACTTAAATACACGCACGTAACGTCAAACAAACATGCACGTAATTGCAGTAAACCTAGTTTGCTTATAAGACCGTCTGCGTGGACTATTTCTACTCTACTACATTTATATTGATATAAAAACACATCTCTACGCCGTCGGCTTCAAACCGTGTTCTCGAACGACCTCCAAGGCTTCGAACGGCCATCTCATGATTCCTCCTCATCCTCATACAGCCATCGTGCTAAACTAATTTTCTAAAAATTAATAAGGTACAAGACGGGGGGATCAGCTGTCCCAAACAACCCGTATATTAACGAATAAATTACAAACCGGGGGAGACCTTGTCACCCTTAATATATCACCCGGAAATAGAGCCTAAGTCCACGCCGACGTCTTAATACGTGTCATACATAGATATACATACAACATAAACACGTTCACGACAACAAAACGCTCAAAGAAACCAAAACGAAATTTGGGCTAGTCCTAGACTTACGGACCCACAAGTTACGAACTGCGACGAGACTCCCACTAGGGTTTTCTCTCCACTTTGCCACGCTACGTCGGAAGGCACGCAACTAAGCGACCTCCGACCAAGCGAGCGCTCGGTTTACAAACTCGAACTAAGTACAACTCATGCTTTGACGCTTGAGCAACTTAGTGACTTGCACAACCGAGTTCGTTTCGGACTCGTTTATGTCGTTTCTTAGAACCGAGCCTATGGCTCTGATACCACTGTTGGGAAACCCGGGTGACCCGAGGCCTTGCCCGGACGCAGCAGAATTTAAAATTTTTCCCAGGTTCCCCTTACGGTTTCCCCAGGATACTCGGTTAAATAAAGAAAACGCACATAGACACGTATAGTATGAGGATCTTACCCTTGTAGCGAAGATCCTTAGCTCCCGTAGCTCACGAACTGTGTCGAAGAGAGTCACGCCGACCCCGTGACGTGCCACAAACCAACACCACCCCAAGGATGGCTAGAGATGGTGTGGAGTGTTGTGTAGAGATGTATATGTATGTGTATGATTTCTAAAACTCACAAACACTTAGGGATTTCTCAAAGATCACCCTAAATGCTCTCACTTCTCTCTAAAATCTCTTAGATAGTGTGAGAAATAGCTTGGAATTCATTCTGGACGAAAATCACAAGTCTCATAATGTAAAACCAAGTTTTAAATCATGAAATATACTTTAGATCTGTTTAAATGAGATCATGTCCTACATGACTCATTTTTGTTTGATTCTCTTGTTATTTTATCATCTAATGACTAGATATTGTCCACAAATCATAACAAAAGAACAAGGAACGAAATTGGATTTGATTTGGATCAAATTTGACCAAAAAACTGTCGGTCACGGCCTCTGACATGACCTGTCACGGCCGTGACACATCATTGGATGAGTTCTGCCGCTCGTCACGGCCTAAGTCACGGCCGTGACCATCTTCTGGAGGCTGTCACGGCCTGGGCATGAAGTGTCACGGCCGTGACACTGTCGGGCACCATTTTGGCTCGCTACTGCCGGTCGTCACGGCCACGTGCAAGGCTGTCACGGCCGTGACAGCCATGACAGCTTTGCGGCAGTTTGGTATTTCGATCCGATCGAGGGGTAAACGATGTCCGATTGATCTGAAATTTTAACCATAGTTAAAAGACTCACCAATCTTGATTTTGACCAAAGGGATTCTCAATCCGAGGTCTAGATTGTGAGATATGAATTTTTGAAGCTACTGCTACTTTGCAGAGGGACTTCATGATCGTGACAAGCCTTGCTTGTCATTGTGAACCCTATTTACGCTTCATTCTTCACCTTTTTCCGTTCCATAAATTTCCGTCCATGTAAATATAGTTTCTAAAATATATATTTAACATTTTTATTAACGTCTCTAAGATCGTTAAAACATTTACATCTCATATTAGTTAGGCACTATCACAGTGATCATTTTTAAGCCCGACTCTCTTGGTTCGTCTCAACCCGGCAAGGGAGGAATCCAAGAATTTGGTAAGCGCCTAGCCAATCCCGCGGTACCAAATAGATCCCGTGTTGAGTACGATCTTCGATCTACGAACCGACTATAGATTATTGTCGTACGTATAGACCCTTCACAAATGTCCCGATCGAGTGAGAGTCATGGTTACGTCAAACTCACTAGACTCGACTCTATGACTAACTCGTGACTGGCGAAATTACTAAACTGCCCTTACGTCCCACGTAAGTCAGTTTATAGCTTCGACCGAAGACTTCGTAATTTCCCGTCCCGAATATGCATAGGACATATATCTCAGTTACTAACGAGATAGTGAATCCCTAACGTTAGTCTAAGCACGGCAGTTACCCTTTGTTGTCAAGACCGCATGTCGCCGCCGACCCATGTTCGTCCCCGAACAAGGTGGGCCTAGCAAACTAGTGACTTGTCAAGACCCCAAAGTCAACTCCGTCAAAAACCCTTCGGTCTAAGGTCCACGCACACTACTATAGTCAATCGATCGATCATTGACGCTACCCAGAGTAATGATAAGGCCCATGTGATCGTCGATTGCGAGTCGTGTCCAAGTACAAGTTAATCCCCTGATTCAACTTATACCAATGTTACGACCTCCCGCTTCCCAAGCAAATGATTGGCACAACCATATAAGAGTCGTTAACAAATAAGTCGTAATTGACGCTCAGTCACCCTACTAAGGTCTAAGACTTATGGACTAATTTAATATCGGAGAATAATAGCTCACCGGTGCCCCTCTCTCATCCCATGAGAATCGGTGACTAAACTCACGATATATGGGATTTATTTATTTACCGTCTCACCGGATGCCTAGTAAGACTTTATAGGTAAATAAATAATATGCCTTTTAAAGAATAAATAATAAAGTATAAATTCCCTTAATACGTATAAGAATACATTATTCAAATACATAATGAATAATACATCGATTATTAAATACATGCCCTATTCATTACATCCTCGAATGGCATTCCGAGGGCACATCCCCAACACGTCAATGGCACAATCCCAGAATTTTTAAGCCAACTCAAAGAGCTAGACTACATTGATCTCTCCTCCAATAGCCTGGCCGGCCCAATCCCTGCGTCGCTAGGCCGACTCCCCAAGCTAAGGACTGCTAACCTTGGCTCGAACCACGTCTCGGGTTCCATCCCAGCCTCTTTAGGGTCCATCAAGACCTTGGACCAACTTTACCTATACTCGAATAGTCTCTCGGGCCCAATCCCGCCTTCTTTTGCTAGCCTCCAAAGGCTCAATGAGCTCGACCTTCGTCAAAACGAGCTCAATGGAACCATACCGGCCTCGTTTGGGCTGTTCAAAAACTCGGCGCTTAGCCTAGACTTATCCTTCAATAAGCTATCGGGGCCAATCCCGAGGGCTTTTGGGAAGGCGAACGTCACGCAGCTTGACGTCTCTAATAACATGTTTAGCGGAGATGCGTCGTTTTTGTTCTCTAAGGACAAGACGGTGATGAGCTCGATTGATCTTAGTAACAACGCTTTCGAGTTTGATTTTTCGAATGTCGATCTTCCTTTTGGGCTGAAGAGGATTGATGTAAGCCATAACATGATATATGGGTCACTTCCTAAAAGATTAGGACAGTTGCCGTTGAAAAGCATTGATGTAAGCTTCAACCAGCTTTGTGGGGAGATACCGACGGGTAGGCGTTTGAAGCAGTTTATTGCTGCGAAATTTCCGAACAACAAGTGCTTGTGCGGTGCACCATTAGCACCTTGCACATAGCGTCTCTTGTATGAAGATCTAGGCCTTCCTATTTAAGTGTCTATACGAGGTTGTAAACGGCTTAAATAAATGTTAATTATACACTATGTTGATACATAGGTTACTGGGTTTAGGATTGAGTGGATCGGATGATTGAACCACTCGATTCCTGTTTATCTTAACTCGAGATAGAATAGTAGATTTTAAATGTACGATTGCGTGCTTTTAGTTTTAAATTGTTGCATTAAACTGCGCCGTTCTTGACAAACTTTTTTTTTTAAATCGTCATGTATATAGAAGTAGTACAAATAGGTTAAATAGCACGACGTGTTCACACGGTTACGGTTCACGGTTATGAACCGTCGGTTTACGTCAATTTTTTTAAACTAAATTTTTAATAATGTTAAATAATTTCATTCCAACCAAGAAATTTTAAAAAAAGTGCATTACTATAAAAAGAAAACATGATAATTGCTCAAATAGTTTAGCAACTAAAAATACTCCGGATGCTAGAAAAGTATTTCAACTATTCCTTTTCATTTGTAATAATGCATTAGCCCAAAATTGTACCTGAAGAGTTATATTGCATGTAGAAGTCTGGTGTGGGTTGCTAGTTTTGGTGTTCAATAGAATGTAACACATATCGTTTCCCCGTGTGGTAATGAAAGGTTTCTTACCAAAAAAAAAAATTGTACCTGAAGAATATTTTAAAAATTCGCAATTGTAACAAAATGATCTAAGACCAAAATAAATGTAGAATATGAACACCGAATAATCGATAGTTTTTCAAAATTACGTAAAATTTGTAACAAATAGTAACATGAATAACAAGAGGTCGGAAATAAAGTAATATTATGCTTGGAAAACATACTAAAAAAACACATAATGCTTCCTTGTATTCATATGAATTATTCAAAATTATAAGTAGAATTTCAACATTTAGTTAATTTAGTAAACAATAAAAGATAAATCATAAAACTCGGACCCAAGTTTTAATTTTCATGTGAACCGCCGGTTAACCTTTGGTTATAATCGGCGGTTTACGGTTATAAAAGTCGATAACAAAGCTCACACATAGGGAGACAGACACGACGAGAAATAACCGATCCAAAATGGAACGAAAAATATCTCACGAGACCAACCAAACAACAACAAAATACAAAATTAATATGATAAGCAAGCACTAACTGAATTAAAACTTCATGATCAATATGGCTATTATTTCAGATCTACTCACATATCATATTTGACAATTTTTGTGGCGCCCCTGACTTCCACTTACCATACTTATTACTATTTTGTATGACTGCATGTGATATGAATGAAATCTATATATGAAAATTGTGTACAAAATTTTTCATTTTATATAAAGGAAACCATTCTGTACATTACAAATATTCCTAGGACATAAATACATAGGTGAGTGCGCATGCGTGTTTCAAAAATCATTTATCGGCCCGCCATTCAGGTCGCATCCATGTACACACTGCTACCTCAAAAGTCCTCCGGATGCTTCAAAATTTGGCCTCGCCATCGTAAAGATCACGTACTGTGATCCTGTGGACCTACAACACATAAATTTGTGGAATGAGCTTATAAAGCTCAGTAAGTGAAAGCCATGCATGCCATGCACGTGACCTAATTTGCAAAGGCACCCGCGCCGATGCTTCCTGGACGTTGTATTTTCCTTGTCTTGTCTTGTCATGTAGTTCAGGGCCCTCGGCTATCTTCCTATGCACCATCATGGAGCTCGAATCCACAAGGGATAAATAAATACATAAGTGGCGTACCCACTCATGGGAGGCTAACCCTAGGGCGCCTTTTATCTCCCAAGGTAGTTTCATACGCCACGCGGACGCTTCACACTGGTAGCCTATTCTGAGGTAGCAAACACCAGAGGTACCCTTGGTGTCGCTTATTCCCTCAGCTCGCATCCTCCAGGTTCCACGTTCCGCCATGAGGGCATTCGCCCTAAAATCATGTCTTGCCTTGAACATGTCATGTCTTGACGGTAACGACATACGACGTCACCATGGTAGCATGGAAGAGCCATGACTCAACTCTGAGTCGACATCAGACGCCCATACCGGCGAATATTTATCGCTCTTAGGCGATCGTATATCATAGACGCTCTCATGTCCTGTCTTTAGTACTAAACGTGCGTGCATATGATCATGTCATAAATATGCATGTCATGTAACATAAATAATTCACGTAGGAAGCCACGTAATACCACAGAAACACATAGCACATAATATCATGCACATACAATTATGTGTTGTAGTTGGGACTTCCACTTACCTGTTGTCCAAACTTATGTAATTTTATTTGTTCGGGACGTCCTTTCTTCTCGATCCTTAAACAGAAATGTCATAGTATTAGTGTCATGCCTAAATTAGGCTACAAGTAATTTGCCTTCACTAAATTAATTGGTTAAAACCCTAATTCGCTCGATTATTTATCTAGACCATGTTAGTACTCGATGGATCATGTGTTGAAATTAATTTCGCCGACTTTTCATTCTACTCTTAGATCGTCCGGTTGTGGGCTTGTATCAATATGGTTTCGGCCGATTGCATATGCTATCCATCATCCAATTTGGGGAGTGAAATCGCCGAGCTTGTGCAAGACTTTTAATTGCCCGATTTCATGCATTGAAGGTCTTGCTTTCGGTCGATTCTCCACATGGCTCAAGATCGCCCGATTTTATTACCTTGCATGAGCTTCCTTCATTCGTCCGATTTGAGGCATTCCTAATTTAAATCGCCGCGTTCATGGTTGAGTCGCCCGATAACTTGAGCTAAGTGGTTACGCCCGATCTTTTTTAGCTTCCAAATCAAATCGCCCGATTAGCGTTATATTTATGGACGACTTCGCCCAATTCATGAAGTCCTTAAGCCAAATCGCCGAAGTTACCCTCGCTTGATAAGTCGCCCGATTCCTGTCCATGCAAGCCTACAAATTGCTCGATTCATGCATGATTAGGTAGCTTCGCCCGATTGGAAATAAATCGCCGAGTTTTTCCATCTCCAAGTTATCTGATTGGTTAATGCTTGAATCGCCCGACTTTATGGCATTGCAATTCTCAAATCGCCCGATCCTAGTCCTAACTCAACTTAATCGCCCGATTTAACTTAGTCGTCCGATTACACATAGAACACACTACTTTCGATCTAGACTTTGTTCAAGCTGCCTTCTTCTTCAACCTTTCCACTTCTTCCTTACTAAACTTTCCAAACGTAGCATATACGAATCTAAATTCTTGTGTTAGAATGATTTTCACTTGAGACCCTAAATCAACTACTAACATAAAATCGTGACTCCTTTGGAAACTAAGCAAACCTGGGAATACAGTACACCCTAATTCGATCTTACTATCAAATTACGTAAATTACTGTTGTGAAAGCTTAGAACTAGTTTGGGAATCATAAACGAAAGTCATTACCTCCCTGAGTCGAAGCTTGAATTTTATTTTAAGCTTTCCTCCTTTGATTCCTTATCTTGACTGTTCTTGAGTTGCTATCGTAAGGGTTTCTTATTTCAACAACATTATACTATCAAGGGTTTCGATAAACACCATTCCTCTAAGATATATTTGATGGGACATAAAGCAACGAGATTCCCTCTTGCCTAAGTAACTCTTCTAATGCTTATCCCTAATATTGGGCCTGATTAATTAATCGATTCAACCCATTCATGATAATAGCCATCCAATTTACTAGTGTTATCCTTAAATTGTATCCTTCGATTCTAGTCTTATTGCTCTCTTGTCTAAATTCGGTCCTTACCAATATAAGTGTTAACTATTTTCTTAAGTCCCAACACTACATTCCAAGTCGTATGTCATATAGAATACGATAATACGATATAACATGTAGTCATTTAAGCATATATATAATGTCACAAAATATCCATCATGCAGTCACGTAGGTCAAAAAATGCATGTATATTTATCGGTCACTGCACTTACGGAACTCGGGTATTACAATTTTCTCGACCAAAAATTTCTAATATTTGGTGACAAAGCCCTACAATGAGGAAAATGTGACCCTTACATACTTGTACGCCATTATCTCGTTTTTTGTTTTTACATTAAAAAAATTAGGATTACAACCTCTAACTGTATAAAGAACAAAAATCCCTGTATCTCTCGGGAGAAAATATGCTACAAAATTTCGTTTATTTATTAGTGTATATCTCTCTTGATTTCCGGAATATTTAAGAAAGTGGCCTTTGACATGGTTAACCCTAAAAAATGGTCTTTGATAAGTTATAATTTACATAGTATTTATACCCCGTGAAAGTATGTTTTTCATTGTTATTGATCTGAAATCCTACGTATACATTTACGTTCTTGTTTCGTAGATATTGGAGCAAAAATGGCCAAATGCGGGTGGATTCGGACTAGGGTTGTCAATGAGGCAGGGATTCCCCGTCCCCGCGGGGATCCCCCCCGAACGGGCCGGGGAATCCCCGCTATTCTATCTCCGCGGGGCGGGGACGGGGGGAAATTTTTCCCCGCGGATATCCCCGCCCCGCTCGCCCCGATTATTAAAAAATATATATTCAATTAATATTATTATAAGATAAATAATATAAAAATATACTTTGGATAATATTAAAATAATATAAATATGATTAAAATATGGAACACTTTCACTTAAATCCCTATTTGCAAATGAGTCCCAAAGCCATGACATTATCATTGAGTCTTCTTCGTCCCATGTTTTGAAGGTTGGGTTATCTTGTGCTGGCGAAGCAGACGGAGATGATCCAGTCTGCCCTTACCCTTCAAATAGGTCCGCACAAACTGAAACCACTTCAAATAATTTTTTCCATTGAGTCGATAAGAGGGTCTAATAGTCTGTAAATCACCCGTCTTGTAGGACTCATTGGGATTATTAGGTGTGGGGTTATTAATTTGTGGATTGCTGGAAATTTCAGATTCCATTAACGGCAATGAAGGCAGTGTTTTAGTTACAGCAATGAAGGCTGTCTAGAAATAGGGTTGTCAAGAAAAATTGAGGTCTGATACCATGATGAGAATAGAGGCTTACTTCCAAAGTTTGTCCTCATTGCTGTATTCTTCCTTCTCTTTATATGAGATTACATCGTACTTCTAATTAGTACAAGATATGATTTTCACTATCTTCTATACCAGGAAAGAAATAAAGATCAGATCAAATCTAATCTTTTTCATATCAGCACACGTCAACAATATTTTGTGTAATATATTTTATTTAGAGAAATTTTTTTGTTAGACGGGCCTTCCGCGGCTTACGTTGCGGAAATCCGCCACTAATTGTCATTAGAAAACGAGTGCCGCCACATATGGTCCATTGTTTAGTGTTTTTAAATGTTAGTTTAGACCATAGTAGTATCAGTATGTTTGATTGACGGGTTATATAAAGCATGTGCTTATCTATCATAGGTTTAAACCCATGTATACAAGTTTAGATAAAACGCACCTACTAAGATAGCTTATTATAAATCCAATAAGCAAAGACTCAATTTGTTTTATACCCATTAGTTTATATAAACCGTACTAATAAACCGTACTAATTTCAACCCTCTTAAATATAAACTAAGCTACCAAACAAGGACATAGTGACCGATATTCTGTGACACCACTGGGTATGGGCACATTTATACATTTATTATGTATTTTTAAACTAAACATAATTAATGTACAACTAGTATATATACGACACAAAATTACACTTCCTCTTTTGAACGCGCACAAGATCCTTAACAGAATTTGGTATCAACAACGGTAGCCCTCGTGCTTCAACATAATAAAATTGTTGATCATACCTATAACTGTAAATCTTTTATAGTGACTATAGTTAATCTTTGCTGTAGCTCGATGTTACAAGATTCATATATATTGGAAAATACATGAGCTTGAATCCAAATGAAAACTTCATCACATACCACATAAATCAATTATCGCTTCTCTTCAATGGGGCCCTAATTGATTGCATGCGTTTGGTGGTTGACAACTAATGCTGGCTAGAGTGAATGGACATTCATAATTCATGATATTATTCGTTTTAAATATGTTAACATTTTAATAGTTCAAAAAGTTGGAGTTTGATATGGACTTTCGATGCGTGCAAAGCGTGCAGGTTATACAATTTATAGTACGAAATATAATCAACTACTCTTCGCTAAATAGGCGAGTGCACCTATCAGAAATAATATAGCAATGGTGAGTATTTGAGTATCGAACCCAAATGAACTATGCAATTATATATCCTAGTGTAAAGGTTGGTTGATCGTGCAAAAACGTAAATTAACAATTAAACAATGAAATAGACACTAAACAAGACTGTTTTAAAACGAGCGTATTTGAGACTTCGAATCCTTCTAACTCGATAAAACCCAATAAAGATAATCCACGTAGTTTTTCTTTTTAATTAGACCATGAGAGTTCCTAATGCATGCAAACGACGTTTATTTAATTGGACATAACTTTCCCAATCACATAAAAACATCTACAACTAATCCTACTAATTCGATAGCTGGGCAAGCTTCCCTAACTACAAACTATAGAACCGCATTAAACATGGTGAGTTCTACTGTTGGATTTGACTTTAATCCGGCGGAGTGGTTCAACCTATTTCTAGCGTTGAGTTTATTCCGTTCGCTTACGAATTGTCTAATAGTTCGTCCCTCTTCTGAGCGCAACCAATTTCCAATAACTATCTTAATTACATAGACATGATCATAACAATAATAAGACTTCAATCGCATAGACACAATTGAAATTAAGATTCATAAATGAATCATAATAAAGATAAGGAATACTACGATAAACTATTCAAAACAGAGTTTTAATCTCGCTAGGGTTTCTCAAATACAAGGATTTAGCTACTCATATAGAAAATAACAAAGGGGAAAACATAATATGCTCCTAAAATTCGGCTCCGGGTTGATTCCCACGTTCTTCGCTTAATTGGTATTGTAAATCCCTCTTTGCGATTAGAGATAACCAAGAAGGTGTTCTAGGGTTCTAAGATTGTCAAAAGTATCATTTTCTTTGTCTCCAAGGGTGGTATTATAGTATGGCATGAGATCTTCTATTTTTGGCAAAGATTCGTGGGCATTTGGCTTATGTTGTGCGTTCACGGCCGTGACCAGGCCTGATAAGTGTGTCTCTGCCATCATTCACGGCCTCGTCTCAATCCTTCACGGCCGTGGATTCGGGGATTGAAAAATGCACCTTCTGCTGCCATTCACGACCTTAGTAGGTGGCATTCATGGCCGCGAAACCTTCCTTCACGGCCACTTTCATCTGATTCACGGTCGTGAACCTTCCGGGTCCAAAGGGGGGCTTACTGCCGGCCTTCACGACCACATGGTCCATCGGTTACGGCCGTGACACATCCTTCACGGCCGTGAAGGTTGTCGGCTGGTGGTGAGGCGCGTTTTGTCGGCCTTAATTCGTTTTCGCTCGTTTTCAATGTCTTGAAGTCTTACAAAGTAAAATACGAGTAAACTATAATAAAAAGGATGCAAATAAGCCTTAAAACTACTTATAGAGATGATCATACAAAACAACGTTTATCAACTTTCAGCTTGAGCTATAGCAGAAACATGTTTAGCTTGCCTGTTTGATGTTTAAACTGAACCCACTAAAGGCGAACATTGAGCGAGCCGAGTTACCGCGCCTCATTAACTAACACCCCTAAAGTAGCATGGGAAATTGGGTAGATTTATGTCAATTTCATATATGATTCAAGTTTAAACATGTTTGTTTTATTTTTTTGACTCGAATATCCCACTCAACTGACTGTGGACTTGCTAGTGATGGGCTTTGCACGCCACACCCCAGGATGTGGACTAATCAGTTGGGGCTAGTGGAGATGTCACACTCCTACAAAGCTACGAAAGTAAGAGTCGGGATTTGAACACATCCTCCAGTTTGGTATGTCATACGTTTGACCACCAGATCATGTTCCTTGGGTATCTTTAAACGTGTCATGAACCTCTTTTCCGTTCCATGTCAATCCAACATGTTTAGCATACAAGGGATACAATCCAAAATGGTCTTTGATGTTTTCTCCATTAAGTAATTTAGCTCCGATGTTTCTCTAGAATCAATTTAGTCCCCAATGTTGTCGGTTTTGAACAAATTTGGTCCTTCCGTTAATGTGGCCATCATTTTCAATTAAAAAACGACATGTGTCGACACGCGAGTATCAGGCTTCAAAATAACAAAATAAAAAATAAAATAGGGAAAAAAGAAATACAAATAAATTAAAATAAAATAAAAATAAAAATAACGAGAGAATACAAAATATTAAAAATAAAAATTTAAAACAAAAAATATAAAAGATAAAGGAGAATAAAAGCAAGTTAGAAAACTATAGAAGCAAAAACATTCTATATAAGTAATGCAATTTTTTAAATGGCTTGGCAAATTGATTTCATATTCAAGAGTAAGCTTAATCAAACCTTTTTATTTAATAAATTTGTCATATTATTAACGTATCTGTATAAACATATCATATATTGGCGATTTTGGATGACAAGTAATGTATCTCAAATTTTCGCACATATACCTCTCCTAGGCTTTTTAGGTTCAGGTAAGACCTACTTTTATTTGAAACAACTATATGCTTTAAATGTTTTTTCCATTTAATAATGAAGTATTGGACCTTTGCAAGAGCCAAATCAAATGATCTATCCGATTCTCATCGTTTTTGTTGAATTCCCTCTATGTTTTCCGCAAAGCATTTATTCTTGATACAGATATTTACGTGCACGAAATAACAATATGTCCATGTGGGATTAGACTTTAAGGGAGAGGGTATTATTTACAAAACCTTGTTCACTGCAAAATTGCAAAAGTTTGACCATCACGTATATCGGTTAACTGTCAACTTTTTTTTTTTTTTTGAAAATAGGAATTTCATTTCATCAATCCAAATGGATAAAAAGATACAATAGAGCAAAACCCAAAATGTTATAACATAATTGACTATTTCTATTGGGTAAATGTCCAATGATAGCACAATATCCGTTCTAAAAGCCCCGAAAAAGGGACCCTGAGGAAACTCCACTAAGGGGGAAAATTGCTCCCACGAGGGGAGGGGAAAGACTCCCACGAAGGTTAACTGGTAACTTGCAAATTGGAATATGTTTCCATTACAAAATAAAATGAAACCTCATATAATAATAATATCCTAAAAAACGTTCAAGCTTGATTGGGACACAATAATTGAAAGGGTACTACTATTGGCACCCCCTTTGGGGTGAAAAAAAACATTGGAAATTGTGAATATTCTTAAAATTCGGTTTTCTACAATTAATTCATCAACATTAAATTTAAGTGTTATTTTCAACTTTTACATTGGATTCAATTCAACGTCACTTATTGAACCCAATTTTTTGACATCGTTAATTTACTAATTTTTAATATGTTTTGGTTTCAAATTCACGCTTAACTCAACATTCCTATAATATAAAAACTTATTTCTTATCACCATGTACAAATAGATTAAATAAATACAAAAATAGAAACAACTATCTAAGGATAAATATATATTTAAAAACATCGATTTGTAATTTATATTTCACTTTTTTTATATATATTTTTACGTTATAGAATAGTATATAACTAATGTGTCCCGCGACCGAAGCAATATTGGACTAACGAGTTTTGATCTAAGAGATTTGTCTACTATATGTTTAGAAAGAATAATTTAAATAATAGCTATTACATCCTCAATATTATCTATGATAATTATATAAATAATATTGCACAGTAGCTAAGCATAAAGATTGGATCGAACACCACCTTGATGGTTTTGAAACTCGAACAAATCACTTTTATAATAAATTCAGCGTGATAATAGATAAGGGACGTAATTAATATATGATAATAATAAATAAGGGGGTGTGAATAGAATTTTAGGGGGTGTGAATAGAATTACCCTAATTGAAAGTAGGACTCGCTATTATCAAACGACTTTAACTCAGAAAGAAATTTTGAGGTTTTTATTTCCCACCGTAACGTTAGTGTCAATTTTATCACGAGCACAGAATTATTGCCTACACTTGAGTATTTCCTTGATTACAGTTCCAAATGCATGTGTTTTTTCAAGGCAGGAAGGAGGACAGGCAACATATGTAACGCACGGGATCTTCTGTGCCCCATCTATGTTCCCACCCTGTGTACCACTCCTTATAGGAAACGCGATAGAGATAACAAAATTGAAAATGAAGATTTCCTTCAAGAAAAAATTAGGATAGAGCAACTATATTTGACCGATATAAAACTCTTGTTTATCTACAATTTTCTACTGTATGAAGCTCTAGTCAAAAGTCATTGCCGACAGAAATAACTATAAATACGTAACTGATATCCCCATACTAATCCACCATATCCACCAATTTTCTCCACAACTTACAAAAAGAAAACAAAAAAAAGCAAGTAAAAAATCACGATGAAGTCTTCAACAACTCTCCTCTTAATAACCCTTTCTGTCCTACCATTATTACACTACATCCCTTCTTCTAAAGCCACCGACTTTCCGCCGTGCAACGCCCAAGACAAGGATGTCCTTCTCAAAGTCAGAGACCACTTCGGCGGCCCAAACGGCCGACTCTCCGATTGGGACAACAACACAGATTGCTGTTCGGATTGGAGTTTCGTAAGTTGCAGCAGCAAAAGTGGAAGCTCATACGGACGCATAGACACGGTGACTTTTAGCCGTTCTTGGGGACTTTCGGGCACAATACCTTCGGACTTTGGAGATCTTCCTTACCTTAGCTTCTTCATTTTGGCCGACAACAAAGGCGTTACGGGCCCTATCCCAAATGCATTTGGAAAGCTAACTAAGCTCTATCACATCGAACTCGACTCTAATGCCTTGACTGGGTCGATTCCTAAGGAGCTCTTACAGCTGAAGAACCTCCAAGTAGTTGATCTTTCTAACAATCAGTTGTCGGGAGAAATTCCAGCGTTGTCTTCGTCTTCGTTGGGAAAGCTTACGCAGTTCAACGTTTCGTATAATCAGCTTTGTGGGTCGATTCCTTCGGGGCTGAGCAAGTTTGGGAAGGCGAGCTTTGATCACAATAAGTGCCTCTGCGGTCCACCTTTGGCCGATTGCAAGTAATAATGCAATGGATGTGTTGTATGGGGTGATTATGAATACGATGATGATGAATCTCGCGATGCAATAAAATAAATAAAACCC
The DNA here is from genome assembly GCA_027422505.1 of Craterostigma plantagineum. NCBI lineage: Eukaryota > Viridiplantae > Streptophyta > Magnoliopsida > Lamiales > Linderniaceae > Craterostigma > Craterostigma plantagineum. Next base: position 12,331,426 of record JAPQWV010000001.1, read on the forward strand.
ATTTTTACCCTATTAACGTACTGTGAATTTTCGTTGTATGCGCAATAGGAAGAATGAAAGCTAACTTGCTTTCTTTGTGAGGCCTATCGTAAAAGGCGATACGAAGCAAAACTGATTTTGAATAATACGTGGGTTTTGACAAATAAGATATTATTAGAAGGAATGATTGATTAGAGTTCTGTCGCATCATCGCATGGCAAATCCGTAACATGTTTTCTTATATCCAGATTTTAGGATGAGCTCGTCACGTACGTGTGGTCTGGCTTAACGCAACGACGGATCATCGAAAGAAAAAACACGCAACAACGCAATTTTCTTTCTTTTTTTTTTATCATTTCCTTCAATTGAATATTGCTCGAGCTATTTATCATTTGGTTTTACTCCTTAAGCTCGGTATTATTCCTTTCGTGTTATGCGGGGACATCTATTTTTATAGAAACATGAACAGGGTATGTGTGATTTAGTCACTATATTTTAGGTCAGTAAAAATTGTTCGATAATTGACTACTTACACATTTTTTAAATGGATGATCTTTTGAACTTTTGTTCACATGCTTCCATTCGTAGATGTTAATATGATATTTCATGTTTACTAATATTTCAATTGAAGATGTAGAAGCGACATAAATTGTTATCCTTCCTTGAGTCACATGTTGCATTGTGGTGGAACAATAGAAACATATATTTCCAATATAATGATTTTGCATTGTGGTGGAAACTATTTTATTCATGTAAACTACCGGCAAAATATCATGAAAACTTTGTCTTGATACAGATCAATGCCGCCACATGTGCCCAACAAGATGATGGCAATTTTAACTACGTTAATAATTTTGCTATTAATTACAACCTTTTAATCATTGATTTTGCAATACAACTTTTCGAACGAACATGAAATCAAGTAGCTCAACACCATTTCCAAACGTCATGCAATAATCATTTATTGCATTGGAAATATACTCACCAACATTATCACGATGTATTTCCTTTACGAATAAATTCGGCATCTCTTATCCAAAACAAATGATTTATACCATTGATATCGAGTGCAACAAACTCAAAGCTCACAACACAAACTATTAATATGATCCTTGGACAAGTATTTACGAAAAACGCTATCCGCATGCATATTAATGTTGCCGTAAATTACCCCCCAAAAGTTTCAGATAGAGATACATCTTTCAGTCACAAAATATAAAATATATTTTAAGGAGAAGTACATATTATAATATTAGTAAAACTTCTCTAAAATAATACTCTATAAAATAATAAACTCTCTAAACTAATAAAATTTTCTGTTCCCAGCTTGGGCCTTTACAAAAAATCAAGATAATAATCCTTCAATAAATTTTTTTAACAATATTATGTCCCATTAAAACTCTAAATTAATAATTCATAAATATTGCGATTATAAATATTATGATAATTTGCTAAAAGATGAATCTTTTGTTAATAGCGTTTTCTTATAATTTTAATCTAATTGGATTTCATCCCTAACTTTTTAGATTGCAGTCAATGGTTCCGGTATCCATGAAAAGGGTAAAATGTGTATAACCCCCTCGTGGTTTCGTGAAAATGCATATAAACCCCTGTGGTCTTTTTATTGCACGGTACTCCCTCGTGGTTTACCTAATGTTGCACCATACCCCCCGGGCAGCAGGTTTTTGCCGAAATTGGATTACACGCGCTCTTACTGCAGGTGGGTTAAGCTTGGGCCATATATTTACTGTTAAACGACCAGAATAACCCCAACTATTCACCTTCTTTTCAAATGATAACCCTCGGTCCTCTGTAGAATAAAAAATGTTGCCCCGGAGGTTATCATTTGAAAAGAAGGTGAATGAATAGTTGGAGTTATTCTGGTCATTTAGCAGTAAATAATATGGTCATTTGAGCGCGTGCAAGAGCGCGTGTAATCCAATTTCGGGCAAAAACTGATGTCCGAGGGTTATCATTTGAAAAGAAGGTGAATGGCTGGGTTATTCTGGTCATTTAACAGTAAATAATATAGTCCAAGCTTAACCCACCTGCAGTAGCGCGTGTAATCCAATTTCGGGCACCTGCCCGGGGGATACGGTGCAACATTAGTTAAACCACAAGGAGTACCGTACAATAAAAAAACCACAGGTGTTTATGTGCATTTCTGCGAAACTACGCGGGGGTTATACACATTTTACCCTATAATTATTAATTGTATGCAACGAATTAAAACTATACACCGACATATTTATTTAGTTACAAACAAATTGGTTAATGAATGCATATAATCAATGAAACATATAGAAAATACAAAAGTAACTAATTTAAAAAGCTTCTCTTTTAATTCATAAAATATTAATTTATCGATATATTAATATCTCTTTAAATTAATAAAATTTAAGAGTCCCGATATTATTAATTTGGAGAGGTTTACTGTCATAAATCTTAATTAATCACTCTCTTAAAGTCTTGATATAAAGATAATTTACGTATTGCTACGTACGTAGCACTTTAAATAAATTAGGAATCAGAACTCAGAAATCCATTTTATAAACGATATAATACCGAGATAACATAAATAAATCATTATTGGTATCTTTAATAACGATAATATTGAAGATAAAATACTAAATATATTAGGAAATACAACCAGCCATCTTAATATATATCATTCAGAATTGAATGAAGGCGACAACTAAATTCCTCCCCCCCAAACTCTCCATCAATTAACTCCGTCAAAATCTTCTTTCTTAGCGACTAAGTCAGAATTTAGCGATCGAAAACTAATTCGATACAAACAGTATCTCAATGAATCGGAATTCAATTAAGACTCTTTGCGATCGACAAATTTCTTCGATGGCTTCAAACATTCAAATATCCAGTTTCTTTCAAAACTCAACTTAGTGGTCTAAGATGCAGATTTTTTGAAAGTTTAAACTACCAGATTCATAAAAAACATCGAAACTATGTTAAGTGCAGGCATTAACCCAGATAAAACTCGTAAACATGCCTAAATCACTATAAAATAGTATACGGTTTTCTCAGTTTGAAGAACAGTCGAGAATCTAATCCTAATCACGCGAAAAACTACAAAATGCAGATGCTAATGGAGTTAAATCGCACGCAAATGTCAAATGAATCTCATTTCTACCTTAAACAGACAATTTGGAGTTAAATCGCACGCAAAGGTTTTCGAGAGAGAAATTTTTGCGATTTAGGTTTGCCTGAGATAAAATTTTTCGACTGACAAAAAATGAACTTTTATTAACTCGCTGTAAGTCAATGTTGGGTTTGCGATTGGACGTTTTGCGATTAAATGGATCAGGCCCATTACTATTTGCGCTCGAGAAATATTGATTCGAAAATTGCTCTTCAATTCAATTTCTCGATCGCAAATTATCGCGGCCAATCAAAATCATTCCCAACACTGTTTACGATCGAGAAACATATGATTGCGAATTAATTCTTATATCCAATTTCTCGATTGTAAGTACTTCTAAAAATTTTCAGATTGATCCCTATTTCAAATAAAATCACATTGTAATGCTCCCCCTCAAAATTAAAATAAATGCAATTAACTCCCTGGATTTTCTGTGTAGTAACGTCTAGCCTCCCTGGCAGAATAAAAAAATCTGTACCACTTAGAGAAAAAAACGTTAGAAATAATAGAGTTAATCAACAATTATTTTTGGCATGTTTTCCTTTGAAATATTTGGTCTGTGACAATAGCTCCTTGTCATGTAGTGTCGACGTCTCACTCCTTTATTTTGTTTGAGGAAATCTGAAATAATTAGAGAAAAACGTCAAAAATATTTGAAGCTAATGCACGATTTTTATATTTACTCCCCCTCAAATAATGCGCAAGAATTGACTTAACATGCATGAAATCAATTCAAGTAACGAGCATAAAATACGCAATATACCTAGTAAGCACATATACATGGTCCCCAAAAACATGTATTGAAGATATTGCGTGAGGGTAAGAGCAATGAAAAATTTATCGCATTTTAAACAATTTAGTACCAATGCAATCTAAAATTGCATTTAGAATGTGCGATAACAAAATAAATTCGCATTTATTCAATTCAACGCATATGAAACATAATATTTCATGTCAGAATGTGCGAAATTTTTCCTTTCACGATTTTTTTTCATATTACTATTATTAGTATGGGGTCAGATTATTTTGCTTCGATCAATCGTTACACCTAAAATTTTACGAGACATTTGAAAGAAGAAAATTCCGTCAAGTCATGTCGTCAAACTAAAGTCCTAAGTTCATAGACTGGTCCATTTTGACAACTCTCACTAGGTTCGCTCTAGCACTCAATTATTTTTAACTTGGGATTTTTATATTTATATCACTTAAGTCAACACAAGCAATTTTAAGTCAATTTACCTGTGATCGAGGCATTTTTAATTATTTCACCTAAGCGAGAAACCGTCGATTGGAATCAAAGGGTTGTAAGGGTTTTAGTTTGGCTAGGACTTAGAAGGGAAGGAATTTAGAGGAAAGTGAGCTTATCTCTTCGTCATCTTCCATTTCTACGTCCGTCTCCTTTTTTTTCGGCGTCTTTTATTATTATTTTTTTAATCTTCTCTTCCTCTTTTCTTTTAATATCTATCCCTTTTTTTATGCTATGCTCAAGCTGAAGCTCCGCTTCTCCACGAGGCTATAAGAGATTATCGTAGGCGAAGTTCTTCTTGTTGGTTCTCGAGCCGATACCGTGCTCCTCTTCTCTTAATCCCTAGAGAGGTTTCAGAGATTATCTTTTTGGAAAAGTTTATGGTTATGGAATTCGTACCCAAGGCTGCGCTCCTCTTCTCGTTTCTCGATATAAGATCGGATTATCGTTGGAGAAGTTCACTTCGTGGTGCTCCTCTTTCCAGCCGTTCTGACGAGCATACGAGATTATCATTGGAGAAGTTCACAGCAGGATCCATGCCACCTTCTAAGAGATAGTCGGAAGGCAGGTTCCTTTGGTCTGATTTTTGCGCGTTGAGCAATGCCTTCTTTTGTCATCATCATTTTCTTTGTTGTCTCTCCCTCCTTTTCTCGTTTGAACAATCATCCGAATTGTATAGAATACAGTTGAAGGCTAGGAATGAGATTCAAATGAAGAAAAGGACATCAGAGAAGGCTCAAAGTGGATGACTAAGGGCTAATGTGAGGGTAAAATTTTAAAAGGCCGAGTGAGGAATAACCTAAGCGCCCTTATCATTTTCCTAACGATCTAAAGCAAGGTGAGTATGAAGCCAAGTATCACTAGTTAAGACAAGTAATTGATGTGTGACTCACTCGAGAAATAGATCCAAAGAAAGGAAAATAACAAGGCTAGAATCCTTACATATGTATAGTTGCTTTGTGTCTGGTGGAGCAACCTAATGACCTTTAGACACAAGAATGCGACTTAGACTGACAAAATTAAGCAATTAAATCGATCGCATGTCGGGATAAAATTCTAAGTGACTTTAGATCAAAGCATCCTAAAGGATTTCGTCATCCCCCTAATATTATATATATTTATAATGTTTTTGAATTATTTTATTATTATTTTTTTTAAAAAAATTTATTTATTTCACGCAAGATAAAGCATATAAGCAAAGAAAACACATAGCATAGAACATTTAGTAGCACAGAAGATCAGGTAAATCACATATTACGGAAGATTCAACATGCCTAATTTTCCGACAAGGAATTGAATCGTTTTTCATCCAATGCCTTGGTGAAAATGTCAGCTAGTTGGTACTCCGTGTTCACGAAATACATATCTATGGTGCATTTTTCTACATGATCTTTGATAAAGTGATATCTAATGTCTATGTGTTTTGTGCGTGAGTGATGAACAGGATTGCAAGTAATAGCGATAGCACTTTGACTATCACTATATATGGGTTAGTTAAATTGTTCCCATAGTCGCGAAGCTGAGTCCGCATCCACAGCATCTGGGAGCAACAACTGGCGGCAGCCACGTATTCCGCTTCGGCCGTCGAAGTTGACACACAGTTCTGCTTTTTAGAGGACCAGCAGACCAGCTTTTCGCCTAGAAATTGAGCGCCACCGGACGTGCTTTTCCTGTCCATTCGGCAACCTGCATAATCAGCGTTAGTTAGCCGATAAGTTTGAAATTCGTACCCTTTGAATACCATAGTCCAAGGGTAGAAGTGCCCTTAAGGTAACGCAGAATCATTTTAACCGCGAGCGTATGGGATTCTTCGGGATCGGCTTGAAAACGGGCACATAAAAAGGTGGCAAACATGATATCCGGCCGGCTTAAGGTGAGGTAGAGAAGAGATCCAATGATGCTGCGATACAGCGTGATGTCGACCGATTTCCAGAGGGATCGGCATCCAACTTGCAGCTTGGTGACATAGGAGTGCTGAGAGGTTTGCTTTGATCTTGATGGAATTTCTTCAGAATATCCTTGATGTATTTTGTCTGACTGATGAAAATCCCATCTTCGAGTTGCCTGACTTGTAGTCCTAAGAAGAACTGCATCTCTCCCATGTAACTCATTTCAAACTTGCTTTTCATTAGATCTCCAAACTTCGTGCAAAGCTGTGGATTAGTTGATCCGAAGATGATGTCGTCGGCGTATACTTGGACGACCATCAGATCTTTGTCTTGCTATTTGATGAAGAGGGTTGTGTCTATCGTTCCCCGTACGAATTCAGACTTCACGAGGAATTCACTCAGGACATCGTACCAAGCACGAGGGGCTTGTTTTAGTCCGTAGAGAGCTTTGTCCAAACGATAGACGTGATCGGGATGTTCTTGATCGACAAAACCTTCCGGCTGAGCGACATAGACTTCTTCTTTTGAAACGCCGTTGAGAAAGGCGGTCTTAACATCCATTTGATAGACTTTGAAGTCTTTGTGAGCCGCATAAGCTAAAAGAAGGCGGATAGCTTCGATTCGGGCAACATGAGCATATGTCTCGTCGTAGTCGATGCCTTCCTGTTGATTGTATCCCTTCGCAACTAGCCTTGCTTTATTCCGGATCACTTCACCATCTTCATTCTTCTTGTTTTTGAATACCCATTTAGTTCCGACAATTATTTTCCCATGTGGACGGGGTACTAAGGTCCACACTTGAAGACGTTTGAATTGATTGATTTCATCATGCATCGCTATTACCCAATCCGGGTCTTGAAGTACGTCTGCTACCTTGGTAGGCTCATTTTTACTTAAGAAGCAGCTGAAGAGACTGTGTTGACGACGTGTCCTCACTCCATCCGAAGGATCACCAATTATCTGATCAACCGAGTGACCTCTAGTCCACTTGCGCTCATGAGGCAAGGATGAAGTCGATGCATTAGCCATCTGTGGGTCTAGATTTACTATAGTCTCCGATTGATCAATTGTTTGAGGAAGTTCCAATTCTGCACTTGGAACGATAGTCTCTGATGATTCTTCCTTAATAACCACTGTAGGTTCTTCGTTATTCTGTGGGAATTCGGAATCGGGTGAGGTAGGGACGTAAGAAGCACTTGGTACGTCGGTCTCGTCGGGTGTAGAATCCACTATAGGTGTAGTAGTGTGTGACCGATATACTGGCTCGAAGAGAGAGTCCAAATCGTCTAATGCAAGTCTCGTTGCTTCTTCTGACGTTGAATTCGGAGTTGTTGCCATCTTCTGTTGGTTTTGTGCCAACACACCAGTGAAAACAGGTTCTGAACTGTTATATTCAGAAGCTATCTGGTTAGGTACGGGTCCTGACCTGAGGTGTGCCGGAGCCATCGAGTTAAGCACGGGTCCTGGACTGAAGTGACCAGAAGCCATCTCTGCCACTTCGTGGAAAGTGACATTGTAGATTTCTTTGATCGTGTGATTGGACTTGATATATACCCTGTACGCTTTTGAGGTTGAAGAATACCCGACGAAAGTGGCTTCGAGTGCTTCAGGGTCGAACTTAGCACGGTGCTCTCTGTCGTTCGCCACAAAGCACTTGCACCCGAAGACTTTGAGGAAAGAGATGTTGGGTACTCGTTTGTTGATAATTTCGTACGGCGCCTGTGAACAATCGTCCTGTTTTGAGTGAAACATGCGGTATTTACTGCTTCAACCCATAGGAAATGTGGAAGGCCTGAGTGAATTAACATCGTACGTGCTGCTTCCACTAAAGTTCTGTTCTTTCGTTCGACTACCCCATTCTGTTGAGGAGTCTTGGTGGCTGAGAATTGTTGACTTATTCCAAGTTTCTGATAAAAATCACTGAGAAATTTGTTCTTGAACTCAGTGCCGTTGTCCGTTCGAATGACTTGGTCAGTCTGTTGCAGTAAATTTTGAATATAGTTCACGAAATTGATGATCAAGTCCCCTGTCTCATCTTTTGTTCGGAGGAACCTTGTCCATGTGTAGCGAGAGTAGTCATCGACTATGACCAGCAGATACTTGCGTCCATTTATGCTCTGTGTCTTCATCGGTCCACAGAGGTCCATATGTAGCAGTTCTAGAGGACGTGAAGTAGAGGCCACTTGTTTGATATGATGCGATGCTCGCTTCATTTTTCCTAATTGGCACGCCGAACATTGATTCTCTTTTTGTAAAGTTATGGTTGGAAGACCGTGAACCAACCTTTTTGTTGAGAGATGTTGAAGAGCTTTGATGTTGAGATGAGACATGCGTTGATGCCATAAGCTGTTCCTCTGAATTACAATTTGAGAAATGAGGCAAACAGCTGTCGAGGGCCGCACGGACGTCAGGTTTATCGTGTATAGATTTGATTTCCGAAGTCCTTGAAGGAGTTCTGTGTCCTGACTATCCAAAATTCTGCACGGGTCAGCATGAAAGACCACTTGGAATCCTTTATCACAGAACTGGCCTATGCTGAACAAGTTATGGCGGAGGCCTTCGACGTAGGATACATCTTTTATAGTCAGATTCTCCAGAATGATATCCCTAAGTCGTAGAATCGGGGCTGAATCGTTGTTTCCAAACCTGACTTTTCCATTCAGTCGGTCTTGATAGTTGCTCAGCAGCTCTTGATTTCCCGTCATGTGTGTGGAGCAACCAGAGTCAAGGTACCACACATGATGGATCTGCAAAAACAATTTAGAGAGCTTTAGGTACCACTTAAAAATGGGTCCTCTCAGATTAGCAGATTTAGATTTTGGTTCAGATATGGTTCCTAAGTTATTTTCGATAGGAACTTTAGCGACCCAAGTTGCCTTCAAGGAAGTAACTTTGGGTTTGGCTTTAGGAGACTTAGCCTTTATGGCTTTTGTCTTCTTAGGAGGTGTTTTAGGAACCCAAATGGGTTGAACCTGACAAGGAAGTTGAATTTCAGCACGAGAAAATGCATGAGTAGGCGTGAGTGAGGAAAAGATCTTTTCATTGGATAGTCGCCTAAGGTGTTTGGGAGATTCTACTTTTACGGGATACCTTAGGTAAGAGCAAGAATGAATAGGGCTATATGCCTTTTTAATGGTTGGATCTTGTTTCCTACCTGTCATCCTAGATGCATTTGTCTTAGAATTATTAATTTTTGTTTTCGATGTGGAGCCTATTTCGAAATTAGTGCTTCTAAATGTGATTGGTTTGAGGGAGTGTGTAGAAGCAATTATTTGAAACGAGGAAATGACTCTTTAATTTTTTCGAGTATCTTTTATTTTTGCAGAAGGAGAAACGATATTGGAAACATTCGAATCTATTGACTCATTCTCTATTTTTATTCTAGACACCCACGCCTTCGTATCTAGTGCTGGCCCTACGCTCCCTGTAGACGTAGGTGAAATAGTGTTAGGCTAGCACTTCTAATAATACGTTTATGATCTACTGGAGGCGCTTTTTCAATTTTCACACTTTTTGGAATAGCGTGGGAATTAGCTTGGGATGTTGAAGAAGATTTGAGATTCTCAATCTCTTTTAGGAACTTTTTCTTTTCAGCTGCAAAATTCTCTCGTTCTATTTGTAATAAGCCTATTAACTCCTCTATTTTCCTAACAATAGGGGGTATATAGAGAGAATTTTCAGAATGATGATTTTGTGCTTCTTCTTTAATAGAAAGATCTTCAGGTAGTTTAATTGACTCAAGACTCCAACCTTTGGGAAGTTCCCTAACGTTGTAGCTTTGATTCAATTCGGTGTAGGAGAAGGGAATTTCAACCCTAGTCTTGGCTTTTCTTTTGGTTTCTTCTAAAGCATTTAGCATTAGTAAAAACCATTAGAAAGAGCATAGTTATTTTCTATTGTAATTTTGGAGACTTGACAAGCATCTAATTCTACACCAAGTTTACTAACTTTTGCATTTGATTCCCTTTAATTGGGCTTCTAAGTTAGTAATCGTAGTGGTAGCTTCGGTTATCCTACAATTGAGAGTTGCTTTCTCATTGAGATTACTAACCAAACAATTGTAGTTATTTGCTAGCCTATCCTCCAATTCTTTAATCTTCACACTATACTGCTCTGTCTTAGATGAACTAGTCTCCCTAGAATGTAAGCTCTTAGTGAGTTCTTCTATCTTCGTATGGGAGCTTCTAAGTTCGGATTCGAGACTAGTGATCTTCTCTTAGACCTAGACAATTTGTCTTCTACTTCCTTTATACATTTCTGCTCATGTTTCATGTTAGCGTATTCTATTTTATACGATTCTAACATGGTCAATAATGTGGAAGGGAGGTCTATCTCTTGTGAAGAGGTGGATGCGTTCTCGTCTTTCGTTTGATTGGCGGTTTCGGCCATTGTCGAGACGGGAGATGAGGGCTAAATTTTCTTCTTCAGAGCTCGACGTGTCCTCGAGCCATTGGTCTTGTTCGGCCATGAGAGCTACTCCAGCTTCCTTCTGTTTAGTCAATTGGAGCTTCCTGGAGTGCACTCTCTGGCAAAGTGACCTGGCTTGCCACAGTTGAAGCATTTGTTAGCCTCTTTTGGGTTCTTGACTTCGGAGCTCTCTGGTGCACGTTCTTTATTTTTAGAGCTTGTAGTCCGAAGTCTGTTGGCTGAGGTTGAAGACTTCTTCTTGAAGTACTTTTTGCTCATCACTTTCCTATCAAGGCCAACTGCTTCCTTAGGGCTTTTATATTTGGCTCAACGTCGGAGTCCGATTCTTCTTCCGACTCTGAAGGTGAAGGAGGCCTAACGATCTTTTCTATTCTTAGCTTTGAGCTCCTCCTCTCTGAGACTAAGGCAACAGTGTCTTCGATCTGTTTGCCCTTCTGCTCCTTTTGAATCTCGCTTATATCATCCTGATGTTGTGCGAGATTGTCAAACACGGCATGGATATCCAGCTCCTCTAGATCTTTATTCTGTCGAATTTGAGTGGATATCTTTTTCCATTCCGCGGACAGGGAAGAGAGAAATCTGATGTTTGTCTCCATGTTGGTCTTCATGATTTCTATCTTCCTCATCTAAATGAGAAGAGTGAGGTATCTTTGGTAGATCTCATATAGACTTTCCTCCGGCTTTGCTTTGAAGGAGTCGTAAGCAGTGAGGATATTTGCCTTTTTTGCCTTTATGCCGACTTCCGTCCTCTGCATCATCCTATGCAGTTCGTCCCACATTCCTTTAGCCGATGAAAGGCTATCAATCTGTCTATATATGTCGTTGGGGATGCCCTGCATAAGAGTATTCATGGTTACTAGATCAGCCTTGGCTCGTGCCCTCTCCTCAATAGAATACTCCCTAGGCTCCTTCAGTCGCCTAGATGCGGGAATTTGAGGAGTCATTGTGTCATCACCGGGGATATTAACCCAAAGCTGTGCGGGTCCCTCTTCTAGTGAACTCAGTAAATTTTTAGCCTGATCTTTCAAAGCTATGAAATTGAGGAAGCGGCTTCTCCAAACGGTGTATTCGCCACGTAGCAAGATCGGCGGACGATTGACATTTCCAAGCGAGTATGCATCCATCTTGCTTTGTAGTAGAGTTGTTGAAGGATCTTCGTTAAGTGTTTTGAAGGTTTGAAGATGATGTAATGTGTTTCACAAGTGACAAAGTTTGTTAGTAGCGTTTGATTCGTAAAATAGTTCGAGAATTATTTTCGATTCAATCTTTAAAGTTTGATCGAAAAAAAATTTCGTCGAAATAGAATATAATGTGTACTGTTCTCGTGCGAGAAAGTCTGTCAGCAAAATATTTTTCGAGCGAAATAAATTGCTCAAAATCGTTCGGTCGAGAAAACTTTCGGATCGTGAATTTATTTCGATCGTAAAGAAACAGTTCGTTAGTAAGTTTCTCGACAAGTCAAAATAAATCTGTTGACTGGAAAAGTTTCTCACGTGTAAATGATTTTCGCCTGGTCAAACGTTAAAGGTCAAACCGAAAATGTTTCTCGAGAGAAAGTTTTTACGCATGCAAAGTCAAAATTGGTCTCTCTCGAAAAAGATTTTCGCTGAATAATGCTCGAGAAATATTTCTAACTAAAATCGTTTCTAGTGTTGACGATTCTAGCGCTGACTTCGTATTCTGACTGAGAAAAATTCTCGCGCCAAGTTTTTCGATCGAGAAATTAATCTGATCGTAAACCTAGCGAGAAAAATTAGAACGATCGAGAAAAATCACAGAATACGATTTACACAGATTCAAGCAAAAACAACGAATTAGACAGTGAAATTTCAGGTAATTGCTCGCAATCATTTACTAACTACGCACGAACAAGCAATTAAACACGTTATGAAGCAAAATATGTCGAAAGTGATCAAAATCAGAACGTGTCCTTCATGTTCTTCGCTAACAGTAAATCACAGAATCAATTTAATCCTTAAAACGAAGTTCAAACAGCTACAAATCTGATCGCAATCAACATTTAGCACTTAAGCGACCACAGAAACATCAAATTCAAGACAATTAAGCACAGAATTAAGCTATTGGATCGAAAATAATTTTTCGCGCCAAACTGTTCTTCGATGAACAGTAATCAGAAAAAGATTTTCAATCGAATTCTAACAATTTTCGATTCAAAACAGAACGAATCTGCTCTGATACCAATTGTTAGGTCCTACAATTAACAACTCTATGATCATAGGCATGAATTCTAAGTAATTCGATGATAATGATTGACACTAAGATTCGATCGAAAAACTCAAATGAAGAACAGGAGAGAGAATTCGAGTAGAGTGAGAAAGTTACTATTGTTTCTCTCTCTAGAAATTGAATTGCAAGCCTTTCGGATCAATTTCCAAAACTTTCTATTAAGCACAATGTGTGTACACGTATTTAGACCAAACAAACTTGGTATAAATATCTAACTAGTCCTAATCTATGGACTAATACAAATAAAGCCCCTAATTACAAGGACAACTAATGAAATCACGCACAATTAAAATATATACTCTACAAATCATAATAATAATAATTAATAATAACAACAACTCACATGTTCAAACACACTCCAGTTTCTTTCACAACCTGAAGAACTACATGTGAGGCTGAGAACCTTTATAGCAAATGTTTGCAAGCTCTTTGTTGAAGATCCGTAAGAGAGCCACCAATCGGCTACAAATAAAAATAACATATGGCACTTTCATGATGAAGTATAACATAAAATAATAAATAATAGCAGAATAAATAAATGGTTCATCTACCTGGTGCTTTTAGGTTTCTATGTCTTATAGCCATGGTCACCCAAACATTCCTTTAGCTTTTCGGTACAAGGAAAGTTCATCACAAATCTTATTTATCATCTCCGTGCTTGGAACCAACCTTTCGATGCATTGATACAAACCCATTTCAATCTCCACGTTTTTTGAAAAAGATAAGTCGGAGTAGAAGAACTCGGGATTTAAAAAGTAGCCAGCTGCATGTAGAGGTCCATGTAGTTGACGATCCCATCGTTTCTCAATGATATCCAAGACATCTTTATATTGCCGCTCGTCATAATTAAAAGAAACGGAAATTACTTCTTTAACCTTGTCCATCGCCTTGTATATATATATCCTATCGCTGGCTTTCTTTCCCCATCAACTAGTCGAAGAACATTTACCAAAGGTCCAGCCACTTTGAGACCATAAAGAATATGATTCCAAAATGATGTCGTCATTATAACTTGCATCACGGTTTTGCCTTTTGATTCCTTTGCATATTTACTATCCATCCATTCGGCAAAAGTATACATCTTTTTCAGATTTTTCTTTTGCTTATGAAAGCGTTGTAGGGTCAAGAAGGCAGTTGCGAAACGAGTCTTATTGGCTCTTACCATGTCTACATTGTTCGTGAACGTCTCATGAGATTCAACACGTGCATCCGGTTGTAGATGTAGCCATTTATCATAACTGCTCGTGCATGCGTAGTCTCCAAAATCAAATTTTTGAAAATATCCTCGAGCATCAAATCAATACAATGTGCAGCGCATGGACACCAATATAGATTCGGATATTTTGCCATCAAGGATGTACCTACGCATTAATAAAACACATAAATCCATGAGAAATAATAATACACTTAAGACCAAGAGATAATATCGATTCACTCTTAAAAATAATCATCACCTGCTAGTTTCATTGCACTCGCATTATCAGTCACTACTTGAACAACATTTTCGACACCGACGCGTTCTACATAAGTACTAAGCAGCTCAAATAATTTCTCACCGGTCTGAGAAAAATTTGACGCATCAACAGATTCTAAAAACTCACTTCCTTTCGGACTATTCACCAAAAAACTGATCAACGCTCTATTTTTCTTGTCATGCCAACCATCCGCTATTATTGTGCACCTGTAAAGAGCTCTCTCTTGTTCATGACCCTTCAAAAGTGATTTCGTAGTTTCCAACTCCTTCAAATAAGTAACTCTTACCTCGTGATACGTAGGTTCTTGCATAGGACCAAACCTATATAGATGCATGGATGCAAAGAATGCTTTAAAACTTTCATAGTTTACCGCATTAAAGGGAATTCCAGCGTCGTACATCCACCTAGAGAAATTCTGCACGATCTGCTCTCTTATTCTTTTCATCGACTCTTGAAGCGGCTCATTATATATTCCTTTTTTTTCTTGCTTGCACAAGCTCTTCAATGTTTTTCATTAAAAATGCACTTATCGGAGTTTTTTTGACCTTTTGCTTGGTCCCGATCCAACGACAGCATCAGATTTTCGAGTAGCTGCAGCTCTTTCTCGTGGTGGTTCTTCATCTTCCCAACACATGAATTCTTCATTAATACCACTATCACCATGATACGCCGCCGATGCTTCCATCATTTGCTTGCGTTCTTTCTTTTTTTCCATGAATAGCCGAACCTCTTCTCGGACGTGTTCGGGACATTTCGGACATTTCTTTACGTTGCGATCACACCCCACAAGATGATGATTGAATATCAAAATCCCACCTTTAATTACCTTCTCGCAGAAAGAACATTTCACATTATCGTGGTTTTTAGGATCCACTAAATTCCCGAAGTTCCACGCTATGTCTTTCTTACGTGTTTCTTCTTCATTTGACATTGTCAATATCTGTAATCAAAGTAAATGATTCAATAAAACATGAAAAAATATTATTGATCATCATAATAGAATAATAGTCCCCAACCCAATCCCAAATAATCTGCAAGCTGCAAGCGCCACGCCGCCACCCACTCATAAATGATTTTCGAAATCATTATTGTTATAAAAAAATATTTTAGGGAGAAAGAAACAAAATGACTTACAAAGAAGAAGGAGACGCGAGATGCCACTGCCAATGTTCGAAGTTGGAACTGCAAGAGTAAATGGAAGTCAAATTATTTTTTTATAAGGGTTTATCCATAGTGGAGCTTTTAATTATAAGAGAAAACATGTTTAAATAAGTGGATTTTTACATTTACAACTTCTCTTTTGGGCTTTTATAAGTTGGTTTCTCTTTCGCTGAGTAATTTTCAGAGGCGACCACCTCGCTGCAACTCGTACTACCGATTAGGCGACCGCCTCTTCAATACACAACGCCTCTATGTGCTTAGAGGCGATTCTCTACCGCCTCACCTCATTCAGCGCCTAGGCGCGCCTAAGGCGCGTAACCTTGGTTATGCTAGGATTGAAAAGAGAGGAAAAAGTCGAGCGTGTATTTATTGTGAGGTATTCAGTTCAGGGAGTGAGCGCACGCTGCATTCATTCATATTATCACCTAATGGGCAACTGCTCAGTGTTTACTCTTGTGATACCCGGTGTGTACCAGAGACGCCAAGTCCTCGGAAACGATGTGGAATAAAAAATTTCCGAGTTTCCCGATTGCCTCGTAGCTCAGTGACACTTAATAGGGCGGATCAAACACGTAGGGAATTACCATTTGAAGCGAGTGGCAGCTCTTCATCCTTTTCTTCAAGACTACAACGATGGTGGTGGATGGCACTAGATCATCACGCCGACCTCCCTGTTTACCCAGAACCAATCTTCTAAAGATGGTTAGAGAGAAATGAACAGTCCCTTGGGAGAAAGGTGTGTGTGTTCACTGTGTGTTTCGCCTCAGCTATTTTTCGACAAATCAGCTCTGAATTTGGACTCGGGCTACCCTATTTATTCCTTGATAGGCTCGAAAATCTCAAGATCTATTGAAGATATGATTTTCGAAATTTACTCCTTAATAGGAGAGATTTTGTCATTTTTTACTCTCTTTTAAATTCCAAATTCAAACTTAAGGAAACTTGCTATTATTAGATAACTAACTTAGATATTCAAATCAAATAAGATATCTTTAAATATGGTAGGAAATTTTGAAATTTAATCCTATATAGAATTCGAAATTTTCAACTTAAAATAAATAATATTCCAAATATTTTATTACCATATTTATATATATCTCAAGATATTTAATTTTCAAAATTACTTACCGAGGCATAATTCGAAAATTAGCTTAGAGTCAAATTCTAATTTTACCCTCAAGCCTTTTAAGCACTTGGCCAAACCCAAGTCTTAGGTTAGTTTCATACGAAGTCCGAATTCGTCGAATAAAAGGCCCGAGGCCCATTAGGCTCGGCCCAACGGTCCAAGGCCCGTTCAGGCCCAAAATACTTTTTCTCCTCGTCGGTACACGTTGATGATCCTTCTTAAGCCCGACTCTCTAGGTTCGACTCAATCGGCAAGGGAGAAATCCAAGAGTCCGGTAGTTACCTAGCCAATCCCGCAGTACCGGACCGTAACCTAATTCGAGTGCGAATTTCGACCCAGCCTTTATTCCATAACCATACTATAAATTATAGTGCTGCGTATAAACCCTTCAGCTGTGTTCCGATCGAGTTAGAGCATGGTCTATGTCAAACTCACTGAACTCGATACTATGATAAAACGGAGACGAGGCAAATTACCAAACTACCCTCCATGTCTAACATGAGTTAGTTCAATACCTTGGCCAAGGATTTCATAATTTGCCATCGCCGTCCACATAGGACACTTGTCTCGATTATTACGAGACTGTGAATTCGTACTTGGCGGTCTGAGCCCGACAATCACAAATTGTTATCAATACCGCACATGGCCAGCTGACCCATGCAACAGCAAATCAGGTCGAGGGGAATCAGTGACAGTCGAGACTTCAAAGTCAACTCCGTCAAAGTCCCTTTCGTTCTAAGGTTCACACAGACTACTATAGCGTTGTCGTCGATCATTGACCTCCTTGAGTAATAAGCCATGTTCGACCGTACGACCTGCGAGTCAGTGTCCATGAGACGATTCAATCCCTTGCTTCGACTCGTATCACAAGTCATGACCTCCACTTCCAAGCGGGATATCGGCACACGATAGGTCACTGAAAAATAAGCCGTAATCGGTTTTCCCGTACCCAACTGAAGCCTTAGGCTTACGAACTTTCAATGTTCGAGGTTAAGAGTCCACTGGTGCCTTCCTCTTTCGTGCCCATCGAGAACAGTGACTCGACTCGATACATATGGATTTGTTCATTTATTGCTTTACTGGATGCTAAGTAACGAACTCATATATCCAATAAACGAACAATGCCTTTATTAAACACACGAAAATCTCTTATTACATAAGAGGTCGAATGATAAACAAGCTAATGACCTATACAATCCAATCATCGTATAGCATTCGAGGGCATATCCCTAACAATGTTTACGTGTTGTAGGTACGACCGATCCGACGATGAGATACTCGCGACTGAGGTGGGCTAATTAAGGTGACTCCACGGACTTTTGAGGGTGGGGCTATCCACGGATGGCGAGTTTTGTAATGGGCTTGGTTCTTTTGTTTCGTGTGTGTATGTGAGTGTGATGATTTAGTTATATAATCGAATTTCTTCGAGTCATAAACGCATACTCGTTATGAAGTTTTTGAGGTCGTGTTTTATTTAATCGAGTCGATTGTTGTTGAATTATTTTGGTTTGACCGACGCCGTCTTGCAATTAGCCTATGGATTTAATTATCCTGCGATTTGGAGTATTCGTGATTTTTGTTGCATTATATTAAGAAAAAATTTATAAAATGGTTTTCCGCGGCTTCCGTTGCGAAAATAAGCCATTATTCATAATTAGAAAATGAGGCTCGTCACAGTCTCCCCTCTTTCCGCAAGGAAGACTCTCACTACAAGACTCGGTTTACATACGACAATTTACAACCTTCCATAGCTAGACTCACACAATATAACTTCCTAAGCTATATTCCGCTAACTAACCTTCCTAGCACTCAACCACATCGGCGGCCTTTTAGAGTCCACCGGCTTCAGCCACTATTCAAGTCTACCGAAACGTCTTTCTATCGTTTGCTTTTTAAAGTCCACCGTAGAGTTATTTCGCTCTACGATTCGTAGGCCAAGACCCTAGGTAAGGCACTTCTTTTACGTCTATGTGGAAAGACTACAAACACATAGTTTTACGTCTTCGTGCTAAGACTCTCACTCAATCATTCTACTTTAGCTCATCTCTCTTTTGCGTCAGTGAGGTGTCTGAGTTTGAACATTGTAGCTCTCTCTTATTTAACCCATACACTTGGGAAGAACTCTCTTGATTTTGTGCTCCTTGCTCTTGTTCTTCTCTCTTGGATCTCTCTTTGAATGTGTGCTTGTTCGCTCTAGAATCCTTGTGTTTTTCTGCCATGCTAATGTGTCTTTATAGCTCTCAAGCCGTTAGACACATTAAAAGAGCTGTTGGAAGCTTTTGTCTTGACTTGGTTAATGCTGTCAGCTTCAGCCTTTATTACCTACTACAGTAAGAGGCTTGTTATAACACCAGAACACTAATTAATTAAGCCCAAGAAAAGATAATTTTTTAAGCCGAATTCAAAATACATGACACTGTTGAGCCCAATTAGTAATTCTAGCACCTTCATTCATATCTATGTTGAATTTTACTTTCACCCTAAGAAACGAAAGAACAAGGAAAAGAGGCAGCAAATGAGAGAGAGTAAAGACGCATAGAGATGCAAGGATGAAACTCCCAAAGCTTGATTTTGTATGAATTCTTGTCTCAGCGAATCTTTCCTAAGGTAATTAACAAGTTCATTTTCCTCTAATTCGTTTCTAAGGCCAGGTTTTCAGAAAAATATGGTTACACACAACTCCTGTTTCGGTGAATTTGACCTATTCATTGTGCTCTGGTTCTTTTTAAACTTGTTTCTATTGAAAGCTAAGGTCTTCAGCTTTTCATAGCCTCTTGATTCGACTTAATCCGATGTTCCTATGATTTACTATGAAGTTTTGAAATTGATATTGCGAAAATTTTCTGGTAATTGCCGTTTTTGGAAACAACTGCTTGCGCAAGTTCTGCCTTGTAGAATATAAATTTTAGTTGTGCTTTAATTTTATTAGCTATCCTTGTAATTAGGGGGCTTTTATTGTATTTGTCCTTAGTTTAGGACTTAGTATGTTATTTATACCAAGTATGTTTGGTATAAATAGATGTACAAACATTGTGCTTAATGAGGAGATTTAAGAAAATCGATCCGAGAGGCTTGCAATTTGATTTCTACAGAGAGAAACACAAATATCTTCTCACTCTAAGTGAAATTCTCTCTCAAGCTCTCAACCAAGGTTTTGATTGAAATCTCATTCTATATAATTCTAATCAATTGCCTAAGAATTCGAGTCTAGGATGTTAGGAATATTTTAGAAGTGTCCAATAAATTTATTCTAAGTCTTGCTATTTCTTTATGATGTATTTTATACGCTTTGTTGTACGTAAATGGGTTGCCGTTGTAATGGGCTTGTAGGGGCCCAATGGGATTAAATACCTGCTTAAACCCTAACAAGGTTTTATCTAAGTTTTCCATTTGCTAAAATCTCACGTATCCAACAATAAACCTAAAAAGCATACTATTCACATTCTACGAAGGTTTAATCAGTTGAAGTGTTCTTGGATAATCTGGAATTACAAATGGTATCAGAGCAAGCGTGTAGGTGAGTAAACTTCATTTCAAGCTTTAAAGAATCGGCAGTGTGAGTTCTTGTGATTTTTCAGCTTTCGTTACACAGCTCAAACTCGTGGGTTTAAGCTATTTTCGGAGGATATTCTAATTTGTTAAGGCAGTTTAAATTGTAGCTCTCAGTTCTGAGAATTACCAAATCAGTTTCTGTCGAGTTAGTGTCAAATCTGTTGATTTTTGTCTGAAAATTGAAGAACAGCTCTGTAATTCAGTCTGTTCTTGAGCTCGCGAACGGCGCTTGGTTTGGGTTTAAGCTCACCAATTCTCAGTTTGCGAACCAGTGTCACGAATCCACGTCACTTGTTAGGGAGTTTCACGAATTCAGACTAAGAGTTGAACGTGAATTGAAGGTATCAAGTCAATTCGCGAATCAGTGTTTCCAACATTCTTCGCGAATCCAACCATTTCACGAATCATGTTTACGCACTGTTGTTGGTCCCAAATGCACCAAACAAGGAATCAAAAGAGGCTTTAATGGAATGATAAGGGAGTGTTCTCACCTTTGAGTGTGTGTAGTGTGTGAAAAAGTTGGATAAGCCTTTGATCTTTGATTACTTTCAAATGTGAGTTGGTAATACCTTATATACCACATTAACCCTAGGTATATTAAGGCCCAATCACTAAATGTTAATTAATTACAATCTAGTCTAAAGCCCAAGCTAAAGATAATTACAAAATTAATCCCAAGACTTAAACTATTGACACAATTAATTAAATATCCTAACAATCTCCCCCTTTGTGTCAATTGTTGGGAGTCTTGGATCTTGAGCGTAGCGGTGGTGGATTAGCGTGTGAGTGTGTCGCGAAGCCCTAGCTTGAACTCGAAGGCGCGGAGGTTCCTTCGAAGTACCAGTCGATTGGCTATAGCGTCAATGAGCTTCGCGAACTTGGATCGGCATAGAGGATCTTCTTCTGAAAGTATGCGGCAGATCTTCATTAGTTTGTCTTGGATGATGGTGAGCGTTCCATCCGAGAACTTTGCCACTTCAGAGCAGCGCAGCATCCTCATCTTTCCCTTATAGTTCGAGTAGACGACCGCCGGATCGTCTCCGTCGATCACATCGCCTTCTCGGTAGTCGTCCGCGTTCTTGAAAGATGGGCGAGTCAGATTTACCTTCTTCAGATTGTGCTCCACCGCCATCTGCAGATCGTGGGTGGCGAAGAATCTGACCTGTCGGAGCATGTGGCGTTTGATAGCCACATATCCCATGGTGACCGGTTCAGCACGTACGAGGTGTCCAGAACTTCTGAGGACGAGTCTGAACTGCTTCATGGATTCTATCATGCTGTATAGGTCGCCCAGGCGCAGAAACTTGAAGTCCGCCTCACTGACTTCACAGTAGCTCTCATTCTGTCTCATTACCGTGAATACTGGGTAATGGACAGGTCCTTTGGACTCTTGGCGAAGGTCAGTGACTTTGCAGATGGGGGCCCGACTCATTTCCTGAGCGATGTTTTCCTCATCGGATAGCGTCCTATTTGAGCTTTTGTGGCACAGAAGGCTCCATCGATAGAGTTGCTTCTTTCTCTCGCTCCAACTTTGGATGTTCATCAGCTCATACTCGTCGAAGGTGGTGATGATCTGCTCCTTGCGTCGCCATATCCTCTTCCTGATCTCTTCTTGGAACGGTGCGGTGATCTTTTTGTTTTCCCACGGTGCTTCCGGTATATTCACCGTGGGTACATCCGTTTGAGCAGCAGGGGCCTCAGTTTGCTGCGCTTGGAATTGCAGGATGTCCTCAAGCTCGGCCGGTTCAGCGTCGTACTCCTCTCCGTCCTCGTTGTCTGCTGTGTTGATCAGCGTTAGTGAGGCTTGCATCAGCAGACGTCGAGCATTTTCCACCAGCTTCCTGGCTGCTACTGCATCGACGGGTGTGTACAACCATTCATCGTTGAAGATGTAGGCTTCTATCTCGTTCTGTACGCAGTAGACGTCCTCGGGAGCTATGTTGGGGTCGGTGTCGAGAGGAGTGTCGTTGTGTGGTGGCGAGGGTGTTGTGTCGGAAGAGTCTGTGGATTGTGGGGATGGTTGTGGTGGAGATTCTGGTGGTTCAGTTGTGGTGATGGTTTTGGCAAGGATGATTTGGGTGTCGAGTGGTGTAGATGTGGTGGTGACCTCTAACATCGGTGTGATAGTTAGAGGTTCGGAGACTGTGGGTGGAGACGGTGTGGGGGTGGTCTCTAACGCCGATGTGACGTTTAGAGTTTTGGAGACGGTAGTAGGTGGAGGTGAGGGCGATTTGGCTGGTGACTCGGGGTTGATAGGGTGGGATTTATGGCTAGTGGGGTGTGAGGTTTCTGTTACGGCGGGCGTTGTTTCAGGTGCAGAGGAGGAGGGCAGCGTCGTTTGTATGGGCCCTTGAGGTTGTGAGGCTTGCGGCCTATTCTCCCCCTCGCGGCGATCTTGATCATCGTCTTGATCGTCGCGCCTGATCCCGCTGGACTCGCCCTGAGCGCGGCAAGTCAAGGGCTGAGTCATCATTCTCTTCATCTGCCGTTCCTCGTCGTCGAGTTCCGTCATCGACTCGAATCTTGCTCGGAGGAGGTAGAAGAGTTCCTTCACGGAAATGGCAGAGAGAATGGCTTCAGCGTCCACATCTTGAGTTGGTGGTGGCGTCTCCGGGGCCACACCTTTTCCTTTGTCGGCGGTGGACGCATCGAGACGCGCGTAAACTTTGTCGAGAATCGACGCCTCAAGAGTCTTTGCAAACTCTTGAAGACGTGACTCTAGCGCGGTCTCGGTGATGAAGCGGGGTAAATCTAACAAGTTGGAATCACGAAGATGTCCAACTGTCACCGAATCGGAGAAGATCGCCGATCGGCCGCCCGTTTGCACAGGTCGGGAAAAGACGGGGTCACTCAGACTTCCCGTTGGCATCACCGATGAGACAGACTCAATCGTATGATGGCCTAGGCTCACGGTTGTTGTGATGTTGGCCGTGCTAGGTCTTCCGCTCTCAGTCACAGAGACATCACCGAGCGTTCTGACAGAGTCACGAAGACTCTGTGGTGCAGTGGAAGGTGTATGTGTCCTAGAAACGGATGAAACTATGGGGAGTGAGGGCACTAGACTCGAGGTGCATGAAGAGGAGGCAGTCTGAGGCGAGGGACTGCTTGTTTCAACATCGACTATCTCCAAGTGGGATGTCGATGGTATACGTGGCTCCTCGTGGAATGAAATATCTTCCTGTAGAGAGGAAGATAAGTGGGTTGGTGGGGTAGTTTGCGTGGTTGAGCCAGATGCCACGACTTCTACTCGGGAGGTGAACACATCACCTCCTGTACCTATTGGTTCGGCTCGGCTTATCTGTGACGGAGGAGGTCGATCGTGCTTTTGTTTCGATCGGCGCTCCGTGGGGCGGCTTACGTCATCCTCTCGCGACCGTTTTTTCGGAGCGCGTGTGGAAGAGGATGCGGCGCGACTCGATGACTTTTTGGAGGTGGTGGTGGGGGGTTGGCTAGTCCCGAGGTTAGGAGCAGGGGGTTGATCTGCTCCGTAGGGACAGTGGATAGATGGTGCGGGGTTTCACGGAAGGAGGCGGTTGAGGCACGGTATTCTTGTACGTGCGGGTTGGTTGGGTTGGCGTAGGCGAGCACGTCGTCCGGAATCACCATTGCGTGTCGATCCTTCGCCGGTGTGTTCTTCTTGGCGAACTTCTCGACAGTTGGGATTTGAAAGTGTTCCGCTGCCGGACGGATGCGGATGTTGGTTGAGTGCAGGCGGAAGTGCTTGATCAGAGCTGGGAGCCATCGCATGTATGGGACGAAGCGGTTCGTGACTCCCTTGGCGACTTCCCGGTCGCGTCGCTGGATCATCGAGACTAGGTCCACCCAGATGATGTCGGCGTAGTTGTACTTGCGGTTGTGAGCGATGCCGGTCATGATTGTGAGGATTTGAGTGTTTCCGCGGTCCTGACCAGCATGCTTTCCTGACATACACTTGTTCACCAGCAGGTACAGTGTCCGCCAGGGTTGTGGTAGATTGCGGGTGGTGACTTCACTGAGGACAAGTGGGCCTTTCTTCTTCTTGGTATCTGGTTGATAGCCCAGTCTGTCGATGTCGTCAGCTAGTTGCTCGTGTGTCGGTAGTGGGTCGTAGGGTGAGTAGACGGGTAGTTGAAGTACTTCTTGTAGTATCTTGGGAGTGAGGACCACCGTTTCTTGATCGATATGGGCGGATAAGGTCTTGGTAAGGCGTAGTGGTCCAGCTATCTGCAGCGTATGCCAGAATTGTTGTAGGTACACCTGTGCTTCTGGTTCGCCATGAGTGAGGGCGTGGCGAAGTGGGTGCCCTTTGAGAATTTCTATAATAACGGGGGCATCGCACCGAAAACTGTCCAAGTCCACCATATAGTTGTTGGGAATCAGGGCCGCCCATTGACTTAGTGGAAAGATCTCCTCGGGTGGTGGGACATAGGTACGCGCGTGGAGTTCGATGCGAGCAATGTCCCGTTGGAGTGCCGCCGCCTCAAGAGCTTCAATCGTGCTTTGATCCTTTTCAGGCATATCTGTGCTTGATAGATATCATAATAAGATTAGTACTGACTAAGTCACGAAAATGATAAAATTAGACATAGAATTGCCCAAGATTATACATAAGAAAAATTCACATTTTTAAGCTTATTTAGGGTCCCTTTGATATAGTTGTTAAGATTTGAAATTTGTCATGTGATGGCGAGTCTCGACACTAAGTGTAACACATAGATAAGTCAAAAAATTTTTCGCATTTTTGTAAAATTTAGCAAGTATGGAGAATTTTCGTAAGTTAAGAAATCTCGCACGTTGTCAAAATTTTCGTATGCAATGAGAAAAATTCGCAACTTATCTTTGTTTCAAGGAATTTTCTCATATTTCAAGAAATTTCTCACTCAGCCACAAAAATTTCGCACGTTAAGAAATTTTCTCATGTTTCAAGGAAATTCGCACTTAGCATATAATGAAAATTTCGCACGTTGATGTGTTTTCTTATTCAGAGTGAATTTTCGCATGCGTCTAGCGTATAAGGAAAAACTTCGCAGGTTAAATGGAAGTTTCGCGGATAGAAAACATTTGTTCACTGTAGATGCGAGAAAAGTGAATATGCGAAAATCTGGATTATGAAGTGAAGTATATGAAATTTTCGCGGGTTGAAAAATCTTTGTGGATTGAGAAAACTTTTAGTTCACTGTAGATGCGAGAAGAGTGAAGATGCGAAAATCTGGATTATGAAGTGAAGTATATAAAATTTTCGCGGGACTTCACGTGCTGTAGCAGCGAAATTTTAACATATGTAAATTCTCGTATGAAACTTTCTCAGATAAAATTTCGCGAGACCTCACTCACTGTAGTGCAAGAATTTTCTCGGGTAAAATAAAAGTTTCGCGGGGCCTATCTAACTGTAGCAGCGAAATTTAACTATTAAATCAATTTTTTCAGAGAATGTTTCTGAGAATTTTTCTCGGTGAAATAAAAGTTTCGCGGGGCTATACTCACTGTAGCAGCGAAATTTAATGATTAAAGCAATTTTTCTGAGAATTTTTCGCGGTGAAGAACACAGTTGTAAAAGTGCGAGATAGCGCAATCAATTTTTGCCTTAGACCTACTCAAATCTTAACTAAAATGCAATAATTTGGACTCAATCGACTCGTAATAGGATGGGAAATACATATTTGGTGGATTTAAACATTAAAAGCCTAACATTCGTTCGATTCAGAGCCGAGAAAGTTTTAACCCTAACCAAGCAGATTTAATCAAAACGGGCAAAATAGGGTAAAATCGAACAGAAATTGGGTTATTTAAGATGTAGTCATACCGAAAAGCTAATTTGCGATGATGGAGTTAGCAGGAAACGAAGTTTGAATGCAGATTTTGATGATGACGACGATGCGGGGAGTTGCGAATTTTTGGAGGGGTTGCGAATTTTTGAATTTTCTCGGGATTTTTAGGATAGTGAAAAATGTTAAGGGTTTTGGGGTTTTACGATTGTAGACACTGTACATGCGAAATTTTTGAGTAAATGGGCCGAAATTTCGCGGGCTTGGTCAAAAATTCAACTTAGCTGAAATTCTCGGACTTGGACCCAATTTTGACCCTTTTTGACCAGAAAATTTGAAATTCAGCCCAAAATGTTTTGAAATTTGAAATTCAGCCCAAAATGTTTTGACCAGTCCGATTTTGACTCAGTTTGACCAGACTTTAAAATTTCAGCCCAAAATATTCCTTTCTTTTTTTTTTTTTGATAATGAAGAATAAGAAAAACTCCCCCTTAATCGTAAAACTTCCCGTTTTAATTAATGAAATATCAGACGCTCCCCCTTAATCGAAACATTCCCGTTTTAAATAATGAAATATCAGACGCTCCCCCTTAATCTAAAAACTCCCCCTTAACAGACATAATCCAGAAGACACATAGAAAATGAAGTGAAGTGAAAATGAAATATGTACACTTTATCAAAGTTCATGTAGGGTCGATTGATCACAACTGAATATTCAACATACCCAACATAGTCACTAGGTGTTGGAATCGTTTGACATCCAACGGTTTTGTGAAAATGTCGGCCAGTTGATCTTCAGTTGTGATGTAGTGCAATTCAATCGTGCCTTGCTCGACATGTTCTTTGATGAAGTGATGGCGAATATCTATGTGTTTTGTTCTTGAGTGATGTACAGGATTACTCGTCATCGCGATGGCACTTTTTGAGTCACAATAAATGGGAATTTTATCAACATGAAGATTAAAATCTCGTAGTTGGGTTCTCATCCACAAAAGTTGTGAACAGCAACTAGCGGCGGCGACATATTCTGCCTCCGTCGACGAAGTTGAGACACAGTTTTGTTTTCGAGACGACCAACTTACGAGTTTACCGCCCAAGAAGTGTGCAGCTCCAGAGGTGCTTTTTCAGTCCATCTTGCATCCTGCATAATCCGAGTCAGAGAATCCAACCAATTTGAAGTCCGATAGAGTGGGGTACCACAAACCCAGATTGGGTGTTCCCTTGAGATAGCGGAGAATCCTTTTGACAGCAGTGAGATGGGATTCCTTTGGTGTGGCCTGAAAACGAGCGCAGATTCCTGTCGAGAGGACGATATCCGGTCGACTAGCAGTAAGGTACAGAAGAGATCCTATTATCCCTCGATAAACGGTTTGGTCAACGGGAACACCTGATGGGTCCGCGTCGGGTCGGCCAGAGGGTGACATAGGTGTAGCAGCAGTCTTGGCATCCTTCCTTCCATATTTCTCGAGGATGTCATGGATGTATTTGGACTGATTGATGAAGATTCCGTTGGGAAGTTGCTTTACTTGAAGACCAAGAAAGAAGTTCAGCTCACCCATCATACTCATTTCGTATTTCTCTTTCATCAATTCTGCGAACTCTTCACACAGTTGTGGTTTAGTCGATCCGAAAATGATATCGTCGACATAAATCTGTACAATCATTATGTCCGGGCCACTCCGCTTGGTGAAGAGGGTTGTATCCAGAGATCCTTTCTTGAATCCAGACTGGACAAGGAAGTCTGAAAGGACGTCATACCAAGCTCGGGGAGCCTGTTTTAGTCCGTAGAGAGCCTTGTAGAGTCGATAAACGTGATGAGGAAACTCTTCGCTCAAGAACCCTTCAGGTTGATCGACGTACACTTCTTCTTTGAGAAATCCATTCAGAAATGCAGTCTTCACGTCCATTTGGTAGACTTTAAAGTTCTTGTGAGCAGCAAATGCAAGAAACATTCGTATTGCTTCGATCCTGGCGACAGGGGCAAAAGTTTCATCGTAGTCGATGCCTTCTTGTTGGTTGTACCCCTTAGCCACAAGTCTTGCTTTATTGCGAATAACAACACCATCTTCATCCTTTTTGTTTTTGAAAATCCATTTTGTGCCGATAATGGATCTATTGCGGGGTCGTGGTACGAGTTCCCAAACTTGTAAGCGTTCAAACTGATTTATTTCCTCCTGCATTGCAATCAGCCAATCGGGATCGTTGAGAGCTTCAGCTACTCGTGATGGTTCGACTTGACTGAGATAGCAAGCAAATAGACTTTCATTCATCGTAGCCGAACGTGTCGAAACACCGGATGTGGGATCCCCAATAATCTAGTCTGTAGGATGAGAGCGAGCCCAAAGTGGTACATTTGTCTGTGAGGAGCTGGCCGCATTTGCATCTATTGGAGACTCATTAGATTGGGGTCCGGTGTCCGAAGAAGAGATCTCAACCGTGGTAGCATCTATTGGAGGCTCGTTAGATTGGGGTTCGGTGTCCGAAGAAGAGACCTCAACCGTGGTAGATTGAGAGGGTTCAGCATCAGAATCAGCAATGTTCCCAGGGTTGGGTAAAATGTCGTCTTCGTTGAGGTTGAGATTATCCAAGTTTGGCGGGACGACATTATTGCCGATAGCTGGTGGTGTTGGTGGAGTGGGTGCAGCGGTAAGTTGAGTGGGGGCGACGGGAGTCTTGGGGACTGGATAGAAGTACTCGAAGAGCAGATCGAGATCCAGTTCACCAGGATTGCCCTCAGATGAGGAAGTTCCCGCCGTTGAAGGTTGACCTTTCGTCAACGACTGAAGAATTCCTGGTTCTGGACTGATATGAGCAGAAGCCAGGAGGTCGCCTTCGCTTTCGTCAAATGTGACATTTGTGCTTTCAATGACAGATCGTTTCTCTTTAAGATAGACTCTGTATGCCTTCGAGTTTAGTGAGTATCCAACAAAGATGCCTTCAAGGGCTTTTGGATCAAGCTTCCCAAGATGTTGACGATCATTGGCCACAAAACATCGGCAACCGAAGGCCCTTAGATAGGATATATCGGGAATACGACGGTTATTCAGCATCTCGTATGGGGTGCGGTTGAATCTCTTGTGGATGGAAGCCCGGTTCTGTGTGTAGCAGGCCGTTTGAATAGCCTCGCCCCAAAGAGAATGAGGAAGTCTGGATTGTATGAGAAGAGTCCTGGCTGCTTCAACAAGTGTCCTGTTCTTACGCTCAACGACACCATTCTGTTCTGGTGTCTTCACAGCTGAGAACTGCTGAGTGATGCCCTGAGTGGCATAGAAATCACTGAGTTTCTTGTTCTTAAACTCAGTTCCGTTGTCCGTTCTGATAATCCGAACCTTCTGTTGATGAAGAATTTGGGACGTAACAACAAACTCGATGATTATATCAGGAACTTCATCCTTTGTACGAATGAGTTTCGTCCACGTGTAGCGTGAAAAATCGTCGACAATCACAAGAATATATCGTCTTCCACCGAGCGTGGCCGTAGGCATTGGGCCACATAGATCCATATGTAAGAGCTCGAGGATTAGCTTAGAGGATGGTGTTTCCTTGGATATGTGAGACGATCGCTTCATCTTCCCCAATTCACAGGCAGAGCAGAGATGTTCCTTATGATATGTTAGTTGAGGTAGACCGTTGACGAGTTTATCTTGACGTAGTTTGTTGATAGTCTTGAAATTGAGATGTGAAAGACGTAGGTGCCATAGATCATTCAGCTTGGGTGCAGCCCGAGAAAGAAGACATACTGGTCGAGAAGTCGTGAGATTGAGTACGTAGAGGTGAGACGAGCACGTTCCAGAAAGAAGTTGCAGTCCCGAGGCATCTATAATGCTGCAGATGTCAGATTCGAAGAGAACCTTGTATCCTTTGTCGCAGAAACGACCAATGCTGAAGAGATTGTAGCTCAAGCCCTCAACGTAAGAGATGCCCTTGATCGTCAGTTTGTCATGGACGAGATCACCAGTTCCGAGAATTGGCGCCATTTGACTGTTTCCAAAGGAGACCCTTCCGAGATAGCGCTCGGAGAAGTTGCTCAGCAGCTCCTTGTTCCCCGTCATGTGTGTGGAGCAACCCGAGTCTAGATACCACACATGACAGACCTGCAATCATTAGCAGATGTTGGGTCCCCGTTTACTGACGGGGCATTCTTGTGAAACAAGTAAAGTTTTTATGCGCTTAATGGGAAATGTGGTTTCTAAATCAGATTGTGTTGATTCTAATTTAGCTTTCCCTTTGTCGTTAGTTTGATTAGGCGGAATTATGGTTTTTCTAACCCATATTTTCCTAATTCGTGCTTGCATGTATGGCGCCGTATTCATGAATTGACGTGGGTAACGTGGTTGTTGTTTTCGTGCTCCGGTTTTGGTAGCCTTTGGCTTGCGAGTAGTAGGTGAGTTTGCGTTTGACGACGAGAGGCGTTTTCGCTTGACCTAGGGTTTTGGCAAGATGGGAGAATTCAAAGACGTCGTAGAGAAGGTTCGCTTGCGAGGTCGGAGTGTTGCGTGTTCATGAGTTTCATATTCATGAAATCGTGGGCGAACAAAATCATTGCAGCAGCACATAGACATAAGTTTGGTAAAGGAAGGATAAGTTTTAGCAACATAATTGTCTACGCCCTTAGGATATTGAGATTCAGTACATAGAGAGGAAGGATGAATATAGGATGGTTTTTTTCTTCTTGTCATCGAAGAGTGGGTTCGCCTTTGTCTGATACGAGCTGCCTTCCAGAGACGTCGAACTCACATTCCCTGTATCCATAAGAATACTAGAGTTAGTGTTAGAACATATGTCAGCTTCAGGAGTCATTTTCACCGTCCTCTTACATTTACATGTTAGAGAATCGGGTACTTGACTCGATGTGGAGGGATAGTTCGTATTGGGAAATTTTTCTAGTGTGTAGTTTTGCTAAGCAGCTCATCTCGCTCTTTTGCAAAGGCCTTCCTTTCTACTTCTAGTTGTCGTTCTAGTTCTGCTATGAGTAGTAGTTTCTTTGGGATGTAAGTGCGAGAGAGCACATCTTGAAAAACATCTTCCTGTTCTTTGTTTGGGAGTAAGGTTTCGACATCCTCCGAGAGTGAGGATACCTCAGTCTTATCTCTATTGTTCAACTCTGTGTAGTCAAGCGCGATTTCTGCCCAATGGATGTTCTGTTCTCTTGTTTCTTCTGAGATGGCAGCGGAGGACGATCTCACAAATGGCTTAAGCTGCGGGGGAGCACCATTTCTTGTTTGCAAGAATGCAGTGTTGCACATGTTATATCTTTTAACTGCTAGCGGTGTTGGATTGCAATTGCATAGGATGCGTGAGTTTTTGTTTCTGAGGTGAAGTTGCTCTTCAAGCTCTTTCACCTTGCGGTATAGCCTAACTCTTTCCTTCGTAAGTAGTTCATATTGGGAGGCCGTCAGGAGGCGAGAAGTTTCACATGAACTAATAGCCAGTGTAGTTTCCTTAACCTTAGTCTCACTTTGTTTGTTCTTGCTTTGCAGACATTTGACTAAAGCTTCAGAGGCTTTTAGACGTTCGTTTGCACAGGCAAGTTCTTCTACTTTTAGACTAAGTAAGGCATAGTTGTTTTCAAATTTTAGCTTAAGTTCATCATAATCCCTAGCGTCTATGGTGGGTTTCTTAATGGCGTGTCGGTGAGTAAACACATCATCTAGGTGTGAGATTCGTACCTCAGACGCAGCGTTGGTAGGAGTATTAGCTGTGTTTTCACCGGAGTGACCCATCTCCTCGTCCTCGTCATGTTCGACCAGCCTTGCCATGCAGCAATCTTCATCCTTAGGCTCCTCGTCTTCTGAAGTGTCATTCACCCATTCTGCTTCTTCGGTGAGTAGAGCTTTCCCACTTTCCACCTTGCGGGTCAATCTGGCCTTACGGTCGTAGTAGCCGGAGTCCTTCACGCGTGGGGCGTGGCATTCTTTGGCAAAGTGCCCCATTTTTCCACACCTAAAGCACTTCACGGACTTTTGAGGTGCGGAGTCCTCTTCTTTCTTTGTTGGCTTGGCTTCCTCTGTGGGATTGGTCTTTTTGATGCCGCTATAGGTTCTTTGGCGATTGGAAGAGGATGAGGATTTTTTCCCGATCTTCTTTGAGACCAACTTAGTGAGCATTGCCAGTTGCTTGCGTATATCACGAACATCTTCGTCTGATTCTGTATCAGCTTCGGATCCTGAAGAGGTGTCAGATACAACAGCTGGTAGCTTCCCTTTGTTCTGTTTGGTCTTAGTGGTGGAAGATCGTTCATTGGTTTTGTTCGAGAGGAGGGCCAGTGGGTCGACTCGAGTGTTGGTGGACTGAGGTTGCACATATGGGGCATAGGCAGACAGACTGTCATAAAGAGCATGGATGGAAGTGTTGGAGAGGTCCTTACTCTGAATCATCATCACGATTGCATTGCCCCATTGTGGTTTGAGGCTTCCAAAAAAGCGGTTGTTGATGTCGAATTTGTCCCTTGAGATCCTGGCTTTCTTGAGTTCATTGATGACCTTCAGGTATCTGAGGTATGTGTCACGCAGCTCCTCTCCTTCGTAGGCTTGGAAGTGTTCATACTGTGAGAGACATGCTGATTTCCTTCCTTGAGCACTTTCAGTTGTGCCTGCCATGATTTCTACGAGTTCATCCCATATTTCTTTAGCAGTTGTGCAGCACTCGATGTGAGCATAGACTTCGTTGCCCATAGCCTGGAAGAGGTATCCTTTGGCAGTCTCGTCGGCCTGTTCGCGAGCCAGTTCATCCTCATTGATGGGACCTCTTGGAGTGCGGCGTTCATCCATGGGTGGGTTTGCGTTTGGCTGTGCAGGGATGATTGTCCAGAACTGTGCTGGACCGTTGAAGATGGAGTCCAGAAGGTATTGAGAGAGTGGTGCGCCTTTGTTCCTGATGAACGTGAGGAACCGGTTTGTCCATATGCTGTAGTCGCCTTGTCGCAGCATTGGAGGCCTGGTGTCGGAGCCCACTGTGGAGATGTCATTCGTGGTAGACATGGTTGGTGCAGTTGAATCGTCCGTGGTTTTGATCTTGTATAGATGAGAAAGTTAGTAACGAACGATAAGAGAAATACGAGTTTAAAGAGTAGAGTTCTGAGAATAAAAATTGTTTAAGGAATTTCTTAGAACTAAGTGAGCGTGTGTGATGGTCGATAATGTAGGGAAGAGAAATATATCTTGAAATTAGGAGAAGTTCTAGAGATTTAAATGCGAGAATTGAGGCGAGAAAAATTAATTTATGACAAAAGTGGCCTAGGGTGATAGTACTAAAGTGTAAGGATCAAATCTTAAGTAGGTTTGAGAAAGGTTCACCCCGAGAAAATTTTAACCCTAGAAGAATTTAACACGTTAGAAAAATTCGCAAGTTGAAGAATTTCGCAAGTTAAGATTTTTGAGCTTTGCAAGAGAATTTTCGCAAGTTATAAAAACTTTCGCATGATGAGAATTTTAGAGCTTTGCAAGAGAATTTTCGCAAGTTATAAAAACTTTCGCACGATGAGAATTTTAGAGCTTTGCAAGAGAATTTTCGCAAGTTATAAAAACTTTCGCACGTTGAGGAAATTTTCGCGGTCACAAGAAATTCTTGGATTAAGCTTTCTTGGATATGGAATTTCTCGGATTATGAAAGTAAACAGATGCGAAAAAAATGTTGTATAAGTGAAGGTTTCGCGGCTAGAAATTCTCGGATCTTGAAGATAGGTAGTTGCGAAAAACGAATGTAGTATAAATAAAAGTTTCGCGGTTTTAAAAATTTCTCGGATTCTTAAGGTAGGCAGTTGCGAAAAATTCAGTGAATGTAAAATTTTCGCGGCTTAAAAAAAATTCTCGGATTTAAATTCGTGGAAATGAAACTTTCGCGAATTTGACCGACTCAGAAAGTTTCGCGGATTTGAACGCTTCAGAAAGTTTCGCGGATTTGAACGATTCAGAAAGTTTCGCGGATTTGAACGATTCAGCACAAAATTTCGCGGTCAAGAACACGTTAGTACTGTTCCATTGCTTCACGCGGTTTCTTGCCAGAAAATCGTCCGTTTTCACTCAGATCTCAACCAAAATCGCTGAAACTTGATCCTAAACTTCAGAAATTCTTCCCCAAACACATAATCGACCGATTTGTGAGCTAAAAACACCAAAAAATAGGTCAAATCGACCAAAAACAGAGAATGGCCGAGATGTTCTTTTCTGAAAAGTTTTTGCTTCAATCTTGCTCAAAACTCGTTAAAACTGATTCAAAAGTGTTCTAAAAACATTTTAGGCATATACTCGATCTGGGGGAAGGTTTTAAACACAAAAACGAAGCATCAAAACCCCAAAACAAGCTTGAAATGCCGAAACTAATTTTTTGCCCAAAAACACCTTTGATCTTTCTTGGAATCGAACGAAACTGGATTCAAATCAATGCAGATCGATCCACGTTTGCTCTGATACCACTTGTTGGTCCCAAATGCACCAAACAAGGAATCAAAAGAGGCTTTAATGGAATGATAAGGGAGTGTTCTCACCTTTGAGTGTGTGTAGTGTGTGAAAAAGTTGGATAAGCCTTTGATCTTTGATTACTTTCAAATGTGAGTTGGTAATACCTTATATACCACATTAACCCTAGGTATATTAAGGCCCAATCACTAAATGTTAATTAATTACAATCTAGTCTAAAGCCCAAGCTAAAGATAATTACAAAATTAAACCCAAGACTTAAACTATTGACACAATTAATTAAATATCCTAACAACTGTCATACTTCGTAAATTAGAGTTTCGCGGGTTGGAATTTCACGAGTTCTCAGAAAGTCAACACTCAACTTCGCGAGTCAACTTCACGAATTGCAATTCGCAAATTCTCTCATCACTTCGCAAAATTGTGTCACAGTTTAATTTCCCGAACCTTCAGATAAATTCGCGATCCAACTACTTCGCGAATTAAGTTCGCCAACCAGTGAAAGAGACAGAACTTTAGATCAAGTCGTGTCGTCTTCACGAACCTCAACGTGTTTGCGAACTCAAAGAACTAGCCCACTTTACGAATCAAGGTCATTTTGCAAATCCATCTTTACTTTGCGAACCGGGACAATTTCGCGAATTTAGCCTTCAATTCGCAAACTCTAGCCAATTCGCGAACTCTGTTATCTTTTGAGAATCAACATCTCAACTCACTTCGCAATCCTTCACTTCGCGAAATCTAAGTCTCCGAATTAAACTTTACGAACCATTTGAAGCAGACAGTTTCGCGAACCCTTATCATCTCACGAACTTGATCCAATTCCCAATTGCGAATTGACATTCTTCTCCAAATTCGTGAACCAAACCCTTAAGTCAAAGTCCAATTCCCAAATTAAATTTTGACCCACCTTTTGATTTCAATTAACCTTTCCTCACATTACACGTTAACGATCATATCCAAAACACAAGAAATGGACTCCTTTAGCATGGGTAATGATGTTAGACCTCCTATCATCCGACACGGAGAGTATGTATTTTGGAAGAGACGGTTTATCAACTTCATAGAAAGCAAGGACAATTCTGATAACTTACTTGAATCTATTTACAATGAACCTAAGCAGTACTGGACCATTATCCCAGCCACAAGCACTACCACCCGTGCAAGAGAAGCACATAGTATCTTGAAGACTGTTGACCAATGCAATGGCGAAGAAAAACTGCGACTTAAGGCCGATATAGTCGCAAAATCATACATGATGCAAGCCATTCCCCACGACATTCTGATGCAACTCGAATGTGGTGAAAGTGCAAAAGAAATGTGGGATGCCCTACGGATCATGATGCAAGGAACAGAGGTGAACACAATGGCAAGGATGACAAATACCCTAATCTCTTACGATCGCTTTCAGGCAAACAAACGAGAAACTCTTCAAGAATCTTTCCACCGATTCCTTGTTCTCCTGAATGAACTAAAAATGAATGGAATTATGAAAAGGTAACGGAGATCAACATCAAGTTCCTTGGATCACTTCATCCAGCAACAACAATCATGATGAGACAAATGAATGATTTGACCAAAGTCAGATCCACACCTTATTTGACCATCTCAATCAACACTCCAATTATGTGGAGAAAAGAAGGGAGGAAGCTAGGGCAGCGGGAAGCGACACACTCACACTTATGACTGAACGATCATCAAGGAAGCAATCAAAGGACAAGGAAATCATCCAGACATCTCAAGCTCAGGAAGGAGGAGATTCAGACACTGATGGAGAACAGGATCTCACAAAACATGGGGATAAGGAAATCACACTCAAGGAACTTGCAAAACAACTCGCTTTGGTCTAAAACTTCGTACAGAAGAAATACTATAAGACGCCAGGATCCTCATCCAACCGTCAAAGAATTAGAGGCGAATCTACCAATAATCTAGAAGTTTTAGATAAGTTCAGGTGTGAAAATGCATGTGAGAAAAATAGTGTACTTGTTGCTAATGAGAAAGTCACTAAGCTTGAAGCTCAAGTGCTAAAATCCGAGGCTAAAGCCAAGGAGTTAGCCGTAGAAATGAGGTCCCATAGAGATAAAGCAATGGAAACCTCAATAAAATATGACGTACTCTGTAATGAACGGGAAAGACTGTACTCCAAGTTTAAAAAATTGGAGGACCTCTAAACACGACGAGAACAGACAGAACAGACATTCTTTCTTAACAAACCTGCCAACGTCAACTTCTATAATCTCTACAAGGGAGTTGGTTTTGAAAACCCATGTCTGTTAAAAAACGTATAGACAATGCACCCTATTTATATGATGTCCAATACATGCAGTTAGGATGTAAGAAAGAGAGTGTCCAGTAATAACCGAATTCGAGTCTGAAATCCGACCTATTGAAGGAGATACCTCAGAAGAATCAACGAGTGAGACACAGATGAGTAAGTATGCATCAGGATATATGCCTGAATGCATAAAGAAAATTAGTGATCTACACTCCAGTCTCGAAAGAGAGAGAAAGTCTTTGATAATGAAAGGCAGATACTTCTCGAGGAAATTTCTAAACTTAAAGAAAAATTAAGACAACAATCACTCACGAATTCTAATCATAAACTTTCCTGCACTAATGCTTTGAAATTTTCAGGACCCACGAAAGAACCATTGAAAGGACAAGTCTGGGTTAGAAAAGAAGATCTTTTGAAAGAGACTCATGATTTTAAAGAACCTTTTGTTATTGATTTATTTCCTTCCAAAAGCTTTGTATCGTCTTCAATTTCTCATGTATCACATAACTCATCTTTTCATTCAAAAAATCGTTTTCCCAAGTATAATCATTTTCATAAACAAACTCATGAAACGACTTTAAATGACACTCCTTTAAAGAAAAAGAAACAATCAAAGACAAAACCTGCTAGGGAACCCACCAAGCAAACAAAGAACTCAAAACACATCCCCCAAAGCTAAGACAAAAAGAGAATTCCGCTACAACAGAAATGGGTTCCAAAGCTTAAGACTGAGGAAACCCAAATTCAACCCCGGGAAACTTTTAATGACTCAGTGTATGATAGTAAGTCTTCCGCTAACAATGTTAAATCTAGGCTAGGAAGAGAATCTATACGGACTAACAAGTCAACAGAGGTGGACCCATTTTTAAATGGGTACTTAAAACCATCTAGTTTGATTTTGCAGGCCCCGTATGTGTGGTATCTTGATTCAGGTTGCTCCACACACATGACCGGGAAGAAAGGACTGTTGAGCAACTACGTTGATAGGCCAGGTGGACTGGTACGCTTTGGAAACAGCATCGGAGCCAGAATCCATGGTTATGGAGATCTTATATGCAATCGACTCACATCAAGGAAGTTTCCTATGTTGAAGGACTGACACACAACCTCTTATCCATAGGACAGATCAGTGACATTGGACTTCAAGTTGTGTGTCAAAAGAGGACATGCAAAATTCTCAATGCCCATGGTGAAGAACCTCTTACTGGAACTCGCAAAACAAATCTATAGACCATCGACATTAGGACTATCAGACCAAAGACAAATATCTGTCTGATCTCCAAAGCAACATCAGTTCAGAATAACTTATGGCACCAGCTGCTATCTCATCTTAACTTCAAGACTCTCAACAAGCTGTCAACCAACAAACTGGCCATTGGACGTCCATCACTGAAGTACCAGAAGGAGCATATGTGTTCAGGTTGTGAGAGAGGAAAAAAGAAAAAGGCCTCTCATCCTACAAAACACACAGCATCCACTCAATATCCACTAGAGTTACTACATATCGATCTGTGCGGCCCAATGCAAACAAATAGCATCAGTGGAAATCGATATATGATGGTTATTGTTGACGATTACTCACGCTACACTTGGGTCCGCTTCTTACGGACAAAATCAGAGACAGTTGAACATATTCCAAATCTCATCAAGACAACACAGAACTTGCTACAGTGCATTGTTAAAATAATTCGATCTGACAATGTAACAGAATTCAAGAATCAACAGCTCAGTGACTTCTACGAATCTCTAGGGATTACTCAACAATTCTCTGCAGTCCACACTCTTCAGCAGAATGGGGTTGTCGAAAGACGAAATCGAACGCTCGTAGAAGTTGCCCGAACAATGCTCATCAATCATCACTACCTCATTTCCTTTGGGCAGAAGCAATGAAGAGTGCTTGCTATACTCAGAATCGCACAAACATCCATATAAGATTTGGAAAGACGCCTTATGAACTTATAAACGAAAGATTACCCAGCATTGCCCACTTTAGGATTTTTGGATGCAAATGCTTCGTCGCCAACGACCGCGAAGACAAATCTAAGCTAGATCCAAAGGCTACTGAAGGAATCTTTGTGGGGTACTCTGCGCAATCTAAGGCGTATAGGGTATATCTTCGTGAAAGAAGAATGATCATTGAAAGTATAAATGTCACTTTTGATGAAGGTCTAGAAATTAATTCTGGACAAAGCAGCCCAGGACTCGAACCAACATCAGTCGGCTCTACTCAAACACGTATGGAATTAGGAGAGCCCTCGAGTGGCGCTTCTGAACACGACCGTTCAGAAACAGGGACTGGCAATGGTAAGTTGGGATACGACCAACAATAAGCAGCTGGAGACACGAGAAACAGTAGACCAACGTGTTCCAGCCAACAAACTCAAGAGGAAATGGATCTGGATCA
Organism: Craterostigma plantagineum; assembly: GCA_027422505.1. Lineage (NCBI taxonomy): Eukaryota > Viridiplantae > Streptophyta > Magnoliopsida > Lamiales > Linderniaceae > Craterostigma > Craterostigma plantagineum. Next base: position 12,370,532 of record JAPQWV010000001.1, read on the forward strand.
CCTTTTTGAACACATGTACTTTTCTATTAACAGAGACAAGGCAACCATCGATCCATTTCCTGCCACTGAACCAAGTCCTAGTTCATCAACTTTTGAATCCGAACCCATTCCTGAACAAACATTTCCACCCTCACACACGGAAAACTCGGTCCCTGAAACATCAACAGGGAACTCACTGGCTTCCGCTAGCAACACAACTGCCTTTGAGATCGAGTACCCACTTAATGAGGGATCAGAATGGATGAAGCTACATTATCGCACGAAAAGAAGTGGACTAGAAGTCACCCTACCGATCAAATAATAGGAGATCCCACCACATGAGTAAAGACTGGAGGTTCAATATCAAATGAATGTAATTTTACTTGTTTCTTGAGCCAAACAGAACCTACAAGAGAAATAGACGCACTACGTGACCCTGATTGGATTGTAGCTATGCAAGAGGGAATCAATCATTTCGAGCGTCTAAAAGTCTGGAACTTAGTTCCTCGTCCAAAAGGCAAGATAGTGATCGGAACAAAATGGGTATTTAAGAACAAGAAAGACGAGGATGGTGTCGTAATCTGCAACAAAGATAGGCTTGTTGCTAAGGGGTACAATCAACAAGAAGGAATCGACTACGACGAAACGTTTGCCCCTGTACAAGAATCGAAGCAATTAGACTATTTCTAGCATACGCAGCACATAAAGACTTTATTGTCTATCAAATGGATGTAAAGACAGCCTTCTTGAATGGGATTTTAAAAGTAGAAGTGTTTGTCTCACAGCCCGACAGATTTCTCAATACACATCATCCAGACTTTGTATACAAACTCGATAAAGCACTATATGTGCTGAAGCAAGCTCCAAGAGCCTGGTACGAGGTTCTATTTGAATTTCTTCTCAACTTGGGTTTCACTAAAGGGAAAATTGATACAACACTGTTCGTCAAGAAAGATGGTTCTGATATAATGATTGTGAAAATCTACGTGGATGACATCATCTTCGGCTCTACCAACCCTAAACTCTGTGACGAATTCAGCACTCTGATGAAGTCACAGTTTGAAATGAGTATGATGGGAGAAATGTCTTTCTTCCTTGGATTGCAAATCAAGCAACTTCAGGATGGGATATTTATCAATCAGTCCAAGTACATTCACGACATTCTCAGAAAATATGGGATCAACAAGTGCAAATCCTCACGCACTCCAATGTCGACCTCATGCACTCTCGACGCAGATCACTTGGGTGAGCCAGCCGACCAGATATTTTATTCTCCACATGCCTCTGCGCTCGATTCAAAGCTAATCCCAAGGAGTCGCATCTTCATGCTGTCAAGAGAATTTTGAAGTATCTGAAAGGCACTCCAGAACTCTTTGGTATCCTAAGAACTCAAGTATGAAACTAATAGGGTATTCTGATGCAGACTTTGCAGGCTGCAGACTAGACAGGAAAAACACATCAGGACACATCCAACTCCTTGGCGACAAACTCGTATATTGGGCCTCTAAGAAACAAAATTTTGTATCAACTTCCACGGCAGAAGCAGAATATGTCGCTGCCGCAAGTTGTTGCTCACAAATATTGTGAATCATGACTCAACTACGAGACTACGGGTTTGATCTTAATAAAATTCCTATTTATTGTGATTCCAAAAGTGCCATAGCGATTACATGCAATCCTGTTCATCATTCACGCACTAATCACATAGATCTTCGATATCACTTCATAAAGGACCAGGTAGAAAGAGGCATAATAGAAATGTACTTTGTCAATACAGAGATTCAACTAGCCGATTTGTTTACAAAAGCATTGGATGAAAAACGTTTCCAATTCTTAGTTGCAAAGCTGGGAATGTTGAATCTCAATCTCTAATTTTGATTATGCCTCCCTACGGTTCACTAATTGTCTATCTGCTCTGTTTTAATTTTCTATTATTCTGTGTGTGTTTCTTAGTTAGTAAGAATATTTTATTTTTGCTTTAGGTTTTACTTTCCTTTACAAATAAATTTTTCTTCGTTTCAAATAAGTCGATGTAGCGCCAATGCTGATGGCACTACATCGAGGGGGAGAGATGTTATATCCATGCATCGAGGGGGAGTAAATGATTCATTTATTTTTTTAAGATACTCGATAGGCATTTTATTTAGGGGGAGTTTGGAAGAGTCTAGTCCAAACTTGCGAATATTAAAGGGAGTCTTTATTTAAGAAATCCAAATATTGTGGGGGAATTTTCAACGATTCATAAAATCTTCAAAATGCGAACAACCCTCTCAAACATATAAGACTCTCAAAACACATAAAACTCTCATAATACGCAAATTACTCTCAAAAGCTAGTATGCTCTGTTAAGACCCAAAACAGAATAGCGAGTAAAGCAGCGAATAATCACAAAAGAAGACAAATCTCAAAGGCCAGCATATCCAAATTATGCTCACAGTTACGCCTAAATTCTGCCTGTTCTTTGACCTTCTTCTCTTCTTTCTGCTTCTCATCTGTATGTGCGAAAATGAGAAAATACGAGATGAGTAAGTTTTAGACTTAAGGTACTTAGGTGTGGTTTGACGCATGTCTATTTATAAGCACGACGTGAACTATAACGTCATTTATTGTCCCGACATGAAGACGAATTTTTGACCTGAAGAATCAGCGCCGTAAAAGAAAACGATGCTTTCTTCTTCGATTATCGGATCTTGCATCACGTAAATCGATATATTGGTGATTGATCGTGTCAAATTGGTGGTATTAGGCTAATTATTAAACTTTGTGTCTTTTGATCAGTTGAAAATTTTGCACATCAGATTAGTATTGATTTGCAAATCTACATTTACTCCTTTCAAAATTTAGACTGCGAATCAACACTTGTATTTCTCCAATTTCAATTCGCGAATCCTCCAAATTGGATCCGTCAAATTTTGATATTCAATTCGCGAACTCAACTCAATTTGCGAAGTCTCAATTCGCGAATCCTCTCAAACTTTGACTAGTCAAAGAACTATTTTGCGAACTCACAGCTTCCAATTCGCAAACTATCCGATATGCCAACTACACTGATTTCGCGAATCCTCTGTGGGCCTTCATCTCTATTTCGCGGCCCAAATTCAATCTTCAATCTCTCGGCCCGCAAAATTCACTTAACCTAATTCTAATTCGCGAAATACATACCTTTTTTCTTGCGAACTCCGAACTCGTAAAATTTCCCAAAATTCTCACCGTCTCCTTCGAAAATCGATTGGCAACACTCATCGATCTTTCCAGCTTTCACACTAATTGTGCTTCCTCGTCCCAAAAACACTCTTCGGCACACACACACGAATCTATTGTGGTAAGGAACCATCTGATTTAACCTCTTATTGATTTCGTATTCGCAGGTTCGATGTTGAAAGAACTGGGATTTCGGGCCTATCTTCTGGAGAAATCTTTCAAATGATTTTCGTTTTTAAGGGTCTTCGTCCAAATCAATCTTTTACAGTTCTAATATGCTTTTCAAGATGTTTTTCCTTTTCAGAAAAAGAGGTTAGGGTTCGAAGTTTTTTTAAGGTGATGACTTTTTGATCTGTTAAATTTTTTTTGTGAATCCAAAAATGTGTTTTTGGCGTATTCCATCGATTGCTGACTTAGTCAAATTCGCGAAGCCCTCATTCTTACGATTTGAACTAATTCGCAAATATCAGCTTTTGTGAAATTACAATTCGCGAACTGACCCAGCCACTCTGCTATCTCATTTCACAATATAGATTTCGCAAAGTCTTTAAATCCAACTTCGCGAACTGGAACGATTTATAATTGACCAAGTCAATTCGCGAACCGAGTACACGCTTTTTAAAACTGATTCGCAAACTTTACTTAACAAATTTTGAACCTTGATTTACACAGGTTCGCAAAACTCACTTAGCAAAATTTCAAAGATTTCATCAAAATATTATTGGACCGAACAGTTTTGGGCTCAACACAACTTTAAATTTGATTCGCAAAACTTAGCCAATTTCAAACCTTTATTTACACAAATTCACAAAACTCACTTGGCAAAATTTCAAAGATTTCATCAAAATTTTATTGGGCCGAACAGTTTTGGGCTGAAATAAATATGTATTAAATGAACTATCTTTTAAGCCAAAATTTCCACATATGTTATATTTCTAATCTCGTTTTCTCTCGTGTTGCAGCTTCGGCACAAATTCCCGGTGTAAAAAAAACAAAAAAAATGACAACACCGGCAGACCTCATTTTTTCAGCCTCAAAATGGATCGTGATCAGAGACAACAACTACCAACTCGACTTAAACACTTTCAAGTGTCAAGAAGAGATCATCCCATCCATTTTGAGAAACCACCATCTTGGTTACGCCTTCTCAGCATCAGTCCAAGTCCCTAATGTCTACCTTCAACAATTTTGGGGGACAATGACTAGCAAAATTGCTCAGGACAAGTGCTTCTCACCGAAGCACTCAGGCTGGGACAGATGCAACCTCACGATCCTTTGGATCTTCCACGGGACCGTCTTCAGGAAAAATTATGACTATGCCAAGCTGATCACATCAGACCTAGACGATCAGCTTCACCAGATATCGATGTCCAAATCGAAGAAGCCACAGAACCTGCCCTATCCCCGGTGGTTCTCAGTAATGATCCACCACTTTATGACCACAACACTGGGGTACCACGACCAGAAGAAGAAAACTACGGCCCATCCAAACTAAAATTTCTTCGAAAGGGGAAGACAAACGAGAAGTACTAACGCACAGCGACAATTCCACAAGTCTTATTAACCCTATCCAGCCCAGACAAAATCAAAGCCTACTACCAGAAATACAACATCCCCAACCCCATGACTCAGGAAAACCCACCTGAGTCTAACCCAGGGGTTAGTGAGAGAGAGAGAGAGGAAAACAGTGAGAGCTTGAGAGAACCCTCAGAACAACAGATAGCACCTCAACAATCCCAATAGACTTCCCAACAAATAATCACAGAACAACCACTCGAACAACCACCACTGCCTGAACAGATTGAACAACATCAAACAGTTGTTCCTGAAATATCAACGTCTCAAGCCCCTCAGTCAGAACAGGCCGGGTCAACCAATAGGATAGAAGACGTCATACTCGACCCAACGGTGCACGAACAACCCCAATCCGACCATTCACTTGTCTCCCAACAGACAAGTGTCTCAACATCCACAGAACCACCCCAAGCCCCAACCAGCTCGGTTCCTGTGTACGAACCAGTCAAAGAGATAACTACCTCTCCGACACAGACCGAGCCTCAGCCTGACAAACAGGCCTCAACGTCCATAGAAGCGCCCATAATTGAAGCACTTCAAGGATTGGACGGAAGTCTCGAGGATGATGACTTCGGCAACTCATCAACTGAGAGCCACCGTAGAGGACCTAGTCCGGTACGTGTGCTAACGGGAAGTGGCCCTGATAAAAGCTCCACTCAAGCCCGTCTTCCTGACGAGGCCGTAACGACCCGAGCACCATCTCCTAAAGATGCGTCGCAAGGAGAGGTCGGAAGACCCAACGATACTGAAGTTCACTCGACTTCAGTTGACGAGGGCCACTGAACAGAACCTAGTTCTGAACGTGTGATAGCGGCTAACCCTAGTGGCGCCGGAGCACCCTCAGCAACTCCACAAGCTGTGACGACGGCCTACCTGGAGTATTTGAGTTCTTTGAATCCATCACCTTACCACGGGTTCAAGGACTCATTGGGGATGCCATGCAATCAGCCTCTACAGACAAAGGAAATGCCCCCATGGTAGAACAACTGTCACAGCCTCGCATCATCTCACTACCACCACCACGAGTAACCCGTGAAGCTAATCCATATCACCTTTTCAAAACTTGGGCTTTGTTAATTTGGGCCTGACCGAATTGGATCAATAAACGCTGATTCGCGAATTGACTTGATACCTTCAATTCACGTTCAACTTGTTGGTCCCGATTGCACCAAACAAGGAATTAAAGAGGCTTTGATGGAATTAAAAAGGGAGAGACTCTCACCTTCAAGTGTGTGTATTGTGTGAAAAAGTGGATTAGCCTTTTGATCTTTGATTACTTTGAAAATAGTGTTGGTAAAACCTTATATACCACATTAACCCTAGGTATATCAAGGCCCAAACACTAAAGATTAACTAATTACATTCTAGTCCAAAGCCCAAGCTAAAAGGATAATTACAATATTAATCCCAAGATTTAAACTATTGACACAATCTATAAATATCCTAACAATCTCCCCCTTTGTGTCAATTGTTGGGAGTCTTGGATCTTGGGCGTTGTGATGGTGGATTAGCGAGTGTGTGTTTTGCGAAGTCCTAGCTTGAACTCGAAGGCGCGGAGATTCCTTCGAAGGACCATTCGATCAGCTATAGTGTCAATGAACTTCGCGAACTTGGATCGACAGAGTGGATCTTCTTCCGAAAGGATGCGGCAAATTCTCATGAGTTTGTCTTGGATGATGGTGAGCATCCCATCCGAGAACTTTGCCACTTCGGAGCAGCGCAGCAGCCTCATCTTTCCCTTTTAGTTCGACTAGGCGACCGCCGGATCATCTCCGTCGATCACATCGCCCTCTCGGTAGTCGTCCGCATTCTTGAAAGATGGGCGAGTCAGGTTCACCTTCTTTAGGTTGTGCTCCACCGCCATTTGCAGATCGTGGGTGGCGAAGAATCTGACCTGTCGGAGCATGTGGTGCTTGAGAGCCACATATCCCATAGTGACCGGTTCAGCTCGTACGAGATGTCCAGTACTTCTGATGACGAGTCTGAACTGTTTCAGGGATTCCAGCATGCTGTCCAGATCACCCAGGCGCAGAAACTTGAAGTCCGCCTCACTCACTTCACTGTAGCTCTCATCCTGCCTCATTACCGTGAACACTGGATAGTGGACACGTCCTTTCGACTCTTGGCGAAGGTCAGTGACTTTGCAGATGGGGGCCCGATTCATTTCCAGAGCGATGTTTTCCTCATCGGACAGCGTCCTCTTTGTGCACTTGTGGCAAAGAAGGCTCCATCGATAGAGCTTCTTCTTTTCCTCGCTCCAATTTTGGATGTTCATCAGCTCATATTCGTCGAAGGTCGTGATGATCTGGTCCTTGCGCCGCCAGATCCTCTTCCTGATCTCTTCTTGGAATGGCGCGGTGATCTTTTTGTTTTCCCACGGTGCTTCCGGTATATCCGCCGTGGGCACATCCGGTTGAGCAGCATGAGCCTCAACTTGCTGCGCTTGGAATTGTAGAATGTTCTCGAGCTCAGCGGGTTCGACGTCGTACTCCTCTCCGTTCTCGTCGTCTGCAGTGTTGATCAGCGTAAGCGAAGCTTCCTTTAGCAGACGTCGAGCATTTTCCACCAACTTCCTGGCTGCTACTACATCGGCGGGTGTGTACAGCCATTCATCGTTAAAGATGTAGGCCTCGATCTCGTTCTGTGCGCGGTAGAAGTCCTCGGAAGCTATGTTGGAATCGGTGTTGAGAGGGGTATGGCTGTGTGGTGGCGAGGGTGTTGCGTCGGAGGAGTTTGTGGATTGTGGGGATGGTTGTGGTGGGGATTCTGGTGGCTCGGTCGAGGTGATGGTTTTGGCGAGGATGATTTGGGTGTCGGGTGGTGGAGATGTGGTGGTTGCCTCTAACGTCGATGTGACAGTTAGAGGTTCTGAGATGGTGGGTGGAGAAGGTGTGGTGGTGGTCTCTAACGCCATGTGACGATTAGAGGTTCGGAGACGGTAGTAGGTGGTGGTGAGGGTGATTTGGCTAGTGACTCGGGGTTAATAGGGTGGGATTTTTGGCTAGTGGAGTGTGAGGTTTCTGTTGCGGGCATCGTTTCAGGTGCAGAGGAGGAAGGCGGTGTTGATTGTACTGGTCCTTGAGTTTGTGAGGCTCGCTGCCTATTCTCCCCCTCGCGGCGATCTTGATCATCGTCTTGATCGTCGCGCTTGATCCCGCTAGACTCGCCTTGAGTGCGGCAAGTCATTGGTTGAGTCATGATTTTCTTCATTTGTTGTTCCTCCTCGTCGAGTTCCGTCACTGATTCGAATCTTGCTCGTAGGATGTAGAAGAGCTCCTTTGCGGAAATGGTGGAGAGAACAGCTTCTACGTCCACATTTTGCATTGGTGTTGGCGTCTCCGGGGCCACACCTTTGCCTTTGTCGATGGTGGACGCATCGAGACGCGCATAGACTTTGTCGAGGATGGACGTCTCAAGAGTCTTTGCAAACTCTTGAAGACGAGTCTCTAGCGCGGTCTCGGTGACGAACTGGGGTAAGTTTAACAAGTTGGAATCACGAAGAAATCTAACTGTCACCGAATCAGAGAAGATAGCCGATCGGCCGCCCGTTTGCACAGGACGGGAAAAGACGGGGTCACTAAGACTTCCCGTTGGCATCATCGATGAGACAGACTCAAACGAATGATGGCCTAGGCTCACGGTTGTTGTGATGTTGGCCATGCTAGGTCTTCCGCTCTCAGTCACAGAGACATCACCGAGCGTTCTGACAGAATCACGAAGACTCTGTAGTGCAGTAAAAGGTGTATGTGTCCTAGAAACGTATGAAATTATGGGGAGTGAGGGCACTAGACTCGATGTGATTGAAGAGGATGCAGTCTGAGGCGAATGACTGCTTGTTTCAACATCGACTATCTCCAAGTGGGACGTCGATGGCATACGTGGCTCCTCGTGGAATGAAATATCTTCCTGTAGAGAGGAAGATAAGTGGATTGGTGGGGTCGTTTGCGTGGTTGAGCCAAATGCCACGTCTTCTACTCGGGAGGTGAACACATCACCTCCTGTACCTAAGGGCTGGGCTCGGCTTGTCTGTGACTGAGGAGGTCGATCGTGTTTTTGTTTCGATCGACGCTCCGTGGTGCGGCTTACGTCATCCTCACGCGACCGTTTTTTGGTTCGCGGGTGGAAGAGGATGCGGCGCGACCCGATGTCTTTTTAGAAGTGGTGGTGGGGTTTTGGCTAGTCCCAGGGTTAGGAGCAGTGGGGTTGATCTGCTCCGTAGGGACAATGGATAGTGGACGGGGGCTTTCGCGGAATGTGGCGGTGGAGGCGCGATATTCTCGTACGTGCGGATTGGTCGGGTCTGCATAGGCGAGAACGTCGTCCGGGATTATCATAGCGTGTCGATCTTTTGCCGGAGTGTTTTTCTTGGCGAACTTCTCGACAATGGGGATTACGAAGTATTCAGTTGCTGGGCGGACGCGGATGTTGGTGGAGAGCAGGCGGAAGTGTTTGATGAACGCTGGGAGCCACCGCATGTAGGGTACAAAGCGGTTTGTGACTGCCTTGGCGACTTCCCGATCGCGACGTTGAATCATGGAGACGAGGTCCATCCATATTATTTCAGCTTAGTAGTACTTGCGGTTGTGGGCGATGCCGGTTAGGATGGTAAGGATTTGATGGTTGCCACGGTCCTGACCAGCATGCTTCCCTGACATGCATTTGTTTATCAGTAGATACAGTGTTCGCCAGGGTTGAGGTAGATTGCGTGTGGTGACTTCACTGAGAACAAGTGGGCCCTTCTTCTTCTTGTTTTCTGGTTGATAGCCCAATCTGTCGATGTCTTCAATAAGTTGTTCGTGCGTCGGTAGTGGATCATAGGATGAGTAGACAGGGAGGTCAAGAACTTCTTGGACGATCTTGCGGGTGAGGACTACTGTTTCTTGATCGATTGTGGCGGACATTGCTGAAGCGCGGTAGTGTGGTCCAGCAATCTGCAATGTGTGCCAGAATTGTTGAAGATAGACTTGCTCTTCTGGCTCGCCATGAGTGAGGGCGTGGCGGAGTGGATGCCCTTTGAGGATCTCTATGATGATGGGAGCATCGCACCGGAAGTTGTCCAAGTCCACCATGTGGTTGTTTGGTATCAAGGCAGCCCATCTACTTGTTGGGAATACCTCCTCGATCGGTGGAACGTACGTCAATGTATTGAGTTCGATGCGAGCGACGTCCCTTTGAATTGCGGCAGCCTCAAGCGCTTCAAGTGCTTCTTGGTTTGTGTTAGTCATGTCTGTGCTCGACAGAAATTGAAGCATAATTAGTACGGACTAAATTCCGAGAAGATGGATTATAGGTAAGTCATGGGTAAAATAAATAAAACGAAGCATAAAAATGCCCAAAATCGTAAAGATAAAAGTAAAGTTAAAAATCAAGCTAAGTAAGAGTCCTTTTGAGATAAAGGCGTTAAGATAGAATGATGGTCATGTGATGGCGAGTTTCGACAATTTTAGGAATTCATACGAAATTTTTCCAACACTTAGAAAATTTTCAGGATTGAAGATGTTTATGTGAGATGAGAAAATTTTGGTACTTGAGCAAGCCGAAAAAAAATTTCACATTTGGTGTAGAATTTCGCGTAGGAAAATTTTTCGCAAGTTAAGACATCTAGCAAGTTGTCCAAAATTTTCGCATGTAATGAGAAAATTTGCTGATTATCACACATAGACAAGTCAAGAGGACGTTTTCGTATTTAGTGTAAGATTTTCGCATGTAGTGGGAAATTTTCGCACATCAGGAAATTTCGCAGTCAGAGTAAATTTTCGCATATATCAAGGAAATTTCGCATTCAGAGTAAATTTTCGCATGCAGTGGGAATTGTCGCATTCAAGTTACCCAAAGATTTTCGCATGTAAGAAAAATTTTCGCACGTTAAAGAAATTTCGCATTCAATTTATCCATGAATTTTCGCGTATAAGGAAAATTTTCGCACGTTAAAGAGATTTCGTATTCAGAGTAAAGTTTCGCATATAGTGGAAAATTTTCGCATTCAAGTTATCAAATTTATAAGTTATCCAAAAATTTTCTCGGTTAAAATATTTTCTCAAAAGTTATTAAATTTTCGCAAGTAGAGAAATTTTCAAGTTAGCAAACTTTCGCAAGTTTTGAATTTTTTCGCAAGTGAAATGAAAGTTTCGCGGAGTGATAAAGCTTTGAAGAAACATCTGCTCAAGTGATAAAATTTCTCGGGTTGAAATTTCTTAGTTTTGACAAGTGAAAAGAAATTTCTCGGATGCAGATTGAGAAAGTTTCGTGATCCGCGAAAAGATGATGCATGTAAGGGTTGATAAATTATTGAACCACTGTAGCTGCGAAAGAATTGATTAGCATGGGTCCGAGAAAAATTTAATTTTGCAGATTGAGAAAATTTTGGTTACTATAGTTGCGAAATAGTGAAGATGCGAAAAAATGTAATATGACGTGAGGTGTATGAAAGTTTTGCGGGGCATGACTCACTGTAGCAGCAAAAGTTTTAATCGTAAGAAAATTCTCGGATGAAAACTTTCGCGGGACTTCACACACTGTAGCAGCGAAAATTTTAACGCAAGAAATTTCTCGGATAAAATTTTCGCGGAACCTTACTCACTGTAGCAGCGAAAATCTATCGTTAAAGTATTTTTCCTGAAAAGTTTCTCGGTGAAGAACACTGTGCGAAAAACGTTCAAAGCGACGCTGTGATTTTTGCCTTAGACCCTACTCAAATCTTAACCAAAATGCAATAAACTGGACCCAATCGACTCGAAATTTAACGGGCAATACATATTTGGGGGTTTTAAACACCGAAAACCTAACATACGTCCGAATTAAAGCCGAGAAAAAATAATTTAAAACCTAATATTTAACAGTCGGGGCTAAAAACGGAGTAAATCGAACGAGAAGCAGTTTATTTACGATGTATTCATACCGAAAAGCTGATTTTGACGATGGAGAACGCAAAAAAACGGAGTTTGAAGACGAATATGAAGAAGATGACGATTGCGAGGGTTTGAGAAATTTCGAAGAAGGAGGGTGCGAAATTTTTAAATTTTTCTCGGGAATTTGGAAGGATTGTGAAAAGAGTTAAGTGTTTGGGGGTTTTGTGACTGTTCATGCGAGATTTTGAGTAAAATGGGCCGAAATTCGCGGGCTTGTTCAAAATTGGATCATGGGCCGAATTTCGCGGGCTTGGTCAAAATTGGGTCCAATTGGAGTTCAATTGGTCCAGTTTTGACCCAGTTTGACCAAAAATTAAAATTTCAACCCAAAATTCAATTGGTCCAATTTTTGACTCCCTAATATTCAATTGGTCCAATTTTGACTCCGTTTGACCAAAAATTAATTTAAATTTCAGCCCCCTCCCCCCTTTTTTTTAAATAGGCAAAATCAGATACTCCCCTTAATCGAAAACTCCCTTTTTAAATAACGGAAAAAGCAGAAACTCCCCCTTAATCGAAAACTCCCCCTTAAGAGACATAATTCAGAAGACACATAGAGAATGAAGTGAAGTGAAAAGACATATGTACACTTTATCAAAGTTCATGTAGGGTCGATTGATCACAACGGAATATTCAACATGCCCAACATAGTCACAAGGTGTTGGAATCGTTTGACATCCAACGGTTTTGTGAAAATGTCGGCTAGTTGATCTTCGGTAGTGACGTAGTGCAATTCAATCGTCCCTTGTTCAACATGTTCTTTGATGAAGTGGTGACGAATATCTATGTGTTTCGTTCTTGAGTGATGTACCGGATTACTCGTCATCGCAATCGCAATCTTCGAGTCACAATAAATGGGAATTTTATCAACATTAAAAATTAAAATCTCGTAGTTGGGTTTTCATCCACAAAAGCTGTGAGCAACAACTAGCGGCGGCGACATATTCTGCCTCCGTCGACGAAGTTGAGACACAGTTTTGTTTTCGAGAAGACCAACTCACGAGTTTACCGCCCAAGAAGTGTGCAGCTCCAGAGGTGCTTTTTCGATCCATCTTGCATCCTGCGTAATCCGAGTCAGAAAATCCAACCAGTTTGAAGTCCGATCGAGTGGGGTACCACAAACCCAGATTGGGTGTTCCTTTGAGATAGCGGAGAATCCTTTTGACAGCAGTGAGATGGGATTCCTTCGGTGTAGCCTGAAAACGAGCGCAGATTCCTGTCGAGAGAACGATATCCGGTCGACTAGCAGTGAGGTACAGAAGAGAGCCTATTATCCCACGATAGACGGTTTGGTCAACATGAGCACCAGATGGGTCCGCGTCGGGTCGGCCAGAGGGTGACATAGGTGTAGCAGCAGTCTTAGCATCCTTTATTCCATATTTCTCGAGGATGTCATGGATGTATTTGGACTGGTTAATGAAGATTCCGTCGGGGATTTGCTTTACTTGAAGACTAAGAAAGAAATTCAGCTCGCCCATCATACTCATTTCGAATTTCTCTTTCATCAATTCTGCGAACTCTTCACACAGTTAGTCGATCCAAAAATGATGTCATCAACATAAATCTGTACAATCATGATGTCTGGGCCACTCCGCTTGGTGAAGAGAGTTGTATCCAGAGATCATTTCTTGAATCCAGACTGAACAAGGAAGTCTGAAAGGACGTCATACCAAGCTCGGGGAGCCTGTTTTAGTCCGTAGAGGGCCTTGTAGAGTCGATATACGTGATGAGGAAACTCTTCGCTCAAGAATCCTTCAGGTTGATCAACGTACACTTCTTATTTGAGAAATCCATTCAGAAATGCAGCCTTCACGTCCGTTTGGTAAACTTTAAAGTTCTTGTGAGCAGCAAAGGCAAGAAAAATTCGTATTGCTTCGATCCTGGCAACGGGGGCGAAAGTTTCATCGTAGTCGATGCCTTCTTGTTGGTTGTACCCCTTAGCCACAAGTCTTGCTTTATTGCGGATGACAACACCGTCTTCATCCTTTTTGTTCTTGAAGATCCACTTCGTGCCGATAATGGATCTGTTGTGAGGGCGTGGTACGAGTTCCCAAACTTGTAAACGTTCAAACTGATTTATTTCCTCCTGCATTGCAATCAGCCAATCAGGATCGTTGAGAGCTTCAGCTACTCGTGATGGTTCGGCTTGACTGAGATAACAAGCGAACAGACTTTCATTCATCGTAGCTGAACGCGTCGAAACACCAGATGTGGAATCCCCAATAATCTGATCCGTAGGATGAGAGCGAGCCCAAAGTGGTACATTGGTCTGTGAGGAGCTAGCCGCATTTGTATCGATTGGAGGCTCATTAGATTGGGGTCCGGTGTCCGAAGAAGATATCTCAATTGTAGTAGATTGAAAAGGTTCAGCATCAGGATCAACAATGTGCCCAAGGTTGGGTAAAATGTCGTCTTCGTTGAGATTGAGATCATCCAAGTTTGGAGGGACGACATCATCGCCGATAGCTGGTGGTGTAGGTGGGGTGGGTGCAGCGGTAGTTTGAGTGGTGGCGACGGGAGTCTTGGGGACTGGATAGAAGTACTCGAAGAGCAGATCGAGATCCAGTTCACCAGAATTGCCCTCAGATGAGGAAGTTCCTGTCGTTGAAAGTTGACCTTTTGTCAACGACTGTAGAAGACCTGGTTCTGGACTGATATGAGCAGAAGCCATGTGGTCGCCTTCGCTTTCGTCAAAGGTGACATTTGTGCTCTCTATTACTGATCGTTTCTCCCTAAGATAGACTCTGTATGCCTTCGAGTTCAGCGAATATCCAATAAAGATGCCTTCAAGTGCTTTTGGATCAAGCTTCCCAAGATGTTGACGATCATTGGCCACAAAACATCGGCAACCGAAGACCCTTAGATAAGATATATCTGGGATACGACGGTTATTCAGCATCTCGTATGGGGTGCGGTTGAATCTCTTGTGGATGGAAGCCCGGTTCTGCGTGTAACAAGCCGTTTGAATAGCTTCGCCCAAAGAGAGTGAGGAAGTCCGGATTGGATGAGGAGAGTCCTAGCTGCTTCAACTAATGTCCTATTCTTACGCTCAACGACACCATTCTGTTCCGGTGTCTTCACAGCTGAGAACTGCTGGGTGATGCCCCGAGTGGCATAGAAATCAATGAGCTTCTTGTTCTTAAACTCAGTTCCATTGTCAGGTCTGATAATCCGAACCTTCTGTTGATGAAGAGTTTGGGACGTAACAACAAACTCGATGATTAAATCAGGAACTTCATCCTTTGTGCGAACGAGTTTCGTCCACGTATAGCGTGAGAAGTCGTCGACAATCACAAGAATATACCGTCTTCCTCCGAGTGTAGCCGTAGGCATTGGGCCACATAGATCCATGTGTATGAGCTCAAGGATGAGCTTAGAGGACGGTGTTTCCTTGGAGACGTGAGACGATCGCTTCATCTTCCCTAATTCACAGGCAGAGCAGAGGTGTTCCTTATGATATGACAGTTGTGGTAGACCGTTGACGAGTTTATTCTGACGCAGTTTGTTGATAGTCTTGAAATTGAGGTGTGAAAGACGCCGGTGCCATAGATCGTTCAATTTGGGTGCAGCTCGAGAGAGAAGGCATATTGGTCGAGAGGTCGTAAGATTGAGTACGTAAAGGTGAGACGTGCGCGTTCCAGAAAGAAGAGGCTGTCCCGAGGCATCGATAATGCTGCAGATGTCAGATTCGAAGAGAACCTTGTATCCTTTGTCGCAGAAACGACCAATGCTGAAGAGATTGTAGCTCAAACCCTCGACGTAAGAGATGCCCTTAATCATCAGTTTGTCATGGACGAGACCACCAGTTCCGAGAATTGGCGCCATTTGACTGTTTCCGAAGGAGACCCTTCCGAGATAGCGCTCGGAGAAGTTGCTCAACAGCTCCTTGTTCCCCGCCATGTGTGTGGAGCAACCCGAGTCTAGATACCACACATGACAGACCTGCAATCATTAACAAACGTTGGGTCCCCGTTTACGGACGGGACCTTCTTGTGAAACGAGTAAAATTTTCATGCGCTTAATGGGAAATGTGGGTCTAAATCAGGTTGCGCTAGATCTAATTTAGGTTTCACGTCGTGATTTGTTTGATGAGGCGGGATTATGGTTTTTCTAACCCATATTTGCCTAACTTGTGCTTGTATGTATGGTGCCTTATGCATGAATTGGTGTGAGGGATGTTGTTGTTGTTTTCGTCCTTCGGTTTTAGTTGCCTTTTGCTTGCGAGCAGTAGGTGACTTTGCTTTTTTGACGACGAAAGGCGTTTTCGCTTAACCGTAGTTTTAGGCGAAATGGGAGAATGCAAAGGCGTCGCAGAGGGGATTCGCTTGCGTGGTCGAAGTGTTGCATGTTCATGTGTTTCATATTCATGGAAGCGTGGGAGAACAAAGTCATTGCAGCAACACATAGACATTAGCTTGGTAAAAGGAATATACGTTCTGGTAACATAATTATCTACGTCCTTAAGATATTGAGATTCACTACATAAAGAGGAAAGACGAGTATAGGATGGTCTTTTCTTCTTGTCATCGAAGAGCGGGTTCTCCTCTATTTCAAATGAACTCCTTTCCAGAGACGTCGAACTCACATTCCCTGTATCCATAGGAATACGAGAGTTAGTGTTTGAACAAGTTTCAGCTTCAGGAGTCATCTTCGCCGTCCTCTTACATTTGCATGTTTGAGAATCAGGTACTTGACTCGATGTAGAGGGATTGTTCGTATTGTGAAATTGTTCTAGTGTAAAGATTTTGCTAAGTAGATCATCTCGCTCCTTTGCGAAGGTCTTCCGCTCTAATTCTAGTGTTCGTTCTAGACTGCTATGAGCAGAAGTTTCTCTGGGATATAGGTGCGAGAGAGCGCTTCTCGGAAAGCAATTTCCTGTTCTTTGGTTAGGAGTAGAGTTTCGACATCCTCCGAGAGTGAAGATATCTTAGTCTTATCACTAGCATTCAATTATGTGTAGTCATACGCAATTTCCGCCCAATGAATGTTCTGTACTCTCTTTTCTTCCGAGATGACAACGGAGGATGATCTCACAAATGGCATAAGTTGCGAGGGAGCACCCTTTCTTGTTTGCAGGAACGTAGTGTTACACATGTTATACCTTTTAACCGTTAGCGGCGTTGGTTTGCAATTGCTGGCCAGGCCGATTCCCTCCCGGGCGTCGTAGAATTCTGTTTCTGCCGGTTGGTTCAACTGGCATAAGATACGTGTGTTTTTGTTTCTAAGGTGAAGTTGCTCTTCAAGTTCTTTCACCTTTCGGTACAGCCTAACTCTTTCCTTTGTAAGCAGTTCGTATTGGGATGCCGTCAGGAGACGAGATGTTTCGCATGAACTGATGGCCAGTGTGGTTTCCTTAACCTTAGTCTCACTTTGCAGACGTTTGACTAACGCTTCAGAGGCCATTAGACGTTCGTTTGCACAAGCGAGCTCTTCTACTTTTAAACTAAGTAAGGCGTAGTTGTTTTCAAATTTTAGCTTAAGTTCATCATAATCCCTAGCGTCTACGGTGGGTTTCGTAATGGTGTGACGGTGATTGAACACATCCTCGAGTTGTGAAATTCGTACCTCAGACTCGGCGTTGGTAGGAGTCTTAGCAGTGTTCTCATCGGTGTTAACCATCTCCTCGTCCTCGTCATGTTCGACCAGCCTTGCCATGCAGCAATCTTCATCCTTAGGCTCCTCGTCTTCTGAAGTGTCGTTCACCCATTCAGCTTCTTCGGTGAGTAGAACTTTCCCACTTTCCATTTTGCGGGTCATTCTGGCCTTACGGTTGTAGTAGCCAGAGTCCTTCACGCGTGGGGCGTGGCATTCCTTGGCAAAGTGGCCTGACTTTCCACACCGAAAGCACTTCACAGACCTTTGAGGTGCTGATCTCCTCCTTCTTTATCGGCTTAGCTTCCTCCGTGGGAGTGGTCTTTTTAGTGTCGCTAAAGGTTCTTTGGCGATTGGAGGAGGATGAGGATTTTTTCCCGATCTTCTTTGAGACCATCTTTGTGAGCATTGCCAGTTGCTTGCGTAGATCACGAACATCTTCATCAGATTCTGTATCAGCTTCGGATCCTGAAGAGGTGTGAGATACAACAGCTGGTAGCTTCCCTTTGTTCTGTTTGGTCTTAGAGGCGGAAGATCGTTCGGTAGTCTTGTTCGAGAGGAGAGCCAGTGGGTCGACTCGAGTGTTGGTGGACTGAGGTTGCACGTAAGGAGCATAGGCAGACAGACTGTCGTAGAGAGCATGGATGGAGGTGTTAGAGAGGTCCTTACTCTGAATCATCATCACGGTTGCATTGCCCCAATGTGGTTTGAGGCTACCAAGGAAGCGGTTGTTGATATCGAATTTGTCCCTCGAGATCTTGGCTTTCTTGAGTTCATTGATGACTTCAAGTATCGGAGGTATGTGTCACGCAGCTCCTCTCCTTCATAATCCTGGAAGTGTTCATACTGCGAGAGACATTCTGATTTCCTCCCCTGAGCACTCTCAGTTGTGCCTGCCAGATTTCCACAAGTTCATCCCATATTTCCTTAGCAGTTGTGCAGCACTCGATGTGAGCGTAGACTTCGTTGCCCATAGCCTGGAAGAGGTATCCTTTGGCAGTCTCATCGGCCTTAGGCGAGCCTCTTCATCCTCATTAATGGGGCCTCTTGAAGTGCGGCGTTCATCCATGGGAGGGTTTGCGTTTGGTTGAGCAGGGATGATTGTCCAGAACTGTGCTGGACCGTTGAAGATGGAGTCCAGTAGGTATTGAGAGAGTGGTGCGCCTTTGTTCCTAATGAACGTGAGGAGCCTGTTTGTCCATATGCTGTAATCGCCTTGTCGCAGCATCGGGGGTCTGGTGTCGGAGCCCACTGTGGAGATGTCATTTGTGGCAGACATGGTTGGTGCAGTCGAATCGTCCGTGGTTTTGATGTTGTATAGATAAGAGGGTTAGTAACGAACGAGATGAGAAATATGAGTTTAGCGAGTAGAGTTTGAGAAAAATCGTTTAAAGAATTTCTAAGAACTAAGTGAACGTGTGTGATGGTCGAAAACGTATGAAGGGAAAATATATCTTGAAGTTCGGAGAAGTTCTAGAAATTTAAACACGAGATTTGAGGAGTAAATTTTGTCAAAAGTGGTCTAGGGGGATAGGATTAAAGTGTGAGGGATCAAGACTTGAATGAGTTTGAGAAAAAAAAATTAACACGAGAAAAAATTTAACACGTCAGGAAAAATTCGCAGTTTGAAGAGACGTGATTATATGAAGAATTACCCGAGAAATAATTTGCTTGGAAACTTCGATGTTTGCGTGAGTTTTAAAGAGAAATTCTCGAAAAACAATTCTCGGTTGAAAATTATTTTCTCGGATTTTAAAAATTTCGCATGTGAGAAAGTTTTTCAGTTTTTGAGAAAAATTTCAGTTTGGAAGAAGTATATCGGGTCGAAGTGTAATTTGAGTAAGTTTCTCGGAATTGGAAAAACGTGGTGAGAAAAATTTCTCGGAGGAAAGAAACTTTCTCGGCTGAAAACTTAGAAATATTTCTCAGTTTTTTCGAAAGTTTTCACGGATAAATTTTCGGAATAAATTTTCTCGGATATATGTTTCTCGTTCGGAGAAATAAACAGTTGAGAAAAAAAATTGAAGTGAAAGAGAAATTTTCGCGGTTTTGGAAAGCTAGGCAGTTGAGAAAAAATGAGGTGAAAGTGGAATTTTCGCGGTTTTGATAAGATTCTCGGAATCAAAGTTTGCGGATATACGATTTCTCGGATTTTAAGAAAAGCTGGGCAGTTGAGAAAAATGAAGTGAACGTGAAATTTTCGCGGTTTTGAAAGGATTCTCGGAATAAAATTTCTCGGATAAGAAAATTTCGCGGACTTGAACGACTCAGCATGAAATTTCGCGGCCAAGAACACAAGGTTACTGGTCCATTGCTTGTCGCGAGTTTTTCCCAGAAAATAGTCGGTTTTCACTCAAATCTCAACCAAAATCACTCAAACTTGATCCAAAACTTCAGAAACTCTTCCCTAAACACATAGTCGACCTATTTGTGAGCTAAAAACAACAAAAAACGGATCAAATCGACCAAAAACAGAGAGAGGCCGAGATGACTTTTTCTGAAGATTTTTTGCTTCGATCTTGCTCAAAACTCGTTAAAACTGATCCAAAAGTGTTCTAAAAACATTTTAGGCATAGAATCGTTCTGGGGAAAGGTTTAAACACAAAAACGAAGCATCAAAACCCCAAAACGAGCTCAAAATGCCGAAAGTTATTTTTTGCCCAAAACACCTTTGATCTTTCTCGGAATCGAACGAAACTGGATTCAAATCAATGCAGAGTGATCCACGTTTGCCTCGATACCACTTGTTGGTCCCGATTGCACCAAACAAG
The DNA here is from genome assembly GCA_027422505.1 of Craterostigma plantagineum. NCBI lineage: Eukaryota > Viridiplantae > Streptophyta > Magnoliopsida > Lamiales > Linderniaceae > Craterostigma > Craterostigma plantagineum. The sequence goes on from JAPQWV010000001.1 coordinate 12,390,558, forward strand.
GAATCAAAGAGGCTTTGATGGAATGAAAAAGGGAGAGATTCTCACCTTCAAGTGTGTGTATTGTGTGAAAAAGTGGGTTAGCCTTTTGATCTTTGATTACTTTGAAAATAGTGTTGGTAAAACCTTATATACCACATTAACCCTAGGTATATTAAGGCCCAAACACTAAAGATTAACTAATTACATTCTAGTCCAAAGCCCAAGCTAAAAGGATAATTACAATATTAATCCCAAGACTTAAACTATTGACACAATCTATAAATATCCTAACACAACTGTTAGTCTGAATTCGTGAAACTCCCTAACAAGTGAACTGGATTCGTGACACTGGTTCGCAAACTGAGAATTGGTGAGCTTAACCCAAACCAAGCGCCGTTCGCGAGCTCAAGAACAGACTGAATAACAGAGCTGTTCTTCAATTTTTCAGACAAAAATCAAACAAATTTGACACTAACTCGACAGTAACTGATTAGGTAATTCTCAGAACTGATAGCTACACTTAAAACTGCCTTAACAAATCAGAATAGCCTCCGAAAATAGCTTAAACCCACGAGTTTGAGCTGTGTAACGAAAGCTGAAAAATCACAAGAACTCACATTGCCGATTCTTTAAAGCTTGAAATGAAGTTTCCTCACCTACACACTTGCTCTGATACCATTTGTAATTCCAGATAATCCAAGAACACTTCACAGATTAAACCTTCGTAGAATGTGAACAGTATGCTTTTTAGGTTTAGTGTTGAATACATGAGATTTTAGGAAATGGAAAACTTAGATAAACCTTGTTAGGGTTTAAGCAGGTATTTAAGCCCATTGCGCCCCTAACAAGCCCATTACAACGACAACCCATCTATGTACAATAAAGCGTATAAAATACATCATAAAGAAATAGCAAGACTTAGAATAAATTTATTAGACACTTTTAAAATATTCCTAACATCTTAGACTCGAATTCTTAGGCAATCGATTAGAACTATATAGAATGAGATTTCGATCAAAACCTTGGTTGAGAGCTTGAGAGAGAATTTCAATAAGAGTGAGAAGATATTTGTGTTTCGCTCTCTACAAATCAAATTGCAAGCCTTTCGGATCAATTTTATAAAATCTCCTCATTAAGCACAATTTTGTACGTCTATTTATACCAAACATACTTGGTATAAATAACATACTAAGTCCTAAACTAAGGACAAATACAATAAAAGCCCCCTAATTACAAGGACACCTAATAAAATCAAAGCAGAACTAAAATTGATATTCTACAAGGCAGAACTTGCGCAAGCAGTTCTTTCCAAAAACGGCAATTACCATAAAATTTTCGCAATATCAATTTCAAAAATTCATATTAAATCATAGGAACATCGGCTTAAGTCGAATCAAGAGGCTATGAAAAGCTGAAGACCTTAGCTTTCAGTAGAAACAAGTTTCAAAAGAACCAGAGCACAATGAATAGGTCAAATTCACCGAAACAGGAGTTGTGTGTAACTGTATTTTTCTGAAAACCTGGCCTTAGAAACGAATTAGAGGAAAATGAACTTGTTAATTACCTTAGGAAAGCTTCGCTGAGACAAGAATTCATACAAAATCAAGCTTTGGGAGTTTCATCCTTGCATCTCTATGCGTCTTTGCTCTCTCTCGTTTGCTGCCTCTTTTCCTTGTTCTTTCGTTACTTAGGGTGAAAGAAAAATTCAACATAGATATGAATGAAGGTGCTAGAATTACAAATTGGGCTCGACAGTGTCATGTATTTTGAATTCGGCTGAAAAAATTATCTTTTCTTGGGCTTAATTACTTAGTGTTTCGGTGTTATAACAAGCCTCTTACTGTAGTAAGTATTAGAGGCTGAAGCTGACAGCATTAACCAAGTCAAGACAAAAGCTTCCAATGGCTCTTTAATGTGTCTAACGGCTATATCAAGTTTGAGAACTATAAAGACACATTAGCATGGCAGAAAAACACAAGGATTCTAGAGCGAACAAGCACACATTCAAAGAGAGATCCAAGAGAGAAAAACAAGAGCAAAGAGCACAAAATCAAGAGAGTTCTTCCCAAGTGTATGGGTTAAAAAAGATAGAGCTAAAATGTTCAAACTCAGACACCTCATTGACGCAAAAGAGAGATGAGCTAAAGTAGAATGGTTGAGTGAGAGACTTAGCACAAAGACGTAAAACTATGTGTTTGTAGTCTTTGCACATAGACGTAAAAGAAGTGCCTTTCGTAGGGTCTTGGCCTACGAATCGTAGAGCGAAATAACTCTACGGTGGACTTTAAAAAGCTAACGATAGAAAGACATTTCGGTAGACTTGAATAGTGGCCGAAGCCGGTGGACTCTAAAAGGCCGCCGATGTGGTTGAGTGCTAGGAAGGTTAGTTAGCGGAATATAGCTTATAAAGTTATATTGTGTGAGTCTAGCTATGGAAGGTTGTACATTGTCGTATGTAAACCGAGTCTTGTAGTGAGAGTCTTCCTTGCGGAAAGAAGGGGAGACTGTGACGAGCCTCATTTTCTAGTTATGAATAATGGCTTAGTTTAGCAACGAAAGCCGCGGAAAACCCATTTTATAAATTTTTTCTTAATATAATGCAACAAAAATCACGAATACTCTAAAAGCGCAGGATAATCAAATCTATAGGCTAATTGCAAAACGACGTCGGTCAAACCAAAATAATTCAACAACAATCGACTCAATTAAATAAAACACGACCTCAAAGACTTCATAACGAGTATGCGTTTATGACTCGAAGAAATTCAATTATATAACTATATCATCACACTCACAACATACACACACGAAACAAAAGAACCAAGCCCATTACACAGGTCGTCATCCGTGTACAGCCCCACCCTCAAAAGTCCGTGGAGTCACCTTAATCAGCCCACCTCAGTCGCGAGTATCTCATCGTCGGATCGGTCGTACCTACAACACATAAACATTGTTATGGATATGCCCTTGAATGCTATACGATGATTGGATTGTATAGGTCATTAGCTTGTTTATCATTCGACCTCTTATGTGCTAAGATATTTTCGTGTGTTTAATAAAGGCATTGTTCGTTTATTGGATATATGAGTTCGTTACCTAGCATCTAGTAAAGCAATAAATGAACAAATCCATATGTATCGAGTCGAGTCACTGTTCTCGATGGGCACGAAAGAGGAAGGCACCAGTAGACTCTTAACCTCGAACATTGAAAGTCCGTAAGCCTAAGGCTTCAGTTGGGTACGGGAAAACCGATTACGGCTTATTTTTCAATGACCTATCGTGTGCCGATATCCCGCTTGGAAGTGGAGGTCATGACTTGTGATACGAGTCGAAGCAAGGGATTCAATCGTCTCATGGACACTGACTCGTAGGTCGTACGGTCGAACATGGCTTATTACTCAAGGAGGTCAATGATCGACGACAACGCAATAGTAGTCTGTGTGAACCTTAGAATGAAAGGGACTTTGACGGAGTTGACTTTGAAGTCTCGACTGTCACTGATTTCCCTCGACCTGATTTGTTGTTGCATGGGTCATCGGGCCATGTGCGGTATTGATAACGATTTGTGATTGTCGGGCTCAGACCGCCAAGTACGGATTCACAGTCTCGTAATAATCGAGACAAGTGTCCTATGTGGACGGCGATGGAAAATTACGAAATCCTTGGCCAAGGTATTGAACTAACTCATGTTAGACATGGAGGGTAGTTTGGTAATTTACCTCGTCTCCGTTTTATCATAGTATCGAGTTCAGTGAGTTTGACATAGACCATGCTCTAACTCGATCGGAACACAGCTGAAGGGTTTATACGCAGCACTATAATCTATCGTATGGTTATGGAATAAAGGCTGGGTCGTCGCACTCGAATTAGGTTACGCCCGGTACTGCGGGATTGGCTAGGTAATTACCGGACTCTTGGATTCCTCCCTTGCCGATTGAGTCGAACCTAGAGAGTCGGGCTTAAAAAGGATCATCAACGTGTACCGACGAGGAGAAAAAGTATTTTGGGCCTGAACGGGCCTTGGACCGTTGGGCCGCGCCTAATGGGCCTCGGGCCTTTTATTCGACGAATTCGGACTTCGTATGAAACTAACTTAAGACTTGGGCTTGGCCAAGTGCTTAAAAGGCTTGAGGGTAAAATTAAAATTTGACTCTAAGCTGATTTTCGAATTATGCCTTGGTAAGTAATTTCGAAAATTAAATATCTTGAGATATATGTAAATATGGTAATAAAATATTTGGAATATTATTTATTTTAAGTTGAAAATTTCGAATTCTATATAGGATTAAATTTCAAAATTTCCTACCATATTTAAAGATATCTTATTTGATTTGAATATCTAAGTTAGTTATCTAATAATAGCAAGTTTCCTTAAGTTTGAATTTGGAATTTAAAAGAGAGTAAAATATGACAAACATCTCTCCTATTAAGGAGTAAATTTCGAAAATCATATCTTCAATAGATCTTGCGATTTTCGAGCCTATCAAGGAATAAATAGGGTAGCCCTAGTCCAAATTCAGAGCTGATTTTTCGAAAAATAGCTGAGGCGAAACACACAGTAAACACACACACCTTTCTCCCAAGCGACGGTTCATTTCTCTCTAACCATCTAGTGCCATCCACCACCATCGCTGTAGTCTTGAAGAAAAGGATGAAGAGCTGCCACTCGATTCAAATGGTAATTCCCTACGTGTTTGATCCGCCCAATTAAGTGTCACTGAGCTACGAGGCAATCGGGAAACTCGAAAATTTTTTATTCCACATCGTTTCCGAGGACTTGGCGTCTCTGGTACACACCGGGTATCACAAGAGTAAACACTGAGCAGTAGCCCATTAGGTGATAATATGAATGAATGCAGCGTGCGCTCACTCCCTGAACCGAATACCTCACAATAAATACACGCTCGACTTTTTCCTCTCTTTTCAATCCTAGCATAGCCAAGGTTACGTAGGCGCGCCTAGGCGCTGAATGAGGTGAGGCGGTAGAGAATCGCCTCTAAGCACATAGAGGCGTTGTGTATTGAAGAGGCGGTCGCCTAATCGGTAGTACGAGTTGCAGCGAGGCGATCGCCTCTGAAAATTACTCAGCGAAAGAGAAACCAACAAAGCCCTAAAGCCCAGTTGTAAATGTAAAAGCCCACTTATTTAAACATGTTTTCTCTTATAATTAAAAGCTCCACTATCGATAAACCCTAATAAAAAATAATTTGACTTCCATTTATCCAACTTCGAACATTGGCAGTGGCATCTCGCGTCTCCTTCTTTCTTTGTAAGTCATTTTGTTTCTTTCTCCCTAAAATATTTTTTTATAACAATAATGATTTCGAAAAACATTTATGAGTGGGTGGCGGCGTGGCGCTTGCAGCTTGCAGATTATTTGGGATTGGGTTGGGGACTATTATTATATTATGATGATCAATAATATTTTTTCATGTTTTATTGAGCATTTACTTTGATTACAGATATTGACGATGTCAAATGAAAAAGAAACACGTAAGAAAGACAAAGCGTGGAACTTCGAGAATTTAGTGGATCCTAAAAACCGCGATAATGTGAAATGTTCTTTCTGCGAGAAGGTAATTAAAGGTGGGATTTTCATATTCAAGCATCATCTTGTGGGGTGTGATCGCAACGTAAAGAAATGTCCGAAATGTCCCGAACACGTCCAAGAAGAGGTTCGGCTATTCATGGAAAAAAAGAAAGAACGCAAGCAAATGATGGAAGCATCGGAGGCGTATCATGGTGATAGTGGTATTAATGAAGAATTCATGTGTTGGGAAGATGAAGAACCACCACGAGAAAGAGCTGCAGCTACTCGAAAATCTGATGCTGTCGTTGAATCGGGACCAATCAAAAGGTCAAAACAAACTCCGATAAGTGCATTTTTAATGAAAAACATTGAAGAGCTTGTGCAAGCAAGAAAAAAAAGGAATAGATAATGAGCCGCTTCAAGAGTCGATGAAAAGAATAAGAGAGCAGATCGTGCAGAATTTCTCTAGGTGGATGTACGACGCTGGAATTCCCTTTAATGCGGTAAACTATGAAAGTTTTAAAGCATTCTTTGCATCCATGCATCTGTAAGGTTTGGTCCTATGCAAGAACCTACGTATCACGAGGTAAGAGTTACTTATTTGAAGGAGTTGGAAACTACGAAATCACTTTTGAAGGGTCATGAACAAGAGAGAGCTCTTTACGGGTGCACAATAATGGCGGATGGTTGGCATGACAAGAAAAATAGAGTGTTGATCAAATTGTTTGGTGAATAGTCCGAAAGGAAGTGAGATTTTAGAATCTGTTGATGCGTCAAATTTTACCGGTGAGAAATTATTTGAGCTGCTTAGTACTTATGTAGAACGCGTCGGTGTCGAAAATGTTGTTCAAGTAGTGACTGATAATGCGAGTGCAATGAAACTAGCAGGTGATGATTATTTTTAAGAGTGAATCGATATTATCTCTTGGTCTAAAGTGTATTATTATTTCTCATGGATTTATGTGTTTTATTAATGCGTAGGTACATTCTTGATGGCAGAATATCCAAATCTAAATTGGTCTCCATGCGCTGCACATTGTATTGATTTGATGCTCGAGGATATTTTCAAAAAACCGATTTTGAAGACTACGCACGCACGAGCAGTTATGATAAATGGATACATCTACAACCGGACGCACGTGTTGAATCTCATGAGACGTTTCACGAACAATGTAGACATGGTAAGAGCCAAGAAGACTCATTTCGCAACTGCCTTCTTGACCCTACAGCGCTTTCACAAGCAAAAGAAAAATCTGAAAAAGAAGTTTACTTCTTCCGAATGGATGGATAGTAAATATGCAAAGGAATCAAAAGGCAAAACCGTGATGCAAGTTATAATGACGACATCATTTTGGAATCATATTCTTTATGGTCTCAAAGTGGCTGGACCTTTGGTAAATGTTCTTCGACTAGTTGACGGGGAAAGAAAGCCAGCGATAGGATATATATATACAAGGCGATGGACAAGGTTAAAGAAGTAATTGCCGTTTCTTTTAATAATGACGAGCGGCAATATAAAGATGTCTTGGATATCATTGATAAACGATGGGATCGTCAACTACATGGACCTCTACATGCAGCTGGCTACTTTTTAAATCCCGAGTTCTTCTACTCGACTTATCTTTTTCAAAAAACATGGAGATTGAAAGGGGTTTGTATCAATGCATCGAAAGGTTTGTTCCAAGCACGGAGATGATAGATAAGATTTGTGATGAACTTTCCTTGTACCGAAAAGCCAAAGGAATGTTTGGGTGAGCATGGCTATAAGACATAGAAACCTAAAGCACCAGGTAGATGAACCATTTATTTATTCTGCTATTATTTATTATTTTATGTTATAATTCATCATGAAAGTGCCATATGTTATTTTTATTTGTAGCCGATTGGTGGCTCTCTTATGGATCTTCAACAAAGAGCTTGCAAACATTTGCTATAAAGGTTCTCAGCCTCACATGTAGTTCTTCAGGTTGTGAAAGAAACTGGAGGGTGTTTGAACATGTGAGTTGTTGTTATTATTAATTATTATTATTATTAAAATTTTAGGATATGATATTGCAAGACTTATTTTTATGGTTTTTTTTTTGCAGATTCATTCTAAAAAGAGAAACAGGTTGAATCAACCAAGCCTTAATGACTTAGTTTACATCAAGTATAACAGGGCTTTAAGGCGGAGATATGAAGCGAGAGACGCCATTGATCCCATTACATTGAACGAATTGGATGAATGTAATGAATGGCTAGTTGGGCAAATCGATGAAGAGGATGAGCTTGTTTTCGGGGACCATGATTTAACTTGGGGAGATGTTTCTCGACATACGGGAGTTGAAAAGCCGATGTACGAGTTTAGAAATAGATCGACCGTGAGAAATGCATCATCATCAAAAGTGAACAAACAAGCTGCTTCTTCTTCTAACGCGGTTGCACGTCGACTAGTTGATGAAGATGATGAAGAGACTAACTTTGTCGAGTCCGAAGAAGAAGAGGAGGAGGCATACCACCCTAACGATGATGGTGATTGCAACAATGAAGATAACTACGTTAATGAGCAACTTGATGATGACATACAAATGCTTTGGCTTCTGTTCTTTTGTCTAGGAAGCTTTTTTTTTTTTCCAAAGCTTGGAGTCTTTGACTTCTCTTTTTTTTGTCTAGGAAGCTTTGACTTTCTCTTTTTGTCCTAGAAGCTTTGGGTTCTATTTATTTTTGTCCATGCCTTTTATGTGCATGTTATGAACTTGTTCATATTTTGTCTAGATTATTATGTTAAGTACTACATGCGTTGAATATTTTTCTATGATAATTTTAATCAATCATTTACTCTTGTTATGGTATGTATAAGTATTACCATTTATACAAGAGTGGGTGGTCATGAATAAAATAAAAAATATTCATTTAATAATAATCGCCTCAATTTCTTAGGCAGCCGCCTTATTTACGCCTCGCCTCTGAGGCAAGGCAGTGATATATCGCCTCTTTGCGCCTCTCGCCTTTAATAACTATGAGCATAACTCAAGACAACACATTAGGTACCACGCGCGCAATAAAATATAGAGTCAGGGCCCCACGTTCGGGTAGCCTACTCTGGCTGCTTACGCCAGGTCGCTCCCTCCCGAGTTCCCTCCTGCTCAAGCGATAGCCTACGTCGATAGCATACCCTGGTGCTCACAACAGGATGCCCCTACAAGGTTGCTACATCCGCTAATAACCGACGGTTTGCACCTCCGACTGCACTCTCGGTCTTAGTTTGCCTTTCCATCAGAATCGTTTAACATTATAATAGTTCGAAAACGTTTGAGGTTTACATGGAACTTCTCATCTTGAGCTATAGCTGAAACCTTTTCGGCTTGCCTCTTTGATGTTTAAAATCGAGCCCACTAAAGGCGAACACTAAGCAAGCCGAGTTAACGTGCCTCACTAAGTAACACCCTAAGGTAGCACATGAAAGAGGATCAAGTCTTGCAACTTTCATCTATGACCACATATTGGCTATGGACGTGCACCACACACATTGGCCGGGCCATTGATGTTCTCGCACACCACATACCTTGGGCCAATGGATATGCCTAACTCACACCAACCTACGAAAGTAAGAGGTTATCACCGGCAAGTCTTAGTCCCTTGGATATCTTTCAACATGTGATCTGTCGACATTAAAAGTCTTCAGAGCCACATGTGACTAGGCTCACACGTTTTTCAAGATAAGGAATTAATTTTTTATTAATTGGTGACCTAAGGGCTTACGTAATTAAGTGCTCTCATACGCCTATAAATAGGCAGTTTTAGAGAAAAGGAAAAACACACCAAAAACTAGAATAAAAGCATAAGAGAGAGGGAGAAAGAAAGAGAAGAAAAAAAATAGAGGGTTTGTTCGATCTTTGCTCCAACTATAAAGAGAGATAGTGAATGTTTTCTCCTTTATAGATTGAGAGGTTGTAACCCCTGTTTTTACCCCAGTAATAATATTTCTACCTCGCCCGTGGTTTTTTACCCCAAGTTAAAAAGGGGTTTTCCACGTAAATTCCCGTGTTCCATTTATCCTCACAGTCATTTCCAATTTCGTTTCGCTGTCAATTTCGCAACAAGTGGAATCAGAGCTAGCTCTGATTGATAGTCCAATTATGCTCTGTGGTTGCAGCTTTGTCTGATCTTCCACATCAGAAAGGATATCGAAAAGGTTTATCGTTACGGAAGAGTTTTTTGGCAAGTCGTGGTAATAGACTGTGTAAGTAAGTTCTGTCTAGGTGGCTGGTGCCATGGCGGGACACATAGTGACCCCACCGATCTCATCTGGGAATTTACTTAGAAGGGTAATTTTGTCTTGAAAGTTGGTCGCTACCCTTTCTGCAAATTATCTGATCAGTACTATTTGGCTGGACTGTTGAATTTCTCCGACGATAGCGACGTGAAAAAAAAATGGCAGCTAAAAATGAAATTGAGAAATTCAACGGGAGAAACTACTCACTGTGGAAAATGAGGATCAAAGCAATTTTACTCAAAGAAAATTTGTCTGGAGGCGATCACTGGCAGACCAACAAATATTACAAGTGATGCCAAATAGAGGAAGATAGACGGAAGGGCCATCGCCAATATTCATCTGACATTAGCAGATGACATATTTTCAAGTGTTGAAGAGAAAACTAGTGCGAAAGCAATCTGGGACCATCTTGAGAAGTTGTATCAAGTCAAGTCACTCCACAACCAAATTTTCCTGAAAAGAAAATTATACCATCTACGAATGGAAGAATCTTTTTCAGTGACCGAGCACATCAATAAGTTGAATACTCTGTTCTCTCAACTTAAAGACTTGGACTACAAAATAGAGCCAAGTGAACGTGCCGAGCTTCTACTGCAAAGCCTGCCAGACTCCTACGATCAACTTGTCATCAATATGAGCAACAACCAAGCTGCGGGAAAACTTATGTTCGACAATATTGCAGCTGCGGTTCTCGAAGAAGAAAGTCGGTGCAATAACAAAGAAGATAAGTTGATAACGTCCCAACAGGTGGAAGCATTGGCAGTGACGAGGGCAAGATCAGGAGCACGTGGTCCAAACGTGAGCCGAAAGCGGACAATACCCAAAGAGTCTGGTCCAAGTGGGAGTCAAAAATGGCAAAAGCTTGTTACGAAAAATAAGAAGGCTATAAAGTGTTATCACTGTGGAACGGAAGGTCATCTGAAGAAAGATTGTTGGGCTCTAAATAAAAATCCCAATGCCCAAGGAAATATCGCCAACACTACAGACGATGGAATTGCCTTGGAGTGTGAAGCCACAACCACTATCGCTGAAAATGGAAGATTCAACGACGTGTGGCTCATGGACTCAGCAGCTACTTTCCACATGACCTCTCGAAGGGAATGGTTTCATCAATACGAGCCAACCTTTGGAGGGTACGTCTACAGCTGTAATGACCAAGCGCTGAAGATTGTCGGGATGGGTACGATTCAAATAAAGATGTACGACGGCACTGTGCGTACCATCCATGCTGGGTGACATGTGGAGGGCTTGAAGAAAAATCTGTTGTCTGTAGGGCAACTTGATGATCTTGGTTTTAAAATTGAATTGGAAACAAGATCATGAAGGTTTCTAAAGGAGCGCTGATGGTGATGAAGGGAGAAAAGATAGCTGCAAATCTATACATGCTGAAGGGAGAGACTCTGCAAGAAGGGCAGGCATCCGTTGCCACGACAAGTTCAAATGAAAAGTCTACGATGACTTGGCACAAGAAATTTTGTCATATGTCTGAACAAGGCATGAAAATTCTTGCGCAAAAGAATCTACTTCCTGGTCTCACGACGGTGAGGCTACCATTCTGCGAGCATTGTATTGTGAGCAAGCAGCATCGCCTGAAGTTCTCCACTTCAAATTGTAGAAGCAACGAAATTCTAGCGTCCCTGGGAGGAGCTAGCTACTTCGTATCATTCATAGACGACTACTCCAGGAGACGCTGGGTGTACCCAATCAAGAAGAAGGACGAAGTGTTTCCTATCTTCAAAACATACAAGGCGCGAGTTGAACTTGAAACCGGCAGAAAAATCAAGTGTCTCCGGTCAGATAATGGAGGAGAATATACTGGCAAAGAATTCACTGAATTCTGCAAAGACGCGGGCATCAGAAGGCAGTTCACCACGGCTTACACTCCACAACAGAACGGAGTGGCAGAGCGGTTGAATAGGACCCTGTTGGAAAGAACAAGGGCTATGTTGAGAACTGCGGGCCTGGAAAAGAAGTTCTGGGCGGAAGCGATCTGTACTGCCTGTTATGTGGTGAATCGGGCCCCATCTACTGCAATAGAGATGCGGACACCGATGGAAATGTGGACTGGTGCACCTGCAGACTATTCAAACCTCAATATATTTGGAAGTTCAACGTACGCGATGTACCGCAACCAAGAAACGACAAAGTTGGATCCAAAGTCCAGAAAATGCCTGTTCTTGGGGTACGCTGAAGGAGTAAAGGGGTATCGCTTGTGGGATCTCACTGACCACAAAGTGATTATCAGCAGAGATGTTATCTTCTTGGAGGATAGCGATCAAGAGCAAGTCGATAATGATAGCAGTTCAAAGGGCGTGATAAAGACTACACCGATGAAAAGAAAATTGGAGCAATATAATTCTTCTGAAGCTGAACCGACGCACGAAGAGCTCAACCGAGTCGAATATGAAGTACATCTTTGGCGGTCATCACGCGAGCGTAGGCCGCCTAGTTGGCACTCAGATTACGAGATAGAGAGCAATCTTGCATACTGTTTTCTAACGGAGGATGGAGAGCCAACCACTTTCCAAGAAGCACTGAATAATTCAGATGCGAGTCAGTGGATTTCAGCAATGCAAGAGGAAATGGAAGCTCTCTAGCCATTACCGCAAGGAAGGAAACCCATTAGCAACAAATGGGTGTACAAAATCAAGCGGAATGGTGATGACCAGGTAGAGCGTTACCGTGCTAGACTGATTGTAAAAGGATATGCTCAAGGGATTGACTTCAACGGAATTTTCTCACCGGTGGTTCGACTTACTACAGTTAGGGTAGTCTTGTCAATATGTGCTACATTCGACTTGCATCTTGAGCAGCTTGACGTGAAGACGGCCTTTCTCCATGGTGACCTGGATGAAGAAATATATATGCTTCAACTAGAAGGTTTCGAGGAACAAGGAAAAGAACATCTGGTTTGCAGATTGATCAAATCTCTCTATGGGCTCAAACAAGCACCTCGATGCTGGTATAAGAGATTTGACTCCTCATAATGAGTCTTGGCTACAACAGGCTATATTCAGATCCTTGTGCGTATTTTAAGAGATTTCATCATGTTGTTGTTGTACGTGGACGATATGCTGGTAGCTGGACCCAACAAAGGTCGTATCGCCGACTTAAAGACTCAACTGGCCAGTGAATTCGAAATGAAGGACTTGGGGGCGGCAAACAAAATCCTTGGTGTGCAAATATCTCGAGACAGAAGCAAGCAGAATATTTGGCTTTCCCAAAAGAATTATTTGAAGAAAATCTTGCGAAGGTTCAACATGCAAGATAGTAAGCCAATATCTACCCCTCTTGCTACTAATTTCAAGCTATTCTCCGAGATGTGTCCTACTGATGAAGACGAGAGAATAGAGATGTCTCGACTGCCATATGCATCGGCCGACAACATAGGCGTTAAGGGCCCTATCCCCAAGGCATTTGGTAATCTCAAAAGGCTCTATCACATCGAACTCGATTCTAATGCGTTGACTGGGCCGATTCCTAATGAGCTCTTTAAGCTGCAGAACCTTCAAGAAGTTGATCTGTCTAACAATAAGTTGTCGGGAGAAATTCCAGCGCCGTCTTCGTCTTCGTTGGGAAAGTGTGACGACCCGCCTTCTACTACTATTTTCTTACACTAACTTACGTGACTAAAGAAAATATAAAATATATCACAATAAAACATCGATAGAATTTTTCGATTTTACAAAACACACCACACTCAACTATTTTACAATACCAACATTGTTCAAACTTTATATACAATACAAACTTATTTTACAAAAAACCAATATAATTAAACATAACGCCCGTCACACAGGTCGCATCCATGTACAAACCACCCTCAAAAGTCACCGGAAGTTCCAGAAGAACCAGCCTTACTATCTAAGCGTTCATATACCGTGTTTGCTGCATCTACAACACATAAAAACATGGGATGAGCTATAAAGCTCAGTAAGTGGAAATATGCATGTATGCACGTGCCAAAATAGCAAAGGCATCCGTGCCAATGCTTTCTAATACTATTCTCACATCATACTCATTCGTTTCTCATTTTTATCAGGGCCCATAGCTACTTACTAACCGCATCATCATATCATGAGCTCAAATCCTTTACGGATAAAAATACGATAGTGGCCCACGCTGGCTAGGATAAAATTAGGGTTTATCTCCAATCTTATCATTCACCAGGTCGCCCCTCTATCAAATTACTTTCCTGGCACTATAGTTATACTACGTGCCTTCCCAATACCTAAATAATTTAGGTAATATACTCGACGGTTTTACCCCCGTCATGGTGCTTTTGTAGTAGTAGCTATATTCTCATCTATCATATAACTCGCTTTCCACTCGAGTAATACAATGCACGCTCCTCTCTCAAAATACTCAACTTATTTCGTGCGTGCACATGCAATATGCTCCATGTAAAATGCAACAAATACTTACCAAACCATCATATATAACAAATCATTCAAGTCACATATTCTCATCGAAGTACATAGTCACGTAAAATACGCACATAAATTAATTTATGTGTTGTAGGTGAAATTCCCACTTACCTGGTATCCTTAGCTTATTGCACAGTTAAATCGCTAACCTTCGAATCCTATTTATAAAAACATATAAAATTATAATTCATTAATTTAGTTACAATTTCATGAAATTAGTTAAATTTGAAAACCCTATTTTCGACTTATAATTTAGAAACCTTAAAATTCCAAATTTAACTTAAATTAGAGAGTTCTACAAACCCCAAATGACCACTCAAAACAATATTAAAATAATCCAAGACCTTTTATTTATAATATGAAAAGTTACGTGTGATTAGGGTTTTGAAATTCTTGATAATCCTTAAAGTAATTAAAAAAAACTAATACATGCTTAAGGTGAATGTCTTTGTCATCTAGAACCCTTACATCTTTTAACTTAACGTAACATATGCATTGAAGAGAAATTATTAGGTAAATGTCCCTATCCTCTAGATGTTTATACATTAATTAAGGAATAAGTACAAAGTTCTAAAACTTAAAAGTCTCAAATAGAAAACCACTTGAAAGCTAAACTAACAATAATTAAAGGAAAATGTCGGACATAGAACTCGACATTTTTTAAAAAACTCGAAACAATCGATACCCCACAAAACAAAATGTCGATATCTTTATTTAGTTTCATCTCGACATTTATACAAAAATTCCACATCACCATTCGACATCTTCCATATTCTATTTCAACATAAAAACTCGAAACCACTTCACCTCAGACACACTCGACATCTTTCATCCCTAATCATACTTCTCATTCGACTTTCTCACTCCAAAATAAACCATGTCGACATCTTAACTTAATTCGACATTATGCCTTCGACTTTTTCTTTCAACTCCACAATAAGCTCATGTCGACATCCTCATATCATATATCCCAACTCGATATTTTATGTCGACATTTTATAGATCTCGAAACAACATCACACAACCATCTCGACATTTATATAAATCTCGGCACTATCTCATCTAACACTTCGACATTAAGCAAACTCTAATCTTCCCGAATCATAAACACTATTTACTTCTAAACCCTTAAAAATTTTCGATCAAAATCTTATCTTCTCAAGAACACAACTAACATCATGAAAATCTAAAAAAAATACTTAAACCTTAAAACTCTAAATCCATGTAAAACGTGATTTTATGCAACCTTCAAACTAACAAAAACCTAAAACATACTTAATCATAATTAAAAACACAAAGATTAAAGTAAGAAGTTTATACCTACTCGAAGCTAAATTTCGACTTGTTCCAGCTTTCCTTTCTCCCTCAATTCCTAGTTCACGTTAATTACAAAACGAAGTGCTTATTTTATTCTTCCCTTTTTCTCTATCTCATCCACTTAAGATTAGTGATAGGTAAATAACAAAATACTTAAACTACTCCTCAACTTTAATCACATATTGGGTTCTATTACTTTTCTAAAGTGTTCGACACCTCACTTATAAAAATATAAGGCTTAAATATTCAACCATTTTATTACCATATTATATGATTTTTCTCATTCTCAATCGTGTACTAAGTTCATTGATTAGGATACTTACCAAATGTTAATATTTTATTCTTTATATATTAGTTATTCTTAATAATAAAGTCTCGAAATTTATCCTAAAATGTCAAAATCAATAGCAAAACCATATTCCTTACTCCTAAATTTCTAAACCTCAATATCGAAATTATCCATAACGAAACCCTAAGTTTCCAAAATTATACTATTTCGAAATTCTCTTTTCAAAATTTCTAAAACTCCATACCTAATTTCCAAACAATGTTAGATATCATATAGTCACCCAATTAAATAAATACTAAATATAAAATCATATAAACACATAATATGCATGCAAATTTATTGGCCAACTTACTCACGGGACCCGGGTATTACAGAAAGCTTACGCAGTTCAACGTTTCGTATAATCAACTTTGTGGGTCGATTCCTTCTGGGCTGAGCAAGTTTGGGAAGTTGAGCTTTGATCACAATAAGTGCCTCTGTGATCCGCCTTTGGCTCCTTGCAACTTGCAAGTAATTTAATAATAAAATGTATTTGTTGTATGGGGTGATTATGATGATGATGAGTCTCATGATGAAATAAAATAAATAAAACGCCTCTTATGGAATATTGTTGAACGTGATGTTTGTTCAATTATTGGATGCAAATTTCAAGAAAAATGAAAGCAAGTTGCGTTCTTTCCTTGTGCGTCCGATTGCAAAATAGGCACTAATTGAAAGAAGTGAAACAGTTCATGAAGAACTTCATCACGTGGGTTTTGACAAGTCAAAACAGGAAATATGACATTAGAAGAAAGGATGTTTATAGTTATGATCGCATCGCATGCAAAGCCGTAACCAAGTATTCTATGTTATCTTGTATTGCGTTCAATGACCCAATAAGTCTTGTACATGCTATATATATAGCAATTGGAAAGATACATCAATGGATGAAGTCAAGCAGGAATAACAAATCAATTAAGGAGGGGATATCTCTCAATTTATTGAGATCTTATCCTATAGAGAAATTTTATCTTTCTATGTTTAACATCCCCTCAATCTGGACGGTGTGAAACTAAGTTCAGATTGTGGCGGAACTGAGTGAAGAGAGATGTCGCCAATGGTTTAGTCATGATGTCGGCTATTTGATCCTGGATGAACCGTACATCAAGTTGGTTTGCAGAAACCGTTCTCGAACACAATGATAATCAATTTCAACATGCTTGGTGCGGCGATGAAAAATAAGATTAGCAGATAAGTAGGTTGCTCCAATGTTGTCACACCATAAGCTGGGTGGCCGTATTGAGAGATATTGAGCTCGCGCAATAAAACTTGGATCCATGTCAGTTCTACGGTGGCGTTGGCAACAACTTTGTACTTGGCTTCAGTACTTGAACGAGAGACAGTTGGTTGTTTGCGAGAACTCCAAGAGACAAGATTGCCTCCAAAAAATATTGCATAGCCACCAGTGCTGCGACGGTCGTCGGGATTCCCAGCCCAATCGGCATCCGAGAAGGCACTAAGTAAGGTGGATCCAGATTTGGTTATGCACAATCCCATATCTGATGTCGCATGAACATAGCGCAAGATACGTTGACGGCCTCCCAATGAGCAGTAGTCGGAGCTGAGAGAAACTGACAGACTTGATTGGCAGAGAATGAAATATCCGGTCGCGTTAGTGATAGGTATTTGAGAGCCGCCTACAACACTGCGGTATCGGGTGACATCTAATGGAGAGAGTGGATCACCGCTATGCAAAGATATGGTAGCACTGGGAACCATAGGCGTGGGAACACCTTAGCAGCAACCATATTGGTCCGAGTCATCAGATCTTTGATATATTTCTGTTGTGTCAAGAGAAGACCTTGGGATATCAGATGCACCTCAATGCCAAGAAAATAGTTAGGACCAAGATCCTTTACTGCAAAGTCGGCCTCGAGTTGAGCAAGAAGACGATTAGTGGCCATGAGGAGGAGCTTATAATAATAATGTCATCAACATAGATGAGAAATATACATCTGCACACCCCCTTTGTTAAAAATAAATAGTGAGACATCTGCTTTAGAGGCGTGGAATCCCAGCTGCGAAAGTGTAGAGTTCAAGCGAGAAAACCAAGCACGCAGAGCCTGTTTAAGACCATAGAGAGACTTGCCTAATTTACACAAATAACTCGGATGAGTCGAGTCTACAAAGCCAGGGGGTTCCTACATGTAGATATCCTCATGAAGAATACCATGTAAAAATGCATTTTGAATATCAATTTGCCGCAGGGATCAGCCACGGGAAACTGCAAGAGATAATAAGAGGCGAATAGTGGTAGGCTTGACCACTGGACTAAATATATCATCGTAGTCAACCCCATACTGCTGTTTGAATCCTTTGGCGACCAAACGAGCCTTATAATATAACGATCAATAGTTCCATCTGGTTTATGCTTGAGTTTGAAAACCCATTTGCAGTCAATGACAATAAGGCCAGCACGAGGAGGAACAAGATGCCATGTCTTGTTCTTGACAAGAGCACGAAATTCATCATCCATTGCACTACGCCAAAGTGGATGCTTCATAGCAATAACATGAGATGTGGGTTCTGCATCAGAAGTTCGGACAGTGAAATATATGACCGTCCCGTCGGTACGTATTTTTGGTTGATTGATGTTGTTTTTGAGCCGTGTCCTGTACGAATGGGCGGGTGGAGCGGAATTGTCAGACGTTGATTGGGCAACTGCCGGGATGGCTCGACAGATGATGGAGGAGTCACAGAATCCTGAGGTAGGGACTCATGATGTGGTGATGCAAGCGAGGGTGCCGACGCTTGAGGATCCAATGATGGTGAAGTAATCTGTCCACCCATATTTTCTGCATTCAAGAAGTTAGCAGGCACAGATGCAAGCATATGATCATAATTCAAATTATTACTGCTGTTATCCAAATGCAAGTTTGGAGAAGGGCTGGGGGGTGGCATAGTGAAAGGAAAAGTACTTTCGTCAAAAATAATATCTCGAGAGATATAGACGCGACCCGAAGTAGTTCAAGGCACTTGTATCCCTTATGCAAAGAACTATAGCCTAGAAAAACACATTCCATGGATCGGAAAGAAAGCTTTTGTTTGTTATAGGGAGGAAGATGAGGCCAACAAGCACACCCAAAAATTCTTAATAACGAGTAATTCGGTGGTGCATTAAAGAGACGTTGGAGTGGACATTTGTTGTCAATGACACGAGTAGGAAGGCGATAGATGAGATATGTGGCTGTAAGAAATGCTTCACCCCAAAATTTAAGAGGCACGGCTGCATGGGCTAAAAGAGCAAGACCAGTTTCAACAATGTGATGGTGCTTGCGTTCAGCCGAACCATTTTGTTGATGTGTGTGGGGACATGAAACACAATGAGCGATGCCAAGAGAACAAAAAAATGTGTTATGAAGTTTCTGGTATTCCCCACCCCAATCGGATTGGACGCACTTAATTTTAGCACTATGGAGACGCTCAACATGTGCCTGAAACTGCAAAAAGATACGAGTGGCTTCAGTACGATCACGCATCAAATAGATCCAAGAAAATTAACTGAAATCATCGATAAAGCTGATATAATATTTAAAACCCCCGATAGATTGAGGTGCAGGGCCCCATACATCAGAGAAAACCAGGTCCAAAGATGACGAAGAACGATGAATAGAACTAGTGTATGGCAATTGGTGACTCCTGGCGAGCTGACACGCATTACAGACTGACACAGCTGACCCTTTAGAACATAAAATATTATTGAGACGCAAAATGGACTGAACTATTTGGGATGAAGGATGGCCAAGGCGTGCGTGCCATTGGGCGTGACTAGTAGAGCTGCTCACTAAGGCGTGCTTGAGAGCAGTGGCATCAGACGACTTGATAGGGTAAAGGCCAGACTCACATCACCCTTCCAGAAGACTTTTCTTCGACGCTCGATCCTTAATAGAAAAGTGCCATGGATGGAATTCAAAGAAGACGTTATTATCCCGAGAAATTTTATGAACGGAAAGGAGATGTTTGGAAATGTCAGGCACATGCAAAGTATGACGTAATGCAAGAGGACGAGCAGCAGTATTAATTGAAGAATGACCAATATGCATAATTTGCAAACCTGCACCGTTGTCGACTTGGACTTGTTTGCCTCCATGATAGCGTTCACGAATAGCAAGACGGTCGAGATCACTTGTGATATGATCGGTGGCGCCCATGTCACAGTACCAATTAGTATCGATCTTGTGGGAAGAGGTATCCGCCATGGCTGCGTAGGCAGGCTAATCTTGATAGGAGTCGTCCATCCTATACCAACACTTGATAGCGGTATGACCCATCTTACCGCATATCTGGCATTGAGGCCGAGAAGAATTACCACGGCGATCACAACGACCATCAGAAAAGCGAGAGGGCACACCATTCCGAGTATTCGCATGACGACCACGACCGTGATACCCATGGTTTCGGTTCCTCTGTTGACCACCACGGCCAGCATAATTGGCTGAGAATTCATGATTTTGCAGCAAGTCGACCTGATGTTGAAGTTGACGGGCTTCAAATGCCATCAGATATGCAAACACATCATCAAGCGTAAGTGGTTCGCTCTTGGTTGTTATCGAGGTGACGAATGGGTCGTACTCGGGGCCGAGACCAGCGAGGAGGTATGCGATCACCTCATCATCGCGCAAGGGAGAACCGGCGGCAGCTAGTTCGGAGGCTAGTTCTTTGATTTTGCGAGAATAATCTGCAGCAGAGAGGTCTCGTTTCTTGGTCTTGGCAAGCTCCACACGGATCTGAACAGTGCGGGCGCTGGTGGAAGAAGAGAACATCTGCTGTAGTGTGTCCCATGCCTCCTTGGACGTGGTAGCAGTGACCACATCTTGGTGGATCTCCTCGGATATGGAGGAGAGAAGGCCACTAAGGATGTTGATCCTGGTCATACCACTGGTCATAAGCCGGGTTAGGGACCAGGTCAGCACCGGCAGCAGTCGAGAGGCGACAGGCTTGGCGGGTGCAACGATGGATGTAATACCCGAGTTCCCAAAATTAGGTTGGCCAATAAATTCGTGTGCATATTATGCCTTTTATGTGACCTACATGAACCTAATGGATTAATTGCATGCCCGCACGACGTTATGAATTTTATGCACATTAAAATGTGACCGTGTGATACCTAATTTTCTAGGGATTTTCGAAAATAAAGAATAAGGAAAATATAAATATTAGCAAGAATAGAAATGGGACTATAATTTGGACTAAGACATAATTGGACTATATTTATGATTGGGCTTAGATTTTTGCACTTGGGCCCAAAGCATTGAAGTCAAACTTTGGGAGACAAAGCTCCTTAAGTTGAGGGTAATGCACGCCCAAATCATGTTTCGGCCGCCACTTCTTGTGGCCGAAATTAATCTTCGGCTGTGTAATAATTTTATTTTGAGAGGGAAATCCACATCCCGGAGGATTTGATCGGCGACGGGGTAAACTACAGTGAGCATTTTCGCGTAGGAGGTCGATTTCAGACCGGCGTGGAAGCCATTAACTGGGCGAAAGGCGTCGCCATTGCTCTGAGTTTCGAGGTGATTATTTCGTCGCATAAGAAATGTGGTACAAAAATACTGATTAGATGTTCTCGCGGAGAACGTTATAGATGCAACGAGGACGAATTGGAGAGGGTTTCGAAGTCGAACAAGTGCAGCTGTCCGTTTGTAGTCATAGCTCAGGAGGATCCAATGACTAGGGAATGGTACCTTCGTACGGCCCACCTGATAAATCCACGCACAATCACCCTCTGATACAGTATCCCGAGGGACACCGCCAGACTAGGGGGTTAAGTCGCCAGGCAATGAAGGTCGTAGAGGAAATGACTGTTGCGCAAGCGAAACCAGCTCATATCCTCTCGAAGATGAGGGCTCGACACGTAGAAGATAATGCGACGATCAGGCACATATATAATAACAGATATCGTTTGAAGAAAGACTATTCTGAGGGCCGAGACGTGGTGAGCCAGTTGATGCACCAGGCGAGTCACGCCGGATATTATGTTCAAGCCCTGGGAGACGACGAGACTAATGCGCTGATGCATGTTTTTCTCGCACACCCGGACTCACTTGCACTGGTAAGGACGTATCTGTACTTCATTGGCATCGATTCTACGTACAAGACCAACAGGTACAAGATGCCTCTAGTTGAGATTATAGGGATGACTCCCTGTAATCAGAACTTCCTTTGTTGGGTTGCCATTATGAAGGACGAGACGGAGAGAAGTTATGAGTGGGTGTTGCAGTCCCTTCGGGATATTCTGGGGCCAGGTGTCTACCCTTCGACGATTGTGACTGATCGTGAGTTGGGCCTTCTTCGACCCGTACAGGAAGTATTTCCGTATTCTCACCATATGTTGTGCACGTGGCATATCTATAAAGACGTGGAGAACAAAGTTTATTGGACGACGGGTCAGAACAAAAAGACAACAGCTCACTTCACGCATAAGGCCTGGAAAGCAGTCATGGAAGCTCCGACGATAGACGCGTAGGAGCAGGCACTGACTGACATGCGTCTGCGTTGAGTAGTCGACTCCGCTAGCGTCAAGTACGTTGAGCAGACATGGTTGGTGCATTAGGAGAAGTTTGCCAAAGCTTGGACGAACCAGGTGCTTCATTTCGGGAACACCACTACATGTCGTGTGGAGAGTGCTCACAGCGAGCTGAAGCAATGGCTGAACTCGGCCACTGGGTCTCTTGACACCGTGTGGGTGAAGGTGCACGACCAGATTCAGAACCAACTGAATCGCATCAGAAAGGTAAATTAATTATTATACATGTCAAACGAAATGGTTATCTAATAATTTTTTTATGTTGACATGCAGGCACTGGAGGACACGCTCGAAACGACCGATTGGGAACTCATGTTTTCCATTCCACACGATATTGTACAGAGTTTCACACCATTCAATATCGATAACGGGAAATTAGTTGAGGCGTGCCAAATAGTTGTCGGATGAGGTATACTCCGCGTGCGGATGTGTGGTACGACGTACGCACCATCTCCCATGTGCGTGCGAGCTCCAGCAATGTATCGACAACAACTACCCAGTTGCTGCAGAATGCTTGCACGACTTCTGGAGGACACTCACGATCAGCGATGGAGTAATTCCCCCGATATTTCTGATCGGGATTACTTATACGACCTCGTGCGTGAGGCAGAAACCCGCGTATCGCTGTTATGCGTGGCCTCCATCGAGTCGTCCACGAACACCTGTATCCCGAAGCCCGTGATTGGAATGAGCCTGATGTTAAGACGTCTGTAGGAGGTCGGCCGAAGGAGAAAAACTCGACGAAGCGGGATCGAAGTGGTTTGGAGTACTCAATATCAAGGGGTGGACGCAGCGGAGGGCGCAGCAGTACCTGTCGTAGCAGCCAGGGTCGCACGTCATCTTCGTCTACGGAGACAGGTACTACTATCTCTTACCTCTTCATCATATGGACCACCGGGTTGTGGCCCTGCACCCTCCAGGAATCGTCATCAACGACCCTGGAACGCTTGCTCCCTATTTCATTTTTCATGAATAACGCAAAAATAAATTTAATTTCTTTTACGTATTTTAAGACACGAAATTGCATGTCAGTTTATAGAGGAGAATGGAATTACCTGAGGAGGCCAGTGGCAGATCGTCGTCGGATGACTGAGCTCCATCATCCGCCACACCATCATCCGCATGCGGATCGTAATCCGCATATACGGACTGAGAAGCAGCCGCTTGCTGCCGTCTCTCCTCCTCCCGTTCTCTACGAACGGATGCGTCAACGCCTCGCGTCCTCGTGTGACGCTCTCCAGATCCCTCCAACGGGGAGGATCTACTGCTCCCTCCGAGTAGGGTCTTTCCACCCTTGGTCTGCAATTAAAAGTTTTTTTTAAAAAAAACAACCGACCGAAACATGATTTCATCGGTTCTGTACCGACTGAAACATGATTTCGTCGGTTCTGTACCGACCGAAACATGATTTCGGTCGGAACAGTATCACCGAAACATGAATTCGGTCGGCACTGTCCCAACCGAAACATTATTTCGGTCGGCATAGGCACGACCGAAACATGATTTCGAACGGCAAATGCAGAACCGAAATTGTGTTACGGTCGTGACTTAGCCGACCGAAATTATGTTTCGGTCTTGCCAAAATCCGACCCTAAATCTCGTTCGATCGGTCGTTTTTTCGAACAATTCCGATCCGTGTTCGGTAATCCATCTACGTACGAATGATTTTACGTTAATTTTGCTTACCAGTCGTGAAAATAGGCCCTTTCCCTTTCCTTGTCCCTGTCGGCGATCCATTGCAATTTCAATATTATTTGTATTTTTGTCTGATTTGGATGTGTGATTTGGAAAGTGTTGTCTGGAACAGAGCTTTAAATATAAATTTTTATTGTTTATTATAGTTTTTTCTTTTTAAATTAATTTAAATATCATAAAGGCAATCGTCTTTTTCCAGCCCTTTAGGGGGCGGTAACAAGTAAAAAGGGGGCGGTAAATAGTAACTCCCTTGTACAAATTGTAATTATTTGAGAGCATATTATTCCACCTTAACCTCATATTTTTAGTCCTATATTAATATGTTTTAAGGAGTATTAAGTTTGAAAAACGATATGGGATTTGGGGTGTATGAGTTAGGCCGTAGGGTTTAGGAGGCGTTTAAAACTCATATGATATTCATATGGTTCTTAGAAAAGATTACCTTTTTGATCGAAAACTAAGGGTCTAGTAACTTAAAAAGGTGTTATTGTCACGTTGGGGTCGCGAAATGCGAGTTTCACGAACTCTAGTTCGCGGGCTAGGTGATGCGTTAAGTTTCTCGGGTTGTAGGTTATACCATGAATTTCACGAATCGTCAGATTTCAAAGTTCACGAATCTAAAATGCATGGACTCGCGAAGTAGGGGCGATGTGAATTGTTGGCGAACCCTTAGCTTAGTATACCTCGCGAATTAGAGTCCCACTTGGCGAATTCAACAACTTAACGAACCGTGAAAGGAGCCTCATGAATTGGATGAACTTCACGAATTGGGAGTGTCACAATCTTTGGTCACTTCGCGAACCATAAATAAAGCATTTGGCGAATTAGCTACTTGGCGAACTAATCACTTGGCGAACCTATGAAGTTCGGGAAGTTGAGTTTGGCTAATCCAACTTGGCAAACCCACAATTGGCGAACTCGGCAACTTGGCGAATCACCACTTTGCGAATTGGGAGCACTACGCGGGCCATGAGTGGTTCACGGGTCATAAGGAGTTCGCGAAGTTGGCGGCGAATCCTATATGGAGGACCATATCTAACGAGCCCGACTTGGCGAATCGACAAACACTTCACGAATTACAAATGTCACGAATCGAGAGGTTCGCGAATCAAAATAGGCCTCAAATGCATGAGTTCGCGAAGTGGGCAAGCAAAGTAGAACTTGGCGAATCCGTGTGCTTTGCGAATTAGGTGTGAGGCTTTAGACTTCGCGAATTGTGAGTGGCATTACTACTTTGCGAACCGTGAGTTAAGGTACTTCACGAATTTCACGTACTTGGCGAGCCACTTTGCGACCCGAGAGAGCGAACATTTCACGAACCTACTTGGCGAATTCATCAACTTCGCGAATTGAAGTTGGCACTTGGCGACCCCTAGCTAGCTGGCGAATTGAGCAGCACTTCATGAATTCAAGACTTCGCAAAGCTAGAGTTCGCGAAGTATAACTTCGCGAATTGAGATAAACTTCGCGAATTGTAAGTAAAGTCAAGATTTCAAATATTAATACACTTAGTGAATTGTGAGATGACGAAATAAAACAAGTCACAAATTAAGAAGTCACGAATTATACACCATATGAACTTCACGAGTTGAGCTTGGTTGGCGAGATGCGAAGCATGTGAGAAGTTGAGTTCGCAAAGTAGATGTAGTTTGCGAATTAAATTAAGTTAGCGAATTAACCAAGAGAGTCACGAATTAGGGGTCATAAGCAACACTTCACGAATTATGAGAGGGCAAGATAGTCTACGAATTGCGTAAACTTCATGAACTATCTAAGTTCGTAAATGTATGTGTAGGGTACTTCACGAGTCGAGTTCACGAATTTCAAGGGGCTAAATAAATTCACGAGGCATAAGTTTAACTTAGTTCATAAGTTATGTACAATTCACGCGTAGACTCGGATTAGCAGATTATTATAAGTAGTTTTAACACAAGCCGATAACTAATATTTCAATACTTAGGAGACTTAAGAATAAATATCGGAATAATTTAGATAGTATACTGATGTAATAATTTTGTGCTTAACGTCAGCAATTATGAAGTTTGCCGAACCAGTAGTAGGTATTCTACGGACGTCAGGTAAGTGGGACTTTTCGACTACAACACGTAGAGTTATGTGCGCATTATTTACGTGGCTATGTGCTTCTATGATGCTATGTGATTTATTTCATGACATGAATTACACGTTACATGACATGGCATGACAAGTCATCTAGCATTTTCATACATGCATTTTCATGAGCATACACGAGTTTCACGAGAGTTTTAAGACATGACATGCGTTACGTATAATCGCCGGGGCGCGATAAGTAGTTGCTAATATCAGTGTGTCACAAATTTCAAGACAAGACACGTGCAAGACAAGACGTGTAATACGGCTCTTCTAACGCAACGAGGTAACTTTCTATGTCACCGTTTTCATGACAAGACACGTGCAAGACAAGACGTGTAATATGGGCAAATGCCCTCGTAGCAAGATTAGCCAAGGGCCCTATAAGACAAGACACGAGCAAGACAAGACGTGTATTAGGGACCCTACAACACAAGACAAGACAAGACACGATTTTGTGAGGATTAGTAAGCATTGGCGCGTATGCCTCTGCAAGTCATGACACGGGCACAGCATGCATAAGTTTCCACTTACTGGGCTTTATAAGCTCATCCCACGTTTTATGTGTTGTAGGTTCTAGCAAACACGGTACGTGATCGCCTACCCGGCAAGGCATTCTTTTGAAGCTTCCGGGCGACTTTTGGGGGTGGTGTGTACGTGGATGACGACCTGTGAGGCCGGGTGCATAGGATCTTTTGCTGTGCATGTAGACACTTCCCGTTTACTTAGGACCAGCATGTAAATAGGAACTGAAGTAATTCTTTTGTCGTGTAAATGAATTCTTTTGACGCGTGTTGAAACGAACTCATTTATGAAAAAGAAAAAAAAAATTATACGAAATTCCGCATGCCTTTTAAGTCATCGCATCGTTAGGCATCTAGGAGAACGCTAGAAATGGTACCGATGGCTAGGGTCGCTACAATGGATCCATCATGATATCCCATAAGCTCCGTACTCCGCAGATACGGGAGGAGCTGGGCGTGCCATATGATGAAATTGTTCTTGGTTAGACTAATTGTAACGGCATGGTGGAGAGGGATTGACGCAAAGGCTGTCGTCATAGTAGATGAGATCGAGTTGGCCCTTATGGCTCTGATACCATGTTATCTTATATTGCATTCAATGACCCAATAGGTCTTGTACATCCTATATACATGTCGCGTTGCCCTTGACTAACGCAGCGAGGATCGAAGACAAATCACAACATAAAATTCTTTCCCGATGTGTCTTTTTAGCTTTGTCGATGGGTATATTCAATTGAATATTCGTCGAGCGATTTATTCATTTGGTTCTTAGTCATAGTCGTTGTAACTGTTTTTTGTGTATTACGTTAATACGAGGCAACCTGGCAATATACTTAAGGCAAAATTATAAAAATGGGTCACTAAGTGTACCATTTTTTTTTATTTTGGGCCACTATGTTTGCTAGTTACAAACTAGGTCACTAAGTATGTATATTGTAACAAAATTGGGTCATTGGTTACAAAATTAGGTCACTAAGTATGTATATAGTAACAAAACTAGGTCAATAAGTATGTATATAGTTACAAATTTTGGTCACTAAGTATGTATATAATAAGAGAAAAGAGATAAGTGACCCAATTTTGTTACTATATACATACTTAGTGACCTAGTTTTGTAACTGGCGAACATAGTGATCCAAAATCGAAAATTGGCATACTTAGTGACCCATTTTTATAATTTTCCCTATACTTAATGAAGACAATAGTGAAATGGCGTTTGAAGGAGATCTTTACACAAACCTTTGAGAATCATGTAAAGAATTGAACGAGAAAGTCAGATAAAATTCAAGAATTCTCTCGAGGTTCTATAAGAAGTTGCTACAGAGATGGCGGCCAGAAATATATGGGTTCATTGCAAGTTATATACATGAAAAAGACAACGAGAATGAACTTTTTTAATGCATAATATATAAAGTTTGAAAATGACGGAAGTTATTTCCACTTTTATATCTCGATAAACTTAATTCATTAATTATTGATTTAGCAAGTCATTGGAGATCAGCACATATCAGTTGTGATCTCTCTTGTTTTGAAAGATACAACTAATATCATAGAGTCAAAGTCTGCATTACAATCGTAAAGAAGATAGAAGGGGATATAATTGCAAGTGAGAAACTAGTAATAGCCATTTGAATGGGTTAGGCCAGAACATAGAGAAGTCCGAAGTTGAAGATCGAACGAAAGGTCAAATCCAGTTAAAAAAACAAATTTTGTAATTAATGATGACATCGAGGCTGATTGTTATAAATTGAAATGTAACAGGATAAGTGATCAACAAAGGATTGACTATTATTGTGACATATGTGGGTCAAATTATTTGGGTTACATAGTGTAGTTTGCGAGAAGATAATAATTAAGTAAAGTTATCTTTTGAAGATTTTGGTTTCTTCTGTTTTATTTTCTTTTAACTATGATGATGATTTCGCGAAGGACATCCACATCTAGACTTGGGTAATGGGTTGGGCCGGTTCCGGACCGGTTCCGGCACTGTTCCGGTCCCGGTTCCGGAATAATTATCCGGGACCAGAAAGGACCATGGGCTGGACCCACGAGCCGTTAATGGTTCGGGCCGGTTCGGCCCATTTGTTTTTTTTTGTGGACTTTAAAAATAATCCCAAAATTTTATTCCAAAAAGTAAAAAAAAATTACAAAAAAAATTACAATTACAAAAAAAATACAAAAATATACAAAGTAGTAGGTAGAAAGTACAAATATATAGAAAATACAATTTATTCAACTTGACTATTAATTAAAACTATATTTGAGGCCTCTTCGTCTTCGTCCGAACTTGAAGATTGGAACTCGTCGATGGCATTCTCCCTTCGGTTCTTCGATTCGGTCAAAACCAATCCTTCAATAATGTAAGCGTCGCGAGGGAAGTCGGGTTAAGGCTCGCGTCGATCTCCGGTAATTCGACCGGATGTGGAGAAAGCGGACTCGGAGGCGACACTAGACGCTTTCACAGCTAAAACATCTCGAGCGATGGCCGATAGCATCAGATAAAGCGTCGTGTCGACTTCCACCATCCCAAAACGTCGAAGTCTTCAGGCATTTGAAAATTCTGGCTCAAATAGAGTTGGATCTCGTTTGTGTTCGACCCCGACGCACGCATTTTACCTTTCGTCTTTTGTGCATTCAATCTTCGTAGTAGTCCCATTGCGCCGCCAAGTCCTTCCGAAGATCCAGCTTCGCTCGATTGTATGGGCGGCTCCACACTCTGTCCCTCCTCAGATGCATAAAAACAAAAAAGTTATTGGAGAGAATCGTGAATTGAAGCATTTTGGTCGTCAACGTTCTTTCCAAGAAACTGGGCGTAATACTCGAAAAAATATCAAACAAGTCCGAAGCACAGCTTGTGTCGAGTAAAGTCGTCAATCCGTGGACTATTGGGATTTTTTCCCAATATTTCTTGAACTTCTTTTCCATATTTTGGATGAAACTACCCAAATATGGACTACTTCGAAATTCAACGAACATGTAAAACATGGCGAAGAGGTTCGGTATAAACAACGGGGACGTCGGGTAATGAACCCCCAAAAATTTCTCCGTTGCCCGTTGAATATCTCAAGAATCGACACAACCAAACCGGCAATATCCTAGTCGACGTCTCGTAACTCATACCTGGAGTTGGTGCCGACTGCGAACTGGTTCCAAAATGGCGTCACCAAATCCTAGCGCATTAAAGTGCGGAGGAGGTGGTATAAGGAGTTCTGCCTAGTCGGTACCGGCAAAGGGAACTTCTTTAATGAAAGTCCGGACGTAAGGACGGTTTGCTTTCACGACATTCCGTAACGGCGTTCACGTAGTAGCTTTCCTATAACCTTAAATTTGTCGATGATATCTCCGAAGATTTCATCGAAGCGCATTGCATACGTAAGTTAATTATGTGGCAAGCGCATCTAACATAAAATATTCGGCCATCTAAGGGTAACCTAAGATGTTTACGAAGGATATCTATCGCTACAGTGTTCGAACTAGGATTATATAAGGTGATAGACATAAGCTTATCCTGAATTTGATATTTATTAATTACGGTCATGACATAGTTCGATATCGATGTTCCTGTATGTTGTGAAACTAGGGGATCTAGGGAAATAATACGTTTGCATAGTCCATGTTTCATCTATCCAATGGGCGGTCACCACTAAATAAGATTGCAACGTTACGTTTGTCCAAATATCAACGGTCAAACTAATCATACATGATATGTTGGCTAAACGACTAATTTATCTAGCTTGATATTCTTGAAAACATTCTAAAACAAATTTCCTAAGGGTTTTACGGGTTACATTATGGAATCCGGGTTGTATCGTACTCGTGAATTCGATAAACCCTTCACTTTCCGCAATGCAAAAGGGTTCTTCGCACATTACTACGAATTTAACTAACGCTTTCCTAGATATTTCCCTAGTAATAACAAAATTCCTACCCGTACTAACGTTTATTTATTGTTATCTAGGTTCGGTTCCTATTGCTCTAGATCCGGCCCAAAATTATGCGCCCTCTCAAGATGTTTTTTCATGGAACCCATACCACTTGATTGGGCGCAGAATTAAATTGGTAGCCGTGACGACAAATTTTACAATATGCCATTCCTAGTTGGGGATTATCTTTTCTCATTTCTAAGTCAAAAGAATTCCAACCTTAGATCACCGACCACGCGGTTGTTGCTTCCTCCTTGTTCTCGCCTTAGAAGTTTGGCTCGGTCCCTCGTCCGTTGCCGCCGGTGCCTCGGTCTCCTCGCGGCGCCGACTCCCCGACGTATCTTTGTGACGTAAACGCAAAAACACTTCGTCGTCCCTCGGGTGAGGATTTCTCGATGACGACGCCATTAGTAGTTCGATAATAATTAGATATTTTAGGTAAGAATAAGAGTGTGTGTAGTGTAAATAAAATAATTAGTAACATTAATAATATTAATAATAATAATGATGATGATTTTAGGGAGTATTTTGAGTGAGAGAGTGAGATTTGGATGTAATTGTGATGAAAAAATGTCAAAATGAGGTGATATTTATAGAATTTTGGTATTGGGGGTAGAATGGGAATAAAATAATTAATTTTCATTTTATAGAAAAAAAGAAAATAAAAGCAGCAGTTTCATGAAAAAATAATAAAAAATAAAAATGTAGGCAATGGTTATATGAAAATGACCGTTGCCGGTTTCGATTCGGTTCCCGGTTCCGGAACCGGCCCGTAATCGGAGAACCATAACGGGCCCAACCCAGTTTAAATGGGCGGGCCGGTTTCGTGGGCCGGTTATGGGCCGGGTCCTGGTTGACCCGGCCCATTACCTAGGTCTATCCACATCCAGTACGCCATTATTTATATTCACTCCTGAGAGACGAGCTGCCTAAAATTCTCGTATACCTATATTTTAAAATATGTCAATTTTTATTATTATCTGTTTTAACTTTTAACTTCGAAAGATTTTTATTCAGGCTAGAACACCTATTTTGACTATCAAGGGGGTTCAACTAACCAAATTTTATATGATTGTTTGGGTGGTATCTAGATTAAAGATTTTGGTAAATGACTTTTTAAGCTGGCTTTTTCGAGAAAAAAATAGACTAGAAATTGTAATAAAAATATCACTGTGATAAGTATTTATATTATGATTATTATGATAATATAATTATAGAGAGAAATATTTAGAGAGATGAAGTATAAGTATGAATCAGTTTCAATACGTCGGTATGTTTTACAATACAACTCAAGGTAGCTATTTATAGGCAAATTTCTCAAATTACAACAACAAAAGAAAATATTACATTCTCATAAAATAATCTCGTCTAATTTATATTCTCATCTATAACATCCTTATTTAACCACCAGTATAAATAATATAGATGTACTATTTATTCCATCCTTATTTTATCAACAACTCTATATAATATACATCTACATATAATATTTCATAATAATTTCATAATACTCCCCATTGGATGTATATTTTAGGAATATAACTCGTTAAAACCTTACTAGGAAAAAACCTAGTTAAGGAAAATAGAATACATAATTCATTTGTTTCGCTTTCATGTTGCCTCATTAAAAACTTTAACTAGGAAAACAACATGGGAAAAACCACAGCGAAGGGACAAAGAGTGCAACGCGTATTTGCTCCCCCTGATGAAATTATTATTTCAATTCTCGAAGTCTTCGAACGCCAACTGAATATATCAATTTTCTGAGAATTATGAGGGAACTGTTTTCGTAAATAAATCTGCAAGGTTTTCGCTAGATCACTCTTTGTACATCAAATATCCCCATTTTTCTCCAACTGATGTGTAAAGAAAAAGTTTGGAGAAATACGCTTTGTTCTATCGCCTTTAATATATCCTTCCTTTAGTTGTGCAATACATGCCGTATTATCTTCATATAATATCGTTGGAAGTAATTTTTCAGATAATATCACACACGTTTATTGTATATACATAATTATCTATCGCAACCAAATGCATTCTCGGCCAGCTTCATGAATTGCTAATATCAGCGCGATTAGATGAAGTAGCCGTTAAACTTTGTTTAACTGATCGCCATGAAATGGCAGTTCCTCCATACGTAAATAAATAACCAGTTTGCGATTGAGCATTATGTGGGTCGGATAAGAATCTAGCATCCGCATACCCAATTAAATCTGCTTTCATCACATTAAAGTAGAAAATCCCATATAAGTTGTTCCTTGAAGGTATCGAAATATTCGTTTAACTCCGTTCCAATGTCTACGAGTCGGCGAAGAATTGTGTCTTGCCAATAAATTTATAGCAAATGCTATATCAGGCCGCGTATGACTCGTAAGATATATTAGCGCTCCATAAATAGCACTAAGATATGGTACTTCAGGACCAAGTAACTCTTCATCATTTTCACGTGGTCCGAACGGATTTTTATTCAGGTCTACGATGGGACAATCATCGGAGTATCTAATGGATGAGCTGTCCATGTAAAACCTTTACAATACATTTTTCGTATAAGTTTCTTGATGTACCAATATCCCATTCTTTAGATATTCAATTTGCAGTCCGAAACAAAATTTCGTTTTTCCGAGATCTTTCATTTAAAACTCGTTTTTCAAACAATCAACAGCTTTCGATAACTCTCCAAGAGTTCCAATTATGTTGATATCATCAACATAAACTGCTACAGTGACAAACTCATTTTCAGATCTTTTTATGAATATATAAGGACAAGTTTGAATATTTTATACGCTTATTTCACTAAAAATTCTTTTAGGCGATTATACCACATTCGCCCAGATTGCTTTAATCCATAAAGCGATTTATTAAGTTTAATTGTGTATTCATTTCGGGGCCCTGAATTTGCAGGTAATTTGAATCCATCGGGAAGCTTCATATATATATATATATATATATATATATAGCTGTCAAGCGATCCATATAAATAAGCAGTGACAACATCCATAAGATGCATATCGAGTTCTTCGCGTACTGCCAAACTAATTAGATAACGAAAAGTAGTTGCGAAAAACCTTGTGCAACAAGCCATGCTTTGTATCTCATAACTTCACCGTTTTCATTTCTCTTTCTAACGAAAACCCATTTATATCCAACTGGCTTTACATTTCTGGTATGCGACTACCTGTCCAAAAAATTTCCGTTTCTCAAGTGACTTTAATTCTGAGTCGATTGCATCCTTTCAGTTTAGCCAATCATTTCTTTGGCTGCATTCTTTTATGGACCTTGGTTCATGATCCCCATTCTCATTAATCTCGTTCATTTCATGTAGCGCTACGTTAAATGAGAATAGATCGTCAAGTTGACTTCGTCTCGGTTCCATTTAATTCCATTCTAGGCATAGTTTATTGAGATCTCTCCATTATTTCAAAATTTTCAGAATTTTCAGGCACATGAGTTTTATTCCCATCAACATTTATGCCCGTCGACTTTATTTAGTCGATAAATCCTCGATTGGACCATTCTTACTATTTGTTCCTTTTCTTTTTCGAGGATTTTTTTATCTTTGGAACCCGATGGCCTACCACGCTTAAGTTGTAGCTTAGGCCCGATATCATTCTTTGTATGTTCTATAGAAACATCATTTTTTGTAGGTGCATTGACATCTGGTATATGTGACTTAGTCACCCTTTTAAGGTCAGTAAAGCTATCTGGTAGTTGATTAGCTAAGTTTTGTAAATGAATTATCTTTTGAACTTCAAGTTCACGTTCGTTTGTTGGAGGATCATAATGATTTAACGATAATTCATTTCAAAAAAACTAATATTCTTTTCAAGCCGTGTCTTTTCTCCCCCTTAATGTCGGTGTTAGGTCCTGATTAATCGACTCTATCAATCCTAGGCTAGAAATATCTGATTTACGATGAGAATTATGGAAATTGAACCTTCGACCGAAAATCTCTTTTGGCTCGTGAGAGAGAATTCCTAGTGTGAGAAAGTGTTTTCTTATTTTCACTCTCTAGATATGATTTGCAAGCCTTTCGGATTAATTCTCTAACTTCCTCTTTTGAAACAGTTTCTTCCAATCTCCTCTTGATGTTATTCATGATCAACTTGAGCTTCCCATCACAGAATTTGATGACCACGGTCTTCAGCATCACACGAGTCTTTTCAGCAATCGGGTTGTAGTAGGTGATAGCCAAGACTGGGTCTAAGAAGACGTAATCAGCGGGATGCCCTTCGATCTCATGATCTTTCATGTGCGGAGATGTCATGCTGAACTTCTTCATGTTGATTCCGATCGAATAAAAATGTTTTCGCTGCGAAGTTTGTCGATCGAATAAATTATCAACAAGAAATTAAGTTAATCGCAGAGAAAAGTTTCGATCGAACAAAATACTCTGAATATTTCAAACTCTTTGCCGCGAATATTTTACGATCGAGAAATTCAGCGTTGACATTGATTTTGCCACCGCCAAATTTTACGATCGGAAAAAAAAAAGATATAAAAAATTTCAATTTTGTTCGATAGTAGGTTTACGCTCGAGAAACTATTGCATCGAGAATTACAATTTCCGCTCGTAAGTTTTTCACTCACATAAAATCCGATTTAAAATTAATATTTTCGAGAGTAAGCTTTGCGGTCAAAGTCATCAATTTTCAGACTTAACAAAAATTAGCGATCGAAAATCTTTTTCGATCCAAACAATGTCTCAATCTAATAGAATTTGAATTGATACTGTTTGCGACCGAGAAAGTTCTTCGACTGCGATGAACATTCAAAAAACCCCGATAGTCAAAATCGAAACTTTCAAGCATTATAAACACAGATTACCGAAAAACTATACTAACAGATAGTGCGAAAACACGACAACTGACTTAACTCACATACATTACCCAGATATTCATATAGAAAGGCCTAAATCACTATGAAATAGCATTCGGTTTTCAAACTAAGAACACAGACGATAATTCTAACAAGTAATCGTGCGAAAAACTTTAGAATATGGACGCAAACTACGATTATGAACATGCATTCAGCAAATAAGTGTCGTTTCTACCTTAAAAAGACAATTCCAGGTTAAGAAACGAAGGATTAGAGTATTGAATCGTCTTTTTAAAAGTTTTCGAGAGAGAACGAAAGGACACTGTAAGTTTTGCGATTGAGAGTTTTGCGTGAGTGAAACTTTTTCGACTGCAAAAGCGAACTTATTTTAATGGGCTGACAAGACACGTTGGGTTTTGAGATTAGACAGGCCCATTAGAATTTTTCACTCGAGAAACTGGGTGGTCGAAATTATATTTTGGACCCAGTGATTTACGATGGTTAGTTTCCTAAAATATCGGATTGGCCCTTAATTCACGTACAGTCACATTACTGCTCCCCCTAAGATTTAAAATAAATGCAATTAACTCCCTGAATATCATAATTGTAATGTCTCGCACCTTGGATGGATTTCGAAAAATATGTACCACTTAGAGAAAGACATTAGAAATATTAGAGTTAATCAGCACATATTTTAATCATGCCTCCCTTAATTTTTTTAATGAATGCAATTAACTCCCTGTTTTGAAGTTTCGTGACGTCCGAATCCTTAGTGGTGTTCGAAAAATTTTCTGAAACACTTCGAGAATAACGCCAAAATTATTTGAAGCTAATAGCATATATTCGTATATGCTCCCCCTCAATTTGTGCACATAGCTTGCGATAATTCCAATTTTGCCAAGATATGCATGAATTTTACACAAGTCATGTATAAGGTCAATTTATGTTGGAAGCATATAAAACACGCATGTTAGCAAATTCGCATAGCGGTCCCCTAAACATGCATATGAAAATTTACGTATAAAAAAGATCGCATTTAATCCCCGTGCATATGCAAAATAAAATTGCATGTCAAAATGTGTGAAATCATATTAACTAAAATATGAAAGAAAATAAGAAAAATAAAATGCAAAAAATTTGTAATTTTATTATATTACATATATTTTTTTATTTCCTTTGTATACTAATATTACTAATAATTGGGTCAGATTATTTTCCTTTGATCAACATTCACGCATAAAATTTCACAATACACATAGAAAGATAGGATGACGTCAAGTCATGGCGTCAAACTAAAGTCCTAAGTTCATAGTATGATCCATTTGGACAACTCTCACTATGTTCGCTCTAGCGCTCAATTATTTTTATCGTGGGATTTTATAAATATATCGCTCGGGTCGACACAAGCAAAATTTTGTCAATTTACCTGTGATAAAGGCACTTTTAATCATTTCACCAAGCGAGAGACCGTCGTTTTGGAATCAAAGAGACTTTTAAGGATTTTAATTTGGGCTCTGACTTAGAAGGGAATGAATATTTGGGAATTGTGGGCTAAAGATCATCTTTCTTTTCTTCGTCGTCCTTTTCACCAGTATTTTAATCTTGATTTTTCTTTTTCATCCTTTAATTTTTTTCGTTTCTTTTCTGTACTTGCTCTAGCTGAAGCTCCGCTTCTCTATGAGGCTAAGAGATTATCTAAGGCGAAATTCTTCTTGTTGGTTCTTGGGCCGACCGTGCTCCTCTTCTCTTAATCTCTAGAGAGGTTTCAGAGATTATCAATTTGGAGAAGTTCACCCCAAGGCCGTGCTCCTCTTCTCTTTCCCGATATAATACCGGATTATCGTTGGAGAAGTTCACTTCGTGGTGCCCCTCTTTCCACCCATTCTGACGAGCGTACGAGATTATCGAAGGAGAAGTTCACAGCAAGATCCATGCCCCTCTTCTTATGATTTCTGAATGATCTCGATAATTGGCGGGGCAGGTTCTTTTGGACTGCTTTTTGTGCGTGTATTCCACCTTCTTTTGTCATCTTCCTTTTTTTTGTATTTTTCTCACCCTCCTTATCTCGTTTGAACATCCCTCCGAAGAATTTGGAATTCGGTTGAAGGCTTGAACGGGTTTCAAATGAGGAAAAGGTGATCGGAGAAGGCTTAAAAGGGATGACTAGAGGCTATGTTTAAAGGATTGAATTTTTCTATATGGCCGAGTGAGGAAATTCTCACATATGTGTGACTCGCTCAAGAGTAAATCCTTAGAAAGAAAAATAAAAGGCTAGAATTCTCACATATGTAAAGTGACTTTTTGTCTAGTGGAGCAAACCAATGAGCTTTAGAGAAGAATGCGACTTAAAATGACAAAATTAAGCAATCAATAAGTCGCATGTCGGGGAAAATTATTTGTGACTGGATCAAAGCATCCAAAAGATTATCTTCATCCCCCTAATAGTATAAGTATATGTATAATATTTTTGGGTTTTATACTATTTTTAATTTTCAATTTTCACGCAAGATATGACAATTAAGTACAGAAAACACACATAATAGAACATATGAAAGCACAGAAGATCAGGTAAAGCACATATCACATGAGGTTCAACATGCCTAATTTTCCGAAAAGGAATTGGAATCGTTTTTCATCCAATGCCTTGGTGTCGGCTAGTTGATACTCCGTGTTCACGAAATACATATCAATCGTGCCTTTCTCTACGTGATCTTTGATAAAGTGATATCTTATGTTGATGTGTTTTGTGCGTGAGTGGTGACCAGGATTACACATTATAGCAATGGCACTCTGACTATCACTATATATGGGTATATTATTTAAACTGTACCCATAATCGCGAAGCTGAGTCCTCATCCATAGCATTTGTGAGCAACAGCTGGCGGCCGCAACGTATTCTTCCTCAGCCGTCGATGTTGAGACCAAAAAATTGAGCGCCACCGGACGTACTCTTCCTGTCCATTCGGCAACCTGCATAATCAGCGTCAGTGTAGCCAATTAGTTTAAAGTTCGTACCTTTGAGATACCACAGTCCTAGGGTAGAAGTGCCCTTGAGGTAGCGCAGGATCCTCTTGACCGCTAGCATGTGGGATTCTTTATGATCGGCTTGGAAACGGGCACACGTGGCAAACATGATGTCCGGCCGACTTGAGGTGAGATACAGAAGAGAACCTATGATGCTGCAATAGAGATTGATGTCGACCGCTTTTCCAGAGGAATCGGCATCCAACTTGCAGCTTGTTGCCATGGAAGTGCTAAGAGGCTTGCTCTGATCCTGATGGAATTTCTTCAAGATGTCCTTGATGTACTTGGTCTGACTTATGAAAATTCCATCATCGAGCTGCCTTACTTGAAGTCCTAAGAAGAACAAATGCCGATGAAGGCTTGCTCGAGGAAAAGATCTTTTCTTTAGGGGATTGGATCTCGACATGATACCTTAGGTGAGCACATGAGTGAAGAAGATCTTTTTTCAAAATTAGTGTTTCTAAAGATAGTAGGCTGTTTTACGAGTGTCATTTATTTGTATAGAAGGAGGATTGCATTCGGAATTTAAGGCACGAGTAGGCGATTTTTCTTTCTTCATGCTCTTTAGAATGAGTTTTTCTTTAATGGGATGTGAGAATGCGTGAGAAATATTTGGGAAAGATGGGAAGCTTTGAGATGCTCTATCTCTTTTAAGAACGCTTGCTTTTTCGCTTCAAAATTCTTCTTTCCGATTCCGAATGATGAGCACAATTCCTCAATCTTCTTAACAATAGGAGGAATATAAAGGGAAAAGAATGTTCAGAATAATAAGTGGTGGCTTCCTCAGACATGACATGGAGGTCGTAATGAATAAATTGAATCACAGTCACAATCCTTGGGTATCTCACGAGTTTTGTAACTGTTATTCATTTCCGTGTAATCGAAGGGAATCTCAGCCCTAGTTTTAGCTTTACGCTTTTCTTCTTCTAACGCATTTATCTCAGATGCGCTAGTAAACGTCATAAGGGAAGCTAGTCCCAAACCCATGTATCGTATGTCATAAAGTTTAATGCAATCAACTTTCATTAAGTTGCATGGATCCTAAACCTTCCTTAGCGCTATAAATGTCAGTCTCTTAAGGCTGGTTTAGATGAATAGTCTGTGCAGTTTGCCCCTAGAAGTCAGTCTATCATCTACGAGTTTGATCCTAGAACAGAGTTTCATTCGTTCATCACAGAGTGCTGTTTAGTTATTTTCTAGATGTTTCTAACTCTCTGTTACGTTCGCTTAGTTCTTTTTCTAGGTCGCTATTCTTATTTTCTAAGGAGGCTACTAAGATTCTAGACTAGCGGTTTTCTCATTTGCAGTTGATAAGAGAATTTCTATATGAAAATTCTCATCAAATAGCAATTGAAAATTTCGCTCACTAATAGCTTGTCTCCCCTCTAATTTCTTTATGCTTTTCTGCTCACGTTTCATGTTAGCGTAGTCTAATTTGTACGATTCTAACATGGTCAATAATGTGGAATTTAGTGAATCTACCTCATGAGACGATGAGCATGCTTGGTCATCATCCGTCCTTTGTGATGGTTCGGCGTCCGAGTCATCGTCTAGGTGAGCCGTAAGAGAAAGATTTTCTTCTTCAGAGTTTGAAGTGTCCTCGAGCCAGTGGTATTGCCCCGCCATGAGAGATACTCCTACTTCTTTCTGCTTAGTGAGTTGAAGCTTCTTGGAGTAGCAGTTGGCATCTCTCTTCTTCGGGAGATTGCATTAACGGGCAAAGTGACCAAGCTTGCCGCAATTAAAGCATTTATTTGATTCTTTGAAGTTCTTAACCTCGGAAGGCTCGGGTGATTTGTCCTTGTTCTTCGAGCTGGAGGTCTATAGTCTGTTTGTGGACGGAGGACGTCTTCTTGTAGTATTGCTTGCTCATTATTCTTCCAATTAGAGCCAACTGCTTTCCTAATGCCTTCATATTGACCTCTAAGTTAGAATCTGACTTTCTTCTGAGTCGGATGAGCTAGGAGGCTTAACGTGCTTCTCTTTACGAGAACGAGAGCTATTCTTCTCTGAGATCATGGCTACTTAATCCTCGGTATGCTTGCCCTTCTGTTCTTTCTGAATCTCGCCGATATCTTCTTCATGTTGTGCGAGATTATCGAACACAGCATGTATTTCCATCTCGTCTAGATCTTTCGTCTGTCGCAGCTGAGTGGATATCTTTCTCCATTCGGTGCGCAGGGATGACAAAAATCTGATCTTCATCTCCATGTTTGTCTTAGGGATTTCTATCTTTCTCATTTCATTGAGAAGAGTGAGGTATCGCTCATATGAATCGTATAAGCTTTCCTCTGCCTTAGCTTTAAATGAATCATAAGCAGTTAGGATGTTGGCCTTTTTGGCTTTGACTCCAGCTTCGGTATGCTGCATCATGCGATAGAGCTCATCCCACATTCCCTTTGCCGTAGGAATGCTACCTATCTGCATATAGATGTCATTTGGGATGCCTTGCATGAGCTATGATTTGAAGCCGAGATCAGCCTTTGCTCTCAATCTTTCTGCCTCGTTATACTCACTAGAAGTTTTTAGTCGTCGGACTGCGGGTAGAGGCGGAATGTTAGTTGAGTTAGCTGCTTGTTCAACCCAAAACTGAGCTGGTCCTTCTTCGAGAGATGCAAGAAGGTTCTCGGCTTGGTCTTTGAGTTCTATGAAGTTGAGGAAACGGCTGCGCCATACTCTGTATTCGCCGCTTGGTGGACGGTTGTCATTTGCGAGTGAATATGCATCTATATTATTAAGTTGATTTTTGTTGGATCTTTGTATGTTGTTTGAATAATTGGATATGTGCTTCACAAGTAACAAAGTTGTTAGTGCGCAAGCGATCGAGAATTATTTTGGTTCAATCTTTAAAGTTTGATCCAAAAATAAAGTCTTCAAAAAAAAAATATTGGTTACTGTTTTTGCGCATAAGTTGCTGTTCGCGAAAAATTTTTCGAGCGATAAATTGATCGAAACCAGGCGGTCGAAAAAAATTTTCGATGCGTAAATGAACTTTGATCGTTGAGAAACAATACTGATGGAGAGTTTCTCACTGAGTCAAAATAGATTGGTAGACCGAAAAAAATTTTCGAGCAAAAATGATTTAATCGCTATGTCAAACAGGAATGTGTGACCGAAAATGTTTTTCGAGAGGAAAAGGTTTACGCGCGGTCAAAATGGTTCTCATCGAAGAAGATTTTCGCTGAAATAATGCTCGATAAATTTTTCTGCTAAAACAGGTATTGATGACAGCGACTTCATTAACTAAGCTTCGTATTCTAATCGAGAAAATTTCTCGCACAGAGTTTTCGATCGAGAAATTCAACCGATCGAAAACTTTGCGAGAAAAATTAAACAGGCGCAAATAGTCACAGAATACTAAATTAAGACCGAATTCATGCGAAAACAACAAATTCATCAATGTAATTACGGGTAATTGCTCGAATTTATCTACTGATTACGCTCGAATAGAAGATTAAACTTGTTATGAAGCAAAAACTGTCTAATTTTAGCAAAATCATGTTCATATCAGTTCATCGCAAATAGGAACTCTCATACGAATCCAAATTTCGACAGAATCAAAGTTCTAAACTGTACCGATCGAATCGCAATCGAATTCTAACGCTTAAGTGAGCACAGGTACATCAAATTCAATGCATGAAATCACATAAATCAAGCAATTAGATCAAATTTCAAATTTCGCGCGAATACTGTTTTCGAACGAAAATAGTTTCAGAATAGTAATTCGATCCAAATTTCTAACAATTTCGATTCAAAACAGAACAAATCTGCTCTGATACCAATTGTTAGGTCCTGAACTATCAACTCGATTAATCCTAGGCAGGAATTCTAAGGTAATCTAGAGTTTTTTAGAATGAATTTCGATCGAAAAACCTCTCTAGAAATTTGACAGCCTTTCGAGATCAAATTCTAAAACTTTCTCTATTGAATTCGATAGTTACAATTCTATTTATACCAAACAGACTTGGTATAAATATCAATTTAATCCTAATCTATCGACAAATGAATTAAACGCC
This sequence comes from Craterostigma plantagineum, assembly GCA_027422505.1. Taxonomy (NCBI): domain Eukaryota; kingdom Viridiplantae; phylum Streptophyta; class Magnoliopsida; order Lamiales; family Linderniaceae; genus Craterostigma; species Craterostigma plantagineum. Next base: position 12,433,026 of record JAPQWV010000001.1, read on the forward strand.
CCATTACAAAGATAGCTAATAAATCAAAACACAATTCTAATGTGTATTCTACAGTTGGGAACGGCTCATTCTCTAACCAAATTTCTCTCTCTATAGATAATTCCACACACAAGCACCCTAACAATGTGTTAGGATTTTAGTACTTATACTACATAATGGTATGTTGTACTTGAACTCTTGAAAGCCCATTACAAGTAAAAAGGCTTACATTAAATAAGTCCATTACAAATAAAAGCTCAATAGACTCTATTATATAGGATCTAGATCACTTAAATAAAATACATGTCTAAGATAACAAATTTAATTTAAAACAATAAATTAATTCCTAACAATCTCCCCATTGTTGAAACTAAGTGCTGGTTATCTTCATTTTGTGTCGTGATCCTGAGTCCTAGAAGAACACGAATCAAAGTATGCATTGGCGGACGTGTGTGTACGTATTCATTTTTCCATCACTTCCTCCTTTGTCTTGTCTTGCGACCTCTTCTTTAGGAGGTCTTCAAGCTCACCGTCTCTTGAATTTCTCTTTTTGAAAGGTATTCGAAGTTTCTTGTCGTATCTTCTTTCTTTGTGTGCGATCTCTCCCTTCGATACGACACAAGTCCCCCTACAGTTTTCTTCAACCTTGTGTTGGGATAAGGGAGTTCTCTTCAGATTCGAAGAGGCATACACGTGGTGGAAACTTCGCCTTCGGATGTCATGTTGAGGCTTCTTGTCGTATTTTCTCTTTTTTTTTTTGTGTCCGATCCCTCTTTCAATAATCACGACTCCACCTACTTTTGTTCAACTTTGTGTTCGGATTGGGGATTTCCCTTCAATAATCAGCTCTACCTTCCCCTAGTCGCAACTCCCGTACAGTAGTTCAACCTTGTGTTATAGGGATGGCAATGGGCCGGGTCCAGACCCGGACCCGCCAAAACCCGCCCCTAATGGGGCGGGTATATTTGAATTATCGGGTAATGCGGCGGGTTACGGGTCCTAAAAGCTACGTATAGGTCATTGCCATAATTGTTATATATTTATAGGGGCGGGTTTCGACCCGAAACCCGCCCCGGTATATATTATATATATAATTTATTTTTTCGTTATATATTTATATATATATATGTCATAATTGTTAATAAAAAGCTACGTAGCCCAATTGATAAGTAACTTGCCTTATCAAGTATAGGTCATGGGTTCAATTCCTAAATATTACAATATAAGTTGAGTTTTTATAAAGTAGAATAAAAAATAAAAAAAATGAAAAAGTGAAAATTAATCGGGTCTGGCGGGTCAGACCCGTTCATGTGGGTTCGGGGCGGGCCGGGGCGGGTCCATGCTTCAGGCGGGGCGGGCCGGGTATCGGGTCCAGGATATATTAGTCGGGGCGGGTCTCGGTCCTGCCAAACCCGGTTCAGACCCGCCCCGTTGCCATCCCTATTGTGTTAGGATTGAGAGTTCTCTTACATTCGGAGAGCTGTACATGTTGGGAATCCCGGCAGGGTCCCCAGGCACTCGTGTAGGACCCCAGTCCCCGCGAACTAGGTCGGCCAATAAATTATGTCTATGACTTACGTGATTTTTGTTAATTACGTATATGTTATATGCTCTTGTGATGTTATGAATTTTATGCCCGTGAATGTTACGAGAATTATGTGCAATTACGTACCAAAGATTTCGTGCTCATTATGGCCCCTAAGTTGGGAAGGATAATTTTTGAAAATACCAAGGGAAGTGACTAATGATAGTCAAATGATAGTTGGGCTTGGAATTGAATTAATATTGGGCTAGAATTTAATAATAGGCCCAAATTTGCAAGAAATCAACTTAGGAGACAAGTTCCCCCAAAATAAGGAAAACCCACGCCAACTCTAAACTTCACCCTCAAAACCTATGAAAATATCTTATCAAACAAACCCAAAAACTCCATAACCACACTCAAGAACCCACGAAAACGAAAAAAAGAAGCAAGGAAGAGGTCGAAGGGAGCTTCAAACGACACCCTCAAGCCACTTAAGATTTAAGTAAGTAAATGAAATAATCATTTTTCGCCATTATGATTTTATTACTAGAGTTAAACATGTTTAGGGCTAGGAGATTTAGGAGACGAGGTATATTGTAGACGGCAAAAGCCCTAACCTTGGACTATAATTCATAGTTAAAGATTCCTTTGAGTTTAGCTAAGTGTTGGGTAGAATAACCTAAGAATCTAGTTTCGATGGGATGAAGATTGAAGCTGATGATAAATGTCGAGATGTCAAGGAAAAAAATGTCGAAACTCTGTTAGGAAAGATGTCGAGATCCGTTACGATAATAATTTAGAAGTTTATGAATACATGTCGAAATTCATGTTGAATTTCATGTCGACATTTTCAGTTTCAAATGTCGAAATACAATATCGAAATGATAGATAGGATGTCGAGTTAACATATCGAGATTTATTATTCGAATGAATAGAATATCGAAATAAAAGGAATAAAAATGTCGAGATGAATGTCGATATTAAAGTCGAGAGGAATTGAGCACAAAATGTCGAGTCCTCTTATCTGGATAAAATGTCGAGTTCAAAGAAATCGATATAAATGTCGAAACGAATGTCGAACTGGATAGGATGTCGAAATAGAGGACAATGTCGAGAGCTAATGAAAAATGCCGAGATCTTTAAATAGTCCAAATGTCGAAATGGTACATGATTTAAAACTCGAAATCTGTTTTCAACATATCGAATTCTTTATGCACCTCGACATTTATCTTCTTAACATCGACATTTTGTTATAACCACCTCTCGACATCTTAAGCATGATATCAATATATATTTCGACATTGGTATATTATAGGTAATATCGAAACCATATATCGAGATCTTTGTAGAATGTAAATGTCGAACCTTTATATGTATAATATCGAGTTTTATACCAAAACAAATGTCGAGATTCACCCGAAGCCAATTTCGTGAAATACTGGTTAGACTAACAAACCTAATTTATTATGATTGTATATTTAGGGTTTGAAGATTAGCAACCTACCGTACGATATAGCTAACGATACCAGGTAAGTAGAAATTCAACTACGACACGTAACTTGCCTGCGTCCCAATTATGTGAATTACGTGCTCGTGTATTTTGTGTGGAACGTGTATGTTACGATATGACTATTTAATATGCATGATATCATGATCTGCATATATCCATGAGCATGGCATTAGCATTTGGACGCATACGTAGTATATAAATAAGACGCGAGGTACGAGCGTGCATAAGATCGTCGGTGTGCGGAGTATACTCGCCGATATTGGCGTTTGTGTCGACTCGAATGAAGAGTCACGGCTCCTCTATGCAGCCAGCAAGGTGAATGAAGCTATAAGGCCTGTATAAGAGGCTGGGGATTACCCCGTATGCGGAAGATGCAACCTGGAGGATGCGGCCCGGGGCACGCAATGAGTAAAGGAAGATTCCTTCGGGTGACCTTCTAGTGTGTAAAACACTACCCGTGAGGGAAGATTCCTTCGGGTGACATCCGGGGTTAGTGGCCTCGGTGTTGGCTACCAGTGGGAAGCGTCCGTATGAAATGGCGCATAGCGGGATAGAAAGCCGAGGGCTCGTATGATGTATTAATATAAGAAAAAGAGTATGAGTTAGGAAGAAAGAGTATGAGCGATAGTAAGCGACATCGTGGATTGCCGATCGTTAGCACACGTGCATGCATGCATAAATTTCTGCTTACTGAGCCTCGGTGGCTCATTCTTTATGTTACGTGTTGTAGGTACTGACGATCACGGTACGTGATCCGACTTTTATGCGAGGCCGATCTTTTGAAGCTATCCGGCTGCTTTTGAGGTGGGAGTGTGTGTATGGATGACGACCTGTGAAGGCCGGGCGCATAGGAAGCTTTTGCTACACACACATACTCGTATTCGTGTAGATACGACTACGATGAATTGTAGAATGACATATGAATATTCTTTTGACTTGTATATAAGATTTCCGCACGCATTTAAAAAGAAAAACTTTATTCGCATTTTTACGCCTTTGCACGATAACAAGGCATTAGGCACTTAGGGTTAGAACGGAATACGACGTCGGACGGCGGGTCCTGACAGAGTGGTATCGGAGCTTCGGTTTCAGGTCCTGCAGACTGTCCATACACACATACACTCAAAAGCGCCGAAGCGGCCTTGCTTGTAAGTACCATGTTACGTGAACTTTTTGTATGATTTGATTCATTGGCCTTAGGAATTGTCAGGACAGGTTGAGAATGGTAAGAATTAGGGGAGAAGGAAGTAGGGAACCAGATCAGAGTAGGGATACCAATAACCCTCCCGATAGCCGGGATGCTACCATCCTGCAACTCACCGAACTGGTCCGGCAACAATCGGCCCAGATCCAGCAGCTGATCCAACAGCAGAACGCTGGTGGACAATTAGCTGGCTTACCTCCCCCACCCGAGCGAATTGAGATGATTGGGGAGAGATTCAGAAAGCTTAATCCTCCGTTGTTTGAGGATGCTGTAGACCCCACCTCAGCCGAGGATTGGCTCAGGACGCTGGAGAACATGTTCCAGCACAGCCGCACACCTGAGGCGGAGAAAGTTATGCGCTGCCTACCTGTTGAGGGGGAGCGTTGGGCACTGGTGGGACACCATCTCAGCTATCGAGAATCCACTAACGATGAGCTGGGATCGGTTCAAGGAGATCTTCAGAGGAAAGTACTACACCGCCCCTGTCAGAGCCCAGAGAATGAACGAATTTATCAACCTCCGCCAAGGGACAATGACAGTGGCGGAGTACATCAAGAAGTTCGAGCAGTTATCTAGGTTCGCTGCTCACATGGTCAGTACGCACGCGCTCAAGATTGAGCGGTTCATGGAAGGGTTGAAGCCCGAGCTGTACAGAGATGTGAGTATGGCCGGGATACAAGGAGCCACGTACGCGCAAGTGGCTGAGAGGGCGCTAGTGGCGGAGCAGGCAGAGGCCAGAATTGCTCGCGCCCAGGAAGTGAAGCGCCAGTTCGTACAAGGACCACAAGGGAGCGGAAGCAACCCAAAGCGGCAGTTCGTAACCAATGGTGGAAAACCGAATTTCCCAAATCGACCAGGACCACCCCCACAGTTCAACCCCAACCAGGGTAGACCCCAACTGGACTACCCGTATCCCGAAGTGTGCACGGAGGCACACGGGAGTCTGCAACTCCCAGAACACCATCTGCTTCAAATGTGGCAAGACGGGCCACTATCTTAGGGCGTGTCCGGAAAGTGGATCCGGAAGTCAAGCTGGAAACCAGGCAGCACCACCAAGGGTACCGGCCCGGGTTTACACTCTCACGTCCGAGGAAGCGGAAAACAACCCGGCCGTGGTGACAGGTACCCTCCTCGTCTATCAAACCCCAACATGCCTCCTAGTCGACTCAGGAGCGACACACTCGTTCGCGTCCACTATGTACGTCACGAGGGTAGGAGTTACGCCTCACCGAGCTGAGTGCGAGTTCAGGGTAACAGTTCCGAACGGGAATCCCACCCAAACTAACCACGTTTTACGGGATTGCCCAATAGTAATCGGGGATAAGAAACTGCCCATAGACCTCATAATAATCCCTATGAATGATTATGAGGTGATCCTTGGAATGGATTGGCTATCGAAGTACGGAGCTGTCATAGACTGCCACCGCAAGATAGTCACACTCAATATGGACGGGGATGAACCCCTTAAGTTCGTAGGAACAAGCAAGGGAACTATGATCTCTAGGATATCAGCATTAAAAGCCCAACGACTGATCAAATCAGGGTGCGAAGCATATCTGGTGTTTGCTATCAAGTCGGAGGAGAACTCCTCTCCGAAGTTCGAGGAAGTGCCGGTAGTTAAGGACTTCCCCGACGTATTCCCCGAGGAATTACCGAGACTACCACCCGAGCGGGAAATAGAATTTGCCATAGAACTGGTACCTGGAGCGGCGCCAGTATCTAAGGCCCTATATCGGCTAACACCGACGGAAATGAAGGAGTTAAAGGACCAACTCGACGAACTCATGCAGAAGGAGTTCATACAGCCGAGTTTCTCTCCCTGGGGAGCGCCGGTGCTATTCGTGAAGAAGAAGGTGGGTCCATGCGATTATGCATTGACTACCGGGAGTTAAACAAGTTAACAATCAAGAACAAGTACCCACTCCCTAGGATAGACGATCTGTTCGATCAAATACAAGGTGCAACGGTTTTCTCCAAGATCAACTTAAGATCGGGCTATCATCAGTTAAGGATTCGGAGGGAAGATGTCCCGAAGACGGCCTTTAGTACCCGTTATGGCCATTACGAGTTCCTAGTGATGCCATTCCGGTTAACTAATGCGCCCGCAGCTTTTATGGATTTAATTAACCGGGTGTTCAAACTTATCTAGATAGGTTTGTCATCGTCTTCATAGATGACATCCTAATCTACTCGAAGACGAAGGAGGAGCACGAAGAACACTTAAGGATAGTTCTGAGTATATTACGGGACAAACAACTATACGCCAAGTTCAAGAAGTGCGAATTTTGGCTCGATCAAGTTGCCTTCTTGGGGCATATAGTATCAGGAGAAGGGATTTCTGTAGACCCGAACAAGATAGAAGCCATTAGCAACTGGCCCAGACCGACCAATGTAACGGAAGTACGGAGTTTCCTCGGTCTGGCGGGTTATTACAAGAAGTTCATCAAGGATTTCTCAAAGATAGCGTCTTCACTGACGAAGCTGACCAGGAAGAATACGCCTTTTCAGTGGACCACAGAATGCGAACAGAGCTTTCAAGAGCTGAAAGAACGGCTTACAACGGCCCCAGTTCTCACAATACCTTCGGGAACTGGAGGGTTCACCGTGTATAGTGATGCGTCGAAGAACGGGTTAGGGTGTGTGCTAATGCAGAACGGGAATGTAGTAGCATACGCTTCTCGTCAACTAAAGGAGTACGAGAAGAATTACCCGACGCACGACCTAGAGCTCGCGGCAGTGGTCTTTGCACTCAAGATCTGGAGGCATTACCTCTATGGAGAGCGGTGTGAGATATACACCGATCACAAGAGCCTCAAGTATTTCTTCACGCAAAAGGAGCTGAACATGAGGCAAAGGAGGTGGTTAGAATTAGTTAAGGATTACGACTGCGTAATCAACTACCACCCAGGCAAGGCGAACATAGTAGCCGATGCCTTAAGTCGAACCAGTAAGTGCAGAGTTGCAATTACTGGAAGTGGAAGTTGTACAACTAGGCGAAGTTGAAGCGCAGCTAGCAGCATCAACTCTGCAACCAACGCTGCTAGAGCAAATTAAGACGGCGCAGGAAGCAGACGAGCTTTGCACGAAAACCAAAGAAACGCAACCGGAACAACCAACAGGAGATTTCATAATACGGGAAGATGGAAGGCTGTACTTCAAGGATCGACTATACGTGCCAGAAGATGCTGAACTACGAAGAACGATAATGGTGGAAGCACATGCCAATGCATACTCAGTACATCCCGGAGCAACGAAGATGTACAGAGGCTTAAAGGAAAATTATTGGTGGCCAGGCATGAAAAAGGACATTGCGACTTTCGTAACTCAATGCCTGACGTGCCAGCAGATAAAAGCCGAGCATCAAAGTCCGGCGGAAACCCTACAACCGTTACCCATTCTGGAATGGAAATGGGATAACATTACCATGGACTTCGTAGTAGGACTGCCGAGGAATGCGAAAGGGCACGACGCAATTTGGGTAATCGTCTACAGACTAACCAAGTCTGCCCATTTCCTACCAATCAGCACGACGTTCTCCATGGAACGGTACGCAGAGCTCTACATTCAAGAGATAGTACGACTACACGGCATACCATCGTCAATAGTCTCAGATCGCGACTCCAGATTTCTGTCGAAATTCTGGACGAGCTTGCAAAAGGCCATGGGAACGAAGTTATCTTTTAGCACCGCCTACCATCCGCAGACGGACGGTCAATCCGAGCGAACGATTCAGACGCTGGAGGACATGCTCCGAGCGTGTGTACTCGATTTCAAAGGAAATTGGAGTAGGTACCTCCCACTGATCGAGTTCTCGTACAATAATAGCTACCGTGTTACAATCGGGATGGCACCATACGAAGCGCTATACGGGCGTAGGTGCAGGTCCCCAGTACATTGGGACGAGGTCGGAGAACGGGCAATGTTAGGCCCCGACATAGTACGAGAAATGACGGAAGCCATTACTACCATACGAGAAAGAATGCGAACGGCACAGAGTATACAGAAAAGCTACGCAGACCGAAGACGTCGACCACTGGAATTCGAGGAAAGGCGATATGGTGTTCGTAAAAGTATCGCCGATGAAGGGCGTGAAAAGATTTGGGAAGAAAGGGAAACTAAGTCCTAGGTATATCGGTCCATTTAGCATACTAAAGAGGGTTGGTGAGGTAGCATACCAATTAGAACTGCCAGTGTCATTATCACAAATACACGACGTGTTCCACATCTCAACCTTACGGAAGTATCTAGCTGACCCGAACCATGTTCTAGGAAACGAGTCCCTACATCAACAATTGAAGCCGGATCTGAGTTACGAAGAGATTCCGGTGGAGATTTTGATGTACGAGGCTAAAAGACTCAGGAATAAGGACATTCGCTTAGTGAAAGTACTGTGGCGAGACCAATCTACGGAAGAAGCCACGTGGGAACGGGAAGACGAAATGAGAATTCGTTATCCCGAGTTGTTCCACACGGGTTGATTTCGGGGGTGAAATCCTCCTTAAGGGGGGGAGGATGTAGGACCTCAGTCCCCGCGAACTAGGTCGGCCAATAAATCATGTCTATGACTTACGTGATTTTTGTTAATTACGTATATGTTATATGCTCTTGTGATGTTATGAATTTTATGCCCGTGAATGTTACGAGAATTATGTGCAATTACGTACCAAAGATTTCGTTCTCATTATGGCCCCTAAGTAGGGAAGGATAATTTTCGAAAATACCAAGGGAAGTGACTAATGATAGTCAAATGATAGTTGGGCTTGGAATTGAATTAATATTGTGCTAGAATTTAATAATAGGCCCAAATTTGCAAGAAATCAACTTAGGAGAAGTTCCCCCAAAATAAGGAAAAACCCACGCCAACTCTAAACTTCACCCTCAAAACCTATGAAAATATCTTATCAAACAAACCCAAAAACTCCATAACCACACTCAAGAACCCACGAAAACGAAAAAAAGAAGCAAGGAAGAGGTCGAAGGGAGCTTCAAACGACACCCTCAAGCCACTTAAGATTTAAGTAAGTAAATGAAATAATCATTTTTCGCCATTATGATTTTATTACTAGAGTTAAACATGTTTAGGGCTAGGAGATTTAGGAGACGAGGTATATTGTAGACGGCAAAAGCCCTAACCTTGGACTATAATTCATAGTTAAAGATTCCTTTGAGTTTAGCTAAGTGTTGGGTAGAATAAGCTAAGAATCTAGTTTCGATGGGATGAAGATTGAAGCTGAAGATAAATGTCGAGATGTCAAGGAAAAAAATGTCGAAACTCTGTTAGGAAAGATGTCGAGATCCGTTACGATAATAATTTAGAAGTTTATGAATACATGTCGAAATTCATGTTGAATTTCATGTCGACATTTTCAGTTTCAAATGTCGAAATACAATATCGAAATGATAGATAGGATGTCGAGTTAACATATCGAGATTTATTATTCGAATGAATAGAATATCGAAATAAAAGGAATAAAAATGTCGAGATGAATGTCGATATTAAAGTCGAGAGGAATTGAGCACAAAATGTCGAGTCCTCTTATCTGGATAAAATGTCGAGTTCAAAGAAATCGATATAAATGTCGAAACGAATGTCGAACTGGATAGGATGTCGAAATAGAGGACAATGTCGAGAGCTAATGAAAAATGCCGAGATCTTTAAATAGTCCAAATGTCGAAATGGTACATGATTTAAAACTCGAAATCTGTTTTCAACATATCGAAATCTTTATGCACCTCGACATTTATCTTCTTAATATCGACATTTTGTTATAACCACCTCTCGACATCTTAAGCATGATATCAATATATATTTCGACATTGGTATATTATAGGTAATATCGAAACCATATATCGAGATCTTTGTAGAATGTAAATGTCGAACCTTTATATGTATAATATCGAGTTTTATACCAAAACAAATGTCGAGATTCACCCGAAGCCAATTTCGTGAAATACTGGTTAGACTAACAAACCTAATTTATTATGATTGTATATTTAGGGTTTGAAGATTAGCAACCTACCGTACGATATAGCTAAGGATACCAGGTAAGTAGAAATTCAACTACGACACGTAACTTGCCTGCGTCCCAATTATGTGAATTACGTGCTCGTGTATTTTGTGTGGAACGTGTATGTTACGATATGACTATTTAATATGCATGATATCATGATCTGCATATATCCATGAGCATGGCATTAGCATTTGCACGCATACGTAGTATATAAATAAGACGCGAGGTACGAGCGTGCATAAGATCGCCGGTGTGCGGAGTATACTCGCCGATATTGGCGTTTGTGTCGACTCGAATGAAGAGTCACGGCTCCCCTATGCAGCCAGCAAGGTGAATGAAGCTATAAGGCCGTATGCGGAAGATGCAACCTGGAGGATGCGGCCCGGGGCACGCAATGAGTAAAGGAAGATTCCTTCGGGTGACCTTCTAGTGTGTATAACACTACCCGGGAGGGAAGATTCCTTCGGGTGACCTCCGGGGTTAGTTGCCTCGGTGTTGGCTACCAGTGAGAAGCGTCCGTATGAAATGGCACATAGCGGGATAGAAAACCGAGGGCCCGTATGATGTATTAGTATAAGAAAAAGAGTATGAGTTAGGAAGAAAGAGTATGAGCGATAGTAAGCGACGGCGTGGATTGCCGATCATTAGGACACGTGCATACATGCATAAATTTCGGCTTACTGAGCCTCGGTGGCTCATTCTTTATGTTACGTGTTGTAGGTACTGACGATCACGGTACGTGATCCGACTTTTATGCGAGGCCGATCTTTTGAAGCTATCCGGCTGCTTTTGAGGTGGGAGTGTGTGTATGGATGACGACCTGTGAAGGACGGGCGCATAGGAAGCTTTTGCTACACACACATACTCGTATTCGTGTAGATACGACTACGATGAATTGTAGAATGACATATGAATATTCTTTTGACTTGTATATAAGATTTCCGCACGCATTTAAAAAGAAAAATTTTATTCGCATTTTTACGCCTTTGCACGATAACAAGGCATTAGGCACTTAGGGTTAGAACGGAATACGACGTCGGACGGCGGGTCCTGACAACTCGTTCCTAGAACGACGGAAGTTTAAATTTTTCCGAGATTCCACCCTATGCCTTGGATCGCTCGGTGTTTCACAAGAACATAAGAACACAAATAGAAAAGAGTCCAACCATTATACCTTGACGAAAATTAATGAAGATGGCTAGCTGCGAACCCTTCGAATCCCTGGGACGTAGTATCCCTCTCCTATCACCAAAAGCACACGAACTTGGCACAAGATCGTCATGTCGGCACCTTATAACGTTACGAGCAGCCCTTGTTGTATGCGGCTAGGCCAAGAGTGCTCGTCTGCTGCCCCGGAAGGGAAAGAGATCGAGTGAGAGAGAGGAAATGGCTCAAATCCCAGCTTTGGCCACTTTTTCGATTAGCCTTAGTAGGGGTCTCGAAAAATCCCTTTTTGTAGGGTTGGGTTGGCCGAAACTTAGTAAATGGAAGTGGGAGAAGAAAATCTGAAATACTCTATAAAAACCAAGTCTCCTTTATAGGTTTAAGTTTTGAATTTAATATTAATAAACATCTAATATAAATCATTGTAAAAAGTCTTTATTTAGTATATTTTAAATATATAATATTCAATATATATCATTTCCGAAATTATTCAAAATTAAAATCGAAATTATATATATCATATATATTATTTAATTCCAAAATTCTATTTTTTTTTCCAGAACAATAATAAAGATTTAAATCAAATTTTAAATCATATACTAAACAATAAATATCCATTATTTTATTTCAAAAATATTTCGTGAGGTCAAAAGACCATTTTGCCCCTCACTAGTAAAACCTAGTTATTTTGTCCAATTAAGATTTTGGCTAAGCCCTAAACCCTAATCTCTCAATACCAGGCCGCAACCTGCTCTTTCTCATATTGGCGTTCCGTCGATCGATCGATCAATGACTTTCCCAGCGTGTGATAGTTCGATTATGAGCCAATGACCAATTACAGACAATCCCCTGATTCGTATTGTATCGATGTCACGGGCTCTCACTTCCCAAGTGAACGGTTGGCACAACCGTATTGGACCGTCGACAAGCAAGTCATACTTGTCTATCCAGTCACCCTACTGGAGTCTAAGACTTGTGGACTTAATTTAATGATACAGTGTTTCAGCTTACTGGTGCCTCCCCTCTGCCCTTACAAAATCAGTAACTGAACTGTAAATATTAAGGTTTTATTAATTCGTCTTATTAACCCGATTGCAAGGTGAATTTATTTAGACGAAGTAACAATATGCTTTTGGTATTATTTTTCAAGACTCAAATCGACAATAATAAAGTAACTTTGTTATCAAATAATCCAATAATAAAAGTTAAACACTACAAAATTACACTAATGCCCTCGTACATCTAATCCTCGTACGACATCTAGGGCGTAAACCTTAACAATCTCCCACTTGCACTAATGCCATGTGCTAAAGTATCTCAACCCCATCTTATGGAGGTGACGATCTAGCACTACCTGAGACAGTGGCTTCGTGAACGGGTCTGCCACATTTTCTGCTAAGGCGATCTTCTTCACGACTATTAAGCCATTCTCAACGAACCCACGTAGCACGTGGTATTTCTCTCTATGTGCTTGGATTTACTGTGAGCACGGGGTTCCTTAGCTTGTGTGATCGCTCCGCTAGTCGCATCACAATGGTAACGGGTGATACACTATGCTAGGTACCACCTGCAGTTCTTCTAAGAACTTTCGTATCCAAACACCCACTTTAGTTGCTTCTGAAGCCCTATATATTCTTCTTCAGTGGTGGACTCATCTTCCTTCTTATAAACACAGGGCTCATCTTCGTTCTTTACGAACACAGGGCTCATCTTCCTTCTTATAAACACAGGGCTTCAGAAGATAATGTCGTCGACTTGCAAACACAGGGCTCATCTTCCTTCTTATAAACACATGGCTCATCTTCGTTCTTTATGAATCAGTAGCTCCTAACTACTTCATCGAATCGAATATTCCAACTCCTTGAAGCTTGTTTCAGTCCATAGATGGATTGATTCAGCTTGCATACTTTATTAGCATCTGCATCTGACGTAAAACCTTTGGGTTGTTCCATATTGATCTTCTCCTGGAGGAATCAATTCAGGAACGCGGTCTTTACATCCACCTGCTAGATCTCGTAGTCATAGTATGCTGCTGCGAATGGACTTAATCATCGCGACTAGTGAAAAGATCTCCTCATTGTCAAGACCCTCTTTTTGGCTATACCCTTTCGAAAGCTAGCCTTGTACGTTTCCACCTGTCCGTCAGATCCAATCTTCTTCTTGTAGATCCATTTATTGCCAACCGGTCTAAAACTATTGGGCAGGTCTACAACGTCGAAATCTGGTTTGAATACATAGAGTCCATTTGGGCTTGCATAGCCTTAAGTTACTTGAGGGAGTCTGTACCGGCAATTGCCTGGTCGTATGTGACATGATCGTCCCCGCATCCCTCAATCACAGCATCCATGTGCTCGACATGTAACATACCATATCTCTCAGGCATTTGAGATATCCTACTTGACCGCGCAATTGCGGTTGAGCCGCATATTCTACGTCGCCTAACGACTCAGGAATAACTGGATTTGACTCGTCACTTAACTCACTAAGAGTTATTTCACGACCTTTACCGCATTCGCTAACGAATTCCTCCTCCATGAAGGTGACGCGTAAAGTGCCAAACACCCTGCATTGGTCTGGAACGTAAAAGTAATACCCCGTTAAGTCCTCGGGGTAACCGACGAATCTTACCATAATTGACCTCGATTCTAACTTATCTGTCTGCAGCTTTTTCACAAAGGCGGGGCAACCCCGGATACTAATGTAATTCAGGCTGGCCTTACGATTATGCCAAAAATTCATAAGGGATCCTATTGGCAGAACGGGTAGGAATCCTGTTAAGGTTATACGCTGCTCTTTCCAAAGCATAACCCACATCGAAATGGGGAGATATGTGTAACTCATCATCGACCGAACCATATCTAAAAGAGCTCGGTTCATTCGCTCGGCTAAGCCATTCAACTGTGGCGTCATGGGAGGTGAAAACTGTATAATGATGCCATTAACTCTGAGAAATGCATCGAACTTAAGACTCATATACTCACCGCCTCGATCTGATCGAACGGCATTAATGAACTTGCATGTTTGCTTCTCCACTAATGCTTTATACTCCTTGAACATTTCAAGAGCTTTGGATTTTTGTCTCATCAAATAAACAATCCCGTAATAGGACTTGTCATCCGTAAATGTAATGAAGTAGCGGCAATTGCCTTGAGCCGTTACACTTAACGGTCATACATCAGTATGGATTAAACTCAACACTTCTATGGCCCTCGTAAAAGTCCTTGTGAAGGGTGACTTGGTCATTTTGTAGGATGCAAGACTGACAAGTTGGGATCAGGCCTGACGTCACGTGCAAATCAGGCCGTCATTTTTTATCTAATTAACCTTTGCTTCTCCGGCGTGACCTAGTCGAAGGTGCCATATGTATCGTTCCTTCGACCCAGGTGACGAGTTGGTAATTGCGTTTACAGTTTTTACCTTATCTCTTAGATTGACGTAATATAAACCACTTATTTATGTCGTCTTTCCAACGAGGTTTTAAGCCCCTTCGGCAAAACCAAAACATCAGAAAGTACTAAGTTCGCTGGCGACATTGATCGAGACTTCACCAACTCGAAGCATCCTACTTCGTTCCAGACTCTGGTTCAAAACACAAATGTGGAAGCTAGCCCCTGAGTCAAGTATCGAAGTAGAATACACAACTAATTGTTTGCCTAAAGCGTCAAATGAAGCCTCCAGCTTAGGATAGTCGCGCTTCCAATGACCCAGCTGCTGGCGAAGCACTTGTCAGTGAGCTTTTCCCTCAACTTCACAGTCTTCTTTGATTTTGCCTTCTTGGTGATTCTACCCATACGTCGGCTATGTTTGTTCGGCTTCATTTTCGATCCCTTGGGCCGAGAATTCGCAACGAGCACCACCCCTTACCCTTATAGCCCTTAGCAGTACGATACTGGGCTTGGGCTGCAGCCAACTGATAAATCAGGTCTTGCTCAGTCGTTTGCGCATTAGGAGTCACGAGCTCTTCAATGTCCAAGACATATTCAAGTTTTCCAACCTAAGGACGATGCTCAGATTTCTAAGTCAGTCAACATAATTTGGTCCTACCAAAGAATTTTTTTCCGAAAGTACGGATAATGCATTTGTCATTGTCAATAGAGATGAAAAAACTGCAGAAATATAAACAGACAGTTAGGATTTGAAGTATTTAATCAGTCTAAAATAGGACTTTGAGTTTCTCGTCTGACTCTCGCTATTTTCTTGATAACCTTTCCCCCTTTACGAATTTCGGAAACCTCGTTTAGTAGTTCCACAGTGGCGTTGATTTCCCCACGCTGCATCAAACTAGCCTTAACTTAACAGTGTAATGGTATATTCGATCGGCCAAGGTCTTGTTATACACGATTCTGTCAGACAGAAGTTTCAACGAATTTGTCTCAGCCAGGGTCCCTCAGCTGTAACTCAGACTTCTTGGAAATGACTGTCCAAGTGCTACCTATCAACGTCCTACTAGCCTTCCACTTTTTGAGTGAACTTCGCCTCCTTAGGATAACACTTTATTAGAGGACGAAGAGTTGTTGGCGAGCGGAATTATCAGAAGTGCATCCAAATGCGTTCACGTCAAAGGCAAGGGTTTTAGCGCCGTAACTCTATGGACCAAAACCGTACCCCTAAGTCGTAACGTTGGACTTGATAGAAGACAGGAGCCCCGCCCCTTTACTCACTTGATATTTTAAGGCTAACTTTCGGGAGAATCTCAAAGTTAAAAAAACAAGCACATGATGCACCATATCACGCTCAAAACCAACACGCATCTAAGTCGGAGATATTTCTAGTTTCTATCCTATTTGTACAAAAATAAAACTCCAAGTCTTCGGACAAAAATCGGACAAAAATAAAACCAACACGCATTTAATAGAAAACCTAGTTTCAACCTATTAAAGTAATGTGAAAGATCGGGGATATTTCTAGTTCTATCCTATTTGTACAAAAATAAAACTCCAAGTCTTCGGACTTGTCTCGGACGGACATCTCGGCCACCGTTTTATTCGTCCGGTCTCATCTCGATCGTCTCTCATTCGGCCATCATTCCTGTCTACTATAGCCTATGACGGAGGGATATTTCCTTTTAACAACAAGGCCCGTCATATCTATTAAAATAGTAAAGTACAACCGCGGGGGAACCTTTTCACCCTTAACATATGACCCGGCAAAGACAGAACCTAATCCCCAATCAATCACTACGTTATTCACAACATGCATCACGACAACTTACGCAGATCCGAGCCAAAATTCAATTTTGGGCTTTTACCTGTTTGGTCTAGGCCCATTGGGCCATGCTCATTGGATTTCGAGGTGTAGCTGCGTGAATCCAATCGCGGTCGAGCCAGACACCGCGCAAGCAACGCGCGCGACCCCAACCATGCGTCGGGAGCGCCTATGCGTGAGGCCAACCCATTTACTTCATGCCTCCGCGCGGCTCTGCCTAGGTCGTGCGCTGCGTGCGACCGAGACAGTCCACTTTCTAAGCGCGACCAGCAAACGCCGCGCGTTTGTGCATGACTCTGTTTCTGTTAGTCGCGCGCACAGTGCCCGCGGTTAGGGCAGCGAGCAGCGGGCGTGACCAGCACGGGCAACCCCTCTCGGGGTGTTCGTTGGTTTTGTGGTCATAGTCCCGTGACTAAACTGAACTTATGGCTCTGATACCACTATTGGGAATCTCGGTAGGGTCCTCAGGCCCTCGTTCCTAGAACGACGTAAGTTTAGAATTTTTCCGAGATTCCGCCCTATCCCTTCGATCGCTCGGTGATTCACGAGAACATAAGAACACAAATAGAAAAAAGTCCAGCCATAAAATTAATTAAGATGGCTAGCTACAAACCCTTCGAGTCCCCGGGACGTAGTATCCCTCTCCTATCACCAAAGCACACAGACTTGCCACAAGATCGTTACGCCGGCACCTTATAACGTCACGAGCAGCCCTGATTGTATGCGGCTAAGCCAGTAGTGCTCGTTTGCTGCCCCGAAAGGCAAAGTGATCGAGTGAGAGAGAGAGAGGAATATCCCAGTTTGGCACTTTTTCGATTAGCCTTAGTATGGGTCTCAAAAACGCCTTTTCATAGGGTTGACCGAAACTTAGTAAAAAGGAGTGGAGAAAAAATCTCAAACACTCTCTCAAAACCAAGTCTCATTTACCAAGTCTTTCTTAATTGGTTTTAGGTTTAAATTTTGAATTTAATATTAATAAATATCTAATATAAATTAATGTAAAAATTCTTTATTCAGTATATTTTAAATATATTATATCAAATATATATTTAATAAGTTTTTAGTTTTATTTCAAAATTTAAATCGAAATTATGTATATCATATATATATTATATTTAATTCCAAATTACATTCTATTATTTCAATCATATTTCGCGAGGTGAAAAGACCAGGTTGCCTCTCACTAGTAAAACCTAGTCATTTCGGCCAATTAGGGTTTCGGCCAAGCCCTAAACCCTAATCTATCAATACCAGGCCTGTAACACCCGTAAGATTTAATACGAAATTTGATGTAATTAACTATATGATTAAGTGGCTTAACGTGATGTTTGGGGTATGTATTTAATTTGATATTTTCGAAAGGATGAATTTACGCAAGGGTGAATTGTGGAAGGAGAGATTTTCGAAAGTAAGAGTTTCGAGAATGAGAGATTTTCGGAAGGAGAGGATTTTCGAAAGTAGAGTTCGATCTGAAATTTTGGACGAAGAGATTTCCGAATGCTAAGGGCTTTCATGACATGATTCCGAAAACCTAACATTGAAGGAAAAGTAATAAAAAAATAACATATGTATATTACATAGGTTAAGGTAAGCATTTAGTCACCTACTAGTCTAATCAACCCAACTTTCGAAACTAAGTGTATATCCTTATTTCATAAGCTGAAATCCTCATAAACAACGAGATCACAAACAAAGAACAGGAGAAAACGATAGAGAAGATCTTAGCAAAACTCAATTACCATCAATTAGCAATTTCGAAAAGACTGATTTTCGAACTAAAGTATAAGAACAATCCCTTATGCTTAGTGTACTTAACATATTTTCGATAGTTATATGCTTTTACGTGATTATAAGATAACCCTAGGAGATTTTCGAAAGTTACCATGTTTGGAAATCCAGAAATTTTGAGTTTTAGTTCATATTTGTACGTATTTATATGATATGATTATGGTGATTTTCGAAATATGAGCATGAGGGTTTGAAGTTTTCAGGTGTATTGTTTTCTGGGTTTAGGATGATTTTTGAAGAAGAATTTGATAAGATCTTAATATTTTCGAAAAAAAATTTCGCAGCATCGAAATTATTTTCGAAATAAGTAAAGTTTCGCAGTGTGAGATTTTCGCATGTTTCGAGAATTATTTTCGAAGGTATACTGATTTTATAGTGTATTAGATTTTCGAAAGCTAGATGTTCGAGAATGATTTTCGAAAGGAATGTTGATTTCCGTAATGTGTTAAACTTTCAAAATCTAAGCTTTCGAAAATAAATTTTCGCAACACAAAGATTTTCGCAACATTTGGTTTTCCGCAATTTGGATTTTCAGGCCAAAAAACAATTTTCGCGGGCTAGAGATTTTCGAAAATGTGAGAGAAAGTGAGATTTGTGCGGGCAGTAAACTTTCGAATAAGAAACAGAGTTCGGGCCAGAAAAGATTTTCGCGGGCCTAGTCGGCGAGAGAAGGGAATAATTTTCGCGGGCTTTGCATGGGCTTGAGGCGAATTTTGAGAAAATAATTTTTGAAACACTCAATTTTCGCAATAAATAAGAGTTGTGAACGAAACTTTAAAAAATTTATTTACGAGACAAATTTTCGCAACGTGACCACATTTTCGAACTTAGCTAAATTTTCGATACAGGTCCAATTTTCGATATTGAACAGAATTTCGACATCAACTGATTTTCGAACCAAATTTTCAAAATATCTTATACTCGAAAGCAGCTGTCAACGTTTAAACTAATTTTCGAAACAGAGTCACTTTCGATGCTTAATCATTTCCGACACTTAGGGTTCGAAATTTTTATACTTACTTGACTTAACAAATATACGGACATAACAACACTTTCATGCTCAGAGGTCCGAAACACTAGAGAATTCACCAGATTGCTAGACTTATAATATAAGGACGATAGGTTGGTGAATTCTTTAACACATAAATGCTTACCTGATACTTATGTGCTAATATGATTCGATGATCTACGTGTTTTACGTTTAGTTTATAACACGTTATATGCATGGCATATGCTTATTGGGACGGTGACAATTTGATGTATCAACTAGCAGGGTAGATTGAGATTATGGTGATTACGACTAGTTGAGGTGTCGAGGTTAGTACTCGTATGACATCTGACGGCAAACATGCTTGATCGATCTGTCTACTCGGGCGTGAACGTTCCGAGGTGCAAACCATCGTTATTGTACTTTAGCGGAGGTAGCAACCTGATACGGCAGTAGTGTGATCGTCTAAATGCTAGCAGTGTTTACGTGTTGTAGGTACTGAGTCCGACGTTGATATGCGTCGCGACTGAAGCGGTTGGTGTTCGGGAACTACGGGTGTCCCGATATCAAATCCAGGGCGCATCGGCAGTTTAAAATTTTTTCCCGGGGATCCCCGTAAGGTTAGCCCCGGATAGCTCTGTTAAATGAAGAAACTAGCACGTATAACACATAATAGGGTAAACAGTTTTACCCTCGTCGCAAAGATCCCAAGCTCCAGTTGTAGTAAACCGTTCCACGCTTCCACGTGCCGCGCCGAGAAGAGTCACGCCGCCCCGAGACGTACCACAAACTAAATCCCTCCCAAGGATGGCTAGAGAGGGAATGGAGTTGTTTAAATAGAGAAATTTTACGACAAATTTTTCTCTAAGAATGGTACTTGATTTTTCTCTCTCAAAAATGAAAAATACTCATGAAATCTTAAGTTTTTCACTATGAAAAACTTAGGTACTTAATAGGCCATGGAAATTGCTATCCAAAAAAATATTTTGAACCTTTGAAAACGATTCGTACAATACAAAATAATTATGTCAAAACATAAGGGCATACCTTTGAAAAAATTCACTAAAGGTTAATTTAGCTTAAAAAATATTTTTGGCATTTTATACAAAAATTCAAAGAAGAGAAACAACACTTTGGCATTTTGCATTACACATGAATCATGAGACAAATAATTTTTTTTTAAATCTCGAAAATTCAAAATTAAAATACCATTTTTTACCCTTTATAAGTTGGGCCAATAAATATATTAAACCCAATATCTAATAAAGGCTTAACAATATTATTAGTTAAAAAAAATAATTAAGCCTAATATCTAATAAATGCTTAATATTATTTTTGGTAGAAAAATAAATTAAGCATATCCCCACAACGATGTGGGGAGTCTGTCCAAACCTTAAGGTTGTTCAAGCTTGGTTTCTTACCATTCCAAATTTCGTAAGGTACTCGATCAACAGACTTTGAAGGGAGTCAATTCAAAACATACACAGCAGTTTGCAATGCATATCATCACAATGATATGGGGAGATCTGTATAACTGTAACACCCGGGTTCCCCGTAAGTGTTTAGGGCCAATAAATTAGCGAAATATGATTATATGCATCACGTGCCTTATATGCATTAATGTGGTGATTGGGTGATTTATTTAGTTATGTGCTTATGTGACTTACGTGAATCTCGCGTGGAAAATCTCGTGCCTAGGTGATTTTGTGAAATTTGGTACAACTAATTAGTACCAAGTGACCCTTAATTGATCTAGGAATTTTCGAAAATTAGGCCAAGGAGAAATTGGGTCATGGATTAAGGTTGAACTCTCAACATGATTGGGCTAGGTTTGAATAGAATTAGGCCCAAAACAATTAAGATATATTATGGAACAACCTCCCTTAATTTAGGGGATATTTTCGTTACCCAAACCTTAGCCACTTAAACCTCACTTAGAAAGCAATTTCAAGTCCACCAACCTTTAGTCTAACACCAAGGAGATAACGAGCAAGGAAGAAGAAGAAGTTAAGGCACAAACGAGTGAGCTTGGGACTAGGTAACATCTTCTAACCATGATTTTAATGTTTTATTCAAGAATTTACACATTTTAGGACTAAAGGCACGACAAGACTAGGGCTCGAGTGACTCAAAAACCCAAAAATGTGTTCTAGCCTTGAGTTTGTTAGGATTTAGCTAACCTAAAATTATTTTAGGACTCGTTACTTTAGCCTAGGATGATCTCGAGCTAACCTAAGACGTTTTTGGGTCGAGAAATGTTTCACACAACTTAGGAAATCTGGAAATAGGAACCTCATAGCAGTTTCGAGCGCAGGAAGGTTGAATGTTTCGATCGAAAGTCAAATTGAATTTTCTATGAGTTTCGATCGAAACCCTCAAGTGTATAATGATCAATTGAAATTGAAATCGATAGAAACCCTCAAATTGGCCTAAAAACATCTTCCATCCGTGCATGGTTTCGATCGAAACCTAAAATGATGCCATGCACACGTCATCACACGGCGAAACTTATATGGTTTCGACCGAAAGTGATACTTTCCCATGCCGAGTTTCGATCGAAACTAAAGTGAGGTCATGATGATGAAATACCTCGGCAAAACTCAAGTTGATTGAAAGTGGAATCGATCGAAACCCTCAAAATTAATTTAAAATGATCCTCTATCCATGTAAGGTTTCGATCGAAACCAAGATGATGAAATCATGATGTGAGACACGGCGAAACCTTGGAATTGATCGAAAGTGGTTACTTCTCATGCATGATTCCAATTGAAATTAGAATTTGATGTAGACAAGTTTCGATCGAAACTAGAAATTTATGTATATCAATTGGATAGACTTAATCGAGCGAAACCTAGCAAATCCAATGACTTTCGCCGAGACACATATGATTTAGAACAAATTAATTCTAACATGACTTAGCATAGAAATCAAATGACTTGGGAAATTTAATAAGGCAAATCAATTGACTTGGAGTCTAGGAAATTGATACAAGTCCAAATAAGTAGCGTAACGGAAATTAATTATTTTGACAAGTTAACTAAGGAAACAATGTACTAACACTCCAATGATATTATGTTTAAAGGTCGTACGTTCGGAGCTAACGGGGAGGATACTAATTACCTTCGGACGACAGGTAAGTAGAAGTCCAACTACGACACACAACTTGATTTACGTGCCTAATTTGTGTGATTACGTGCTTATGTGGTTTCATGACTTCGTAAATTGATTTAAGTATTTAAATGTGGTAAACCTATGTTGCATTTACTTGCACCTGCATATGCATACTCACGTGCACACACGAACTCGTGAGGAAGGGTCGTGGGATTGAGTGTGCGTAATGAGGTGTCGCTTGTATGCGACGAGGACTTGCCGATGTGGGCAAGTGTGTCGGCTCGTAGTTGAGTCAGGGGCTGTCTACTATGCTACCAGGGCGGCGTTTTAGCGTCGTCGTACTATTATTTTAGATATATATATTGATATCCTGTGGATAGGATTTGGGCATGGCCCGTGGCGGTAAGGTGCGACCTGGAGGGTGCGACCTGAGGGTATAAGCGACACAGGGTGGAACCCTGGTGTAGGCGACCTCAGCGTGGGCTACCAGCGTGAGCGACCGCCGGACAGTCGGGGACGACCGGGATTATATGGCGACCTAGGGGAACGATGTGCATCCTAGGGTTCGGCCATCCGGCGTGGACCGCTGTCGTGATTTCCCTGAGGGACGTGAGCTCTTGTGGTGCATAGTGAGATTAGCCGAGGGCCCTGAGTGACATTAGTCTGAGTACGTTGGTACGATTGATTACATACATCGGCGTGGATTGCCTTTGCGAGTGTTATATGCATCGGCGTGGATTGCCTTTGCGAGAGTTATATGCACCGGCGCGGGTTGCCGATGCGGGGGAGTGACACATGCACACATGCATGATTTCTACTTACTGAGCCTCGGTGGCTCATTCCTTACGTTGTGTGTTGTAGGCACCGGCGATCACGGTATGTGACCGTGTTTTGAAGGCAATGCCAACCTTTTGGAGCTTCGTGCTGCTTTTGGGGTGGACGTGTGTGTGTGGATGACGACCTGTGAGGCCGGGCGCATAGGAGCTTTTGCTGTGCCGACACAATTGCGCCGTTGTAGTTAGACCACGTCTGGAACTTAATGTTCGACATGCATTCTTTTGTCTTGTATAGAACAATGTTCCATTTCGTAAATGAAAAATGAAAAATTTGTACGCGTTTTCGGTGCACTTCTTTACTTACAAACTCGCTAGGCACGTAGAAATGCGCTGGGTTAGGCGGTTAGGAAGTTGGGGCGTCACAGGGTGGTATCAGAGCTTCGGTTACAGGTTCTGTAGACTGTCCACACACACACACCCAAAAGAGCGGAAGCGGCCTTGCAAGTAAGTGTTAAGTCTATGTGAATTTCTATGTTGTATAATTTATTGGCCATAGGACAATCAGGATAGGGTATAAAGATGGTAAGAACGAGAGGAGAGTCGAGTGGTGGCGACGACCAGAACAGGGGAAACACGGCCCCTCCCGACAATCGGGATGCAACGATTTTCCAGCTAACGGAATTAGTCCGTCAGCAGTCGGCGCAGATCCAACAACTGATCCAACAGAATACTACTAACGCTGGGCCAACTCAGGCGGAAAGGACTGAGGTGGTGGGAGAACGATTCCGAAGGTTGAACCCACCGACCTTCGAGGACACAGCTGACTCGACAGCAGCTGAAGACTGGTTAAGGACTCTCGAAAGCATGTTCGTCTATAGCAGGGTTCCGGAGGCGGAGAAAGCCCTCTGTGCTGCGTTCCTACTACGAGGGAGCGCAGGACACTGGTGGGACACCATCATGGTGTTGGAGAACCCCGCTACGATGAGCTGGGAAAGATTCAAGGAGTTGTTCAGGGGCAAATATCTCACCGCCCCTATTCGAGCACAGCGCCTGAATGAATTCATCAATCTCAGGCAGGGGCCTATGACGGTGGCCGAATACATAAGGAAGTTTGAGCAGCTGTCCAGGTGCGCTGCTCACATGATCAGCACGGAAGCTCTAAAGGTCGAACGCTTCCTGGAAGGATTGAAGCCTGAGCTCTACAGGGATGTGAGCATGGCGGGAGTTCAGGGAGCGACTTACTCTCAAGTAGCAGAGAGAGCTATGGTCGCTGAACAGGCGGAAGCCAGGATCTTGAGGGCACAAGAAGCCAAACGCAAATTCGCGCAAATGCAAGGAGCGCAATGGAGCGGAGGAGACCAGAAACGGCAGTTCGTGCCTAAAGGGGGCAAGAAGAAATTTCAGAATAGGCCTCCTCAACAGCCTCAGGGGATGATGAATAGACCCCCAAATCCAAACCAGAACCAGGGAGCAGCGCAGGGCCCATATTGCCAGAGGTGTGGGAAAAGGCACTTTGGGAACTGCAACATGCAAGTCAACACCTGCTTTAGATGTGGGAAGCCGGGCCACTTTGTGAGACAATGCCCGGAGGGTGCTTCGGGAAATCAAACCGGGAGTCAGGCAGGACCTCAAATGGTGCCAGCTCGGGTGTACACCATCACATCCGAGGAAGCAGAGAACAATCCGGAGGTGGTAGCAGGTACCCTACTGGTCCACCAGACTCCCACGTGCATTCTAGTAGATTCCGGGGCGACCCACTCGTTTGCATCTGTGAAGTATGTGATGAAACTCGGGGTGACGCCTGAGCGAGTAGATTATGAGTATAGCGTAGCAATTCCAAGCGGGGCACCAACTAGGACTAGTCAAATGTTAAGAAATTGCCCAATCCTAGTCGATAATAGAGAATTACCTGTAGACCTAATAGTCATCCCGATGGACGACTACGAGGTGATCCTCGGGATGGACTGGCTCTCGAAGTACGGAGCAGTGATAGACTGTAACCGTAAGATGGTTACGTTCAGTTTAGAGGGGGAGGAACCTTTAACCTTCAAGGGGACAGCGAAGAGGAGAGGCCCCCCGAGAATATCAGCCTTAAAAGCTCAGCGATTAATCAATTCAGGATGCGAGGCATACCTGGTGTTCGCGCTGAAGGCAGAAGAGAATACCCCCACGAAACTTGAAGACGTACCCGTGATTAAGGAATTCTTCGACGTATTCCCGGAGGACTTGCCGGGATTACCCCCAGACAGGGAAATTGAGTTTACGATTGACCTGGTGCCGGGAGCAGCACCAGTGTCCAAGGCTCCATATCGCTTAGCGCCAACCGAATTAAAGGAGTTGAAGGAACAAATAGATGAACTCCTACAAAAAGGATTCATTCAGACCAGCTTTTCTCCCTGGGGTGCGCCAGTCCTATTCGTACGAAAGAAGGATGGCTCGATGAGACTGTGTATAGATTACAGGGAGCTGAACAAGCTGACGATCAAGAACAAGTATCCACTACCCCGAATAGACGACCTCTTCGACCAATTACAAGGCGCCACAGCATTTTCTAAGATCGATTTGAGGTCGGGCTACCATCAACTGAAAATCCGCAAGGAGGACATTCCCAAAACGGCGTTCAGTACCAGATACGGGCACTTTGAATTCCTAGTAATGCCCTTTGGACTGACGAACGCACCGGCGGCCTTCATGGACCTAATGAACCGGGTGTTCGAAGCCTATCTAGACAAGTTCGTGATCGTGTTCATAGATGACATCCTCGTCTACTCCAAGACGAAGGAGGAGCACGAACAACACCTACGAGTAGTACTCGGGATATTGAGGGAAAAGCAGTTGTACGCCAAGTATAAGAAGTGTGAATTTTGGCTGGATCAAGTAGCGTTCTTGGGGCACATCGTCTCGGGAGCGGGAATCTCGGTGGACCCGAGCAAGATAGAAGCAATTAGTGACTGGCCGCAGCCGACTAACGTAACGGAAGTACGGAGCTTCCTAGGCTTAGCAGGCTACTATAGGAAATTCATCAAGGATTTCTCTAGAATCGCCTCTACGCTGACAAGGTTGACTAAAAAGAACACGCCTTTTCTATGGAACGAGGAGTGTGAACGAAGCTTCCAAGAACTGAAAAAGCGGCTTACTACAGCCCCAGTACTAACGATACCCACGGGAGCAGGAGGGTTCTCAGTGTATAGCGATGCCTCGAAGAACGGGTTAGGGTGTGTACTGATGCAGAACGGTAACGTGGTGGCTTACGCCTCACGACAACTGAAGGAGTACGAAAAGAACTACCCTACACACGACTTGGAGCTTGCGGCGGTAGTCTTCGCTCTCAAGATTTGGAGGCACTACTTGTATGGAGAAAGATGCGAAATCTACACCGATCACAAGAGTTTAAAGTATTTCTTCACCCAGAAGGAACTCAATATGAGACAAAGACGGTGGCTAGAATTGGTGAAAGACTATGATTGCGTAATCAACTACCACCCAGGGAAGGCGAACGTGGTAGCGGATGCACTAAGCCGGAAATCAGTAAGCGCGGAACTTCAACGACTCGACGTGGAAGTCGTACCATTGGGAGAAGTCGAGGTGAAGTTAGCAGCTTTGACTCTACAACCAACGCTACTGGAGCAGATCAAAAAGGCACAGGAAAACGACGAGTTTTACCTGAAAACTAAGGGAGCGCAGACGGAGCAGTCGACGACGGATTTCGCATTTCGGGACGACGGAAGTCTATACTACAAGAGTAGATTGTACGTCCCGGACGACGCGGATCTTAGACGAGACATAATGACGGAAGCACATACCACGCCATATTCGATACATCCAGGGGCTACGAAGCTATATAGGGATTTAAGGACTAACTACTGGTGGCCGGGGATGAAAAAGGACGTGGCGACGTTCGTGAGCCAATGCCTCACTTGCCAGCAAATCAAGGCGGAACACCAACGGCCGGCTGGGACACTACAACCTTTACCAATCCCAGAGTGGAAATGGGACAATATAACGATGGATTTCGTGAGCGGATTGCCAAGGAACGCGAAAGGACACGACGCAATCTGGGTAATCGTAGACCGACTTACGAAATCTGCCCATTTTCTGCCGATAAGTACAACATTTACCATGGAGCGGTATGCAGAATTATACATCCAAGAGATAGTAAGACTCCATGGGACACCCTTAACGATAGTTTCAGACCGCGATTCACGGTTTCTATCTAAATTCTGGACGAGTTTACAAAAGGCCATGGGGACAAAGTTGGCATTTAGTACAGCATATCATCCGCAAACGGACGGCCAATCCGAGCGGACGATCCAAACACTGGAAGATATGTTACGAGCCTGCGTACTTGATTTCAAAGGCAACTGGAGCAAGTACCTCCCACTTGTAGAATTCTCGTACAACAACAGTTACCAAGCTACAATTGGAATGGCTCCGTATGAAGCCTTGTACGGACGGAAGTGCAGGTCCCCAGTGCATTGGGATGAAGTCGGTGAACGGGCGATGTTAGGCCCAGACATGATATGGGAAATGACGGAAATTATCACGATGATCCGAGAAAGAATGCGCACGGCGCAGAGTAGACAGAAGAATTATGCGGATCGGAGACGTAGACCGCTAGAATTCGAGGTGAATGATTGGGTCTTTGTGAAGATATCACCGATGAAGGGAGTCAAAAGGTTCGGAAAGAAGGGAAAACTAAGTCCGAGATAAATCGGTCCCTTCAAGATAATAAAAAGAGTTGGTGAAGTGGCTTACCAACTAGAACTACCAGCGTCGTTGTCACAAGTACACGATGTATTCCATGTTTCCACATTGCGGAAGTATATCGCTGACCCAAGCCACGTGGTGGTAAATGACTCACAGCACCAACACTTAAAACCAGACCTGAGTTATGAAGAAATTCCCGTGGAAATATTAATGCACGAGACAAAGAGGCTTAGGAACAAAGAGATTCCTCTAGTAAAAGTTCTGTGGCGAAATCAGTCAGTAGAGGAAGCCACATGGGAACGTGAGGATGAGATGAAAACCCGCTATCCTGAATTGTTCCGAACGGGCTGATTTCGGGGGCGAAATCCTCCTTAAGGGGGGAGGATGTAACACCCGGGTTCCCCGTAAGTGTTTAGGGCCAATAAATTAGCGAAATATGATTATATGCATCACGTGCCTTATATGCATTAATGTGGTGATTGGGTGATTTATTTAGTTATGTGCTTATGTGACTTACGTGAATCTCGCGTGGAAAATCTCGTGCCTAGGTGATTTTGTGAAATTTGGTACAACTAATTAGTACCAAGTGACCCTTAATTGATCTAGGAATTTTCGAAAATTAGGCCAAGGAGAAATTGGGTCATGGATTAAGGTTGAACTCTCAACATGATTGGGCTAGGTTTGAATAGAATTAGGCCCAAAACAATTAAGATATATTATGGAACAACCTCCCTTAATTTAGGGGATATTTTCGTTACCCAAACCTTAGCCACTTAAACCTCACTTAGAAAGCAATTTCAAGTCCACCAACCTTTAGTCTAACACCAAGGAGATAACGAGCAAGGAAGAAGAAGAAGTTAAGGCACAAACGAGTGAGCTTGGGACTAGGTAACATCTTCTAACCATGATTTTAATGTTTTATTCAAGAATTTACACATTTTAGGACTAAAGGCACGACAAGACTAGGGCTCGAGTGACTCAAAAACCCAAAAATGTGTTCTAGCCTTGAGTTTGTTAGGATTTAGCTAACCTAAAATTATTTTAGGACTCGTTACTTTAGCCTAGGATGATCTCGAGCTAACCTAAGACGTTTTTGGGTCGAGAAATGTTTCACACAACTTAGGAAATCTGGAAATAGGAACCTCATAGCAGTTTCGAGCGCAGGAAGGTTGAATGTTTCGATCGAAAGTCAAATTGAATTTTCTATGAGTTTCGATCGAAACCCTCAAGTGTATAATGATCAATTGAAATTGAAATCGATAGAAACCCTCAAATTGGCCTAAAAACATCTTCCATCCGTGCATGGTTTCGATCGAAACCTAAAATGATGCCATGCACACGTCATCACACGGCGAAACTTATATGGTTTCGACCGAAAGTGATACTTTCCCATGCCGAGTTTCGATCGAAACTAAAGTGAGGTCATGATGATGAAATACCTCGGCAAAACTCAAGTTGATTGAAAGTGGAATCGATCGAAACCCTCAAAATTAATTTAAAATGATCCTCTATCCATGTAAGGTTTCGATCGAAACCAAGATGATGAAATCATGATGTGAGACACGGCGAAACCTTGGAATTGATCGAAAGTGGTTACTTCTCATGCATGATTCCAATTGAAATTAGAATTTGATGTAGACAAGTTTCGATCGAAACTAGAAATTTATGTATATCAATTGGATAGACTTAATCGAGCGAAACCTAGCAAATCCAATGACTTTCGCCGAGACACATATGATTTAGAACAAATTAATTCTAACATGACTTAGCATAGAAATCAAATGACTTGGGAAATTTAATAAGGCAAATCAATTGACTTGGAGTCTAGGAAATTGATACAAGTCCAAATAAGTAGCGTAACGGAAATTAATTATTTTGACAAGTTAACTAAGGAAACAATGTACTAACACTCCAATGATATTATGTTTAAAGGTCGTACGTTCGGAGCTAACGGGGAGGATACTAATTACCTTTGGACGACAGGTAAGTAGAAGTCCAACTACGACACACAACTTGATTTACGTGCCTAATTTGTGTGATTACGTGCTTATGTGGTTTCATGACTTCGTAAATTGATTTAAGTATTTAAATGTGGTAAACCTATGTTGCATTTACTTGCACCTGCATATGCATACTCACGTGCACACACGAACTCGTGAGGAAGGGTCGTGGGATTGAGTGTGCGTAATGAGGTGTCGCTTGTACGCGACGAGGACTTGCCGATGTGGGCAAGTGTGTCGGCTCGTAGTTGAGTCAGGGGCTGTCTACTATGCTACCAGGGCGGCGATTTAGCGTCGTCGTACTATTATTTTAGATATATATATTGATATCCTGTGGATAGGATTTGGGCATGGCCCGTGGCGGTAAGGTGCGACCTGGAGGGTGCGACCTGAGGGTATAAGCGACACAGGGTGGAACCCTGGTGTAGGCGACCTCAGCGTGGGCTACCAGCGTGAGCGACCGCCGGACAGTCGGGGACGACCGGGATTATATGGCGACCTAGGGGAACGATGTGCATCCTAGGGTTCGGCCATCCGGCGTGGACCGCTGTCGTGATTTCCCTGAGGGACGTGAGCTCTTGTGGTGCATAGTGAGATTAGCCGAGGGCCCTGAGTGACATTAGTCTGAGTACGTTGGTACGATTGATTACATACATCGGCGTGGATTGCCTTTGCGAGTGTTATATGCATCGGCGTGGATTGCCTTTGCGAGAGTTATATGCACCGGCGCGGGTTGCCGATGCGGGGGAGTGACACATGCACACATGCATGATTTCTACTTACTGAGCCTCGGTGGCTCATTCCTTACGTTGTGTGTTGTAGGCACCGGCGATCACGGTATGTGACCGTGTTTTGAAGGCAAGGCCAACCTTTTGGAGCTTCGTGCTGCTTTTGGGGTGGACGTGTGTGTGTGGATGACGACCTGTGAGGCCGGGCGCATAGGAGCTTTTGCTGTGCCGACACAATTGCACCGTTGTAGTTAGACCACGTCTGGAACTTAATGTTCGACATGCATTCTTTTGTCTTGTATAGAACAATGTTCCATTTCGTAAATGAAAAATGAAAAATTTGTACGCGTTTTCGGTGCACTTCTTTACTTACAAACTCGCTAGGCACGTAGAAATGCGCTGGGTTAGGCGGTTAGGAAGTTGGGGCGTCACAATAACTAAGCGTAGTTGAACTTTATCTAATAATGTCTGATTTCTGCGTTCAGAAACACCATTCAACTGTGGTGTTTCGGGCGGAGTAAACTGCGAGATGATTCCATTCTCTTTCAAAAAGTCGTCAAACTCGAGACTCATATACTCGCCGCCGGGATCTGATCGAACTACTTTAATTTGTCACCCAGTATGATTTTCCACTAAAATCTTGAATTCCCAGAACTTATCAAGCGTTTCAGACTTGTGCTTGAACAGATACACCAAGCCATATCGAAAGTGATCATCAGTAAAGGTCACAAAATAATGGAAATTACCACGGGCCGCAACTCTAAACGGTCCACAAACGTCAGTATGATCAAATCCAAAAGACTAGCGGCTTGAAAGATCCCGGTAAAGGGGAGAGTTAGTCATCTTGTCGAGGATACAAGACTCGCATGTTGGATAGCAATCTTATTCCGACGGTGTAATAATTCCATTTTTCTCCAACTCTTTAATCTTTCGAACTCCGGCATAACCGAGTCAAAGATGCCATAAATACTTTTTATTTAACTCTAACTTAAGTTTGTTGGTAATTATATTCGCATGTTCTTTGACACTTATGTAATATAAACCATTTATTAACGTAGTTTTTCCGATGGATTTATTTCGAAAATAAATCTCGCAAATATTATTACTAAAATGGAATTCGTATCCGAGTCTACTCAAAACAGGAATAAAAATAATATTTTTAAGCCCCTTGGGCAATAAGTAGTCGGTAGACTATGTCCGCTGCCAACGTTAGTCAAGACCTCTCGATTCGCCAGCTTCCTACTTCGCTCCAGACCCTGGTTCAAAACTCAGATGTGAGCACTAGCTCCTAAGTCAACAATCCACGAGTGGAAAATACAGTTAAAGAACAGTAAGTTTCCAAAACATTACCTGAAGCCACCGAAGTAGTCCCTTTTTCCAATGGCCCAGCTCTTGGTGGTGAAGTCACTTGTCAGTCGCCTTCGGAACTTTAGGTACGTTCATCTTTTCCTTGCCCTTCTTCTTTATCCCTCCAGTAGGCTTATTGGGCTTGGGCTTGTTGGACTTAGATCTCTTAGATTTTTTCGTCACTACAAGCGCAACCTTTTTTCCATTTCCTTTCTTCAGTTCACGCTGAGTGTGAATCAGCGTGTTCATCAATTCGGGAAGTGAAAACTATTGATCACTCAGACTGTAGTTTATGATAAAATGAGCGAATGAGGATGGGAGCGACTGAAGAATTAGGTCAATCTGAAGCTCGTGATGTACGGGACAATTGAGCGAAGCCAGTTCCTCAATATACCCAATGAGCTTACGCACATGTCCCGCGACATCTACGCCTTCAGGCATCTTGGTTTGAAAGAGCTTGTTTGCGGCTCGACATCGAGACGATCTGGAGTGCTCGCCGTACAACTCCTTCAAATGACGCAATATCCCGCGCATATCCATCTCAGAATATTGGTCCTGCAGATAATTTCTTATCCTAGCCAACATATACGCCTGTTAGGAATATGCCCTCGAATGCTGTACGAGGATTAGATTGTATAGGGCATTAGCTTATTTATCATTCGACCTTTTACGTAATAAGATATTTTTTGTGTGTTAATTGAAAGGCGTTGTTCGTTTATTGGATATAAGAGTACTTTACTAAGCATCCGATAAAGCAATAAATGAACAAATCAAAATGTGTTGAGTTGAGTCACTGTTCTCGATGAGTACGAGAGAGGAAGGCACCAGTGGACTCTTAACCTCGAGCATTAAAAGTACGTAAGCCTTAGGCTCAAGTTGGGTGCTGGATAACCGATTACGGCTTATTTGTCGATGACCTGTCGAGTGCCGATACCCCCTTGGAACCGGAGGTCATGACTTGTGATGCGAGTCGAATCAAGGGATTGAATCGTTTCATGGACACTGACTCACGGGTCGTACGGTCGAACATGGCTTATTACTCAAGGAGTGTCAATGACTGATGACAACACTATAGTAGTCTACGTGAACCTTAGACCGAAAGGGGCTTTGGCGGAGTTGACTTCGAAGTCTCGACTGTCACTGGTTCCCCTCGACCCGATTTGCTGTTGCATGGGTAAGCGGGCCAGATGTGGTCTTGATGATGATTTGTGATTGCCTGGCTTAGACCGCCGAGAACGGATTCACAGTCTCGCAAGTAATCGAGATAAGTGTCCTATGAGGACGGCGACGAGAAATTACGAAATCCTTGGCCAAGGTATTGAACTAACTCATGTTGGACATGGAGGGTAGTTTGGTAATTTGCCTCGTCCCCGTTTTATCATAGAATCGAGTATAGTGAGTTTGACATAGACCATGGCTCTCACTCGATTGGGACACAGCTGAAGGGTTTATACGTAGTACTATAATCTATAGTAAGGTTCTCGAATAAAGACTGGGTCGAAATTCGTACCCGAATCGGGTTACGGTCCGGTACTGCGGGATTGGCTAGGTAACTGCTGGACTCTTGGATTCCTCCCTTGCCGATTGAGTCGAACCTAGAGAGTCGGGCTTAAAAAGGATCATCAAGGTGTACTGATAAGGAGAGAAAGTGTTTTGGGCCTTAACGGGCCGTTGGGCCGCGCCTTAGTGGGCTCGAGCCGTTTAATGGACCGAAGGCGGATTTCGTATGAAACTAAATTTGAGACTTGGGCTTGGCCAAGTGCTTAAAAGGCTTGAGGGTAAAATTGGAATTGGACTTCAAATTATGCCTTGGGAATTAATTTCGAAAATTAAATATAAATATAGAAATAATGTATTTGGAATATTATTTATTTTAAGGTGAAAATTTCGAAATTAATCTTGGTTTAAGTTTCGAATTTTATACCATATTTACATATACTTAGTTTGACTTAGTATTTAAGTTAGTTGTCTAATTAGGGTAAGTATCCTTATATGAATTTTGAATTAAATAAGGGAGAGAAAGATATGGCAAAATCTCTCCACTTAAGGAGCAAAATCGAAAACCATATCTTTGAGATATCCTAGGGATTTCCAAATATATCATAGTATAAATAGGGCAGCTCTATTTCATAATTTGGAGTGAAAAAATTCGTCCCATAAGAAAGGCACAAAACACACACCGGATAAAAAACAATTTTCTCCCACGCGACGGCTCGGTTCTCTCTAGCCATCTTTAGAGAACTGATTCAGTGGTACACTGCGAGGTCGGCGTGAAGATCTAGTGCCATCCACCACCATCGACGAAGTCTTGAAGAAAAGGACGAGGAGCTGCCACTCGCTTCAACTGGTAATTCTCTACGGGTTTGACCCGCCCTATTACATGTCTATGTGTTACTATTCTGATCCGAGCAACGAGGGCAATAAGGGAACCCGGAAAATTTTTGTTCTGCACCGTACCCGGGGACGTGGCGTCTCCGGGAGACACCGGGTAACCCAACAACGCCTTGGCCCGGGCACAACCACAACCATTTGGCATGAAACTCCCGGTCCGCCTAGCTAGTACCCTCCCCGGGTTCAAGTGGTACAGGTCCATCAAGGACATACTCTATACGTTTCAGAGTAAGGACAATCCTTAAGTTACGGACCCAGTCTGCAAGGTTTGGACTTTCCAAACGGTTTTACGTTATGTTGGAACTATTTTATTGTATTCAATTTGTATAGTTGTCTTAGTCTTGCTATGTAAATAAGTAGTCGAGGGCTAAATAGTAAATAGTCATTGTATAGGACTACTTGTGTAAATATACCACGAGACGGTATATATAAGTGAACTCCTTAAGAAATTAAGGAGTGTGTTGTAGCAAGGAATCAGAATTGAAATACAAGGATTGGAATTTTAGAGAGAAATTAGCGCCAAACCCTTGCTTGAGCTCCAAATCATTTCTCTTCAAAGCTTAATTGGTAAATCTCGATCTCTAGCTTTCGAATTCGTTAGATTTACTATCCGTTCTTCAAAGATTCGATCTAGGTTGGCTATCTGAGGTCTTACCAATTGGTATCAGAGCTGAGCGTGTTAGTATTTGAATCGAAATTAGGATCGAACTTTGGAAATCTGGAATTTTTTTTTCGTGAGTTATTATTCATCACGAAATTGTCACTGTTCATCGCTGATTCAATCTGATTCTTCATAATTCGACTTGTTTTGTTGCTATTGAGGTTCGATTATGAGTTTCTAATCTGTCTGAGTTAAACTTTGGATGATCGAACCACAAATTTTTGCGCATTTTGAAAATCTGATTGAAATTGTTCTTCGCGGACTTAATCTGATTTTTCAAAAAATCGAACTTTTGCTTTGATTGTGCTAAATTGAGTGTTTGTTCTTGTCAATTTCATGATTTCGATCGATTACCCGAACTTCGGTAGACTAATTTGCTGTTTTCGGTCGGATTTGTGAAAAATTGTGTTCTTCGTGTTCTTCTTGAAATTCATCCGATTTCTAAAAATTTGATATATTTTGCTGTTTTATGGTTGAACCGTGTGTTAGAAACAAATTTCGATCATTTCTGTGCGATTACCCATGTTTAATCGATATGTTTGAGTGATTTTTCTTAATTAGTATTACTGGTTTTCGTTAGCTTTTTTTTTTGGTAAAATGAAATTTCATTTACCACATGCTCCAAATAAGCCAGTTACATCACAACTAACATAGCACACACAAGCTACACTGGAAATGAACATACACGTTGAAAACAATTGACTTGTCAGCATTTTTCCTACAGCAGCTAGTCTTAATGCGCCATTTCATCTCCCTTCCAAGCATCTGAAAAATCTGTTCCACTGATCTTTCTCCCTTGCCGTGTACCTTTCTGTTCCGTTCACTCCACACATGGTGCACCAGCGCTGAATACACAACCACACTAATACTACTCTGGACAGTTCTTGAGGCACCCAATTTCTCCAACCATGAATAGAGGCTGTCAGAAGATCTAAGAGTCTCATCACAATTCAGCCATGACTTAATTTTCATAAAGAGGAGTTGAGTAAAACTGCATTCCAAGAACATATGCTCCATAGTTTCACAATAGGTGCCACAAAGCTGACATTTCTGCTCCTGCACTTGCAGTCCCCATTTAACCAATCTATCCATAGTGAGTAATCTCTTATGCATCAGCAACCACATCATAAACGAACGCCTAGGGATGATGTACCTGTTCCAGACAGCCTTGTAGTATGGAAAGGGGTAATTGTGCCTTTTAGCCACTCATAACCCGAAGTAACAGAATACTTGCCATCCACAACCATTCTCCATTTACCTCCATCATATCCCTATCTGAATTTGCCTTTTAATCTGTTGAGCTTCTTCCAATACCAGCAAGAATCATGCGCAGGCAGATAGTCCAAAAAGCAGACCCCTTTTATGTACACAACATTTACCCATTTGATCCATAAGGACTCTTTATCTATGATGATGTCCCATATTTGCTTCCCTATCAGAGCTTTCTTCCAGGTCTCGCAGTCTCTCAGATTTAAGGCTCCAAACTTTTTGTGCCTGCACACTTGCTCCCAGTTAAGCAGTGGAATGGATTTCCCATGTTCCTTCTTTCCCCAAAGGAAGTCTCTGCAGGCTCGATCCATCTCCTTTGATACAGCTTTTGGCAGCATAAAAATAGGCCAACAGTATCCATGTGTAGCTAGAAGCACCGAGTTAATCAATCATAACCTCCCTGCTTAGGAGAGGTTTCTGGTAGCCCAGCATTTTAGTCTAGCTGTTATCTTCTCAACCAACAGTTGACAATTTCCATTTAGTTGGTGATATTGGAACCCCCAGGTACCTCATAGGATATTGTCCATGTTTGAAACCAGTGATAATTGAAATTTGCTCCATTTCCTGTCTCGAAGTACCAGCAACAAACATGTTAGATTTCTAGGGGTTAGCCTCCAAACCAGATGTACTGGTCTAGTACTTCTTTAATCACCTTCACAGCTCCCTTCCTACGTTTAAAGAACATCATTAGATCATCTGCAAAACACAAATTCCCTAGCCTCACTTTCTTGCACATATGATGGAATCCGAACTGAGGGTCTTTGGATGATAGCACCAGCTGCCTTGTCAGATACTCCATAGTGATGACAAATAGTAGAGGAGAAATAGGATCTCCTTGTCTCAGCCCTCTACCACACTTGATGAACCCCTGGTGTGAACCATTTATAGAGATAGTATAAGAAGCAAATGTAATGCATTCCATTACCCATTTGACAAACATCATTGGAAATCTTAACATACACAGCAAAGCCTTTAGGAAATCCCAATCCACAGTGTCATAAGCTTTCCTTATATCTACCTTCATAAGGGCCCGAGCAGAGGCATTGCTCCTATTATATAATCTGATCAAGTCCTGGCACAGTAGTATATTGTGCACTATAGACCTCCCTTCGACAAAATCACTTTGATTAGCGTTGATCAGTTTAGGCAGCATAGGCTTAAGTCTGTTGCAATGTAGCTTGGAGATGCATTTGTACACTGTGTTGCAGCAGGAGGTTGGTCTGAAATCTTGGACTGTAATAGGATTGGTAACCATTCAGCCGAGGTAGCATCTTCCCAGTCTAAAAAAATTCCAGGATAGCATCTGTGACTTGCTCCCCCACCATTTTCCATGCATGCTTAAAGAATCCACTACCATATCCATCAAGGCCCGAGGCAACATCCTCATGGATACCCTTCATAGCTTCAAACACCTCCTTTCTGTCAAAAGGATTAACAAGCCCAAGCTGATCTTCCAGAGATAATCTGTACCCCTCATTTGGCACTAGAGTCAAGTTGTACCTGCATAGTTTCATCTTTGGCCAGCATACTCTGGTAATATTCAGCAAAGTGCTTGTGCACTTCCTTATTATCAGAGAGAATTGTACCCTCAACTGTTTGGACAGATAAGGCTCTGTTCATGTAAGCTCTTCTTTTTATCACTGCATGGAAATAAGCTGTATTTTGACCCCCCTGTGCCATCCATTTAGTTTTAGCTTTCTGCCTCAAAAATTGGTCATGAGCTTTGCTCAGAAAGCCATACTCCTTTCTGGTAATCTCTTCCTTTACCAGCAGATCAGAATTCAGTGGATTTGCAATGCTATCTGGCAGTCCTCAAGCTGCTGCTTGGTAGATTCTGCCTTAGTGGTGATATCAGCAAATAGAGATCTGTTTAAAGCCTTTAAAGGTCCTCTTAGTTGGGCCAGGTTGCAACAGACACCTTTCATAGAATTTCCCAGCTCAAGGTCCCAGTGTTCCTGTATTGTGCTCAAGAAGGAAGGGGCAAGGCACCACATGTTTAAAAATTTGAAAGGCCTCTTATGCTTCAGACCATGTCCATTTCTTTTCAGCAAAATTGGTGAATGATCAAAAATCCCCTCATTCAGGAACTCAATAGTGCTGTCAAAATATCTACTGATCCAGGTCTCATTAGCAAAACCCCAGTCAATTTTGGACCAGATCCTCCTCTCTGCACATTGCTTGTTGTTCCAACTGAAAAGTGCATTGGTTGAAATCCTGGAATTCCTCAGCTGTGACCTCGGAGACTCCTATCCTGTCCGCAAAGCCTCTAACATTATTAAAATCTCCCCACATCATCCAAGGGCCTCTCATACCATTTCCAATCTGCAGGATTGAATCCCAGAGGTTCATTCTGTCAGCTTGCTCATTATACCCATAAACTACTGTAAAGAAGGTCTCTTTCAATTTCGTTTCAAGAAGGCATATGAGGTTTATTCCATATTTACAGCAGAGGAGACCAACCTCTCTCTGCTTAGTAGGGCCATTAAGGCCCTTAACATTCCAAGATGCCCACCTATCCATGACCAAGGTCATGGACCCTCTGCTTGGAAGGTCACTGCAACTGCTGTGCCAGATGATCCTGGCCCAGCGAAACCTGTTGTAGGAGATGGTTCCTAGAGTCCTCTTGCTGGACCAGATCAGCCCATGACTTCCTCACACCAGTCATCTTGGTTTTGGCCACTCCCCCATCTCCTACAACAGGTTTCGCTGGGCCAGGATCATCTAGCACAGCAGTTACAGTGATCATTGGGTCTTGGTTTACTCTTTTGGATAGGCTGCCATTGTCTTTTATCATCCTTCCAACAGATTGATTCCTCATGACCATATTTCTGACATTTATTACACAGAATAGGCTTCCGTTCATATGTTACTTTCTGCTCCATCAATTGCCCTTTCTCATTCAGAAATTGAATTGACTCCTTGAGGGGTTTGTTGAGGTTCACCTCTACCAGAATCCTTGCGTAATGGATTCTCTCCATTTTCCTAGTCACATTATCAGTCATGAGTGGCTTTGCAATCAGAATAGCAAGTTTACTAAGTGCCCTAGTACCCCAATATTTCAGCTCAAGCTGTGGTAATTGCACCCAGATAGCGACACTATACACCCCAATTTTATTCAGCTACGTATCCTCAATCCATGGTGCTAAGACCACTGGTTTTTTATCGAAGTGGAGTATCTCTGTTTGCAAAGTTCTATCCCTGGCTTCAACACAGTCGCATCTCACCAGGAAAAGACATCGCCTCACTTGCCATACGTTCGTCACACCTAGTTTGCCCCATTTTCTGTTAAAAAAACCAGACATAACTCCATACGGAGGATTAGCCCCAAGTACATAGCACATAATTGCAGAATTCCAGTGTCTGACAGCCCCCTGAATTTCCTCTAGTTCGATTACTCCTATTTCCTGACCTGCATCAGAATTCGGGGCTACAAAGTCAAGCCGATTGTCCTGGTGCTTCAGTAAATTCGCCTTGAACTTCAGCCACGGACTGCTTTTGATGGATGCCGCAGGTACCCTACCAATCGAGCCTGCCAGCTACGGCCATTCCTTCTCCAGCTCGCCATCGAAGCTCTGGACGATTGGCGATTGGCGTGCTAGAGAGGTCTTTACCTGTTTTTCGATAGAAACCAATAGTACATGATTTACTGTTTTCGATAGGTGTGAAATTAAGTAGTTCTTATTAGGTTACTATTTACTTTTTCGATCGATAAGTTTCTCGACATTAAGTTTCTCGACTACTATTCACATGATCGTAAAACTTCTAATCACGCAAACCAATAGAAAGAAAAATTGCAATCGAAAAATTCTTTACACTCTCCAATGATTACTTGCACGTGAATGCCACTACCAAACTTGGTCATCACTGCACCTAATCATTAGTCGTCATTCCACCACTAGAAAAAAAGAAATCAATAGAAAATTTTGGTTTGCTCTTAGCGAAAAAAAAAACAGTACTTTTCAATTCATTACTATCGAAAACTTCCCTTTTTTTTCATTACTTATTTCATCAATACAAATAAAATTCAATCGAAAAGTTTTAGTCTGCTCGCAAAGTTGTTTTCCGATCGAGAATCCTCTTGTTACTTACTTTTGCACATATCACGTCAAAAATCAACGATCATTACAAGAGAACAATAATCATCATGTGTCATCTCTTTATCAAATAGAGCTCTCAAATTGTTTTTAAGCCATAAAAAACAACTATCTATCATAAACACTCGAATTAAACCACCGAAAAACTCTCTTTCATATAGCAATCGAAAATGTATTCTTTCTCGGCTATTCCAAAAAAAAGCATATTTTCGATACTCGGCTATTCCAAAACAGCATATTTTCGATACTTTAAAGTTTTCGACTCTACAAAATCAATTTTCGATTCCTTTAATTTTCGATAATTTTTTTCGATACTCTGATTGGGAAATTTTCAATCGAAAACTTTAAATCGAAAACCTTGATTTAATAAAAAAAAAACTTAACAATCGAAAATTATATCAAACGAAATCTTATTTCACAAAGCACTCTAAAATTTTCAAAGCTAAAACAGTTCAATATTCAAAGCAAAACATTTTCGATATTGAAATTGGCACGTTCTACAAAGGTTTTGGTAATTTTTCTGAAGCTTTCGAAATCAATTTAAAACTTCGGTTAAAACCCAAAGTTTTCATTAGTCACATTTTTCGATACTTCACAAAATTTCTCGACTAAACCAAAATTTTTCGAAACTGACATTTTAAAAGCCAAATATTCTAATTAAAAAAAACCAAATCCATAAAACACGTTAACGATCAAAATATCCAACCTACTAAATCAAATCAAAATAGACACCTACTCGATTACTCGATCCGATGACTCTAGCTCCGACACTGATGACACTGAAGAAGCTTGGACGTCAACTACGATTAATTGAGAAGGTGTTAAAGAAGAAGTCCACAAAGACCAAGTCACGCTCAACGAAGCAAGAGACTACAAACTCCGAACAAACGACTCACTTGGCTTTGATGGCACACCACGAAGAAGAGACTAATACATCTTCTAAGGAAGCAGTGATCCGTAACTCTAAATTGTTTAACATGTTAGATACCTTACAAACTGGGTATGCTCACATGAAAAATGAGCGGAAAAGTACAAGAGAGTTAGAGGACAAATTAACTAAGTCTAAGGAGGAAATAGCTAGTATGGAATTTAAACTTAGGAGCTCAAGTGCAAAAAATTGAAGAATTATCTAAGAGCCCCAATATTAGCGAGACTAAGAATATTCCCTAAGAGAAGCATAGTTCGATAGTAAAAGAATTAGAGGACAGGCTAGACGACAACTATAATTGTTTAGTTAAGAGTTTAGATGAGAAATGAAGCCTTAATTGTATATTGTCGAATGCGAATGAGAAAGTTGCTAATCTTGAAGCACAATTAGAAAAATCTAATTCTAAGATTAATGAACTAACAAAGAACTTAAGTGCCTGTGAAGCCGAAAAGCATACGACTCTAAATAACTATGCTTTCTTAGTTGAAGAACGTACGAAGCTATACTCTACGATTAAACAACTAGAAGATCTTCTTGCGACTTCTAAGACCGAAGAAGCAAAATCTCGTCATTCTGAAAATTCTTCTTCCGTCGATATACCTCATATTATTAAGAAAATAGAGGCTTTAAATTCTATATTAGAAACGGAAAGAAAGAATTTTGAAGAAGAAAAGAATGCGCTTTTATAGAAATATCTAATCTCAAAGCTTCCTCACAAGAAAAGTTAGTCATGAAGCAGGTTAAGAAAGAAAAAGAGCCTTTAAGCGCCAATAGATCAAATACTCCAATTCTTAAAGCCGTTACTTCTACATATTCGTTAAAGCCTATCAGTTTTAGAAGTACAAACTTTGAAAGTGGGTCTTCCTCCAAAAAGAAAATATTTCACGAAAATATTTCAAGTTCTAGCGCACAAACTTCATCGTGTAATTAATGATTCTACTAATTTTTCTTTTACAAAAACTAGACTTGAAAATACTTTTCGAAATTCTTATTCTCATTCTAATGTGAAAAATGTGCATTCTCCACGTAGGAAATATGACACTTCTACTTTACATGCGTATCATTCTATTTGCTCGTATTCTTACACGAAGCATCTAGGTTCGTTCCGGCAGCATTTATTACGACTAGGTGCCGAGAAGATCTTTACAAGTACACATTCTAGGAGCACATATTCACATGCTAGAATTACTTATCCGTGTAAAATCAAGCAAAAATGGATTCCTAAGTCGGATATCAAGTCACAAAGTCCTAGTCAAATATGGATTCCAAAGACTACATCATCGACCAACTTAGGCTCACACTCTAATTTTACACGATTTACGACTAACTCGTTTTCTGCTAATAAGGGAGGACCAATACGACAGTGGGTACCAAAGTCCCAATAGTTTTGCAGATTTCCCTCATGTATGGCATTCGACGTAGTGGCTCCACATACATGATAAAGGGATGGGGAGTGAGCCACTAGAACTAAGCTTCAACGAGGGAACGCCAATTTTAATTCCTGAGGGGGAGAAAAACTCACAATGAGCGATTTAGGGAACGAGATTCATAATATTCGTCAAGCAAACGACGCCAATTTCTAGGGGGAGAAAAGTTTCTCGACAAGTTTTTGATATAAATATAATACTACTATATTACTAATATACG
Source organism: Craterostigma plantagineum (assembly GCA_027422505.1). NCBI lineage: Eukaryota > Viridiplantae > Streptophyta > Magnoliopsida > Lamiales > Linderniaceae > Craterostigma > Craterostigma plantagineum. The sequence goes on from JAPQWV010000001.1 coordinate 12,476,059, forward strand.
TTCGTATATATATATATATTATAAAAAAGAGAGAGAGAGAGAGAGAGATTAAAAAAGGAGCTACAAAAAAAAACAAAAAAAAAGAGATAAAAAAAAGGAGAGATGAAAAAAAAGGAAAGAGAAAAAGGATAAAAAAAAGGAGGCGAGATACAAATATAACTATTATATTAATTATATACATACATATATATGTCTTTACTGTAAAAAAAATATAAAAGAAAAAGAAAAAAGAAAGAAAAATAAAAAACAAAAAAAAAAAGAAAAAAGAAAAAATATTGATTTTTTTCCGATATACTTCAGATTTATTCTCCCTCGTCCGAAGATGGACTTACACGAAGAATCTCGAGCTTTCAAACGGATAAAAATTTCCAAAGGCGACGGTGACGATCAAAATGAAGATCAAATGCTCCGGATTTGCATCGACCGGCTCTGGCTTGCTAATTCAACTAGAGCAACACTTCTCACGTATCTAGGAGGCACAGATTCATGTTCCTATGGTTCAGTCTAATCCGACTTGATCCTAACCCCGGAACGCGTTCGACCATTTGAGACGATTCAAATGTCCACCACTTTCTCATCATCCTAACCAACTAAGCAAGACTAATTCGGTGATGCCTCGGAAATCTTTCAAAATACATCACTCCCTTATCTCACATAATTTTCGGACCCAACCGCCATAGGTCCAGGTGCTAATATTAATTAGCTCCCGGGTAGAAATCGTCGCATCAGGTGCAATGACGCATGCACAACCGAGCCTTACCCACTCGTCTATCTCTCAAAAGTTAGGTGTTTCATAAATCACGGGGAACCACGTATGCTATCACCGTTTCACTCGGAAACGGGAGATATTGAACTAAGTGGTATTCCGCCACGTACCACGCTTTTATTAATTACTCGTGTCTAGTGTGTCCTCACTCCTCAAAATTTTCAAATTTTTTAGGACACATACACTTTTTAATACACCTAGTCTTTGTTATTACGTTAGAACTTCCTTAGACATTTCTTTTTAAAGCATGCTTCGAGGATCGGAAGAAAGTCCGGCCGTTGAAACGTCAAAGCAACAACGGTTTCGGCCATCTTCTACGAGCTTTGCTCCTAGTTGATGTCAACGGGACGCCTATGTGGCCCCGGTACTCATTTCGACGGATTGCGTTGTCGCTCCGTCCGGTTATTACCCTCACCGACCTTTTTGTATGTCCTTATCTACCTCCAAATTAACATGTCGAAATCGTTAACACGATTCGTCATGAGGGGGTGAAGTGTTTATGCATACACTATCGGTCGGTCCACCCACCAAATTCCGCCGCGCGTACCACTCTGAAACGGGTTCTCTCAAAATGCCACATCCAAAGGAGGCTCAGTACAACTTAAAACAATCAATGAAAGAGACGGCCTACCTTCTTCCGGAACTAGAGACGCTTCTTCGAGGCCAAACCAGACAACTTCAATACGGAGAAGACGAATCTGGCGAAACGGAGAAGATGGCGAAAGCCGAGCCCTCTCCTCAATCGAACAACACGTGATTCAAGCATCATCAACGACCGAAGTTGCCAACCGTGTCCACTGCATCAAGGACCGAAGTTGCCAACCGTGTCCACTGCATCAACGACCAAAGTTGCCAACCGTGTCCACCTCTCCAAACCTCACATTGGACTCCCCGATCTCAACACAAGGTTGACCCAAATAGGGGGAGTTTCGAGTTTCGTGCGCTTTCAAGGGAAGAGATGGAACGCGGACTTTCCAAAATCCGGCAAGAACTTCGTACATCTTACGGCATTTAGGAGAAGAACTTCAACAGAAGATTCGAAGAAAAAGCCGATGCCCAGAAGATCGGGTGAGCTTGAAGATTTTCTAAAGAGGAGATTTCGAGGACTCGAGGACTCTTTTAATGGGGGAGATTGTTGGAACTATTTTGAAAGACGAAGATAACTCATGCTATGTTGAAAATTGAATACAAAGGGGGAGATTGTTGGAACTATTATATTGTATTCAATTAATATAGTTGTCTTAGTCTTGCTATGTAAATAAGTAGTCTAGAGCTAAATAGTAAATAGTCATTATAGGACTACTTGTGTAAATATACCACGAGATGGTATATATAAGTGAACTCCTTAAGAAATAAAGGAGTGTGTTGTAGCAAGGAATCAGAATCGAAATACAAGGATTGGAATTTAGAGAGAAATTAGCGCCAAACCCTTGCTTGAGCTCCAAGGAATCAGAATCGAAATACAAGGATTCGAATTCGTTAGATTTACAATCCGTTCTTCGAAAATTCGATCGAGGTTGGATATTTGAGGTCCTAACACGTTATCAGTGAAATGAATGGTGACGGCATTGTATATGTAGAAAGAAAACATTCTGCAGAAATAAAGCATAGTCAGGTTCAACGTATTATTCGTCAAGCACAAATAAGGACTTTTTATTTTGCTTGACTCCCACTATTTTTCTCAAAATCCCATTCTCCCAATAGAGATTTCGGAAACCTTGTTGATGATTTCATAATGGAGTTGATTTCCCCGCTCCGCAAAAAATAAGCATCAACCTAACAGTTTGTTGGCCCATTTAATCGGACGACACCGTGTCCCACACGAAACCATCTAATGAGTGTTTCAACTACTTCGTCTAACCCATCTAACACGAATAATTGGGAAATAACTGTCTAAGTGTAACCTATCAACTTCGTGCTCAATCCTAACATTTAGAAATTCCGTCCGTAGGATAACACTTTGTAAGGCGTGAATATGTTTCGGAGAGCGGCATTTCTAGAACGCACCCGAGCTACCTACGACAAGAGCGGAATGTTTGGCGCCGATAACTCGGAACAAACCGCACACACACTCAAGCCGCAATAGTTTCGAGCTTGATAGAAGACAGGAACCAAGTCCCTTCACCCACTTAGTATTTAGTCTAATGGGAGAATACCCAACATGCAAGCACATAATCATGCACATAACGTCAAACAAACATGCAAGAAATCACAGTAAACATAGTTTGCCTACAAGACCGTCAACGTGGAGTATTTATACTCTACTACATTTATTTTTATAAAATTACATTTCTTTATCTTACGGCATGACACTATTGTTAGGAATATGCCCCCGGATGCTATACGAGGATTAGATTGTATAGGGCATTAGCTTATTTATCATTCGACCTTTTATGTACTAAGATATTTTATGTGTGTTTATTGAAAGGCGTTGTTCGTTTATTGGATATAAGAGTACTTTACTAAGCATCCGGTAAAGCAATAAATGGACAAATCCAAATGTGTCGAGTTGAGTCACTGTTCTCGACGAGTACGAGAGAGGAAGGCACCAGTGGACTCTTAACCTCGAGCATTAAAAGTCCGTAAGCCTTAGGCTCCAGTTGGGTGCTGGATAACCGATTACGGCTTATTTGTCGATGACCTATCGAGTGCCGATACCCCCTTGGAAGCGGAGGTCATGACTTGTGATGCGAGTCGAATCAAGGGATTGAATTGTTTCATGGACACTGACTCACGGGTCGTACGGTCGAACATGGCTTATTACTCAAGGATTGTGAATGACCGACGACAACACTTAGTAGTTTACGTGAACCTTAGACCGAAAGGGGCTTTGGCGGAGTTGACTTCAAAGTCTCGACTGTCACTAGTTCCCCTCGACCCGATTTGCTGTTGCATGGGTCAGCGGGCCAGATGCGGTCAGTCAAAAAGAGGGCATTGACTATGAGGAGACCTTTTCGCCTTTTGCTATGATGAAGTCCATTCGAACATTGCTTGCGATAGCTGCGCACTATGACTATGAGATCTGACAGATGGATGTGAAAACTGCGTTCCTAAAGGGATACCTCAAGGAGGAAATATATATGGAGCAGCCCAAGGGTTTTACATCGCAAGGAGTTGCTCATAAGGTGTGCAAACTGAACAAGTCCATTTATGGACTGAAACAAGCCTCCAGAAGTGGAATCTTCGGTTCGATGAAGTGGTAAAGGGCCATGGATTCTTAAAGAATGAAGACGAGCCTTGCGTCCACAAGAAAAGCAGTGGGAGCAAAATATTTTTCCTCGTATTGTACGTGGATGACATCTTTTTGATAGGTGCTCTCGATGGTGAAAGCGTGGCTTTCGACCGAATTCTCTATGAAAGACTTGGGAGAAGCTACATGGGCATTCGCCTTTATAGAGATCGAGCGAATCGTATGTTAGGACTCTCCCAGGTCCTTTACTTAGAGAAGGTCCTGAAGCGATATAATATAGACAACCCTTAGAAAGGGTTCTTGCCTATGCAGCATGGGATTCACTTTTCCAAGGCTATGAGCCCTCAAAGTGAGTTGGAGCGGAAGGAGATGAGTGGAATCCCCTATGCATCCGCGGTGGGTAGCTTGATGTACGCGATGCTTTGCACGCGACCTAACTTGGCGTACGCTGTGAGCGTAGTCAGTCGGTTTCAGGCTGACCCTGGTAAGGAACATTGGACAGCAGTCAAGACTATCCTCAAGTACCTCAGACGGACTAAGGATATGATGCTGGTCTACGGTAATGGAGAATTGGAAGTGGAAGGGTATACGGATTCGGATTTCCAATCTGACGTGGACGACCGAAAATCCACTTCAGGATCGTCTTTACGCTCAACGGTGGAGCGGTGTCTTGGAAAAGTTCCAAACAGAGCACTACTGCAGATTCCACCTGCGAAGCAGAGTATATAGCGGCCTCAGAGGCAGCGAATGAAGGTGTTTGGATGAGAAAGTTCTTGGAAGAATTTGGTGTCGTTTCTGTAGCAAATAGGCCATTGCCATTGTGGTGTGACAATACTGGCGCTATTGCTCAGGCAAAAGAACCGAGGTTCACAGCAGGTCCAAACATATAGAAAGAAAGTACGTGTTACGTGGATTCGTTAAGAATGGCTACGTAGCCGTGCAGAAGATTGCGACCGCGGAAAACGTGGCCGACCCGTTCACCAAGCCTCTATCACAAGTAGTGCTGGCTAGACATCTCGAAAAGATGGTATTAGATACTGCAATACAAGGCATTGAGTGCAAGTGGGAGATTGTTAGGAATATGCCCTCGTATGCTATACGAGGATTAGATTGTATAGGGCATTAGCTTACTTATCATTCGACCTTTTATGTAATAAGATATTTTTTGTGTGTTTATTGAAAGGCGTTGTTCGTTTATTGGATATAAGAGTACTTTACTAAGCATCCGGTAAAGCAATAAATGAACAAATCAAAATGTGTCGAGTTGAGTCACTGTTCTCGATGACGCCGAGAGAGGAAGGCACCAGTGGACTCTTAACCTCGAGCATTAAAAGTCCGTAAGCCTTAGGCTCCAGTTGGGTGCTGGATAACCGATTACGGCTTATTTGTCGATGACCTATCGAGTGCCGATACCCCTTGGAAGCGGAGGTCATGACTTGTGATGCGAGTCGAATCAAGGGATTGAATCGTTTCATGGACACTGACTCACAGGTCGTACGGTCGAACATGGCTTATTACTCAAAGAGTGTCAATGACCGACGACAACACTATAGTAGTCTACGTGAACCTTAGACCGAAAGGGGCTTCCGCGGAGTTGACTTCGAAGTCTTGACTGTCACTGGTTCCCCTCGACCTGATTTGCTGTTGCATGGGTCAGCGGGCCAGATGCGGTCCTGATGACGATTTGTGATTGCCGGGCTTAGACCGCCGAGTACGGATTCACAGTCTCGCAAGTAATCGAGATAAGTGTTCTATGAGGACGGCGACGGGAAATTACGAAATCCTTGGCAAAGGTATTTAACTAACTCATGTTAGACATGGAGGGTAGTTTCGTAATTTGCCTCGTCCCCGTTTTATCATAGAATCGAGTATAGTGAGTTTGACATAGACCATGGCTCTCACTCGATTGGGATACAGCTGAAGGGTGGGATTGACTAGGTAACTGCCGGGCTCTTGCATTCCCCCATGCCGATTTAGTCGAACCTAGAAAGTCGGGCTTAAAAAGGATCATCAAGGTGTACTGATAAGGAGAGAAAGTGTTTTGGGCCTTAACGGGCCTTGGGCCGTTGGGCCGCGCCTTAGTGGGCCTCGTGCCGTTTAATGGACCGAAGTCGGACTTCGTATGAAACTAACTTTGAGACTTGGGCTTGGCCAAGTGCTTAAAAGGCTTGAGGGTAAAATTGGAATTGGACCCTAAGCTATTTTTCGAATTATGCCTTGGGAATTAATTTCAAAAATTAAATATAAATATAGAAATAATGTATTTGGAATATTATTTATTTTAAGGTGAAAATTTCGAAATTAATCTTGGATTAAGTTTCGAATTTTATACCATATTTACATATACCTAGTTTGACTTAGTATTTAAGTTAGTTGTCTAATTATGGTAAGTATCCTTATATGAATTTTGAATTAAATAAGGGAGAGAAAGATATGACAAAATTTGGAGTGAAAATTTCATCCATAACAAAGGCACAAAACACACACCCAAAAAAAATACTTTTCTCCCATGCGACGGCTCGGTTCTCTCTAGCCATCTTTAGAGAACTGATTCCGTGGTACACTGCGAGGTCGGCGTGACGATCTAGTGCCATCCACCACCATCGACGAAGTCTTGAAGAAAATGACGAAGAACTGCCACTCGCTGCAACTGGTAATTCTCTACGGGTTTGACCCGCCCTATTACATGTCTATGTGTTACTGTTCTGAACCGAGCAACGAGGGCAATAAGGGAACCAGGAAAATTTTTGTTCCGCACCGTACCCGAGGACGTTGCGTCTCCGGGAGACACCGGGTAACCAAACAACTATGTCATCGAGCAACCTCCAAGTCTTCGAACGGCCTCGTCGTGCTCCGATCTCGTACTCGTACGGCCACCATACTCAAACTAATTTTCTAAATATTGATGAAGTACAAGACGGGGGGATCAGCTGTCCCAGACAACCCGTATAGTTTCAAATACAAACCGAGGGGACCTCCCCTTAACATATCACCCGGAATATAGAGCCTAAGTCCATGCTGACTCCTTTAACGTATCATACATACACAACATAAACACTTAAGCGATAACAAAACGCTCCAATAAAACGAAACGAATTAGTTTGCGAAAACACCTTCTTGTGTAAAAACAATTCGCGGAAAACACCTACTCCCCCCTCAATATTTGGATTTTTGTAATTAAACTCCACCTAAATAAAATGCCTTTCGAGAATCTTAAAAATTTAATAAGTCACTTACTCCCCCTCGATGCATGGGTATAGCATTTCTCCCCCTCGATGTAGTGCTATCAGCATTGGCTCTACATCGACTTATTTGAAACGAAGAAAATTTTATTAGTAAATTAAACGAAAACCTAGAGCAGAAGAAAAAAAAATATAACTACCTAACAAACACGCACAAATCGAAAAGTTCAAATGCAGAGCAGATAGACAAGTAATGACCCGTAAGGAGGCATAAACTAAATTAGATGTTGAGATTCAACATCCCCAGCTTTGCAACTAAGAATTGGAATCGTTTCTCATCCTATGCCTTTGTAAACAAATTGGCTAGTTGAATCTCTGTATTGACAAAGTACATTTCTATTATTCCACTTTCTACTTGGTCCTTTATGAAATAATATCTTAGGTCTATGTGCTTAGTGCGTGAATGGTGAATAGAATTGCACGTAATTGCTATGGCACTTTTAGAATCACAATAAATAGGAATTTTATTTAAATCGAACCCGTAATCTCGTAGTTGGGTTCTTATCCACAAAATTTGTGGGCAACAACTTACAGCAGCTACATATTCTGCTTCTGCCGTAGAAGTTGACACACAATTTTGTTTCTTAGAAGCCCAACATACGAGTTTGTCTCCAAGGAATTGGATGTTGCCTGAGGTGCTTTTCCTGTCCAGTCTACAGCCTGCGAAATCTACATTAGAATAGCCGATTAGTTTCATACATGAGTTCTTAGGATACCAAAGTCCTAGATTCAGAGTGCCTTTCAGATACTTCAAAATCCTCTTCACAGCGTGAAGATGCAATTCCTTGGGATTCGCCTGGAATCTTGCGCATAGACATGTGGAAAACAAAATATCTGGTCGGCTGGCTGTGAGATAGAGCAGGGACCCAATAATTCCTCTGTGGTGGTAACATCGACTGGTTCGCCCAAGTGATCAGCGTCGAGTTTGCACGTGGTTGACATTGGGGTGCTTGAAGATTTGCTCTTATCTATGCCGAGAGAATTATATAACTAGTGTTATTTTTAATAGTGCTATTACAAAACTAGATAACTTTTCTCATCCTATTACAAAACTAGTCTACTTTTACAATTTAATTATTATTATTGTTAGTTTTCACCACAAATCTTTTTAATATTACTACTTTTCACTATAATAATTTCAAATTCTCAACATAGTTATCGATAATTATATTTTTAACCAAAATCTTTTTTAACACTTCCATAAACTATAAAATCTCATATTTAAATCTTAGTAATTAAATACTACTGATTATCGAAGATATTAATAAGCAAATAACACCCAAATAAAACATAAGCCAAATCAGTAAGAAATATATTCCAGAGAATACATATCGACTAACTGATCGTCTCTAAGGCTGAACTTGTCACATTGATCGAAGACAAGGTCAATTTCTACTCGTGCCGTGTACATACGTGTTCTGAATATGATTGCTCGCCACGTTTTTTGTTTTCCTTTCTTGTTTTTGTTTTATTTTGTGCTCAACACTGTTTTCGCTCACCACTTTTTTTTGCTCACCACTGTTTTCGTTCTCATATGAAATTTTGAACATATTAGTTATTTAATATTAGTTGTCTATTGCAATAGGTTTCTCAATTTCGTTTGGCTTCTGTAATAAAATTGTAATATATTGTTAATTTTTGTATGATATAGAGATACATCGTTATACGTTTGACAATGCCAATTAACTCTCGTTGTTCCTGAAAGTTTAGTTGCCAATTCGCAGGAATTATGTCCAATTCAGTTATTGTGACGCTATATTGGTGTGGCAATTTAATAACAGTCGGGGATCATACTGTTTATGATCAAACTCCAAAAGATACTAAAGTATTTTTCACGTGACATCTCATTGGATACGATGCTAACTCAGTTGCGAGAAATTAGCGGATTGCATGACAGTTATTGAAGATGTATGTGCAGTATATGGCAACAGATGATACGAATCATATTACATCTTTTTTCCACGCCATAGATAGTGATGACATGATTACCTACGTCTTTGATGTACAACGGAATGCAACTGGAATAAAGGTGTATATTGAGGAGGTTTCTTTGACGGCGATTCCAGGTTCAAATTTTATAGTGGTTTTAAATTTTTATCTCTAACTATTTGCTTATTTTTTAGCATGTCTTTTTATTACAGAGAGTAATCATTTACATATTTCTGTTGAAGATCAACCAATTGAAAGCGAACCGCAAGTTGAGATACGTACAGATGCCTCTAAACAGAATCATCCGTTGTGGAATCCAAGATATTTATTTGCGTCGGCTATTCCTCCCGTATTAGCAGATTCCATTGGGGTTCCAAATAAGGCCGACAATAGTAATATCGAGAGTGAGTTATTGTTTAACGCAACCACATGCTTTGATTCGAAAGAGGCTTTTCAGATGGCAGTCCAAAGATATTGTATTGAAGTAACTAGAAGGCCGTACCTTGTGAAAACCAGCACTCGAAAAGTGTGGGAGGTACGTTGTCCACAAGAGAAAGGTGTACGACCTTGCAATTGGAGATAAGAGGTATATTAAAGAAAAAATCACAAGTTTGCAAGGTCTCTACGTACGAAAAGGAGCACAAATGTTATATTAGTAGTAATCTATCTTTAGAGCATAAGAACTTGAGCATGAGAGTGATAGCCTCTGAAATCCTTAGTGATATTAAGGGAGATCCTGCCACACTATTCCGGAAGTCCATAGATTGATTAAAAATAAGTTTAATTTTGATATTAAGAGCAACAAAGTACGGCTAGCAGTGAATTTAGCGGTGACGGAAATTTATGGCACATAGGAAACATCTGTTCCTAAATTGTCGTGTTTTCTTCAAGCGGCACATAGGAAACATCTGTTCCTAAATTTATGGCACATAAGTTTAATTTTACACTTATTATTTATTATTTGGCATTTAATTATTCATCATAATCATTCTAAATTAAATATGCAGGCACAATTGTTAAATATGACAATATTCCCTTAGACAATGGTGGATCAATGATGAATTATCTGTTTTGGGCTTTTGGTCCATGTATTGATGCGTATAAGCATTGTCGACCTGTTATTACTGTTGATGCGACACACTTGCACTCAAACTATGAATGCAAACTTCTAATTGCTACGGCTCTTGATGCGGGTGGTCATATTTTGCCATTAGCTTTTTGTGGATGAGGAATCAAAATATGCTTGGCATTGGTTTCTTGATCTCCTTAGCACGCATATTGTTCAAGAGCAACGTAAGACATGTCTGATATCTGATTGGGGTTCTGGCTTAATAGGAGCTTTACCATACCTCCCCGCATTTTCTGAACCAGAGGGCTGCTATAGATTTTGTATGCGACATGTAATGTCAATTTTGGAAAAATTCAAAAGTTCTCTTTTGAAGAGCATGGCATGGTCAGCTGCATATGCAGAAGATGTAGACAAGTTTGACAGCATCATGGAGAACATTCGAAAAATAAATGCAGGGGCATATCAGTGCTTGAAAAAGATAGATCCAGAACGATGGACCTTTGCTCATGATGGCGGTGCTAGGTATATCTTTTTTTTCTTTTAATCAATATTGATATATTTACTAACACTAACAGTGTAGGTATGGGTCAGCAACATCTAATTGGTCAGAGATCAAGAATAGTGTACTCATGCCGAGAGAATTACATGTCAGAGTTTTAGTTTTGTATAGCACTATTAAAAATAACATTATGTAATTCTCTCGGAATTTCAGGCTACGGTTTCAAAATTTTACTGCAAATTGGTGTTTCTAGGCTTCGATCGAGGGTTTCTAACATCTTTGTGCTAAAATCTGATTGATCGAAAAAAAAAATTTGTGCAAATTTGGAAAATTAATCGAAATCCCGTTAGAGTGTTCTTCGTGAAATTTCGAGAAATTCGACTGGTTTCGCTGATTATATGTTACATTGACTGCTCGAATTTGTTAATCTACTCATTGAGATCAATAACCCGGAGTGAATTTGAATAATTTCGTGTTTGGATCGAGTATTATTCGTTTTTCGCTTGCATCTGGTTTCACATTTGTGCATCTGCTCGTCGCATTCATCATCCAAAAATCTCTGTTCAACACTCGAGAAATCAAGTCAGCGCGAGAATATTCGGTCACCGCTCGCAAAATCTGTTCGAGGAATGTTTACGATCGAAAAATCGTTCCGGAATTTTTTTCGACCGTGAAAGCTGCCTTCATCTTCTTCACGTTACACATAGATAGATACACATATACATACACGAAAATTTCAGGCCTAATTGCATTTCAAGTCCCAAAAATATTATCTTAGTGCCTCTCGTTACATTTTGGTCCCAAATAGTTTTCAATTCAGTTCTGAAAATTCTAATCTAGTCCAAAATTTTCAATTTAACCCCAGAATTTTCAATTGCATTGAATTCTTACTCATTTACGTGATTTTCGTTCGCAAATTACTGTTTAGTTGATTTTACAGGTTCCTCGTCGCAAAACTTATTTTTCGCTCGCAAAACCTTTGGTGAACGAAAAACTTGATTTTAAAGGTTTAGATATTAAAATCTCAAAACGACGACGTTTAATCAAATTACACTTAAAGTCAAACTTTTCGAGTAAAAGTCTACAATTCTTTTGCGATCAAAGTAATCAGTCAACGAAATTAGTTTTACGGTTGCAAACTATCACGATCGTAAATCTATACGGAACTATATGAAATTCAAAACTATAATCACTCGAAGATTTCTTTTTCTTCATAAAACGTATTAAACCTGAAATATTTTTCAAAAACAATACATAATTTTGAAAAATCACACAAAATTTTAAAATTCGATATTACACTGAAAACTATTTTGGTTTACTCAATTCTTGAAATTGGCAAATTATAGAAAAGCGTTTGGTATATATATTAAATTTTTAGTTCAAACATACACCAAAACTTTTCGACATTGAAAATTTTAAAAGCCAAATACTTTAATCAGTATTAAAATTCAAATCCATACAACACGTTAACGATCAAAATATCCAACCCAAAATTTAAACCACAATAAAAACATTATGAATCCAACTATAAAGAAACTACAAGACGAAGTAAAAACATTACAAGACAAAGTAACTGAGCTAAAATCGTCTTGAACTCAAATCAACTCAGTGGAATGAAGCCGCTGAACAATATGAGATTATCCTAACATATCGCAATATCTGGTACACTAGAGTTATCTCTTTAGAGAAAATTTTTGCGAAGCTAGTTGAAACTAACACATCCTCTCAGGAGGCAGTGATTTCTAACTCTAAATTGTTTAACATGTTAGAATCCTTTCAAACTGGGTATGCTAACATGAAAAATGAGCGGAAAAGTACAAGAGAGTTAGAGGACAAATTAACTAAGTCTAAGGAGGAAATTGCTAGTCTCGAATTTAAGCTTACGAGCTCTAACGCGAAAAGTCTAAGAATATTCCCTTAGAGAAGCATAGTTCGGTAGTAAAAGAATTAGAGGACATGCTAGACAATAACTACAAATGCTTAGTTAAGAGCTTAGATGAGAATTGTAGCATAAATTGTAGATTGTCGAATGCAAATGAGAAAGTTGCTAATCTAGAAGCAAAATTAGAAGGATCTAATTCTAGGATTAGTGAACTAACTAAGAGCTTAAGTGCCTGTGAAGCCGAAAAGCATACGGCTCTAAATAATTATGCTTTCTTAAATGAAGAACTTGGGAAGCTCTATTATAAGATTAGAACTCTAGAAGATCTTCTTGCGACTTCTAAGACCGAGGAAGTAAAATCTCATCATTCTGAAAATTCTTGTTCCGTCGATTTACCTCCTATTCTTAAGAAAATAGAGGATTTAAATTCTATATTATAAACGGAACAAAAAAATTTTGAAGCAGAAAAGAATGCGCTTTTATTAGAAATATCTAATCTCAAAGCTTCCTCAGAAGAAATTTAATCTTAAAGCAGGTTAAGAAAGAAAAAGAGCATTTGAGCGCCAATCGATCAAATACTCCAATTCTTAAAGGCGTTACCTCTACATGTTCGTTAAAGCCTATCAATTTTAGAAGTACAAACTATGAAAGTGGCTCATCCTCTAAAAAGAAATCTTTCACGAAAATATTTCAAGTTCTAGCGCAAAAAGTTCATCGTGTGCTTCAAATGATTCTACTAATTTGTCATTTAAAAACACTAGACTTGAAAATAATTTTCGAAATTCTTGTTTCCATTCTAATGTGAAAAATGTGCATTCTCCACACTTCTACTTTATATACTTATCATTCTATTTGCTCGTATTCTTCTATGAAGTATCCAGTCAATGTTCGTTCCGAAAAGCATCTATTACGACTAGGTGCCGAGAAGACCTTTACAGGTACACATTCTGGGAGAACATATTCACATGCTAGAATTACTTTTTTTTTTTGACAGAAAGGATTTCATTTCATCAATCCAAGATGGATACAAAGATACAATAGAGGAACAACCAAAATGTTACAACAAACTGACTATTTCTATTGCTTAGATGACCGGTGATAGCACAGTCTCCGTGTAAAATCAAGCAAAAATGGATTCTTAAGTCGGATATCAAGTCACAAAGTCCTAGTCAAATATGGATTCCTGAGACTATATCATCGACCACCTTAGGCTCACACTCTAATTTTACACGATTTACGACTAACTCGTTTTCTGCTAATAAGGGAGGACCCATACGACAATGGGTACCAAAGTCCCAATAGATTTGCAGATTTCCCTCATGTATGGCATTCGACGTAGTGGCTCTACATGCATGATAAAGGGATGAGGCGTGAGCCACTAGAACTAAGCTTCACCGAGGGAGCTTTAATTCCTGAGGGGGAGAAAAACTCACAACGAGCGATTTAAGGGAACGAGATTCATAATATTCGTCAAGCAAACGACGCCTATTTCTAGGGGGAGAATTGTTTCTCGACAAGTTTTTTTTATAAATATAATACTACTATATTACTAATATACTTTCATATATATATATATATATATTGTAAAAAAAAAGAGAGAGATTGAAAAAAAGAGTTATAAAAAAAGGAGGAGGCGAGATGTAAATATAATACTATTATATTAATAATATATACATATATATATATATCTTTACTATAAAAAAATTAAATAAAAAATAAAAAAGAGAAGAAAGACAAATAAAAAAAGAAAAAGAAACAGAAAAAATATCAATTTTTTCCGATATACTTCAGATTTATTCTCCCTCATCCGAAGATGGACTTACATGAAGAATCTTATTTTATTATATTTTTATTTTTTTATTATTATTAAATTTTCACGCATGATATAGCATTTAAGTATAGAAAACACAGAATAGAACATATGAAAGCACATAGGAGCACGTAAAGCACATATTGCGGAAGATTCAACATGCCTAATTTTCCGGCAAGGAATTGGAACCGTTTTTCATCCAATGCCTTGGTGAAAATGTCAGCTAGTTGATATTCCGTGTTCACAAAATACATATCAATTGTGCCTTTTTCTACGTGATCTTTAATAAAGTGATATCTTATGTCTATGTGTTTAGTGCGTGAATGATGAACAGGATTACACGTAATCGCAATGGCACTTTGGCTATCACTATAAATGTGTATATTATTTACATTGTACCCATAATCGCGAAGCTGAGTCCGCATCCATAGCATTTGCGAGCAACAGCTGGCGGCCGCGACGTATTCTGCCTCGGCCGTCGACGTTGAAACGCATTTCTGTTTCTTCGATGACCAGCAGACGAGATTTTTGCCTAGAAATTGAGCACCACCGGAGCTTTTCCTGTTCATTCGCAACCTGCATAGTCCGTCAATGTAGCCGATTAATTTGAAATTTATGCCCTTAGGATACCATAATCCTAAGGTCGAGGTGCCCTTGAGTTTGCGCAAGATCCTCTTGACCACGAGGATGTGGGATTCTTTGGGATCGGCTTGGAAACGAGCACAGAGACAGGTGGCAAACATAATATTTGGCCTGGTTGAGGTGAGATAGAGAAGAGAGCCGATGATGCTGTGATAAAGGGTGATGTCGACCGCCTTTCCTGTGGGATCGGCATCCAACTTGCAGCTTGTTGACATAGGAGTGCTAAGAGACTTGCTCTGATCTTGATGGAACTTCTTCTGAATGTCTTTGATGTATTTCGTCTGACTTATGAAGATGCCATCTTCGAGCTGCCTGACTTGGAGTCCTAAGAAAAATTGCATATCTCCCATGTGACTCATTTCAAAGTTGCTCTTCATTAAACTCCAAACCTCTTGCAGAGCCGTGGATTTGTTGATCCGAAGATGATGTCGTCTACGTAAACTTGGACGACCATCAGATCTTTGTCTTTCCATTAGATGAAGAGGGTCGTATCGATTGTTCCTCGGATGAATCAGACTTCACGAGGAATTCGCTCAAGACATCATACCAAGCACGTGGAGCTTTTTTCAGTCTGTAGAGAGCTTTATCCAATCGATAGACGTGATCGGGATATTCTTGATCAACAAAGCCTTCTGGCTGAGCGACATAGACTTCCTCCTTTAACACGCCGTTGAGAAAGGCGGTCTTAATGTCCATTTGGTAGACTTTGAAGTCTTTATGGGCCGCGTAAGCCAATAAGAGGCGGATGGCTTCGTTTTGGGCAACAGGAGCATACGTCTCGTTGTAGTCAATGCCTTCCTGTTGATTGTAGCCCTTTGCAACCAATCTTGCTTTGCTCCTGATCACTTCTCCATCTTCATTCTTCTTGATTTTAAATACCCATTTCGTTCTGATGATGGTTTTTCCATGCGGACGAGGTACTAAAGTCCACACCTGGAGACGTTCGAATTGGTTGATCTCATCTTGCACTGCTATCACCCAATTCGGGTCTTTAAGTGCGTCTGCTACTTTGGTTGGCTCATTTTGGCTTAAGAAGCCGCTAAAAGTCCTTTCTGATGCCTTGTCCTTACTCCACTCGAAGGATCACCGATTATCTGATCGACCGGATGTGCTCTAGTCCATATGCGCTCATGAGGCAAGGCAGAGCTCGAAGCGTCAGCCATTTGTGGAGCAAGATCTCCAATAATCGGAGGCAGTTCAGCTAGTTGAGGCAATTAAGTTTCAGTACTTGAGTTGAGCGACTCTAATGACATTTCCTCAACTTCCATGGTTGGATCTTCAGCATGCTGAGGTAATTCTGAATCGGGTGTGGTGAGGACATTTTGAAGAGCTTGGTATATCGGCGTCGTCTTGGGGGAGGTTCCACGACAGGAGGGGTTGCAGTGTTGTTCGGCCAATATATCTGCTCAAAAAGTGAGTCCAAGTCTTCCATAGCAAATCTCATAGCTTCTTCTGACATTGAATCCTTAGTTGTTGCCATCTCTGTTGGTTTTTTCCCAACACACCAGTAAAAACGAGTCCTGAACTGTCGTATTCAAAACCCATCTAGTTAGATACGGGTCCTGAACTGATATGTGCAGGAGCCATCGGGTTGGGCTCGGGTCCTGGACTGATGTGACCAGAAGCCATCTCTGCCACTTCGTGGAAAGTGACATTGTAGCTTTCTTTGATTGTTCAGGTGGACTTGATGTATGAAGTTGAATAATACCCTACGAAAGTGGCTTCGAATGCTTTAGGGTCGAACTTGGCACATTGTTCTCTATCGTTCGCCACAAAGCACTTGCACCCGAAGACCTTGAAGAAGGAATGTTGGGTACTCGCTTGTTAATGATTTCGTACGGAGTTTGTCGAAGCGCTTGTGAACTACCGTCCTGTTTTGAGTAGAACAAGCCGTATTTACTCCTTCAGCACAAAGGAAGTGTGGGAGACCGAAGTGAATGAGCGTCGTACGTGCGGCTTCCACTAAGGTTCTGTTCATTCTTTCAACGACTCCATCCTGTTGAGGAGTCTTGGCTGCTGAGAAATGCTGACTAATCCCAAGTTTCTAATAGAAGTCGCTGAGATATTTGTTCTTAAACTCAGTGCCGTTGTCCGTTCCGGATGACTTGGATAGTCTGCTGTAGCAAGCTCTAATACCAATTGTTAGGACCTCAGATATCCTACCTAGATCGAATTACAAAGAATCGGATAGTAAATCTAAGAAATTCGAAGTTGAAGATTGAGATTTACCATTGAAGCTTGAGAGAGAAGTAACTTGACGAACAAGCAATGGTTGGCGCTAAAATCTTCTCTCTATTTTCCAATTCTAATTTTCGATCTCAAAACCATACAAAGCGCACACCTAATTTTCTTAGGAGTTCACTTATATATACCACATATTGTGGTATATTTACACAAATAGTCCTATAATATGACTAATTACAATCCAGTCCAAGACGACTAATTTGCGTAGCAAGACACAATAACTATATTAATTGAATACAATAAAATAGTTCCAACAATCTCCCCATTTGTATTCAATTTTCAATATAGCGCGGGTTATCTTCGTCTTGCAAATGGAAAGAGTCCTCGAGTCCTCGAAATATCCTCTTTATAATATCTTCAAGCTCACCCGGTCTTCTAGGCATCGGCTTTTACTTCAAATCTTCCTTCGAATTTCTTATTGCAAATGCCGTAAGATGTACGAAGTTCATGTTCCATCTCTCCCGTTGAAAGCGCACGAAACTCGAAACTCCCCCTATTTGGGTCAACCTTGTGTTGAGATCGGGGAGTCCAATTTGAGGTTTGGAGAGGTGGACACGGTTGGCAACTTCGGTCGTTGATTCAGTGGACATGGTTGGCAACTTCGGTCCTTGATGATGCTTGAATCACGTGTCGTTGGGTATAGGAGAAGGCTCGGATTTAGCCAACTTATCAGTTTTGCCAGATTCGTCTTCTCCGAATGGAAGTTGTCTGGTTCGGCCTCGAAGAAGCATCTCTAGTTCCGGAAGAAGGTAGGCCGTCTCTTTCTTTGATTTGATTTTTTTTTTAAGTTGTACCGAGCCTCCTTCGAATGTGGCGTTGTAAGATAACTCGACTTCAAAGTTGTACGCATGGGGGAAATTGGTGGGTGGACCGACCGATTGTGTATGCATAACCCCTTCTCTCCCTCATGGCGAATCGTGTTAACGAATGCGGCATGTTATTTTGGAGGTAGATAAGGACATACAAAAAGGTCGGTGAGGGTAATAATCGGACGGAGCCACAAAGGCAATCCGTCGAAGATGGCCGAAACCGTTGTTGCTTTGATGTTGCAACGGCCGGACTTCCTTCCGATCCTCGAAGCATGTCTTTAAAAAGAACATGTTTACGGAAGTTCTAACGTAATCACAAATATTAGGTGTATTAAAAAGTGCATGTGTCCTAAAAAATTTGAAAATTTTGTAGAGTGAGGACACACTAGACACGAGTGATCAATAAAAGTGTGGTACGGGGCGGAATACCACTTAGTTCAATATCTCCCATTTCCGAGTGGAACAGTGATAGCATACGTGGTTCCCCGTGATTTATGAAACACCTATCATTTGAAAGATAGACGAGTGCGTAAGGCTCGGTTGTGCATGCGTCGTTGGACCTAATTGCGACGACTTCTACCCGGGAGCTAACTAAAATTAGCACATGTACCTATAGGGGCTGGGTCCGAAAATTATAGTGACTTCATCGAAATAGTCTTGCTTAGTGTGTACAGATGATGAAGAAGCGGTGGAAATTTGAATCGTCTCAAATGTTCGAACGCGTTCCGGGGTTAGGATCAAGTCGGATTAGACTGAACCATAGGAACATAAAATCCGTGCCTCCGTGATACGTGAGAAGTGTTGCTCTAGTTGAATTAGCAAGCCGGAGCTGGTCGATGCAAATCCAGAGCATTAATTGTTGAGGTATATGCCCTAGATGCCGTACGAGGACTGGGAGTACAAGGGCAATTTAGTAACTGTAGTGTTTAGTGATGTAATTTGATTACTTCTATTAATGGAATGATTTTATTCATCATTAACTAATTATTGGATAAATAAATTAAAAGACAAATTAATAATTAGCCTAAAGACTTCACCTTGCAGTCTGGGTGGATAAGACAAATTAATAAAGCCCAAAAATTGGCAAATCAGTTACTGATTCTGTTGGGATAGAGAGGGGCACCAGTAAGCTGAGATACTGCAATATTAAAATTAGTCCGCAAGTCTAAGTCTCCAGTAGGGTGACTGGATCGACAAGTATGACTTGTTTGTCGATGGGTCCAAAACGGTTGTGCCAACCATTCATTTGGGAAGTGGGAGCCCGTGACAATGATACAAGATGAATCAGGGGATTATCTGTATTTGGTACTAACTCGTAATAGAACGTTCACACGCTTGGATTGTCCTTGATCGATCGATTGACTGTAGTAGTATGCGTGAAGCTTAGACCGAAAGGGTTAACATGGGGTTGGTCTTGAGGTCTTGACTTGTCACTAGTTTGCTAGGCCCGTCTTGCCGGTGGCATGGGTTAGCGGGCGGCGAAATGCGGTCATGACTTGATGCGATTTCCGGTTAAACCGCGGAGCCGGATTTACGGTCTCGAATAATTTCGAGGTTAACGTTCGATGGCAAGTTTAATTTGCGGGAATTTATCCAAGTTTCTGGCCAGAGCATATAGCTGAGTCGCGATAGTCGTGGAGGGCAGTTTAGGTATTTTCACCGTCATAAACGACATAGAGTCGAGTTCTGTAAGTTTGACTATGCGTGACTTTCACTCGACCGGGACAAACGTAAAAGGTTTATACGTATGACGAAAATCTACAGTCGGTTCGTGGATTATGATTAGATCAGATTTGTACTCAACTTCGGATCTGTTCGGTACCATAGGGCTGGCTAGGTGAATACCGAACTCCTGGATACCTCCTAGGCCGGTTGAGACAAACCAAGAGAGTCCGGCTTAAAAAGGCAACCGACACAACGTCATCATCAGAGAGAGTAACGGCTAGGTCTTAGATTGAGATATTAGGGTTCGGGGCTTGGCCAAAACCCTAATTGGCCGAAAGTACTAAGTTTGACTAGTGAAGGGTAAAATGGTCTTTTCACCTCACGATATATTTTTGAAATAATTGTCTTAGAGAAATAATATTATTTAATTTGGAATTAAATAATATATATCGGATATATATAAGTTTCGAATTTTATTGGATAAAATTTCGAAAATTATTAAATATATTTATATTGGATATTATATATTTAAAATATACTAAATATGGTATTTTAATTAATTAAGATATTGGATATTTAATTAATTAAATTAAAGTTCGAATTTTGAATTCGTTACTTGGTAAAATGAAGACTTGGTAAAAGGGGAGCTGTGCGGATTTTTCTCCCACCACCTCAACCTATTTTTGGCCATTTCTAGATAGTATTAATAGGGATTTTCAAGGTCCTAGAAAGAAAGAAGCACAATTTTCGAAATAAAAGCTAAAGAGAGGAAAAACTAAGAGTTTTCTCCTTTCACCACTTCCTCTCTCGCACTCTCTCTCTCTCGGGAGCAGCAAGCAGCTCCGTCTTGTTATAGACGCACTTGCAAGAATAGCTGCTACGTTAGTGAGGTGCCGGCATGACGATCTTGTGCAAAGAAGGTGTCCCGACGTGTGCTTTTGGCGTAGGAGAGGGGCACTACGCCTCGGGGATTCGAAGGATTCGAAGCTAGCCATCGTCGAGAGATTTCAATAAGGTATCATGGCTGATACCTTATCTCCTTATGTCAATACGTTCACGTGTTTGTAGCCGAGCGACCTTGGATAGGCGGGGCTGCGCGCAGCGTGCGGCCTGCTCCTAGCCGTGCGCATGGTGCGTACGACGCACGGGCAGCGGGTGCAAATGTTGTGCGCGGTGCGCGACTCAAGACAGGCTGGCCGTGCGCGGAGCATGGCGCGTAGGGCTGACCGCACGCGGGGCATGCGGCACGAGAGGCACGGGCCGGGCGCGACGCTCGGGAATGCCGCGCGTGGATGCACGGAAAGTAGGTATGACCGCGCGCGTGGGTGCGAGCAGAGCTAGGCTAGGAGCGCGCGCGAATCGGGGCTGGCCGCATGGTGCGAGCGGCACGGGGCTGGCTGCGCGCATGGCGCAAGCATCCCCGACACATGCCCAAAAGGCTTCGTCCAGCCCATCCTACGGCCCAATATACATAGGGCTAGGCCCGGACCATTTGAAAGCCAAAATTCGATTTCGGCTCGGAAATGTGTTTAATTTGTCGTGATTCATGTTATTTGAATAACATGGTGATGGATTGGGGATTAGGTTATGTTTGGGTGATATGTTAAGGTTGACAAGGTCCCCCGGGTTGTACTTTACAGCTTTTATTAGATAAGACGGGCGGTTTTATTAGGGATAGATTCCCCGTCATAGGCTATAATAGTTTTGTTATGACGACCGTACGAGTGTCGATCGAGAGGAACCCGAATGAACGAGCTGGTAGCCGAGGCATCCGTTCGAGCAAAGCCCGAAGACGTAGAGTCTTATTGTTTTGTACAATTAGGATAGAACTAGAAATATCCCCGATCTTTCGCATTTACTTTAATAGGTTGAAACTATGTTTACTATTAAAGTCCATTATGTGCGTGTTGGTTTCGAACGTAATAATGTGCATAATGTGCTCGTGTTACTGTGAGGATTCTCCCGAGGTTAGACCTTTAATATCAAGTGAGTAAAGGGGCTAGGCTCCTGTCTTCTATCAAGTCCAAAAATATTACGACTTAGGGGTACGGTTGCGGTTGACCGAGTTACGGCACCAAAACCCTCGCCTTTGCGTGAACAGGTTTGGATTCAATTATGAATTGTCGCTCACCGACCACTCTTCACCCTCTAATAAAGAGTTATCCTACGGGGGATGAAGTTCATGGAAAAGTGGAAGGTGAGCAGGACGTTTATAGGTTGCACTTGGACTATCATTCCCAATATGTTCCGAGTTACGGCTGAGGGACCCTGGCTGAGACGAATACGTTGAATCTTCTGTGTGACAGAAACGTGTGCTTCACGACCTCGGCTAACCAAACGAGCCAATAAGCTGTTAAGTTGAGGCTAGTTTGTTGTGGGGAACTCAACGCCACTATGAAACCACTCAACAAGGTTTTCGAAATGCCTACCGGGAGAAAGGGTTTCGAGAAAAATAGTGGGAGTCAGACAAAAGTTTAAAGTCCTAATTTAGTCTGATTAAACACTACATCCTAACTATCTGTTTATTTTTTGCACTTTATTTTCTTCTCTATTAGTTATGATGACAAACCCATTAATTACACTCTTGGAGAAACATTGTTTTGTGGGACCAAATTACGTAGACTAGCTCAGAAAGTTGGAGATCGTCCTCAACTTAGAAAAACTTGATTATGTCTTGGACATTAAGGAGCCAAAATTGCCCACAGCAAGTGGTTGAAGATTGTACTCCACGATAAGTGGGTTGAAGATTCAGCGAAGGTGCACGCCTACATGCTTGTTGCGACTTCTAGGTCCAAGGGATCGAAGAAGAAGTCGAACAAGACAGGCGTGGCCAAGGGTCGAGTCGTCAAGAAGACGAAGACCAACAAGGTCGAAAGGTCGGGCGCAAAGCCCACGGATAAGTGCCTCCTTTGCCAGCAGCTGGGCCATTGGAAGCGTGAATGTCCGAAGCTGGAGGCGTCTGGCGCCTCATGAAAACAATTAGTTTTTAAGGTAAATTGTTCTGTGTATTCTACTTCGTGGATACTTGACTCAGGGACTAGTTCCCACATTTGTGTTTTGAACCAAGGTCTAGAACGAAGTAGGAAGCTTCGAGCTGGCGAGGTTTCGATCAACGTAGGTAGTGGACATAGTGTACCAGCGACACACTTGGGATCGAAGACATTAGTCTTATCGTCATTACATTGTTTAGAACTTTCTGACGTTTTGATTTTCCCAAGGAGCTTAAAAACATTGTTTCGATTCCTATTTTGAGAACACTAGGTTATGAGTTTCGATTCATTAATAATGTTTGCTATTTAAGAAATAAAAATGTTGGAAGTGCGATGTTAATAAATGATTTATATTATGTCAACTTAAAAGACAATGTAAAAACTGTAAATGCAATTTACCAAATCATCGACTGGGTCGAACGATCGATACATCTGGGTCCTACGACAAGGTCACGCAGCAGAAGCGAAGATTGAACAGATGGAAAAGGACGGTTTAATTAGCATAGTGCGAACAGGCCCGATTCCTACCTGTCAGTCTTGCATCTTAGAGAAAAGGACCAAGTCGCCCTTCACAGGGACTTTTACTAGGGCCACAGAAGTGTTGGATTTGACCTACACTGACGTATGTGGACCATTTAAAGTAATGGCCCGAGGTAATTGCCGCTATTTCATAACATCCACGGACGATAGCTCCCGCTACGAGAATGTCTATTTGACGAGACAGAAGTCCGAAGTCCTTGAAATGTTCAAAGAGTATTAAAGCGTTAGTGGAGAAACAAGCTGGCAAGGTCATTAAAGCCGTTCGATCAGATCGAGGCGGCGAGTACATGAGCCTTGAGTTTGATGCTTTTCTTAGAGAAAATGGCATCATCACACAGTGTTCCCCGCCAGGTACACCGCAATTGAATGGCGTGGCCGAACGGAGAAACTGAACGCTTTTAGATATAGTTCGGTCGATGATGAGTTACACAGATCTCCCCATTTTGATGTGGGGATATGCCTTACAGACAGCGGTCTATATCCTTAACAGGATACCTACCCGCTCTGCCGATAGGATTCCTTACGAGGCTTGGCATAACCGTAAGGTGAGTTTGAATCACATGAGGGTCTGGGATTGCCCCCCTTTGTGAAAATGTTGATGGCAGATAAGCTTGAATTGAGATATTAATGGCGAGATTCGTCGGATACCCCGAGGACTCAATGAGGTATTACTTCTACGTCCTAGACGAAGACATGGTGTTTGTCGCTTTGCACGCTACTTTCTTGGAGGAAGAAATTCGTAGGCAAAGGTGGTAAAGGACGAGAAATAACTCTAAGACAGTTAGAATACGAATCGACTCCTATTATATAGTCGTTAGACGACGTTCCAGAAAACCCGGCTCAGCCGCAATTGCGCAGGTCCAGTAGGATATCTCATATGCCTCAGAGATATGGTATGGTACACGTCGAGCATGGGATGCTGCGAGTCAGAGATGCATCGGGGACGGACCCGTCATCTACGACCAGGCAATTGTTGGTACAGACTCCATCAAGTGGCTTGAGGCTATGCAGGCCGAAATGGACTCGATGCACACAAACCTGATTTCAACTCTTGTAGACCTGCCTAATTGTTTTAGACCAATTGGCAATAAAAGGATCGAGAAGAAAAAGATTGGATATGATGGACAGGTGGAGACGTACAGAGCTAGGCTTGTAGCGAAAGGTATAGTCAGAAAGAGGGAATTGACTATGAGGAACCTGCTCACTTGTCGCAATAATAAAGTCCATTCGAATCATGCTTGCGATAGCAGCACACCTTGACTAGGCAGATGGACAAATAGACCACTTTCCTGAATGGATTCCTCCAGGAGGAGATGTATATGGAGCAGCCCAAAGGTTTTACCTCAGAAGCAGATGCTCGAATAGTGTGCAAGCTGAATCGGTCCATTTATGGATTGAAACAGGCTTCATGGAATTGGAATCTACGGTTCAATGAAGTGGTTAAGAACTACGGATTCATAAAGAATAAAGATGAGCCCTGTGTTTACAGAAAGGCCAGTGGGAGTAACGTGTCGTTTCTAGTAGATGATATCCTTTTGATGGAAAACGACATTGGGATGCTCTCAGAAGTCGGAAGCGAACTATAATCTAGGAATTCGCCTACTTAGAGATAGGGCAAAAAGGTCAATAGGCTTGTCCCAGGCCATTTACTTAGATAAAGTCCTTAAAAGATTTAAAATGGACGTGTCTAAGAAAGGGTTCCTACCTATGAGGCATGAGATTCATCTCTCAAAGGCTATGTCTCCTCAGAATGAGGTACAAAGACAAGAGATGAGTTGAGTCCCCTATTCTTCAGCTGTGGGTAGCTTGATCTACGCGATGCTTTGCACGCGACCGGACATAACGTACGCAGTGAGTGTAGTGAGTAGGTTTCAGGCTAACCCTGGTAAGGAACATTGGGCGACAGTAATGACAGTTCTGAAGTACCTTAGACGGACTAAAGACTTGATATTTATTTATGGCCCAGGAGAATTAGAAGTAGATGGATATACAGATTCGGAGTTCCAATCGGATGTGGATGACCGAAAGTCTACTTCTGGTTTTGTCTTTACGCTCAATCGTGGCGCAGTGTCTTGGAAAAGTTCCAAGCAAAGCACGACTGCTGATTCCACCACTGAGGCGAAGTACATCGCAGTTTCAGAAGCTGGCAAGGAGGGTATTTGGATATCCATGTTCTTGGAGGAACTACAAGTGGTACCTCGCATAGTAGATCGCCCGCTGCCATTATGGTGCGACAACATCTGGGCAATCGCACATGCTAAGGAACCACTTGCTCGCAGTAAGTCCAAACATTTAGAGAGAAAATACCACACGTGACGTGGGTTTGTTGAAAATGGCTCGATAGCCATGCAGAAAATCGCCTCTGCAAAGAATGCAGCGGACCCGTTCACGAGGCCACTACCACATGCAGTGCTTGATCGACGCCTCGATACAGTGGGCTTAAAAGATTATAGCGCGTGGCATTAGTGCCAGTGGGAGATTGTTGAGGTATATGCCCTAGATGCCGTACGAGGACTTGGAGTACGAAGCCAATTTAGTAACTGTGGTGTTTAGTGATGTAATTTGATTACTTCTATTAATGGAATGATTTTATTCATCATTAACTAATTATTGGATAAATAAATTAAAAGGCAAATTATTAATTAGTCTAAAGATTTCACCTTGCAGTCTGGTGGATAAGATAAATTAATAAAACCCAAATATTGGCAGTTCAGTTACTGATGGGACAGAGAGGGGCACCAGTAAGCTGAGATACTGCAATATTAAAATTAGTCTGCAAGTCTAAGTCTCTAGTAGGGTGACTGGATCAACAAGTATGACATGTTTGTCGATGGGTCCAAAACAGTTGTGCCAACCGTTCACTTGGGAAGTGGGAGTCCGTGACAATGATACAAGATGAATCAGGGGATTATCTGTATTTAAACACTGACTCGTAATTTAACGATCACACGCTTGGATTGTCCTTGATCGATCGATTGACTGTAGTAGTATGCGTGAACCTTAGACCGAAAGGGTTAACTTGGGGTTGGTCTTGAGGTTTTGACTTGTCACCAGTTTGTTAGGCCCGTCTTGTCGGTAGCATGGGTGAGCGGCGAAATGCGGTCATGAGTTTTCGATGCGATTTCCGATTAACCCGCGGAGTGGGATTTACGGTCTCGAATAAATTCGAGGTTAGCGTCCTATGGCAAGTTTAATGTGCGTGGATTTATCCGAGTCTCTGGCCAGAGCATATAGCTGACTCGCGATAGTCGTGGAAGACAGTTTAGGTATTTTCACCGTCATAAACGACAGAGAGTCGAGTTCTGGAAGTTTGACTATGCGTGACTTTCACTTGACCGGGACAAACGTAAAAGGTTTATACGTATGACGAAAATCTACAGTCGGTTCGTGCATTATGATTAGATGAAAATTCGTACTCAACTTGGGATCTGTTCGGTACCACAGGGCTGGCTAGGTGAATACCGAACTCCTAGATACCTCCTAGGCCGGTTGAGACGAACCAAGAGAGTCGAGCTTAAAAAAGGCAACCGACATAACGTCATCATCAGAGAGTGAGACAAGGTTAGGTCCGAGATTGATACGTTAGGGTTTGGGACGTGGCCAAAACGTTGATTGGCCGAAAGTACTAAGTTTGACTAGTGAGGGGTAAAATGGTCTTTTCACCGCACGATATATTTTTGAAATAAAATCTTTGATATTTAATATTTAGTATATGATTTAAATTAGATTTAGATCTTTATTATTGTCTTAGAGAAATAACATTATTTAATTTGGAATTAAATAATTTATATATCGGATATATATATATAAGTTTCGAATTTTATTAGATAAAATTTCGAAAATTATTAAATATTTTATATATATTTAAAATATACTAAATATGGTATTTTAATTAATTAGTATATTGGATATTTAATTAATTAAATTAAAGTTTGAATTTTTAATTCGTTACTTGGTAAAATGAAGACTTAGTAAAAGGGGAGGTGTGAAGATTTTTCTCCCACCACCTCAACCTAGTTTTGGCCATTTCTAAGTAGTATTAATAGGGATTTTCGAGATCCTAGAAAGAGAGAAGTACAATTTTCGAAATAAAAAGCTAAAGAGAGGAAAAACTAAGTTCCTCTCTCGTACTCTCTCTCTCGGGGGCAGCAAGCAGCTCGTTCTTGGCATAGCCGCACTTGCAAGAACAACTGCGACGTTAGTGAGGTGCCGGCATGACGATCTTGAGCAAAGAAGGCGTCCCGATCGTGTGCTTTTGGCGTAGGAGAGGGGCACTATGCCTCGGGGATTCGAAGGATTCGAAGCTAGCCATCGTCGAGATATTTCAACAAGGTATCATGGCTGATCCCTTATCTCCTTATGTCGATACGTTCTCGTGTTTGTAGCCGAGCGATCTTGGATAAGCGGGAAACCCCGTAAAATTTTAAAATTCCGCCGTTCTAGGAACGTGGGTCTGGGGACCCTCGTCGATTCCCAACATGATCTTCATTTTGATCGTCACCGTCGCCTTTGGAAATTTTTGTTCGTTTGAAAGCTAAAGTAAATCCAAATATATTATATATACGTATAATATTAGGGGAATGACGATATCTTTAGGATGCTCGATCTAAGTCACAAATAGATTTCCCTGACATGCGACGAAGTCAATTGCTTAAATTTGTCAGTCTAAGTCGCATTCTTGTGTCTAAAGGTCATTAGTTTCCTCCTCTAGACACAAAGCCTCTACATATAAGTGAGGATTCTAGCCTTCTTGTTTTTTTGCTCCGGATTTATTCTTACATCAATTACATGTCTTTACTAGTGATTCTTGGCCTCATACTCGCCTTGCGCTAGATCATTAGGAAAATGATTAGGGCATTTAGGAGTTGCCTCACTTGGCCATATATAACTTTCAATCCTTTAATATTGCCATTAGTCGTCCATTTTGAGTCTTCTCCAAAAACCTTTTCTTCACTTGAAATCCCTTCGAGCCTTCAACCGACTATCTAAGTCTTTGGCGGGATGTTCAATCGAGAAAAGGAGGGGGAGACAAAGTTGACAAAGAAAAAGATGACAAAAGAAGGTGGAAAACGCACGCGAGGAATGCTCAACGCACAAAAAGCAGTCCAAAAGAACCTGCCTCTCAACTACCAAAATTCCAAAAAGAGGCATGAATCTTGCTGTGAACTTCTCCATCGATAATCTCGTACGCTCGTCAGAACGGCTGGAAAGAGGACCACCTTGAAGTGAACTTCTCCAATGATAATCCGGTCTTATATCGGGAAACGAGAAAAGGAGCCCGGCCTTGGGTTCACATTCTATAACTGTGGACTTCTTCAAATTGACAATCTCTGAAACCTCTCTAGGAATTAAGAGAAAAGGAGCACGGTATCGGCCCGAGAACCAACAAGAAGAACGCCGCCTTAGATAATCTCTCAGCCTCATAGAGAAGCGGAGCTTCAGCTTGAGCAAGTGCAGAAAAATACGAGAGATAAAAAGGAGGAAAAAGACAAAAGATGAACAAAAAAAGAAATGCCGAAAAAAAGGAGCGACTAAGAAAAGGCAGATGATGATGATATTCAGTTCACAATCCCAAAATTTTCCTTCCCTTCTAAGTCAGAGCCAAATTAAAATCCCTCAAAGCCCCTTTGATTCCAAATCGACGTTCTTTCGCCCAGGTGTAATGATTAAAAGCGCATCGATCACAGATAAATTGACATAAAATTGCTTGTGTTGACTTGAGTGATATAAATATAAAAATCCAAGTTAAAATTAATTGAGCGCTAGAGTGAACCTAGTGAGAGTTATCGAATGGATCATTCTATGAACTTAGGACTTTAGTTTGTCGACATGACATAGCGGCATATGAACTTTTCAACTGTCTTGTGAAATTGTAGGCGTGACAGTGATCGAAGCAAAATAATCTGACCCCATACTATAAATAATATTAATATTCATACGAAAAAAAATATATAGATAAATGATAATTTTTCTTGAAATTTTCTTATATTATATGTTATGAGAAATTCAAAAATATATATATATATGTATATACATATAAGATAAATCGCACATTCTGATATGCAATTTTATTTGCATTTACACTGAATTTATTAAATGCGATATATTGTTCTTGCTCATACACTCAGGCATAAGTTTGATTACATGATTAGGGGACCATGTATCTAAGCTACATTGATCAAAATTCCGCGCTTTGAATGTTTGCCACTTAGATTGATTTCCTCGCTTATATGATTAAATCAATTAAGGTGCATTATTTGAGGGGGAGCATGTTCAAAATAATGTCTTGAGCTCCAAATACTTTTGATGACTTTTCTCCAAGTGTTGCAGATAATTGTCAATAATGATTCCTTGCTACAATACACTTCGACGAAGAGCACTTCACGAATTTTCACGAATTGGAGCTTACGACATTGATACACAACCTAGGGGGAGCCTTTATTAAAATTACTTGTTGATTAACTCTAACATTCTAGACTTGTTCTAAGTGATGCAGATTTTTCGAAAATCAGAGTTGGAGCCAGATACCCTGCTCGGAATATTGATGTGATCACCTGGTTATCGTTTGACTGGAATATCACTACGTACTATATATGGAAAATATATTCTGTTAAGTGATATGTGAGCTGTAACGTGATTGAGTTATTTTAGAAAAGAATGCCGCTGTGATCACCCGGATATCAATGACTGTATGTTGTACATGGAAAAGATATTCTGATTGAGCTGAAAACGTGATTGAGTTATTTTAGGGAAGAATATCATTGTGATCATCCGGATATGAATGACTATGCTATACGTATGGAAAAGATATTCTGATTAAGTGCTTACATGTGATTGATCTATTTTAGGAAAGAATATTATGAGATATCCGTTGAGTGCAATATTATTTGACTTTTGAATCAGTGAATCAATGATCTACCTTTCCTTATGCAACTTAGGATTTATATTTTGGAAAGTGATTAATTGATTAGACTTATATGTGGTAATATGCTGATTGAGTCTATTTATGGAATGTGCTGAAATCGGATGAGATCACCATGCATGGAAAGTCTGTCTTTACCTTATACTCAGGAGATCAAATCTTTCCTTGTGCGAATTGGCTATCATATTTTAGGACAGAAATCAGCTGATTGAGCTTACTGTTGATAACATGCTGAGTGGAACTATATATGGAATGTACTGACAAACGGATGAGATTACCTTGGAAGGAATGTAAGACTGTGGCATTTATGGCAGGAATTCATGCATGACCGGTGAGCTTAATTGGTTTATTCTTGGCATGATTCCGTGAGTTAATGCACGTGATTATTGAGCTTTCTCTTGCATATTCTGTGCTTAACTTTCCTTGTGAAGTGTACAAGCTATTCGTGGGTCTATATAGAAGATAAACACTTCACGTTGAAGGGTTAGAAACGAACACACAAGCAACGAATCCCTTAGAGTGATTGAGCTTTAATTTGCGATTTATTCGTAGTTTGTGTTGAGTCTAAATTTGAGAATCTGTACCCGTGAGCATCCTTTAGCAACACCCTACTCTAAAACCCTTGTCTTCGGACGTGTTGAACGCACAAAGGAGCACGGTTGGAGTCTTCCGCACGTGGAGGGACGAATTTGGTGGATACGGGGGCACTTCGGTAGCAAGCTGCATCCAGTCGGGGAATTGGTTTCCTGGGTAAACGACGTGGATCGAAACTTAGCATGCGGCAGCCTAGGTGGAGGTCTAGTTTCCAAAGTGCTTCGGTTGTGTAATGAAGGATCATTTTGTAACCATAACCGGTAATACTCAGTGATTGATTGGAACTCTTGGGGAGATCACACCCCAATGACAGGATTAAACCCCAGTTGGGTATATAACCTGTATAAAAATCCCGTCTCACTTTACTTTCTGCTATTTACTTTTCTGTGAGACAAACTCGGAACGCCTGCAAATAACTAGGTAATATCGTTGAAATGCTTTCTGAAAATAACGTGATATTTTGAGAAACAGGGTTAGGGAGATAACGTTGATACTCGTACTGATTCTATGGAATAACGTACCTGCAAATATCTTCTTAAAGAAAAGTATTTTTCAAAGAAGAAGAAGCCAATATTTTTTATAGCCTAATTCACCCCCCCTCTTAGGCATATTTTACAGTTCATTTGGTATCAGAGCGGGTTACTCAACGAAAGGCCTAACACGCCTGAATTAAGATCTACTGGATTTTTTGAGTGTTGATGTATTTGCAGAGGGTCAACCCACTCTATGCCGCCTCTCTTTGATGGAACGAACTACGTAGTGTGGAAGAATCGTATGATCGAGTTTCTTATCGTTGTCGACTACGATGTTTGGGAGACGATCATCAATGGACCATATGTTGGGGATGTGCCCTCGGAATGCCATTCGAGGATGTAATGAATAGGGCATGTATTTAATAATCGATGTATTATTCGTTATGTATTTGAATAATGTATTCTTATACGTATTAATGGAATTTATACTTTATAATTTATTCTTCAAAAAGGCATATTATTTATTTACCTATAAAGTCTTACTAGGCATCCGGTGAGACGGTAAATAAATAGATCCCATATATCGTGAGTTTATTCACCGATTCTCATGGGATGAGAGAGGGGCACCGGTGAGCTATTATTCTCCGATATTAAATTAGTCCATAAGTCTTAGACCTCAGTAGGGTGACTGAGCGTCAATTACGACTTATTTGTTGACGACTCTTATATGGTTGTGTCAATCATTCGCTTGGGAAGCGGGAGGTCGTAACATTGGTATAAGTTGAATCAGGGGATTAACTTGTACTTGGACACGACTCGCAATCGACGATCACATGGGCCTTATCGTTACTCTGGGTAGCGTCAATGATCGATCTATTGACTATAGCAGTGTTCGTGGACCTTAGACCGAAGGGTTTTTGACGGAGTTGACTTTGGGGTCTTGACATATCACTAGTTTGCTAGGCCCACCTTGTTCGGGGACGAACATGGGTCGGCGGCGACATGCGGTCTTGACAACAAAGGGTAACTGCCGTGCTTAGACTAACGTTAGGAATTCACTATCTCGTTAGTAACTGAGATATATGTCCTATGCATATTCGGGGACGGGAAATTACGAAGTCTTCGGCCGAAGCTATAAACTGACTTACGTGGGACGTAAGGGCAGTTTAGTAATTTCGCCAGTCACGAATTAGTCATGGAGTCGAGTCTAGTGAGTTTGACGTAACCATGACTCTCACTCGATCGGGACATTTGTGAAGGGTCTATACGTACGACAATAATCTGTAGTCGGTTCATAGATCGAAGATCATACTCACCACGGGATCTATTTGGTACCGCGGGATTGGCTAGGCGCTTACCAAATTCTTGGATTCCTCCCTTGCCGGGTTGAGACGAACCAAGAGAGTCGGGCTTAAAAATGATCACTGTGATAGTGCCTAACTAATATGAGATGTAAAATGATTTAACGATCTTCGAGACGTTAATAAAAATGTTAAATATATGTTTTAGAAACTATATTTACATGGACGGAAATTTATGGAACGGAAAAGGTGAATTTTTGAAGCTACTGCTACTTTGCAGAGGGACTTCCATAATAAGTTCATAAGCTTTCTCACACTAAACTTAGAGATTTTAGAGAGAAGCTAGAGCATTTGGGGTTGTTCTTGAGAAAACCCTAAGTGTTTGTGAGTTTTAGAAATCACATACACATCTAAACATCTCTATACAATACTCCACACCATCTCTAGCCATCCTTGGGGTGGTGTAGGTTTACGGCACGTCACGGGGTCGGTGTGACTCTCTTCGGCACAGTTCGTGAGCTACGAGAGCTAAGGATCTTCGCTACAAGGGTAAGATCCTTATTCCTTTATACGTGTCAATCATGCAGTTCTCTTTATTTAACCGAGTATCCTGGGGAAACCATATGGGGAACCCGGGAAAAATTTTAAATTCCGCTGCGTCCGGGGCAGGGCCTCGGGTCACCCGGGGTTTCCCAACACCATATACGGCTAACAAAACCGATGGAACCCCAAAGGACGCTAAAGATTACACTGCTGATGACAAAAAGGAAATCACGCGAAACGCAAAGGCGAAAAACATGCTCGCATGCGCACTCACACGGGAAGAATACATTCGGGTTAGTTCCTGTTCATCGGCAAAGGCTATGTGGGATATGCTCCAAGTTATGCATGAAGGAACCCAACGAGTTGTACAAGAAAGACTGGCTCTGCTCACCCATCAATACGAACTGTTCTCAATGGAATCTGACGAGAATATAAGCCAGATGTATGCCAGATTCACGGGAATCATCAAGCAAATGTTCTCTCTCAGAAAGAAGGTTCCCGACAGTGAACAAGTCAGAAAGATACTGAGATCACTGCCACGAGAATGGAATGCCACGGTTACTGTCATCTATGAAGCAAAGGATCTGGAAGCGCTTAGCATCTCCGAACTGATTGGATCTCTTATCTCTTACGAAATGATTCAAACGTCAATGAATGAGAAGTCGCAGAACAAAAAGCATAAGTCCATTGCATTCGATCCAACCAGGAAGAATCTGATTCAGACGTCAAAAAATAAAGCTTGATGAACGACCTAGCCATGCTTACAAAGAGATTCGAAAGATTCGAACAGAAAAAGAGATTCAAAGGGAACTCAAGCAAATTCCAGAGCAAAAATAAGGGAAGCTCCACACCCGGGAAGAAAGTTCAGAAATGCTTCCGATGCAACAAACCAGGCCACTATGCACATGAATGCCCTACGGTCAACGATGAGAAACCAAGGAAGTAGAAGGCCATGGTGACAGAATCTAACGACTCTGAAATGGAACAAACTGAGGACGAGGATCACGCTTATATGGCTGACAAAGATCAGGTATCTCGTTCTCCATTGAGAAATTTCATATCCTAAATAGTTTATATAACAATGATTATGAAAGTAACTCATCTATTTCTGATATAGAAGAAAGTAAGGAAGAATTGTGTGGTTTACTTCAAAAAGCAGAGAGAAAGATGAAGTCACAAAATTCCTTGAATAAGGAACTGATTAAATAGCGAGATCACCTAGCTAAGGAAAAACATGAGGCTGATCTAGCGATCTCACGTTTGAAAGTAGAGTTAGTTACTGCTAAGAAAGAGGGAATTCCATGTGACTGTGAGAAGACAGAAAAGAAAAATAGTGACTTATCCAGAGATATCGTAGAACTCAGGAACTCCTTAGATAGAGAAAAACAGAAAGTTGATAGACTCCTTAAGGGTAAGCAGAACCTAGATATGCTGTTAAGTACTACTAGGAACATTGGTAGGTCAGGGATAGGTTATTCCACTGAAGGAAAGCATGCTAAACATTGTGTGCCTATGCTTAAGTGTTTCTGTTGTGGTAGATATGGTCATTATGCATACAACTATCCTTTAAAGAAAGTTGATAAAGCTAAGTATGTTTGGAGACCTAATAAGTCACCTGTAAATGCCACTGTTGTATCTGATTCTAACAGGAGATCACCGTCTATGCAGAATGATATCTCATATGTTAACAGAAGTTATTTCCATGCTAACATGTTAGGACCCAACAGAAATTGGGTACCCCAGAAGAGTACTTCTTTCTACAGGTACGAAGGAAGAATTCCAGCAAGAAAAGCAGGTGGTACTCGACAGCGGGTGCTCCCGCCACATGACAGGTGATATAGGTAGTTTTGTGTCGTTAAAGGCGGTTGATGGAGGATACGTTTCGTACGCTAACGACGCAAAAGCCAAAATCGTGGGAGTTGGTACTGTTGGTAACAATTTAAATATCACTATAGATAACGTATGGTTTCTTAGGAACTTCGAACATAATTTAAATAGCATTAGCCAATTATGTGACGATGGACATACTGTAGCTTTCGCCCAAAGACAAGTGCGTTGTCAAAAAGGATGATGAGATTGTGTTTAGTGCGTCTAGGCATGGTAACATTTAGTGCATCACTCTTGATGATATTGCTAACCAGAACGTCAAGTGTCTAGCAGTTACGCATGATACCACATGGTTATGGCACAGACGGTTGGGACATGCCTACATGGAACTGATGTCTCACATATCTTGCAATGAATTGATGAGAGGTATTCCAGATATGAAAGCCACCAAGGACGGAATTTGCAAAGCGTGCCAAATGGGGAAGCAGACCAAGACATCCTTTAAACCTAAGAATGTGATATCTACGTCTAGACCACTGGAACTGCTGCATCTTGACCTTGTTGGTCCGGTACAGGTTATGTCATTGAAAGGTAAACGATATGCCTTTACTATCGTAGACGACTATACTAGGTACACATGGGTCTTATTTCTTGCGCACAAAAGTGAGGCTTTAGATAACCTTGCGCCACTGATTAAGAAGCTAGAAAATGAGATATAGATGAAGGTCCGTAAGATTAGGAGTGATAACGGTCTAGAATTTGATAGTAAATCTTTTGCATCTTTTTGTGATGAAAATAGTTATAGTCATAATTTTTCAGCCCCTATTATGCCTCAACAGAACGGAGTGGTCGAGAGGAAAAATAGAGTATTACAAGAAATGGCTAGGACTATGCTGAGCGAATATAGTAATCCAAAACATTTTTGAGCCGAAGCTGTTAGTACGGCTTCTTATGTCTCGAATAGGATTTTCCTTAGACCGATTATTAAGAGAACTCCCTATGAACTTTGGAACGATAAAACTCCTAATATAGGATACTTCCATGTATTTTGCTGCAAATGTTCCATTTTGAATTACAGGGATAAGAGAGGAAAATTCAATTACAAGGTAGATAAAGGGATATTCCTAGGTTACAACCTTCATTCCAAAGCTTTTAGAGTGTTTAATAATAGGAAGAAGACTGTTCAAGAATCTCTGCATGTTACATTTGATGAATTTCCTAACGCAGATGCTACTAAGGAAGGTATAGTTGTGTCTCCTGCAGGTATATAGGTCACTGACAAAGAAGTAAATGCAATTCCACTGGAACTAGATGATATGTCAGAGGAACCTGAGGCTTCAGACGAACAACAGCGCAGAAAATTCAAACATGCCTCCAGTCACCCCACTGAACAAGTTATAGAGAATATCACTTCAGGGATCAAAACGAGAGCAACTGCACGAAATGATATTGCTGAAGAATCACATGACGTGCTGTTATCAACCATGGAACCTAAGACCGTGAATGAAGCTCTTGACGATGAATCGTGGGTGATTGCCATGGAAGAAGAGCTAGCACAATTCGAAAAGAGCCAAGTGTGGACTCTTGTGGAAAGAACTAGCGACAAGTCCATAGTAGGCACGAAATGGGTGTTTCGCAACAAACTGGACGAAAATGGTAATGTAACACGGAACAAGGCCAGGTTAGTTGCCAAAGGTTATTCCCAAGAAGAATGTATAGATTTTCAAGAAACCTTTGCACCCGTAGCTAGGCTCGAGTCAATACGCATTTTACTTGCATATGCATCTTTTAAAAGATTCAAGCTTTTTCAAATGGACGTGAAAAGTGCATTTTTTAAATGGTTTTATAAATGAGAAAGTTTTTGTCGAACAACCTTCCGGTTTTGAAAAAGAAAAATTTTTGAATCACGTTTTCAAATTAAACAGAGCTTTATATGGTTAAAAACAGGCCCCTAGGGGATGGTTTGAAAGATTGAGTAGATTCTTACTAGGCATGGGCTTTACAACATGAACAATAGATAACACTCTGTTTATAAAATGCGAAGGGAATCACA
Organism: Craterostigma plantagineum; assembly: GCA_027422505.1. Taxonomy (NCBI): domain Eukaryota; kingdom Viridiplantae; phylum Streptophyta; class Magnoliopsida; order Lamiales; family Linderniaceae; genus Craterostigma; species Craterostigma plantagineum. The sequence goes on from JAPQWV010000001.1 coordinate 12,513,049, forward strand.
TACTGCTTGTGCAGATATACGTTGATGATATCATATTTGGCAGCACTGACATTACTCTTTGCGAGAATTTTTGTAAGTCTATGCAACAGGAATATAAGATGAGCCTAATGGGAGAACTCACGTACTTCCTTGGATTGCAAATCAAACAATTGGACACGGAAATATTCATATCTCAAACGAAGTACACGAAGGAGCTACTTGAAAAATTCGGAATGGCTGATTCCAAGGTACTTCCCACTCCTATGCATCAGACCGCCAAAATTGACAATGATGAACAAGGTACACCCTTTGACCAAACTAAGTATAGAGGTATAATCGAAAGTTTGCTCTACCTTACGGCAAGCAGACCTGATATTATGTTTGCTACTGGTCTATGTTCTAGATATCAATCGAGTCCTAGGGAATCTCACTTGACAGCAGTCAAGCGAATACTTAGATATTTGAAAGGAACAATCAATTTTGTAATGTGGTATCCAAATTCCAAGGAATTCCCATTAATGGGATACTCGGACGCTGATATGTCGGTTCTGGAGAAGATAGGAAAAGCACTAGTTGTACTTGCCAATTACTAGGGAATTCCCTTGTGACATGGTCCAGTCGGAAACAAAATGCCGTCGCCCTATCCACAACCGAAGCAAAATATATGGCATTAGGAAGTTGTTCTCAACAAATCCTTTGGATGGAACAGACCTTGAGTGTTACGGTTTAAGGTACGACCAAATTCCTATTTTCTGTGATAGTACTAGTGCTATTAGTATCACTAAGAATCCCGCACACCACTCTCGAACTAAGCATATAGATGTGAAACATCATTTTATTCGAGACCATGTTCAGAAAGGGAATATCAGCGTGAACTTCGTAGATATCGATCAGCTGGCTGATATCTTCACGAAACCTCTTATTGAGAGTAGATTCTGTGATATTCGTGATCCATTAGGAATTATTGAGCTCAAATAGGAAAGGTGACTAGATAAGTTAACCTTTAGTATCTCTTCGATCTTATCCTTTAGGATCTGTTCGATTTTATCCCTTGAATCTATTGTTATTTTTTCTTGATTCCACATTCCTTATCTATCTTATTTCTTTCCAGTCATGGGGAGAATATTTTCTCTCTAAATAGATTTTCTTCGAGATTTATGTCAAAATCTATTTTCAGCCAAAAAAATTCCTTATTATTTTTGAACTCTGGTCTTAAGTCCTTATTTCCTTTCTTAATCTCCGCGAGATATCCACTGATCTTGATTTAATTCCATATAATGGGTAGTTTCTATCCAGCCATGATCTTTGAAATTCAAATTTTGAAATCTTTTCCTTATCTGCCTCACGTCTAATCGATATCACATCTCTCCAAAATCATTTTCACTCTTATCCAAGTAGTTTTTGCTCTTTCTAACCATCCAATCTCTTCTTTATTCAATTCATTCAACCCCAGGTCTTTCACTTTATTATCGCTCCTCAATCCTTCGACTCAATTGTGACGAAAACCAAAGGCGCCGGATCTATCTCTGACAAGAAGCGAAAGGCTGTTCGGATCAAATCCAAATCTCTCCGAAAGCCACTCGTTCAAAATAAGGAAGAAAAAGGATCTAGAGAGCGACGACGAGCAGGGAACCATAACTGATTTGAGACGGAGTATCAAAGGCATCAAGGATGATAACAGGAAGAAGTTCGATGAGATCTCACGGCTCTAAATTGTTGAGAATCCCCGAGGGTCCCTGGACTCACATTCCTAGAACGGCAGAATTTTAAAATTTTACGGGGTTTCCCGCCTATCCAAGATCGCTCGGCTACAAACACGAGAACGTATTGACATAAATAGATAAAGGATCAACCATGATACCTTGTTGAAATCTCTGGACGATGGCTAGCTTCGAATCCTTCGAATCCTTGAGGCGTAGTGCCCCTCTCCTACGCCAAAAGCACACGAACGGGAAGCCTTCTTTGCGCAAGATCATCACGCCGGCACCTTACTAACGTCGCAGCTGTTCTTTCATGTGCGGCTAGGCCAAGAACGAACTGCTTGCTGCCCCCGAGAGAGAGAGAGTGCGAGAGAGAAAGTGGTGAGAGGAGAAAACTCTTAGTTTTTTTTTCTCTTTGGCTTGTATTTCGAAAATTTAGCTTCACCTCACTTTAGGATCTCGAAAATCCTTCTTTATACCTCTTAGGATTAGCCAAAAATAGGTTAAGGTGGGTGGAGAAAAATCCTCAAACCTCCCCTTTTACCAAGTCTTCGTTTTACCAAGTAATGAATTCAAAATTTAAACTTTGTATTTAATTAAAATATCATATTTAGTATATTTTAATATATAATATCCGATATAAATATATTTAATAATTTTCGAAATTTTATCTAATAAAAATTCGAAACATATATATATATATATATCCGATATACATTATTTAATTCCAAATTAAACAATATTATTTCTCTAAGAAAATAATAAAGATCTAAATCTAATTTACATCATATACTAAATATTCGATATCAAATATTTTATTTCAAAAATATATCGTGAGGTGAAAAGACCATTTTACCCCTCACTAGTCAAACTTAGTATTTTCGGCCAATCAAGGTTTTGGCCAAGCCCCAAACCCTAATGTCACAATCTAGGACCTAGCCTTGTCTCTCTCTCTGATGACGACGTTGTATCGGTTGCCCTTTTTAAGCCCGACTCTCTTGGTTTGTCTCAACCGGCCCAGGAGGTATCTAGGAGTTCGGTATTCACCTAGCCAGTCCCGTGGTACCGAACAGATCCCAAGTTGAGTACAAATTTGATCTAATCATAATCCATGAACCGACTATGGATTTTCGTCATACGTATAAACCCTTTACGTTTGTCCCGGTCGAGTGAAAGTCACGCATAGTCAAACTTACAGAACTCGACTCTATGTCGTTTATGTCGGTGAAAGTTCTGAAACTGCACTCCACGACTATCGTAAGTCAGTTATATGCTCTTGCCAGAGACTTGGATAAATTCCCGCACATTAAACTTGCCATAGGACGTTAACCTCAAATTTAATCGAGACCGTAAATCCAGCTCCGCGGTTCAACCGGCAATCACATCAAAAAGTCAAGACCGCATTTCGCCGCTGACCCATGCCACCGGCAAGACGGGCCTAGCAAACTAGTGACAAGTCAAGACCTCAAAATCAACCCCAAGTTAACCCTTTCGGTCTAAGGTTCACGCATACTAATACAATCAATCGATCGATCAAGGACAATCCAAGCGTGTGATCGTTCGATTACGAGTCAGTGTCCAAATACAGATAATCCCTTATTCATCTTGTATCATTGTCATGGGCTCCCACTTCCCAAGTGAACGGTTGGCACAACCATATTGGACCCATCGACAAACAAGTCGTACGTGTCATTCCAGTCACCCTACTGCAGACTTAGACTTGTGAACTATTTTAATATTGCAGTATCCCAGCTTATTGGTGCCCCTCTCTGTCCCCACAGAATCAGTAACTGAACTTCCAATATTTGGGTTTTATTAATTTGGCTTATCCACCCAGACTGCAAGGTGAAATCTTTAGACTAATTAATAATTTGCCTTTTAATTTATTCATCCAATAATTAATTAATGATGAATAAAGTCATTCCATTAATAGAAGTAATCAAATTACATCACTAAACACTACAAACTATCAAATTGCCCTCGTACTCCCAGTCCTCGTACGGCATCTGGGGCATATACCTCAACATGAATATCAGTGAATTCTCATCTGCCTCATCTGATAGGATTGCAGCCCTTAGAACTTCGATCCCCAGTGATCTCCTAGCTCTAGTACGCCTAGATTCCGTCTGTGCTTAGTACTACATTCTTTTATTTTTGCTGGTTTTTGGGTTAGTTGGTTGTGGTAAGTTGCACGTTTTTGGTAAGTTAGTGGTGTTTTGGATCCCTCCTTTTTTATGCTGAAGGGGGAGAATTTTGGCCAATTAATGCCGAGTTTTGGGTGTTTTGGTTTGGTGTCGGGTCGTTCACTTTTTTGGCCCTTAGTTATCTTGGAATGCGATTAATACTATCGACTTGCTTTTATATGCTAATGTATTAATCTCTATGTGCTTGAGTTTGTGATTTGTTAAGGATTAAGGAATTTCGAACATAGGCAGGGGGAGCAAACTGATATGATCTGAAAATTTGCGACATTCCATGGTGACTTGTGACATTTCGTATGATATGACCTGGTAATTTCTATATATTTTCGTTGACGTGCTTTACATAGGAATATTAGCAATTTGATAAATTAATTTGCTTTGATCATATGTCACATGCTTCGATACTTAAACATGCTATGTGCTAAAATGATTTCATATCGAGTGTACTAATTTGCTGAAGTTAGGCATTAATTACTTGTCATCATCAAAAAGTGGGAGGTTGTAGACCTTTTTCTCCAAATGATTATGAGAGTTTTGATTATTCCAAGTAATTATGTATTATGGGGGGTACAATTTGGAAAACTTGATATGTATGATATATGATGTTTAAGTATGTGAAAATATTCGATTAAGTGTTTCAATATGATTTAAATCGTTAAGAAAATCGAATATATGTGATCTTATGTTTAACTGGAATATTGATGTGATCACCTGGTTATCGTTTGACAGGAATATCACTATGTTCTATATATGAAAAATATATTCTTTTAAGTGATATGTGAGCTGTACACGTGATTGAGTTATTTTAGGAAAGAATATCGATGTGATCACCCCAATGTTTTAAAAAGCGTATAGCGCAACGCGTCACGTTTCAGTTCAGATAGCGCGTAGCGTAAATAGCGTAGCGTATTGCGTGAGTATTTCGGACAAACCACTTATTACTTAAGAAATATAATTATAGCAAATTATTCATAAGCACCTTATTCATTAAGCTATATATAAAATTTGGGTTCAATAATATACATAAAATCTAATATTTCAAATAATAAAAACTTAAAAATATATTAAACAATTCATGTACATAAGATTTAATAGAATTTTTAAATCTAGTTTCACTTTCATCCGTTGTCCCGCATTAAAAAAGATAAAACTAATAAAATTTTAGGAAATCATACTTAAAAATGTAGTATTTAGAAAATAATTCTTATGGATACTGAAAATATAAGATATGTATGTCATTTTGATCGTTGTTAAACAAAGAATAAATTAGATAAACTTTTATTTATTTTTATCAGGTAAATTCCATTAAATAATCGTTTATATATTTTAATGGAAGTAATTTAAAAGTGTGAAAAGAATTAGAAAACTAAAATATAGTCAAATCAGAAAATACATGTCACGTCCAATATTACTTCTGCCTCTCTGCCGCGTTGGTTGCATTAATTACGTACTGTAGCGCTTTTTGTTTTGCGCAACGTCGCGTTTTGGAAAAAATTAACGCTAACGCGCGCGTCGAAGCGCGCGACACTGCGCTTTTTAAAACACTGGATCACCCAGATATGAATGACTGTATGTTATATATCGAAAAGATATTCCGATTGAGCTGAAAACGCGATTGAGTTATTTTAGGGAAGAATATCATTGTGATCACCCAGATATGAATGACTATGCTATATATATGGAAAAGATATTCTGATTAAGTGCTTACATGTGATTGATCTATTTTAGGAAAGAATATGGAAAAGATATTCTGATTAAGTGCTTACATGTGCAATATTATTTGACTTTCAAATCATTGAATCAATGATCTACCTTTCCTTATGCGACTTAAGATTTATATTTTGAAAAGTGATTAGTTGATTCGACTTATATGTGGTAATATGTTGATTGAGTCTATTTATGGAATGTGCTGAAATCGGATGAGATCACCATGCATGGAAAGTCTATCTTTACCTTATACTCAGGAGATAAAATCTTTCCTTGTGCGAATTTGCTATCATATTTTAGGAAAGAAATCAGTTGATTGAGCTTACTATTGATAACATGCTAAGTGGAACTACATATAGAATGTGCTGACAAACGAATGAGATTACCGTGGAATGAAAGTAAATCTGTGATATTTATGGTAAGTGATCATGCATGAACGTTGAACTTAATTGGGTTATTCTTGACAGGATTCCTTGAGTTAATGCACGTGATTATTGAGCTTTCTCTTGCATATTCTGTGCTTACCTTTCCTTGTGAAGTGTAGAAGTTATTCGTGGGTCTATATACAAGATAAACACTTCACGTTGAAGGTACGAAACCAACACACAAGCAAACGAATCTCTTAGAGTGATTGAGCATTAATTTCCGATTTATTCGTAGTTTGTGTTGAGCCTAAATTTGCGAATCTGTACCCGTGAGCATCCTTTAAACACCCTACTCTCAAACCCTTGTCTTCGGACGTGTTGAACGCACAAAGGAGCACGGTTGGAGTCTTCCGCACGTGGAGGGACGAATTTGGTGGATACGGGGGCCCTTCGGTAGCAAGCTGCATCCAGTCGGGGAATTGGTTTCCTGGGTAAACGACGTGGATCGAAACTTAGCATGCGGCAGCCTAGGTGGAGGTCTAGTTTCCAAAGTGCTTCGGTTGTGTAATGAAGGATCATTTTGTAACCATAACCGGTAATACTCAGTGATTGATTGGAACTCTTGGGGAGATCACACCCCAATGACAGGATTAAACCCCAGTTGGGTATATAACCTGGATAAAAATCCTGTCTCACATTACTTTCTGCTATTTACTTTTCTGTGAGACAAACCGGGAACGCCTGCAAATAACTTGGTAATATCGTTGAAACGCTTTCTGAAAATAACGTGATATTTGTGAAACAGAGTTAGGGAGATAAAGTTGATACTCGTACTGGTTTCTAGGGAATAACGTACTCTGCAAATATCTTCTTAAAGAAAAGTATTTTTCAAAGAAGAACAAGCCAATATTTTTTATAGCCTAATTCAACCCCCACCCCCCCCCCCTCTTAGGCATATTTTATACTTAATGTCTATTGAAATTTCTCGAGCGAAAACTCAAAACGAAAGACGAACTCAAAATTTCTCTCAAAATCTTTAAATCTCAAACAGTTATCTCTTTCAAAGGTAGATTCGACATCCACTAGGTGTTTGCGTCTGATTAATTTCGAATTGTATCTACATTTCGTAATTTTTCGCCGATTTTCATGTCAGATTTTCTCTGTTCTTAACTGTGAAGCCTCGAAGGCTCTTTTCTTGCGATTTAGACCTGTTTCTATGCTTAAGATGGGTTTAGATTTGCGAGTTTAGATAGTCTTTGAGTTTGCGGTCACTCTGATGGTGTAGATTTTCGACTTTCTACGTTTTAGGGCTAAAATTTAAGTTTCAACTAAAAACTGGGTTTTTTAATGTTTGAAGCAATCGAAGAACTTTCTCGATCGCAAACAGTTTCAATTGAATTTCAATCTTATTGACACCCTGTTTGTGTCGTAAAAGATTTTCGATCGCTAAAAGTTTGACTTAGTCGTTAAGATAGATGACGTAGGTTGCAAAATCACTTACCATCGAGAAATCTAATTTTGATTTTACGCGAGTGAAAAATTATTAAGTGAAATAGATAAAATTGATACAACTCTTTTACGAGCGAAAAACTTACATCGCAAATAGTATCATCGATTTCAATTTCTTTTGGTCGTAAATTTTACCGGCGATAAAATTAATTTTTCGACGATAAAATTTCTCGATCGTAAAAGTATGTAGCGATGATTTTGATCGATCGAAAATTTTCTAGGCGACTAACCTAGTTTCTCGTTGTCAATTTTCTCGATCGTAAAATTTCGCAGCAAAACCCTATTTTAAAATCGAAAAACTTTCTCGCTCGATAACTCTCACGACGAAAAATTTTATTCACGCGCGAAAAATTTCTCGATTGTAAATTTACACGGAAATCAATTTTCTCAATCGTAAATTTACACAGAAATTTTTCTCAACCATAAAATTTCTCGACTACAGTAACACATATAACGTTCAACACTTAGTAAATTTTTCTAAGTCTTTTCCACTGTAGCGAACTCTACCGAATAAAATTTCTCGATCGCAAAAATAAACGGAAATTTTAATTAGAAAAATCAGCACTTAGGAAATTAAAATTGAAAATTCAATTTTACGTGCGAGAAACTTCACGGAGTGACTAATAGTGTTCAACACTTAGTATATTTTCGACTGAACTTACATATATCCTATATACATGTGTCAAAATGTTATTATCTCTTAAACATTCACTTCGTATGACCTATGTGCAGATTCCGGATTTCAAATTACAAAATTTTATCAAACTTGTTATGAATTGATAGACAATTAAAGTTTGATATTATAATTCTTTTCGACTCAATTAATTTTGAACTAATGAGTTTCCTGATTTCTTATAATTTCAGATGGATCATTACCTTCGATACAATCACATCTACGAGCATAACATGTACCTCAGCGTACAGGGCACAAACTATCAACTCGATCTGACGACATTTCGATGTCCAAACGAGATCATAGTTTCAATACTCTAAGGCCATCCCCTTTGGCACGCACTTACGGTGACGGCCTCGGTGCCAATGGTATACCTCCAACAGTTCTGGGGGATGATTAATAGTCACGTAGTTGAAGGAGCGTACAGCTTCACTTCTGTGATCGGGATGAGGCACATAAGCATGAACAAGAACGACTTTGGGCTTGTCCTCGACCTTTCTTTCAGCCACAACGCCAACTGATGCGGAAATGGTGCAAGATTTCTTACCATGGGATACCGACCACCGCTAGTCAAGCTTGCTCAAGTACAGAGCAATGGGATCCCTCATCCTTGGAAGACGCTATTTGGAATTATCAACAAGTGTCTGTCACCAAAGCACGCAGGATTTGACAAGGGCAATGGCAACATTCTACGGATCTTTCATGGAATAGCGTTATCGCGGAACTACGATTTCGCACAGCTTATGTGGAACGATTTGGCAGAGCAGATCAGAATAAAAGAGAACAAGCGCTCAAAGAATGTGCCATATGCGAGATGGTTCTCTGTTATCATTGCTCAATACATAGAGATGTACGAGAACATTCCTCGCTTGCCTCTTTGAAGAAACTTCCAGCCGCCCAAGCTCAAGTTTTTCACAATCCCAGACTGACAGAACTTGATCGACCATCGATGGCCATCCCGTTCGAGCTTCTTCGTCTTGCCGACCCCTCGGGAGACGAATACCAACGATACTGCCGGGAACATCATCTAACGGAACAGATGATTCGAGGGCCCCCGACAAACTTCGCAGTGAGCTCTCAACAACAACAACCAAGTCCTGAGGATGAGATGATTGATGCAGTCGCCCAGGAACTTGAACAGGAACCTCCAACTCAAGAAGCTCAACTACAAGATCTTGAAGCCACGATGATCGACGCAGTGGCCCACGAATTGGATGTTGAAGCTCAAGTTTAGGAGCTCTACGAGGAAGTGCCTATTAATGTTGGCATGTTCCAAGGATCTATTGAGGAGATCCTGCAACAGGAAGCACAGCCCGAAGCAGAAACGGGGCACAGCTCACCTCCACTGGCTACAACGCCAGAAACCGAGGCTCTGATCTCAACGATTCAGCCCAACGAGCCTCTAGTGACAGAACAAGCCTGTGACAATGTTGCACATGGATTATCACCTCACAAGGTCACCCCATCTGACGTGAGAAAATTCGTTTGATAAGACGAACTCCAAGGCGACTGAGTATACCATTCGAGTCTATCTTCACAACTGTCACCGCCACATCAGACACAGCGCCGCCTATCACTACAAATGCTGAGGACCCTCTTTCGCTCAATCTTGAGCCGCAGCACGATGTGATCGGCTCTGGAATTCCTGTGTCTGGTTCGCAGGTTCAATCAGAACCTGCCCAACATCCATAGATGAGAATCTCCAAGATTCCACTCGAGGATTAGATGGATGTCTCGAACAGTCACAACCTCAAGTGACTTCGAGCCAGCCTGAGGAGCCAGTGTTAGCTCAAGGGTTGTCAACAGGCGACATCAGTCGACCTAGACCATCTACGGAGGCTCCTTCCACCCCGTTCGTGACGGAAGCTCGTCTACAGGCAGCTCTCTCCTCTGCTCTATCAGCTTTCGAGGAACGATTTATGGAGAGAGTTCACGCAGCCAAAGAGATATCCCGACGAGATACCGAGAAAGCACAACTCTCTGAGGCCCAGACGTCCGGACAAACCTCGCAACTTACCCTCACACCAACTCAACCACACAACCCTTACCAATCGCCACACCCATCCTCAGACACAACCTCATAAACCCTGCAACCGTACCCATCAGCGACCTCCACTCCATTTTAGTCGCCCGGTTAATTGAGCTGACCACACAAACGCCGGAAGAAGAAGATCTCTTATGCCGTCTCGTAGACCGTCCTGACCCGAAGGAATCATGCCGAGGTCAAGGCTCCCGCTCCAAATGCAAACATGACGACCCAGGCGATCAAGGCCGTCGTGAGGGGAGAATAGGCTTAGGTACAAACTAGAAATCAGAGACAGAGCTCGGGCGCGACGCAGACAAGCGCTAGAGTCGCTGAAACCTCACAACCAACTACAAAACAACCACCACCACGCACCGCACCACCCATACTTCAACCCAAATCGACCCACCAACCTTCAACATAAGGACGCCTCCGTCCACACCACCACAGACCTTCACAAGCCCCTTGCTTCCAGAAGAAGTAGCAAGTGTCGCAATGCTCGTGGCCTTGGCAACTACTCAGGCCACTCCCAGCTCGACCACTTCAGACAAATCAGGACCATCTGGACGTGGTGTCAACCCACATGAGTTTCTCTACAAATACATAATCGAAGGACAGTGGATGACCCACAGTATGCCCGATAACCATCAAAGACAGGGACTCAAGGACGTTAGACATTTCCTATAACAAGCTTTGGTGGACCTAGTTTTGATAGAAAATGAAGAACTTCAAGAAGGAGAGGACCATGAACAAATTCCCTCAAGGCTTCCAGAATTGATTGCGCTACGAGCGGATTCCCCTACAAGATAATTGCCAGGGACCGTTCGAATCGACACGCCGTGGGAAAATTTGAAATCTCATTCCTGGAAGAAGTTCGTCAGAGAATATGGAGGTCACCGAACAAAATTAAAAAGTTGAACGAGTTCGAGCTCGGAGGCATCTCTCATTGGGAACAGCAGAAGATGATGACATAGCTTTGGATGCTAACCCAACTTGGACCAGATATGAGGCTGGGGACTCCAAAAGAACGACTGAAGAGTCATTTCAAGGAGTTATCCCCGATCTGTCAGCTGATAAGCGTCTACTGAGCAAAAGGAGGTCTTCCAACTCCCTTCTATGTTATAGAGCGAATAGACAAAACTCGAGAGAAGCTAAGCGAGAGCGACCTACCTTACCTCCCGCCCGAAGAGGTGTACAATCTCTACTAGCTACACGTAGAGAAGTACAAGAGTCCTCAAGGCTTCACAAAGAAGGAAGGACTCGAGGGACTCTATCGGTTCATGATGCGCCAGGTCAAGTACCATGTCGCACACGACCTTCAGATGGCTCTAGAGAGCAATATGAAGGTCGACATGACCTCTCCGCTCAATCAAGGACCTGAGATCGAAGGGCTTCCCAACAATCACGTGCACATCAGCTTAGTCTTAGGAATCACCTACCACAATCTTATCATCAAGAAGAATAGGTTGATGCTGAAGACTGAAGTTCATAAGTTTTGTGATGGGATGCTCAAGGTCATCAGGAAGAACATAGAGACGAGACTGGAAGAAATCAATAGAGAGACCATGCTGAAGCTTCATAGGTTCGTGACAGAGAAACCCCTCCTGATGGAACTACTTAAAGTCATCGAGGAGCGATTGGAGTTGAGGAACACTATAAGAAAGTACGAGCATGCGCTGGGCTTGTGCAGGTCATACTATGCCCGAAAAGGACAGATAGCGCGGAAGGGCAATCAAGCACAATGGGGGAATGTAGAATACCATTTGTAATTGTGCTATGAATTTATTAGCTATCTTCGTAATTAGGAGCTTTATTTGTATTTGTCCTTAGATTAGGACTTATTTGTTATTTATACCAAGTATGTTTGGTATAAATACGTTTGTACACATTGAGCTTAAGAGAGAAAATTAGTCAATTGATCCGAAAGGCTGCCAATCCAATTTCTAAGGAGAGAAACAGCAAGTATTTTCTCTCACTAATCGAAATTTAGTGTTCTTCAATGAAATTTTTCGATCGAATCTTAATGATAATCATTCTAGTCGAATAGCTTAGGATTGAAGCCTAGGATTGATAGAGTTGATAATTGAGGACCTAACACAAAAAATAAAGAAACTGTTAGTGGGTAGAACGAGATTCCTTACCGCATCAAGATTCGTGTTTGTGTGTGTGAATGATTTGGGAGGAAAAGCACAGCAAGTCGAGGAGATAGTGAAATCTTGGAAAATTGATGAGTTTGAGATGATTCGCGAAGGAGAGAGTGACGATTGGGAGCATTTGACTATTTTGGATAAGTGAAATGTTCAGTTCACGAATTAGGGATAAGTCAGATGAGCTTCGCTGGCCGAAAGGTTGAGATTTAGTTTAAAGTTGGGCCGTTAAAATTTTGAGAAAGATGGCCCACAAACCAGTTCGCAAAGTAAATGAAAGCAGATTTGTGAAGTGGAGTTCGCGAACTAGAGGATTGAACGTTTTAACTGTTAGTTCGCGAACTAGTTGGTGATGATGTTGACGAGTCAACTTTAAAGAGTTCGCGAATTTAGATAAGCATGAGTTAGTGAAGTGGAATCGCGAAGCGAAGACTTTGAAAGCTTGAAGTGTGGTTCGCGAACTGGAGCAGGTAAAAAGAGTGGGTTTCGCGGGCTTGAAGATTGCGCCATGAAATGACTTAAAGACCTGCCCATAAAAGATTCGTGAAGTAAAAGTGCATAGGGCTCGTGAACTTGAGTTCGCGAACTTAGACGTTTAAAGAGATGATAATGAGTTCGCAAAACACACCTAATCTGCAATGCAAAAGTTTTGCTGATCTAAGACATAGAATTCAAGAATTAGCCTCATAACATCAATTTGACTCTATCAAACATCAATAATATCTAATCGACGAGTTTTTCAAAATCGATTTGTGCTAGGCAAAATCCGAAAACGACGAAGAAAGCACTTCTTTCTTTTGCGGCGTTGAGCCCTCAAGTCAATAATTCATCTGTATCATTGATTATGTTTGTCGGGACAATAACGATGTTATTGTTCAAATCACGCCTATAAATAGACATGACTTAAACATCACACAATACCATAAATCTTCAACTTACTTGTCTTGTATCATCTCATTCTCAGCTTTCTTGATCATAAAGATGAACTGGTTGCAGCAGCAAGACCAAGAAAATGAGACCGAGGAACATGCGGAGTTAAGGCATAATTTTGAACGCCATTTGGATAGGCTGGCGTTCGAGCTTTCGCTTCTTTTGTGCTTATTCATCGCTTTTCTAGCTATTCTGTATTGTATCCTTACAGGTCGTACTGGTTTTTGAGAGTGTTTTGTTCTATGTTGAGAGTGTTTTACGCATTTTGAAAGGTTTATGAAACGTTGAAAAATCATTTCGCGAAAAACACCTACTCCCCTCAATATTTGGATTTTTGGAATTAAACTCCCCCTAAATAAATGCATATAGAGAATCTTAAGAACTTGATAAAATCACTTTCTCCCCCTCTATGCATGGATGTAGCATTTCTCCCCCTCGATGTAGTGCCATCAGCATTGGCTCTACATCGACTTATTTGAAAACAAAGAAAAAATTTATTTGTAAAATAAACAGAAATAAAGAGCAGAAAACTTAACTAACTAACAAACACACACATAACAAAGAATTTAAAATGCAAAGCATATAGACACGCAATGATCCGTTGAGTGGCATGATCGAAATTAGATGTTGAGATTCAACATCACCAACTTTGCAACTAAAAATTGGAATCGTTTCTCATCCAATGCTTTTGTAAACAAATCAGCTAGTTGAATCTCTGTATTGATGAAGTACATTTCAATTGTGCCTCGTCCTACTTGGTCCTTGATGAAATAATATCTTAGGTCTATGTGCTTAGTGCGTGAGTGGTGAACAGGATTGCACGTAATTGCTATGGCACTTTTGGAATCACAATAAATAGGAATTCTATTAAAATCAAACATGTAATCTCGTAGTTGGGTTCTTATCCACAAAATTTGTGAGCAACAACTTGTAGCGGCTAAGTATTCTGCTTCTGCTGTAGAAATGGACACACAATTTTGTTTCTTAGACACGCAACATACGAGTTTGTCTCCAAGGAACTGGATGTTTCCTGAGGTGCTTTTCCTGTCCAGTCTGCGGCCTGCGAAATCTACATCAGAATAGCCGATGAGTTTCATACCTGAGTTCTAGGATACCAAAGTCTGAGATCGGGGATGCCTTTCAGAACTTCAAGTACCTTGGGGTTCGCCTGGAATCTTGCGCATAGACATGTGGAGAACAGAATATCTGGTTGGCTGGCTGTGAGATAGAGCAGAGACCCAATAATTCCTCTATAGTGGGTAACGTCTATAGGTTCGCCCAAGTAGTCAGCGTCGAGTTTGCATGTGGTGGACATTGGCGTACTTGAAGATTAGCTCTTATCTATGCCGTACTTTCTGAGAATATCGTGGATATACTTGGATTGATTGATGAAGATTCCATCTTGAAGTTGTTTGATTTGCAGTCCAAGGAAGAAAGACATTTCGCCCATCATGCTCATTTCAAACTGTGCCTTCATCAAATTACTGTCGACATAGAGTTCCGGATCTGTTGAGTCGAAAATGATGTCATTCACGTAGATATGTACGAGCATTGTATCGGAATCATTTTTCGTGACGAATAGTGTGGTGTTGAAGCCTGAGTTCATAAGCAAGTCAAAAAAGACCTCGTAACAGGCTCTTGGAGAGTCCGTAATGTGCCTTGTCGAGTTATATACGAAGTCCGAATGTTCTTCACTTATAAATCTGTCTGGCTGCGAGACATACACTTCTTCCTTCAGAATCCCATTTAAGAAGGCAGTCTTTACATCTATTTGATAGACAGTAAAATCTTTGTGTAGTGCGTATGCAAGAAACAGTCTAATGGCATCGATTCTTGCTATAGGGGCAAAGGTCTCATCGTCCTTCTTGTTGATTGTACACATTAGCTACAAACCTAGCTTTGTTACGGATGACTACACCATCTTCGTCTTTCTTGTTTTTAAATACCCATTTTGTTCCGATCACAGTCTTCCCTTTTGGACGGAGAACCAAGTTCCAGACCTTGTGACGCTCAAACTGATTTATTTCTTCTTGCATAGCAGTTATCCAGTCCGGGTCTTGTAGTGCGTCAATAACTCTGGTAGGTGCAGTTTGGCTCAAAAAACAGGTAAAATTACACTGGTTTGAAGTTGAACCCCTAGTCTTTATTCCTGCAGTGGGATCTCCTATGATTTGATCTGTAGGATGACTTCGAATCCATTTCTTTCGTGAGGCAGTGTAGATTCATCCATTTCCGATCCTCGTTGAGTGGATACTCGATCTCAGGGGCAGCACTTTGCCTAGCGAAAGCTTGTGAGCTGTCTGTGCTGCAGAAGGTGAATCATCTGCATCTGAGGGTGAAATGGTTTGTTCAGGGATGGGTTCGGACTCTGTAGGTGTTGAACTAGAACTGCGTTCTGTATTAGGAAGAGGATCATCGTTTATCTTATGTCTGCTGTTGGAAAAATATAGATTTTCGAAGAGTTGGTCCAGATCCATTTCCTCTTGAGTTTGTTGGCTGAAATTTGTTGGTCTGCAGTTGTTGGTGTTTCCTTCTGCGTGTGTTGGTTTTGATCCAACTTTTCTTTGTCTGGTACGGGTTCTGAACGATCGTGTTCAGAAGCGATATTTGAGGACTCTCCTATTTTCATATGGGATGGAGTATATTCTATCGATGTTGTATCGAGTCCTGAGCTGCTTTGTCCATAGGTAATTTCTAGACCCTCATCGAAAGTTACATTGTCACTTTCGATGATCATTCTCCTGTCATGGAGATAAACCCTGTACGCCTTAGATTGAAAAGAGTAGCCCACAAAAATTCCTTCATTAGCCTTTGGGTCTAGCTTAGATTTGTCTTCGCGGTCATTGGCTACAAAGCATTTGCACTCGAAAATTCTCAAGTGGGCAATGTTGGGTAATCTTTCGTTCATTAATTCATAAGGCGTGTTTCCAAATCTTAGATGGATGTTTGTCTGATGCTGAGTGTAGCACGCAGAGTTCACTACTTCTGCCCAAAGAAACTGAGGTAGTGATGATTGTATTAGCATTATTCAGGCAGCTTCTACGAGTGTCCGGTTCCGTCTTTCTACGACTCCGTTTTGTTGAGGAGTGTGAACAGCGGAGAATTATTTAGTAATTCCTAGTGAGTCGTAGAATTCGCTTAGTTGTTGAGTTTTGAATTCTGTTCCATTGTCTGACCGAATTACTTTAACACTGCGTTGTAGTAAGTTCTGCGTTGACCTAACAAGATTTGGGATGTGTTCAACTATCTCTAATTTGGTTCGTAAGTAGCGGACCCAACTGTATCGCGAGTAGTCGTCTACTATAACCAGCATAAAATGCTTTTCACTGATGCTATCGGTTCGCATTGGGCCGCACAGATCGACATGAATAATTTCAGTGGATGATGTGTGTTTTGTAGAGTGTGACGCCTTTTTCATTTTTCCTCTCTCACAAGCTGAACACAAATGTTCTTTTTGGTACTTCAGTGGCGGAAGTCCAATAGCCAGTTTATTGTTTGACAGCTTGTTGAGTGTCTTGAAATTAAGATGAGATAGCCACTGATGCCATAAGTTATTCTGGGTTTCTTTGGACATCAGGCATATGTTTATTTTTGGTCTGACAGTCCTAATGTCGATGGTGTAAAGATTTGTTTTGCGAATTCCTGTAAGTAGTTCTTCACCATCGGCATTGAGAACTCTACACGTCTTCTTTTGAAACAGTACTTGGAGTCCTATGTCGCTGAACTGTCCGATAGATAAGAGATTGTGCGTCAGCCCTTCAACATGAGAGACTTCCTTGATTGTGAGTCGATTGCATATAAGATCTCCATAACCAAGAATTCTTGCTTCATTATTGTTTCCAAAGCGTAACAGTCCACCCGGCCTAACAACGTAGTTGCTCAACAGTCACTTCTTCCCGGTCATGTGTGTGGAGCAACCTAAATCTACATACCACACATGCGGGGCCTGCAAAATTAAACTTGAGGGTTTTAGGTACCCATTTGAGAATGGGTCCACCTCTGATGTGCTTGTCAGTCCGTATAGACTTTCTACCCAACCTAGATTTATGATTGTCAGTATAAGACTTAATGTTAGGCGTCGAGTCTCTAATTGTTCCTAGGACTTGGATTGTGGTTTCCTAAGTCTTAAGCTTTGGAACCCATTTCTGTAATATTAAGGCTCTCTTTGTCTTATCCTTAGAAACACATTTTTGAATCTTTTCGTGTTTTGCAGGTTTATTGGTAGTTATAGTTTTCGATTGCTTCTTTTTCTTTGAAAGCGTGGTTTTTGAAATCGTTTTGGGAGCTTGCTTGTAAAAACAATCTTGCTTGGGAAAACGATTTTTCAAATGCAAAGATGAATTTTTTTATCAGCAGAAAAAGAAGACGGTACAAAAGTTTCGAAAGAAAAAAAATCAATAACAAAAGATTCTTTAGATTCATGAGTCTACTTCAAAAGGTCTTCCTTTCTAACCCAAACTTTTACTTTCAACGTTCCCTTTGTGGATCCTGAAAATTTTGAACCGTTAGTACAAGAAATTTTATCATGAGAAATCAAGGTATATGCAAGTGAGTGTAGTCTTAATTTTTCGTTAAGTATGGAGATTTCCTCGAGAAGTTTCTGCCTTTCCTCATCAAAGGACTTTCTCTCTTTTTCGAGAGTGGTGTGTAGATCACTGATTTTCTTTATGCATTCAGGCATATACTCTGCTACATACGTAGTCATTGGCATCTCACTCATTGATTCTTCTGAGGTATCTCCTTTGTAGAATACCATTTGTAATTGTGCTTGATTTCATTAGTTGTCCTTGTAATTTGGGGCGTTTTGTATAGTAGTCCTTAGATTAGGACTAGTTTGATATTTATACCAAGTTTGTTTGGTATAAATACATGTAAATCAATTGAGCTGAATAGAGAAAGTTTTTAGAATTGATCCGAAGGGCTTGCAATTCGATTTCTAGAGAGAGAAACAACAGTAACTTTCTCACTCTACTCATATTCTCTCTCTTGTTCTTCATTTGGGTTTTTCGATCGAATTCAATTGTTTATCTAAACGATCGAATTACAATGAATTCTACCATAGGATCGTAGAGTTGTTAATCGTAGGACCTAACAATTGGTATCAGAGCAGATTCGTTCTGTTTTGAATCGAAAATTGTTAGAATTGGATCGAAAATCATTTTCTAGATACTATTCATCGAAGAACGGATTTGCCACGAAAACCTTTTTCGATCCAATAGCTTAATTCTGTGCTTAATTGACTTGAATTTGGTGTTTCTGTGCTTGTTTAAGTCATCATTGCGATCAGTTCTGTAGCAGTTTGAACTTCGATTTTTAGGATTGAATTGCTTCTGCGTGTTACTGTTTGCGAAGAACATGAAGAACACGTTCTGATTTTGATCAAATTCGATATATTTTGCTTCATAACGTGTTTAATTGCTTGTTCGTGCGTGATTAGTACTTGATTGCGAGCAATTACCTCAAATTTCACTATCTGATTCTTTGTTTTTGCTCGAATTTGTGTTAATCGTATTCTGTGAATTTTTCTTGATTGCCCAAATTTTTCTCGCTAAGTTTTGCGATTGGATTAGTTTCTCGATCAATAAACTTAGCGCGAGAATTTTTCTCGGTCAGAATACGAAGTCAGCGCTAGAATCGTCATCAGTAGAAACGATTTTAGTTAGAAATATTTCTCGAGAATTATACAGCGAAAATTTTTTTCGAGAGAGACTTATTTTGACTTTGCATCCGTAAAAACTTTCACTCGAAAAACTTTTTCAGTCAAACCTTTTAACGTTTGACCAGGCGAAAATCATTTACACGCGAGAAAATTTTTCTAGTCAACAGATTTATTTTGACTTGTCGAGAAACTTAATAACGTACTGTTTTTTTACGATCGAAATAAATTCACGATCAAGAAATTTTTCTCGACCGAATGATTTTGAGCAATTTATCTCGCTCGTAATATATCACGCTGACAAAATTTCTCGCACGAGAACAGTACTCAGTACATTCTATCTCGACGGAATTAATTTCGATCAAACTTTAAAGATTGAATCGAAAATAATTGTCGATCTAATTCTCGAACAAACGCTACTAACGAATTTTGTCACTTGTGAACCAATTTACATCATCTTCACCCTTCAAAACAATTAACGAAGATCCTTCAACAACTCGACTACAATACAAACATGGATGCATACTCACTCGGAAATGACAACCGTCCGCCGATCTTGCAAAGAGGCGATTACACAGTGTGGAGAAGCCGCTTTCTGAATTTCATCGCTCTAAAGGATCAAGCCGAAAATCTACTGAAGTCCCTTGAAGAGGGACCGGCACAGTTCTGGGTTCATGTACCCGGGGACGAAACAGCTACTCCAGCAATTCCAGCTTCTAGGAGACTAAAGGAGCCTAGAGAATACTCTCTGGAGGAAAGAGCTCGAGCTAAGGCTGATCTAGTAGCCATGAATACCCTTATGCAGGGCATCCCCAACGATATATACAGACAAATCGACAGCCTTATATCGGCCAAAGGGATGTGGGATGAGCTGCATAGGATGATGCAAAGGACGGAAGTTGGCATAAAGGCCAAAAAGGCGAACATTCTCACTGCTTACGACTCATTCAAAGCAAAGCGGAGGAGAGTCTAAACGAGATCTAGCAACGATACCTCACTCTTCTCAATGAAATGAGGAAGATAGAAATAACGAAGACAAACATGGAGACAAACATAAGATTTCTATCTTCTCTGCCCACGGAATGGAAGAAAATATCCACTCAAATACGACAAAATAAATATCTAGAGGAGTTGGATGTCCATGCCGTGTTCGATAATCTCGCTCAGCATGAGGAGGAAATCTGCGAGATTACCAAATAGCAGAAAGGCAAACAAACCGATGACACGGTTGCCTTAGTCTCAGAGAAGAGGAGCACAAGATCAAGAAAGGAAAAATCGTTAGGCCACCTTCATCATCAGAGTCGGAAGATGAATCGGACTCCGACATCGAGCCGAACATGAAAGCCCTTGGAAAACAGTTAGCTCTCATTGGACAAATGATCAGCAAGAAATACTTCAAGAAGAAGTCTTCAACCTCAGCCAATAGACTTCGGACTACAAGCTCCAAGAACAAAGAACGTGCTCCGGAGAGTTCCGAGGTCAAGAATCCCAAAGAGACTAACAAATGCTTTAACTGTGGCAAAGCAGGTCACTTCGCCAGAGAATGCACTCTCCCGAAGAAAAGAGATGCAAACTACTACTCCAGGAAGCTTCAATTGACAAAACAGAAATGCCGAACAGGACCAATGGCTCGAGGACACGTCGAGCTCCGAAGAAGAGAACTTAGCCCTCATGGCCCGTCTCGACAACGAATTGGACGCCGAAACATCCACTCGTACGGACGACGACAACGCATCCACGTCTTCAAATGAGGTAGTCACTGCTTCCACATTATTGACCATGTTAGAATCATATCAAAACCAATATGCTAACATGAAACGTGAGCAGAAAAGTATAAAGGAAGTAGAGAACGAACTTGAGAGAGCTCAGGAGAAGATAGATAGTCTCGAACAAGAACTTAGGAGCTCTACTGCAAAAATAGATGAACTTACTAAGAGCCTACAGTCTAGAGAGACTAGCCAACAGAGCGAAAAGATTAAGGAATTAGAAGATAGGCTAGCAAATAACTACAATTGTTTGGTTAGAAATCTCAACGAGAAAGCCATTTTAAATTGTAGGATAACCGAAGCTACCTCTAAGATCACTAACTTAGAAGCCCAATTAGAAACATCGAATGCTAAGATTAGTGAGCTTAGTAAGGATTTCGGTGCCTGTCAAGCCGCTAAACTAACCGTGGAAAATAATTATGCTCTCCTAGGTGAGGAACGCAAGAAACTATATGCCAAAGTAAAGAAATTAGACGATATAGTTACGCGTAGGGGACAATCCGAACAGACGATATTTTTGAACAAGCCCAAGGATATAGAGTTCTATAATCCTATAGAAGGCATAGGTTTCACTAAACCGTGTGTTTCACAGAAGAAAGAAATATACGATGTTAAACATATGGGCTTAGGAATAACCTCTCTTAGAAATTTTACTGAATCGTCTTATGAAAATACTTTCGATTCATCCATTAGACAAGGTCCACATGGTCCAGAAATCCCCTTTGACTACAAAGAACTAAATGAAAGGGACAAAAATAGGAAAGAAACTCTAACACCTGTCTGTAATTTAGTTCAAATTCTACCTCCTGACTCTCGAACACACCACGAGGAAGTGAAAAACATTAATTATAAAAATTCTCTCTACAAACCCCCTATCATAAAACAGATAGAGGAGTCATAGACCAAGTTAGAAAAAGAACGAGAGAATTTCGAAGCTGAAAAGAAAAAATTCTTTAAGGAGATGGAAAATCTCAAGGCTTCCTCGTCCTCCCAAACTACCTCTCACGATATTACAAAAAGCGTGAAAAATGAAAAATCGCCTTTGAAAGCTAAATATTGTAAAAATAATTCTGTTAAAAGTGCTATGACTAATTTCACTTTACCTACGTCTACAGAGAGCGTAGCGTCAGCACTAAAAACAAAGGCGAGAGTGTCTAGCACTAAGATAAAGAAGGAGCCATTAGATTTAAATGTTTCTGAGCATGCTACTCCTTCTGTTACAATAAAAGACACTCGTAGAAATAAAAGAGCTATTTCCACTTTTAAGATAGTTGCTTCTACTTATTCACTTCAGCCGATCACCTTTAGAAGCACCAACTTCGAAATAGGCTCTACGTCAAAAATTAATCATTCTGAAACAAATGCCACTAGAAAGACACGTAGGAAACAAGATCCAGCCATAAAGAAAGCTTATGGCGCCGTACATGAATGTACTCACCTAAGGTATCCCGTAGAAATTAAATCCCCCAAGCACCTTAGGAGACTATCACAAGAAAAGATCGTTTCCTCAGTCAAACCCTCCAAAGCATTTGTACGTGCTGAAATTAACCTTCCCTGTAAGGTTAAACCCAAATGGGTTCCTAAATCTCCGCCTAGGACGACAAAAGCCAAAGGGCCAAGTCTCCTATAGAGGCAAAACCCAAACCCACTTTTTCAAAAGTGCAATGGGTTATTAAGACTCTTCCAAAAATAGACTTAGGAATCATATCTGAACCCAAAACTAAATCTGCTAATCCGAGAGGACCCATGTTTAAGTGGGTACCTAAAGCTCTCTAAATTGTTTTTGCAGATCCATCATGTGTGGTATCTCGACTCTGGTTGCTCCACACACATGACTGGTAATCAAGAGCTGCTGAGCAACTACAAAGACCGACCTAACGGCAAAGTCAGATTTGGGAACAACGATTCAGCCCCGATTCTAGGACTTGGGGATATCATTCTGAAGAATCTGACCATCAAAGATATCTCATACGTCGAAGGCCTCCGCCATAACTTGTTCAGCATAGGCCAATTCTGTGACAAAGGCTTCCAGGTGGTCTTCCATGCTGACCGGTGCAGAATTTTGGATAGTCAGGACATAGAACTCCTTCAAGGACTTCGGAGATCCAATCTTTACACAATCAACCTGACGTCTGTGCGGCCCGCGACAGCTGTATCTCAGACTGATTTACAGAGGAACAGCTTATGGCATCAACGACTGTCTCATCTGAATATGAAAGCTCTCCAACGCCTTTCTACGAAAAAGTTGGTTCACGGTCTTCCAACTATACTACTACAAAAGGAGCATCACTGTTCGGCATGTCACCTAGGAAAAATGAAGCGAGCATCTCATCACGTCAAGAAAATTGCGTCTACTTCTCGACCATTGGAACTAATTCACATGGATCTTTGTGGTCCGATGCGGACTCAGAGTATCAATGGAAGAAAGTATGTCCTAGTGATTGTGGATGACTATTCTCGCTACACGTGGACTAAGTTCCTCCGAACGAAAGATGAGACTGGTGACTTGATTATCAATTTTGTGAACACAACTCAAAATCTGCTGCAACAGACTATTCAAGTTGTTCGAACAGACAACGACACTGAGTTCAAGAACAATCACCTCAGTAAGTTTTATCAGAAACTTGGAATAAGTCAACAATTTTCAGCCGCCAAAACACCTCAACAAAATGGGGTCGTTGAAAGGAAAAATCGAACACTAGTGGAAGCCGCTCGTACAATGCTGATCCAATCGGGACTTCCACACTTTCTATGGGCTGAAGCAGTCAATACCGCTTGTTTTACTCAAAACAGGACGGTGGTTCACAAACGGTTCAACAAGACTCCGTACGAGATTGTGAATAATAGAGTGCCCAACATCTCTTTCCTTAAAGTCTTCGGGTGCAAGTGCTTTGTGGCAAACGACCGAGAGCAACGTGCAAAGTTCGACCCTAAAGCATTCGAAGTTACATTTGTCGGGTATTCTTCAACATCAAAAGCGTACCGAGTATATATCAAGTCCAACCGAACTATTAAGGAAAGCTATAATGTCACTTTCCACGAAGTGGCAGAAATGGCTTCTGGTCAATTCAGTCCAGGACCCGTGCCTAACCCGTTGGTTCCTGCTCAACTCAGTTCACGACCCGCTCTCAACCCGTTGGCTTCTGAAGACAACAATTCAGAACCCGTACTCACTGGTGTGTTGGCACAAAACCAACAGAAGATGGTAACAACTTCAGGATCAATGTTAGACGAAGCAACGAAACTTGCAATAGACGACTTGGATTCTCTCTTCGAACCGGTATATCGGTCATACACGACTACACCAACAATGGATTATCTACCGAACGAGACCGATGTACCAAGTTCATCTCACACCTCTACCCCACCCGATTCAGAATTGCCACAAAACACCGAAGAACCTACAGTGGTCATCGAGGAAGTATCATCAGAGAGGATCAATCCAAGTGCAGTATTGGAACTTCCTCAGACAAATGATCAATCGGGGACTATAGGCAATCTAGATCCACAGATGGCTGACGCATCGACTTCAGCCTTGCCTCATGAGCGCAAGTGGACGAGAGGCCACTCGGTTGATCCGATAATTGGCGATCCTGCGGTTGGTGTGAGGACACGTCGTCAACACAGTCTTTTCAGTTGCTTCCTGAGCCAAAACGAGCCTACCAAAGTAGCAGACGCACTTCGAGACCCGGATTGGACAATTGCAATGCAAGAAGAAATCAATCAATTCGAACGTCTTCAAGTGTGGACCTTGGTACCCCGTCCACATGGGAAAACAGTGGTCGGAACTAAATGGGTTTTCAAGAATAAGAAGAATGAAGATGGTGAAGTGATCCGGAACAAAGCAAGGCTAGTTGCTAAGGGATACAATCAACAGGAAGGCATCGACTACGACGAGACTTATGCTCCTGTTGCTCGTATCGAAGCTATCCGCCTCCTGCTGGCTTATGCGGCTCACAAAGACTTCAAAGTCTATCAGATGGATGTTAAAACCGCCTTTCTCAACGGCGTGTTAAAAGAAGAAGTCTACGTCGCTCAGCCGGAAGGTTTCGTTGATCAAGAACATCCCGATCATGTATATCGCTTGGACAAAGCTCTCTATGGACTAAAACAAGCCCCACGTGCTTGGTACGATGTCCTGAGTGATTTCCTCGTGAAGTCTGGATTCATACGAGGAACGATAGACACAACCCTCTTCATTAAATGGCATGACAAAGATCTGATGGTCGTCCAAGTATACGTCGACGACATCATCTTCGGATCAACAAATCCTCGGCTCTGCAAGAAGTTTGGAGATCTCATGAAGAGCAAATTCGAGATGAGTCACATGGGAGAGATGCAATTTTCTTAGGCCTTCAAGTCAGGCAGCTCAATGATGGAATTTTCATCAGTCAGACAAAATACATCAAGGATATTCTGAAGAAGTTTCATCAAGACCAGAGCAAGCCTCTCGACACTCCTATGTCACCAAACTGCAAGTTGGATGCCGATCCCTCTGGAAAATCGGTCGACATCACACTGTATCGCAGTATAATTGGATCTCTTCTCTACCTCACTTCGAGCCGGCCGGATATCATGTTTGCCACCTGCTTGTGTGCCCGTTTTCAAGCCGATCCCAAAGAATCGCATATGCTCGCGGTCAAAAGAATTTTACGCTACCTTAAGGGCACCTCTACCCTTGGCCTATGGTATCCAAAGGGTACGAATTTTAAACTTATCGGCTACACTGACGCTGACTATGCAGGTTGCCGAATGGACAGGAAAAGCACGTCCAGTGGCGCTCAATTTTTAGGCGAAAAGTTGGTTTGCTGGTCATCCAAAAAGCAGAACTGTGTGTCAACTTTGACGGCCGAAGCAGAATACGTAGCTTCCGTCAGTTGTTGCTCACAGATGCTGTGGATGCGGACACAGCTTCGCGACTATGGGTACAATTTAAATAATATACCCATATACAGTGATAGTCAGAGTGCAATCGCCAATACTTGCAATCCTGTTCATCATTCACGCACAAAACACATAGACATTAGATATCATTTTATCAAAGATCACGTAGAAAAAGGCACGATAGAGATGTACTTTGTGAACACGGAGTTTCAACTAGCCGACATTTTCACCAAGGCCTTGGATGAGAAACGATTTCAATTCCTTGTCGGAAAATTAGGCATGTTGAATCTTCCGTAATATGTGCATTACCTGATCTTCTGTGCTATCACATGCTCTATTCTATGTGTTTTCTATGCTTATATGCTTTATCTTGCGTGAATTTAATAAAATAAATATATAAGAATAATAATATACTTACATATACATATAACATAGGGGTATGACGAAATCCTTTAGGATGCTTTGATCTAAAGTCACTTAGAATTTTACCCCGACATGCGATCGATTTAATTGCTTAAAATTTGTCAGTCTAAGTCGCATTCTTGTGCCTAAAAGGTCATTTGATTGTTCCACTAGACACAAAGTCACTCTACATGCGTGAGGATTCAAGCCTTGTTCCTTTTTCCTTTCTTTGGTTCTACTTCTCGAGTGAGTCACACATAAATTACTTGTCTTACCTAGTGATTCTTGGTGTCATACTCATCTTGCGTTAGATCGTCAGGAAAATGATAAGGGAGTTTAGGATATTCCTCATACGGCCTTATATAAATTCCCCCACGTTAGCCCGTAGTCATCCACTTTGAGCCTCCTCCGATGTCCTTTTCTTCATTTGAAATCCATTCTCAGCCTTCAACCGAACTCTATACTCTTCGAATGGTTGTTCAAACGAGAAAATGAGGGGGAGATAACAAAAGAAAAAGTAAGATGATGACAAAAGAAGGCATTGCTCAACGCGCAAAAATCAGACCAAAGGAACCGGCCTTCCAACTACCTTGTAGAAAGTGGCATGGTTCCTGCTGTGGACTTCTCCAACGATAATCTCGTACGCTCGTCAGAACGGCTGGAAGAGGAGCACCACGAAGTGAACTTCTCCAACGATAATCCGGTCTAATATCGGGAAACGAGAAGAGGAGTGCAGCCTCGGGTACGAATTCCATAACCGAGAACTTCTCCAATTTGATAATCTCAGAAACCTCTATAGGGATTAAGAGAAGAGGAGCTCGGTATCGGCCCGAGAACCAACAAAAAGAACTTCGCCTACGATAATCTCCTAGATCCTCATGGAGAAGCGGAGCTTCAGCTTGAGCATAATATAAAAAGGGATAGTTCTTAAAAGAAAAGGAGGGAGAAATGATTGAAAAGGAGACGGACGTAGAATTGGAAGACAATGAAGAAATAAGCTCACTTTCCTTTAAATTGACTAAAAATAAAAAGGGATAGTTCTTAAAAGAAAAGGAGGGTGAAATGATTAAAAATGCCTCGATCACAGGTAAATTGACTAAAAATTGCTTGTGTTGACTTGAGTGATAAAAATATAAAAATCCCAAGATAGCTAATTGAGAGGAAGAGCGAACCTAGTGAGAGTTGTCGAAATGGACCAGTCTATGGACTTAGGACTTTAGTTTGACGACATGACTTGACGGCATTTTCTTCTTTCAAATGTCTCGTAAAATTTTAGGCGTGACGATTGATCGAAGCAAAATAATCTGACCACATAAATAAAAAAATATATATACATATATATAATAATAAATAAATAATAAATAATAAAATTCGCACATTTTGACATGAAATGTTATGTTTCATATGCGTTGAATTGAATAAATGCGAATTTCTTTAAGCGTGTCGCACATTCTAAATGCAAGTTTAGATTGCATTGGTACTGAATTGTTTAAATGCGATAAATTTTTCATTGCCTCTACCCTCACACAATATTTTAAAGTACATGTTTTCGGGGACCATGTATACATGCTTACTTGGTAAATTTGTGTGCTCATGACTTGAATTGATTTCATATGTTTGCATAATTAGTCAATTCTCGTGCATCATTTGAGGGGGAGCAAGTATAAGACTTGTAGATTAGCTCCAAATATTTTTGACGTTTTTTCTCTGAGTATTTCAGACCTTTCAAAATTAAGGAGCGAGACGTCGACACTACAAAGAGAGGAGCTAGACACAAGACCAAATCTTTCAAAGATAAAATTGCCAAAAATAAGTGTTGATTAACTCCATTATTACTAACGCTTATCTCTAAGTGGTACAGATTTTTAAGTTTCTGCCAGGGGAGCTAGACGTTACTACACAGAAAATACAAGGGAGTTAATTGCATTTATTTTAATTACTAAGGGGGAGCCTTACAAAAGGTTTTATTTTGAAATAGGGGTCAATCTGAAAATTTTAGAAGTACTTACTATCGAGAAACTAGATAGAAGACTTAATTCACGATCATAAGTTTCTCGATCGTAACCAGTATTGGGAACGATTTTGTTTAGCCGCGATAATTTGCGATCGAGAAAATTGAATTGAAAAGCAATTTACGAATCGAAATTTCTCGAGCGCAAATAGTAATGGGCCTGTTCCATTGAATCGCAAAATGTCAAATCGTAAACCCATCATCGACTTACAGCGAGTAAATAAAAGTTCACTTTTATGTCAGTCGAAAAACTTTTTCTCACGCAACCCTAAGTCGCAAAAATTTCTCTCGCGAAAAACTTTCACAGATAGTTCAAATTCTCAAAAATCTTTCGATTTTCAACACGAAATTGTCTGTTTAAGGTAGAAATGAGAATCTGTTGCCATTTGCGTGTGATTTAACTTCGTTAGCATCTGCATTTTGTAGTTTTTTCGCATGATTTATATTAGTTTCTCGACTGTTCGTCAAAACTGAGAAAATCGTATACTATTTCATAGTGTCTTAGGCTTGATTTTGAACTTTATCTGAGTTTAATGCCTGCATTTAATATAGTTGCGATATTCTCTATGAATCTGGTAGAATGAATCATCGGAAAATCTTCATCTTCGACTGTAATTTGAGTTTTGATGAAACTGGGTATTTGAATGTTTAAAGCCATCGAAGAACTGTGTCGATCGCAAACAGTTTTAATTGAATTCTGATTTAATTGAGATACTGTTTGTGTCGAATTAGTTTTTCGATCGGTAAAATTCTGATTTAGTCGCTAAGATATAAGATTTTGACAGAAAATTTTACTTACCATCGAGAAATCTAATTAGGATTTTTGTGAGCGAAAAACTTACGCACTGATTAGACAATTTAGATGCAAATTTTATCGAGCGTAAAACTTACTATCGCAAAATAGAATTTTCGATTTAATTTCAATTTGGTCGCAAAAATTTAGCAGCGAAAAATTAATTTTTCAACACTTAATTTTTCGATCGTAAATTTCTCGACGGTTGACTTAGTCTTCCGTTGACTAATTTCTCGATCGAAAAATATTGCAGCGAAAATTTTTTACTTAGGATCGAAAATCACATTTCGCTCGACAAATTTCAAATCGAAAAATTTTATTCAATTGAGGAAAATTTCTTGATAGTAAATTTACCTGAGATATAATTTCTCGATCGTAAATTTACGCGGAATTTTTCTCGATCATAAAATTGATCGGCTACAGTCTCACGATTTCAATTTCAACACTTAGAAGTTTTTACTAAGTCCTTTACACTGTAGCGAACATTAGCGAATAGAATTTTCTCGATCACAAAATTAAACGGAGTTATTGCAATTGAAATCAATGCATAAGGAAATCAATTTGACACCAAAATTTTCGAGCGAAAAATTTCTCGGCATGAACAGTGTCCTTTTTCACGATTCAACACTTAGAAAAATTTCGAACTCCTTTTCACGCATTACATGTTAATTCGAAATTACAATCATGCCATTACGTTTTCTATAAACAAGAATCCTATAAGCATATCATACGATTTCAATTCAAAATTCATCAAAACATGTCATGACTTGAAACAATATTATAGTTTGATGAACTTAATACATTTTCGATTAATATCAAAAATTATGAACTAATGATTTGTTATATTTCTTGTTTTTTTTCAGATGGATCGCTATCCAACATATAATCACATATACGAGAAATCCTTATACATCAATGTCCACGACACGAACTTCCAATTGGACCTGGCCACCTTCCGGTGTCCAGACGACATTATCGTGTCAATCCTTCAAGGCCATCCATTATGGCATGGACTTACCGTGACGGCATCAGTGCCAATGGTCTACCTCCAGCAGTTTTGGGGGATGATCAAGAGCATCATCTTGGATGGGGGATACCATTTCACGACGGTTGTAGGGACGAGGCACATCTGCATGGGCAAGAACGAGTTCAGAGCTCTACTTGACCTCCCTCACAGCCAAAACTACGACCCCCTCCCATCAGATGAAGAACTGGTCCTTCAAATGGGTTACCGTCCGCCGCTCACCAAGCTCGTTCAGGTTCAGAGCAACGGTATCCCTCACCCATGGAAGAAACTGTTCGGGATCGTGAACAAGTGTATATCCCCGAAGCACACCGGCTTCGACAAGGGCAACGGCCACATCCTCCGGATTTTTCACGGAGTCGTGTTCTCACGAAATTACGATTTCGCCCTGGAACGACCTTGCAGAAAAGATCAGACAAAAGGATAACAAGCGGTCCAAGAACGTGCCATACGCGAGATGGTTCTCCGTCATCATCCGCCAACACATGGACATGTACGCGCAGAACATTCCTCGCCTGCCACCGGGAGGAAACTATCAGCCGCCCCGGCTCAAATTCTTCCACAACCCAAGGCTGGTGGACCTTACACAGCCTTCAATGGCCATATCTCTCAACCTTCTTCGGCTCGCTGACCCCGCAGGAGCTGAATATCAGAGATACTGCCGGGAACATCACCTCACTGAGGAAATGATTAGAGGGCCCCCGGCAGATGTACACATGAGCCCTCCACAACCGCAACAACACCAAAGCCCAGAGGCCATGTTGATTGATGAAGTGGCCCTGGAGCTCGAGCAGGAGCCTCCAACTCAGGACGATGCCACCTTGATAGATGTTGTGGCCGCTGAGTTGGAACAAGAGGCTCCAACAGAAATGCTCCAAGTGGAAGTGCCCGTACATGTAGGCGTGCTCGAAGAAACCATTGAGGAGGTTCTTCAATAAGAAGCACAGCCCGAGACAGAAATTGTGCAGAGGTCGCTTCCACTGGTGACGGATCAGGCTTTAGGGGATGTTGAACGTGATCCCACTCCTCACACAGCTACACCATCCGACACGGAGTCAGATGAGGAGATTAGCCTGATAAGACGGACTCCCAGACGACTTAGTATACAAATGGAGTCCCTCTTCCCGGCCATCACCAATGCACCAGGTACTACGCTGACCACAACGACAAGTGTTGCCGGCACTTCTTTGCTCAATCTTGAGCCGCAACCAACCAACGTGGTGTCTGGTTCGCAGGCGCAACCTGAGCCTGCCTTAACACCCATAGAGACGAATCCTCAGGATTCGACTCGAGGATTGGGTGGAAGTCTCATACAGTCACAACCTCAAGTGACTGTGAGCCAACCCACAGAGTCGGTGTCTACTCAAGGATTGATAACAGGCGACATCAGTCGTCCTGGTCCATCTCAGGAGGCGTCCGCACCCTTCGTGACGAACGAGCAGTTCCAGGCCGCTCTCTCTGCCACTGTAGAGTCTATGGAAGACAAAATCACAGAGAGAGTACTCCAAGCACTCGAGGCATCCCGAAGAGATACCGGGAAAGCACCTGCCTCTGAAGGCCCTTCCTCACGAATCAACCCCACACCTCCACAACCCACACCCACCGACCCTCTAGCCACTTCCTCCATCCTCATCAACCCATACACAATCCCCATCACCGAGCTCCACGACATTCTCCTCGCCTGTCTGATAGCCCTTTCCATCCGATCGCCGCAAGATGAATCCCTCTATAGGTGATTGGTGGACCATCCTGAGCCACCGACTGACACCTGCCGAGG
This sequence comes from Craterostigma plantagineum, assembly GCA_027422505.1. Taxonomy (NCBI): domain Eukaryota; kingdom Viridiplantae; phylum Streptophyta; class Magnoliopsida; order Lamiales; family Linderniaceae; genus Craterostigma; species Craterostigma plantagineum. The sequence continues at coordinate 12,544,596 of JAPQWV010000001.1, forward strand.
CCAAAGCTCCCACTCACGGCGCAGACATGACGATCCTGACAATCAGGACCCTCATGAGGGGGAGAAGAGGCCAAGGACATCTACAAGTGGCCAAGGACAAGGCTCGGGCGCTACGCAGACAAGCGCTGGAGCTGGTGAAACCCAAACACAAACCCAAACACAAACCACCCACCAAACACAAACCACCCAAACTACCTACACCACGCACCCACTGCCCACATCGAACCACCAACCTTTCACCTCAGGACGCCTCCGTCCACACCACCGATTTACTCAAGCCCCTTGCTTCCGGAAGAAGAAGCAAGTGCTGCGATTCTTGTAGCTCTAGCAGCTACCCAAGCCACTCCCTCAGTCGCTCCAGACCAACCGGGAGCCTCTGGACATGGCGTCAATCCACACGAGGCCCTACACAAGTACATCTTCGAAGGACAATGGATGACCCATTCCATGCCCGAGGAGCATCAAAGACGACGGCTTCACGACGTTCGGCGCTTTCTACAACAACCGTCTATAGACCTCGTAATCATAGAAGACGACGAGCTTCAGGAAGGTGAAGACTACGAGCGAGTTATCCCAAGGCTACCAGAGTTAATCGCTCAACAGGCGGTTCCCTATCCAAGGCTAACGCCAGGGACCGTCCGGATCGACACGCAATGGGAAAACATACAAATAGAAATTCCCTTCCTAGAAGAAGTTCGTGAGAATATTTGGAGGTCTCCGGACAGAGTGAAGAAGCCGAACGAGTTCGAGCTTAGAGGGATCTCTCATTGGGATCAGCAGAAGAGGATGACCTACCTCTGGATGCTGACCAACCTAGGACCTGATGTTAGGCTGGGTATGACTAAGACACAAGCCAAGAGCCATTATAAGAGTCTCTCCCCAATAAGCCAACTACTCAGCGTCTACTGTGACAAAGGAGGACTTCCAACACCTCACTACATCATCGATCGAGTGGATAGGACCCAAGAGGAACTGAGCGAGAGCGACCTGCCGTACCTCCCCGCCGATGAAGTGTACCGTCTTTATCAGCTGTACGTGGAGAAGTACAAAGGTCCTCAGGGCTTCATCAAGAAAGAAGGCCTCGAAGGGCTCTACCGGTTCATGATGCGCCAGGTCAAGTACTATGGCGCACACGACCTTTAGATGGCTCTGGAGAGCAATATGAAGAAGGTCAACATGACCGCTGCACTCAACAAAGGACCTGAGATCGAAGGGCTTCCCAACAATCACGTGCACATCAGCTCAGTCCTAGGCATCACCTACCACAATCCAGTAGCAAAGAAGAATAGGTTGATGCTGAAGACTGAGATTCATAAGTTTTGCGATGGGACGCTCAAGGTCGTCAGGAAAAACATCGAGCAGAGGTTGGAAGAAATCAATCGAGACACTATGCTGAGGATCCACAGGTTCGTGAGAGAACAGCCGCTCCTAATGGAATTGCTTGAAGGTATCGATGAGCGACTGGAGCTTAGGATCACCCTGAGGAACTACGAGCATGCGCTGGGCTTGCGCAGATCATATTACGCCCGACGAGGACAAACGGGCGGAGACGCAATCAAGCACAAAGGGGGAGATTGTAGAATACCATTTGTAATTGTGCTTGATTTCATTAGTTGTCCTTGTAATTTGGGGCGTTTTGTATAGTAGTCCTTATATTAGGACTAGTTTGATATTTATACCAAGTTTGTTTGGTATAAATACATGTAAATCAATTGAGCTGAATAGAGAAAGTTTTTAGAATTGATCCGAAGGGCTTGCAATTCGATTTCTAGAGAGAGAAACAACAGTAACTTTCTCACTCTACTCATATTCTCTCTCTTGTTCTTCATTTGAGTTTTTCGATCGAATTCAATTGTTTATCTAAACGATCGAATTACTATGAATTCTAGCCTAGGATAGTAGAGTTGTTAATCGTAGGACCTAACATCCTTTACTTGGACGAATAATATCTGACTCAAATACAGTTATTGCTGGACATTTTCTATCTTTATAGCTATCATTCAATTCTTTGTTATCAAACGATATCTCAGCTTTCTTGCATATTTGTGTCTCATCCTCCCTTGGTAAGGTTTCGGATTAACCGACGAAAGGCATGAGATCTGTCATACAACCTAACTGCATGTATTTGACATCATATAGATAGGGTGCATTGGTTATACCTTGCTTTAACATAAATGGGTTTTCAAAACCAAGTCCCATATGGGGATTGTAAAAATCAATGTCCGTGGGTTTGTTTAAGAAAATGTCTGTTCTGACTGTTCTCGTCGGGTTAAGAGGTCCTCCTATTTTTGGTCTTCGAGTACAGTCTTTCCCGTTTCTTACAGAGTAACTCATATTTTGTTGTAGCGTCCATTGCCTTTTCTCTATGAGACCTCATTTCTTTTGCTAAATCCTTGGCTTTACTCTCGGAATTTAGTGCCTGAGCTTCTAGTTTTGCTACTTTCTCATTAGCTACTAGTACTCGATTTTTCTCACATGCATAATCATACCTAAACTTATCTAACACTTCTAGATTATTCTGTAGATTTGCTTCTAATTCTCTAATTTTCTTCTTATTCTGTTTGTTCATATTATAAAGAGTTAAGAATTCAGCTTTCATTTTAAATAAGGAATCATAGTCAGCTTCGCTTACCTCAACCATGTCTGAATTGCATGAGGTTTCCCTTTCTGAGTCGCTTTCTAAAGCTTTAGTCCCATCCTCCTCGTCATCCAGTTTGGCCATTAGCGCCATGTTCTCTTCCTCGCTGTCGGAGGTGTCCTCAAGCCAATGATCCTGTTCAGCCATTAAGACCATTCCCTTCTCCTTCTGCTCGGCCAATTGGACCTTTCTTCGATAATAGTTGACATCCTTTTTCTTGGGCATTTTGCATTCTCTGCCGAAGTGTCCAGGTTTGCCGCAATTGAAGCATTTTCCAACTTGAGGGGCGGTCGCAGGATTAGTGTCTTCATTGTGAGCCTTTCCCTTTGAATTAGACGAAGTTCTCTGTCGGTTGGATGAGGATTCAGGCTTCTTATAGTATTTCTTCTGCATGAAGTTTGAGATCAATGCGAGTTGTTTTGCGAGCTCCTTGATTTCCCCATGTTTTGTGAGCTCCTTGAATTCCCCATCAGACTCTGAATTCTCTCCTTCTTAAATTTGGGATGATTTCATGATCTCCTTCTCTTTTGATGGCTTTCTGGTTTGTCGTTCAGACGTGATGTGAGTGTGTCGCTCCTGCAGATTTAGCTTCCTCTCTTCTTTTCTCCACATAATTGGAATGTTGGTTGAGACAGTCAAATAGTGTGTTTATGCTGATTCTGGTCAGGTCGTTCATTTGTCTCATCATGATTGTTGTTGCCTTTCATTCTAGGTGAAGCAAAGCGAGAAACTTGATGTTGATCTCCATTAAATTTTGAGTGCATTTTCAGCTCATTTAGGAGGACGAGGAATCGATGGAATGTTTCTTGAAGAGTTTCTCCTTTGTTTGCCTGACCGCGATCGTATGAAATGAGGCGTCATCCTTGTCATTGTGTTCACTTATGTCCCCTGCATCATAATCCTTAAAGCATCCCACATTTGTTTCGCGCTTTCACCGCATTCGAGCTGCATCAGAATGTCGTTGGGAATGGCTTGCATTAGATATGACTTTGCAATCTTATCGGCCTTATGTCGCAGTTTTTCTTCATCACTGTATTGGTCAAGAGTCTTCAAGATCTGTTGTTCTTCTCTTGCAGGAGTGGTGGCGGTAGTTGTGGCTGGAATGATAGTCCAGTACTGAGTAGGTCCACTGTAAATTGATTCCAGCAATTATTCTGAGTTGTCCTTGCTCTCAATGAAGTTGATGAATCTTTTCTTCCTAACAACGTACTCTCCATGTCTGATGCTTGGAGGTCTAATATCATTTCCCATGCTAAAAGAGTCAATTTCTTGTGTTTTTGGATATGATCGTTGACGTGGAATGTGAGGAAAAACTTTGAATAAAAAATTTGGTCAAAATTGAGTTTTGAGATTTGACTTTGATTTTTAAGGTGTTGTTCGCGAATTGGACTATTGAGTTCGCGAATTTGGACTGGGTTTGGTTCACGAATTGTGTTCACCAGTTGGTTAAGTGTTGCTTCACGAATTGATATAAGGTAGGATTCGCGAAGTAGGCAGATTCTCTGGGTTCGCGAAGTGATCAGATAAGTGAAGTAAGCTGGATTCGCGAAATGAAGTCTGGGAACCTTGTTTCGCGAAGTGATCGGATCGTGAATTGGTAGCTCGCGAATTAGCCTGAGTACTTGAGTTCGGGAAATAGTTCGGATTCGTGAAGTAACCTGATTCTTTGAATTCGTGAAGTGGTAGGGTTCGTGAAGTAATCTTGATTCGCATAATGATGAAGATCGCGAAGTGTCTAGGAAGAGCTGATTCGCGAAAGATGACTGGATTCGTGAAGTTCTGTTTCTTTTCACTGATTCGCGAACACTTTTCCTTAACTCTGATTCACGAAGTTCAATTTGCATAGTGGATTCGTGAAGTATGATGCCGAATCCGAGGCGTTGATCATTGAAAATCTGACAGCCCGTGAACTTCGCGAAGTGGAAGATGTGAACTTAATTCGCCAAGCTGAGAGTGAACACTTGAATTCGTGAACTTGTATTGGGAAGGTAACAACCCGCGAAGTAGATAGAAGCCCATGAGTTCGCGAAGTTAAACCCTAATAATACGCCGTTCGCGAATCAAAGAACAAAATGAAGAACAGAGCAGTTTTTCTCTTTGCAGACTGAAGAACTCCAAAAAACAACCTTAAACTCGACAGAAACTGGTTGGGTAATTCCCAGACCTGATAGATATGCAAAGTAACAGCTTGAAGAACCCAGAAAACAATCGAAAACACTTGGAAGTGTGATTTTGAGCTGCTTGACGAAATCTGAAAAATCTGAAAAATAGCTCAAAACTCGATTTTTTTTTACTTGTAATAAAGTTTCACACCTACACGCTTGCTCTGATACCACTTGTATGTCCAGATTATCTAAGAAAACTTCGACAAATTAAACCTTCGATTGATGTGAATAGTGCATTTTGAGGTTTAGTGTGTTGAATACATGAAGTTGTAAAATGGAAACTTAATTAGCAAAGGTTAGGGTTTAGGGCTTAAATACCTTGAATAGGTATTAAGCCCATTGGGCCCTAACAACCCCATTACAACCTATCAAACCACTAAAAACAACATAACACATTAAATATAACTTAATTAGCAAAGGTTAGGGTTTTGGACACTTCTAAAATATTCTTAACAAGCCTTGTGAGCCCGAAATCGCAGAGCTTAGCGTTGAAGTTTCGATGGAGCATTACGTCGCTGACTTTATGTCTCGGTGGACGACGCACTGCTCGGATTCCTCGTGATGGTAGAGAAGCACCGAGGATAAGCCGACTATGTTGTACCCTGTTTTTCCAGCTAAGTCTTTCAGGTTTTTTGTCGAATAGATGGTGGGGGATTTTTCCGTTTGGGAATTGCCTTGTTCTCATCTTTACCAAGAACTCGCCTTGTTCATGGCACCAGCCTATGAACTGCACCAAGTTTTTGTGCCTTAGCTCGCTTATGACTTCCACCTCTGTTACGTATTCTCTCTTCCCTTGCTTGGATTCCCCTTGGAGAACCTCTTCACAGTTACGGACAGTCCATGTATAACAAGGGACCTTTGTTTACAATGATTCAGAAAAGGAAACACATTAATCAATCGAATTTCAAATAAACGGCAAAGAAACGACATAAAGATTCGAAGAAAAACATAAGATAATTGTGGAATCAATTGAAAAAAAATGCAACAATTCAAATGCTACATTTGCTCAACCAAATCATGCAAAAATCCAGTCTTGATCCTCAATGAGAGAGTATGGGTCATTCTCAGCTTCTTCTTCTTCTTCTTCGTCGTCTTCTTCTTCTTCTTCTTCTTCCTCTTCTTATGGTAAGATGATGTTTTGACTTTCTTCTGACACTACTAGAAAACAAACATAATGGACACGGAAAATTAGGTTTCTAATCCATATATATTGAGTTATTAGACACGGAATTATCCGTGTCTGATGGGTAGGTGTTGTTCTCGTAGCAACTTTAGACACGAATATGTACCATTTTTTAAATGAATTTCATCCCATTTCAGTTTTTATTTTCCGTATGTAATCCGTGTCTAAATAAACCATTAATTTATTTTGAAATAAAAATAAAAACCGTGTCAGAATCGTTTCTAATACTCATAATCACGAAACCAATTACTTATCTATTTTCCATATCTGAGACTATGTTTTCTTGTAGTGTGCGAGTAGTGTTCACTGCACCAATCTTTATAATTGCGTCCAAACATTACCAACTGGTCAAACATGCAAAGTGAATCAGCTAGGACCCAAAAAACTTGTTTGTTATCAAGTTCTAGCTTCGTATTTCCTTAGTCTTTTAATATATCTTTTTCTCCAACATCACGGCGATATTCGGATCACCATAATGTGAATACCACCGTGATGTGGATCTATTTGATATATCATTACCGTGTTTGTTTTGGGATGCTATTTCGTTTTGCATATCAATGTAATATGCAATAATGCGTTTGGTATCACGGTGATGTGTGGAATATTATTGCATTTATATCACAATTAACCTTACCTAAATATCTATTAACACGGATTAATATGTTTATTCTAAGATAATACTTTATAATATTGAATTAGGTTTTTAAAGCATTTATTTTAAATATTTATATAATTATTCAATATAATTATTTTTATTTTTTAAACATTTTTTAAGATTTAATAATTATATATTTTAAAAATATAAGCAATGGTATATAAGGGAGAAACGTTAAAAGTCAGGGCAATGTTGTCCAAATTGAAATTAGAAAGATCACCTCATAAGTTATCACCCTAATGTATGATCGCCTAGCTTTTTTCGTAATCCAAAAGGTTGATATCATCAAGTTTTCATCACCAAGGTGATCCGTCATTACGCTGATGACTAATCACCTAGGCTCAAACAAGCAAAGTGATAAAGAGGTAGAGGTTTTTGAGGATCACCCCAAAACAAACATCCCCTAAACTTAATGTTATATCAAGGTCCTCGGTAGTTTAAGACAAAATGTTAATGGAGTAGTATCAGCCGTGGTGTTGAGCAACTTTTATGTCTCCATTAACTTGAATTTTTAAAACATTAGTACATTCAAAATTAACAAATTTAATACATTCATTAGGACAAATCTGAAAACCCTATCTAAGAGCTAACGCACTTCATATTAATAAGTAGGTTGCGGAAAGAGCTCCAACGATAATATTTCATTAGATCGATAAAAATGGCGCCATTCATAAGTTGAGAGGAACGTCGTTTATTGTCCTTATTTACCTAGACAGACCTAGATTCAGACCCATGTAAATAAATGGATATGGACCATACCCAATATTTAATGTTCTCAAATACTTGGATATAGATCCAAATTCCTTGGATCCAATGGGTAAACGGGTCTTAGTTAGCTATTAAGTGGATCTTTAATTTTCAATAAAAAATTAACTGAATAGAAAATTAACTAGCTATTAAACGGATCCAATGGGTACATCTTTTTGGAGCTCATGTGTAAAGATAATAATGATCCCATTAGTTGATACATGTTAGAGAATTATGAAAATATGGAGACGGATGCAAACGAAATCGAATCAAATATCAATAGTTGAATTGTTGTATTCGAATATTCGAGTATGGATGTGTATTCTATTTTTTATTTAATATAAAATATAAGTAATGTTGTATCTAAAAAATACATATTGTCTTATAATATATTAAATATATTGAATTATTCGAGTCGAATTTCGCTTAAATCAAATATTTTGATATTTGTATTCGTTTTCAAAATTTATTCGAATTCAAATTTTAAAATTTCGAATGGAACTGAGAAAAGTTTAATTTCGCTTGCACCCTAGCTGTGGAGACTGGAAAACGAGTGATGGGCACAAGATGTGTGAGAGAGAAATAGAATAGCAAGGGAGAAATAAGATAATGATGATGGCTTACTTTCTACAAATCGAAATTGATATTGGTAAGAATGGTAAATAAGCATTACCCACTTAAGGCCCTTACCTAGATAATTTTCCTTGGCAGTTCGAAAAGCAGTATAACTGGATTTTTATATTTTGCCTTGACTACGAGTTAGGACTTAACTTGGCTTGTTCATGTATCATGTCGACTCACATTATATATATATATATATATATATATATATATATATATATACACCTTACGGGTAGGTGTGTATGATTTCAGTCTATCGAAGCAAAGAAGTGAGGATTGTGAAGATGCTAGATTCAAGCCTGGACTGAAGCTCAAGTTCTGATTTAAGCGAATATGGGCAATTAAGAGGCGCTTTTTTATTGTTTGGAAGAGCTACTTAGGAACGTTTCTTCTAATTAACAGAGAAGAACGTTATAAAATGTCGCGAATTTACAGCATATAAATGCATGTGATCAAAAGGCTGCCTGTGTGCCTTCTTCATTATTATCTTCTTCATTTTCAGTTCTTGCAGATACTCTGCATTTTTTCTCTTGTTACTGTAAAACTCAGATATGTACACATAATAAAATTCTCTTCTACTCCGTGGACGTAAGATTCAAAGACCCGAACCACGTTAAATCCATCTATTCGATTAAATTTTTTGATATGGTATCAGAGCTATTACTGTTGAGTACCAATTGTTAAGAACCCTAATTCTTCGGTCAACATGGCATAATTGTCCTCCACCATAGCTCCTTCGCATTCCGCAGTTTTTCTTAATGATCCTTATTTCTTGAGTTCGAATTATTGGCAATGTTGACCTTTTTTGTCCGTAAGCGATAAGGTCTTTTGATTATTTATGTAATTGAATGACATTCGGGCTATAACTTGAGCAACTCGATTTCTATTTAATATACTGTCTACGTATATGGTAATATTCGACTATGCATGATTTATGAGCTATAAAATGGAAAATTGTCGAATTTTTGTTTCACATGTAATTTGTGACTAATTGGTAAAACTGTGTGATCTCATGTTGTAGATATTTCACATATACTAGGATATATCTGTGTATGGATATGTTGTGCTATTTATGGTAAAAACGTGTGAGATATCGTACTGAGCTATATATATAAAGTATGCTGTTCAAATATGGAATGTGTTATATCCGTTGAAATCTGTTTATTCCGGATGGAATCATATTGATGACTTGTTTATTCCCAGGAAAGAAACTCGACGAGTGGTAATCTAGTGTGTCTAGCGCTCAACTTGTTTCGGTTGTGTCCAAATTAGTCAGTTTTGTAACAAGCTAAGGCGACATTATAGTGATTGATTCCTCAAGGAGAGAAGTAAACCACAGTTGGGGATATAACATCTATAAAAAATCATGTTTCGCATTTACTCTTCAGTTACTTTTTCTGTGGGACAGAGCCAATACCCATCTGACGTAACTAGGTGATATCTGGCATATCGTGATCACTTGCATAAATAGACATCTAGGATATTACATCAATAGAATTCTCAGAAAAAGAAGCAAAATTTTGTAAGTCTAATTCACCCCCCCCCCCCAATTAGGCATATTTTATCTTCAGGCAACATGATATCAAATTGATGACCTAGGAGTAATAAGGCGAATCTCACAAACTATGGAGTGATAAGGACGATAATATCAATCAGAAGAGTTAAAGGTTATGGATGGTATCAAGGATCCCAAATAGTAACATATTCTCTTACATATGGTTGGTCAATAAAGTGAACGAATATCTTTATATTGTGCTCATTATTATGATTGATTGTGACTGATTCTGCTACGCTACACTATAAATATATATATATATATATATATATTTATACATGTTTGTGTGTGTGTGTTCGTCACTTGTAATAGTGGTAGCTACCTATCAAGAAAATATTCATTAGCCTTTTCTTACTTCCAATATTTCTCTTGGTATCACAGTCTCTTCACCATGACTTCACTATCTATGAACGTTGGTCACTTCGTTACGCTAAAACTCACTGCAATCAACTATCCATTGTGGAGAGAACATGTATTAGGCTTCGCAGTCAAGACCTAGTTTATCACTTCGAAAAAGACAACCCAATTCCATCGAAATTCACTACACAAAAACCACAAGCCTCATGCTCAGAAACAACACTCACCAACACGGAAACTACACCAACTCCAACAAAAGCATTCATTGCGTGGCAATGACATCATTTTGGCAGGGCCCTTAACAGACGCAATACAACAAGTAAATGTTTTCTTACACACTTGTTTCACGATCAAAGATCTAGGAGAGCTTAAATACTTCCTTGGCATAGAGGTTGTAAGAAATGAGGGACGCATCATATCGCACAAAGATAGTATGTCACAGATGCTTCAGGACATGGGGTATTTAGAAGCTAATATAAGCTTTTGTCAACTCCAATGAATCCAAGCAAAAAGATCACAGGAAATGATGGAGACTTCTCAGAGGTCCATTCAAATACAGAAAGGCTAGTGGGTTGACTGTTGTGTCTAATCATATATGCATCCACAGTTCATAAGCTGAGCCAATACATATCTTCATCAAGAATGGGTCATCTCACGTCAGCTCATCACCTCTTAGATACCTTATGGCCTCCCCGGGTCAAGGGATCTTCTTATCATCTGACACAAACTTACAGTTGATATCCCCTCACATGCTGACTTGGGGTGCTTCCAAGGATACGAGGAAGTCAATTGCTGGTTTCTGTGCTTTCTTGGGAGACACATTAATCATCTGGAAGGCCAAGAGGCAAGCAACAGGGGTCATCAACTGAAGCATATTACTAGCCTTCGCTTCATTTGTAGCACATGTCCTATGGATCAGACATCTGCTTGAAGAACTAAATGTTCGAATTGATCAGAAATCAGGTCTATATTGTGGAAACCAATCAACTTTGAAGCTAGCCTCTCCTGAGTTCCATGAGCGATCTTAGCATATAGAAATAAATTGCCATTTTGTTCGTCATCATGTCACAAGCGGATCAATCAAGTTGTTGCCAATAAGATCAGAGTTTCAGCTAGCTGATGTATTTACTAAGCCTCTCACAGGGTATATACTACAAAGGCTATAGTCAATATGACTATAACAGATTTATATCATCCATCTTGCAGGAGGTATTTGAAGCAAGGAAGTGAAGATTGTGAAGATGCTTCAAGCCTGGGCTAAAGCTCACGTCTGATCTGAGATAGTAAAGCGTATATATAGGCAATTAAGAGGCGAGTTTTTTTTATTAGGAAGAGCCACTTATGAAGACCCAGTGGCCACAGACATTTCATCTAATCGACACATTATAAAATGGCGGGAATTTACACCATATAAATACATGTGATCAAAAGGTTTTGTGTGTGTGTGTGTGTTTATATTCTTCATTTTCATTTCTTGCAGATACTTTGCAATTTTCTCTCGTAATTGTAAAACTCAGACCAATACACATAAATATAATTCCCTTCTTCTTCATGGACGTAGGATTTCGAAGATCTAAACCACGGTAAATCCACTCGATTAATATGTTTTGATAGTAGCATCTGAGGAATGATACTAGGGTGTGCACATTCTTAAGATTTATTCATGTATTTTAAACACATGGTGATATGGGGCTATCCCAATCAAAGAAATTTATATATGTGGTTTGGGAAAATTTATATAGCCGGAGAATCGATTATGTCAAAGTTTAAGGACGTGCGTAAGGTGCTTATTTATAAAGGAACTAAAAGGGACGTATTTGGGATGTATTTGGGACATTGGGGACCTGTTTGGGACGTGTTTGGGACATTGGGGACATGTTTGGGACGGTGGGGACCTGTTTGGGATGTGTTGGGGATGTATTTGGGATGTGTTGGGGACGTGAAAGGGACGTAACAGAAGTAGGGGATATGGATATTTTGAGGTCCGCGGAGGTCCTCGAGCGGTGCGGACCAAGTTGTGCCCGTGATATGATGTAAATGAGGCATAGTAAAGACGTAAAAAGAGATAGAGGAGATTACGTGGTTCGGATTCTGTAGAATCCTACGTCCACAGGGCGCATTCAACGTTTCCTTTATCACTTTTGGAATTTACACACTCAAGTAACCTCACTTTCGCTCATATATGTTAAAAGATAAAAGAGACTGCTTGATATGTTAAAAGAGAGAAAATATGAAGTTTTCTTCGTATGTGGAATGATGATAATTGTTCTGAAAAATGGCAAAGTCCCTCCTTTTATATCAGCTCCTCGCAGCCTCTTCTATGTAATATTTCCTGATTTCGTGGAACGTGACTACTGTAGCACGTGAACAGTGGAAAAGGTTGATTGAATGACTTCTGCGCCTGTAGCAGCTTTTCGCACAGTGGTGTTGCCCTACCACAACTTTACACGCGTACCTATATTCCTTCTTTACCTTTTAGCCATCTCGTCTGGTGAGGCGTACGAAGGAAGCTTCCTTCTGTCTAAGAGCTGTCAAGCCTATTTTTCACCTTTTTATATTTACTTAATGGACTTGCTGGGCTTTTCTTTCATTAAGTTTTCGGTCCATCTAATTTAGTCCATATCAACCACTCCACTACTCTAATTTGTCTTTTGGGACAAAAGTTAATTAGAGTAAAATAGTAAGATGGGCCTTACCTCCTTATCACGGACCTACCGTAATTATTTCATGAATGGACGCGCCTTTGTGAGTGGTTAAAGGTTCGATTAGTGTCTTGGGTTTCTGGCGCAGGTATGACGTCCTCATGACATGTCTGTTGGCCAATGTGGAGACGGGAATCAGTTCCCAAGTTCCTCAATGAACCCTCTAGAGCTCCCTTGCTCCTTTACGTCCTGGTGGCTAGGGACGTTCGCGAGGAGATTCCTCCTTCAGTAGAAACGAAGGATGTTCCTTTAGTTCCTTCTCTTGTTATGGGAGCTCAAGAAGTTCCCATTACAGCCCTGCCTCGGGTGTCAAAAGGAAAACAACTTCATCAAAAACTTTAGAAAGGAAAAGCAAAAAGGGGATTCCTTCACTCTTCCTAAGGAGGCGAAGCGCTGAGCCTCTTTCAGGATCTGTAGGGACCTCCGCGGTCGAGCCCCCCGCTTCCATGGATCATCCGAACATAACTGGAAAGATGTTCATGGTAAGTCGTTTGGTGCTCCCAGATGATCGGGAGCCATCTCCCAAGGATCTGCGGAGGCGAATGAAGAGCAATTGGCGTGCCGTCCTCCGTTGTCTTCTAGTTCATTCTGGCGTTCTTTTCGTAAGTTTTGCTTCTTCTTCCAGGTGGTGGGCTACGTAACTGTCGTATCGTCCGCCCAGTCGTCAGTCCAGGAGTTGGAGCTAGTGAATCGAATCTTGAGGACCCAATTGGAACAAGCATAGGCCGGGCTGTTGGCAGCAAAGCGGAGGTAGCCCGAGAAATTGAATCCGGGTTGCAAAAAGGTGGAGTAGGGATGTCCTGAGTTAGTGGAGCAGCGCGAGAGGGAACTACGGAACTCCCAGGAACAAAGAAAGGCAGGAGCACACCCTGCTCGTGGAGCAGTGCGAAGAGGAGCTGCGGAGCTCGTTCGCTAAGGAGAAGAGAGAGTGAGATGCCTAGTTGGTGGGGGCAGAGGCTGAAGTACCTGCTTCTCTCAGCAGCATCTCTCGTCCATGGTGGTTGGAAAGGAGTTCCTAGAGGACCAAGCGAGGACCGGCACCAAGCGTACTTGAAGAACTCTCCTTTTCCGAGGGAATTTGCACCTTTAACGCGACACTATATTGGGGGACAATACAGCGCCAGATCCATGTCTGCTTGTCGGGACCTTCTTTCTCTCGAATGCTTCCCGGGGATCCGCAGGTCCCCATGAACCCTCAGCTCTAGCTCCCTGCGGCGCCGATATCTCCGAACTCCCTTGCATCGCCTTCATCTCCTCGGAGAGCCCTGCTCATGCAATGTTTTAGGGAGCGCAACTCCCCTGTGTTTAGTGTCTCCGTTGGGGCCCCTTTTTCCTTATATTTTATAGTCATCGTTCTGTCCGTCGTCCTTGGGGACTGGAGGGACCTGATGGCGGAGCTCCTCTACGAGCCTTGGGGCATCCTCTTTTTTGCCTTTTTCAGGGTGATGATGGCCTGTAAGAAATACTGTCATTTTTTCCTTTTGAGATACGATGGTAAGGACTTGGGGAGCTTAACTCCCCCTGTTTGTAAGTTTCATCGGAGTTCCCTTTCTCATGTATTATATGTCCTTTTTGTGCTTTGGTTAGCCCTTTTAGATCCGATAGATGTTTCTGGGAACATCATTATCGTGGCATGGCTATAGCACCAGTTTGCTTAGTAATTCGCAAGCCAAGTACGAATTCACGCCATCGGTTGCAATGACCGTCGGGCGTCGTCATTGTCCTCAGGTTTCACATTGCGTTAGGCTCTCGTTGTCCTTAGCGAGTTCAGTATCTGGGTAGACACTGTCCACAAAATTTGAAACCTGCGGATCCCCTCTCATCTGTTTACCCTGGTTATAGCGCCAGCTTCGCTTTAGGTACCGTTCACGTCGTAGGCTTACTGAGAGCCTTTGATGTCCTGTACACCGCAGCCCATCAGCGGCGGTATCTTGTACACCCTTATGGGCATCATCACATCGCAGATTTGTTATCTTTGATGTCGGGTACGCCGCGGGTCCGTCGGCCGTTAGTATCATCTCATGTCGCAGACTATTAGTCTTTGATGTCCTGTACACTGCAGGTCCGTCGACCTTTGGCATCGATTATATTATACGGTGCATCGTTCGTTGTATAATAAAATATTTATATTTCGACAAGGCGGTATTTCCATAGGGATATCATTAGTTTACCCTGGTTATAGCGCCAACTTCACTTAAATGCAGCGCCCGCTTGCTTACATGCGCGTGGTTATAGCGCCCGCTCGCTTACATACGTGGTTATAGCGCCCGCTCGCTTAGTATCAGGGCTCCTTGTTGGAGGTCTGGGATTTGAAAGTGATAACGAGGTCCCTGGCCCCAGATCTCTGGAGGTTCGGATGTTAGCATGGAGCTATCTTCTAGGTCCCCTGGACCTTCGCGTGTCAACACGGAGCTTGGCTTCTTTGCCTTCAACCAGCACGGAGCTAGGTTTCAGCTGGTTTGAAGATCCCTCCTAACGGACTTTGCACGCTGGCGAGGAGCTCGGCATGGAGATCTCAAACATATAGATCATGTCATCGTTTTCAGCACGGAGCTGGTCTTTAGGTCCCGGGGAATCCGGCCTTCATGCCAGGTGGAGCTAGGCTTTTACGTTTGTACCAGCGGGGAGCTGAACTTCTAAATCCCTGTGGTTTTTCATATGCCAGTGCAGAGGAGTACTTCGACCTCTCGGGGATCTCCGGATGCTAGCCCGGAGCTGGGCTTTGAGGTCCTACGGATCTTTGTACGCCAGCACGGAGCTCGGCTTGAGGCTGAGCCTTAAATGGAGCTGGTCCTTTAGAGGAGGTGGGGGTTGTCTGCCTTTAGTCAGCACAGATCCCCCGGGCTCCTTCTGGCCGCCTTCAGACCTCGGTCGGGGCCATGTTTTACGAACTTCCTCAGTAGGATGGGCCCTTAGATTTCATCTTCGAATGTTTCGGTCCTTCAAATGATAGTAATTGTTAGTACGATGCATTTATTTATTATGGTATCGATAATGTAAATGAAAATGAGATTTAGAGGGTCTCGGAGTTTCGGCTAAGAGCCTTCTCATCAGGGGATGTCTCCTGGCTTGGTCAGGATCTCCTCCATGACGGTATGAGGTTTCACAGGACCCTAAGGAGAGATCCCAACAGCTCCCTATCCTGAGATTGAGGTGGTTTTCCGTGGGCACGTCTCTCGGCTGTTTCTTTCTGGCATAACAACTTTAGGGAAGTCTGAGGGAGCTCTTGGGACAACGACACAGCGAGCTCCCATCATGGAGGTCGTTGGTTGGTGCACTCATTTTTACGGAGAAAATGGTGGTGGGTGCCCTCAGGGCCGCAATGTTGGACCTGCTGATGTATATGTGGAGGTCCTCGTCCTCCATTTGTCGAATGAAAGGCTAGGACCCGCCGGTAGCATCTCGAATCTCTCATCCCAGTGTGGAGCTCATATGATAGATCCACTGGGCCTCCTTGTGCTTGGGCGGAGCTGGTTTGGAGGTCCCCAAAAGCGAACCTTCGTATGCGACCGAGGCACGAACCTTTGCTACTGCGGCTAGCACCTTTTTCAGGTCTTCCATCAGGATAAGCCTTTCGATCACATCCTTCAAACAATAACAATTGTTAGGGGGTGCACATGTTTACTATGATAACACTAACATATAATAGAGAATGGGATTTTAGAGGGTCCTGAGGTCCCGGCTAAGAGCCTTATCAATGCGGGTGTGGATCTTCATGTGCCCGCATGGAACTGGGCTTTTATCTCCCACTAATCTTCAAGTGTCGGTGCGGAACTGATTTCTAGGTCCCGCGGACCTTCGTGTGCCCGCACGGAGTTGGACTCTGATCTCCCCTGGATCTTCATACGCCAGAGCGGAGCTGGCCTCTGGGTCTCCAGGATCTTCATGTGTCAGCGTGAAGCTGGGACTATATCTCCCGCGGACCTTCGGACATCGGCGCGGAGCTGGGCGTTTTCTTGCCAGTGTGGAGCTGGGGAGATCCCGAATGTGGAGCTCTGGGCCTTCTTTCCAGCGGAGCTGGTGAGATCCTAACTGCGGAGCTTCAAGCCAGCACGGAGCTGGGCGTCTTCTTGCCAGCGCGGAGTTGGGGAGATCCCGAATGCAAAGCTCTGGGTCCTCTTTCCAGCGGAGCTGGGGAGATCCCAACTTTGGAGCTTCGGGTCTTCTTGCCAGCGCGGAGCTGGGCGTCTCTTTGCCAGCACGGAGCTGGACTTTTAGGTTCCGAGGGTGGAGTTCCAGTCGCGGGCCTTCGCATTGCCGGTTGCCTCCCCGTTAAGGTCAGGATCTCTTTTGGGGTTATTGTGTAGTAGCATGAACCTCCGTGGGGCCCTCGGAAGAGATCTCCAAGGCTCTCTAAAAAGGGGTCGTGGAGGTAGCGGTTTTCCATGTCCCAGATTTTTCGCACCTCCCTCTTTCCCTAGCATGATGACTTGTTTTTCTTCTCAGGACTTAATAGTATACGGATTCGGGGAGCTTAACTCCACATGTATGTTCCATCGGAGTTCCTGCCACGTGTTTGAGGTCCGCAAATTGGTCTTGAAGTTTCCTTCCTATTTCTGCCCAGATGTTTTCCTCCTTTCCTGAGTGTCGCTTATCGCTTTCTCCTTCTGGAGCTCCCAGCTCCCTTCACATTCTCGGGTGGTTCACTAGCGGAACCGGCGGAGGTCCCCGTGGCTGTTCTAGCGTCTCTTTTTGACTTATCTGTACCATCTTGCTCCTCTTCATCATCTATGGCATGTGTTTCAGGTCCTGGCCGTTTCTCAACACGTTTGGCAGTTTCTGGAGGTCCCCCTCAGCGGTTCACTTCTGACTTTGACCGCCTTTAGGGTGGTTACAGGTGCTAATATCACAGAGGTGGGCACTGGGAAGGAGGTCCGTTGCGGTCACCTTCAGCAGCTTCCGCGAACTGTGGGTCTAAATTCTTCTCCATAGGTGGGCCTTTCTCCGTTGAGTTTTGTTTCGTCCCAACAAAAATGAGAAAAGAAAGAAGAGTGAGTAAAAGTTAAGCACAGCTTCACATGATATAAGCAAAATCATTACACCTTCAACACGGAATTTCCCACAGACGGCGCCATTTTATATGGGGCTATCCTAATCAAAGAAATTTATAAATGTGGTTCGGGAAAATTTATATAGCCGGAGAATTGATTATCTCAAAGTTTAAGGACGTGCTTAAGGTGCTTATTTATAAAGGAACTAAAAGGGACGTATTTGGGATGTATTTGGGACATTGGGGACCTGTTTGGGATGTTGGGGACCTGTTTGGGATGTGTTGGGACATGTTTGGGACATTGGAGACATGTTTGGGACGTTGGGGACCTGTTTGGGACGTGTTAGGGACGTATTTGGGATGTGTTGGGGACGTGAAAGGGACGTAACAGAAAGTAAGGGATATGGATATTTTGAGGTCCGCGGAGGTCCTCGAGCGGTGCGGACCAAGTTGTGCCCGTGATATGTTGTAGATGAGGCATAATAAAGACGTAAAAAGAGAGAGAGGAGATTACGTGGTTCGGATTCTGTAGAATGCTACGTCCACGGGGCGCATTCAACGTTTCCTTTATCACTTTTGGAATTTACACACTCAAGTAACCTCACTTTCGCTCATATATGTTAAAGATAAAAGAGACTGCTTGATATGTTAAAAGAGAGAAAATATGAAGTTTTCTTCGTATGTGGAATGATGATCGTTGTTCTGAAAAATGGCAAAGTCCCTCCATTTATAGCAGCTCCTCGCAACCTCTTCTATGTAATATTTCCTGATTTCGTGGGACGTGACTACTGTAGCACGTGAACAGTTGAAAATGTTGATTGAATGACTTCTGCGCCTGTAGCAGCTTTTCGCGCAGTGGTGTTGCCCTACCACAACTTTACACGCGTCCCTATATTCCTTCTTTACCTTTTAGCCATCTTGTCTGGTGAGGCGTACGAAGGAAGCCTCCTTCTGTCTAAGAGCTGTCAAGCCTATTTTCCACCTTTTTATATTTACTTAAACACCAGCTATTTTCTAACGGACTTGCTGGGCTTTTCTTTCATTAAGTTTTCGGCCCATCTAATTTAGTCCATATCACATGGGATTCACGTTAGAATGCTTAATGGTTTATAGTATGGTAATGCGCGGTTCACAATTCAACTTAACGCAAAATCACACAACAAAGTTGGCAACATTCCTGGGAAGAAAAACTATAAACTGACGGCGTGATGATATTACACACAGTGAAATAGCATTACACATTAGCAAACCATGTCTTTTTTCTTTCTTACAGATCATAGACCTGCTTCCCAGTGAACTTAATCTCGATGGGATTAACGTTTTTGCCAATAGACCTCATATTCTGACCCACGCCAGTCCTCCCCTTGTTGACCTTCTCGGGGTAAACGCCGTCCTTGGGATGCAAATACTGCACCTCTCCGTTGGGGAAAACCCTATAAAACTGGTACTTAATCTTGTACTTTGACCTCAACCTCGTACCTAAGGCCAAGCACTGTTCTTTCCTCGACAGCTTGAGTAGGTTTGGCCCTTGTCTCATTATTGCAGCTCCCCCTATAGTTTAATTTCATTTGTTACGTCGTTTTGTGTATTCCGAAATTAATGAAGTAAATGAATCGATTTATAACCTGTGGGCATTTCGAAGACTTGTTCCTTGGGAGAGTCCCAAGTGATGACGTAGAACTCCTCGACTTGTGCCTTGCGCAGGAGTCCGCCGGTGCTGCCGCCGAAGATCGGAGATGGGGTGTTTGGGTCGAGCTCCGGCGGGGTGAATCCGGCCGGAGCTTCCTCCTTGGGTGCTTCGGCCACGGGGGCTGCCTCCTCGGCCATGGCTCGGATGGCGTGGCGGCGGAATTTGATTGGCTTGACGGCGGCGGCGAGGGGGAGGGAGACTGCCTTGCGAGAGATTGATTTTGAGGCTGATAAGGCGGCGGGGGTGAGGAGGGCGGTGGTGTTGGTCGCCATTGTCGTCGCCATTCTGATGATTTCCTGGGTTATTGGGTTTGCTATGAATTATTATGATAGAAGAGAGTATAGATAGTTAGTAGCAGCTTTGTGTGGAGGGAGATAGCGCTGATCAGGTGGCTTGAGAGCTAGCGCTGCGAGAGCTAGATCTGATGGCTGCTGTGGACTGTGGTGGCGGGCGGCTCGGAGTTTGCGGTCAGATCTGGTAGCTATGGTGCGGATCTGGTGGATGCAAGCTGCAAGTCGGCAGATCTGGTGGCCGGAAGTTCTGCGAGGCTGCGAGAGGGCTCGGAGGCGAGTAGGAGAGACGAGAGGGGTAGGTGGTGCGACTGCGAGTTTAGATTTATTTTTTTTTTAATTTCTTTTCTCATATGCGTCGGTTGTTACGAACAACCGACACAAATTTAGAGCATAGGCGTCGGTTTACAACCGACGCCCATAACCGACATTATGGGCGTCGGTGAGTTTAGCGTCGCCTAGAAACCGACGCCTATAATATATAACAACCGGCCCCGATTCCCTGTTCTGTACTAGTGAGATATGGATATTGGGATAGGGTAGTGAATGGTTTCGACCAATTAGGTTGTGTTATTTAGATTTGGCGAGTTCGACATTGGTGACACGTGAGATATATGTATTATTATTATTGTTGTTGTTGGTAAAGGTAATTTCATTTAAATCCCTATCAATTAAAATTTTTATGAGTTAACTTCCTATGCAACAAAGTTTATCACTTAAGGACCAAATCGACCGAAACAACAATTATACCCCTTCTTTATGATTTTTATTCTCTTTTTTTATTTAAAAAAGAAACAAAAAGAAAAAATCAAACCAGAAACATGGAGGAGAGAGATGGGAGGAGAAGATGAAGAAGAAGAACTAAAAAAATCGAAACAGAAAAGAAAAATAAAAGAGAGAGAGAGAGAGAAGAAATTGTTGATTTTCAAGGTTCGATCGTGCACAGATTTTTCGGTTTAAGTCCGTAAACATATGGGTCTTTTCAATTATCATGGTTGCAGGGAAATAAGATCAAAAAATTATCCCAATTCATTGTGGGTGATACGGACATAAATTAGGCAGGCTAAAAATAACTAAATTAAGGAAATAATTAGCTATTAAGAGAACTTAGTAAAAAATATGAGTTTCCTTGAAAAATACAAAGTTGGATTATGAAGGGAGACTTTTAGGGACCTCAGACGGGTTTTAGGGACCTCCAACACACTTTAGGGACCTAACACCCATTAGGGAACTATTTTAGGACCAATTGTGCTAAGCAGGTCCTGTCGTTCCGAGGAAGCGTCGTGGGGAAGCTTCACCAAACGTTCAGAAGTCTGAAAGGACGTCTGAGTTGACAGTACATGAAAAGCTGGCAGCCGTCTGCTGTCCCTGACAGCGCAGATCCTGTCCCATCTTCAGCCGCCTGATGTCCCTGACAGCACAGAAAAGCTGCTGCCAGCTCTCTGCTCCTGACAGACAGCCCTGCACCTCACATTATCCCAGAAGGTCTTGTCATCAGGGATCCTAGGGCCGTTGGGAGCTCCTATATAAGGAGGACTTCATCATTTTAGCGAGATAACTCATTCGACACACGAAAAACACTCCACATTCTCTCTCTTTCGATGTATTATGTATTTTCTTTCCACTTTTAGTATTCATGAGTGAGAGTGAGATTAGCTGAGTGTGTAAATCATTTAAGTATAGTGAAAACAGTTCCTGAGCGCCGTGGACGTAGGATCTGCAAAGATCCGAACCACGTAACCCCTGTGTTATTTCATTTACGTCCCCAGTACGCCCCAAACACGTTCCAAACAGGTCCCATCACGTCCCCCAACGTACCAAACACATCCCAGACACGTCGCAAGTCCCAATCAGGTCCCCACACGTCCCAATACCTTCCAGACACGTCCCTTTCACATCCCTTACACACAAGCACCTTACGCACGCCCTCCAACGTTGTGATAATTCATTCTCCGGCTATATAAATCTTCTAAACCCCACATATAAATTCTTTTGATTGGGATTGCCCCACATCAAATGGCGCCGTCTGTTGGAAAATTTCGAGTTGAAGGCGTGAAGTTGTTTTGCCTATATTGTGCGAAGTTGTGCTTAACATTCTTACTTCCTTTTTTCTTTTCCTTATTTCTGTTGGGACGAGACGGAAAATGCTAAAAACTGAGGGAAGAAGACCCTCTCTGCCGAAGAGTTTGGACCTATAACCCGCAGGAGCTGCCGAAGCGCGGCTGAAGCTCCTAAGATGAAATGCCATGTAAAGCACCTTGACCAAGATGAGGAAAGGACGAAGACCCGAAGCTCCGCATTCGGCACCTCCCAGCTCCTTGCTGGCAAGAAGACCCGAAGCTTCGCATTCGGAACCTCCCAGTCCCTTGCTGGACCGGTGATCCGAAGCTCCGCATTCGGGACCTCCCAGCCCCTTGCTGGACCAGTGACCCGAAGCTCCGCATTCGGGACCTCCCAGCTCCTTGCTGTCAAGAAGACCCGAAGCTCCGCATTCGGGACCTCCCAGCTCCTTGCTGGCAAGAAGACCTGAAGCTCCGCATTCGGAACCTCCCCAGAGACCCAGAGCTATGCATTCGGGACCTCTCAACTCCGCGCCGATGTCCGAAGGTTCGCGGGAGGTATAAGCCCAGCTCCTCGCTGACACTTGAAGATCCTGGGGACCCAGAGGCCAGCTCCGTGCTGGTGCACGATGATCCGCGGAGCTCAGAGTCCATCTCCGTGTGGGCACACAATGGTCCGTGGGGCCTAGAAGTCAGCTCCGCGCCGACGCTTGGAGATCGGTGGGAGATAAAAGCCCAGTTCCATGCGGGCACGTGAAGATCCACGGAAAACATCCGCGTTGATAAGGCTCTTAGCCGGGACCTCAGGACCCTCCAAAATCTCTCAATTACATATTATTGTTGTCATAATAAATATGTGCATCATACTAACGATTACTATCATTTGAAGGGTGAAATGGAGAGGCCCATCCAAGCATTTGCATTAAAGGAGTCTGCACGAGGTCCCGTTCTGGATTCCAGAGCAAAATTTGCAGCTCCCCCGAATGAGGGAAGATAAACTCCACCACATCCAAACAAAAGAGCTCCGCCACCACTTAGGGCCCCTATGCTCACTATACTGGGAGGACTTTGTGGAGAAGATTCCAAGCGAGCTAGAAAGACTCAAAGTTGCGGGTTCAGAGTCTCCCCAGCTCCCCGCTGGCGAGAAGACCCGGAACTCCACCTTCGGGACCTAAAAGCCCAGCTCCGCTCTGGCAGAAGGCTTGAGAAGCCCAGCTCCATGAAGACCGGAGCTCCTATGTGTGGGATCTAAGAGCCAAGCTCCACTCGCAAAGCCTAACCCCTTTGTGAAGTCCACTGGGGAGTTACGAAGACCAGCTCCGTGCTGGAAATGATGATATGATCTATGTGTTTGAGATCTCCATGCCGAGCTCCTCGCTAGCACGTCCGTTACGGGGGATCTCCAAATCGGCTGAAACACAGCTCCGCGCTAGAATGAAGGCAAAGAAGCACAGCTCCACGCTGACATGCGAAGGTCTGAGGGGCCTAAGAGACAGCTCCGATGCCTGAACCGAAAGAGTTAAAAACGTAGCTCCACGCCGGTGCACAAAGATACACAGGAGACATCCCATGATGAGAAGTCTCTTAGCCGGAACTCCAGGGCCCTTAAATCTCATTTTCATTCATTTTACCAATATCATCATAAATACATGCATCACACTAACAACTTTTATTGTTTGAATGATCAAATAGAAGGACACATCCTCGTATGACTTCCAAGGAAGTCCGTTGGGCATAGCCTCGACCAAGGTCTGAAGGCAGTCGAGACGGGATCCGGGGGATCTGTTCGGCTAAAGGCAGACAACCCCCGCATCTTCCAGATAGGAGCCAACTCCATTTAAGGATTGTATCCTTATCGTAGTAGGAGCTCCAGGAAAAGGAGATTCCAACTTCCAGCACGGCCCAAAATCATATACCTAAGCAGTCAAAGATCCGCGGGACCTTAATGACCAGCTCCGCACTGACACGCGAAGGTCCAGGGGACCTAGAAGATAGCTCCAGGCTGTCATCCGAACCTCCGGAGATCTGGAGCTGGGGACCTGTCATTAACCAAGGAGAAAGGAGTTCTATTCTCCATTACTTTCAAATTCCAGGCCTCCAACAAGGAGCCCTGGTACTAAGCGAGCGGGCGCTATAACCACGCATTTAAGCGAGCTGGCGCTATAACCATGCATCTAAGCGAGCGGTCGCTATAACCACGCACTAAGCGAGCTGGCGCTATATCCACGCATTTAAGCGAGCGGGTGCTATAACCACGCAGTTTAAGCGAGCGGGCGCTATAACCACGCATGTAAGTGAGCGGGCGCTATAACCACGCATTTAAGCGAGCGGGCGCTATAACCACGCATTTAAGCGAAGCTGGCGCTATAACCAGGGTAAACTAATGATGTCCCTAAGGAAATACCGCCTTGTCGGAATAAAATATTTTATTATACAATAAACGGTGCACCGTATAATATAATCGATGCCAAAGGTCGACGGACCTGCGGTGTACAGGACGCCAAAGATAATATATCTGCGGTGTGATTTGATGCCAAAGGTCGACGGACCTGCGGTGTACAGGACGTCAAAGATAATCTATCTGCGATGTGAATGATGCCCGTAAGGGTGTACAAGATGCCGCCGCTGACGGGCTGCGGTGTACAGGACATCAAAGGCTCTCAGTAAGCCTGCGACGTGAATGGTACCAAAGCAAAGCTGGCGCTATAACCAGGGTAAATCAATGAGGGGATCCCCATATTTTAGAGACCTAAGTGTCTACACAAATACTGAAATCGCTAAGGACAAAGAGAGCCTAGCGCAAATGACACCTGAGGACAATGACGACGGTCATTGCAACCCAGGCGTGAATTCGTACTTGGCTTACGAATTACTAAGCGAGCTGGTGCTATAACCATGCATCTAAGCGAGCTGGCGCTATAACCATGCCACGATAATGATGTTCCCAGGAACATCCATCAGGTCCCGAAAGGATACAAAAACATAAAATACAGGAGAAAGGGAACTCCGGGGAAACATGCGAACATGGGGAGTTAAGCTCCCCATACCATTATGTCCCGAAAGGAAAAAATAACATAGTATTTTTTATAGGCTATGACCATGATGAAAAAGGAGAGGTCTATACAAGTTGGAGGTCCTAGGAGCTAGGAGGAACGTGCAGTAGGACTTGGGGATCTCCTTCAAAATGCAAGGCTTGAAGAGGAGCTCCGCCATCAGGTCCCTGCAAGGTCCCTTCCAGATCCCAAAGATGGCAGATACAACATATGAAGCGTACATAGCACAGAGAAAAATTCCCCGATAGAGACAGGTGAACCTAGGGGAGTTAAGCCCCCGTAAAACGTTGCTGGTCCTATGATGCCCGAAAACAAGAAAGACAGAAGTAAAAAGAGGTTCGTTGCGTACCAAAAAGACAACAACCGAAGGGCAGGCCTTCCTGAGGAACTAGAGGTGGCTTTGCGGAGATCATAAATGTCAGCATGAGCCAAGACCCCTGCGTGTTTGTCCGCAGCAAGAATCCAGAAGTTATGAGTCTCGGGAGCTCAAGGACCTCCTTCGAAGAAATCACGGAAGTACAAGGCTTTGACATCAGCTCCCTCAATGCCGAGCACGTTCCGTGTCCCACACCAACTTTGTATTGCCACTACTTCCGATTCCGATCTACGTGACCTCCGGGTGGCATAAAGTCAACTTCTTCCGTAGAAGTAGGTAATAACCTAACATTTAGAGCGTCCAGGTCTGTGTCAAGTCCTTTTCAGGTCCGCTCCAGGTCCCTTCCAAGTCCGTGCCAGGTCCGTGCCATGCACGTCCCAATGTGTCAAGCTGCCTCGACTCAACTGGTCCACAGAGGACGGGGACATGTTCGTTGAGGTCCCTATAGGTCCCAAGTAGCTCCGACTTCACCGCCGTCGGCCAGTCAAGCTCCGGTCAATTGAATGATCTCCGACTAGGAACCTCACTCACACAAAACAAGCATCGGGAGAAATCCAAGGAGCTATCGACGATGCGATGGAAGGAATGGTGAGAATCAGCTCCTTGTCGTGGAAGGTCCCAGGAAAAAGAAGCGACAGGGAGAAGCTAACTGAAGAGTCAAAAGCTTAAAAAGACAACTTGACTGACAGGACAGGAGAAGCTGCTGTCGCCGCCGGCTATCCCTGACAGCGGAGAGCTCGGTCCCTCCAGACTGCCTGATGTCCCTGACATGACGGAATATATCCCAACTCCGGGAATTCTGGGATGTAAGCCAGGCCAGCTGCTAGGAGTTCCTATATAAAGGGGACTTCGCCACTTCAACATTCCGGAGCCCCTCCTCGCGCTGTTTCACAAGCGCGACACTTTCGTTTTTCTTTCTTCAGGGAGCTCCGCATTTTTCCTTGGTGCTGCTCCACTAACTCTGTTTGGTTAGTTATCTTCAGGTCCTGACTTGAAGATTCTGCAGACAGATCGGAAGCTACACCACCTAAGAAGAAACCTCAGAGGGATAGAACTCTGATCATCTAGGAGCACCCAACAACTTAGCAGGCTCATCTGTTCACGTCTGTTCAGATGGTCCGCAAAAGCAGGGAGCTCACCCACTGAAGTCCCTATAGGTCCCATAAGAGGCTCAACACCTACGCCTCGGGGGAGGAAGGACTTAACTTCTTTTTTTTTCTTTTCCTTCTGACCCTTTGCGTGAAGTTATTTTTCTTCTAACACCAGGGACATGGGCAGTAATAGGAACTTCTTGAGCTCCCTAACAGAGAGGAACCGCCGGGGACATCCACCGTCCCTTCAGAAGGAGGAATCTCCTCGCGAACGTCCCTACCCACGAGGACATAAAGGAGCAAGGGAGCTACAGAGGGTGTGCTAATGAACTTGGGAACTATTCCCGCTCATAAAACGCATCTTCTCAGAAACAGAGTAAGGATTTTGGGTGAGTCCTGGTAAGACCTACTTTGCAATTATTCACTTTAATTACAGCCTTCCTTACAATTTTTACTCTAATTCCTCTTTTGTTCCCAAATACAAATTAGAGTAGGGGAGTGGTTGATACGGACATAAATTAGGCAGGCTAAAAATAACTAAATTAAGGAAATAATTAGCTATTAAGAGAACTTAGTAAAAAATATGAGTTTCCTTGAAAAATACAAAGTTGGATTATGAAGGGAGACTTTTAGGGACCTCAGACGGGTTTTAGGGACCTCCAACACACTTTAGGGACCTAACACCCATTAGGGAACTATTTTAGGACCAATTGTGCTAAGCAGGTCCTGTCGTTCCGAGGAAGCGTCGTGGGGAAGCTTCACCAAACGTTCAGAAGTCTGAAAGGACGTCTGAGTTGACAGTACATGAAAAGCTGGCAGCCGTCTGCTGTCCTGGACAGCGCAGATCTGTCCCATCTTCAGCCGCCTGATGTCTCTGACAGCACAGAAAAGCTGCTGCCAGCTCTCTGCTCCTGACAGACAGCCCTGCACCTCACATTATCCCAGAAGGTCTTGTCATCAGGGATCCTAGGGCCGTTGGGAGCTCCTATATAAGGAGGACTTCATCATTTTAGCGAGATAACTCATTCGACACACGAAAAACACTCCACATTCTCTCTCTTTCGATGTATTATGTATTTTCATTCCACTTTTAGTATTCATGAGTGAGAGTGAGCTTAGCTGAGTGTGTAAATCATTTAAGTATAGTGAAAACAGTTCCTGAGCGCCGTGGACGTAGGATCTGCAAAGATCCGAACCACGTAACCCCTGTGTTATTTCATTTACGTCCCCAGTACGCCCCAAACACGTTCCAAACAGGTACCATCACGTCCCCCAACGTACCAAACACATCCCAGACACGTCGCAAGTCCCAATCAGGTCCCCACACGTCCCAATACCTTCCAGACACGTCCCTTTCACATCCCTTACACACAAGCACCTTACGCACGCCCTCCAACTTTGTGATAATTCATTCTCCGGCTATATAAATCTTCTAAACCCCACATATAAATTCTTTTGATTGGGATTGCCCCACATTAGTGGGATTGCTCCAGATTGGTAATACTCGTGGGTTTGCTAATTCAGTACAGATCATGTTCGAAAAAGCTAAGACCCAGAATTTTAAGGAATGAAAGAGAGGTAGTAGCCAATGAGGCTTGGCTCTAGTGGCCAAGCTGAGGCATCCAAAGTTCATGTGATTAGGAGGTCAGGGGTTCGAACCCCACCTCCCACATGACTTTGGAAAGTCCCCATGGGCTTAGGCCCATGACTATCGTTGTTGGGTGGGTTTGGGATGTATCCATCTGACCCCGGGGATTAGTCCCACCTCTGGAGTGTGTGGCGATTAGCCCATAGCCGGGCAGTGTGGGGATACCTCGGGACCGAAAAAAAAAAAAAAAAAGAGAGGTAGTACAAAGCAATGTAAGATCATACACGTGTTTCGATAAACCTTTATACGTGTGGTTTAGCGTACTATATTACTTTTTAGAGTGTATCTTTACACATATAGTTAGCGTATTATATTACTTTATACAGTGTACCTTTTAATGCATGGTTATAATTTTTTTGGCTTTTCTTTTTTCAAATGGAAGTGCCATTTTTTCATTTTAACAATATAGGTCTGAGTTGCTTTATTTTGTCCAGCATATCTATGGGAGCATATGTTGCATATCGGTAGATTCTCGTCCATGGATATTTACGCCTATTTTTGTGTTGGTGGATGTATTAATTTTTAGTTGTTATGCATGTGATTTTTGATACAGTAATAATGTTAGAAAAAGTACGGTAATTGTTCGTATAACTTTATAAGGTACAATAAACAACAACTAAATTGTACGCTAAACACAAAATGATACACTATATTAACTGCCGTAAAATTTCAAGTATAAATACAAAATTCTCCTCAACTTTGGTGTCTGACAAAAATATGACTAATAACAGAACATGACATGACTAAAATAATGTTTGGTATGCGTGTTTTTTCTTTGGTACGATAAGTAACTAGGGGTGGGCGTTCGGATTCGGGTATTCGGGTTTTACCCGAACCGGGTTGTTCGGATTATTTGTCGGGTACCAGGTTACCCGATACCTGACAATTATTAATCGGGTCGGGTATCGGGTAGTAATTTACTATCCGATCGGGTATTCGGGTACCCGATATATTATTTTTTTAAAATAAATTAGTTTTTGTACATAAACTTTAAAAATATATAATTACATATTTAGGTATTAATATCTAACTTGAGTGATGTTAAAGTTTTAAATAAAATTTCGATTAATTTCTTATATTATATCAATGTATAATCATTATAAAAATTTAAAATATATTCTCAAAATTCTATAAATAAACATATAAAAATATGTATATTTTATATTTATTGAAAAAAAACTTTCCAAATATTATAAGTGATATTTAATGTATGGATACTTTGATATATATATATATATATATATATGTATATATAAATATATATATATATATATGTAACACCCGGGTTCCCCGTAAGTGTTTAGGGCCAATAAATTAGCGAAATATGATTATATGCATCACGTGCCTTATATGCATTAATGTGGTGATTGGGTGATTTATTTAGTTATGTGCTTATGTGACTTACGTGAATCTCGCGTGGAAAATCTCGTGCCTAGGTGATTTTGTGAAATTTTGTACAACTAATTAGTACCAAGTGACCCTTAATTGATCTAGGAATTTTCGAAAATTAGGCCAAGGAGAAATTGGGTCATGGATTAAGGTTGAACTCTCAACATGATTGGGCTAGGTTTGAATAGAATTAGGCCCAAAACAATTAAGATATATTATGGAACAACCTCCCTTAATTTAGGGGATATTTTCGTTACCCAAACCTTAGCCACTTAAACCTCACTTAGAAAGCAATTTCAAGTCCACCAACCTTTAGTCTAACACCAAGGAGATAACGAGCAAGGAAGAAGAAGAAGTTAAGGCACAAACGAGTGAGCTTGGGACTAGGTAACATCTTCTAACCATGATTTTAATGTTTTATTCAAGAATTTACACATTTTAGGACTAAAGGCACGACAAGACTAGGGCTCGAGTGACTCAAAAACCCAAAAATGTGTTCTAGCCTTGAGTTTGTTAGGATTTAGCTAACCTAAAATTATTTTAGGACTCGTTACTTTAGCCTAGGATGATCTCGAGCTAACCTAAGACGTTTTTGGGTCGAGAAATGTTTCACACAACTTAGGAAATCTGGAAATAGGAACCTCATAGCAGTTTCGAGCGCAGGAAGGTTGAATGTTTCGATCGAAAGTCAAATTGAATTTTCTATGAGTTTCGATCGAAACCCTCAAGTGTATAATGATCAATTGAAATTGAAATCGATAGAAACCCTCAAATTGGCCTAAAAACATCTTCCATCCGTGCATGGTTTCGATCGAAACCTAAAATGATGCCATGCACACGTCATCACACGGCGAAACTTATATGGTTTCGACCGAAAGTGATACTTTCCCATGCCGAGTTTCGATCGAAACTAAAGTGAGGTCATGATGATGAAATACCTCGGCAAAACTCAAGTTGATTGAAAGTGGAATCGATCGAAACCCTCAAAATTAATTTAAAATGATCCTCTATCCATGTAAGGTTTCGATCGAAACCAAGATGATGAAATCATGATGTGAGACACGGCGAAACCTTGGAATTGATCGAAAGTGGTTACTTCTCATGCATGATTCCAATTGAAATTAGAATTTGATGTAGACAAGTTTCGATCGAAACTAGAAATTTATGTATATCAATTGGATAGACTTAATCGAGCGAAACCTAGCAAATCCAATGACTTTCGCCGAGACACATATGATTTAGAACAAATTAATTCTAACATGACTTAGCATAGAAATCAAATGACTTGGGAAATTTAATAAGGCAAATCAATTGACTTGGAGTCTAGGAAATTGATACAAGTCCAAATAAGTAGCGTAACGGAAATTAATTATTTTGACAAGTTAACTAAGGAAACAATGTACTAACACTCCAATGATATTATGTTTAAAGGTCGTATGTTCGGAGCTAACGGGGAGGATACTAATTACCTTCGGACGACAGGTAAGTAGAAGTCCAACTACGACACACAACTTGATTTACGTGCCTAATTTGTGTGATTACGTGCTTATGTGGTTTCATGAGTTCGTAAATTGATTTAAGTATTTAAATGTGGTAAACCTATGTTGCATTTACTTGCACCTGCATATGCATACTCACGTGCACACACGAACTCGTGAGGAAGGGTCGTGGGATTGAGTGTGCGTAATGAGGTGTCGCTTGTACGCGACGAGGACTTGCCGATGTGGGCAAGTGTGTTGGCTCGTAGTTGAGTCAGGGGCTGTCTACTATGCTACCAGGGCGGCGTTTTAGCGTCGTCGTACTATTATTTTAGATATATATATTGATATCCTGTGGATAGGATTTGGGCATGGCCCGTGGCGGTAAGGTGCGACCTGGAGGGTGCGACCTGAGGGTATAAGCGACACAGGGTGGAACCCTGGTGTAGGCGACCTCAGCGTGGGCTACCAGCGTGAGCGACCGCCGGACAGTCGGGGACGACCGGGATTATATGGCGACCTAGGGGAACGATGTGCATCCTAGGGTTCGGCCATCCGGCGTGGACCGCTGTCGTGATTTCTCTGAGGGACGTGAGCTCTTGTGGTGCATAGTGAGATTAGCCGAGGGCCCTGAGTGACATTAGTCTGAGTACGTTGGTACGATTGATTACATACATCGGCGTGGATTGCCTTTGCGAGTGTTATATGCATCGGCGTGGATTGCCTTTGCGAGAGTTATATGCACCGGCGCGGGTTGCCGATGCGGGGGAGTGACACATGCACACATGCATGATTTCTACTTACTGAGCCTCGGTGGCTCATTCCTTACGTTGTGTGTTGTAGGCACCGGCGATCACGGTATGTGACCGTGTTTTGAAGGCAAGGCCAACCTTTTGGAGCTTCGTGCTGCTTTTGGGGTGGACGTGTGTGTGTGGATGACGACCTGTGAGGCCGGGCGCATAGGAGCTTTTGCTGTGCCGACACAATTGCGCCGTTGTAGTTAGACCACGTCTGGAACTTAATGTTCGACATGCATTCTTTTGTCTTGTATAGAACAATGTTCCATTTCGTAAATGAAAAATGAAAAATTTGTACGCGTTTTCGGTGCACTTCTTTACTTACAAACTCGCTAGGCACGTAGAAATGCGCTGGGTTAGGCGGTTAGGAAGTTGGGGCGTCACAGGGTGGTATCAGAGCTTCGGTCACAGGTTCTGTAGACTGTCCACACACACACACCCAAAAGAGCGGAAGCGGCCTTGCAAGTAAGTGTTAAGTCTATGTGAATTTCTATGTTGTATAATTTATTGGCCATAGGACAATCAGGATAGGGTATAAAGATGGTAAGAACGAGAGGAGAGTCGAGTGGTGGCGACGACCAGAACAGGGGAAACACGGCCCCTCCCGACAATCGGGATGCAACGATTTTCCAGCTAACGGAATTAGTCCGTCAGCAGTCGGCGCAGATCCAACAACTGATCCAACAGAATACTACTAACGCTGGGCCAACTCAGGCGGAAAGGACTGAGGTGGTGGGAGAACGATTCCGAAGGTTGAACCCACCGACCTTCGAGGACACAGCTGACTCGACAGCAGCTGAAGACTGGTTAAGGACTCTCGAAAGCATGTTCGTCTATAGCAGGGTTCCGGAGGCGGAGAAAGCCCTCTGTGCTGCGTTCCTACTACGAGGGAGCGCAGGACACTGGTGGGACACCATCATGGTGTTGGAGAACCCCGCTACGATGAGCTGGGAAAGATTCAAGGAGTTGTTCAGGGGCAAATATCTCACCGCCCCTATTCGAGCACAGCGCCTGAATGAATTCATCAATCTCAGGCAGGGGCCTATGACGGTGGCCGAATACATAAGGAAGTTTGAGCAGCTGTCCAGGTTCGCTGCTCACATGATCAGCACGGAAGCTCTAAAGGTCGAACGCTTCCTGGAAGGATTGAAGCCTGAGCTCTACAGGGATGTGAGCATGGCGGGAGTTCAGGGAGCGACTTACTCTCAAGTAGCAGAGAGAGCTATGGTCGCTGAACAGGCGGAAGCCAGGATCTTGAGGGCACAAGAAGCCAAACGCAAATTCGCGCAAATGCAAGGAGCGCAATGGAGCGGAGGAGACCAGAAACGGCAGTTCGTGCCTAAAGGGGGCAAGAAGAAATTTCAGAATAGGCCTCCTCAACAGCCTCAGGGGATGATGAATAGACCCCCAAATCCAAACCAGAACCAGGGAGCAGCGCAGGGCCCATATTGCCAGAGGTGTGGGAAAAGGCACTTTGGGAACTGCAACATGCAAGTCAACACCTGTTTTAGATGTGGGAAGCCGGGCCACTTTGTGAGACAATGCCCGGAGGGTGCTTCGGGAAATCAAACCGGGAGTCAGGCAGGACCTCAAATGGTGCCAGCTCGGGTGTACACCATCACATCCGAGGAAGCAGAGAACAATCCGGAGGTGGTAGCAGGTACCCTACTGGTCCACCAGACTCCCACGTGCATTCTAGTAGATTCCGGGGCGACCCACTCGTTTGCGTCTGTGAAGTATGTGATGAAACTCGGGGTGACGCCTGAGCGAGTAGATTATGAGTATAGCGTAGCAATTCCAAGCGGGGCACCAACTAGGACTAGTCAAATGTTAAGAAATTGCCCAATCCTAGTCGATAATAGAGAATTACCTGTAGACCTAATAGTCATCCCGATGGACGACTACGAGGTGATCCTCGGGATGGACTGGCTCTCGAAGTACGGAGCAGTGATAGACTGTAACCGTAAGATGGTTACGTTCAGTTTAGAGGGGGAGGAACCTTTAACCTTCAAGGGGACAGCGAAGAGGAGAGGCCCCCCGAGAATATCAGCCTTAAAAGCTCAGCGATTAATCAATTCAGGATGCGAGGCATACCTGGTGTTCGCGCTGAAGGCAGAAGAGAATACCCCCACGAAACTTGAAGACGTACCCGTGATTAAGGAATTCTCCGACGTATTCCCGGAGGACTTGCCGGGATTACCCCCAGACAGGGAAATTGAGTTTACGATTGACCTGGTGCCGGGAGCAGCACCAGTGTCCAAGGCTCCATATCGCTTAGCGCCAACCGAATTAAAGGAGTTGAAGGAACAAATAGATGAACTCCTACAAAAAGGATTCATTCAGACCAGCTTTTCTCCCTGGGGTGCGCCAGTCCTATTCGTACGAAAGAAGGATGGCTCGATGAGACTGTGTATAGATTACAGGGAGCTGAACAAGCTGACGATCAAGAACAAGTATCCACTACCCCGAATAGACGACCTCTTCGACCAATTACAAGGCGCCACAGCATTTTCTAAGATCGATTTGAGGTCGGGCTACCATCAACTGAAAATCCGCAAGGAGGACATTCCCAAAACGGCGTTCAGTACCAGATACGGGCACTTTGAATTCCTAGTAATGCCCTTTGGACTGACGAACGCACCGGCGGCCTTCATGGACCTAATGAACCGGGTGTTCGAAGCCTATCTAGACAAGTTCGTGATCGTGTTCATAGATGACATCCTCGTCTACTCCAAGACGAAGGAGGAGCACGAACAACACCTACGAGTAGTACTCGGGATATTGAGGGAAAAGCAGTTGTACGCCAAGTATAAGAAGTGTGAATTTTGGCTGGATCAAGTAGCGTTCTTGGGGCACATCGTCTCGGGAGCGGGAATCTCGGTGGACCCGAGCAAGATAGAAGCAATTAGTGACTGGCCGCAGCCGACTAACGTAACGGAAGTACGGAGCTTCCTAGGCTTAGCAGGCTACTATAGGAAATTCATCAAGGATTTCTCTAGAATCGCCTCTACGCTGACAAGGTTGACTAAAAAGAACACGCCTTTTCTATGGAACGAGGAGTGTGAACGAAGCTTCCAAGAACTGAAAAAGCGGCTTACTACAGCCCCAGTACTAACGATACCCACGGGAGCAGGAGGGTTCTCAGTGTATAGCGATGCCTCGAAGAACGGGTTAGGGTGTGTACTGATGCAGAACGGTAACGTGGTGGCTTACGCCTCACGACAACTGAAGGAGTACGAAAAGAACTACCCTACACACGACTTGGAGCTTGCGGCGGTAGTCTTCGCTCTCAAGATTTGGAGGCACTACTTGTATGGAGAAAGATGCGAAATCTACACCGATCACAAGAGTTTAAAGTATTTCTTCACCCAGAAGGAACTCAATATGAGACAAAGACGGTGGCTAGAATTGGTGAAAGACTATGATTGCGTAATCAACTACCACCCAGGGAAGGCGAACGTGGTAGCGGATGCACTAAGCCGGAAATCAGTAAGCGCGGAACTTCAACGACTCGACGTGGAAGTCGTACCATTGGGAGAAGTCGAGGTGAAGTTAGCAGCTTTGACTCTACAACCAACGCTACTGGAGCAGATCAAAAAGGCACAGGAAAACGACGAGTTTTACCTGAAAACTAAGGGAGCGCAGACGGAGCAGTCGACGACGGATTTCGCATTTCGGGACGACGGAAGTCTATACTACAAGAGTAGATTGTACGTCCCGGACGACGCGGATCTTAGACGAGACATAATGACGGAAGCACATACCACGCCATATTCGATACATCCAGGGGCTACGAAGCTATATAGGGATTTAAGGACTAACTACTGGTGGCCGGGGATGAAAAAGGACGTGGCGACGTTCGTGAGCCAATGCCTCACTTGCCAGCAAATCAAGGCGGAACACCAACGGCCGGCTGGGACACTACAACCTTTACCAATCCCAGAGTGGAAATGGGACAATATAACGATGGATTTCGTGAGCGGATTGCCAAGGAACGCGAAAGGACACGACGCAATCTGGGTAATCGTAGACCGACTTACGAAATCTGCCCATTTTCTGCCGATAAGTACAACATTTACCATGGAGCGGTATGCAGAATTATACATCCAAGAGATAGTAAGACTCCATGGGACACCCTTAACGATAGTTTCAGACCGCGATTCACGGTTTCTATCTAAATTCTGGACGAGTTTACAAAAGGCCATGGGGACAAAGTTGGCATTTAGTACAGCATATCATCCGCAAACGGACGGCCAATCCGAGCGGACGATCCAAACACTGGAAGATATGTTACGAGCCTGCGTACTTGATTTCAAAGGCAACTGGAGCAAGTACCTCCCACTTGTAGAATTCTCGTACAACAACAGTTACCAAGCTACAATTGGAATGGCTCCGTATGAAGCCTTGTACGGACGGAAGTGCAGGTCCCCAGTGCATTGGGATGAAGTCGGTGAACGGGCGATGTTAGGCCCAGACATGATACGGGAAATGACGGAAATTATCACGATGATCCGAGAAAGAATGCGCACGGCGCAGAGTAGACAGAAGAATTATGCGGATCGGAGACGTAGACCGCTAGAATTCGAGGTGAATGATTGGGTCTTTGTGAAGATATCACCGATGAAGGGAGTCAAAAGGTTCGGAAAGAAGGGAAAACTAAGTCCGAGATACATCGGTCCCTTCAAGATAATAAAAAGAGTTGGTGAAGTGGCTTACCAACTAGAACTACCAGCGTCGTTGTCACAAGTACACGATGTATTCCATGTTTCCACATTGCGGAAGTATATCGCTGACCCAAGCCACGTGGTGGTAAATGACTCACAGCACCAACACTTGAAACCAGACCTGAGTTATGAAGAAATTCCCGTGGAAATATTAATGCACGAGACAAAGAGGCTTAGGAACAAAGAGATTCCTCTAGTAAAAGTTCTGTGGCGAAATCAGTCAGTAGAGGAAGCCACATGGGAACGTGAGGATGAGATGAAAACCCGCTATCCTGAATTGTTCCGAACGGGCTGATTTCGGGGGCGAAATCCTCCTTAAGGGGGGGAGGATGTAACACCCGGGTTCCCCGTAAGTGTTTAGGGCCAATAAATTAGCGAAATATGATTATATGCATCACGTGCCTTATATGCATTAATGTGGTGATTGGGTGATTTATTTAGTTATGTGCTTATGTGACTTACGTGAATCTCGCGTGGAAAATCTCGTGCCTAGGTGATTTTGTGAAATTTTGTACAACTAATTAGTACCAAGTGACCCTTAATTGATCTAGGAATTTTCGAAAATTAGGCCAAGGAGAAATTGGGTCATGGATTAAGGTTGAACTCTCAACATGATTGGGCTAGGTTTGAATAGAATTAGGCCCAAAACAATTAAGATATATTATGGAACAACCTCCCTTAATTTAGGGGATATTTTCGTTACCCAAACCTTAGCCACTTAAACCTCACTTAGAAAGCAATTTCAAGTCCACCAACCTTTAGTCTAACACCAAGGAGATAACGAGCAAGGAAGAAGAAGAAGTTAAGGCACAAACGAGTGAGCTTGGGACTAGGTAACATCTTCTAACCATGATTTTAATGTTTTATTCAAGAATTTACACATTTTAGGACTAAAGGCACGACAAGACTAGGGCTCGAGTGACTCAAAAACCCAAAAATGTGTTCTAGCCTTGAGTTTGTTAGGATTTAGCTAACCTAAAATTATTTTAGGACTCGTTACTTTAGCCTAGGATGATCTCGAGCTAACCTAAGACGTTTTTGGGTCGAGAAATGTTTCACACAACTTAGGAAATCTGGAAATAGGAACCTCATAGCAGTTTCGAGCGCAGGAAGGTTGAATGTTTCGATCGAAAGTCAAATTGAATTTTCTATGAGTTTCGATCGAAACCCTCAAGTGTATAATGATCAATTGAAATTGAAATCGATAGAAACCCTCAAATTGGCCTAAAAACATCTTCCATCCGTGCATGGTTTCGATCGAAACCTAAAATGATGCCATGCACACGTCATCACACGGCGAAACTTATATGGTTTCGACCGAAAGTGATACTTTCCCATGCCGAGTTTCGATCGAAACTAAAGTGAGGTCATGATGATGAAATACCTCGGCAAAACTCAAGTTGATTGAAAGTGGAATCGATCGAAACCCTCAAAATTAATTTAAAATGATCCTCTATCCATGTAAGGTTTCGATCGAAACCAAGATGATGAAATCATGATGTGAGACACGGCGAAACCTTGGAATTGATCGAAAGTGGTTACTTCTCATGCATGATTCCAATTGAAATTAGAATTTGATGTAGACAAGTTTCGATCGAAACTAGAAATTTATGTATATCAATTGGATAGACTTAATCGAGCGAAACCTAGCAAATCCAATGACTTTCGCCGAGACACATATGATTTAGAACAAATTAATTCTAACATGACTTAGCATAGAAATCAAATGACTTGGGAAATTTAATAAGGCAAATCAATTGACTTGGAGTCTAGGAAATTGATACAAGTCCAAATAAGTAGCGTAACGGAAATTAATTATTTTGACAAGTTAACTAAGGAAACAATGTACTAACACTCCAATGATATTATGTTTAAAGGTCGTACGTTCGGAGCTAACGGGGAGGATACTAATTACCTTCGGACGACAGGTAAGTAGAAGTCCAACTACGACACACAACTTGATTTACGTGCCTAATTTGTGTGATTACGTGCTTATGTGGTTTCATGACTTCGTAAATTGATTTAAGTATTTAAATGTGGTAAACCTATGTTGCATTTACTTGCACCTGCATATGCATACTCACGTGCACACACGAACTCGTGAGGAAGGGTCGTGGGATTGAGTGTGCGTAATGAGGTGTCGCTTGTACGCGACGAGGACTTGCCGATGTGGGCAAGTGTGTCGGCTCGTAGTTGAGTCAGGGGCTGTCTACTATGCTACCAGGGCGGCGTTTTAGCGTCGTCGTACTATTATTTTAGATATATATATTGATATCCTGTGGATAGGATTTGGGCATGGCCCGTGGCGGTAAGGTGCGACCTGGAGGGTGCGACCTGAGGGTATAAGCGACACAGGGTGGAACCCTGGTGTAGGCGACCTCAGCGTGGGCTACCAGCGTGAGCGACCGCCGGACAGTCGGGGACGACCGGGATTATATGGCGACCTAGGGGAACGATGTGCATCCTAGGGTTCGGCCATCCGGCGTGGACCGCTGTCGTGATTTCCCTGAGGGACGTGAGCTCTTGTGGTGCATAGTGAGATTAGCCGAGGGCCCTGAGTGACATTAGTCTGAGTACGTTGGTACGATTGATTACATACATCGGCGTGGATTGCCTTTGCGAGTGTTATATGCATCGGCGTGGATTGCCTTTGCGAGAGTTATATGCACCGGCGCGGGTTGCCGATGCGGGGGAGTGACACATGCACACATGCATGATTTCTACTTACTGAGCCTCGGTGGCTCATTCCTTACGTTGTGTGTTGTAGGCACCGGCGATCACGGTATGTGACCGTGTTTTGAAGGCAAGGCCAACCTTTTGGAGCTTCGTGCTGCTTTTGGGGTGGACGTGTGTGTGTGGATGACGACCTGTGAGGCCGGGCGCATAGGAGCTTTTGCTGTGCCGACACAATTGCGCCGTTGTAGTTAGACCACGTCTGGAACTTAATGTTCGACATGCATTCTTTTGTCTTGTATAGAACAATGTTCCATTTCGTAAATGAAAAATGAAAAATTTGTACGCGTTTTCGGTGCACTTCTTTACTTACAAACTCGCTAGGCACGTAGAAATGCGCTGGGTTAGGCGGTTAGGAAGTTGGGGCGTCACAATATATATATTATATATATATATATTATATATATATATATTGAATTATAATATTTTTAGTCATATTTCCAAGTAAAAAATCGGATACCCGACTCGGGTACCCGAACCCGTTATATGCCCGACAAGCGGGTACCCGTCATAGATCAGTTCAGATTCGGGTAGTGAAAATCTTAACCCGAACCCGAACTACCTGACTACACGACCCGATGCCCACCCATAACGGTAACAGTGGTAAAGGGGTAAGATAACTGGTTGTGCAAATACTTTACACGCATTAAAATGGTACACTACATTAACAACCGTGAAAAATATATGAAAATACATAAAGGCAACTCTGGAACAAAAGCTGACATGTCAGAATTACTTCAGTATATGCTAGAAATCTGACAAATAACTGTATCTGACATATCAGTGATGAAAGTACGAAAAAACTTCCCATGTCAGAAACTATATAATGTTGGCTTTTGACTTTCTTAATTTTGGTACAGTAAACTAACAAATTAGGTAATCCACAATAAGATATATTCACAAACTGCTTAACGATACACTATAGACAATATTTGCAACTTATTACGATAAGCATTTTTCGTGGTAATCCGAATTATTTTCTTCGAGAAACCATATTTTCGTATATATAAAAAGTTATATATTTCACTTTATATCATATCTGACTGGGTAGCTCTTACATTAATGGTTTTATATTACAAATCCCAAGTTTCACTAGAATATGATAAATGAGAACAAGTTACTACAACATAATAGGGATGATTATGAATTGAAAATGTTCAATTGATTACAGATGTTTTGTGACGACCCTCATTTCTAATTAGGATGTGGCGGATTTCTGCAACGTCAGCCGCGCAAGGCCCGTCTAACAAAAACTTTTTCCTAAAGTAATATATATTACAACGATCGTTGTTTACAAAGTCATAATTATACATAGGCCGTAGCCCCAAAATATCAAAATGCCAAAACCCTAGCGTCGCTCCACAGGTCTTCATCCATGTACAACCACGCCCTCAAAAGTCCGTGGAGTCACCGCCGTCAGTCCGCCTTAGTCTCGACGCGTATTGACGTCAGACTCAGTACTTACAACACGTAAACCCTAAGCTATTGCTCAGTAGGTGAAAATATGCGTGTATTCAATGTGCGCTCGACCTCGTCCCAAACATCTCACGATATGCACACTCGACTCTTCTCTAATCATCACGGCCTATCATATCTCAACAAATCCCACAACACGACACCATGTGCGCTCGGGTGGCCTACTAAGGTCTCTCTCGTTAGAGTCGCCCTATCCCGAGTGTGCACAAAATGTGAAATCAGGGGTTCGCGCTCGGGTGGCCTACTCAGGTCTCTCTCGTTAGAGTCGCCCCTTCATGAGTTTCCCTCTGCTCCAACAGTAATCTACACTGGTAGCACTCTCTTTTTACCCCACTCATCGGTATATCAAGCGTTACCGTTTCATACGGCACTCAACTCTCTCGCACTGAATCAGTATGCAGGTACAGTGCAAATGATGTGTATATAACGTGTAAAATTATTTAATACATGTAAGGCACGTAATCCACCAAATCACATAATCACGTATGTATCAAACGTGTTGTAGATGAAATAATTTACATACTTGTCGTCCTTAAATTAGCACCTGGTAAGTTCTTAATATTTTGGACCTCTGGACACAAAATAATATTATGCCAGTGCGTGCACAAATTCTCAAACTATAAGTAATAAGAATGGCTAAGTTTCAAACTTGTGTTTAAAAGTCAAAGAAAACGCTCATGCAGTATTAGTTTCGAAAGTATTTTTACTTCGAAAACCTTGGTTTGGAAAATAGTGAAGTTCGAAAATCTACGAAATCGAAAATAATTGGTTACGAAAATCAACTGGTATCGAAAAGTGCCTAAGTTCGAAAATTGGACATGTTTCGAAAATAACTCACAAAGACTGTTGTTGCGAAAATTTTTTGGTTTCAAAAATATTAAGTTTCGAAAATTGACTTGGTTTCGAAAATATATTCGGAAGCCTTTGTTTCAAAAATCGACCGGTTCCGAAAATTATTTTCGAAAGACCTTGTTTCGAAAATCAGTTCGAAAATTACTTGTTTCTAAAATTCACTCCATGCCCGCGAAAAAGCCCACAAAAAGCCCTTTCTCTCTCACAAGCTTTCAGCCCGCGAAAATAATTTATGGCCCGAACATCTGTCTCACACATACGAAATTAATTTGGCCAGCAAAAACTGAATTTGGCCCGCGAAAATAATTTTTTGACCCGAAAAATAAATAACTTGCGAAAAACTCTAAATTTTATTATGTTTCGAAAATCTCCACATTTTGCGAAAATCAATTTTATTGCGAAAATCTTCTTATGATTCGAAAATAACTTGACATTTACATTTCGAAAATTATTTCGAAACTCGACATCCATCAAAAATCTCTAACTTTTGAAAATCTACACTTCGAAAATCTCACACATTATAAAATCAATATTCTTTCGAAAATTATAAATTGCGAAAATCTATCATTGCGAAAATCATACTTCGAAATTAATTTCGATACAGAATTGTGAAAGCTTTATTTCTAAAATCTCACATATTACGAAAATCAACACTTTCGAAAGTAAATCTCGATATAGATTTGCGAAACTGTATTTCGAAATTCCTTAAAAACACTATCAAACCTATCTTTTGAAACTCATAATTCTAAACTTTCGAAAATCATCATAACTCGAAAAACAATAAATCTTTCAAAACCTTCAAGAACAGTAAACATTCGAAAATCACCAAAACTCACATATCATCATAATATACTTTGAAAAACATTCTAAACCCCGAAAACAATACATCCGAAAATTTATCAAATCCTCAAGAACATCACTCATTCGAAAATCATCAAAACTCCTATATTAACATATAATCATTTCTAAACATGGATTAAAACTCACGAATTCTATGCTCTTAACATTCTCAAAACTTCACCTAGTCCACCAAATTACGTAAAGCATTAAAACACATAAACCTATTAAACATAGAAGATTTACATATTATAGATAGGATTTTTACCTTCCTAAACTCTAAATTCTGGTTTGCTAAGGATTTCTTAAGCTGACCGAATCTTGTTTTTGCCAAGGTTTTCTCTCTTTTGGCTCTCGTTCGAAATGTTATCCTCTTCTTTCATTATTTTTCCTTTGTGAGGGTTTTCTCCTAATGAACTTATTTGATATACATGAACATTTTTTTCTTAGAAATTCGTGTGATAAGACTAGATGGTGATGAGCATTTCTTCTTTGCCTAAGTAAAGTTTTATTTTCCTTCAAGCATAACTGAAAACTAAGTTACATATTCTCTTATGCCATTAAAAATTTAAATAGTCACACGCACATTCTATTGTCCGAATTCTATTTTTTTCGGGTATCGAAATAGTAATCACTCCAATTAATTCGAGACTTATATAATTCATATTCTTACTTTGAAGTCTCGAAATACTTAGCCAAAATTTCTAAATTACATAATCGGACTGCTAATTACCTCAAAATCCCGTATCAAATTTTACGGGTATTACTTGTTTATTGTCAAACATACTATTTATTTATTACTTTTAGAGCTTCACATTATTATTTGACGCCGTGGACTCGTAATTATAGTTATTATGTAGACCGATAAAAGATGGTACGATATATGTACTAGTCTTGGTGCGACAAGCTACTTAAATGTGGTACACTATATTTCAACAACAAGATAGGTTGTCAATACAAATGTTATAATTGATACAACTTATTAGAGCAAGCGTTTTTCGTCGCGTTTTACATTACTTTCGATGCAAAAACACTTATGTATACGTAAATATATTATAAATTTCATTTTATAATATATTTAACGAGTTTAGCCGTTCGTGGATTTATTGTTTGAATCTAAACTTCTATAGTAGGATATTCTTACAAAAATCATCATCTTGTTACGAAACTCTGGGTTTACAATAAAAAACATTCGTACGGGTTAAATCATCAAATTTGATGCCAAATAGAATATTTATATGTACGTATAGTAAAATAGTTTCGCATGAAAACTAATTCGAATGACGACAAAAAAGGCTTACCCTACTTAGTTATACCAGACATAACATCTTTAATGTACCTTCAAGAAGTTAGTGATTGTACCATAATTACGTAAGTTGTCGTACCAAAAAACGAAGTTTCTGACAGAAAATAATTTGTGCGCGTCAGAACTTTCATTGTGTGTCAGAATATGTTCCATAATACTGTTAAATATGTCAGATACCGGTAATGCTATTCTTTTTATGGGACGTTTGGGGTTCAGGCCCCATTTTAAATTTTGTATAGGCCCAAGGACCTTGTCAGAAAAACATTAGTTTGAAGGACCTATTTCACAATTTAAGTTAGAATTAAGGTTATCGGACGAAAATACCCTTATAAAAGAGTAGTTATAAAGTGGTATCCAGCGCGTCAGTTCTGTTATCAGTTATCACATGACTTGAAGTGTTACATAAAGTGGTACTGTAGATCCATGAAGTGGTATTGTAGACCCATGAAGTGGTACGAGTGAACAGTGAAGTGATACTGTAGACCCATGAAGTGGTACTGGTGAACAGTGAA
Source organism: Craterostigma plantagineum (assembly GCA_027422505.1). Classification (NCBI taxonomy): domain Eukaryota; kingdom Viridiplantae; phylum Streptophyta; class Magnoliopsida; order Lamiales; family Linderniaceae; genus Craterostigma; species Craterostigma plantagineum. The sequence continues at coordinate 12,588,521 of JAPQWV010000001.1, forward strand.
GTGGTACAGTAGACCCATGAAGTGGTACTGGTGAATAGTGAAGTGGTACAGCATTTGTAAAGCATGAAGTGGTAAGGTTGAACAAAGAAGAAGTGGTACTGTAGACCCATGAAGTGGTACAACTGACCAGAGAAGTGGTACAGCGTTTGTAGACCCATGAATTCCCAAAAATTTCAGCAGTACCACTTCATGGGTCTACAATACTACTTATTCTATGTTCAACATTACAACTTCATGGGTCTACAATGCTGTACCACTTCACTGTTTACCCGTACCACTTCATGGGTCTACTGTACCACTTCACTGTTCACTCATACCACATCATGGGTCTACAGTACCACTTCACTATTCACACGTACCACTTCCTGGATCTACAATACCACTTCATGTACACTTTATACCACTTCTTCATGGTTGTTTTGCACGTTTGAATAAGACGATGGCATGATTCGTAATTTTTTTTGTTTATCATGGGCAAATATGTTTTTTGTCATGGATTTGGTCCTTTTTTCTAAATGGAACTTCAACTTGGGGCTTTTATCTATTTGAAACACAAATGGGGCCTGAATCATAAATCAAACTTATTAAATGGGCCTGAAATATAATTACCTCTTCTTTTTATATTTTCATCATTTTTTGTACAATTAATAATACGGGTTTCTACACTTAAATCCCCATTGGCAAACTTGTTAGAACTATTTTATCATGAGGTACCTAGTGGGATAAAAACTTTACTCTCACCTACCCATTTGATTGAAAAGACAAATTTACCCCTGACTTTATAATATATATTATTTATTGTCTCTATCGATGCCTTCTTCATCACACCAATTTCTCTCTCCTCACCATCATTAAACTACCATGAGAGCTTTTTTTAGTTTTTCCTTCTCAATTAAACACCAAGAATGATTCCCACACTCTCGCGCCCTTCTCCTTGGCCGGGCTATTTAGGATTTTCATTCCGGAAACGAAGAATAGTTTTTTAGCCACAATTAATCGATTGCACTCATGTGGTCGAGCTTGAGCCCAAATCCGGAAGCTGAATGCAATCTAAGAGCTCGATGTATGGGTCAGATGTTGGTATTTGATCGTTATTGAGGCTAATCCATCGGGATTTTGGATTTTTTACATAACTGATGTTACGTACAATTTGTTATGTTTATTACGTACCATCGGTTATTTTTATTACGTGCCATTATAGTGTCTATACGGTACCAAGATGTCCGCGTACGCAGTACCATTGTAAACTATACAGACGTACCATTTATAAAGGTTGCCATATTATCTGAAAATATGCCGTCTACAAGTTCGGTTGGTGGCGGGACGTTATTTTCATTGTGTGAGTATGAAAGGGAGAAGTTCTTAGTATCGATCAATGAAGCGACGATGCATGAGATGAATGCTCAAACCGATGATGGGAATTCTAGTCGTGACCCGGACATCCGTGTTCTTCCCGGTCGCCGAAAGACGCGGAGGATTCCTTCTCAGCTGATAGAAGATCCAACAAGTGCAAATATGTGGGAAATACGGGAATAATCGTCGTACTTGTAGAGAAGCCGTATCGACGTAGGGTCGTTGCCATGTATTTTGTTACTGCTTTTGTCCTAACAACCTTTTTGTTGCTCTTTGTATGGTAATGACACATTCTTTTATCCAAATGATGCCAGTAGATTATTCTTTTGTCCAAATGTGTCAATAGGATATGACTCATTCTTTTTGTCTAAATGGTGCCAACAAGGTACTGTAATATATGCTAACAAGGTATCGTAATATATGCCAAAAAGGTACTATAATATATGCCAATTTGGTACTGTAATATATGACAACAAGGTACTGTAATATATGCCAACAAGGTGCTGTAATATATGCCAATTTGGTACTGTAATATATGACAACAAGGTAATGTAGTATATGCCAACAAGGTACCGTAATATATGCAAAAAAGGTACTATAATATATGACAACAAGGTACTGTAATATATGCCAACAAGGTATTGTAATATATGCCAATTTGGTACTATAATATATGACAACAAGATACCGTAATATATGCCAACAAGGTAGTGTGAGATATATCAACAAGGTACTGGGGCATATATGTCAACAAAGTACTGTAATATATGCCAACAAGGTAGTGCAATATACGCAATAGGTAAATAAAAAGGTACTTTAATATATGCCAACAAGGTACTGTAATATATGCCAATTTGGTATTGTAATATATGACAACAATGTACTGTAATATATGACAACAAGGTACCCTAATATATGCCAGAAAGGAACTGTAATATATGACAACAATGTAGTGTAATATATATCAACAAGATACTGGGGCATCCATATATGCCAACAAAGTACTGTAATACACGCCAACAAGGTACTGCAATATACGCAATAGGGTTATAAAAAAGTACTTTAATATATGCCAACAAGGTACTGTAATATATGCCAACAAAGTACTGTAATATATGATAATAAGGTACTATAAACAATTCATATAGGGTACGACATCGTTTCAGAAATAGGTACCGTATAAATTAAAGTAAGAATTCGGTAAGATGACTTGGGGATATTTCGTCAAAAATAAGCCGTTCAGAAGATGTTTGATGTAAAAAAGTAAGAGACAATTTCTAACATTTTTCTGTCACGACTGGACATATTTTTGACATTTTTCTGTCACTTGAACATATTTATGACATACAAGGTAATAAATCAGGAAAAGACAGCTCCTCTGACATGTCGCTGCCTTTCAGAAAATGTTTATGGTATGCTTAAACCATAAAAACAGATACCCCTATAAAGTTAAGAAAGGTACGACGTCCCTTAAATACGTGATACGTCATACTAGGGTTAGTATTTTTCGAGGTCGTACGAATTAGTTTTTCATCTGGAACCCACCCTAAAACACTAATATATAGTATATATTACATTTTATATCAAATTAGGTGTATTATGCCTTACACGCATGAATTAAACCTTCAAACTCCTAGATTCTGTGACGCCCGGGGCCGATGAGGGCGGGGAGTGATCGTCGGTGCCAGAGAGGTGTACGGACAAGGAGTGGCTCCTGGCAGGCTTCTAGGCGAAGGGGTACATGAACGAACCGACACTCGAATGAGAGGAGATCATGAGACTGGCAACGTATGGGCGTGTCAGGCTAAGAATTGTATAAGAGAATTGATAGTACTACTCATATTACCAAGGTCGACATACCTTTTCGGGAGTCCATCTATAGAAACTCCGAAGTTAAGCATGCTTAACTTGGGGCAATCTAGGGATGGGTGACCCCCTGGGAAGTTTCTCAGGGTGCGTGTGAGCGAGTGCATGAAGCACGCTGAAAGGTTAAATGGTGGTACACTGGGGCCAAAATATCAGTCAGAGTGTGGTGGGCCCAACCCCACAGGTCCCGTAGGGACCGATGCTACAGCGATACTCGGTATGGGATGGGACGTTACAGATTCATTGGAATATAAGGATAGAAGCAAGAACATCTTACAACATATTTTGACAAATCTAGTGAGTCCTAAACGTGCCATTTTTTTTCTTTTTTATTCATTGTATTATTGTTAGGTTTGATCAAAATCACGCAGCCCTACGCGATTTGCTAAGGAATCTATTTATTTTCGAATGGTATAACAAATGGAACGGTATACTTGCAAGTTAGGGTACATAATGACAGTATTATGCCGTACCCCATGAGCTCAAATCTAAACGTTTCACGAACATCACAGAAAATTTACAAGTTATTTCTTACACAGCATCCAACAAAAAAGTCTTTAAACAAATAACTAACATCCAACATATTAAATCACTTAAAATGTTGCAATTTCCTACTCCTCGTCTCCCACAAACATACATGTAAAGTCTCATGTCTTACAACAACATGATTCTCATCAACAACCTCGTTAGGTGCCTTAGCAACAAACTCATCACATCCCTCCTGTGCTGAATCCTCATCATCTCTACTTTCATTATAGTTTCGCGTTGCTCACTAGTCACCATATTCTTCACATTGGTCATTTTTTTATCAAAATAAAGAAATATGACATTGGGTTTGAACTTGTGTTTGATTCTATTACTGCATAATCCGTGTACAAAAAATCCTACATTATTCACATACACTACCATACCTTTCAAACATGAAATACCAAACTACTGAAATACGGAGTACCAAACTACTGAAACAAGGAGTACCAAACTAATAAAACAAGGAGTACCGTTGTAAAAGCGTATGTATGATTAACTATCAAGCATATATCATACCGAAATGTATAACCATAATTTATGGCCATAATCGAATCCTTATGATAACAACACTAAAGCAGATCGATATCAATCTATGTCCAAGCGAAAACAACCCTAATCAAAGCATAATCGAGGACCAAATTTCAAACACCAAAAACCCATAAAACCCCATTTTTTTTACACAGAAATCTCAAATTGATAACCAAAATAGAAAGCCCATAATCAATCAAGTAATTGAATTTCTAATCACAACACTAATTTATCCGAATTTAGATATAACTGAAAAACACGACTTAAAATAAAATCATACCAAACTTATCATCACATGCAAGAGATGTCGAGAATCGGTCGAGAGGCAAAATACCTTCACAAGATTGATTCTATTTGGGCAGGGAGATATCATGATCGGTTGCAAGAAAGATTTGTGCATATTAGGCAGGAGAGATGATCGTTCGGTGTCTTTGGTTTAATTTTTCTTTTTTTTTGTAACAAGTTAAAAGCTAGGTAAAATTGTAATTAATAATAGTGACATGGGTATAATGGTCAAATTGGTACCTATTATTAAACATAGTTTCAAATGGGTACCTAGATAAAAAAAAATAAAAAAATTTGACAAGGTAGCAAAGTGGCTTTTTTTTATAGTGCTAGGTATATATGTGTCGATTCCCCTTAATAATACAACATACTATTATAATGTATTTAGTGTACCATTTAGCTAATGGTTGATCTACCTTGGACCCACGTTTAGTGTATCTAATTTAATGTTGTTATTGTATCAATTACAGGCATACAAACAACATTTACTCATTACAATGTCTGTTTTAAAAAAAATTCAGTGTACCATTTAGCTAATGGTTGATCTACCTTGGACCCACGTTTAGTGTATCTAATTTAATGTTGTTATTGTATCAATTACAGGCGTACAAACAACATTTACTCATTACAATGTCTGTTTTAAAAAAATTTCAAGCACTACAACAAAATAAACATGCCCATATTAAAATATCATAATATATGTAACATATGACAATAAAATGACAAAATATATGCAACATATGGACAAAAGAATGAAACGGGCAACATAATACCTTTGTCGTGTCTCGTTTACAAAACCTAAAAATTTCATGAACAATGCATGGCAAATTACAATAGTTTTTACAAATATTTGGCAAACAAGTCGATGTGCCACATTAACACGAGAGGTGTTAATCATTGCCACGTAACTGGTGCCGATCAATGCCACATAACCTCTCGTGTTGATGTGGCACGTCGATGTTGCACCAGTTAGTGTCATATGAGAGGTGTTCACATAAGGTGCTCACCAGTAGATATATATTCAGTGGCGGAGCTATGTGGCTGGCATTTTTGTATGTTATTTATAGCTAAAAATGATAATATATATATGTAATTATGGAAGATTGATGATTTTTTTTTTCAAAATTTTCTAATTGGACCCCACTAAATAGACGTGTTCAAACGATTAGAAAAACTATAATCGACCCGGTGATCAACGGTTCGGTTATCCGTGGTTAACGGTTACGGTTCAAACCGTAACCGAACCGTTATCTAATACGGTTCGGTTAAGGCTATCCAATTTTCTAACCATAAACCGCCGGTTATAACTTATAACTGAACAATTCACATGAAAATTAAACCATGGGTTTGAGTTTTATGATTTATTTATTATTCTTTATTAAATAAGAAAAGGGTTTGAATTCTTAATTTTGTATGATTCACACGAATACAAGGAAGCATTACGTGTTTTTTTTGTATGTTTCCGAGCAAAATATTTATTTGCGACTTCTTGTTATTCATGTTACTATTTGTTACAAAATTTGCATAATTGTAAAGAAGCCATCGAAGAATTATTCGGTGGTTCATAATCCTACATTTATTTTGGCCTTAGATCATTGTTTAAAATTGCACATTTTCAAAACTAACCTTCATGTACAATTTTGGGCTATGTATTATACAAATGAAAAAGAAATAGTTCAATATTTTTCTAGCATTCCCGAAGAATTTCGCTAGATTATTTGAGCGAATATCGTATTTTGTTTTTATAGTATTCTATGTGTAATTGTTATTTTTAATGTTTAATGCTTTTTTTTAAAAATTTTCTAAGTTGCAAAAAGAAATTTTAACATTATTAAAAAAATTAATTTTAAAAAATTGAAACCATAAACCGGCGGTTCAAACCGTAGCCGTAACCTGCTCCTCCGGTTATAAACCGTAACCGAGACCGTAGTTACCGCCCGTAACCGAAACCGTGGTCACCGCAGTTCGGTTACGGTTAAAAGTTTTTACAAACCGTAAACCGGTGGTTCATAACCGTGAACCGTAACCGTATGAACACGTCTACCACTAAACCTCTACTCTGGCTCCGCCACTGTGTATATTCCGGTCTATTCTTTTACCATTACATACATGGCGATAACTTTAAAGTAAGATATTCCTTATGATCACCTACGTATTACTAAAAATATATCAAAGGTTACATTAAATTCCCGAAAGTAAAAACACGTGAGTTTTGAGAAAAATGCACAGTATGATAAGAGAACTAAATGATAATGAAAAGCAGCAAGAAAGGTTCCGAAGGATAATGGAATGAAAAGCAGCAAATAAATATATTTTTAATAAATACTATAAAAACTCTATATTTGGTGTAGTATTTACTAGTAGGGGTGTTGAAAACCAACCCTACCCGCCAACCCGACACGAATCGCACCTGAAAATAGCAGGTTTGTGTTAGTATTTTCGACCGGTTTAAGTAAATGGGTAAACCCGAACCCAACCCAAATATTAAGTGGGTCAGGTTATGGTTGAGTTCTCAACACGAAATCAACTAGTTTATCAACACATTTAACTCGAATAATATAAATTATTAACAATTTCGTTAATAGAAATAAAATATATCTGCTTTTATTTAATTATATGACTTGTATTATTTGGAATTTTAATTGTTGTTGGTTTTTAGAAAAAAAAAACAATTGCTTTATTTCTCTATTGTTTTATTTAATTTGGATTTATGATTCTGATTATTTAGTTATTGTTTCTTTTTTTTTTAATTTTAAACGGGTTGACGGGCTAATGTGTTATATTTGGGTTAAAGCAGGTCGGGTTAGGGTTCGATATTTCAACTCGTTTAAGTAAACATGTCAGGTCAGGGTTGAAGTTTTCAACCCGTTTATTAAACGAGTTGAACCCGAATGTGACTCAACCCGACGTGTTTACCATCCCCATTAATCTTCATATTGGCCTTCAACTACATTTCGTCTTCGACAGCAGCGAGTTACATTACTTCTAATGGTGGGTATCGTCAAACAAACTTCAAAGCCACCGAGAAGAAATAGGGAATATTTTAAAAAATGGGATTGGACCCAGTCAACGTTAGAAAAATAGCCCCGTTGCTTTTTTGTTTTTTTTTTAAAATCGATTTAAGGGTATTTGCGTCATTTGACAGTGTATCTTTTTAAAAAATAGCAGGGGGTTCACTGCTATATAACACAGGTTCACTGAGCAGGGGACCCAGCCCATCTGTTGCACAGCATGGGCGGGACCCCTGCTGTGTGGGGGACCCGTGCTGATTGTGCGGGGGGCCCCGTGCTCTGTGTTCGGTGTCAGGTCCCCTGCTGTGTGCGGGGTTCCCTGCTGTGTGTGCAGGGAACCCCGCCCATCCGGTGCGCAGCATGGGCAGGACCCCTGCTGTGCGTGCAACAAGGTTTTAAAAACCGGACCGGCCGGTTCCGGCCGGAAATCGGCGAACCGGCCGGAAATCCGGTCCGATTCCGGTCCGGTTGAGCTTATTTTTTTAAAAAAAAGTAAAAACGAAAGTTATGTGTAAGAAAAGTAAATGGATAAAGTTATAGATCATTCATGCGGTCCAGTGGTTGAGTCTTGTGCTTTTATTCGTATGGGCTGGGTTCGAATCTTAGAATCAACATATATTTTTTGTTTAAAATTATTTAACGGACCATGTTTTTTAATTTTTATTTACTTTTGACCCCAAATTTATAGTTTTAATTTCTGTAGTCCTTGGTATAATTAATTTAACTACCAATACAATTTATTTTATTTAATTTTGACCCTCAATTTTATAAAATTCTAAAAAGATTACTAAATAAACATCTATATAACCTATATTATTTGGTTGATTCAATCACAAAAATATTATATATATTTAAATATACCGGTTTGACTCCGGTTTGATTCCGGTTTTATACCGGTTAAACCACTAAACCTTAAACCACTAAAATTTCCGGTCCGATTCAAAAACCCGATTTCAGAACGATGGCGTGCAGTGGACCCTTGCCGTGTGTGAGGGGGAATCCCTGCTGTGTGGGCAGCTGTTGGGGTCCCCTGCCGTATGCGGGGGACCCCTGCGCTGTGTGGGGGACCCGTGCTGTGTGTGTGGGACCCCTGCGCCTGCTGCCCGCACACGGCACGGGTCCCCTGCACACAAGGCAGGGGTCCCGCGCACACACTGTAGGGGTCCCTCACACACTCCAGGGGTCCCGCCCATACAGTAGGGGTCCCGCCCATAAAAATATAAATAGAAAATGTACGTGTTGCGGATTTGAACCCATGACCTACTACTTGAACGTCTAACTACACAACTCATGACCATTGCCGTGTGTGCGGGGGAATCCCTGCTGTGTGGGCGACTGTTGGGGTCCCCTGCTGTGTGCGGGGGACCTCTGCGCTGTGTGGGTGACCCGTGCTGTGTGTACGGGGACCCCTGCGCCTGTTGCCCGCACACAGCACGGGTCCCCTGCACACAAGGCAGGGGTCCCCCGCACACACTACAGGGGTCCCGCATGTGACGACCCGCCTTCTACTACTATTTTCTTACACTAACTTACGTGACTAAAGAAAATATAAAATATATCACATATAAAACATCGATAGAATTTTTCGATTTTACAAAGCACACCACACTCAACTATTTTACAATACCAACATTGTTCAAACTTTATATACAATACAAACTTATTTTACAAAAAACCAATATAATTAAACATAACGCCCGTCACACAGGTCGCATCCATGTACACACCACCCTCAAAAGTCACCGGAAGTTCCAGAAGAACCAGCCTTACTATCTAAGCGTTCATATACCGTGTTTGCTGCATCTACAACACATAAAAACATGGGATGAGCTATAAAGCTCAGTAAGTGGAAATATGCATGTATGCACGTGCCAAAATAGCAAAGGCATCCGCGCCAATGCTTTCTAATACTATTCTCACATCATACTCATTCGTTTCTCATTTTTATCAGGGCCCATAGCTACTTACTAACCGCACCATCATATCATGAGCTCAAATCCTTTACGGATAAAAATACGATAGTGGCCCACGCTGGCTAGGATAAAATTAGGGTTTATCTCCAATCTTATCATTCACCAGGTCGCCCCTCTATCAAATTACTTTCCTGGCACTATAGTTATACTACGTGCCTTCCCAATACCTAAATAATTTAGGTAATATACTCGACGGTTTTACCCCCGTCATGGTGCTTTTGTAGTAGTAGCTATATTCTCATCTATCATATAACTCGCTTTCCACTCGGGTAATACAATGCACGCTCCTCTCTCAAAATACTCAACTTATTTCGTGCGTGCACATGCAATATGCTCCATGTAAAATGCAACAAATACTTACCAAACCATCATATATAACAAATCATTCAAGTCACATATTCTCATCGAAGTACATAGTCACGTAAAATACGCACATAAATTAATTTATGTGTTGTAGGTGAAATTCCCACTTACCTGGTATCCTTAGCTTATTGCACAGTTAAATCGCTAACCTTCGAATCCTATTTATAAAAACATATAAAATTATAATTCATTAATTTAGTTACAATTTCATGAAATTAGTTAAATTTGAAAACCCTATTTTCGACTTATAATTTAGAAACCTTAAAATTCCAAATTTAACTTAAATTAGAGAGTTCTACAAACCCCAAATGACCACTCAAAACAATATTAAAATAATCCAAGACCTTTTAATTATAATATGAAAAGTTACGTGTGATTAGGGTTTTGAAATTCTTGATAATCCTTAAAGTAATTAAAAAAAAACTAATACATGCTTAAGGTGAATGTCTTTGTCATCTAGAACCCTTACATCTTTTAACTTAACGTAACATATGCATTGAAGAGAAATTATTAGGTAAATGTCCCTATCCTCTAGATGTTTATACATTAATTAAGGAATAAGTACAAAGTTCTAAAACTTAAAAGTCTCAAATAGAAAACCACTTGAAAGCTAAACTAACAATAATTAAAGGAAAATGTCGGACATAGAACTCGACATTTTTTAAAAAACTCGAAACAATCGATACCCCACAAAACAAAATGTCGATATCTTTATTTAGTTTCATCTCGACATTTATACAAAAATTCCACATCACCATTCGACATCTTCCATATTCTATTTCAACATAAAAACTCGAAACCACTTCACCTAAGACACACTCGACATCTTTCATCCCTAATCATACTTCTCATTCGACTTTCTCACTCCAAAATAAACCATGTCGACATCTTAACTTAATTCGACATTATGCCTTCGACTTTTTCTTTCAACTCCACAATAAGCTCATGTCGACATCCTCATATCATATATCCCAACTCGATATTTTATGTCGACATTTTATAGATCTCGAAACAACATCACACAACCATCTCGACATTTATATAAATCTCGGCACTATCTCATCTAACACTTCGACATTAAGCAAACTCTAATCTTCCCGAATCATAAACACTATTTACTTCTAAACCCTTAAAAATTTTCGATCAAAATCTTATCTTCTCAAGAACACAACTAACATCATGAAAATCTAAAAAAAATACTTAAACCTTAAAACTCTAAATCCATGTAAAACGTGATTTTATGCAACCTTCAAACTAACAAAAACCTAAAACATACTTAATCATAATTAAAAACACAAAGATTAAAGTAAGAAGTTTATACCTACTCGAAGCTAAATTTCGACTTGTTCCAGCTTTCCTTTCTCCCTCAATTCCTAGTTCACGTTAATTACAAAACGAAGTGCTTATTTTATTCTTCCCTTTTTCTCTATCTCATCCACTTAAGATTAGTGATAGGTAAATAACAAAATACTTAAACTACTCCTCAACTTTAATCACATATTGGGTTCTATTACCTTTCTAAAGTGTTCGACACCTCACTTATAAAAATATAAGGCTTAAATATTCAACCATTTTATTACCATATTATATGATTTTTCTCATTCTCAATCGTGTACTAAGTTCATTGATTAGGATACTTACCAAATGTTAATATTTTATTCTTTATATATTAGTTATTCTTAATAATAAAGTCTCGAAATTTATCCTAAAATGTCAAAATCAATAGCAAAACCATATTCCTTACTCCTAAATTTCTAAACCTCAATATCGAAATTATCCATAAAGAAACCCTAAGTTTCCAAAATTATACTATTTCGAAATTCTCTTTTCAAAATTTCTAAAACTCCATACCTAATTTCCAAACAATGTTAGATATCATATAGTCACCCAATTAAATAAATACTAAATATAAATCATATAAACACATAATATGCATGCAAATTTATTGGCCAACTTACTCACGGGACCCGGGTATTACATTCTCCCCCCCTTAAAAAGGATTTCGTCCCCGAAATCAGGTTAGTTGAAACAATTCTGGATAGCGACTTCTCATATCATCTTCACGTTCCCATGTAGCTTCTTCTGTTGACTGATTCTGCCATAACACTTTCACTAACGGAATCTCTTTATTTCGAAGTTTCTTCACTTCATACATTAAAATCTCCACTGGCTTCTCTACATAACTTAAATCTGGCTTGAGTTGTTGATATAGAAATTCATTTCTCAAAACATGATTTTGGTCAGCGACATATTTTCGCAATGTCGATACATGAAAAGCATCATGAACTTGTGCCAATGAGGCTGGTAGTTCCAGTTGGTAAGCTACTTCACCGACTCTTCTTATTATTCTAAAAGGTCCAATGTATCTTGGGCTCAACTTACCCTTTCGCCCAAACCGTTTCACGCCTTTCATCGGAGATACTTTGATAAATACCCAATCATCTATTTCAAATTCTAACGGTCTGCGTCTTTGGTCTGCATAACTCTTTTGTCGACTTTGAGCCGTTTGCATTCTTTCTCGTATTTTTGCTATTGCCTCAGTCATCTCTTGAACCATGTCAGGTCCTAACATCGCACGTTCACCGACTTCATCCCAATGTATGGGAGATCGACATTTACGCCCATATAAAGCTTCATAGGGTGCCATCCCAATAGTTGAATGATAACTATTGTTATAAGAAAACTCGATCAATGGCAAATATTTACTCCAATTTCCTTTAAAATCCAAAACACATGCTCGCAACATGTCTTCTAAAGTCTGGATAGTTCGTTCTGACTGACCATCAGTCTGAGGATGATAAGCCGTACTGAAAGACAACTTAGTCCCCATTGCTTTCTGCAGACTCTTCCAAAAATTAGACAAGAACCGTGAATCTCGATCAGAAATAATTGATAATGGAACCCCGTGGAGTCGAACAATTTCCTGAATATATATCTCTGCGTATCGCTCCAGGGAAAATATCGAACTTATGGGTAGAAAATGAGCAGACTTAGTCAATCGATCGACTATAACCCAAATAGCATCATAACCTTTTACAGTCTTTGGTAGACCAACAATGAAATCCATAGTAATATGATCCCACTTCCACTCAGGTATTGGCAAAGGTTGTAATGTCCCTGCCGGTCTTTGATGTTCTGCCTTTATTTGTTGGCATGTTAGACACTGACTTACGAATGTTGCAATGTCTCTTTTCATTCCCGGCCACCAATAATTTATTCGAAGATCTCTATACATTTTTGTAGCTCCTGGATGTACTGAATATGCCGTCGCATGTGCTTCTGTCATTACTATTCTTCGAATCTCTGCATTATCAGGTACGTATAAACGGTCCTTGTAATATAGACTTCCGTCTTCTTGAATTTTGAAATCAGTTGAAGTTTGCTCCGTCTGTGCATCTTTGATTTTCAGATATAACTCATCATTTTCTTGCACCCGTTTGATTTGTTCCAGTATTGTAGGTTGCAAAGTTAAAGCTGCTAACTGTGCTTCAACTTCTCCCAATTGCACTACCTCCACTTCCAACAATTGTAACTCCGCGCTTACTGCTTTTCGACTTAATGCATCAGCCACCACATTTGCTTTACCTGGGTGATAACTAATTGCACAATCGTAATCTTTAACAAGTTCTAACCACCGTCTTTGCCTCATATTTAATTCCTTCTGAGTGAAAAAATATTTCAGGCTCTTGTGATCCGTAAATATTTCGCATCGTTCCCCATATAAGTAATGCCTCTAAATTTTTAAAGCAAAAACCACAGCAGCTAGCTCCAAGTCATGAGTCGGATAATTCTTTTCATACTCCTTCAATTGCCGAGAGGCATATGCAATTACTTTCCCATGTTGCATCAATACACATCCCAGACCATTTCTTGACGCATCGCTATAAACTGAAAATCCTCCAGTCCCTGATGGTATTGTAAGAACTGGAGCTGAAGTGAGTCTCTTCTTTAACTCTTGAAAACTTTGCTCACACTCCTCGTTCCAATGGAATGGAACATTCTTTCTTGTTAACTTTGTCAGTGTTGATGCAATCTTTGAGAAGTCCTTAATAAATTTTCTGTAGTATCCAGCTAAGCCAAGAAAACTCCGTACTTCTGTCACATTGGTTGGTTGAGGCCAATTGTTGATAGCTTCAATTTTGCTAGGATCCACAGAAATTCCTTCTCCAGAAACAATGTGGCCCAAAAATGCGACTTGATTCAACCAGAACTCACATTTCTTGAACTTGGCATATAATTTATTTTTTCGTAATATTTCAAGAACTATCTTCAGATGTATTTCGTGTTCCTCCTTTGTCTTCGAATAAATAAGAATGTCATCAATGAACACAATGACAAACTTGTCCAGGAATTGTTTGAACACTCGATTCATTAAATCCATAAATGCCGCTGGCGCATTAGTTACCCCAAAAGGCATAACTAAAATTCGTAGTGTCCATATCGGGTACTGAATGCCGTCTTTGGAATATCTTCTTCTCGAACCTTCAATGATGATACCCCGATCGTAAATCTATCTTTGAAAACACCGTTGCGCCTTGAAGTTGATCAAATAAATCATCTATTCTTGGTAATGGATATTTATTCTTGATTGTGATCTTGTTCAGCTCCCTGTAGTCAATACATAATCGCATCGACCCATCCTTCTTTCGCACGAACAGAACTGGCGCTCCCCAAGGAGAAAAACTGGGTTGGATAAATCCCTTCTGTAACAGATCGTCCAACTGTTCTCTTAACTCTTTCAATTCAGTTGGCGCTAACCGATAGGGAGTTCTAAAAACTGGAGCAGAACCTGGTATTAGATCAATCGTAAATTCAATTTCTCGATGCGGTGGTAATCCGGGCAGATCTTCAGGAAATACGTCAGAAAAATCTCGTACCACTGTTACATTCTCTAATTTCGGAGATATACGTTCCTCTGATTTCACTGCGAAGACTAAATAAGCTTCACATCCCACCTTGATCAAACGTTGTGCCTTTACCACTGAAATTCTAGAAACATTTCTTTCTTTGATTGTTCCCACAAAAGTGAAAGGCTCATTCTCTTCAATATTAAACGTAACTGTTTTGCGATTACAGTCGATGACAGCTCCGTATTTCGATAGCCAGTCCATTCCAAGAATCACTTCATAATCATTCATTGGAATGACTATTAAGTCAACGGACAATTCTTTTCCATTAATTAACGCTGGAGAATTCCGTAAAACCAAATTGGTTCGTATCGCAACTCCGTGTGGAACGGTCACATTATATTCACAATCAGACAGGGTAGGTGTAATCCCGAGTCTCGCCATGTATTTAGTGGATGCAAATGAATGCGTGGCTCCTGAATCTACTAAAATGCATGTCGGAAGTTTGTGAATAAGTATAATACCTGCCACCACGGATGGATTAACTTTTGCTTCCTCCGCAGTCAATGTATACACACGTGCTGGCACAGTTGGTGGTTTCGCTTGAGTCATAGCTTGATTTCCTGATGTCTTCTCCGAACATGATCTTGCGTAATGTCCCGTCTTTCCGCATTTATAACAGATGGCATTTTGTGAGAAACAGATACCCGAATGATGTCGTCCACATCTTGGGCAAGCTGGCATTGGTGCTGGGGGTCTCCATTGATTAGGATTTTGTTGCTGAGGTGGTCCAGGCCTATTCTGAAAATTTGGCTTCCCACCTTTTGGAAAGAACTGTCGTTTCTGATTACCCCCACTCCACCTTGCTCCTTGCACAAACTTTCGCTTTGCTTCTTGAGCACGAATAATTCGTGTCTCAGCTTGTTCTGCCACCATCGCTCGCTCCGCCACTTGAGCATATGAAGCTCCTTGTAGTCCGGCCATATTAACGTCACGATACAACTCCGGCTTAAGACCCTCAAGAAATCGTTCAATCTTTAGAGCATCAGTACTCACCATATGTGTCGCGAACCTTGACAGTTGTTCAAATTTTCTGATGTATTCCGCCACTGTCATCGCCCCTTGTTTGAGATTGATAAACTCATTCATGCGTTGGGCTCGCACAGGTGCAGTAAAGTATTTATTTCGGAACAGTTCCTTGAAACGTTCCCAACTCATGTTGATTGGATCCTCGATCGCCAAAATAGTGTCCCACCAATGTCCTGCACTTCCTCGCAGTAGAAATGCAGCACACAGAACTTTCTCATTTTCAGGAATTCTGCTATATTGGAACATACTCTCTAATGTTCTGAGCCAATCCTCAGCAGATGTTGGATCAATAGCATCCTCAAAAGTCGGTGGGTTTAGTTTGCGAAATCTTTCACCCACTGCTTCAACCCTATCAGTCTGAGAAATTCCGTTATTTCTTGTCCCCTCAGAGTTTTGCTGCTGAATCAATTCCCGAATCTGTTGAGACTGTTGACGTACTAACTCAGTGAGCTGAAGGATAGCCGAGTCACGATTGTCAGTCTGGTTTACATTTTCACCGTCATGATTATTTCCTCCGCTGCCTTCTCCTCTAGTTCTAACCATGTTGTCTCTCTTACCCTAACAGTCCCTAAGGCCAATAAATTATGCAATGCAAGAAATTCATAATACCAAATAACTTACAATCAAGGCTGTCTTCCGTTCTTTTGAGTGTGTGTACATGGACAGTCTACAGAAACTGCAACCGAAGCTCTGATACCAACCTGTGACGACCCGCCTTCTACTACTATTTTCTTACACTAACTTACGTGACTAAAGAAAATATAAAATATATCACATATAAAACATCGATAGAATTTTTCGATTTTACAAAGCACACCACACTCAACTATTTTACAATACCAACATTGTTCAAACTTTATATACAATACAAACTTATTTTACAAAAAACCAATATAATTAAACATAACGCCCGTCACACAGGTCGCATCCATGTACACACCACCCTCAAAAGTCACCGGAAGTTCCAGAAGAACTAGCCTTACTATCTAAGCGTTCATATACCGTGTTTGCTGCATCTACAACACATAAAAATATGGGATGAGCTATAAAGCTCAGTAAGTGGAAATATGCATGTATGCACGTGCCAAAATAGCAAAGGCATCCGCGCCAATGCTTTCTAATACTATTCTCACATCATACTCATTCGTTTCTCATTTTTATCAGGGCCCATAGCTACTTACTAACCGCACCATCATATCATGAGCTCAAATCCTTTACGGATAAAAATACGATAGTGGCCCACGCTGGCTAGGATAAAATTAGGGTTTATCTCCAATCTTATCATTCACCAGGTCGCCCCTCTATCAAATTACTTTCCTGGCACTATAGTTATACTACGTGCCTTCCCAATACCTAAATAATTTAGGTAATATACTCGACGGTTTTACCCCCGTCATGGTGCTTTGTAGTAGTAGCTATATTCTCATCTATCATATAACTCGCTTTCCACTCGAGTAATACAATGCACGCTCCTCTCTCAAAATACTCAACTTATTTCGTGCGTGCACATGCAATATGCTCCATGTAAAATGCAACAAATACTTACCAAACCATCATATATAACAAATCATTCAAGTCACATATTCTCATCGAAGTACATAGTCACGTAAAATACGCACATAAATTAATTTATGTGTTGTAGGTGAAATTCCCACTTACCTGGTATCCTTAGCTTATTGCACAGTTAAATCGCTAACCTTCGAATCCTATTTATAAAAACATATAAAATTATAATTCATTAATTTAGTTACAATTTCATGAAATTAGTTAAATTTGAAAACCCTATTTTCGACTTATAATTAGAAACCTTAAAATTCCAAATTTAACTTAAATTAGAGAGTTCTACAAACCCCAAATGACCACTCAAAACAATATTAAAATAATCCAAGACCTTTTAATTATAATATGAAAAGTTACGTGTGATTAGGGTTTTGAAATTCTTGATAATCCTTAAAGTAATTAAAAAAAAACTAATACATGCTTAAGGTGAATGTCTTTGTCATCTAGAACCCTTACATCTTTTAACTTAACGTAACATATGCATTGAAGAGAAATTATTAGGTAAATGTCCCTATCCTCTAGATGTTTATACATTAATTAAGGAATAAGTACAAAGTTCTAAAACTTAAAAGTCTCAAATAGAAAACCACTTCAAAGCTAAACTAACAATAATTAAAGGAAAATGTCGGACATAGAACTCGACATTTTTAAAAAACTCGAAACAATCGATACCCCACAAAACAAAATGTCGATATCTTTATTTAGTTTCATCTCGACATTTATACAAAAATTCCACATCACCATTCGACATCTTCCATATTCTATTTCAACATAAAAACTCGAAACCACTTCACCTAAGACACACTCGACATCTTTCATCCCTAATCATACTTCTCATTCGACTTTCTCACTCCAAAATAAACCATGTCGACATCTTAACTTAATTCGACATTATGCCTTCGACTTTTTCTTTCAACTCCACAATAAGCTCATGTCGACATCCTCATATCATATATCCCAACTCGATATTTTATGTCGACATTTTATAGATCTCGAAACAACATCACACAACCATCTCGACATTTATATAAATCTCGGCACTATCTCATCTAACACTTCGACATTAAGCAAACTCTAATCTTCCCGAATCATAAACACTATTTACTTCTAAACCCTTAAAAATTTTCGATCAAAATCTTATCTTCTCAAGAACACAACTAACATCATGAAAATCTAAAAAAATACTTAAACCTTAAAACTCTAAATCCATGTAAAACGTGATTTTATGCAACCTTCAAACTAACAAAAACCTAAAACATACTTAATCATAATTAAAAACACAAAGATTAAAGTAAGAAGTTTATACCTACTCGAAGCTAAATTTCGACTTGTTCCAGCTTTCCTTTCTCCCTCAATTCCTAGTTCACGTTAATTACAAAACGAAGTGCTTATTTTATTCTTCCCTTTTTCTCTATCTCATCCACTTAAGATTAGTGATAGGTAAATAACAAAATACTTAAACTACTCCTCAACTTTAATCACATATTGGGTTCTATTACCTTTCTAAAGTGTTCGACACCTCACTTATAAAAATATAAGGCTTAAATATTCAACCATTTTATTACCATATTATATGATTTTTCTCATTCTCAATCGTGTACTAAGTTCATTGATTAGGATACTTACCAAATGTTAATATTTTATTCTTTATATATTAGTTATTCTTAATAATAAAGTCTCGAAATTTATCCTAAAATGTCAAAATCAATAGCAAAACCATATTCCTTACTCCTAAATTTCTAAACCTCAATATCGAAATTATCCATAAAGAAACCCTAAGTTTCCAAAATTATACTATTTCGAAATTCTCTTTTCAAAATTTCTAAAACTCCATACCTAATTTCCAAACAATGTTAGATATCATATAGTCACCCAATTAAATAAATACTAAATATAAAATCATATAAACACATAATATGCATGCAAATTTATTGGCCAACTTACTCACGGGACCCGGGTATTACATCGCACATAAAAAAAATAAATAAAAAATTTACGTGTTGCGGATTTGAACTCATGACCTACTACTTGAACGTATGACTACGCAACCACTGGACTACGACCCACTCTCCCACCCTTATGTGACCCCCATAACATATATCGATTTCGAAAAGTGTGCCCATTTAGTAAGGGTCTAATTGTCGTTATACACTTGGAGGCTATTTTTTTAGCGTGGACCGTGTCGAAGGCTATTTTTTTAAACGACCCGAAGAAATAGTAAAGAAAGAAATGTCACCATCCCTCTTCCTTCTCAAGTCAACTATTTCCTACTATACTTACCAGTTACCAGTGGCTGCTTATCCTCTTCCTAATGTCCTTATCTTCCATTGCAGGTAACATCGAAACTTTGGATATCTTTATCAGTGTGTGCGTGTGCGTGCGCGCGCAAATACCGCTCTCTGATATCTGCGGTTGTTTTATTGTGCAGAAGAGTTGACCCAACTGCAAATTGCCTTGAAAGATCTTAGTAGTTGCCAAACATGGCTGATGAGAAGATTGGAATAGCCAAAGATGTCACTGAAGTAAGTCCTTTTTATGGTCTATCTGCTTTTTTCATTTTTTATGGTCTATCTATTTATATCATCCATAATTTCTGGAAACTTATTTTGATGTAGTTGATCGGTAAAACGCCAATGGTGTACTTAAACAATATAGTCGATGGCTGTTTCGCACGCATAGCAGCAAAGATCGAGTCGATGGAGCCTTGCTCAAGTGTCAAAGATAGGTGAAACTTACATTTCACTGTAAGCTAAGTATATGCACGCTATGTGTTTGTTACAAAGTGTAACTATAGAAATTTTTTTCTTTGCATATTCTCGTTTGGTTTTGTTCTTTGTTTGCTCTTGCTGTGATATCCTTTTTCATTTATTTTATCCAACCCGTAATCTTAAGCCCGTGCAAAAATCTGACTAATTACAAGTAAAAGATAATTTATGTGAGGTGATTCATAGAATGTTTCTGCTATAATTATGTGAGGTGATTTCTAGGTTTTTGTTTTATGCAGGATCGCTTATAGTATGATTGCGGATGCTGAAGCAAAAGGCCTTATCACGCCTGGAAAGGTTAAAAAAAACACTCATCAATACATATTGATCATTCATTGGCACCTCAACAACGTGTAGGACAAAAGAAAAAACAATCTTGAAGCATGTTCGAAATAATGGTATCTTCTTACATTTGGTTATTTTTAATATTTTTGTTTCTCTTTCCTCTATAACCCGAATGAAGACTGTCCTCGTCGAACCCACGAGTGGTAATACTGGGATTGGGTTGGCATTCATAGCAGCTATCAAGGGCTACAAGCTCATTGTGGTCATGCCCAATTCGTACAGCGTAGAACGAAGAATCGTTCTTCTTGCATTTGGCGCGAAAGTTGTGCTCACCGATGTTAGTAAAGGCGTGAAAGGCGTGTTCGATAAGGCCGAGCAGATAAGAGATGAAACGCCTGATTCTTACATACTTCAACAGTTCGAAAATCCCGCAAATCCAAGCGTAATTCCAATAATCATACGATATCTATTCTTTTATTGAGTAGATAAGTTTTATACAATAAAATGTAACGAATGGGGCAGATACACTATGAGACAACTGGGCCTGAGATATGGAGAGGAACGTGTGGGAAAGTTGATGCTTTTGTTTCCGGGATTGGTACAGGTGGCACTATTACTGGCGCAGGGAAATATCTCAAGGAGCAAAATCCCGATATAAAGGTCAGTTGTTTAATGGTTCACTGAGACGTTATTCTTTACGCCTCGTTAATTTTTCGGCTCATACATTTTCTTTTATACTTCTTAAATCCATCCTTCAGTTATATGGGGTTGAACCTGTGGAAAGTGCTGTTCTTTCAGGAGGAAAACCAGGTTGGTATAGGCTTGATATTCTTTCTATTTCATTCGACTTGTAAAGGTGACCTCTCTACATACCAGAATTATTGTCGATAAATAAATAAACTAGACAAGATCTGTACTCTTACACCGGGCGGTTTAGTTCAGTTATCTTGTTCTAACTTTAAAACTGGTTCGATGCTGATGTGTTTTAACTTTGTTTGACTTTGAAATTGATTTGGCAAAGACACATACTTGGAATCAATACTGATGAATTCAAGATCATTCAATATACAGTTAAATATAGCCAATGCATATTCATTTCATCATTGTATTTGTATTACAAAGGTCCACATAAGATCCAAGGGATAGGTGCAGGCATGATTCCCCCCGTTTTGGACGTCGATCTTCTCGACGAAGTGATACAGGTAAGAACGCATCTCTGATCGCTATCAACACAAACGTAAGCTACTAACTTGCCGCGTTTTATTTTCGAGCTAATTCTCAGATCTCAAGCGATGAGGCCATAGAAACTGCAAAGCTGCTCGCCTTAAAAGAAGGATTATTGGTAAGTTACTATATATTTATATATATACACTCTTCGTTTTTTTTTTCTTGTATAAGCATTATTCTATCTTGTCCTAAAAACAGATGGGAATATCGTCTGGCGCTGCTGCTGCTGCGGCGATCAAGATCGCAAAGCGTCCCCAAAACGCTGGAAAGCTAATTGTCGTACGTTTATTTTCTATCTTGCGATATAAATTCGACGTTTTTTTCTTTGTTGAGCATTTAAGATGCCAATCAATGCAGGTTATTTTCCCGAGTTTCGGAGAACGGTACCTTTCGACCATTCTCTTCGACTCGTTGAGGCATGAGGTTGAGAGCATGACCTTTGAGCCATGAAAACTCTCTCTCTCCCTCTCTCCCTCCCTCCCTCCCTACCTCCCTCCCTCCCTCCCTCTCTCTCCCTCACCCTCTCCCTCTCTCTCTCTCTCTCTCTCTCTCTCTCTCTCTCTCTCTCTCTCTCTCTCTCTCACACACACACACACACATACACTCGTGGGCATTGAGTTTCACTTGTGCAAATTTTATGTTGTAAAGTAACACTGTTAAGACACTTGTGGGAACTAATTGTTGACTTGGAGAAAATGAAGCTATTAAAATTAGTTTCTTTCGCAACTATATTCTATAACTTCTATGATTTGTTCAAGTGTCTCATCTACCTATAGTACATAGTCATGTTGCTTCGGTCATAAGGTTGTTGAAATTAGGGGTGAAAAATGAGCCGAGCCGGCTCGTCGGCAAAAGCTCGGCTCGAGCTCGATATAAATGAGCTCGAGCTCGTTTATGTCGAGCTCGAGCTTGAGCCCGAATATAGTGGCTCGAAAGCTCACGAACAGGCTCACGAGTTTTTTTTTTTATTTTTTTTATTTTTTATATATTTTTTTATATTTTTATATTAATTTATATTATTTTTTCTAATTTTTTAAATATTTTTATTAAAAGCTCGATTTTTTTTAATTTTTTTAAAATTTTTAAAATTTTTTATATTTTTATATTAATTTATATTATTTTTATTAATTATTAAAAGCTCGAGTTCGAGCTCATCTGGCTGTAACTGAGCTCGAGCTCGAGCCGTGAGCTGAAAAGCTCGACGAGCTCGAGCTCGAGCCCAGAAAATGAGCCTCGTTTACAGCCCTAGTTGAAATACGTTATCTTCGGCTTCAAGCAGCAAATGAAATTTAACGAACCGATTGACTACGAATCACAACGTCAATACTCATGGTTTCGGTAAACGTATCGGAGATACAACGATTTATGTTTGGAGTATAGTGGGATCTTAAATACACAGAACTTCGACAAACAATATTCTTACTTTGGGACTAAACTATAAAGAATTCTTTGCTAAACCTTTTGATGAAATGAATGCTCACTAATGTGGAGTATTTATAGTTCTATGTGTCATTACCAAGTGTCAACAAGTACAAAAGATACACTTTGCACATATTATTTCATTTTAGAAAGTCATCATACGTATAAAGAAAGACACAATATCTTACATGTTTACGAATGTATCTCTTTGATACCTTTTCGGATGTACTTCTATGTACATTTTTAGACATGTTCTTTAACTAATCTTTGCATTATTTAAAATGAACCCTTTCATTCATTAACATTATCTAACAATGTAATGGAGAAAACTTTGTAATCACCTTAGCGTCCGTTTGGTTACTATAGCATATATAGAGCCCAACATAATTCAATTATAATAAGCCCAGTATTATTAATCTGACCTCTTCAATTCAGTTAAGTTGTAGTGGGCTTCTACTCTAATAATGGACTCACTTATTAATATCGAGCTGTAAATAAAAAACCAAGCACAATATTACATCTAATTCTTTATATTATACGTGTTAATCTTGGAAACCAAACAGGCCCTTAACACATAATCAATTCGGACACCGTAGACAAATCAATCATTGGCTTTTAATTATATAAGTATAGTTTTCCGAGTATGGCTTACCTACGGGTCTTTTAAAAAAATGGCCCTTGACTCAGTCAATATTAAAAAAATAGCCTTGTTGACGTTTTTTTTTTGTCAATGGCCTTCATTTTAATTAACTGTTAACCATCTTCTTTAAACCCTCGTTAATTAACTAGAAATAAAAGAAAAAGAAAAATAAATATACATACATAATCTGTATATATATAAAAGGAACGAAACTCCATTTAATGGGTGTAAATGCGTAATAATTACTATACCAACCCAGATCGATCCATCCTTTCTTCTTCATCGTTTCTAAAGAAAAACACAGCCTCATTTTCGTCACTAAGTCGAACTCGAAGTCTGCGAAACAAGTCTGGAAGGAAAAACCCAGCTCTAACTCTTTACAGTAAGTTTTTTCTTTTTGAATTACGAATTTTTACTCTCCAAATTACGTGATTTTGTCATTTACGTGATGTTTGGCCACGAGAATTTTGAATTTCTAGTCGGAAAGACGAAACTCGTGGTCATGCTTCATGGAACCCGCACATATATCCACAAGGGCCCCATGCATTAGATCTGGGGCCCCGCGCATGTTTACACGGTCCCCGCACGCTGGGGCAGGGGCCACGCGCACTGGAGCACGGGTCCGCGCGCGCTAGAGCACGGGCCCCAGGCATCAGCTCACGGGCCCCAGGCGCTGGCGCTGGGGTCCCGCACATCAGTGCAGTGCGCGCGCGCAATGGAGCACGGGTCCGCGCGCGCTAGAGCACGGGACCCGGGCATCAGTTCACGGGTCCCAGGCGCTGGCGCTGGGGTCCCGCATGCAGTGCGCGCGCGCAATGGAGCACGGGTCCGCGCGCGCTAGAGCACGGGACCCGGGCATCAGTTCACGGGTCCCAGGCGCTGGCGCTGGGGTCCCGCATGCAGTGCGCGCGCGCAATGGAGCACGGGTCCGCGCGCGCTAGAGCACGGGACCCGAGCATCAGTTCAGGGTCCCCGCACGCTGGTGCCTGGGTTCCGTGCATCAGTGCAGGGGGCGCGCGCACTGGAGCAGGGGTCCCGCGCATCAGTGCATGGGCCGTCCTAAGGCATGGGTCCCGCGCACTAAGTCGTGGGTCTCGCGCTCTAGAGCTTGGGTCCCATGCAGGGGTCCGTGCTTATATGTTAGGGTTTTCGATAGCTGTTAGGGTTTTCGAAAGCTGTTAGGGGTTTGGAAGCTGTTAGGGCTTTAATTATGCCTAGAAATCACGCTAGCAAACACAACTATGGTTTTTGCAAACTATTGTTTTCGCGTTTTTGCAAACTATTGTTTTTGCAAACTAGGGTTTCGCAAACTAGGGTTTCGCAAACTATTGTTTTTGCAAACTATTGTTTTCGCAAACTAGGGTTTTGCAAACTACGGTTCTAATAAATTTTACTTCTATTGCAGGGGGTAATCATGGCGATCACTAACATTGTGTTCCAAGTCGAGGGTCAGTGGATAATTGGCGAGGACAATACCTCGAAGTGGTGTCCTCTTCCTACTCATAGATGGCAATCAATCTTGGTCGATGAGGAAACATGCACGTTAGATGACGTGAAGGATGAGATTGTGAAGGTTTTGTCGCTATGCAGCGAGAATTGTAAACTCACGTTAAGCTACATGCCTAGCGTAGTTTACGATTTCCCACGACCCATCTACATCGAGAATGACTACGGTATACGTGCATACCTTGGTTTTGGTGGTCCACAGTCTAGACCCGTGCTCCATGTTGAGGCTGCATCCTTTGTCAGTGTCACACCACCACAAGTTCATCTTAATGATGAATCGAATTTCAATGTGGGTCTAATAGAGCAGTGCGACGCAAATGAGGAAATCCATCCCGTGGAAGGTTACATCGGCGACACATCTAACTACCACTGTTCTGAATACGAGGGTTTTCAAGAAGATCAAACCGGACCGTGGGAGAATCAAAATGAGAATGAAGATGATACGTTCGAACAACCCGAGGAACAGGGTGCGTGCCCCATTTTCTGGCGGGTAGCGAATGCCTACACCAAGGCCGAGTGCGATGCACATTACAAAGCTCTAAGTACAACATTCAAGTCGGCGGGTCGATATCTTGCCGAGATTGACATGGAACGGTGGACGAGGGCATATTGTCCCAAGTCGAGATATAACATCATGACGACCAATGGATCGGAGTCGATAAATGCGGCTCTACGCGCGGATAGAGAACTTCCAATTATAGGATTGTTGGGCTCAATTCACCGATTAACATCATCTTGGTTCAGTAAGCATCGAAGAGCATGCGAAGCTTCTATCGCTGCGAATTCAACGTCGTTTACGCCGAAGGTCGAGTCGATCCTCCGCGAGAATTTCATTGGGTCGCAAAGATTTCACGTATCGGAAGTTGGGCGTCTAACGTATAATGTATACGGGCACAACTTGAACGAGGTTGTCGATCTAGAGTTGCGTACGTGCACCTGTAAGATGCTAGACATCGACCGAATTCCTTGCCCACACGCTATTGCTGCTTGTGGTTATGCCAACGTCGATGTGGGTTCACTAGTCGATCCTTACTACAGCTTGGAATGTTGGAAGTTAGCTTACGAAGGTACTATATGGCCGGTGTCTGAACACATTGAAAGAAGTGTTGAAATGCTGCCACCTCCTCGCGAGCGTCAACGTGGAAGACCACAGAAAAATAGGTTGCCTTCTGTTGGCGAATTTAGTAGGAGGTAAAACCTCTAAATTTAGGGTTTTGTAATGTAATAGAACCTAGTTATTATTGTTATGAAACGAAAGTTTGTTTATATTAGCGTAATTTATGGTTTTATAATGTAATTATGGTTAGTGAATGGGGGCATGCGCGTTGGATGTGCGGGGCCCGTGCTTATGCGCGAAGGTCCCTTGCTTTCACGCACGGGACCCATGCTCATGTGCTGGGACCCGTGCTTATTTGCATGGTCCCTGCGCATAATTTCGGTCCCGTGCGGAAATTTTGCAAACCCTAATTGAAGTCAATTATTGGTCTGCAGACAGAGTTATTATTTGAATATTTATTGGTCAGTCAACTATTTGTCTGAAACATGTCAGCTTTGAGTGCAGGTGTCATAATGTCTTGTCTTGTCATGTCTGATGTCCTTTTCGATGTGTGAAAAGAAAAAGCAAGGCACGGGTTTAAAAGAATTTCAGTAATTATATACATATATATTTTGTACATCTTTACAAAAAAAATTAACCATAACGAAATTGCTGTCGAAAAAAAAAATAATCTTGACCATAAGATTACTCTTATGTCGTTAATGTACAGAAAAAAAAATTACATTATTTGGTTATTGTTTTCAATGTGAAGTTGGTGAACTGGGTGGATGTCACAATAATTGAGCAAATTTACATAGCAACAACTTGCCTTATGTTGGTGACTTGTTTAGGATGTCACAATCGAAAACTCGTATCTTATATATGCAAAAATGTCTAACTTTTGTTGGCTATGATATTATATGACGTATTATATTCGTATGGAGGCTGAATCGAACTTCGAAATTATTTAATATGGTGTAAAATCGCGAAAATAATCGCAGGGTCCCCGCACATGAGTGCTGTGGTCCGGGGCTCATGCGCAGTGGACCCGCGCAAGCTAATGCGCGATGGATGCGCGGGACCCCAGCGATCACGCGAGGGACCCGTGAACTCACGCACGGGACCCGTGCTTATGTGCGCGGACCCATGCTTAATTGCTTGGGACCGTGCGCATAAGTTTGGGACCATGCGCAGCAGACCGGACCCGTGCGGATTTTTATTGACTAGTCAACAATCATTGGTAAATTATTATTGTCTGTACTGACGTACTCACTTTTTCTGCGCATGTCAGTGTAATCAATGCCTTGTCAGTGTAACCTTCATACGAAAAAAGAAATTAAATACTAATGATAAAATATTAAAATTGTGCATGGTCCCCAAACTTATGTGCTGTGGTCCGGGCCCATGTGCAGTGGACCCGCGCTAGATGATGCGCGGGACCCTTGCTCGATGACTACTGCAGGGGACCCTAGTTTAAAAGCAAGGGACCCGTGCTCAAACGCAAGGGTCCCATGCTTATGTGAGTTGACTAGTCAACAATCATTCGTCAATTAGTGGTCTGTTACTTTTTTCGTTATATTGTCAGTGTCATAACAGTCGATTTGATGTGATTAGAAATAAAATCTTTATAATTGCTTGTCATGTCATCATTAATGCTTATTCAGATGAATTTAAACAAATTTACATAGCAACAACGTGCGAGGGTTTTCATAAAAATTATTTAAATAAACCATACAGGCCACTTGAATAAAATAAAAATTACATCAACTATTTTGGACCAAACCAAGAACCCCAGTCCTTACGGAAAATACAAATTGTAAGAAATTTCCTAAAATCTACAATATCCTTCTGTGTCAGATTGGAGACGTCGTCACCTCGAAACATGAGGCTCATTGCCGCTCGCAACACATGTACGCCGCATTCTCCCCTGAAACGTTACACACTTATACAGAAATCATCGTAAAATTTAATGAAATAATAATGAATGAAACTTACCTTCCTTGCTGTTTGGCGAACCTCGGATGACGCTCAACTTTCCATTTCTTAAACCGTGTCTTGATACATCCCATGAAGACCAATATCGCCGGGATAATTAATTGAAGTGGCAGCAATGCTTTGTTAAGGTTGCGCATGTCCTTGTCGCAAGACTCGTCGGAGTCGTATATCGTCATCGTCTTCTGCCTCCAATCAGCGACGCATAGCACCCAATGTGCTATCGTTTGCACGGGGAAGACGATGCAATCTGCGTTCATCCATGAGATCGACGGCCATCCATCCTGAAGTCCTCTCGCGTAATGGGACCATAACGAAAGCATCCCATTTATGACTTTTTCGTTGTCGAAGCCGTCGAGTTCGATACATGTCTTGAATGCGTAAGACATGTACGCAACATTCTTCGAGGCAAATGAATGGGTCTGCTGCATGTCCAGGAACCCTCTCATTGCTTCATTCATATGCTGAAAAACCAAAACAACTTGGGCTTTACAATTATAGTTCATTGCAAAATTAATAGTTCAAGTCGCATACCATGTCATCGAGCCACTTCGTTGGCGTGTATAGATCCTCAAACCATTCACGTCTATGCCTGTCGACCAAGCACTCCTTTAACTCGTTGTCAGTCAAGGCCCGTATTTCGCTCTCTATGGCCCCCCACACGAGGATCTTCTTAGAAATATGGACGTCTACGGTCGATAGACTCGCTTTCATCTGACCGGTCGACGGAGGCTCAGTGAACGGCGACTGCAGCCACTTGGACGAATTCTTCTGCCGCCCTTCCGGGGTCACGTCGTCCACACCTTTACCCCTATCAGCCACCGTCGACTGATCCGCAACCGTCGACTGATCCCAGTCGAGGCCCCTCCAAGTAGATGGGTCGACCTCATAAAATGTCTGGCTCTGCGCGCCGTATTCATCGTCCAATTGCTGCGATGGATCCCGCCTCGCAAATTGCGCCCATGGATACTCATTTGCCGGCCATCCCCATCCGCTCGAACTGGGTGGATCCTGCCCCGCAAATTGCGTCCACCCAGTCGAAGTCGCCTCGTCGTCTACGATACATATTAAATTGTAAGTTACGGCGTGTATTAAATTTGAATTAGGGGTAAAGATAGTTACCGCAACGAGGCGCGTCGGTATGTGTACGTGGACCGAATAAATTCTTCCAATCACCCCGAAGCTCTTGCAACTGATCCGCAACGCCGCCGATGCTTTCGCCCAGACCTTGGAACCGCTCCTCATAGAAGTCGGAGCGTCGATCGTAATCGTCTCGGAATTGCGCAAAGCCGTCTCGGAATTGCGAAAACTCGTTCTCGAGATGCTCGAACCGACCGCTAAGTGCGTCGAAGCCGCTGCTAAACGTGTCGAGCCGATTGCCAAATTCATCGAATCGCCGGTCCACGTGGCGTGCAAATTCGTCATACTGGTCCGACGATGGCCCATACCCGTGCGATGGCCCATACCCGTGCGATGGCCCTGGCATTGGCGGCGACCTCGGCGGCGTATGGAAGTTGCCTCCATGCATGGACGGCGGCTCGTAGTCAGAGCCCATGCCCCTCTCTTCGTCTTGCCGTGATCTGATAGAGAGCTGAGGGACGGACTCTGCTTCGTAATTGGGTTCGTTTGCCGCCTGTCGGCCAAGATGTCCTACAGCCGCACGACGACTGCACCTAACTTCCACCCCGTCCATCAGTAGGCTCGCCACCCTATCGTACACGTCGTCGTGTGGCGCGGAGACCTCGAAGTCGCTGTAGCGAAAATAATCGGCCCGCGTCTCTTCTCCAATCGGCACTAGTAGACCTCGTACATCGGACCCGCGCATCAGTTCGGCAACATCCACCAACTTCGGACATCCCTTCCGGGGCCAATTCCTCGTGACCCACCGGCATATACGCGGCCTCGCCCACTCTCTAAGTTCAGCATATTTATCAGCGATGGCCGGTATGCACTCATATGCTAGTATCTGAAGACAAAGAAATGGATATTAGCAAACAGACGAAACCCTAAACTCACAAAGTCATTCAAATATAAAACCCTAACCTGAAGTGGATGTACGAATCCACTGATCAGCTTACTTTCCTTATTAGCGTCAAAATCTTGTTTCAGCGACCGTAGTGCCGCTTTGAAAGCCACGGTCCCCCAAGGATAACGCTCGAAGGCCTCTGAGTCTTCGACTAAGTAAACGATCCAAGACGGAAGGGTGGTATCCTTCTTGGAAGGTCGGGGCAGCAAGACGTACCCCGCAAAGTACAGGTTGGCCAACTTCAACTTCTCGTCATTGACGCGCACCGTGGAGTTCGTAGCCAACTCCTCCAACCGCTGCTTAACGTGCGACAATTTAAGCGTTAGTGCCGTTTTCCTCGGGAAATGACGACGGACGAATTCATCCGTTTGGTTCACCGCCGGTTCGGCTGCGAACTTCAGCCCGTGATTAAGCAATACTCCGTTTTTGAAAAACGGAGCGGTTTCTTCCCGATGATCATCCAAAGCTCGTCACGATTGTGAAGCTGCGTCTGGCACTTGATGAGATACCACAACAGCTGCGCCGACAAATTGAAATTGGCGGCAGCGTTGACGAGCCTGCCGAACGGACTCCCTTCCGTAAAAACTGCCAGCTCATCCTCGTTTAGCCAACCAACGATCTCCTCGCTCACTTCGCAGTATCGTGACGTGATATGTAACCGGTAATCTTTCTCATTGTCGCCTCCGGCAATTTGCTTCTTCAATTGAACCTACAAATCAATAAAAAATTAATTACAAATGCTGCGGGAAAATTGCTTAGGGTGAGATAGGCCGCCGCGCACGGTCCCCTGCCATGCTGCGCGGAGACCTTGCTATGTCGCTCTGAGGACCCGTGCGTGCCAGCGCGGGGACCCTGCGACATAGCACGGGGCCCGTGCGTGCCAGCGCTGGGGACCCGTGCTCATGTGCGCTGGAGGTCCTATCTATGCCGCGCTGGGCCCCAGCGCGGCGCACATGAGCATGGGTCCCCGCGCTAGCAAGCACGGGCCCGTGCTATGTCGCAGGGTCCCCGCGCTGGCACGCACGGGTCCCCAGCGCGACATAGCTAGGACCTCCAGTGCACATGAGCACGGGTCCCCGCGCTAGCAAGCACGGGCCCCGTGCTATGTCACAGGGTCCCCGCGCTGGCACGCACGGGTCCCCAGCGCTGGCACGCACGGGACCTCCAGCGCACATGAGCACGGGTCCCCGCGCTAGCAAGCACGGGCCCCGTGCTATGTCACAGGGTCCCCGCGCTGGCACGCACGGGACCTCCAGCGCACATGAGCATGGGTCCCCGCGTTAGCAAGCACGGGCCCCGTGCTATGTCGCAGGGTCCCCGCGCTGGCACGCACGGGTCCCCAGCGCGGCATAGCAAGGTCTCCCGCGATAGCCAGCACGGGTCCCAGCGAGACAAAGCGCGGGTTAATTGGGGAGGACCCCTGCGCTTTCACCCGGATCTCTGAGATTCAAGACACGGGACCCTGCCTGAGGAAGCACGGGTCCCCTGCGGCCTAAATTTAGGGTCCCGTGCGATTGTATAGGACGGGGTCTTCGAAAAATAAAAAAATTACCTTCACTGTTTGGGGTCTCGCCTGAACTGCCATGGATTCTGAGCTTCAAATTCGGTTGTGAAGAAGAAGAAAAGGGAGAAAGCTTGATCGATTTTGCAAAGGGCCCGTGAAGTGAAAGGGTTCTTTCTTATTTACTTTTGCTTTTTCAGATTCTACAGTAAACCTCTGTCAAAAGCTGTAATTTTCGTTAACTGTCGTTGATTGCCATTAAAAAAGGGTATAAAAGTCTTTTACGCAGAGTAAGTAAGGGTACATTGGTCTTTTATCATTTAGGAGGCTATTTTTTTAACGTTGACGATGTCAAAGGCCATTTTTTTAAATAATCCCTTACCTACCCAGTTGGGTATAATCCAACTCCACTTAATGATTGACATATGGCATAATATCAACTTAATTGTACGCAATTAGGGTAGTTGGTATTTTAACATGGGTGGGGTAGTATGTAGGAATGTCACTTGTCAAAACTTAAATGGAATTGTGTTATATCCAATTGGGTAGACAAGTCAACACCTAGTTTTCTTTTTTATTTTGCCATTTATCCTTTAAGTTTATCATTTTTAAAAGGCAAATCTACATATAAATCTCCATACCCCAAATTCTCAATCAACTAACTCCCCTCTCACAATATATTTATCACTTAACTCCTCATTTCAAACATTTAACTCACATACCTACCTAATGGACAATTATACCCTTGCAAAACATAAATATTACAAAATAACCAATTCAATTCAACATCCACTTCTTTCATTGTAGCTTTCAAGCATTACAGAGAACGAGAGAGAGAAAGAGACGAAGGAACAAGCAAGCTTCTACTTTCAGCGCTTCTACTCAACGAGAGAGAATAAGTAAGCTTCCACGAGCAAGCTTCCACCATTGTTGAACGCGTAAGAAGGAATGAGCGAGAGCTTCTGTAAGCTTCGTTTCCTTTATTATTATTATTATTATTATTTTTTGCCATTTTGGATTATTGTAGAGCTAAAAGCTTCGATTTTGGCATTTCTTCAAGGATTCCATGCCGGG
This sequence comes from Craterostigma plantagineum, assembly GCA_027422505.1. Classification (NCBI taxonomy): domain Eukaryota; kingdom Viridiplantae; phylum Streptophyta; class Magnoliopsida; order Lamiales; family Linderniaceae; genus Craterostigma; species Craterostigma plantagineum. Next base: position 12,621,395 of record JAPQWV010000001.1, read on the forward strand.
CTATGTTTATTACTTTGATTAATGCTTTAATTTGGGGTTTAGGGCTTAAATTGGGGTTTTATTTTCGTTTTTCAATGTGTGATATCTTTCAGATTAGGTTTTTTTAGCTTCTATCACACTTTCGATGAAACCAAAGGTATTGATTTGTGACTGTTTTGGTAGGAGACTTGGTTGTTTCTGGGTACTATAAGTTTCAATGTTATCATTGTGTCTGTTCTGTGTATATTATGTAGGCTAAACTTTTCACGCCCCTTGTCTGTTTCTGGGTACATTGAAGCTTTAGCTTGCGTGGCGAAAGTTTTAGCGCATGTCTTCTCCTATTTGTTGAGTATTTTCATCCCCGGTTATGTTTTTTGTTAAGTGATATTATGTATTTAATTTGGCAACATGTCTTCTAATTCAAAGAATTCTATCAAGGACTTAAGATACAAAACTCAGACGTGTAAATGTGGTCAGGTGGCTGCGATTCGAGTTGTTGGTGCTATGAAATCCACGAAAGGTAAATTATTCTGTAATTGCAGAATTGGAGATTGTGATTTTTAGTTGGTTGAGTCCAGTAGATAGTCACATTGAAGATGATACGTCTGATAGTGAAGATGTGCAATCAAAAGATGTGCTCTCAACACAGAGCATATTGGCGACCTATAGATATATGTGACGACTCGGCGAAAAGAATTGGGGTGCTCGAAACCAATGGAAAAGTGCAAAAGTACATCTTTGTAGTCACTGTCATAGTAATTATTGTGATAATTTTCAAGTAGTCATATGGTTAAGGATTGGTGTACTTCACTCATGTTCTTTGTAATACAAACCTTGTCATGTAATGCATTGCAAACTCTTTGTAGCATCAGACCATTGTAGTACCAGTATATAGATATTTGTCGTACTAATATATAGTTGCCCATAGTACCATAATGTATGCTAGTATAGTACCCTGCGTAGGTTACTTGTAGTATGTTTTTCGAACCACGTTTCTAATTATTAAAAACACGTTGATTCTTGTGCAAATAAGACCTGAGAGCTTCAAAATAAGGTACATAATAAAAATTAAAACACATGGTAACATAAAAAATAAACAATAACATCCAATAAATCGAAAATCTTGACTATGAAGTAAGATGTCGATAACAGTATCGTATAAGTAGAAAGAAAGTTTGCGTTTCAATGTAATAATCCTTAATTCTAAATGTTAAACCAAATATTGATACCAAATGAAAAAAAATAGTACATATAACTATGGTAACATAGTCACGGATCAAAAAATAATTCGAACGGCGTCGAAAAATGCCTATCATAACTTGTAGTATCAATATATAGATATTTGTAGTACTAATATAGAGATGTTCATAGTACCACAACGTATGCTAGTGTAGTACTCTGCATAGGTTACTTGTAGTATCTTTTTCGTACCACGTTTTAATTATTGAAAACACGTTGATTCTTGTGCAAATAAGACCTGAGAGCTTCCAAAATACGGTACATAATAAAAATTAAACACATGATAGCATAAAACATAAACAATAACGTCCAATAAATCGAAAATCTTAACTAAGAGTAAGATGTTGATAATAGTATCATATCAGTAGAAAGAAAGTCGGCGTTTCAATGTAATAATCCTTAATTCTAAATGTTAAACCAAATATTGATACCAAATGAAAAAAAAAAACAGTACATATAATTATGGTAACATAGTCACGGATCAAAAAATAATTCGAACGGCGTCGAAAAATGCCTATCATAACTTGTAGTATCAATATATAGATATTTGTAGTACCAATATATAGATGTTCATAGTACCACAACGTATGCTAGTGTAGTACTCTGCATAGGTTACTTGCAGTATCTTTTTCGTACCACGTTTTAATTATTGAAAACACGTTGATTCTTGTGCAAATAAGACCTGAGAGCTTCCAAAATACGGAACATAATAAAAATTAAACACATGATAACATAAAACATAAACAATAACGTCCAATAAATCGAAAATCTTGACTATGAGTAAGATGTTGATAATAGTATCATATAAGTAGAAAGAAAGTCGGCGTTTCAATGTAATAATCCTTAATTCTAAATGTTAAACCCAATATTGATACCAAATGATCAAAATAGTACATATAACTATGGTAACATAGTCACGGATCAAAAAAATAATTTGAACGGCGTCGAAAAACGCCTTTAATAACTTGTAGTATCGGTATATAGATATTTGTAGTACCAATATATAGATGTTTATAGTACCATAACGTATGCTAGTGTATTACCATGAGTAGGTTACTTGTAGTATCTTTTCCGTACCACGTTTTTAACTATCGAAATTCCTATCCTAATTTGTAGTACCAATATACATATATTTATAATACCAATATATAGATGTTTACGATACCATATCATAAGCTAGTGTAGTACCATGAGTATGTTACTTGTAGGGTCTTTTCCGTACCACGTTTTTAATTATCGAAAATTCGTAGATTATTGTCCAAATAAGGCATGAGAACTTACAAAATACGGCACATAATAAAATTAAACACGCGGTAACATAAAATATAAATACTAACTTTTCATCGATAAAATATCTTGACAAAGTACTTGTTAGGAATATGCCCTCGAATGCTATACGAGGATTAGATTGTATAGGGCATTAGCTTATTTATCATTCGACCTTTATTGTAATAAGATATTTTTTTGTGTGTTTATTGAAAGGCGTTGTTCGTTTATTGGATATAAGAGTACTTTACTAAGCATCCGGTAAAGCAATAAATGAACAAATCCAAATGTGTCGAGTTGAGTCACTGTTCTCGATGAGTACGAGAGAGGAAGGCACCAGTGGACTCTTAACCTCGAGCATTCAAAGTCCGTCAGTCTTAGGCTCCAGTTGGGTGCTGGATAACCGATTACGACTTATTTGTCGATGAACTATCGAGTGCCGATACCCCCTTGGAAGCGGAGGTCATGACTTGTGATGCGAGTCGAATCAAGGGATTGAATCGTTTCATAGACACTGACGCACGGGTCGTACGGTCGAACATGGCTTATTACTCAAGGAGTGTCAATGACCGACGTAGTAGTCTACGTGAACCTTAGACCGAAAGGGGCTTTGGCGGAGTTGACTTTGAAGTCTCGACTGTCACTGGTTCCCCTCGACCCGATTTGCTGTTGCATGGGTCAGTGGGCCAGATGCGGTCTTGATGACGATTTGTGATTGCCGGGCTTAGACCGTCGAGTACGGATTCACAGTCTCGCAAGTAATCGAGATAAGTGACCTATGAGGACGGCGACGGGAAATTACGAAATCCTTGGCCAAGGTATTGAACTAACTCATGTTAGACATGGAGGGTAGTTTGGTAATTTGACTCGTTATCTTCACTGATGATCACTCTCGCTTTGGCAAGGTGTATCTCATGAAGAATAAGTCTGATACTTTTGAATGCTTCAAAGAGTACAAGGCATTGGTGGAAAATCAGACTGGAAAGAGCGTTAAAGCCGTTCGATCAGATCGAGGCGGCGAGTACATGAGCCTCGAGTTTGACGAGTTCTTGAAAGAGAACGGGATAATTTCACAGATGACACCGCCCGGAACACCGCAGTTGAACGGTGTGTCCGAACGCAGAAATCGAACTCTGTTGGATAAGGTTCGATTTATGCTATGCTATACAGACCTGCCCATATCGTTGTGGGGTCATGCCCTGTTGACAGCGGCACACATTCTGAACAGATGTCCTACAAAGTCTGTCAATCGTATTCAGTATCAGATATGGACAGGACGAAAACCGAGCTTGAATCACATTAGAATTTGGGGTAGCCCCGTGTTTGTGAAAAAGCTCAAGACATATAAACTGGAACGAAGGCTGTGAAAGAACGTTTTGTCGGGTATTGGATTCCATGGGATACCGGTTTTACTTCCAAGATGATCAGAGAATCGTTGTAGCCCTTCAGGCTCACTTTCTCGAAGAAGATTTCGTTCGAGAAGGTGGAGCGGGTCGTGAAGTAACTCTTGGAGAGTATTCAGAAGCGCTTTCACAAACTCCAGTGTCGGATGAAACCGTAGAGCAGTCCGAGACGCAACCTGACTTGCGCAGGTCGGGTAGAGTATCTCACCAACCTGAGAGATACGGGATGGTCCACATCGAGCACGAGGTTGCTGCGATGGAAGGGCACGTCGGAGACAATCCCACTACCTATGACTAGGCAATCAGGGATAAAGATTCGGAGAAATGGCTTATAGCTATGCAAGCCGAAATGGATTCTATGCACGAAAACCAAGTCTGGACTCTAGTAGACCTCCCAGATGGTTTTATACCCATTGAGTGTAAATGGATCTATAAGAGAAAGATAGGATCTGACGGATTGGTTGATACATACAAAGCTAGGCTTGTGGCGAAAGGGTACAGTCAAAAAGAGGGCATTGACTATGAGGAGACCTTTTCGCCTGTTGCTATGATGAAGTCCATTCGAACATTGCTTGCGATAGCTACGCACTATGACTATGAGATCTGGCATATGGATGTGAAAACTGCGTTCCTAAATGGATACCTCAAGGAGGAAATATATATGGAGCAGCCCAAGGGTTTTACATCGCAAGGAGATGCTCATAAGGTGTGCAAACTGAACAAGTCCATTTATGGACTGAAACAAGCCTCCAGAAGCTGGAATCTTCGGTTCGATGAAGTGGTCAAGGGCCATGGATTCTTAAAGAACGAAGACGAACCTTGCGTCTACAAGAAAAGCAGTGGGAGCAAAATATCTTTCCTCGTATTGTACGTGGACGACATCCTTTTGATAGGAAATGATATTGGAATGCTCTCGATGGTGAAATCGTGGCTTTCGACCGAATTCTCCATGAAAGACTTGGGAGAAGCTACCTACATCTTGGGGATTCGCCTTTATAGAGATCGAGCTAATCGTATATTAGGACTCTCCCAGGCCCTTTACTTAGAGAAGGTCCTGAAGCGATATAATATAGACAACTCTAAGAAAGGGTTCCTGCCTATGCGGCATGGGATTCACCTTTCCAAGGCTATGAGCCCTCAAAGTGAGTTGGAGCGGAAAGAGATGAATGGAATCCCCTATGCATCCGCGGTGGGTAGCTTGATGTACGCGATGCTTCGACCTGACTTGGCGTACGCTGTGAGCGTAGTCAGTCGGTTTCAGGCTGACCCTAGTATGGAACATTGGACAGCAGTCAAGACTATTCTCAAGTACCTCAGACGGACTAAGGATATGATGCTGGTCTATGGTAATGGAGAATTGGAAGTGGAAGGGTATACGGATTCGGATTTCCAGTCTGACGTGGACGACCGAAAATCCACTTCAGGATTCGTCTTTACGCTCAACGGTGGAGCGGTGTCTTGGAAAAGTTCCAAACAGAGCACTACTGCAGATTCCACCTGCGAAGCAGAGTATATAGCGACCTCAGAGGCAGCGAAGGAAGTTGTTTGAATGAGAAAGTTCTTGGAAGAACTTGGTGTTGTTCCTGTAGCAGATAGGCCATTGCCATTGTGTTGTGACAATACTGCCGCTATTGCTCAGGCAAAAGAACCGAGGTCTCACAGCAGGTCCAAACATATAGAAAGAAAGTACCACGTGTTAAGTGGATTCGTTGAGAATGGCTGCGTAGCCGTGAAGAAGATTGCGACCGAGAAAAATGTGGCCGACCGGTTCACCAAGCCTCTGTCACAGGCAGTGCTTGCTAGACATCTCGAAAAGATGGGTATTAGATACTGCAGCGCATGGCATTGAGTGCAAGTGGGAGATTGTTAGGAATATGCCCTCGAATGCTATACGAGGATTAGATTGTATAGGGCATTACCTTATTTATCATTCGACCTTTTATGTAATAAGATATTTTTTGTGTGTTTATTGAAAGCCGTTGTTCGTTTATTGGATATAAGAGTACTTTACTAAGCATCCGGTAAAGCAATAAATGAACAAATCCAAATGTGTCGAGTTGAGTCACTGTTCTACATGAGTACGAGAGAGGAAGGCACCAGTGGACTCTTAACCTCGCACATTAAAAGTCCGTAAGCCTTATGCTCCAGTTGGGTGCTGGATAACCGATTACGGCTTATTTGTCGATGACCTATCGAGTGCCGATACCCCCTTGGAAGCGGAGGTCATGACTTGTGATGCGAGTCGAATCAAGGGATTGAATCGTTTCATGGACACTGACTCACGGGTCGTACGGTCGAACATGGCTTATTACTCAAGGAGTGTCAATGACCGACGACAATACTATAGTAGTCTACGTGAATCTTAGACCGAAAGGGGCTTTGGCGGAGTTGACTTCGAAGTCTCGACTGTCACTGGTTCCCCTCGACCCGATTTGCTGTTGCATGGGTCAGCGGGCCAGATGCGGTCTTGATGACGATTTGTGATTGCCGGGCTTAGACCGCCGAGTACGGATTCACAGTCTCGCAAGTAATCGAGATAAGTGTCCTATGAGGACAGCGACGGGAAATTACGAAATCCTTGGCCAAGGTATTGAACTAACTCATGTTAGACATGGAGGGTAGTTTGGTAATTTGCCTCGTCCCCGTTTTATCATAGAATCAAATGTAGTGAGTTTGACATAGACCATGGCTCTCACTCGATTGGGACACAGCTGAAGAGTTTATACGTAGTACTATAATCTATAGGAAGGTTCTCGAATAAAGACTGGGTCGAAATTCGCACTCGAATCGGGTTTCGGTCTGGTACTGCGGGATTGGCTAGGTAACTGCCGGACTCTTGGATTCCTCCCTTGCCGATTGAGTCGAACCAAGAGAGTCGGGCTTAAAAAGGATCATCAAGGTGTAGTGATAAAGAGAGAGAAAGTGTTTTGGGCCTTAACGGGCCTTGGGCCGTTGGGCCTGGCCTTAGTGGGCCTCGGGCCGTTTAATGGACCGATGTCGGACTTCGTATGAAACTAACTTTGAGACTTGGGCTTGGCCAAGTGCTTGAAAGGCTTGAGGGTAAAATTGGAATTGGACCCTAAGCTAATTTTCGAATTATGCCTTGGGAATTAATTTCGAAAATTAAATATAAATATAGAAATAATGTATTTGGAATATTATTTATTTTAAGGTGAAAATTTCGAAATTAATCTTGGTTTAAGTTTCGAATTTTATACCATATTTACATATACTTAGTTTGACTTAGTATTTAAGTTAGTTGTCTAATTAGGGTAAGTATCCTTATATGAATTTTGAATTAAATAAGGGAGAGAAAGATATGGCAAAATCTCTCCACTTAAGGAGCAAAATCGAAAATCATATCTCGGAGATATCCTAGGGATTTCCAAATATATCATAGTATAAATAGGGCAGCCCTATTTCATAATTTGAAGTGAAAAATTTCGTCCATAACAAAGGCACAAAACTCACACCGAAAACAAAAAAACTTTTCTCCCACGCGACGGCTCGGTTCTCTCTAGCCATCTTTAGAGAACTGATTCCGTGGTACACTGCGAGGTCGGCGTGACGATCTAGTGCCATCCACCACCATCGACGAAGTCTTGAAGAAAAGGACGAGGAGCTACCACTTGCTTCAACTGGTAATTCTACGGGTTTGACCCGCCCTGTTACATGTCTATGTGTTACTATTCTGATCCGAGCAACGAGGGCAATAAGGGAACCCGGAAAATTTTTGTTCCGCACCGTACCCGGGGACGTGGCGTCTCCGGGAGACACCGGGTAACCCAACAGTACTAAGATGTTCTTACTAGTATCATAATAAGTGGACAGAAAGTTGGGGTTTCAACGTTATAATCCCTAATTCTAAATATTAAGCCACCAATATTGATACCAAATCATCAGTAAAGTATTTATAACTATGGTAACATAGTCGGACAAAAAATAATTCGGGAGGCGTCGAAAAATTCCTACCCAAATTATTATTACCAATATACATATATTTGTTGTACCCATATATAGATGTTTATGGTAAAGCTATTGGAGTACCATGAGTAGGTTACTTGTAGTATCTTTTCCGTATCACGTTTTAACTATCGAAATTCCTACCCTAATTTGTAGTACCTATATACTTATATTCGTAGTAACAATATATAGATGTTTGTGGGACCGTATCAAGCTAGTGTAATACCATGATTGGGTTACTTGTAGTATCTTTTCCGTACCACGTTTTTAACTATCGAAATTCCTACCCTAATTTGTAGTACCAATATACTTATATTTGTAGTACCAATATATAGATGTTTGCGGTACCGTAGCATAAGCTAGTGTAGTACCATGAGTGTGTTACTTGTAGTATTTTTTTCGTACCATGTTTTTAATTACGAAAATGCGTAGTGTGCAAATAAGGCATGTGAACTTCCAAAATACGCCACATAATAAAATTAAACACAAGGTAACATAAAATATAAACACTAACTTTTGATCGATCAAAATCTTGACCATGTAGTAAGATGTTCTTACTAGTATCATAATAAGCAGAAAGAAAGTTGGAGTTCAACGTAATAATCTCTAATTCTAAATATTAACCTACCAATATTGATATCAAATCATCAGTAAAGTATAACTATGGTAACATAGTCACGGATCAAAAATAATTCGCATGGCGTCGGAAATTTCCTACCCAAATTTGTAGTACCGATATATAGATGTTCGTGGTGCCATATCGTGAGATAGTGTAGTACCATACGTAGGTTACTTGTAGTATCTTTCAGTACCATGTGTTGGAACACTAACATCAATACATCTAACTTCCAATAGATCAATATAATGGAACACCAGCAATAACTAGACATCATTCACAGTATTAACATTATTCATCCAACAATAGTATTGATATCAATATATCGACAATATTAATATCATCATCCACCAACAATATTACTATCAAACATATCGACAATATTAATATCACTTATCCACCAACATCATAATAAAAAACATATCGACGTAAGAATGTGCGATAACCTATCTGCAGCATACCGAGAAAAGAATGTGCCATAACCTACGTTTAATTGATCAAGCAATTAATATGTGCTCTTCTTATATTCACATATGGAAACAACGTGAGCTCACCAAAGACATCTGTAGACAACGTAGCTTCGTATAACAGGACCTATAAAACAACAAACCATTACCATATGATACTGCTAGAAAGCTTCAAAATGTACTTCATAAGAGAAATGTGGGTAGTGTAATTCAACATAATTTGGTACTGCATATAATAAATTGCATTAACTAATAAATTAGCCAAATTTTAACCAAATACTAACCTCCATCAACACCTACAGTATACTAATCGTAGAAAACATAAGGAAAATTCAACTTTTTACAGCTCGACACACAAACCGCAACACCCACAACTCGACACCCAAATCACGACACCCACAACTCGATACCCAATTTAGGTCAACGCCACTGCCACAAACGTTCATTTTACACCTCACCGAAGTGTTCTCTACCTCAAATTTGTTCGATCGAGGTCATGAATCTCGAAATCCACAGTGAAAAAAACAACAAAAACCTACCTCAACTTAACTAGACCGAGAAGCCCACGGTAGATTAGGCAAGCTCGGAGCTTTTTCGGCGCGGGCAGGGGCTTTTCCGTCGCCGGCGAGAGCTTTACCGGGTGAGAGGTGGGGCTGAAATTAAAAAGCTACTTAGTGTTCCATTTCAATTAATTGTTTGGAGAAGAAAGGATTTAAATGTAATAAATGAGTGACAAAATCGTCCATGGGTAGTTACGTATAAGATTATTCTGATTTAGGGAGTTTGGTAATAAATAAAATGAAAGGGGGAGTTAGTTGATAGAAAATAAGGGAATGTGGATTTAATTGAATTTGCCCCCCATTTAAAAATCAATTTTCTTAATGATATATAACAAAAATTAAATTTGTTATTCCATTTATAAATATTTTGAATCATAAGGGAACAATTAAATATAAAGTATATTACATGTAAGTAATTTTTAATAAATTGATGAAAAAGTATCAACACAAATTCTCAAAATTGATGAAAATTTATCAATTAACCTTATTAATATAATTGGACGAACATCGAGGGTGGAAAAGGGTTATTGTTAGCTTATTCACTTGGGGATTCAACACATAAATACCTATCACTAAACTTAAAAGCCAAATCAGTACCTTGTCAGAGTTATTTTATACTGAGGTACCCATTTGAAACATTTATTGCTCATGGGTACCAAACTGACCATTATACCCTTGCTAAAACAGCTTTATTACATCATTTACCTGGATTTCTTATTTCAGCTTACGATTGTTCTTAAAAAAAATTCACACACCAGAGGAAACCGAAATCGCGCGACCTTCTTCCCGAAATCGACCCATGTTTGTTTTGATTCAGATTCCTCGTCGTTGGGTTCTCACTTCCTCGTGGTTTTCGCCTTCTGAAATCGACATTCTTCCCAAAAGGTATGTCCCTTCGCCTTCTGAAATCGTCGTGGTTGTTGTCTTGGTGGGTTTTCGCTTACCCTGTGGAGAATCAATAGGCTTGTATCTAGTTTGGCTTTGCCGTTATTCGTTGGGTGTAAGCATTTTCGGTTAATGGTTCGTAACTATTTCTGCGTGTTTTTCGAATGAATCGATTTGTTGTTCGATTTGGGTTTTTTCGAATGGTTCAATTTACTGTGGTAGATTTGTGCGTGTTTTCTCGAATGGGTCGATTTGCTGTGGTCGATTTGGGTAAGGTTGAATGCTTTAATTTACTGTGGCCGATTTGGCCTTTTTCGAATGGGTCGATTCGATTTTTCTCGAATGGGTCAATTTGGTACTACATGATCACTATATTTGGTACAATCTGTTTGGGCAAATTGGTACGCCGTGTGTGTATAAAATGGTACTGCTTCTTAACAATTTTGCTTTTTTGCAGAAATGCGTCCGCAGAACAGATCCGAGCTTTCTTCCAGGTGTCATCCTATGCTCTTTCGATCTACGTTCGGGATCCGATGGCCTCACAAAAGATGACCTGGGCCGCTAGAGCCAATTTTTAACAAAATACTAACCTCCATCAGCACCTACAGTATACTAATCGTTGAAAACATAAGGAAATTCAACTTTTTACAGCTCGACACACAAACCGCAACACCCACAACTCGACACCCAAATCACGACACCCACAACTCGATATCCAATCTAGGTCAATGTCACTGCCATAAACGTTCATTTTACACCTCACCGGAGTGTTCTCTACCTCAAATTTGTTCGATCGAGGTCATGAATCTCGAAGGATAACCCATAGTGTAAAAAACAACAAAAACCTACCTCAACTTACCTTAGATCGAGAAGCCCACGGTAGATTAGGCAAGCTCGGAGCTTTTCCGGCGCGGGCATGGGCTTTTCCGTCGCCGGCGAGAGCTTTACCAGGTGAGAGGTGGGGCTGAAATTAAAAAGCTACGTAGTGTTCCATTTCAATTAATTGTTTGGAGAAGAAAGGATTTAAATGAAATAAATGAGTGACAAAATCGTCCATGGGTAGTTATGTATAAGATTATTTTGATTTAGGAAGTTTGGTAATAAATAAAATGAAAGGGGGAGTTTAGTTGATAGAAAATAAGGGAATGTGGATTTAATTGAATTTGCCCCCCCATTTTAAAATCAATTTTCTTAATGATATATAACAAAAATTAAATTTGTTATTCCATTTATAAATATTTTGAATCATAAGGGAACAATTAAATATAAAGTATATTACATGTAAGTAATTTTTAATAAATTGATGAAAAAGTATCAACACAAATTCTCAAAATTGATGAAAATTTATCAATTAACCTTATTAATATAATTTGACGAACATCGAGGGTGGAAAAGGGTTATTGTTTGCTTATTCGCTTGGGATTCAACACATAAATACCTATCACTAAACTTAAAAGCCAAATCAGTACCTTGTCAGAGTTATTTTATGCTGAGGTACCCATTTGAAACATTTATTGCTCATAGGTACCAAACTGACCATTATACCCTTGCTAAAACAGCTTTATTACATCATTTACCTGGATTTCTTATTTCAGCTTACGATTGTTCTTAAAAAAAATTCACACACCAGAGGGAACCGAAATCGATCGACCTTCTTCCCGAAATCGACCCATGTTTGTTTTGCTTCAGATTCCTCGTCGTTGGGTTCTTACTTCCTCGTGGTTTTCGCCTTCTGAAATCGACATTCTTCCCAAAAGGTATGTCCTTCACCTTCTGAAATCGTCGTGGTATTTTGTCTTGGTGGGTTTTCGCTTACTCTGTGGAGAATCAATAGGCTTGTATCTAGTTTGGCTTTGCCGTTATTCGTTGGGTGTAAGCATTTTCGGTTAATGGTTCGTAACAATTTCTGCGTGTTTTTCGAATGAATCGATTTGTTGTTCGATTTGGGTTTCTTTCGAATGGTTCAATTTACTGTGGTAGATTTGTGCGTGTTTTCTCGAATGGGTCGATTTGCTGTGGTCGATTTGGGTATTGTTGAATGCTTTAATTTACTGTGGCCGATTTGGCCTTTTCCGAATGGGTCGATTTGAGTTTTCTCGAATGGGGTCAATTTGGTACTACATGATCACTATATTTGGTACAATCTGTTTGGGCAAATTGGTACGCCGTGTGTGTATAAAATGGTACTGCTTCTTAACAATTTTGCTTTTTTGCAGAAATGCTCCGCAGAACAGATCCGAGCTTTCTTTCAGGTGCCATCCTACGCTCTTTCGATCTACGTTCGGGATCCGATGGCCTCACAAAAGATAACATGGCCCCTAGAGCCAAATTTTAACCAAATACTAACCTCCATCAACACCTACAATATACTAATCGTAGAAAACATAAGGAAAATTTAACTTTTTACAGCTCGACACACAAACCGCAATACCCACAACTCGACACCCAAATCACGACACCCACAACTCGATACCCAATTTAGGTCAATGCCACTGCTACAAACGTTCATTTTACACCTCACCGGAGTGTTCTCTACCTCAAATTTGTTCGATCGAGGTCATGAATCTCGAAGGATAACCCAAAGTGAAAAAAACAACAAAAACCTACATCAACTTACCTAGACCGAGAAGCCCACGGTAGATTAGGCAAGCTCGGAGCTTTTCCGGCGCGGGCAGGGGCTTTTCCATCGCCGGCGAGAGCTTTACAAGGTGAGAGGTGGGGCTGAAATTAAGCTACGTAGTGTTCCATTTCAATTAATTGTTTGGAGAAGAAAGGATTTAAATGTAATAAATGAGTGACAAAACCGTCCATGGGTAGTTATTGTTGGCCCTTATATTACCAAACAAGGATCAAAAGAAAGGTTTGAATGTGTAAAACGTGAAGAACACCTTGAGTGCGTGTTAGTAAGTGTTTTTCTAAAGAAAAGTACAAGGTGGCTTACCTTTCTAATTCTTTTGATAAAACCCTAATTAGGGTAAGTGGGGCTTTATATACCACATGTATTTGGTATATTAAAGTCCAATACAAAACTATGACTTAATACCATAAGTCACCCCAAACTACTACGACCTACTAAATAAACATGTTAACCCAAGATTACATACAAATTAAAGGATGCTACAAAATATTCCTAACAATCTCCCCCTTAGCATCCTTTTTTCTTTGGCGTCCTTGGAGTTGTCTTCTTCTTGGGTTTCTGCACATGGTATGGAGACTTCTGAGCCCTAAGAAGTGCTCGAACGAGCGCAACCTTCTTCGAAAGGATATCTTCTCAGAGATGGTCTCGATCAGCCTTGAGTACTTCTCTTGAACTTCATATTCTTCTTCCTTTAGCTGGTCGAGTATTCTTCTGAGCTTGTTCCTGATGATCAGTAAGGTTCCGTCCCTAAACTTATGAATCTCTGACGTCTTCATAAGTCTTTTCTCTCCTTTGAAGTTGACGTAGACGATTGATGGATCATCGTCTTCATTTATAATGTGCCCTTCACCGTAACTTGGATCTGGGACCTCAAAGTAGGGCTTCGTCAGGTTCACCTTCTTCATGTTACTCTCAACCGCCATTTGGAGATCATGTGATGCATTGAACTTGACTTGCCGTAGGATGAATCTCTTTAGTGCGTAGTAGCCAAGTCTGAGTTCTGGCGTCTTGAGAGATCCAAGCGTTCTGAAGTCCCTCGCAATTTGTTCAACGTCTTCACTTCTGATGTAGGCGAGGTCGGCTTCATTCAATTCTACGTACTCTTCATTTTCTCGCCGTACCATGTAGACATGCATGTCCATATCAGCAAACCTCATTTTACGAACTCCCAGAATTTCTCTAATTCTGGGCTTCTTTGCCTCTTCTCTTCTTAGATCATCCACATCACCCCCTTTTCCTTTGAATATCATAATTCGGCGAAGGGATATGAGGTACTGGATTGCTTTGGGTCTTGGAAGGTGGCTCAGTCCTCTAAGTTCTAGCTCGTCGAGCTTCTTGATATTGTCCTCCTTCCTCCAGATTTTCCTTCGAATCTCTTCTTGATATGGGGCAGTTACTTTGACATTCTCCCATGGCAGTTCCACCACTTCTTTTGACTTCGTCTTCGTCTTCATTGGTGGACATTCCTCATCGATGACTGTGTGTCGAAGCATCTCGGGAAGTTCTGGAATATCTGCAACGTAGTCTTCACCTTCCTCGAGTTCGGCATCATCGATTAGGGCCAGGCTGACATTTGCCTTCATCAAGAAGTATCTGGCATTTTCCATCAAGCCTCTAGCCATGGTTGGATCCATCGGTTTGGTTATCCAATCCTCGTTGAATATGTAGTTTTCCACGGCGGCGTGTGGATTGTACAATTCTTCGGTTTGTTGGATTGGTTCATTGGTCTGCAGGGATAAGATGGGAGAGGTTGGATATATCAAAGGGCTGTCTTGGCTTGTGGGAAGAGGAGGTGAGAGGCTCATAGTTGGTGAGGAGGGCTGTTGGGTTGTTTCAGTGGTAGTTCGAGTGGATTTTTTGTTTGTTTGGGTGTAGGTGGTTTTGTTCGGGTAGGTGTTTGGGTGGATCGAGGCTGTGGCTGCGGAGGAGGATGAGGCCCTGTCTCTTGAGTCTTTTCCCCCTCGGGACGATCCTCGCCGTCAGGGTCGTCACGTGGTTGTCTGGATGACTGGGCCTCGCCTGAGGTGGGTTGGTTGAAAGGAAGCTCCAGACGTCTGAGTACCTCCGCCTCATAATCTGATAACTTTGGTGCAGTACGGAGTCTGGCCAGCAGAACATCGATGAGTTCTAGGATTGGAACGTTCCATGGGCCGCCGTCAGCGTCTGGAGATGGGTCGGCTTGAGTGGGTACTTCTTCGGTGACGGGGGCTTTGCCTTTGTCTCGAGCTGAGGTCCCAATTGCACTGTAGACTTGGGTCATGATGGTGTCCTTGAGATCTTTTGCAAACTCTGCGAGGCGATCATTCAGCCTGGTCTCCGTCACGAACGGGGAAAATAACCGGACGGAGTCACTAAGACGTTCTGTCGTCACAACATCAGTAGAGGGTACTGATGTGCCGCCCGTTTGCACAGGACTTGAAGAACCGAGGCCACGTAGGCTCATCGTTGACATCAAAGCTGAGACCGACTCAGATTGATGGCCCAAGGTCGTAGCTGTAGTGATGTTGACTATGTTGGGTCTTCCACTCTGTTCCGTACTAGACTCTAGTACGGAGACATCGTAGAGCGTTCGGTCTAGATCACTAAGATCTAGAGGTTCAGAATCAAGAGTGAGTGTCCTAGAAAATGGAAAAAATGTGGATGGTGAGGGCACTAGACTCGTCGGAAATTGCAGTCTGAGGCGGAGGACTGCTAGATACATCAACCCCCTCCGAGCGAGGTGGTGATGAGTGACGTGGCACCTCGTGAGTATGTGAAACAATCATCTGTTGGGAGACGATTGAGTGGCTGGGGAGGGCAGTTTGCGCGATTGGGCCCGATGTCGCGACTTCTACTCAAGGGAAGACAAAGTCATCCCCTGTACCTATGGGTTCGGCCCGGCTTGTTTGTGGACTAGTTGGCTGAGGAATACGGTCGTGTTTTTGTTTTGTACGCCGTTCCTGTTGTCCGCCTCTGTCATCCCCTTTGTATTTGCGCTTTTGTTTTGGCTGTGGGGATGAAGAGCTTCCTAGACCTACATTTGGCTGTGGGGTTGGCTTGTCCCTGGGTTAGGTTCAACTGGGTTGTGTTGAACCACGGGGACGTATTCGAGGTTGTTGGCTCGTAGGTCTTTGCGTAGCTCCGGCTCATTTGGATTGAGGAGGCGAAGTAAGTGGTCTGGTATGATCATGGCCTCCTGATCGATTTTGCTCTTCATTGATTGAATTTTGATGAGCTTCGGAGATTGATAACCCTCGTCTCTTGGTCGGCGTTCGATTTCGGGATGAAGATCCACGAAATGTTGGACGATGACAGGTAGCCACCGTAAGTAAAGGAGGACCGGCTTCGTGGATCCAAGACCGCGCCTTCTCAGTTGATCAAGGATGTCCGTCCAGATTAGTTGGGCGACATCATAGTTTCTATTGAAGATGATCCCGTGGAAGATAAGCATAATGTTGCGGTTGCATTTGTCGGACCCTGAGTGCTTCGGCGAGAGGCACTTGTTTATGATGAGAAACAGGGTCCCCATGGTCCAGGGATGTCTTTGGCAGTGAAGTCAGGTAGGTGAATGGTGTTTTGGGCGTTAGGTTTGTGGCCCATGAATAGGAAGTCCCTGATCAGGTCATCATTAGATGGGTGGTGGTCATATATTAGTGGGTATGAGAGGTTCTGTATGGATCGAAGGATGGTTGGGGTGAGAACAACTATGGTGTTGTCGATTTGAGCGGAAAGATGGGCGGTTTTGGGGTTATGGGTTGGGTTCTGAAGGGTAGACCAAAATTGTTGCACATATACTTCAGGGACTACCTCGGTGATGTTTAGGGCGGTTTTTAGAGGGTGGTTTTCTAGGATTTTAATAATAATAGGATCTGGGCACGAGGTACTAGCAAAGTCAAGTTGGAAGTTGTTGGGTGGCCTCTGTGCCCAGTCCTTTGAAGCGAAAACTTTATCAATGAGTCGTACCATTTTAGTATATCTGCAAGAGAAGATCAAGGGACGGGTCAAGATCTAATGTAGTTAACACGTTAGGACTTAGAGAAATTTTGCAAAAATTATGACTAAATTTCGTCGATAGAAACAAATAGTTAAATTGAAGTAATCAGTCGGCGAAACGAAGTATAGTAAGTTGTAGTGTAAAGCAGTTTCGATCAAAGTTCAAATTCCAATTCAATTTTAATTGTTTTTGAGTTTCGGGCGACATTGTGCATCGTGCGCTTCAAACCATAAGTTCAATTTAGAGTGTGGTTTCGATCGAAAGTCATGTTCAATTTAGGCAGTTTCGGCGAAAGTGAAATGAAATTCAGTTTCGATCGAAAGTCGAAAAATGTCGGCGAAAGTGAAAATCTATTCAGTTTCGATCGAAAGTCAGATTCAATTTTGAAAGTTTCGGCCGAGAGTCAAAATCAAGCAATTGAAATCAATTTAAACCAGTTTCGGTCGAAAGTCCTAAATTAGGCACTTGAATCAGAATGAAATTGTAATAGACAGTTTTGGTCGAAAGTCGATCGAAAGTCGGATTCAATTTAGACAGTTTCGGTCGAAAGTCAAAATCAAACAGTTGAAATCAATTTTAAATTGGTAGAGCCCAAATTCGACCGAAAGTAAGAAATCGCTCAAATCGTTCGATTGAAAAATCATAGAAGTAAAAATTAACAGTATCGATCGATTTTAATGGAAAATTGAATCTGATTTTAGTTTCTGTTGAAGCTCGAGTCGCACGAACCCTCTTAACCCTAATCTGCGCAGTCTGCAAGAAAAAGAATAATGTTAGTTAAAATCTGCAGATAATGCGTTTATCCTTACCAAATGTGCTGTTTGTGCTGCGGAAATCGTGAAGAAATCGAATTTGAAAGTCACCGTGACGCGATTTGTGGGCGATGACTGTGAGGATTTTAAAAGTGAATTTTGAAATTCGATGAAGAAGACAGTGTTTCGGGCGAAACGCTATATGTATAAGTTGAGTTTCGATCGAATCTGATTTTGGTCGAAACTCAGTTTCGCCGAGAATAAATGCAAAGAATTAGATCGATTTGATTTGGTTTCGCCGTGTTATCTTATAAAACGATTTCAGTTTCGATCTAAACGAGTTTCGGGCGAAAGTCAGTTTCGCCGAGAAAATGTTTGAAATAATTGAAAATTGAGTTTCGATCGAATTTGAGTTTCGCCGAGAAAATATTTAAGTTAATTGATATTTAAGTTTCGATCAATTATGAGTTTCGCCGAGAGAAATTGTTTAGGGTTATAGAAATTATTATCTATCCCTTAATGTAATTTTGAAATTGAAATTTAATAAAAGATCATAAAAACTCCCCCTCAATTTGTGCGAAGTGTTCAATGACTCCCCCTAGACTCGTGCATAATATTCAAAAGACTCCCCCTAGATACGATAGTAGAATTTTCACATTCATATGAAAACATATAGAGAAAAATTAAGTGATCTATTTACACAATATCCGATTCATGTAGGGACAATAGATCAAGTCTTGTGGTTCAACATGCCTAACCTCGATACCAAGAATTGGAATCGCTTTTCATCCAATGCTTTAGTAAATAAGTCGGCAAGTTGAAGGTTTGTGTGAACAAAATGCATTTCGATTGTACCTTGTTCTACATGTTCCTTGATTAAGTGATATCTAATGTCTATATGTTTTGTGCGTGAATGATGCACTGGATTACTTGTTATAGCTATAGCACTTTTATATTCTGCCTCTGCTGTCGAAGTTGAGATACAATTTTGCTTTCGAGACGACCAGCTTACGAGTTTACCCCGAGAATTGAGCGGCTCCAGAAGTGCTCTTTCTGTCCAGCTTGCATCCCACGTAATCAGCATCAGTGTATCCTACGATTTCGAAGCTTGACTCAGACGAGTACCATAAACCTAGATTTGGTGTTCCCTTGATATGTTTGAAAATCCTCTTGACAACGAGCATTTGAGACTCCTTCGGATCAGCTTGAAAGCGAGCACAGAGACATGTGGCGAACATGATATCTGGCCTACTGGACATAAGATAGAGCAAGGATCCTATCATGCCTCGATAAGTTGTCGGGCTAACCGATTTTCCTGATGAATCTGCATCAAGTTTGCATGAGGTAGACATGGGAGTGGAGGCAGCATTAGAGTTGTCCAAGTTGTATTTCTTGAGTATGTCGTGAATGTACTTGGATTGACAGATGAAGATTCCATCGTGAAGCTGCTTAACTTGAAGGACTAAGAAGAAACTTAGTTCGCCCATCATGCTCATTTCAAATTTGTGCTTCATTAGATCCCCGAAGTTCCTTCACATTCTTGAGTCCGTCGACCCGAATATGATGTCGTCGACGTAAATCTGCACTAACATAATGTCTGAGCCGTCCTTCTTGATAAAGAGAGTAGTATCGATCTTCCCTTTTGTGAAACCAGAGGAAATGAGAAAATCCGAGAGGACCTCGTACCAGGCTCGGGGACCTTGTTTAAGTCCATAGAGAGCTTTATCAAGTCTGTAGACGTGATCTGGGAGTTGTTCGTTTACAAAACCTTCAGGAATGCAGTTTTGACATCCATCTGGTAGACTGTGAAGTTCTTGTGTGCAGCGAAAGCTAAGATCCTGATGGCTTCAATTCTTGCGACCGGGGCATATGTCTCATCATAGTCGATTCCTTCCTGTTGATTGTAACCTTTTGCCACCAGCCTTGCTTTATTCCTGATTACAACTCTTTGCTCGTCCTTTTTGTTCTTAAACACCCATTTAGTCCCTATGATAGTTTTCCCAGCTGGTCTAGGTACTAGGTTCCAGACTTTCAACCTCTCAAACTGATTAATTTCCTCCTGCATTGCGATTATCCAGTCTGGATCGGCTAGTGCTTCAGCTACTTTGCTGGTCTCCTGTTGACTGAGAAAGCAGGAATAGAGACTTTCATTTATCGTTGATGCTCGAGTGGTTACACCAGTGGAGGGATCCCCGATTAATTGTGAGTTTGGGTGAGCTCGGGTCCATTTTCTTGTACTAGGTTGTGAGGATCCAGCTTCATTTGTATCATGTATTGCTTCTTCACTTTGATCAGCCTGATGTTCCGTTTCTTCTCCAGGGTGAGGTATTACTGACTCTCCTGAAGAGATTTCAATTGTTGAATCCGATGGCTGAGGAGTTTCAGTGGCTGAGCTGAAGATAATCTCAGTATTAGTTGGTGATTCACTGTCGTCATAAAGGTCAAGATTTTCCATTGTTGGAGGTGAATTGTCATTGCTAGTCTCTTGCAGGATCATTATTTTCTGGTGCTCCAGAAGTTGTTGGAGTAGTGGGTGGCATCGGTTTAGAAAAGAGATCCTCGAATAAAAGATCGAGTTCCATGTCGCTCAACGTTTTTGAATTTGAAGTTTCGCCTACTGAGGAGGTGCTTGGTTGATCCTTTGTCAATCTCGTAGAAGTCCTGGTTCTGGACTGATTTGTACAGAAACTACTCGGTCTACTTCATCAAACGTTACGTTAATGCTTTCCATAACAGATCTTTTCTCCTTGAGATATACTCGATAGGCTTTCGAAGTTGTTGAGTATCCCACCAATATTCCTTCAAATGCTTTCGGGTCGAGTTTGCCTCTATCTTCACGATCGTTTGCTACATAGCACTTTCATCCAAAGACTCTCAAGAACGAGACATCTGGCACTCTACGATTTATCAACTCGTAGGGAGTCCTATTGAATCTCTTGTGAACGGAGCCACGATTTTGAGTGAAACAGGCTGTGTTCATGGCTTCGGCCCACAAGAAGTGTGGTAATCCAGAATGAATGAGGTGTGTACGAGTTGCTTCAACTAAGGTTCTGCTTTTGCGCTCGACTACCCCGTTTTGTTGAGGCGTTTTCGCCGCTGCGAAATGTTGGGTGATTCCAAGTGATGCATAGAAGTCGCTGAGTTTTTGTGTAATACCCGTAAATTTTAATACGGGATTTTGATGTAATTAGACAAATAATGATTGCGAATTAAGAAGTTTCGTAAGAAATTGAGTTTCGAAGTAATAATATAAATTTTAATTAGTCCAGAAATATTTCAAGATATGACAAAGAATTAATTAGAAATAATTATAATAATAGTAATAACATTAGGACTTATAATGTGGGCTATGTTTAATAAAATAATAATCAAAAGAGTTGTAATGTTGGACCATGTGTGTTACGTGATTTCAGCCCAAAACCTCAAGATAAACCTTAACAATCATGTTGCTTAAGGCATAGGAAAAGAGATAACCAACTTGTCCAATCAACTACAAGTTTCAACGTCTACATATATATCTAATAATAACAATTAAAAACACTAAGCATCAACGTGAACTCAAAGAACTGAGACATCTTCAAGTAACATAAGGAGTATAACAATCCTTTAATTCTCGAAACAAGGTATGGAGAATTTTTATACTTGGTATATTTATTATGTTTCCAAAGATATATGTCCCCAAGTGATCATGTGTTAAGCATCAAGGGTTTTCGAATTTTTTTTTTATGACCAGACATCGGACTTGTTTACCTCAGCTCATGATAATACAAACACCCTAGGAATGAGATAACCACGAGAGTTCAACATATACTTTGGGTAGAACTTGTAAATTTTTCATGATTTAAACACAAGATAATAATAACTGAAGTTCGACCTCCTAGGGTTTCCCTTACGACTTTAAAAGCTTCTGCTATTTTATTTTATTCAAGTATTTTCTTCGGTTTGGTGCACTTAGAATCTGGAGTTATTTAGGAAGTTTACAACACATGAAATAATGATGAAAGTTCGAATATAGAACGTACGCTTTTCTGGAAATAGTATAGATTTTGATGGTAATTCTAGAGATATAGATTTAGATAATTTTAGGGTTTGATATTCTTAGTATATGAATTTTTGAGTTTAGCTTGAATGTCGAAATGGGTGATAAGTAGAAATCTCGAGGTGTATCATAGAGGGATTTCGACATATTACAGTGCAAGATTTCGAGAGATGCTATGAACAGACTTCGACATTTAGCTTCTAAACTTCTCGAGATCTACCTTTTGCAAAGAATAGAAGATCTCGACATCCATGATATAATTCGACATTTTATAAACATGGTATAAGATCTCGACATTTCTCCATGCCATTTCGACATTTAATACTTCTAACCAATCTCGCCATTTGTAAAGCTCGACATATAGTCTCGAGATTTATTTTTTTTCTGTTAGAAGATCTCGACATTGTTAGATGACTTCGACATTTATAGGATTGACATTATGAAAGATATCGATAGCTTCTTTTAATAATTTTAGTATTTTTGAAACTTACATGGCTTAGTAAATTTAATGATATGAAAATATTTTCAATACTCAGAGGATCGAAGCGTAGAGAGTTTACCAGATTTCTTAACTGATTTTAGCGGGAGGACAGGTAGGTGAATTATTCATCTACAATGCATAAACACTTATTTGAATTACGTGTATTTATGTGCTTCAATGATTTACGTGGTTTATGTGCTTTACGTATATTTCATGTGAAATCACGAATTCATATGTTATCACGTTTATATGCATGGCATATGCATATCATATCACAGGGGTGAGATATTTACACCGTATTGAGACGGTTGATTTGAGATATTGTCGAGCGGGGTAGAATGAGATGTTTGTGATTTTTGTTGTTGACTCGTTGAGGAGTTGAGGTTGGTACTCGTATGACACCTGACGGCAGACAGGCGTGATCGATCTGTCTACTCGGGTGTGAACGTCCCGAGGTGCAAAACCGTCGTGATTATATTTTCAGCGGAGGGAGCGACCTGACAGGGCAGTTGCGTGAACGTCAAAACGCTGTCGGCGTAGGCTACCGTTTACGGAAGAGCGACCTAGTAGGGCAGTTGCGTGAACGTCAAAATGCTACTAGTATAAGTTTTCGTTATGTTATAGGCGCGCGAGGTGTCGAGTCTGACCTAGGGCCCTGTGTTGTGTGATTTGAGATAGGAAAGTGGAAACGAAAGAGTGAACATTGCATGTGAGATATTGGGATCGGGAATGAACGTTCACGTGCATACATGCATGCATCTTTATTCACCTACTGGGCGAATCGCTCAGTGTTTACGTGTTGTAGGTATCGAGTCTGACGCCGACGCGCGTCAGGACTGAGGCGGCTGGTGGCGGTGCTCCACGGACTTTTGAGGGCAGGGCGGTACATGGATGAAGACCTGTGGAGCGATAATAGGGGTTTTTGTTCTTTTGACTTTTTGGGGCTACGCCCGTTGTACAGATACTACTATGTAAAATAATATTTTATTATATTATATTATATTTTAGGAAAAAGTTTTTATTAGACGGGTCTTCCGCGACTTACGTTGCGAAAATCCGCCACTAATCCTAATTAGAAAACGAGGGTTGCCACAGGTGGTATCAGAGCGTAGGCTTTAGATTCTGAAGACTGTCCATGTACTGTCGCTCAAAAGCCTGGAGAACCAGCCTGGCCTGTAAGTTAAATGCTTGATTATGTAATTATGCGTTATCTGATATGTGCTTTATGTAAATTATTGTAGATAGTAGTTGAAAAATGCCAAGAACTCGTAGTGAACATGTGGCTGAATCCAGCCGTAGGGCTGAACCAGAGTCCCCTCCCAATGAAAGGGACTCCACTATTCTACGACTGACTGACTTACTTCAACATCAGTCGGAGCATATCAATCGTCAGTCGAATCAAATCGACGAGCTACTTCATCATCATAGCTCATCTGAACATCGTCCCTCCCCACAGCCAGCACGTGTAGAAATTTTAGGGGAACGCTTTCGGAAAATGGATCCTCCAACCTTTGCCGATGCTACGGATCCAGCGGTGGCTGAAGATTGGCTACGCACTATAGAAGATATGTTTATCTATAGTCGTGTGCCTGAGAATGAAAAGGTCTTGTGTGCAGTTTCTATGCTCAGAGGAAACGCCCGATTCTGGTGGGACACCATTAAAGTCCTAGAAGATCCGTTGAATATGTCGTGGGAACGACTTAGAGAATTGTTCCACGGCAAATATTTTACTGCCCATGAACAGGAACGACGGATGCTATAATTTATGAATCTCAGACAAGGAGGAATGCCGGTAATCCAATATATCCGCCGATTTGAGGAGCTATCCCGTTTCGCTCCTCACATGGTGGCAACAAATATACTCAAGGTGACGAGGTTCATTACGGGCCTCAAACCCGAACTTTATCGTGACCTAAGTATTTCGGGAGCCCGACAAATGGAATTTACCCAAGTAGCGGAGCGGGCCATGATAGCTGAGCAGGCTGAGGCTCAGGTTTCTGAAGCTCCGGAGGCGAAGAAGAGGAGGGAGAGTCAGCAAGGACCTGGAAGTGACCGCAAGCGCCAATTTTTCAACAAAGGTCAAGGTAACCAAGGAAATCGCTAGGGCCAACAGAACTGGCGCCCGGCGATGAATCAGGGGCCCGTAAATATTCAGAGCAGACCTCCAAACCCAGCATCCCAATGTAGACTGTGTGGCCGTTACCACTTCGGCGCCTGTTATCAACCCAGACCCAACCCAAACCCACAGTGTTTCAGATGCGGAAGAATGGGGCACTATGCAAGGAATTGTAATACGAACATGCCCCAGAACCCGACCCGAACACCAGTTCGACCTCCACCGATTCCTGCACGAGTTTTCACGCTTACCAATGAGGAGGCCGAGGCGAACCCTTCTGTTGTGACGGGTATGTTAACTATCTATAACGTGCCCACTTCGGTGCTAATTGACTCTGGAGCCACACATTCATTTGTGTCGGCTAAATATGTGACGAAGGTAGGAATATCTCCTACCTCATCTGAATGCAGCTATGTAGTTACTCTACCACACGGAGATCCGACGCATACCAACCAAGTACTGAAAGGATGCGTCGTAGTTATTGAGGGTAGGAACTTAAGTGCCGACCTGATTGTAATCCCGATGAACGACTACGATGTCATCTTCGGAATGGATTGGCTTTCAAGATATGGAGCCATCATAGATTGCAACAAGAAGGTCGTTAAAATTCAACTGCCCGAAGAAGAAGCATTCACTTTTTCGGGTAAATCAGATAAGAATAGTATTCCAAGAATATCGGCTCTGAAGGCTCAACGACTCTTGAGGTCAGGTTGTGAGTCTTATCTCGTATATGCAGTGAAGGCGGAGGACTTACCTCAGTCGGAATTAAGAAACGTACCTATAGTCAAGGAATATACTGATGTATTTCCCGATGATCTCTCGGGGTTACCCCCTGATCGAGAAATACAGTTCACGATAGATCTGATCCCGGGGTCTGCCCCAATCTCTAAAGCCCCTTACCGTTTAGCACCGAATGAGTTGAAAGAATTGAAGGAACAGTTAGAAGACCTACTATCTAAGGGGTTTATTCAGCCGAGTTTTTCGCCGTGGGGCGCACCTGTTCTTTTTGTGCGAAAGAAGGATGGGTCGATGCGATTGTGCATCGACTACAGGGAGTTGAATAAGATCACGATAATAAATAAATACCCTTTGCCAAGGATCGATGATCTGTTCGATCAATTGCAAGGAGCTTCGGTATTCTCGAAAATCGACCTCCGTTTCGAGATACCATCAACTAAAGATCAGGGTGGCAGATGTTTCGAAAACTGCGTTCAGTACGACGTACGGCCATTACGAGTTTCTGGACATGCCTTTTGGACTGACAAATGCCCCAGCTGCCTTTATGGACTTGATGAATCGAGTCTTCAAAGACTACCTCGACCGGGTTCGTTATCGTCTTTATCGACGATATTCTGATCTATTCTAAGACAAGAGACGAACACGAAAGCCATCTACGGACCATCTTAGGAATCCTGCGAGAGAAACAGCTCTACGCCAAATTCAAGAAATGCGAATTTTGGCTTGAGCAAGTAGCCTTCTTGGGACACGTGATCTCTGGGAATGGAATCTCTGTGGACCCGAGTAAGATCGAAGCTGTGAATAACTGGCCACGACCTACTACTCCTACTGAGGTCAGTTTCCTAGGACTTGCGGGATACTACCGTAAGTTTATAGCGGACTTCTCCAGTATTGCCTCTACAATAACCAATCTGACGAGGAAGAACGTTCCGTTCAAATGGACCGAAGCATGCGAACAGAGTTTTCAAGAGTTGAAGAAACGTCTTACCTCTGCTCCGATATTGACAATACCATCGGGAACCGGAGGACTTGCAGTATACAGCGATGCTTCGAAGAGTGGCTTGGGATGTGTGCTGATGCAGAACAGAAAAGTGATTGCCTATGCTTCGCGACAACTAAAGGAATACGAGAAGAACTACCCAACCCATGACCTCGAATTAGCAGCAGTGGTCTTCGCTCTGAAGATCTGGAGACATTATCTCTACGGAGAGAAATGTGAGATCTTCACAGACCATAAGAGTTTGAAGTATTTCTTCACCCAGAAGGAACTGAATATGCGACAGCGAAGATGGCTGGAGCTCGTCAAGGACTACGATTGCGTCATCAGCTATCATCCGGGTAAGGCAAACGTAGTCGCAGATGCGCTAAGTCGAAAAGAGGTGAATGCAGAGTTTCATCAGCTTGGAATAGAGGTAGTTAATTTGGGCGAAGTTGAGGCAAGACTAGCAGCGCTAACTCTCCAACCCACGCTGCTAGAACAGATCAAGAAGACGCAAGAAGAAGACGAACTCTACCTAAAAATGAAGGAGGCACTACCCAAAGATTTTAACATCCGAAAGGATGGAGCTTTGCTATACAAGAATCGTCTTTATGTACCTAACAACGAGGACTTACGACAAACGATAATGAAGGAAGCACACGCGACCACATATTCGGTACACCCAGGATCCACGAAAATGTATCAAGACTTGCGAGCAACATACTGGTGGCTAGGAATGAAGAAAGACATTGCAGCGTTCGTGAACCGATGTATGACCTGCCAATTGATTAAAGCGGAACACCAGCGACCCGGTGGAACCCTACAGCCTCTGCCCATTCCGGAATGGAAGTGGGATCATATCACGATGGATTTCATCGTTGGTTTACCCAAAACAACGAAAGGCCACGATGCTATCTGGGTGATTGTAGATCGCCTAACTAAATCGGCTCATTTCCTTCCAATCAGTTCCACTTTTTCCATGGAACGCTACGCTGAATTATATATTCAGGAAATTATCCGCCTCCATGGAATTTCAATTTCTATAGTCGCGGATCGAGATTCGAGATTTTTTGTCGAAATTTTGGCAGAGCCTGCAGAAAGCAATGGGTACCAAGCTCTCGTTCAGTACTGCTTACCATCCCCCAGACCGATGGGCAGTCTGAACGAACGATTCAGACTCTCGAGGATATGCTACGGGCATGTGTGCTCGATTTCAAAGGAAACTGGAGTAAGTATTTGCCGCTCATAGAATTTTCATACAACAACAGTTTCCACGCTACAATCGGAATGGCGCCATACGAGGCGTTATAACGGGCGCAAATGCCGATCCCTAGTCCATTGGGACGAAATTGGTGAGAGAACATTGTTAGGACCTGATATGATCCGAGAGATGACAGAAGCTGTGACGAAGATTCGGGAAAGGATGCGAACCGCACAGAGTCGTCAGAAGAGTTAATGCAAATCATCGACGACGACCGTTGGAATTTGTAGAAGGTGACCAAGTGTTCCTAAAAATTTCCCCAATGGAAGGAGTTAAACGTTTTGGAAAGAAGGGCAAGCTAAGTCCCAGATACATAGGCCCCTTCAAGATAGTCAAACGAGTTGGCGAGGTTGCGTATCATTTAGAATTGCCGGCTTCACTATCGCAAGTTCACGACGTATTTCACGTATCGACATTATGAAAGTACGTCGCGGACCCGAGTCATGTAATCCAGAACGAGCTTCTTTATCAACAGCTCAAGCCCGACTTAAGTTACGAAGAGAAGCCCGTAGAAATTTTGATGTACGAGTCGAAACGACTACGGAATAAGGTTATTCCGTTAGTTAAGGTTTTGTGGTGGAATCAATCAGTTGAGGAAGCCACGTGGGAGCGTGAGGACGATATGAGAGTTCGTTATCCCGAGTTATTCCAGCCGGCGTAATTTCGGGGACGAAATTCTTTTAAGGGGGGAGGATGTAATACCCGTAAATTTTAATACGGGATTTTGATGTAATTAGACAAATAATGATTGCGAATTAAGAAGTTTCGTAAGAAATTGAGTTTCGAAGTAATAATATAAATTTTAATTAGTCCAGAAATATTTCAAGATATGACAAAGAATTAATTAGAAATAATTATAATAATAGTAATAACATTAGGACTTATAATGTGGGCTATGTTTAATAAAATAATAATCAAAAGAGTTGTAATGTTGGACCATGTGTGTTACGTGATTTCAGCCCAAAACCTCAAGATAAACCTTAACAATCATGTTGCTTAAGGCATAGGAAAAGAGATAACCAACTTGTCCAATCAACTACAAGTTTCAACGTCTACATATATATCTAATAATAACAATTAAAAACACTAAGCATCAACGTGAACTCAAAGAACTGAGACATCTTCAAGTAACATAAGGAGTATAACAATCCTTTAATTCTCGAAACAAGGTATGGAGAATTTTTATACTTGGTATATTTATTATGTTTCCAAAGATATATGTCCGCAAGTGATCATGTGTTAAGCATCAAGGGTTTCGAATTTTTTTTTTTATGACCAGACATCGGACTTGTTTACCTCAGCTCATGATAATACAAACACCCTAGGAATGAGATAACCACGAGAGTTCAACATATACTTTGGGTAGAACTTGTAAATTTTTCATGATTTAAACACAAGATAATAATAACTGAAGTTCGACCTCCTAGGGTTTCCCTTACGACTTTAAAAGCTTCTGCTATTTTATTTTATTCAAGTATTTTCTTCGGTTTGGTGCACTTAGAATCTGGAGTTATTTAGGAAGTTTACAACACATGAAATAATGATGAAAGTTCGAATATAGAACGTACGCTTTTCTGGAAATAGTATAGATTTTGATGGTAATTCTAGAGATATAGATTTAGATAATTTTAGGGTTTGATATTCTTAGTATATGAATTTTTGAGTTTAGCTTGAATGTCGAAATGGGTGATAAGTAGAAATCTCGAGGTGTATCATAGAGGGATTTCGACATATTACAGTGCAAGATTTCGAGAGATGCTATGAACAGACTTCGACATTTAGCTTCTAAACTTCTCGAGATCTACCTTTCGCAAAGAATAGAAGATCTCGACATCCATGATATAATTCGACATTTTATAAACATGGTATAAGATCTCGACATTTCTCCATGCCATTTCGACATTTAATACTTCTAACCAATCTCGACATTTGTAAAGCTCGACATATAGTCTCGAGATTTATTTTTTTTCTGTTAGAAGATCTCGACATTGTTAGATGACTTCGACATTTATAGGATTGACATTATGAAAGATATCGATAGCTTCTTTAATAATTTTAGTATTTTTGAAACTTACATGGCTTAGTAAATTTATTGATATGAAAATATTTTCAATACTCAGAGGATCGAAGCGTAGAGAGTTTACCAGATTTCTTAACTGATTTTAGCGGGAGGACAGGTAGGCGAATTATTCATCTACAATGCATAAACACTTATTTGAATTACGTGTTTTTATGTGCTTCAATGATTTACGTGATTTATGTGCTTTACGTATATTTCATGTGAAATCACGAATTCATATGTTATCACGTTTATATGCATGGCATATGCATATCATATCACAGGGTGAGATATTTACACCGTATTGAGACGGTTGATTTGAGATATTGTCGAGCGGGGTAGAATGAGATGTTTGTGATTTTTGTTGTTGACTCGTTGAGGAGTCGAGGTTGGTACTCGTATGACACCTGACGGCAGACAGGCTTGATCGATCTGTCTACTCGGGCGTGAACGTCCCGAGGTGCAAAACCGTCGTGATTATATTTTCAGCGGAGGGAGCGACCTGACAGGGCAGTTGCGTGAACGTCAAAACGCTGTCGGCGTAGGCTACCGTTTCCGGAAGAGCGACCTAGTAGGGCAGTTGCGTGAACGTCAAAACGCTACTAGTGTAAGCTTCCGTTATGTTATAGGCGCGCGAGGTGTCGAGTCTGACCTAGGGCCCTGTGTTGTGTGATTTGAGATAGGAAAGTGGAAAAGAAAGAGTGAACATTGCATGTGAGATATTGGGATCGGGAATGAACGTTCACGTGCATACATGCATGCATCTTTATTCACCTACTGGGCGAATCGCTCAGTGTTTACGTGTTGTAGGTACCGAGTCTGATGCCGACGCGCGTCATGACTGAGGCGGCTGGTGGCGGTGCTCCACGGACTTTTGAGGGCAGGGCGGTACATGGATGAAGACCTGTGGAGCGATAATAGGGGTTTTTGTTCTTTTGACTTTTTGGGGCTACGCCCGTTGTACAGATACTACTATGTAAAATAATATTTTATTATATTATATTATATTTTAGGAAAAAGTTTTTATTAGACGGGTCTTCCGCGACTTACGTTGCGAAAATCCGCCACTAATCCTAATTAGAAAACGAGGGTTGCCACATTTGGTTCTTGAATTCTGTCCCATTATCAGCTCTGATGATTTGTACACTTAGTTGGTAGAGGTTTTGAGCGGTTTTGATAAACTCAATGATTAGACCTAGCGTTTCGTCCTTGGTTCTCAGAAATTTGGTCCATGTGTAGCGTGAGAAATCATCCACAATAACCAACACATATTTTCGCCCATTAATGGTCTGAGTCCGCATGGGTCCACACAGATCCATATGAATGAGCTCGAGAGGTTTGGAAGTTGAGGCTATGTGTTTGGTCCGGTGGGATGCCTTCCTTATCTTTCCCATTTCACACGCCGAGCAAAGATGCTCTTTGTGATATCTGAACGAGGGAAGTCCTTTCACCAAGTTTTCTGATCGCAGTTTGTTAAGGTCTTTGAAATTGAGATGGGAAAGTCGCTGATGCCAGAGATCATTCTGATGTAGAGAGGCTCGAGAGATAAGGCATGTCGGTCGGACAATCTTGAGGTCAATGGAGTAGAGATTCGTCTTCCTGTGGCCAGTGAGTAGCTCTCTTCCATTGTTATCTGTGACACTACATTTGTTGGTCTCAAAGTCACCTTGTAGACTTTGTCACAGAAACGTCCTATGCTGAATAAATTGTAGCTCAGTCCTTCGACGTAGGACACTCCTTTGATAGTCAGCCTGTCATGGATGAGATCACCTATTCCTAGTATGGATGCAGATTGACCGTTTCCGAAGTAGACCTTCCCGAGAAATCCTTCAGAGAAGTTGCTCAACAGCTCTTTGTTTCCAGTCATGTGTGAGGAGCAACCTGAATCTAAGTACCACACATGACGGACCTGCAAAAAGAAACAAGTAAGTTTTGGCACCCATTTATAGATGGGTTCCCTTTTGATAGCAGGTTTAGTAGCTTTCTTGTTCGTTGCCAGATTTAATTCTTTGCTAGATTGTTGGATAGCTGGTTTAAGAATCTAAGCGTGATGATTTCCTATAGGATGCAGTTGAGATTTCGGAATCCAAATCTGTTTTTGAATTAATTTCTTGTTCGGCTTGGTCTTGGAAGTGGTGTGTTGCTTTACTTTAGATTTAATAGTATGATTGGACGGCGTGGGAGATATGTCCTTAGAACGAGTGCTATGCGACGTGGAGGCGCTTTTGCTGAAATGACTGTCATGAGGATGGGAAAGTAAATCATTGTTTACATGACAGAATTTTGATTTACGGAATGAAATAACGAAACACGTTCTGCGACATTACAAGAAGTCACTTTTGGAAATGTAAAAGATTTTGAAACATGCGAAGAAAGGTTGGAGACTTGTCTCTTCTTCTTATCAGGGATAGTTGTCTTCTTTGCTAAGCCAGCTCGAACCTTCTTCGCTTCCTTAGATCTCACGCCTTTGTCTGTGGGTACATGTGATACAAAGTTAGTGTGAGATAAAGGAATTTTCTTTGTGGTTTGCTTGCATTTATATGTAGAGGATTCAGGGACAGGTCTGGAGGTGAAAGGTTTGAAAGCGTCAGGAAAGTTCTCGAGAGTATAAATTTTGCTCAACAAAACAGTCCTTTCTTCTTCGTGAGCTTTCTTTTCTGACTCTAGAGAGGCTGTCAAGGCACCTATTTTGCGTATAATCTCTGGAATATAGATAAAAGAATAAATAGGTTTAGCCTGTTCGTCAGCGTCTTCGGGTCCAAATGGTGACATGTAATCATCAGAGAGTGTTATCTCTCTAGTTTTGTAGCTATTATTGAGTTCGTCGTAGTCACACATGATTTGAGCCCATTCTTTGTTCCTCCGTTTCTGTTCGTCAGTTTCAGTCACCTCTCTTGAGCTTACGAAGGGCCTCAATTGTTCAATGCTTAACCCAAAACGTTTAATGTTGTACAGTGAGAGTACTTTCTCTGTTTCAGGGTTAGTAGTGGGTTTCAATCCTAACCTTTCGCGGGGATCATAAAATATCTTTAGGTTGACTAAGAAAGACGGTTCGTTCAGATTGACCTCTTTTGATGTTAATGTCCTCTAGCTCTTTGACTTTCTTGTATAGACGAACACGTTCGTTTGTGATTATACTTTAGTTTTAGACAAGATCAAGGATTCATTAAGAATAGCTATCTCTTCTTGTTGTTTGTTTAACAAGGCATACCTTTTGTCGAAATTGCTTTGGAGCTCTGAGTAATCTTTACGATGCATGGAGAGTTCGGCTATCCTACGTTCAAGTTTAACGAAATCATTTAGGGATGGAGTGTATACCTCCAGGTCGGATGAAGAGTCATCCTCGATGCTTTTCACCATGAAGGCCATTTCTTCTTCCTCCTCGTCTGATTTGTCCTCCAGCCATTCCTCTTCCTCAGCCACCAAGACAATTTCCGCTTCCTTGCACTGTGAGAGCTAAAATTTTTTCTTGTAGTATTCAGTGTTTTTCTTCTTGGGTCTGAAGCATTCAGAAGCAAAGTGACCCGGCTTGCCACAGTTGAAGCACTTCTTCATTACTTCAGATTTCTTAGTTTCAGCCTCTTCAGGGGCAATGTACTTCTGTTTCCCGCCCAAGGTTCGTTGTTTGTTGAAGGAAGAAGATGATTTCTTGGCACTCATCTTATTGACCGTATCTGAGATCGTTGCCAGTTTCTTTCTGATGGATTCGAGTTCGTCCTCAGATTCTTGGTCAGATTTGGCGTTGTCAGAGGTGTCAGATTGTACGACCTGCTTTCCTTTAGAAGTCCTCGAGCTCCTGTTGCTTGACTTAGAAGTCACGAGTGCAATTGGTTCCATGTCGACATTTGGTTTTCCTTCGTTCTTGATTTCTTTGGCATACTGCGAGTATTGTGAGAGATTATCGTGTAGGGAGTGAATATCCATAGCGTCCAGATATTTGTTCTGTTGCTTAACCAGAACTGCAATCCGTCCCCACTCAGGTTGAAGTGTGAAAGGAACTTGATGTTGTGTTCGAGATTGGAGCGCTGGATGTTGATCTTTCTCATCTCATTGATGATGGTCAAGAAGCGAAGTTAAACATCTCGAAGTTCTTCCCCCTCCTTAGCTTTGAAGGAGTCATAGGCAGTAAGGATGCTGGACTTCTTAGACAAATTACTAACTTCTGTTCCAACCATCATCTTGCAGACTTCATCCCAAATTTCCTTTGCAGTGACCATTGCATCGACTTGCTTGTAGACATCATTTGGTAGAGCCTGAAGCACATAGTGTCGGGCAAGCTTGTCTGCTCTGGCTCGTGCTCCCTCAGCATCGTTGTATCGACTAGGGTCCTTAGGAGTTCTCCTCTCTGGAATTGCAGGAACTGCATCGGGTTGAGCAGGGATGATGGTCCAAAATTGAGCAGGTCCTTCAAAAATGGAGGAAAGCATGTCGTTTGCGAGGTCTGCATCCTTGATTTCTATGAAATTGATGAATCGTTGCTTCCATATGTCGTACTCTCCCCATCTTAGTAATGGTGCACGGTTGTCAGATCCAATAGCAAGACCGTCCATGATTGTGTTTGGTAATGATCGTTAACGCGTGATATATCTGCGAAATGAAACGCTTTAGTTTTGAATGAGATATAGTCAAGTTTGAGTGATTTCTAGTGTTGAGTCTAAGTGGGTAAATTCACTTAATAAATTCAGTCGCAATATAAGAATTTAGTGAATTTAGTGTACTGCTCGAGGATGGAACGATTGGTGTTATGTGAGATCGAGAAATTTGTTCTACTTAATTTGAATGCTTGATTGATTCTAGTAAGATTTGGACACAAACTCGGCAATTGGTCCTAAGTGTTGAGAATTGGGCAATTCAAAGTGAGTTAAGATTTGAAAATGTGAGTTTCGATCGAAAGAGGGGTTAAAATTTAGATAAGGTTAGTTTCGATCGAAATAGGGATTTAGATTTTGATTTGAAAAAGAAATAGTTTCGATTGATAGGAATGAGAAGGTTTCGGGCGATCTTGGTCCAAATTGGATTTGTTTCGATTGACTAAGATTGAATTTGACTAATTTGGACGAAACAGTAAATAATTTGGACTTTCGCCAAGATATGAATCGGGCGAAACTGAGCAAATCGATCGAAATTGGTACTGTAGACTTTCGGGCGAAATAGATTGGACTCTCGCCGAGAATTGTATCGATCGAAACTGCGAAATTGGGCACTGTAGCGTTTCGGGCGATATCGATTGGCTTTCGCCGAGAATTGTATCGATCGAAGCTTGAAACTGGATACTGTAGCGTTTCGGGCGATATCGATTGGCTTTCGCCGAGAATTGTATCGATCGAAACGTAGCAATACTGTAGCGTTTCGGGCGAGATGGATTGACTTTCGTCGAGAGTTGTGTCGATCGAAACTGTGATATTAGCGGATAATTGCCTCAAGACTCTAATCGATTGACTTTCGCCGAGAATGTATCGGCGAAACTGCGAAATTGAAGAGAAATTGCCCGAAACTCAAATCAATCGAAGCTTTTCTAAGTGAGTTTCGGTCGAAACCTTCAAACTAAAAGTACTGTTCTATCGATACTGATGAACAGTTCAGTAAAAAACCCAGATTTTTAGACTCGTTTTTGCTCAAATCCTACTCAAACTTGACTGAAATCGACGTGAAAGAACATAAATACACTCAATAGCAGTTTTCTAACGTTTTTGGGGTCAAAAATCATTGACAACGAATTAAAAACACCCAAAAACAGAGAAAATATTGAAAATGAGTTTTCAAGCCAAAAACTTCTTCAAATCACGTCGGAATCGAGCAAAACTGGATTCAAATGGAAGATATTGATCAGCGTTAGGCTCTGAGACCACTTGTTGGCCCTTATATTACCAAACAAGGATCAAAAGAAAGGTTTGAATGTGTAAAACGTGAAGAACACCTTGAGTGCGTGTTAGTGTGTGTTTTTCTAAGGAAAAGTACAAGGTGGCTTACCTTTCTAATTCTTTTCATAAAACCCTAATTATAGTAAGTGGGGCTTTATATACCACAAGTGTTTGGTATATTAAAGCTCAATACAAAACTATGACTTAATATCATATGTCTCCCCAAACTACTACAACCCACTAAATAAACATGTTAACCCAAGATTACATACAAATTAAAGGATGCTACAAAATATTCCTAACAGTTATGTATAAGATTATTTTGATTTAGGGAGTTTGGTAATAAATAAAATTAAAGGGGGAGTTAGTTGATAGAAAATAAGGGAATGTGGATTTAATTGAATTTGCCCCCCATTTTAAAAATCAATTTTCTTAATGATATAACAAAAATTAAATTTGTTATTCCATTTATAAATATTTTGAATCATAAGGGAACAATTAAATATAAAGTATATTACATGTAAGTAATTTTTAATAAATTGATGAAAAAGTATCAACACAAATTCTCAAAATTGATGAAAATTTATCAATTAACCTTATTAGATAATTGGACGAACATCGAGGGTGGAAAAGGGTTATTGTTTGCTTATTCACTTGGGGATTCAACACATAAATATCTATCACTAAACTTAAAAGTCAAATCAGAACCTTGTCAGAGTTATTTTATACTGAGATACCCATTTGAAACATTTATTGCTCATAGGTGCCAAATTGATCATTATACCCTTGCTAAAATAGCTTTATTACATCATTTACCTGGATTTCTTATTTCAGCTTACGATTGTTCTTAAAAAAAATTGACACACCAGAGGAAACCGAAATCGCGCGACCTTCTTCCCGAAATCGACCCATGTTTGTTTTGCTTCAGATTCCTCGTCGTTGGGTTCTCAGTTCCTCGTGGTTTTCGCCTTCTGAAATCGACATTCTTCCAAAAGGTATGCCCTTCGCCTTTGAAATCGTCGTGGTATTTTGTCTTGGTGGGTTTTCGCTTACTCTGTGGAGAATAGGCTTGTATCTAGTTTGGCTTTGCCGTTATTCGTTGGGTGTAAGCATTTTCGGTTAATGGTTCGTAACAATTTCTGCGTGTTTTCGAATGAATCGATTTGTTGTTCGATTTGGGTTTTTTTCGAATGGTTCAATTTACTGTGGTAGATTTGTGCGTGTTTTCTCGAATGGGTCGATTTGCTGTGGTCGATTTGGGTATTGTTGAATGCTTTAATTTACTGTGGCCAATTTGGCCTTTTTCGAATGGGTCGATTTGAGTTTTATGAAATGGGTTCAATTTGGTACTACATTATCACTATATTTGGTACAATCTGTTTGGGCAAATTGGTACGCCGTGTGTGTATAAAATGTTACTGCTTCTTAACAATTTTGTTTTTTTGCAGAAATGCCTCCGCAGAACAGATCCGAGCTTTCTTCCAGGTGCCATCCTACGCTCTTTCCATCTACGTTTGGGATCCGATGGCCTCACAAAAGATGACCTGGACCGCTGGAGCCTTCGTAAGTTTTAACATTGTGTATATTCCGTCGACTGTGTTGCAGTTCTGCGTTAATGTCGTTTTTATATTGTGCAGGCTCATTTTCTGACGAATTATTGGGCACAGAAGTATGAGTATCTATGTAAGAAGACCGTTGATCCAGAGTTTAACCGGCCCCAATCTGGCTACGTTGACTGTTTGGAGACTTTGTTGTTTAAGTTCAGTTATGTGACTTGGGGATGAGACTGTTTAGAGAATGTGTTGTTTATGTTTGTTAAGTTATTTGTCTTGGGATGAGACTGTTTGGAGACTCAGTGATGTCGTTTGTTGTGTAGTTCTATGAGACTTTGTCTGTGTTCTATGCAGTACCATATGTTTTTATATTAGCGTACCTTATATTTTACATACAGAGTACCATAATATGCAGGTTTCTCATACCATTATGTATATATATACCATACCATAACCATATTTTATGAAGTACCTTATCTTTTCTATAGCGGTGCACGAGTTTTTGGTCGCCGAGATAAAGCAAACGGTTGCGAGTCCGATGCGTTCGTCGATTGTTAACTTATTTTGCGTTGGGTACGAAACTGTTTGGAGACCTTTGGTTGTTTATGTTGGTTTTTCTTTTGTGCATGGACGGTCAGTGCTGTGCTGTGTAGTTTTCTGTGTTGTGTAGTTCTATGCAGTACCATATATTTTTATATGACCGTATCTTATCTTTTACCTACAGCATACCATAATATACATGTTAACTGTATCATTATTCAGCATAGCAAAACAGAACTTGTGAAGTACCTAAACCCTAAACGATATTACCGTGTCATATCTTTTACATACAGAGTACCATAATATGCAGGTTAACCGTACCATTATAGAAATATATGACGTACACAATATTAGTGTTAACTGTACCATTATTAAGCATAACAAAACAGAACTTGTGAAGTACCTAAACCCTAAACGATATTACCGTGCCATATCTTTTACATACAGAGTACCATAATATGCCGGTTAACCGTACCATTATGTAAATATATAGAAGTACCTTGTCTTTCGTACTACCGTACCATATTTTTTACATACAGAGTACTGTAATATGCAGGTTAACCGTACCATTATGTAAATATATACCGTACCTTATATATCGCACATGAAGTACCTTATCTGTTATACAGTAAGGTACCTTATCATTTACATATATAGTATCATAACACGTAGGTTTATCGTTTCCATACGTAACATGTACGGTACCCAAATATGCAAGTATATCGTACCATTTGTTAGACAATCGAAAAATAAATAAATTCCTAAGGGAATCGCAGTGTCCTGCGTGATTTCGACAATACATAACAATAATGAAATTAAAGAAAAAAAATATGAAATCCTAATTCACCGAATTCGCACATGTAGGACTCACCAAATTATTCAAATTATGTTATAGAAGTTCTTGCTTATATCCTTATATTCTAATGAATCTTGGAATTCTAATGTTTAATTCATGCGTTCAGGGCCTAATGCATATAATTTGATCTGAAACATATCTAATACTCCATATTAGTGTTCTACGGTGGTTCGAGATGAAAAACAATTCGTACGACCTCGAAAATTACTAACCCTAATATGACGTATCATATATTTAAGGAACGCCGTACCTTACATAGATTTGTAGGGGTATCTGTACGTTTGTGTTAAGCGTACCAACTCTGACACGGTTGTAGTACCCAAAATTACATATGACATGAAACATTTTATGAAAGCCAACGACCTGTCATATGAGCTGTCTTTTTTGATTTAATACCTAGTATGTCAGAAATATGTCACTGATGACAGAAAAAACGTCAGAAGTCTGTCCAGTCATGACAGAAAAACGTCATAAATGTTGCAGACATGATAGAAAAAAGTCAGAAATTGTCTCTTCCTTTCTCCACATCAACATCGGCTGAAATGCTTCGTTTCTGACAAAATATAGCCAACTATTAAATTCGAAGTCTTACTTTAATTTGTACGGTACCTATTTCATTTACCATACAGTACCCTATGTTGTATGTTTAGCGTACCTCACGGGCCTATGTTACGATACCAAACTTGCTCATATTAACGTACCAATTTGGCATATATTACAGTACCAAAGTTGGCTTATATTAGTACTATGTTGGCATATCTTACGGTACCAAACTGGTATATATTACAAGTATCAAATTTGCATATATTACGGTATCACTGGCATATATTACAGTACCAAACTGGCATAAGCTACATTACCAAATATCCATATATTACAGTACCAAATGTGCATATATAAGGTACCAAACTGTCATATATTACAGTATCAAATTTGCATAGAGTACGGTACCATATTTGCATATATTACGGTACTAAATTTGCATATTTACGGTATCAAACTGGTATATGTTACAACCCCGAATTGCATACATTACGGTACCAAATTTGCATATATATATGGTACCAAACTGGGCATATATTACAGTATCATGTTGGCATATGTTCCAGTACCAAATGAGCATATATTACTGTAGCAAATTTGCATACATTACGGTACCATGTTAGCATATATTACGGTACCAAACTGCCATATATTACAGTACTAAATTTGCATACATTACGGTACCACATTCGCATATATTAAGGTACCAAATTTACATATATTACAGTACCAAATTGGCAAATATTAGGGTTCCATGTTCGCATACGTTACGAAATTTGCATATATTACAGTAGCAAATTGACATATATTACGGTACCATGTTCACATATATGACGGTACCAAACTGGCATATATTACAGTATCATTTGTGCATATATTAGGTACCATGTTCGCATATATTACGGTACCAAATTTGCATATGCTACAGTACCATGTTGGCATATATTACAGTAACAAATTGGCATATATTACGGTACCAAATTTGCATATGTCACAGTACCAAATTTGCATATTTACAGTACCAAATTGGCATATATTACAGTAACAAATTGGCATATATTACGGTACCGAAGTTGCATATGTCACAGTACCAAAAATTTGCATATATTACAGTACCAAATTGGCATATATTAGGGTACCATATTGGCATATATTAGGGTACCATGTTCGCATACATTACAGTACCAAACTGGCATGCCGGGAATCGATATTCGATCACCTTCTTTGGAGGGATACGTATATATCGATAAGCGTCCTTGCTTCATGATTAATAGTAAGGAAGACTCCCGTTTATACTCACACATTGCAAACAACGTCCTGCCACCAACCGAATTTGCAGATGCCATATTTTCAGATAATATGGCAACCTTTATAAATGGTACGCTGTATAGTTAGATTGGTACTGCATAACAGGACATTTTGGTACCGTATAGACAGGTTACTTGGTACGTAATATAAATACACAAAGATATTGCATAACATAAATGTCCAATCGGACTGTATCGCATAATATATTTAGGTACGGTAAAATCAACAAACAATGGTATGTAATATACATAACAAATGGTACGTCGTAACAGTTCTAAAAAAATTCCAAAATCTCGATGATTAGCCTCAATAACTACCAAATCCTAACATTCCACCCTTATATCGAGCTCTTGGAGCGCATAGAGCTCCCGGATTTGTGCTAAACCTTGAACAAACGCATGAAATCGATTAACCAAACTATTTGCAAAAGAAAAGCTTACATGACAAAATCAAAACCCAAAATCGAGAACCCAACTTTCAAGGTGCTCGTCGATCGTTGTCCGGCACCGAAACAAGCGGAAGGAGGTGGTCGGCAAGACGAAAATTCGTCGACGGGATGGAGCTCGAATTTTGCAGACAAAAAAAACTGAAATGAGAAAAGAAATAAGGATATTTTGGTAATCTTAGGCGATTAGATACCTAAGTGTAAAATTTTTATCCAAATGGGTACCTAGCTATAAAATATATCTGACAAGGTACTGAAGTGGCTGTTTAGTTTCTATTAGGTATTTATTTGGAGATGGGTCTTTTAAAAAAATGGCCCTTGACTCAGTCAATATTAAAAAAATAGCCTTGTTGACGTTTTTTTTTGGTCAATGGCCTTCATTTTAATTAACTGTTAACCATCTTCTTTAAACCCTCGTTAATTAACTAGAAATAAAAGAAAAAGAAAAATAAATATACATACATAATCTGTATATATATAAAAGGAACGAAACTCCATTTAATGGGTGTAAGTAAATGCGTAATAATTACTATACCAACCCAGATCGATCCATCCTTTCTTCTTCATCGTTTCTAAAGAAAAACACAGCCTCATTTTCGTCACTAAGTCGAACTCGAAGTCTGCGAAACAAGTCTGGAAGGAAAAACCCAGCTCTAACTCTTTACAGTAAGTTTTTTCTTTTTGAATTACGAATTTTTACTCTCCAAATTACGTGATTTTGTCATTTACGTGATGTTTGGCCACGAGAATTTTGAATTTCTAGTCGGAAAGACGAAACTCGTGGTCATGCTTCATGGAACCCGCACATATATCCACAAGGGCCCCATGCATTAGATCTTGGGCCCCGCGCATGTTTACACGGTCCCCGCACGCTGGGGCAGGGGCCACGCGCACTGGAGCACGGGTCCGCGCGCGCTAGAGCACGGGCCCCAGGCATCAGCTCACGGGCCCCAGGCGCTGGCGCTGGGGTCCCGCACATCAGTGCAGTGCGCGCGCGCAATGGAGCACGGGTCCGCGCGCGCTAGAGCACGGGACCCGGGCATCAGTTCACGGGTCCCAGGCGCTGGCGCTGGGGTCCCGCATGCAGTGCGCGCGCGCAATGGAGCACGGGTCCGCGCGCGCTAGAGCACGGGACCCGGGCATCAGTTCACGGGTCCCAGGCGCTGGCGCTGGGGTCCCGCATGCAGTGCGCGCGCGCAATGGAGCACGGGTCCGCGCGCGCTAGAGCACGGGACCCGAGCATCAATTCAGGGTCCCCGCACGCTGGTGCCTGGGTTCCGTGCATCAGTG
Source organism: Craterostigma plantagineum (assembly GCA_027422505.1). Classification (NCBI taxonomy): domain Eukaryota; kingdom Viridiplantae; phylum Streptophyta; class Magnoliopsida; order Lamiales; family Linderniaceae; genus Craterostigma; species Craterostigma plantagineum. The sequence continues at coordinate 12,663,205 of JAPQWV010000001.1, forward strand.
CAGGGGGCGCGCGCACTGGAGCAGGGGTCCCGCGCATCAGTGCATGGGCCGTCCTAAGGCATGGGTCCCGCGCACTAAGTCGTGGGTCTCGCGCTCTAGAGCTTGGGTCCCATGCAGGGGTCCGTGCTTATATGTTAGGGTTTTCGATAGCTGTTAGGGTTTTCGAAGCTGTTAGGGGTTTGGAAGCTGTTAGGACTTTAATTATGCCTAGAAATCACGTTAGCAAACACAACTATGGTTTTTGCAAACTATTGTTTTCGCGTTTTTGCAAACTATTGTTTTTGCAAACTAGGGTTTCGCAAACTAGGGTTTCGCAAACTATTGTTTTTGCAAACTATTGTTTTCGCAAACTAGGGTTTTGCAAACTATGGTTCTAATAAATTTTACTTCTATTGCAGGGGGTAATCATGACGATCACTAACATTGTGTTCCAAGTCGAGGGTCAGTGGATAATTGGCGAGGACAATACCTCGAAGTGGTGTCCTCTTCCTACTCATAGATGGCAATCAATCTTGGTCGATGAGGAAACATGCACGTTAGATGACGTGAAGGATGAGATTGTGAAGGTTTTGTCGCTATGCAGCGAGAATTGTAAACTCACGTTAAGCTACATGCCTAGCGTAGTTTACGATTTCCCACGACCCATCTACATCGAGAATGACTACGGTATACGTGCATACCTTGGTTTTGGTGGTCCACAGTCTAGACCCGTGCTCCATGTTGAGGCTGCATCCTTTGTCAGTGTCACACCACCACAAGCTCATCTTAATGATGAATCGAATTTCAATGTGGGTCTAATAGAGCAGTGCGACGCAAATGAGGAAATCCATCCCGTGGAAGGTTACATGGGCGACACATCTAACTACCACTGTTCTGAATACGAGGGTTTTCAAGAAGATCAAACCGGACCGTGGGAGAATCAAAATGAGAATGAAGATGATACGTTCGAACAACCCGAGGAACAGTATGCTTCGGAAAGTGATAATGACGATGTGACAATGGCGGAGCATAACTCTCCACATGCTGACGACGGCACGTATGGATTCGGGGATGGTTCAAGCCTGTTTGTTGGTCAGGAATTTCGGGACAAGAAGGAAGTCAAAGACGTGATTACTAAAGTCGCCCTTGATGCGTGTTTCGAGTTCAAATTGGTCCGGTCAAATAAAACCATGTACGTAGCGAAATGCGCAACCGAAGGATGCACATGGCGAGTACGAGCTGCACAGAACAAGGACTCCCCTTTTTTCTCAATCAGAACTTACTGCGGCAAGCACAACTGCGGGGTTTCTCATCGTCGCCGTAGACATCGGCAAGGAAGTTCGTCAGTTGTATCACAAGTTCTGCTGGAACATTTCACCGGTCCTAAAGACATTCCACCACCCAAGGCAATCATGTCGATGATGCAGAACAAGGGAGTAGATGTCTCGTACTACAAGGCTTGGAAAGGGAAGCAACTAGCGTCGGACGAATTAGTTGGTAACAGGGACGATTGTTACGGTTTACTCCCGGCCTACTTGGATGCGTTGAGGCAAGCAAACGTTGATAGCATCACGGATTGGGAGATGGACGAAGAAAGGAGGTTCAAATATATGTTCTTAGCATACGGCGCATGCGTTAGGGGATTTGCATACATGAGGAAGGTCGTATCTATCGATGCAACTTTTTTGAAGGGAAAATATAAAGGAGTTTTGCTCATTGCTACGGCGCAAGATGGTGATTACCATCAATACCCGCTCGCATGGGGTCTTGCTGACTCGGAGGGAACCGAATCTTGGACGTGGTTTCTCACTAGATTGAGTCGTTTCGTACCGGATAGTAACGAACTCGTCATTATTTCTGACCGAAACCCCGGTATAAAGAATGCCGTCCCTGCTGTGTTTCCGAATTCATTTCATGGTTTCTGCGCATGGCACATTCAGCAAAATGTGAAGACGAAAACGGCGGACAAGGGTGCGTGCCCCATTTTCTGGCGGGTAGCGAATGCCTACACCAAGGCCGAGTGCGATGCACATTACAAAGCTCTAGGTACAACATTCAAGTCGGCGGGTCGATATCTTGCCGAGATTGACATGGAACGGTGGACGAGGGCATATTGTCCCAAGTCGAGATATAACATCATGACGACCAATGGATCGGAGTCGATAAATGCGGCTCTACGCGCGGATAGAGAACTTCCAATTATAGGATTGTTGGGCTCAATTCACCGATTAACATCATCTTGGTTCAGTAAGCATCGAAGAGCATGCGAAGCTTCTATCGCTGCGAATTCAACGTCGTTTACGCCGAAGGTCGAGTCGATCCTCCGCGAGAATTTCATTGGGTCGCAAAGATTTCACGTATCGGAAGTTGGGCGTCTAACGTATAATGTATACGGGCACAACTTGAACGAGGTTGTCGATCTAGAGTTGCGTACGTGCACCAGTAAGATGCTAGACATCGACCGAATTCCTTGCCCACACGCTATTGCTGCTTGTGGTTATGCCAACGTCGATGTGGGTTCACTAGTCGATCCTTACTACAGCTTGGAATGTTGGAAGTTAGCTTACGAAGGTACTATATGGCCGGTGTCTGAACACATTGAAAGAAGTGTTGAAATGCTGCCACCTCCTCGCGAGCGTCAACGTGGAAGACCACAGAAAAATAGGTTGCCTTCTGTTGGCGAATTTAGTAGGAGGTAAAACCTCTAAATTTAGGGTTTTGTAATGTAATAGAACCTAGTTATTATTGTTATGAAACGAAAGTTTGTTTATATTAGCGTAATTTATGGTTTTATAATGTAATTATGGTTAGTGAATGGGGGCATGCGCGTTGGATGTGCGGGGCCCGTGCTTATGCGCGAAGGTCCCTTGCTTTCATGCACGGGACCCATGCTCATGTGCTGGGACCCGTGCTTATTTGCATGGTCCCTGCGCATAATTTCGGTCCCGTGCGGAAATTTTGCAAACCCTAATTGAAGTCAATTATTGGTCTGCAGACAGAGTTATTATTTGAATATTTATTGGTCAGTCAACTATTTGTCTGAAACATGTCAGCTTTGAGTGCAGGTGTCATAATGTCTTGTCTTGTCATGTCTGATGTCCTTTTCGATGTGTGAAAAGAAAAAGCAAGGCACGGGTTTAAAAGAATTTCAGTAATTATGTACATATATATATTGTACATCTTTACAAAAAAAATTAACCATAACGAAATTGCTGTCGAAAAAAAAAATAATCTGGACCATAAGATTACTCTTATGTCGTTAATGTACAGAAAACAAAATTACATTATTTGGTTATTGTTTTCAATGTGAAGTTGGTGAACTGGGTGGATGTCACAATAATTGAGCAAATTTACATAGCAACAACTTGCCTTATGTTGGTGACTTGTTTAGGATGTCACAATCGAAAACTCGTATCTTATATATGCAAAAATGTCTAACTTTTGTTGGCTATGATATTATATGACGTATTATATTCGTATGGAGGCTGAATCGAACTTCGAAATTATTTAATATGGTGTAAAATCGCGAAAATAATTGCAGGGTCCCCGCACATGAGTGCTGTGGTCCGGGGCTCATGCGCAGTGGACTCGCGCAAGCTAATGCGCGATGGATGCGCGGGACCCCAGCGATCACGCGAGGGACCCGTGAACTCACGCACGGGACCCGTGCTTATGTGCGCGGACCCATGCTTAATTGCTTGGGACCGTGCGCATAAGTTTGGGACCATGCGCAGCAGACCGGACCCGTGCGGATTTTTATTGACTAGTCAACAATCATTGGTAAATTATTATTGTCTGTACTGACGTACTCACTTTTTCTGCGCATGTCAGTGTAATCAATGCCTTGTCAGTGTAACCTTCATACGAAAAAAGAAATTAAATACTAATGATAAAATATTAAAATTGTGCATGGTCCCCAAACTTATGTGCTGTGGTCCGGGCCCATGTGCAGTGGACCCGCGCTAGATGATGCGCGGGACCCTTGCTCGATGACTACTGCAGGGGACCCTAGTTTAAAAGCAAGGGACCCGTGCTCAAACGCAAGGGTCCCATGCTTATGTGAGTTGACTAGTCAACAATCATTCGTCAATTAGTGGTCTGTTACTTTTTTCGTTATATTGTCAGTGTCATAACAGTCGATTTGATGTGATTAGAAATAAAATCTTTATAATTGCTTGTCATGTCATCATTAATGCTTATTCAGATGAATTTAAACAAATTTACATAGCAACAACGTGCGAGGGTTTTCATAAAAATTATTTAAATAAACCAACAGGCCACTTGAATAAAATAAAATTACATTCAACTATTTTGGACCAAACCAAGAACCCCAGTCCTTACGGAAAATACAAATTGTAAGAAATTTCCTAAAATCTACAATATCCTTCTGTGTCAGATTGGAGACGTCGTCACCTCGAAACATGAGGCTCATTGCCGCTCGCAACACATGTACGCCGCATTCTCCCCTGAAACGTTACACACTTATACAGAAATCATCGTAAAATTTAATGAAATAATAATGAATGAAACTTACCTTCCTTGCTGTTTGGCGAACCTCGGATGACGCTCAACTTTCCATTTCTTAAACCGTGTCTTGATACATCCCATGAAGACCAATATCGCCGGGATAATTAATTGAAGTGGCAGCAATGCTTTGTTAAGGTTGCGCATGTCCTTGTCGCAAGACTCGTCGGAGTCGTATATCGTCATCGTCTTCTGCCTCCAATCAGCGACGCATAGCACCCAATGTGCTATCGTTTGCACGGGGAAGACGATGCAATCCGCGTTCATCCATGAGATCGACGGCCATCCATCCTGAAGTCCTCTCGCGTAATGGGACCATAACGAAAGCATCCCATTTATGACTTTTCCGTTGTCGAAGCCGTCGAGTTCGATACATGTCTTGAATGCGTAAGACATGTACGCAACATTCTTCGAGGCAAATGAATGGGTCTGCTGCATGTCCAGGAACCCTCTCATTGCTTCATTCATATGCTGAAAAACCAAAACAACTTGGGCTTTACAATTATAGTTCATTGCAAAATTAATAGTTCAAGTCGCATACCATGTCATCGAGCCACTTCGTTGGCGTGTATAGATCCTCAAACCATTCACGTCTATGCCTGTCGACCAAGCACTCCTTTAACTCGTTGTCAGTCAAGGCCCGTATTTCGCTCTCTATGGCCCCCCACACGAGGATCTTCTTAGAAATATGGACGTCTACGGTCGATAGACTCGCTTTCATCTGACCGGTCGACGGAGGCTCAGTGAACGGCGACTGCAGCCACTTGGACGGATTCTTCTGCCGCCCTTCCGGGGTCACGTCGTCCACACCTTTACCCCTATCAGCCACCGTCGACTGATCCGCAACCGTCGACTGATCAGCCACCGTCGACTGATCCGCAACCGTCGACTGATCCGCAAATGCCGAATATTGCAGCATCGACTGATCCCAGTCGAGGCCCCTCCAAGTAGATGGGTCGACCTCATAAAATGTCTGGCTCTGTGCGCCGTATTCATCGTCCAATTGCTGCGATGGATCCCGCCTCGCAAATTGTGCCCATGGATACTCATTTGCCGGTCATCCCCATCCGCTCGAACTGGGTGGATCCTGCCCCGCAAATTGCGTCCACCCAGTCGAAGTCGCCTCGTCGTCTACGATACATATTAAATTGTAAGTTACGGCGTGTATTAAATTTGAATTAGGGGTAAAGATAGTTACCGCAACGAGGCGCGTCGGTATGTGTACGTGGACCGAATAAATTCTTCCAATCACCCCGAAGCTCTTGCAACTGATCCGCAACGCCGCCGATGCTTTCGCCCAGACCTTGGAACCGCTCCTCATAGAAGTCGGAGCGTCGATCGTAATCGTCTCGGAATTGCGCAAAGCCGTCTCGGAATTGCGAAAACTCGTTCTCGAGATGCTCGAACCGACCGCTAAGTGCGTCGAAGCCGCTGCTAAACGTGTCGAGCCGATTGCCAAATTCATCGAATCGCCGGTCCACGTGGCGTGCAAATTCGTCATACTGGTCCGACGATGGCCCATACCCGTGCGATGGCCCATACCCGTGCGATGGCCCTGGCATTGGCGGCGACCTCGGCGGCGTATGGAAGTTGCCTCCATGCATGGACGGCGGCTCGTAGTCAGAGCCCATGCCCCTCTCTTCGTCTTGCCGTGATCTGATAGAGAGCTGAGGGACGGACTCTGCTTCGTAATTGGGTTCGTTTGCCGCCCGTCGGCCAAGATGTCCTACAGCCGCACGACGACTGCACCTAACTTCCACCCCGTCCATCAGTAGGCTCGCCACCCTATCGTACACGTCGTCGTGTGGCGCGGCGACCTCGAAGTCGCTGTAGCGAAAATAATCGGCCCGCGTCTCTTCTCCAATCGGCACTAGTAGACCTCGTACATCGGACCCGCGCATCAGTTCGGCAACATCCACCAACTTCGGACATCCCTTCCGGGGCCAATTCCTCGTGACCCACCGGCATATACGCGGCCTCGCCCACTCTCTAAGTTCAGCATATTTATCAGCGATGGCCGGTATGCACTCATATGCTAGTATCTGAAGACAAAGAAATGGATATTAGCAAACAGACGAAACCCTAAACTCACAAAGTCATTCAAATATAAAACCCTAACCTGAAGTGGATGTACGAATCCACTGATCAGCTTACTTTCCTTATTAGCGTCAAAATCTTGTTTCAGCGACCGTAGTGCCGCTTTGAAAGCCACGGTCCCCCAAGGATAACGCTCGAAGGCCTCTGAGTCTTCGACTAAGTAAACGATCCAAGACGGAAGGGTGGTATCCTTCTTGGAAGGTCGGGGCAGCAAGACGTACCCCGCAAAGTACAGGTTGGCCAACTTCAACTTCTCGTCATTGACGCGCACCGTGGAGTTCGCAGCCAACTCCTCCAACCGCTGCTTAACGTGCGACAATTTAAGCGTTAGTGCCGTTTTCCTCGGGAAATGACGACGGACGAATTCATCCGTTTGGTTCACCGCCGGCTCGGCTGCGAACTTCAGCCCCGTGATTAAGCAATACTCCGTTTTTGAAAAACGGAGCGGTTTCTTCCCGATGATCATCCAAAGCTCGTCACGATTGTGAAGCTGCGTCTGGCACTTGATGAGATACCACAACAGCTGCGCCGACAAATTGAAATTGGCGGCAGCGTTGACGAGCCTGCCGAACGGACTCCCTTCCGTAAAAACTGCCAGCTCATCCTCGTTTAGCCAACCAACGATCTCCTCGCTCACTTCGCAGTATCGTGACGTGATATGTAACCGGTAATCTTTCTCATTGTCGCCTCCGGCAATTTGCTTCTTCAATTGAACCTACAAATCAATAAAAAATTAATTACAAATGCTGCGGGAAAATTGCTTAGGGTGAGATAGGCCGCCGCGCACGATCCCCTGCCATGCTGCGCGGAGACCTTGCTATGTCGCTCTGAGGACCCGTGCGTGCCAGCGCGGGGACCCTGCGACATAGCACGGGGCCCGTGCGTGCCAGCGCTGGGGACCCGTGCTCATGTGCGCTGGAGGTCCTATCTATGCCGCGCTGGGCCCCAGCGCGGCGCACATGAGCACGGGTCCCCGCGCTAGCAAGCACGGGCCCGTGCTATGTCGCAGGGTCCCCGCGCTGGCACGCACGGGTCCCCAGCGCGACATAGCTAGGACCTCCAGCGCACATGAGCACGGGTCCCCGCGGTAGCAAGCACGGGCCCCGTGCTATGTCACAGGGTCCCCGCGCTGGCACGCACGGGACCTCCAGCGCACATGAGCATGGGTCCCCGCGTTAGCAAGCACGGGCCCCGTGCTATGTCGCAGGGTCCCCGCGCTGGCACGCACGGGTCCCCAGCGCGGCATAGCAAGGTCTCCCGCGCTAGCCAGCACAGGTCCCAGCGAGACAAAGCGCGGGTTAATTGGGGAGGACCCCTGCGCTTTCACCCGAATCCCTGAGATTCAAGACACGGGACCCTGCCTGAGGAAGCACGGGTCCCCTGCGGCCTAAATTTAGGGTCCCGTGCGATTGTATAGGACGGGGTCTTCGAAAAATAAAAAAATTACCTTCACTGTTTGGGGTCTCGCCTGAACTGCCATGGATTCTGAGCTTCAAATTCGGTTGTGAAGAAGAAGAAAAGGGAGAAAGCTTGATCGATTTTGCAAAGGGCCCGTGAAGTGAAAGGGTTCTTTCTTATTTACTTTTGCTTTTTCAGATTCTACAGTAAACCTCTGTCAAAAGCTGTAATTTTCGTTAACTGTCGTTGATTGCCATTAAAAAAGGGTATAAAAGTCTTTTAAGCAGAGTAAGTAAGGGTACATTGGTCTTTTATCATTTAGGAGGCTATTTTTTTAACGTTGACGATGTCAAAGGCCATTTTTTTAAATAATCCTTTGGAGATTCCCCCGTTCACTTTACATTTGCTCTCTCGAGAACCTCTGTTCTTTTACTGCGTTCTCCGGATCTGAACTCAAGGTATGTCGTCTCATAAGCGCGTTTATTTTAATCAATCAGTCTTATTGCTTATCTCAGCTGCTCGATCCTTATTAGGAATTTCTTGTTGATGGTAAAGAAAATAGTTTTCAGAGCATTACGCTGTTTCAGCTGTTTATACCAGATTAGGGTTCCCTGGAAATCCGAGTCTTTGAGGATGTTCATGATCGCTCATAAAACTTAAATTTTTATGTCAATGAACATTGACTTTTTGCTGCAAAAACGGCTTTTCTCGTGTTGGGGATTTACTATTTTGAATAAGCAGTTGATTCAAGAAGATTAATGTGTGCTTTGGATGGTACCAAATAGTGGGGTTTGGTCACCATGAGTATCCCTGGCTTGCTCGAAAGCTTTTATTTTTCATGGAGATGAAGTAAAGTTCAATAAAAATGCAATCTGTCCAACTGTTCCAAGCTTTCTTATTGAAATTGAAAGCACCACGGCTGGGGAATCAAATATGTTTAGTTCAATGATAGTATGTATGTATACATATATATCTCGGTGTTTCTTCTCTGAAATCCTAATTTGGGTTTATGTTTGATTGTTACTAAAACTAGGTATTAATAGACATGGCTGAAGAACAACAACCAACGAACGAGCAAGCCATTGCAAACATCTACGCATCGATGAGATCAGAACTCAACCAAATATACTCGAAGATCACCGAATTGGAGATGGAGGTGAGCGAGCACACGCTCGTGACCAACGCCATCAAACCGCTCGACCCTTCGAGGCGTTGCTATCGAATGATCGGAGGCGTTTTGGTGGAGAGAACCATAAGAGAGGTTTTGCCCGCAGTGGAGAGGAACAAGGAAGGGCTCGAAGAGGTGATTTCGAGGCTCAACGAGGCTCTCGAGAAGAAGAAGAAGGAAGTGGCTGAGTTCGAGGCTAAGTATAAGATCAGAATCAAGAGAGGCGATGGCGGGGAGGTGAAGGGCGAGGCTGGAAATGTGAAGGAAGGGAACGCTCAAGGCGTGCTTGTCGCTGGTTCTAGTGAGTGATTTTACTATGCTTTTTTGTCTTGTTTTCTTAAGTGCTTGTTATGCTGGTTCTTATTACCGTTTAGGTGTTTATTAAGTGGACTGATGAGCTCATCGTTGGTTTATATTTATTTATAAGGTGACTTTCGATTTTGATGCAAATGGATGTCTTTTTGAAGTTCTTTATGTATGCTTTTGTTACAGCTCGTATAAATCAAGAACGGTAGGAGATGGAATAAACCTGTAGAGTTTAAGGATCTTCTCTTATTTGGTATCCATTTTACATCGCCCGAGAAATTTTGCCCTGCTTTTTCTGAAATCTCAGTCAAGATAGCTATCACAGTAGCAGAAGTAAGTTGGAACCTGCTATAATACCCCAATAAGACAACTGCTTTATAGTCTCCGACGCCCAACGTGGTTTCCCTTACTACCAAAATGGCCACAAAGCTTCGGCCATTTCCTTATTCTTCCATTGCTTGGCTTTGATTTACATACGTGACTCTGTTATCTCTTCTTCCTTGTTGCTTTGGTTTTAGGCGTTTTGTGATCGTTGCTTGTTCTTGGGTAGGATTTGGGAGCAAGGATTGAGTTTTGGTGATGGGATATTGTTGGAAATAAATATGATCTGCCTACAAACTTAAGTTTTTAGGTGAAGTGATCAAAGTTCGATACACGACCATCGCAAAAACGTCTAAGTGCAAGTGAGAATGAAGATCTGAATGGACGTGCTGAAAATAAAAATTTAAATATGGCTAAGATATATTTAGTCGGGGTATAAGCGTGTCTGGTCCTATATATTCCTACATGTCACTTCTAATTACCAATGTAGTGCGTAGTGATGTTTTCGTGTTTTGAGTCTCAGAAGATAAAATTATGAGGAAGTTATGTGTTTTCACGTGTTAAATGTCGTCTAAATTAACGATTAATTTATCCGGGGAAACAGTCTAAAATCGATTACATTGGGGATTAAAAGTAACAACGAAATATGGGGATCAGAAACGCTCATATCTTAAACATTGGTAAGTAAAAATGTTGTTGCCTTAAGATCCCCTTAAAATTTAATAGATGTTGTGTCGAACCATGGTTTAAGACTCTGAAATTTAATTTATGAAATATAATAATAAAAAAATGTATGTAGAAACTTATCAACTCCATGCTCGAGAAGCCCTACCTACCTACTAAAAACTAAGGACACTTGCTTGACATATGTGAGAAAGCATGTTCCAAGTAAGACAAAGCTAGTCACCTAAATATGTGCCACAGCCCACCGTAGTTAGTTAAGGTAGTTTATCAATGAATCCCCTCAAATATTTATAATACACACACACAACACCAAATAGCACAATTGTATATCATCATCAGCTCAGGCAATAAAAGGACACCATGGGGAAAATCAGTCTTCTTTCAGTTCAAGCAATAATATCGCTGATCGTATTATTATCATCTCCTCACCATGCGAAAGCTCAATCGAATACGAGGTCAGCATGCACGGGCCCGATGATAAACAGCTTCAGCACTTGCCTGAATTACCTCACTAGCGGATCGAACGAATCCTCACCGTCGAATGAGTGCTGTGATTCGCTGAGGAGTTTGATGAGCAACGGTCAGGATTGCATGTGCCTAATAGTGGCAGGAGGAGCTTTTCAAGTGCCCTTCAATAAAACCCTTGCCATCTCTCTACCAAAGGCTTGTAATAATAATGGAGGAGTGCCCATTCAGTGCAAAGGTACGTTTTGTTACCACTATTTATTTGTTTATTTATTTTCAGACTAATAAGTAGTTCCCTGGAAAAAAACAAATAAATTTCGTTTTGTTTACTAGAAAGTAACTGCATCGTTAGTAATATTTAATTTAGTTACATTTCTTTCTTATGGGCTGTTGGTAGGGTTGCAAATGAACAGAATCTTTTTGTTCGATTCGAAATTCGATTCGAAATTTAAGATTCGGATTCGAAATATTAGAATATCAAATCCGAATAAGAATATTTTTCTGGATTCGAATAATTTTAGAATACGAATACAATATGACAATATTCGATTCGAATCTTTTTAGAATATTCGATTCAAATAATATAATATATTAAATAATATATATTTATAAAATACAAATATTTGTAGTTAAACTAACATATTAATATGAAACAAGCTAAGGAAAACAATTATTGTTGGAATTTATCGATGAAAGATTTTTTTGTGCTTTCATATGATGTATTGGATAAACTAATGATATGTTTTGCTACAATTTTCTCTTTATGTCGTAAACGCATATTTCATCCACTACGTATTTTTTTTTTGCTTTATATGTTTTGTAAAAATAGGTTTCCTGAAAAAAATTTATTCGTATCAGAATATTCTAATATTTGCAATTATATTCGAATATATTATCAAATAGAATATGAAACAATTTTAGTATTCGAATAATAAAAGAATACGAATATGAATATTCGAAAAATAAAAGAATACAAATAGAATATGGTGGTATTCGACTCAATTCGATTCGTTTGCAACCCTAGCTGTTGGTGTAGATTCCGGAAATAATAATAGTCGAGGGGGGGGGGTGGGTCGACCAAGTGATCCTCCTCCCAGCACCACAGGTATATTCTACTCTATGATTAGATTCAATTATTTAAATATAGGGTATGAACAGTAAACATACTCCAACCATCTCCTCTATAATTTATTCTATACATAATATTTTCTCAATATTTTCCTTTATATATTAAATTATTTTGTAAGAAAAAACGGCAAAAAAAAAAAGAGTAGAGGAGGAACAGTGCCCCTCTGTAAATAATGTTGCACTGTTCACCCCCTCCAAGTTCAGGGTGACATTTGGGGTTACGTTGGAATTCCCAACCTTATTCTTGGCATCCAATGCTGCATTCAGAGGTCCTGTGGAGATGCCCTAAGGAGATCTGAATTAGCGGGTGTCAATTCTAAGTTTGTAAGTTTAGAAATTGAAACAATTTAACAACTAAATTAAAGACTGCAATTTTATGACATTAAGTTTCAAAATTGAATTAATTTTTCAAAGTTCTAGAAAAAATTGTCCTCAAAATCCTTTTTTTGTAAACTTACTATTCTAAACTACGATTTTTGATTTATGCGTCGGTCAATTTTTAAACTTATTATTGTAAAATCACAATATTTTTCTCAAGTGGCCTTATATGCCAACCTTATCGAAAAAATAATTAATCCTAAAATTTCATATAGCAAGAACAATTATGATAAATATTTCAAAATGTTCCTCACAGTTCCGTTTCTACCTTTGCCCTTCACGCCGCCGTCTTCAATACCGTCGATAACAGGTGGAACGATACCTCCTTTCATCGGCGTAACACTGCCTTCGCAAGGCATTGGAGACTATGTCCCGACCCTCACACCGCCCGGGATGAGACCCACCTTGACTTCGTCGTTAGCCCATCGATGGCCTTGTCGTTGCTATAGGACTATCTTGTTTTTCATCTTAGCATCGATGCTGAGCACTTTCTAGCTCATGTGATGTCGATGCATATGCGTAGATTTTCTTTTCTTGCTCTTTTTTTTAGTGATTATAGGAGTGGATTGGATTTAATGTGCAAAATAAACAAGTACTTTGTTATGATTCAAAAATACATTAATCGTCCACAAGATACGACTAGTTCTTTACTCGTTATTGCAGCACTACGACTCGAGTTTCAGGCGTATCATACTCGAAACTTCTTGCTTTGAAAACGAGGGACTCGGAGTGAGCTATCTTAGAAATGATGTTCTTGATTTTTCATTACTTTTTTCCATTACACTGAAAGATCCTATTTAAATGACTCGAAACTTTCTGGGATCAATTCGTGAATAGTCGCAACTTTACTTTATACCAATTTTGATTCGCTTTGAACATTTTGACCATGGTCACTTTGCAATTTGATGCAACTTTTGGGCCTATTCGATAATAACACCATTTACTATCAGATCAAACCGCCGGAGCGACGTCATCACTAGTGCCACTCATGCATGAGTTCGGGCCCTACAGCCCACTTTCTTTGGTTTATCACTCGTTTGATAGTCAATAATGAGTAAGCATATATAAAGAGCGAAAAACTCAGGTGGGACCTTAGATCCCCCATTATATACTCAGTGTTACTCATTGGTCATTCGATCCCCCATTATATACTATCAAACACTTTATAATTTATTGGGCCGACTTCAAAAATTAGTTTCTCAATCGCTCTATATCAGTTTTGAGCAGATTAATAATCTATAGATTGCTCTCAATGTAGCGCCCTGTTTCCTTTTCCCATATTGCGCAACAATTACATTTTTCTCATAAAATTTTTCGCTTTTCTTTTCCTTTCATAGCCATTCCTTTTGAACACAAACGAGAGCGTACATCTATCTATTCCTTTTCACTCATAATGTACATATATGTACAACATAATTATTTTAACATCGTATAGAAATCTCACTCATGTTCGTTAAACTATATGCAATCTATGAACGGTGGGGAGTAGGATGAGAACATAGCCGACCAACCTTGAATCCATGATTTTGTATGCAGATGCGTTCTAAGTCGCCTGTTAGATATCTACATCACTGTGAAATAACTATTCAGAGTATGATCGCAACATGTTATTCCATATGCATATAATAAATAAAACTGAAATCAAAAATCAATTTGTTTTCCATAACTATCATAACATCCTATTCATATACCCATCATATAACTCTCGTTAATATAGCATTTCTTTTATATACCCATTTCTTAATCATTAGTTCATAAACCTATCGTTCATAAGATCCGTAGATCAAATACCATTCAATACCTTCATTATATACCATCGGTCGCATAGGATTCGTAGATCAAAAGCAATTTGTACTGTAAACACTTTTAATCATATAACCATCATTCAAATGATTCTTAGGTCAATGCATTTCTATATGCCATATATTTTGATACTCCCGTTATAGACTAGCTAGACTGTACTGTACACCCAGTCGGCGCCCATGCATGGGACTCTATAACCATGTCGTAATCCCCCGTGTAGGGATACGTATTGCCTGTACAGGACTCTGTAAAATCCCCCGATTTGTAGGGATATATGCCGTAGCATCTATATAATACCATCTGTAGTCGTAGCAGTCACAACGGTTTCTCCTTTCATTTATTACGTGTATGCAATGTCATGCATCTATCCTTACGATACATATTTCATATGAGAGCACGTTACGGTCATTCAATTCACGTCAATTTAAACTTAACACGTATATTATAAAATCATTAATCAGTAAATCCATATGGAGCACGTAGGCACGTATGACACATTAGTCATCAATCAGTTCATATAATCATGAAATTCAATTAATAAATTCATATAAAGCATATAATCACATATAAGCACATAGGAACAGAACACATATTGCATATTATACTCACAAGTTTTGCCTATTTTCTCTGCTCGCTTAAGCGACCTTGTCCTTGCCCTTATCGGACTTCTGACCTATACAATTATTTTATCCGTAAATATGAAATTCCTATAATGATATGCGTGCGCGATATGCATGCTTTATTATGCATAATCGTTCCTATCCGTAGCCTTTACCAGAAATCCTGACTTATTTTACATCAAAACCCTAAATATCGAACACCTTATGGGATATTGAAATTCCTTACATCTGTATCACGATTCTCTTTATTTTCGACTTGCTATTCCTTTGAAAATTAATTAACAATTATCCCTATCTAATTTTATCTTAAACCATGTTCTGTTATTAATTTAAATTCTGAGATAGGTTTTCGAAATATAACATAAAGGATATCGAAATGTACCAGAGAATTTCTAAATCTTAACATTCTATTTGACATCATAACTCGAAATCCCATTTAAATAAATCTCGACATTCTAACTCGAGCTCTTCTTAGTAAGGATACATATATATTATATAAGATTTCGATATATATGATCTCGATATTCTTTCTAATGAAATCTCGATATCATACTAGAGATTCTATCTAAACGAATTTATAAACCTCGATATCATAACTCGACATCTTGTCGAGATCTTTTTAGTTACTTTGATATCATGTGTCGACATTATAATTCGATATTTTATCTAATCTGTCTCGAGATTTACCTAAATAAAGGATGTCGAAATGCACTATGAAAGATTTCGAGACACATCACCTAGCCAATTTCGAAATACACATCTCGACATTATTACACGGAACTATACTTATCGAAATTTGAATAGTATATGTCGACAATTTCAATACCATGATATGTCGAGAACTTAAGATGCAACACAAGAATTTTGAGATCTCGACATCATATAACTCGACATCCTCTAACAAATATCAATTCATCTTGATATTCTATCTAAACAAAGTTCGACCTTATACCTGAAACTTCATACTGTTCTTCCCAATACAGTTTAAAGGTAAGAACTTCATAAAACTTTCAACTATACTATAAAACTTTCGAAAAACTCATTTTTCTAATCATTAAATCTGAAGATAACTATCAACCTTGAGAATTACTAAACCCTCGAGAACAGAATTAATAACTATTAACCTTGAAAGTTACTAAACCCACGAGAACTGATTCGTACAACCTTCATCCTGTTCAAATCTGAAACCCTAATCCTGTAAGATTACAAAAATTTTCTTAAACCTGTTATAAATCAATTTCTACAATAATATCACACTACAAGTAAATCTATAAATGTAATTCTTGTTCCTATACCGAAACTATTCCTATGAATACTAATCATTTGCCTAACGTGACTATTGATCTCTAACATGCATATGTGTCTATTAAAACAGTATTTAATTTCTTTACCTTTGAGAATATGCTCAGGTTTTTGGTTTAAGGTTTCGCTCGTTTCTCTGTTTCTTCCTTGTACTAAATGTTTCGTAATCAGCTAAGGAATACCCTGTTGGTTCTTATCCTAAGTTAGCGTGTAATATTAACTCAATGACATGGACATCTTACCAATACTTCTCATAAATTGTAAGGGACACTTGTTATTTTATTATTATTTTACCTTCCATCACAGTTAAGTCTTCGAGCTATGAGAGCTTTGAAATTTCCATTGACCCGTGAAAGCCTCACTTTGCGAATTTAATTCGCGAACTTGATGTAAAGGTGTACCGCAAACTTTAATTCTTAATATTATTATATTCAATGTGAGAACTTTAATCCCTATAATGCGAAACTTCCTAGTTTGTATGTTTATGTATGTTCATAGTAAATTGGTCCCCACGACAATTTCAATTTGTTAGACTTATTTTCATCAATCATTATACTTGTATCTATTGTACCACTATAATATTTCTTAGAGTAACACGTAGGCTTCCTAGCCAATAATATTCGTTTCCCTTCCTATGAAGTTCTCGTGGTTTCATTTACGAAACATGTAATAGGGTTAAAATGATTTTGTCATACTTATTAATATTTTGAAAGGCCTCCACGTGTACTTATATCCTTTGATAGGTTAGTAATTATTATTATTATTAAATTTATATATTATGTGTTAGTATAGACATATCACATCTAAGTAGGCCACAAAAGCTTTAATTTATGAAAACCTATCTATCGAGAAATATAATTCTTCATTCCTAACAATTATTTATTTATTTATTCCAACCTATTTATTTTCATACCTAACAACTTATAATTTCTTAGTCAAATATTTTTTTTTATTATCTATATATATATATATATATATCACGAAATTATTTATATGTATGCATGAATTCGTGTAAATGCATGAATTTATATAAATGCATGAAATTATGATATGAGGTTTCGGTTTGGTTTCGGTTCCTGACACTCAAAACCTAGATTAAAAATCTATCATCATTTCGAGTGTCCTAGCAAGCATCACGATTTCTATATTGGGTTATTTAAACCATTTAGGCCCAATGACCCAATAGTCTAAAAAATCTAATATTTTCCTTTCTGATATGATACTTATAGAAGACTTCTCGACAAAATTACAAAGTCAAACAAAAACGTACATATAAAAGCTTCCATTAAGTTCAATATGTATACTCATTACCATGGAAATAAAGCAAACATTATACGCAACGCAAGTACATCAAAATAGGTAGATTTGATACATACTCATCCATTATTCTCAATGTATTCAGCAAAAATGGGGTGAAAGGAAGATGAAGATAAAGAAATATTAAGGGGTGAATCTATAGAAAAATACACAATTGTATAAAAAATTTGCAAATCAGTACTCATATCATAGAATTTTTTTGTAAGTACCCGTTCGACTGTGCATACCATTCTCCCGGTCTTGACGTACCTTTTTATATTGCGTACCATGTCACGCATTTATATGGTACTCATATATGGTACATATATACGTTCCATACGGTACCTTGCGGCTGACTATATGAGGGTACCATTTTCTAGCTGTATTACGTACCACAATACGTTTCTCTATTGTTGTAACCGGGTCCCCGTGAGCTAGTATGACCAATAAATTTGCATTCGTGATCTATGCGACTAAATAAATTTGCACGCATGTTTTATATGACTATGAAATTAGTGTGCTAATTATATGCTTAATTGATTATATGAAATTTTGTGCATTTAACTATGTGGTTTCATGACATCTAACTTGATAGAATTTTCGAAAATAAGGAATAAGGGAAATAGAAATAAAAAAATTATTGGTAGGAATAGGAATTTGGGCTAATGATTGTAGTTGGGCTATATATGAGTAATGGGCTAGATTTAAATCATATGGCCCAAACCCTTAAGAGACGAGCTTCCTAAAACAAGGAGACCCACGTTAGTCTAATGTTCCATCACCATGCCTTTACTAAAACATCTAAGAACTTTTCAAAGTAAAAAAAAAAAAAACCCCATGGTAAGAAGCCATCCAAACTTAGGGAAAGAAGAAAGAGAGGTCGAAACTCAACTTGAGGAAGGTATGAAGCTTTTTACTAATGCTTTTTTTCGTTTTAGCTTGAAATTTAGGTTATTAATTCGAATTTAGCATGTTTAGGGGGATTAGCACACTAGAGATATGCCTAAACTTGTGTTTCAAACTGATTCCATGCTAGAGTTTTGAAGTTCCATACCACCATATTTTAAGAGTTTAGGCACGAAAATAATATAGCGTTAAGGTTCGTGTAAATAGTTCACGAGGGTAATGGGAGGTTGGCGAATCCAAGCACTTCGCGAAGTAGCTAGCCACAAGTAGGAGTAGTACGCGAAGTTTGGTAGGTCGCGAATTAAGTGGTGTTCGTAAATCCTATGCAATAACATTCACGAACTTTAAGAGGTTCACGAACCCCAATGGTTCCAATGCATGGCTACGCGAAATAAGAAGGTCACGAAGTGTGTATCATAAGAATTCGCGAATCCCATGCGAATCACGAGTTCAAGGGAACCGCGAAGTATAAGTTGGCGAATCCATTGGGATTTCGCGAACTACTAGCCGAGAGAAACAATTCGCGAATTATAGTAAAGTTAGACACTTCGAAAGTTAAGAACGTTTCGCGGACTATGAGTAGAGGTGATTATTTAACGAATTTTGAAGAGAACAATTTGCGAACCGTAAGATAGTAAAGACATTTCAAAAACTTGGGCATTTCACGAGTCCAAGTAGGTCACGAACTTCGGTTAAAGTCTAAGGGTTTCGCGAAGTGGAGAATAAGTCACGAATTGAACCGACTTGGCGAACTATACAAGTCCGCGAAGTCGAGAGGGAAGTATTAACTTGGCAAGTCACTTGGCGAATTATGGGAGCATCACTTTGCGAATTGAGGTAGTTCACGAATTAGGGTTTAGGGAGTTCGCGAAGTAGGAAAACTTGGCGAACTACTCGCGGACTATATAAGTTCGCAAGGTAGATTTGACGAATTAAAAGGATCGCGAACTCGGTGACGATGAAAGACTTTGCGAACTAGAGTAGTTCGCAAAGTGTGGGGATCAACTTGACAAATTCACAAGCACGTCACGAATTGGACTTCACGAGCCAAGTGGACTTGGCAAAGTGTGCGAGAACCTGAATTCGCGAAGTGTAAGAGTGATAGCTAGTTCGCGAACCATGGGGAGTTAGAATTATCGAAGCATACTTAAGATATGTCACGAATAACGAGTTCAAAGGAATTCACGAGTCAAGTATAGCCCACGAGTTATTAGGACTTTCACATGTTAAAGTTAATAAACTCTTTTAAATAATTACCTTTCGAATATGGTATTAAAAATATATTAAACCAATACTTAGGAAATTCAATGACGTAGGTGATCAATTAATTTAGATAGCGTAGTGACGTAATGATTTCTGTGCTAAGGTTGACAACTAGGAATTTTGCTGACCCGGTAGCAATAAATCGACGGACGCCAGGTAAGTGGAAATTCACCTACGACACATACTATGCTTGTTTGTGCCTAACTTATGCGACTATGTGATTCAGTGCCTACGTGCTTATGTGAATTATATGTGTGACGCGATTGTTATGATTACGGTAAGCATTATGGCATTAATGCACTATGCATTTCACGAGCATGCACGATCATATGTGGGGGTGTGCGAGACGAGTATGCATATTATAAGTCGTTTGAAAGCGAATGATACTTGCCGATATGGGCATTTGTTGTCGACTCACAGTTGAGTCAGGGCTAACTAGTATAACACCAGGGCGGCGTTGAGCGTCGTATATATATATATATAATATATATGTATATATTCATGTTATATTTGGGCAATGCCCGTGGCGGTAGGGGGCGATCTGGATGGTGCGACCTGAGGGTATAAGCGACACAAGGTGGAACCCTGGTGTAGGCAACCTCAGCGTTGGCTACCAGCGTGAGCGACCGCCGGGCAGTCGGGGACGACCGGGTACATATGGCGACCTAGGGGAACGATGTGCATCCTAGGGTATGGCCATCCGGCGTAGACCGTTGTCGTATTTGTCATTGATGGACGTGAGCTCATTGTGGTGCATAGTAAGATTAGTCGAGGGCCCTGAGTGAAAAGAGTATGAGTATTAAGTGCATTGGCATGGATTGCCTTTGCGAGGTTGACACGTGCATATCATGCATAATTTCTGCTTACTGAGCCACGACGGCTCATCCCTTACATTATGTGTTGTAGGTGCCAGCAACTACGGTACGTGATTGCTTTGAAGGCAAGGCTTATCTTTTGAAGCTTTCAGGTGCTTTTGGGGTGGGGGTGTATGCATGGATGACGACCTGTGAGGCCGGGCATATATGATTCTTTTGCTGCGTAATTAGATCCACTTCCATGTAATTAAGATTTGGAAATGTAATTTTGTCATGTACAACGATCTCCTTTATATAAAAGGAAATGAAAAATTTTATACGCAATTTCAGTGTTTTTCCCAATTCCAACTCGTTAGGCACGTAGGATAACGTAGAATAGGTTCGGGTCGAGACATCTATGGTACCTAATGTGTGATATGATGTACCTTGCGGCGGGCAGGTACAAATGTACAAAAAATTTATTCTGACAGGTACCTGCATATAAAAAAATACTGACAAGGTACTGAATTTGCTAAATTTTTATATAATGGGTATTTTTATGTAAAATCCCCATATTAAGGTTCAAAATGTTAGTAATATAATTTTCGAATTTAATAAATTGGATCCCATGAGGAAGTGGAAAGAACGACTTGCAGGTGAGAGAAAAACCGAGAATCTACTCCAATCAATTCTACATTCAATGCGTGTGCTAGTATACAAATGTATACTAAAAATATAGTAAAATAGAAATACACCATATAATATGGTGGGTGGTTTTCTTTTGATGTAATATTATTGTCTTAATTAATTTAAATTGACAGACCAAAATTTGACAGTTTATACTCTTTGCACACTAAAATGCGGGAACAATATATAATAACTATTAAATTATGCACACTCAAGTACGTGTGCTATTTAAATAAATATTTTTTATTAAATTTATTATTTCATAGGAATGATAATTTAAATCTAATTTGTAAGTTATAAATATGTAAAAGGAAAAAATTGATTTATTATAAATTTAAATTAGATAGTAATTAACTAAAAATAGTATTAAACTAAATATGTAATTAAAGGGAGTTAGTGATTTTTTTATTTTATTAATTAATTTTTCAATTTAATTGACAGACCATTTGACGGTTTATCCTAGCCCCTCACCCTTAATATAATAGAATAGATAAATTTAATTAACTTAAAATAGCTCATGTAAATTATAATTTAATTTACGTATATATATATATAAATTATGAAATTAAAGGTATAAGAATTAACTAAAATTGATAACTAACTAAGCATCTACACGATTTTATTAAGGGCCAGAGCTTGATATAAACCATCAATTACTCTGAAAACCACCCACTACCTTTAATTACTATTTTTAGTTAATTACTATTTTTAGCTTTAATTTTATAATATTATACATTTATATTATAGCATACACATTGAGTGTGCAAGAATTGCTAGTTGTGGTTAAAAAATAGAGAGTGATTTCTAAATTTACTTTTAATTTTTCTGTGAAATTGACAGAGCAGTTTATAGCCACCTCTTTTACTTACTAAAATAGAATAGATAGATGTATACATATATTGGCAATTCGGCACACATGGCAATTTTATATTTGCCTCAACTCGTTAGCAAGGTTTTAAAACCGGGTTTTCGAACCGGACCTAAAATTTTAGTGGTTTAAGGTTTAGTGGTTTAACCAGTATAAAATCGGAATCAAATCGGAGTCAAACTGGTGTTCCTAAATATATAATATTATGTTATCAATCAAATAAAAATATTGGAGGATTAAAAACTAGTTATAAAGTGGACTGTCATAAATTAATTGATAAAGTTGGGGGTCAAAAATTAAATAAACATAAAATAGGTTGGGAAATAAGAAATTGATTGTAAATAAAGTACCAAATAATTTAAATAATGTCCATAGGATGATTTGAATCCATGACCTTTAAAAACAAAGTCCAACACATAAACCATTGGGCGACACCATTTTATACAACCTTACCCCTATTTTGTAAATTTATTAGAATTTCATTTTTTTTGTTTTTTTTTTTACTTTTTTAAATTAATTTTGAACCGGACCGGAATCGGACCGGATTTTCGGCCGGTTCGCCAGTTTCCGGAACCGGCCGGGTTCCGCTTTTAAAAACCATGCTCGTCAGATCAGATTCGAACATGTCGCAATAAATTTCGTACGTAATACAATTAATGATAGCTACCTTATGGGATATAATAGACTTCACGAGAAATATAGCGATACGTTTAATAAATTATCATGGTTGGATTTGAGTGCATGGACACCATGAATTAATACATTTTAAATTATATGTTTGAAGGGGCAAAACATTAGTACCCGGTGTATTTTTACGACATGAAAAGAATGGCGACGTTGAGAAGTGGAATAAGAATAAGAAATAGAAAAACTTCAATACTTGGAAAATCCGCATTCATTGTTGCTCGAAAAGGATAGTTAAAAGCAAATTTATATGGGATATAAAGGATCGTAACTCCCAAATAATTTATATTAAATGATATTTATTGTGAACATAAAGGATAGTGGCTCCCAAATAATTTTTATTAAATGATATGTCTGTGTGATATGTTGTTACATATAAAATAATCATTTCGTTAATTTTTTACTAATGAATCATCATGTCAATTGAAGTTTATACAATCACTGTTATTCTTGTTTGAAGGATATTCACTTTAAGAAATTCCAATTTTGCAATTAAAAATGAAGAAATACGAACAATTTTGCAATTGAATTAAAAACAGAAAAACAAATCCAAAATCTTTACACCAACTGACGGAACATGAATCTTAATTCATGAAAGAAACGAGGACGTGATTATAGCTTTCATAAACTAAAGGACCATTCGTTAATATAAATTGCAATTTGATGCTTTTAAAATTTTCCGCTTTTTCTTCATGTATATATATATAACTTCAGCAACGAACTCTATAGTGTATGTTGTCCGTTAGGTTTTTCATGTGTCGTCTTTGTGTTGCATCGACGGTTCTTTTCTTCGTTTTCTTTTCTTTTCTCTTTGCATCAGAACGTCGCTTCTTCATGGTGATCGTAGTTTCGCGATTTACTCTATAATTTTTATTAGAATTTGTTGTGTTTAGGTAGAACTGTTGCCATTATTGTGTGTGTGCTGGGATGGAAACACCGAAGAAAAGCAAGACCATTCAGATTACAGAATCTCTTGAAAAGCTTCAGGTTTGATTTTGTTCATCTATTTTATATTTCTTATTTGTCAATAATTATTATTTTGGGAGGGAGGGGCTTTGATTTTTCAGACATCATTGACGATACTGTTGTTCGATTGCCATAAATTGACGAATTTTACTTACTTGGGCTGATGGATTGAGTTGTATGTGATTTGTGTCGTCAGTTGATTATGTAAGAAGCCTTATTTACTTGCAAAAGTTAATGTTTTTTAGTTTAGTTTCATGTTCAGTGGCTTCTTCTTCCCAGTTACAGTTTCAGTGGCTCGATGAATTTATATACTTCATTTTTGGTGCAGAGATCTCCAATCTTCGATTTCCTCGACAATCTCTCTCCAATCAAACCTGTAAAATCCTCATCATATGTTAGAGAATCGAACAGTCCTCTGGGCCTCGCTTCATTTCCCTCTGTTTTCACGTCCCCTCACGAAAAATCTCTCAAGGATTTCAATTCTGCCCAAAGGTATCGTATAGCACGCTTCTTCAGCCCTCTCTCACTTGGTTTGAAATTGTATATCATATATATGATATGTGTTTGTGTCTATAACCTTGGTTTCTCTTTCAGACATCATTTTACCGTTCTAACGAAGCCCAACGACCCTTCATCTGACGATCGGTGCAATGTGTTTGCTCCGAAGTACTTCGAACGAGATAAGGAAAATCTCGATCCAATAGCTCGTGGGCCCACCTTCTTCGATGCCTCGAAAATCTTGGCTTCGCCAGAAAACGCTGACTGTTCTAATAATGCGAACCTTCATATGGATCTTCTTTACAGAGACGATGTGAATTCGAGCCTGGCCGACGAACATGGATGGGAGAATTTCGTTACCAATGAGATCCTTTTCACATTTTTAGAGCCTTGCGAAGATCCCGCGACAACTTATTACCAGAATATTAAGAATGCGATGAAGAACATGATGATGCTGTCTCATGGTAATCCTATTGAAAAAATCGGTTATGAGG
This sequence comes from Craterostigma plantagineum, assembly GCA_027422505.1. Classification (NCBI taxonomy): domain Eukaryota; kingdom Viridiplantae; phylum Streptophyta; class Magnoliopsida; order Lamiales; family Linderniaceae; genus Craterostigma; species Craterostigma plantagineum. Next base: position 12,687,834 of record JAPQWV010000001.1, read on the forward strand.
TAGGTAATCTTTTCTTAGTCCTTTTACTTGCAAGAATTTGTAGATTGTTTCTCATACTGATGTTATAACTTACGTAGTATTTGCAGCAACGTTCTGAATCGATCCAAGTCTTGAGCAGGCGTATCTTCGTTTATCCCGATTCAAACTCTTCAGACATCATTAATCTCTCCGAACAAAAACAAGCAGTTGCTAGAAATGATTCATCGCATCAGTTTGTATTCTCCAGGGTTGGTTTGCAGTTAAGCTCTCTGTCCAGAAATCCCAGCGAGTTCAAAAATGGAAGTTCGACTTCATTCGATCGTAGATCGATTACTACAGAGAGAAATCAAGATTTCCCGAAAAAAGTTCGGTATAAAGACGTGCGAAAACGAGCAACTGATGCGAGTAGCCCGAATAACAACAAGAGGTTATTTTCTTTCTTCGTCTTCTTCGTGATTATTTACAAACTCAACCGTGTTATAACACTTGAGAACTGAATCTGATTTCTTCAGGCGCAAGTCAGAGGCTATCGAACCGTGCAAGAGATGCAACTGCAAGAAATCGAAATGTCTAAAGCTGTAAATTCCGATGCTCTTGTATAGCACATTATATGATCGATACGTATATATGATTGATAGAACTAATGCAAAATATTCGAATGTAATGAATAATAATTAGGTACTGCGAGTGCTTTGCTGCTGGCGTTTACTGCTCCGAGCCGTGCGCTTGCATCGACTGCTTCAACAAACCTCTCAACGCAGAGAATGTTATTACGACGAGGAAGCAGATCGAATCCAGAAATCCGCTCGCTTTCGCTCCAAAGGTCGTCGTAAAGGGCGACAGTTCGTCTCTTCGATCTGAGATAGTGGTAAGAAAAAATTTTCGGACCTTAGAGAACTTCTGTTTTTTGCTTTAATTATTATTTCATATGCATCTTAGGACAATTCAAGCTCAGCTACTCCATCCTCCGCTCGGCATAAAAGAGGATGCAATTGCAAGAAATCGGGTTGTCTGAAGAGATACTGCGAATGCTATCAGGTTCTTTTTTTTTTTTTTTCCTCTCTCTCGGCGATTGTTTTTTCTTATGCATCAGTCTTATCGAGACTAATTTTTTTTTCTTTGAAAGAGTGGTGTGGGATGTTCGACCAACTGCCGATGCGAAGGCTGCAAGAATGCATTCGGACACAAAGACGGTAAGTTTTCTTACATTTTTTTCGAGTTTTTCAAACACTAAAGATGCCATCTTTATTGTTTACTGATCCCGGGGAAAAAAAAACCTTAATAATCTCGAAATAGGCCTTGTAGTAGCAAGAGAAGTTGAATGCGAGGAAGGAGAAGAAGATGAAGATCAATTATGGCAGTTACGGACTACTAACCGATTCGTCCTCCCATCGAATCAGAAGCCTCCAAGATTTCCCTTTTACGAAGATTTAGACAAAGATGAAATACCTGAGATTCTGAACCAGCAGTTCAGACAACCTTCGAACAAGCTGGTGCTGTCTCCCAACGGGAAACGAGTCTCACCGCCTCAGACGAGGGGGCAGAACTCGAAGATGCAGTCGTCGCCGGGATCTAGGAGTAGTCGGAGATCGATACTTACTTCGATGCCTTCTTTTCCTTCTCTTGCGGCATTTAATCCGTGACATGAATTTAATTTTGTGTTGCCTGAGTTTTGTTTTTTTGACTTGTTGATTCTGTAGTTTTGGGGTTGCCTTTTTTTTGGTTCGGGAATGATTTTCACGAAGTTAAGCGCCAACTCAATAATTAGTATGTCGAATCATTAAGTGCCTACTTAATATACATATTTTTTTTGCTCTGTATATTTGGAGGAGTGAGATTTTAAGGACACTTAAATTAGACAGTAACATTTTAGGAACATATAATCGAAATTGTAGAATTTGAAGAATTTTTTTGACTAAGAACAAGAAGTTTCAAAATTGAAGCAATTTGATAACATTAAATTTCAAAAATTAAGTGTTAATTGGAGTCAAAATACTCAAAACTCTCTATTTTATTTTATCTTTGGGTGTGTAACGGCTTTAAAACACAACTCGCACCACACAATACACCGATTTACGAAATTAAGCGCCTAAACTACGGTTTAAGTTTAACTATGTTACGGCACGATTCACTAAGAAAAATTTAACCTTCTCTCTCTAAATTTAGTCTCCACCTTCTCTCTAAACAAACCCAAATAAGATCTAAGAATATCGGTTTTTTGTTAAATAGGATTAGTTCGATATGAATTTAAAAAAATGGTTTCCTAGTTTTTTTATTTGAAAAAAGGGGTTGGATATCGAAAAAAAACGAAGTGTTTAATAAAATTTTGACCCGCTCGACTGAAAATTTAATGTCGAAATGAGATGTTACTCGATGGATTCGAGAATCGTGATTATTCAACATATTAATGCTAAATCTGAGTGAAATTTCGTGTTTTTGAGCCTGAAATTGACGTTTTCGAACAGAAAACAATTTATTCGAATTATTCGAACTCGAATTGTGTAATTCGAATAAAAAATATTTTGGAATTTTATTCCAATTTTATTCGAACTGGAATTGGGTAATTCGGAGTTCTATTCGAATTATTCGAACTCGAATTGGGTAATTCGAATAAATTCGAATACCAAAAATTTAATATGAATTGAATTCAATTTTTTTAAGGAGTTACTATTCACCGCTCCCTTTTTACTTGTTAGCGCCCCCTAAAGGGTTGGAAAAAGACGTTTTTACCCTTATGATATTTAAATTAATTTAAAAAGAAAAAACTATAATAAACAGTAAAAATTTCTATTTAAAGCCCTGTTCCAGACAACACTTTCCAAATCATACATCCAAATCAGACAAAAAAATAAAAAATACTGAAATCGCAATGGATCGCCGACAGGGACAAGGAAAGGGAAAGGGCTTATTTTCACGACTGGTAAGCAAATTGTCGTAAAATCATTCCTCCGTAGTTGGACTACCGAACACGGGTCGGAATAGTTCGAAAAAACGGCCGATCGAACGAAATTTAGGGCCGGTGTCTGACACGGCCGAAACTCATTTCAGCCGGAACAGTGCCGGCCGAAACATAATTTAGGCCGTGTTTGTTGTGGCCGAAATTGTGGTTCGGCCGGCACTGTTCCGGCCGAAATCACGCTTCGGCCGTGCATGCTCCGGCCGAAATCACGATTCGGACGGCGCTGTTCCAGCCGAGATCACCTATTGGCCGGAACGATGCCGACCGAGAAGCTATTTCGGCCGCCTCTCCAGGCGGCCAGAAAAGCTGATCGGCCGTCGTATTTTTGTTTTTTAATTTTTAATTGCAGACCAGGGGTGGGAAGTCCCTACTCGGAGGGAGCAGTAGATCCCCCCCGTTGGAGGGATCTGCAGAGCGTCACACGAGGACGCGCGGCGTTGACGCATCCGTTCGTAGAGAACGGGAGGAGGAGAGACGGCAGCGAGCGGCTGCTTCTCAGTCCGTATATGCGGATGATGATGTGGCGGATGATGCAACATCGTTTCAGTTATCCGACGACGATGTGCCACCGGCCTCCTCAGGTAATTCCCTTCTTCTCTATAAACTGACATGCGATGTCGTGTCTTAATATACGTAAAAGAAATTAAATTTATTTTTCGTTATTCGTGAAAAATGAAATAGGGAGCAAGCGCTCCAAGATCGTAGATGACGATTCCTGGAGGGTGCAGGGGCCACAGCCCGGTGGTCCATATGATGACGAGATGATCCCTAGTTATCTGGGACACATCGTGCCCCGCATCTGGATGGGTGAGGAGGAGAGGCCCCTGCTGAAGTGCGAGCAGCGGGCGTTAGTGCTTGGGAAGCTTAAGAATTGGTACTCCCAATTCCTGCCGGAGACGCGAAGCAAGATCGATGGCGGGGCTTGGGCACCTCACAGATGCCATGGTGGGTCACTTGGACCAGCCTCTACTGTGCGCTTTTGTGGAGTGCTGGCAGCCCGACACGAACACCTTCCACAGGCCATTCGGGGGGATGACGATCATGCTCCACGACGTCGAGCAAATCCTGGGTATCCCGATCGACGGAGCGACGTTATCGGGCACTCCAAACGTCGCCGATGGGCAGATCGCGGCGAGGGAGATTATGGGCATCTCCGCGGACACGCTCTGGGGTTCTTGGAGAGGCGGTGGGGTTGCGTCGAAAGACGTGATGCAGAGGATGCGGGGGGGGGGGGGTCGGCCGGCGGGTTTCCATGCCATCGCTTGGTTGTGGATTCTCTTGGGGTCGAAGCTGTTCGTCGACAAGAGCGGGACCCGTGTGAAGCCCGACATGATGCATAAGTTCTACCACTCGTTGGCCTCTGCCAGTCAGTACTCGTGGGGTTCGGCCGCTCTTGCTTACCTTTATCGCCAGCTTGGCAACGCAAGTCGGGCGGATTGACGAGTATTGCTGGGTGCCTCTCGTTACTACAGGTGTGAATCTACGAGTACTTCCCATACATCCGCCGACACCGTCTCCCCCATCATGTGGAGCCTGGCCAGGCACGATCACGCATTATAAAAAGTCTGTATCTCAGCACGAGAGGACGGTGCACCGTTTGATTGAGATCCGCCGTCAGATAGATGTCATGAATGAAAGCGAGGTATCTTAACAATTTATATCTATATTGACGACAATTATTTAAAAATTGTGAACTGTTATCAGGTTGCTTGGCTGTTGTACGGTACCGATCCAGCGTCGCAGCACCTGAGAACGCTTTTCGTGGGTTGGGTACGACATCGCGATATCGTTGAGCCCTACGCACCCTCGAGAGTGTTGCGCCAGCTAGGGTACGTGCAGGTCATCCCGCCACCGATGAGTCCGCCACGGAAGGCGGTCATGCCAGCAGACCCGACGAGGTATAACGTGGATTATTCTGCCGGTGCAGCAGAACATGCTTGGCATCAGTTCCCGTACGCCTACATCCTCAACCTCTCGTACATCAAACGGGCCGCCGTGGAGTACCTTGGTGAAACCGTTTCAGGGTACATGGACTGGTATGAGCGGCATTCTCATCCTCGCCTGCTTTCATCGGAGCCGGGATCCTCATTGGGCTGCATACCCCCACGCAGCCACGCCGACTACGTACGTAATTTAATCTTATGTGGACTTTTTATATTTATATGTTTAATCACTTTTTATATGTATTATTTCTATGTACAGTGGTACAGCTCGATGTACACCTTGAGTAGCGATATGCTAGCTATGATGCATCTTGATGGCTCGACGCATACGGACGCGTCCAGAGAGAGGCTCGACGAGCTCAACGACCGGTGGCGCAATGCCCCATGACGTGTATTTATTTTGTTTATGCTTCGTTTATATATCGGACGCGTACTTTTTATTTGTATTATTTCTATGTCTCTACTGTTTATGTTTGGAATATTGTTTTTCATCTTTATTCCGTTTCGAATTACTAATGCAATAGATAGTCACAAATTATAACAAAAGAAAATTAATAATACAAAATAATTATACAAGTAAACAATAGACAATCACAAATTATTCTGCTGCATTAGGTGCATCCAATGATCGAATCGACTCTGATATCTTATTTCCCAAAACTCGACGATCACAATACGTGAACCAATACGGATATAAGATGGGCATAGAAAAATTTGGACATAAATTAATTCTAATGTAATGTTGATAATCATCCCCAAGGTGCGCCATGAAGATCGTACGGCTCGGTCCAGTAGCAGTCCGACCAGCACGCAGCGGCAATATTGTGTTCGAATGTATGTTTATGTTATACCCATTGCCGTACCCATAGAGGATAATTACAGCGTTCCATATTGTCGCCACAACCCACAGATCACACGGTGTCAACATCCAGTGGTTCACTCCACAAGGCCCCCCTTCCCAGCGTATACGATCGAACTGCATTTCCAATGAATCACCATAGTACAAACCGAGTAACGCTCCCAATGGGCCGCGAGTTCGTTCGCGACGTTTTTCCTTACGGTGATCCATTCATCCTCGTCATTGTAAACATGGGAGGCGATAACACGAAATCCACAGTTGCCGTCAGCCACCATATACTTATAGCTAACTATATACGGATGGATGACTGTTGTTACGTGGTTGGCCAAGTGGGTGTGGTAGAAGTCTGATTCACCTGTAGAACGCATTTTTCAGGATTAGATGTGCACCCGTGTTTGAACAAATGTACGAGTAAAAGATAGTAGTACCTCTCTCCGTAGTAGATCCACGAGACCGCTTCGCAGACAAAGATGACGTACGACCCTGGCTGCTACGACTGATACTGCTGCGCCCTCCGCTGCGTCCACCCCTTAGGATTACGTACACCCAAGCACTTCGATCCCGCTTCGTCGAGTTTTTTCTCTTCGGGCGACCTTTTACAGACGTCTTAACAACATGCTCATTCCACTCACGGGCGTCGGGATATAGATGCTCATGAACGACTCGATGGAAGCCACGCATAACGGGGGAATCACGACCTTCTGCCTCACGCACGAGGTCGTATAAGTAATCCCGATCAGAAATATCGGGAGTTACTCCCTCGGCGATCGTGAGTGTCCTCCAGAAGTCGTGCAAACAGTCTGCAACAACTGGGTAGTTGTTGTCGACACATTGCTGAAGCTCGCATGCACATGGGAGCTCGTGCGTACGTCGTACCACACATCCGCACGCGGAGTAAACCTCTTCCGACAACTCTTTCGCACGCCTCAACTTCGTTCCCATTATCGACATTGCATGGTGTGAAAATCTGTACAATATCGTGTGGAATGGAAATCCTGAGTTCCCAATAGGTCGTTTCGAGCCGGACTCCTCTAGTGCCTGCATGTCAACATAAAAAATTATTAGATAATGATTTCTTTTGACACGTAATAATAATTAATTTACCTTTCTGATGTGATTCAGTTGGTTCTGAATCTGCTCGTGCACCTTCACCCACACGGTGTCAAGAGACCCAGTGGCTGAGTTCAGCCATTGCTTCAGCTCGCTGTGAGCACTCTCCACATGACTGTAGTGGTGTTCCCCAAATGGAGCACCTGGTTCGTCCAAGCTTTGACGAACTTCTCCTTATGCACCAACCATGTCTGCTCAACGTACTGGACGATAGCGGAGTCGGCTACCCAACGCAGAGACATGTCAGTCAATGCCTGCTCGTATGCGTCTATCGTAGGAGCTTCCACGACTGCTTTCCAGGCCTTATGCGTGAAGTGAGCTGCGGTCTTTTTGTTCTTCCCCGTCAGCCAATAAACTATGTTCTCCACGTCTTTATAAATATGCCACGTGCACAACAGATGGTGGGAATGCGGAAATACCGTCCGTACGGGTCGAAGAAGGCCCAACTCACGATCAGTCACAATCGCCGAAGGCTCGACACCTGGACAAGAATATCCCGAAGAGAATGCAACACCCACCAATAACTTCTCTCCGTCGTCCTCCATAACGGCAAACCCACACAGGATGTTGTGATTACAGGGAGTCATCCCTATAATCTCAACTAGAGGCATCTTGTACATATTGGTCTTGTACGTAGAGTCAATGCCAATAAAGTACGGATACGTTCTCAGCAGTGCGAGTGAGTCCGGGTGTGCGAGAAAAACATGTGTTAGCGCCTGGTGCACCAACTGGCTCACCACGTCTCGGCCCTTAGAATAGTCCTTCTTCAAACATTCTCTGTAATTATATATATGTCTGATCGTCGCGTTATCTTCTGCGTGTCGAGCCCTCACCGATGAGAGGATATGAGCTGGTTTCGCTTGCGCAGCAGTCATTTCCTCTACGATCTTCATTGCGTGGCTACTTAACCCACTCGTCTGGCGGTGTCCCTCGGGATACTGTATCAGAGGGTGATTGTGCATGGATTTCTCAGGGCCTGTACGAATGTACCATTCCCTAGTAATTGAATCCTCCTAGGCTATGACTACAAACGGACACCAGCACTTATTAGACTTCGAAGCCCTCTCCAATTCATCGTCGTTGCCTCTATAACGTTCTCCGCGAGAACATCTAATCAATTTTTTCGTACCGCATTTCTTATGCGACGAAATAACCACCTCGAAACCAAGAGCAATAGTGACGCCTTTTGCCCAGTTAATGACTTCCACGTCAGTCGGAAATCGTCCTCATCCGCAAAAATGCTCACTGTAGTTTACCCCGTCGCTGATAAAATCCTCCGGGATGTGGACTTCCCTATCCTCGTCTGAAAAAAAAATTGACATGGCCGAAAAATCTTTTCGGCCCCATGTAGAGGCGGCCGAACAGAAATTTCGGCCCTACAAGAGAGGGCCGAAATAAATTTTTGGCCCCCTCATGCAGGGCCGAAAAGTGCGGCCGAAAACGATTTTCGGCCGGGCCTTGGCGGGCCGAAATAGTTTTGTGGCCTTCTAATGCAGGGCCAAAATTTCTGTTCGGCCGCACCTTTTTTCAAGCGAATCCGATCCATGTTCGATAATTCATCTACGTAAGAACGAATTTTACGAGAATTTGCTTACCAGTCGTGCCAATAGTCCCTTTCCTTTGCCCTGTCCCTTCCTCCTATCGTTGATTCATTGCGATTTGAGTTTTTTTTTTGTTATGTTTGAGTCTGATTTGGATGTGTGATTGCAATATGGAAAGTGTTTTCTGAAAAAGGGTTTAAATAGAAATTTATATTCAAAAGGGCAAAAAATCGTCTTTTTTAGCCCTTTAGGGGGCGGTTACTAGGAAAAAGGGGGCGGTGAATAGTAATCCAGTTTTTTATTCGAATAAAGGCTTTTAAGTTGGGGTAATTTTGCAATCTTCGGTCCAATCCCTTATGTTTAATAAAAACAGAAGGCGTTCCCTTTTGTTAGAATATCTCATCCCCTTCCTCCATTAATGGAAGTTGAGGGTGCTCATTTTTTTGTTCATTTCTTCTTTTTTTTTTGGTAGAAGGAATTTTCCATTTACCACAATCTCAGATGAAAGTTATACTGTTCATTTCTTCTTTAATGTTCCTTAATGTTGTGTTTTTCATTTTCTCCCCTTGTGGGAGCGTTTCCCCTTCGTGGGATCTTCTTCCCTTTTTTTGGGCTTATTTTACCTTTTTGGGGCTCGTATACCTTAAATTAATGAGTTTTCTTCAGATTTCGTGATTGAAAAGTTCTTAACGTTTGACAGCTAGAGTTTCGAGTTGAGATTTTTGCACTTGTAACCGAAAGAGGCGTCTCCACCAAAAACTGAAGATATATCTTTTCTCGAGTTCACGTTCACCATCCACGGTTGAGAACATGTAGTCTACAATAAATCTGATTTTATTAGCCACCATTGTTGTGGAGTTTTGGAATTAGATTGTGGTAGAAGTTCATTGTAGCTGATTTGAATGTTTGGAATATTTCTTTCTGTTGATTAGCTCGCTTCTTCGTAAAGGCGATCTGAACATCCTCAACGCCAGTGTTATCAAAAATCAGCCATGGTTTGCATGGCGGATTTTTTCAAATCTAAAACCAAAAATTACTTTGACTGACCCATTTACGTACACTTGAGGTAAGTGTTAAATTAATGAATACCTAGTGACCTCCAACCTGCGACTATCCGGTAGCCACCCTCCCACCAGAGGCCATCCGCCAGCCGCCCTCCCCACCGGCGACCATCCGGTGGGCACCCTCCTCGCCGGTGAACCTCCCTCCGACGACCCTCTTTACTTAAGTTTCTTTTTCTCGTTTGATTTTTGGTCTGTACAATATAAGTTCAGAATGATGGGGATTGGGATCGAAGAAGAGCATGAGATTAGACAACTGATTTGTAATTGGATTTTTGCTGTCATCATTTTATTGGATTGACTTGTTTGTCGTTGTTCTTTTTGGGCCTTTCATATTTGTCGTAATCTTGAACTAGTGATCATCTTAAACCTACTGAACGATTATTGATAGTTCTTATGAATCTATTAGAATGAATTGATGTGTTTTGCAACTTTATAGTTTATAAACATCATATATAATATATATTATGTCTAAATATATAGAATTCATAAGTATTTTTGAATCCGCCATTTTCCGCCACGCCATCCGTCATAGATCGATGGCGGTTTTTGGCTTTCCGACATGACCCGCCTCGCCATTGATAACACTGCTCACCGTATAGCTGCACTAGTCTTGACATCAACATGGACTTCACTGAGCGTTTGCCATTTTGGAACAAGTGATCTCAGTTTGTCTGTGGTGAAGTCTATGCTCTCGAAAATCCCGGGCATAGTGAAGCATTTGCTTATTTTGAACTTTGAGAACGAAAGCTTGCATTTTGTTGGAAAATAGTTCATATCCAAAAGTTAGTGAGGTAATTGTTTCCCTAAACATCCTCGGCCCTCAAGCATATATATCTGATGGCATGATCCTCGTCGCCTTGAAGATCGGCCAAGGACACTTCAATACCCCAGAGCGTGAGACCCTCAAAGGCAACATGTGATTACATTATTCAACTAAAAAAAGCCTCCAACCAAGTAATCATATATATCATATATATATATATATATATATTATATTTATATATAAAAGTTCGATATGGACTTTCAGTGTGGGTTGATATGAGGATTTATTACGAAAATTGCCACTCCCCTTTAAACAATCCTATGTACCACGTCATCATTATGTGAGGGTTTTTATGGTATTATAAAAGTAGTAAATATTATGACCATTTTAGCCCTCTATTTGAGTTGAATTACAATGCCATTTTATTAATCTACATATACATTCGTTTTATTCATCTGAAGGCAATTGAATAGTCTTTCAATCCTAATCGAGTGCTGAAGGAGAAGAGTCGTGGAATGGAGATTGTTCAGCTGAATCGTCTGTGATTGGATCGATTGGTGTGGCTGAGAGAGGTCCTCGCGAGCCGATCTCAGCGACGACTGAAGAGACGGCAGCTGGGTCCGAAGAGAAGACAGCGATGACTCGGCGGATTTAAGGGAAGAGAGGTGGCCGAGGAGGTGGTGGTGGTTGTGGAGTATATGCCCGCGGAGGAATCCGTGGATGCGCCGTAGTGCATCTTGGAGCTTCTCCAAAGTCGACACCGGAGAACCCGAGGAGTGGGCCGAGGAGGAGAATTGGGTTGGGGAGAAGGAAGAGGAAACGAAAGGGGATAAGAAAGGGTCAGTAGAGAAGGAAGAAATGATGTCCGTCACAGTGGTGGTGGTCGACGAGGAGGCGGCTGTGGGACCGGCGGTCGTTGGGGTCGATTTTAAGGTGGATAGGCGGTGGAGTGGGGATGCTCTAGCAGTCGTCGGAGAGGCCGTTGCTGTAGTAGTTGTACCGTGGTGGCCGATCTGATCTAAGCTCAAGTACTCTAAAGTATACTTTGACATATACTATTTATATTTTTCTTTCATCTATTATTTTTTTCACAGGCAAAATAATTCTCGTTCATCTCTACACTCTTAGTTTTTCTTTTCGCATCGTTAAATGGGACTATGGCGATATTCAGACGCTGAAGTTCGCCTGTGCGCTAGCGACGAGCTCGATTGAGGCCGATTCGGACGGCGAGCTTCCGTGGAAGTACGCTAATAAGACCAGGGAATACGTCGTCGTTACGATCTATGCGACTGTGGGCGATCTAAAGCTTGCGATTCAGACTGCAATGAGGGACACCTACTGTTCGATGAAATGCCTAGAAGTTACTGAGTTGGTGGGCTTGGAATGGGTCGACGACGGCGAGGTTCTGTTCGGTAACGTCGAGTCGGGGGTCGAGGCGACGTTTAGGGCCGTGGGGATCTTCGACGACGGCGTCGGCGTCGGCGGCGGATTGAGGTACGAAGGGGGATGTGATTCTTGCTTATGGATTTCGATCCCATACCTCTTTTTTATCGTTTGTTGTCCGATCGAATTGCAATCAAATTCTTACGAATCGATGCTGTACGGAGATTGGAAAACCAGGGTTGACGAATGGGTTAGTTCTACGCAAGCAATAGGTATACGTTCTCGAAAATTTCTCGAAAAGCTTGATCATTTTCGTAGCTCAGAATCGAAGTTAAACGATGGTTTATCACATCAGGTGCTGAATTGGTCTCTGCATAGAAAACAAATTCTGTTCAAGCAAAAGACGACTATGAAGATGAAGGATACCATCTTCACCCCTCGACGAAGGAGCGTCCTTCGCCACGTCTTCTTCAACAGTGTTGTCAAATTCCCGCCATGGCGGCGCCATGGCGGGATGGCGTGGCGGATTTCAGCCTGACCGCCATGCCGTGGCCGCTTTCTGGCGGGTTTTAATAGCGGCGACATGGCGGCCGCCATGGTCATGGCGGCGTAGCGGAGCTGGCGGCCATGGCGTGAAGAAGGTGAAGAAGACGGGTTTTTAGGGTTTTTTTATTTGCATTTGTGCTGTAATTTCTTTTTCCCAATGAATATGGGCTGTGTACTTAGTGGGTTGTCCTATTTAGGCAGCCCACTTACTTAATAAAGTTTGAATTGAATTGAATTTAAATTAGAAAAATAACAAACAAATTCAACATAGAACGAACAGACCCTCTGCTGAGTCTGCTCTGTGCGATTCCCACCTGCACCGACCAACCCCTCGCCGACCCAGCCCGCGTCCACCCTCCCAGCGCTGACCCATCCCTCGCCGACCTTCCCAGCGCCCACCCACCCCGCGGCGAGCACTGTAAGTGCTCCGTATAGGGCTGTTTTTTATTCTGTTTCTTTTTGTTTCTTTCGCATTAATTATTTGATTTATTGATCTTGTAACGATGATTATGTTGGGGTCGACGAGGAGGAGGATGCTTAGACTTTCTGTTTTTTACTTTCGTGCGTATGTTCGTTTTGAACCTCTCGAAGGTTATTTGCTATTTTGTGGAACTAATATCTTGTTAAATCAACTATTGGAATGTTTTTAAGGTTTGTTTACATTGCTATATATAAAATATACATATATTTTTAGGTCCGCCATGGCTTCCGCCATTTTCCGCCACGCCATCCGCCATAGGAATATGGCGGGTTTTTGGCTTTCCGCCATGGCCCGCCATCCGCCATCGATAACACTGTTCTTCAATGGAATTCTTGCAGGTATATACACCATTAAACATTCTTGAGATTATGGGAAAAAAAACTGACTGAAACTCTGCTTTTCTCCAATCAAGTTCTTCGATGGCATGGATGATGATATAAGCGAGTTCGAAAAGAACATCGAAGGCGAAAGGGTCCAAGCTCGCTCGATGAAATGCCTAGAAGTGATTGAGTTGGTGGGCTTGGAATGGGTCGACGACGGCGAGGTTCTGTTTGATAACGTCGAGTCATGGGGTCGAGGTGACGTTGAGAGCCGTCGGGATCTTCGACGGCGGCGTCGACATCGGCGGCGGATTGAGGTACGAAGGGGGCTGGGATTCTTGGTTATGGATTTCGATCCCCTGCCTCTTTTTTGTCGTTTGTTGTCCGATCGAATTGCAACCCATGATCAAATTCTTACAAATCGATGCTTTACCGAGATTGGAAAACCATGGTTGACGAATGGGTTAGTTCTACGCAAGCAATTACAGGTATACGTTCTCGAACTCGAAAGGCTTCATCATTTTTTGTAGCATAGAATCAAAGATTAACGATGGTTTATCACAGCACGTGCTGAATTGGCCTCTGCACAGAGAACAAATTCTGTTCAAGCAAAAGACGACTAAGAAGATGAAGGAGGATTACCATTTCACCCGCGACGAATGAGCGTTCTTCGCCACGCCTTCTTCAATGGAATTCTCGCAGGTATATACACCATTAAACATTCTTCAGATTAGGGGAAAAAAACTGACTGAAACTCTGCTTTTCTCCAATCAAGTTCTTCGAGAGCTTGCTAAATCTGTTCAATTGCGACCTTATAATGCAATTGCATTTTCTGGTCCAATTGGCATGGATGATGATATAGCGAGTTCGAAAAGAACATCGAAGGCGAAAGGGTCCAAGCTCGAGAGAAAGCAGACATTCATACTAGGAAAAATGAGAGTCCAGATAGTTCGTTCGCCTGTGCGAGGGATAGAAAACCACCAGCGTTGAAGAAACAATTGGCTTCTTCTTCCTCGAATCTGAACGATAATGTTCGAACTAAACCTATGGCTATGGCTATTCCTCCTCCTCCTCCTCCTCAAAGAGAAGCGAGTGTTTCGAACATAAAGAAAAAGATAATATCATCTTTCTCTATTATCTCCATTGTTTTTTATCAGAAGGTGAACTATGATAATGAGGCTTCTGTTCAAGATAAGCTAGAATTTGCTAAGAGGAAACTTCAAGAGCGATACCAAGAAGCTGAGAAAGGTTAGTTTCTTCTTCTTCATCTTCCTCTATTTTTTCTTTTTCATACTTTTATTACAGTGTTATTTAATTGATGATGTCTTAGCTTCTAACGTGCTTATGATTTAAGGTATTAGGCTTTTTCTAGCAGTATCTTTCTTTGATAGTTTAGTTAAAGAGTTCTCCCTCGTACAATAGGAAAGGATCATATTCGAGGACTAAGACGTGCATCAAGACAAATCGATGAGACCTTGAATCGTCTTTCTTGCGCTTAACTCCATTTGAAGTTGTCCAATCCAAGATGAATAATATTCTCATTGGACTCCTTTTATCGGCGTGCTTGGTTACCTTTGTCTCTTCCAACACACAAGGTATTCATTATTCCAAAAATCCCATCTTATCGAGCATTGTTTCATCTTCATGTTCTTGGGTACTTTCCCAGGATATATATATATATATATATATATATATATATATATATAAGTGGAATGCGGTCTCTTCGAACATTTAGTAGTGAAAAACCTACAGGAGTGATCCAGTAAGTTGTTCACCTTATTCTCGACATTGCATTTTAGCCGAATAGGTTGCTGATGTAGGTGCTTGTAGGTTAGAAAATGTATACTCTTTGTCCAAATTTCAGCAACAGTGTTTTTCAGGTTGCGTGGTGCAATTTTTTTCCCCTTTTGGCCTGTTATGGTGGTTCCGATCCGATAGCGTTTGTTATTTTTTTCTTTTGTTGTTTCTTATTTTGGTTGGTGTCAAAGTGCTCTTGAAATTGGGGATATGTATGTTATGTGACAAGGGTTGGGTTCAGGACTGGTACAGTTGTAGTGTCATAGGTTCTGTTATGTGGTTTAATCAGCTTAGACGACTGAAATTTATGGATAATATTTTCTTATTGGATATTATTATTTGTGTTAATTTTCCAGAGATTGGAAAAAATGGCTTATTCTGCAAGAGTTTTGGTTTGTTGGCTTTTGATATTTTGGTCTACCCACCAAGAATTGATGTTGTATGTTTCATTATGTGTTAATCTAACCTGTGTTTGTTTTCTTAAGTCACGTGCATTCATGTCAAACGGAAACAATAGAAGGGTTCAATAATTGTGACATCACAATCCTCACCGCACATTCATGCTGCACATAACATGTTTGTGATTATGTGTATGTGGACAATAGGTTAGTAGCCGTCGAAATTACTATTTGTCGATCTTTTATTCACTGCGCTTTTCCGTACGATGTTTGCTTGAAATAAAATGCGCAGATATGTCGAGGCATTATCAGACTTTGCTGATGATTAAAACCAGTCTTGCGATCAGTGCCGGAGCCACTTGACGCCTATGTGGGCTTTTGCCTACCGTAAAAAAATTGTGGAATATGACTTCCAAACAATGTGTGTATATATATACTTATGTAATTATGTGTTATATATATATGTATATATATATATATATATATAAATCTCCATATCATTTGTGTTCATTTTTTACAAAGTTATGTAGACATCTTTAACGTATTGTTCGGTGTTCGTTGTGAACCTTTGGTTGATCGGGATGAGATTCTTTGAAAAGGCTTTTCTAAAAACACATCTTACGATACCATATGTTCTTCGAGATTTGGGCATGACAGACTCGATAATTAACCTCACTATTTTTAGAGACCATGAGTTCCCCCGTCACGCTAGAAGGTATTACAAAATCCTTAATGTATTTATTTTTTACACTTACTAATTCATAAAATAATTTTTCATTTCTTTTGTCTGTACAAATCAGCGGCGAATGTGGTGTATACATACGGCTCTTTAATTGATGTATGCAGATGACGATGTGCACGATGTTTTGCCCGAGAAGATTTAGAATTTCAGGAAATTCCTCACCGTATCAATATTCTTCAACAACTGGTCTTAGTTCTTCGAACCATATAAATATGTCATAGCATGTCTAGATATTTTATTATTTTATGGAAGATTTAAAAATTTGTTCTGAATATTGCGTAGTGCGTCCCCTTAAAAATGCAACATAATTAATCTCTGATAGGCTAACAATCGCAATGTAGATGTTACAATATATCTTAGAATATATAGTGCGTTTAAGACTGTGTCACGTTTGTGCGACCGAAAGAATAAGTTTGTATGATTATAAGTCTGTGAGACTGCATTACTTAAACACTGTAAGCCTGTACGATGCACGACAATGAGACTGCACTCGGCTATGAGACTGCACTACTTAAACATTGTAAGACTGCACAACTGCTAAAGCATTGTAAGACTGTACGATGACAACTATAAGACTGCACTACTTAGACATTGAAAGACTGTAAGCTGCACGACTATTAGACAATATAATATGTTTTTTATTATTGTTTTCATGAAAATCTAGCATAGTCCTGCAATAATTTTATATTACACAATAAAATATCAATGTGTGTGACAAAAACTGGCTAATAAAATATTAATCTGAAAATTGTATATATATTTGACAAAACATAACCCGTAGATTATTTTGAAAAAAAAGTAACGCAGTATTCTTACTTTAGTCTCATACATCGAATATAGACAATGACCCACTGTTAGGAAATATTTTGTAATGTTCAATTTCATTATATTATCTTTGTTGGTTAGCTTTTAGTTAATTTGGGCTAGGTCGTAATGGGCTAGCCCGTAGCTATTTTGTAATGGGCTTACACAAGGGCCCAAGTATTATATATCAACTTGTGGTATAAATACTAAAACCCTAACACATAGTTCGGTGTGCTTGTGTGTGTAGATAAAATAAACATATGTTAGAGTGAGAGAGCCTCCTCAAGAACACCACCAAGCCCCACGCCCGTTCTCGATTCCGATCTATTAGGCGTGTTTAATCCGTCCGAAGTTGTTCGTTTGGGTGAAACTCGGACCAACAATTGGTATCAGAGACCAACGCGACCGGATTTGCGTGTTTTAAGCAAGATTTGAGTGAAAATTTGCTTGAAAATATTTTTCGTCACTTTCAGTTTTTGGGCGATTTCGACCTCGTTTTGTTGTTTTTAGACATCCCAAAGGTTGATTATGTGTTTAGGAATGTCTTTCTGAAGTTTTGGAACAAGTTTCGTCGATTTTGAGTGAGATTTGAGCGAAAATGAGTTGATTTTTCTGGTATAAGTCGCGCAGCCTATCCAACAGTACACTGTTCTTGGCCGAGAAATTTCATAGCCGAGAAATTTTTTTCACAGGCTGAGAAATTTCGAAACCGAGAAACTTTCTTTCTCAGGCTGAGAAATTTCGAAACCGAGAAATTTCTTTTCACAGGCTGAGAAATTTCGAAACCGAGAAACTTTCTTTCTCAGGCTGAGAAATTTCGAAACCGAGAAACTTTCTTTCTCAGGCTGAGAAATTTCGAAACCGAGAAATTTTTTTACAGGCTGAGAAATTTCGAAACCGAGAAACTTTCTTTCTCAGGCTGAGAAATTTCGAAACCGAGAAATTTTTTTCCAGGCTGAGAAATTTCGAAACCGAGAAATTTTTTTCCAGGCTGAGAAATTTCTATCCGAGAAACTTTTTAGTTGCGAAACTTTATCAGTTCACACTTCACGATTTTTTCGCGGTCTCTCTCCCACAGCTGCTTTTTCTCAACCCGCGAATTTTTCAACCTGAGAAACTTTTAAAACTGAGAAATTTTTTCAAACTGAGAAATTTTCCGGAACTTCGAAGTTTTCGCGACTCACTCTCTCAACGAAATCTCTCGGGACAACATTTTTCGCACATTTTCACACATCATTTTTCGCACCCCCCGAGAAATTTGCACCCCGACCTTTAAACTTGATCCAAACCCGATTTTTGGCTTCAAATCTTGCAAAATCACTCTTTAGAAATACACTTAAACGTTTTTGACCACCAAAATTTCTGGCCCCCCTTCGGATTAAATAAGGTTTTAAAGAAAAAGAAATTTGTGTCGAAAATTTCTTATATCATTAGATAGAGAAAAATTTTCTAAGCCCATTGGACTTTGTCTATTTTACACTTTTTAAAATTTTCCGAAATAAATTTTTCTAGGCCAAAATTTTCGGTATAGACGACGTTTTTGTGAAATTTTTGAAGGCAAATCCAAAACGTGGCAACAATCACCGTACCCAACGATCGACCTAGGACGGTATTGGCACACTATAGAAAAAGTTTAGGTCACCCCCAAACTTTTCGGAGCGGAATTTCCAAATGCCAATTTCACACACCCAGCATGTATGGTACCCGGGTTGCTCCACATACATGACTGGTACACGACGTGAGCAACCACCCCCCCGGCATGAATGGTACATGGGTTGCTCCACATTCATGACCGGTATGCACTGCGAGCAACCAACCCCATTATGCACGTTACACGGGTTGCTCCACGTGCATGAAGGGATGTCAGAAAAGCGAGCAACCATCATGACTTCTGTACATATCCGTGCAGAACCCGGACCTACAAAGAAGGGTTGACAAGAGATCAACCAACCATCAGTGGGCGCGCCATCCAATCTCGATGCTTAGACGATGTGGATCTCAGGTTCCAGACTCCACCGTCCACCCACTCAGGGGCGGATCTACTCATGGGCCGGGGGGGGGGGGGGGCGGAAATTTTCGAAAATTTTAGTACTATGTATATGTCATATATCGAATTTTTATATATAGCGATTTTCTTCCATGGCTCTCACATAAGTATGTTTGGCATATTGGTTAGAGTAGTAAGCTAGTATACTATAGGTCAGAGGTTCGACCCATCAGAATCTTCATTTTAGATTTTGTCTTTTAAATAATTATAAATAAAAGAATTTCGTGGTGGGCTGCCCAAATTAATTCAAAATACCTCTTGGCCCAATTTAGTACAAAAAATTTGGTAAGGGAAATTCAAAAATCATATTATAATCAAATCAGCCCTAAGAATCTTTCAAAAAAAATCCGAGAATCATTCTTTTAAAAAAAATCCTTAGAATCGTTCACCATATCAAGAACAAAATAAGGTCTTTATAAGTCATAACAAGCTGAATCATCTTCTCAAAATCGATCATAAGAAAATCGTTGGAGGCTACGGGTAAGAATAAAAACAAAAAATATGGTTTGATAGACATCACGAAATCTCATCTTCTATCGTTTTTTGTATGATATTTCATTGTAATTGTTCAAATACTAAATATTATTATTTTATGATGATAGGTTTCATATACTTCATGGGAAAGTCTACTACGATCGATAAATTTTTTCAAAAGAAGAGGACAAACGAAGATCCATCTTCTGCCGTAACTGCATCGTCAACGCCAATATCAGATGACAATGATCTTCTAGCCCAAGTTCCTCCTAGTCCTAAAAAATTCAAAACTACAGAAATTGAAGACGTTGATCTGAACTCTTTGGAGCGTGATCCGGGAATACGTCGACAAATTTGGGAATATAATCCTAACCAACAAGAAGAGATACGTCGGACTTATTTGAATCTAAAGGCATATCAACCCAGTTGTGTTTCTAAAGAAAACTTGCAAAATTCTCAATGCCAATGGTGAAGAACTCCTTACTGGAACTCGCAAGACAAATCTTTACACCATTGATATTAGAACTGTCAAACCAAAGACTGATATCTGCCTAATCTCCAAAGCAACTTCAACTCAGAATGACTTATGACACCAACGGTTATCTCATCTTAACTTCAAGACCCTCAACAAGCTGTCAACCAACAAATTGGCAATTGGACTACCACCACTGAAGTATCAAAAAGAGCATATATGCTCTGCTTGTGAGAAAGGAAAAATGAAGAAAGCCTCACATCCTACAAAACACACAGCTTCCACTCAACATCCTCTAGAGCTTTTACACATGGATCTGTGTGGTCCAATGCGAACTGAAAGCATAAGTGGAAAGCGATATATGCTGGTTATCGTTGATGACTATTCCCGATATACTTGGGTACGCTTTTTACGGACTAAATCAGAGACAGTCGATCATATTCCAAACCTAATCAGAACAACGCAGAACCTACTCCAGAGGAGTGTTAAAATAGTTAGATCAGACAATGGAACAGAATTCAAGAATCAACAGCTCAGCGACTTCTACGAATCCATAGGGATTACCCAACAGTTGTCTGCTGTCTACACACCTCAACAAAATGGGGTTGTTGAAAGGCGAAATCGAACACTCGTAGAGGCTGCACGAACAATGATCATTCAATCATCACTACTCATTTTCTTTGGGCTGAAGCAATGAATACTGCTTGCTATACGCAGAATCGCACAAGCATTCATCTAAGATTTGGAAAGACGCCATATGAACTTATAAATGGCAGACTGCCCAACATTGCTCATTTCCAAATTTTTGGATGCAAGTGCTTCGTCGCCAACGACCGGGAAGACAAGTCCAAACTTGATCCAAAAGCAACTGAAGGAATCTTCGTAGGCTACTCTGCTCAATCTAAGGCGTACAGGATATTTCTCAGAGACAGAAGGATAATCATTGAAAGTATAAATGTCACCTTTGACGAGGGACTCGAACTTTTGACTGGACGTAGCAGTTTGGGACAAGTCTCTAGAACACCACACCTTATTCATTCTCATAATGAAGAAGGAGAATGTTCGAGAGATGCCTCTGAATGGAACTCTTCAGATCAACAAGCAACTGATTCCTCTAGACAAAGCAACCCCACATGCTTCACTCAACGAGCTCAAGAAGAACGGGATTTGGATCTACTTTTGAGCATATTTATATCTCTCAAAATCAGACAAGACCATCTACTGATTCATTTCCAAATACTGAATCCAGTCCTAGTACGTCAACTCATGATTCAGAACCTATTCCTAACCAGACCCTTCCTCCCTCAGATGCAGAAGCCTCGACCCCAACAACAACTTTGACCACAACGCAGACAGAGGCCTCCTCCTCAACTTCAGCTGGCAACACTATCGTGTCTGCAATCGACTATCCACTAAGTGATGAGTCGCAAATAGACGAAACGACACTACCCCACGAAAAGAAATGGGTTCGACATCATCCTACTGATCAAATAATAGGGGATCCAAATACAGGAGTAACGACTAGAAGATCACTTTCAAATGAATGTCTGTTCACCTGTTTCTTGAGTCAAACAGAACCTAAAAGAATAGTTGACGCACTACGAGATCCTAACTGGATAGTGGCTATGCAAGAGGAGATTAATCAATTCGAACGCCTCAAAGTGTGGAACTTAGTTCCTCGCCCAAAAGGAAAAACGGTGATTGGAACAAAGTGGGTATTTAAAAACAAAAAGGATGAAGATGGTGTTGTAATTCGGAACAAGGCTAGGCTTGTCGCTAAGGGATATAATCAACAGGAAGGAATTGATTACGATGAAACATTTGCCCCTGTAGCTAGAATCGAAGCTATTAGGTTATTCCTTGCATACGCAGCACACAAAGATTTCACTGTCTATCAAATGGATGTAAAAACAGCCTTCTTGAACGGAATTCTGAAAGAAGAAGTGTATGTGTCACAGCCAGACGGATTTCTCAATGCTGATCATCCCGACTTTGTTTACAAACTTGACAAATCACTGTACGGCCTTAAACAAGCTCCAAGAGCCTGGTATGAGGTGCTTTCCGACTTTCTTATCTCCTCAGGTTTCACTAAAGGGAAAATTGACACTACCTTGTTCGTAAAGAAAGATGGTTCTGATATCATGCTTGTGCAAATCTATGTGGATGATATCATTTTTGGCTCTACAAATCCTAAACTTTGTGAAGAATTTAGCATTCTGATGCAATCACAGTTTGAAATGAGTATGATGGGAGAAATGTCATTCTTCCTCGGATTACAAATCAAACAACTTCAGGATGGGATCTTTATTAATCAATCAAAGTATATTCACGATATTCTCAAAAAGTATGGGATTGACAAGAGCAAATCATCGAGTACACCCATGTCCACATCATGCTCACTCGATGCAGATCATTTAGGTGAACCTGTTGATGTTACTCATTACCGAGGGATCATTGGATCATTACTCTACCTCACAGCCAGTCGGCCAGACATCTTATTCTCTACATGTCTTTGCGCTCGATTTCAAGCTAACCCCAAGGAGTCGCATCTTCATGCTGTCAAAAGAATCTTGAAGTATCTGAAAGGAACACCAGACCTTGGACTGTGGTATCCTAAGAACTCAAATATGAAACTAATAGGGTATTCTGACGCAGACTTTGCAGGTTGCAGATTAGACAGAAAAAGCACTTCTGGACACATCCAATTCCTAGGCGACAAGCTTGTATGTTGGGCCTCGAAGAAACAAAATTGTGTGTCAACTTCCACGGCGGAAGCAGAATACGTGGCTGCAGCCAGTTGCTGCTCACAAATTTTATGGATCAGAACTCAACTACGGGACTACGGGTTCGATCTAAATAGAATTCCTATTTACTGTGACTCCAAGAGTGCAATTGCAATTACATGTAACCCTGTTCATCACTCACGCACTAAGCACATAGATCTTCGCTATCACTTCATAAAGGATCACGTAGAGAGAGGCATAATCGAAATGTACTTTGTCAACACAGAGATTCAACTAGCCGACTTGCTTACAAAAGCATTGGATGACAAACGCTTCCAATTCTTAGTAGCAAAGTTGGGAATGTTGAACCTCAACTTTTAACTTTGCCTATGCCCTCCTACAAATCGCCATTTATCTATTTGCTATGCTACTAAACTCTTATTCTGTGCGTGTTTTCTATGTTAAATTGGTTTATTAGGATTTATTTTTTTTCTTTCTTCTGGTTATTTTTCTCTCTATGGTTACTTTCTATTTTTCAATAAACTTTTTCTGTTTACAATAAGTCGATGTATCGCCAATGCTGATGGCCATACATCGAGGGGGAAAAGCTATATCCATGCATCGAGGGGGAGTGAGTTCAATCATTTTTCAGATACTCGATAGGCATTATATCTAGGGGGAGTGAGTTCAATCATTTTTCAGATACTAGGGGGAGTTTTTCAACGAATATTTATTCAAGAAACTCAAACATTTAGGGGGAGTTTTCGTACAACAACTCAAATACTTATTCAAAGAAATCCAAACATTTAGGGGGAGCTCTCAAAAACTCGTATTCCCTATAAAAATCCAAAGCAGAATAGCAAGTAAAACAACGAATAAGCTCAAAAGAAGGTAAATCTCAAAAACAAGCATATTCAAATTATGCTCAAAGTTGCGTCTTAACTCTGCCTGTTCCTTGAGCTTCTTTTCTTCTTCTTGCTTCTGCCAATCCATCTGTAAACGAGAAAATAAGAAATTTGTTAGTTCTTAGATGTAAGGTACTTCAATGAGATTTGAGACCTATCTATTTATAAACACGAAGGAAACTTACGTCATTTATTGTCCCGACATTAAGACGAATTTTTGACTAAGGCAAAGATTTTTTTTCAATAAGGATATCGTATCATGAAAATCGATCTTGAAAAACCCATTGATTTGATGTTATCCTTGTAATTGATCGCGCTAAATTGGTAGTACTTGGGTCTTTTCTAGATTTTTGGTATCTTTCCCTAGTCAATTTCAAAAATTCCATTACAAATTAATTATTAGAATTTGGATTCGCAAAACTAAAATTAATTTGAACAATTGTTATTCGCAAACCATTTTCAATTTTGACCAGTCAATGAATCAAGTTGCGAACTCACGGCTCTCAATTCGCAAACTGATCGATTCGCAAACTACAACTTCGCGAATCTAAAGTGGGCCCTTATCTCAAAAGTTTACAGCCCAACTCAAAACTAGGGTTTACACTTTAGGCCCGCAAAGTTGCTTCTAAATACCAATTCGCAAACCTCTCTCAAATACACAACACTCTCAAATCGCAAACCTCTGTCAGTTTAGATAAAATTTTGCAAACCTCAAATCGCAGTCTCAATAGCATATCCCAGTCCTCGCGTGTGTTCCTCTATCTCAATCACGTTCTCAGAAACTTTTCGGTGGTAAGGAATCACTCGATATAATTCCTACAATGAAATGTCTTTCTTTTTCAGCTTTGCAGGTTTGAATCGTGAAGAACAGGGCCATACTCGGATTTTTTTATTATCGATGAATTTCTGTTAATGTTTTTTAGTTTCTGATTGGGATATCTCTGGGTAAATGTCGATTTTTGAGTTTCTGGGTTTGCTTGTTAATTAGAACTTTTAATTTCATTTTAAATGTCTTCGTTTAATCGTTCGAAGTACAGCTTTGCGAACTCAAAAACTGTTTTGCACAAATCGCAAACCTTGTGCTTTGCAAATCCTGTCAAAGTCGCAAACTTTGCTTTGCTTTGCGAATTCTAAGATTGCTCTACTTTGCGAATTCTAAGCTTATTCTGCGAATTCTAAGTTTACTTTGCATATTCTAAGTTTGCTTTGCGAATTCTACTTTGCGAATTCTAAGATTGCTTTACTTTGCGAATTCTAAACTTATTTTGCGAATTCTAAGTTTGCTTTGCAAATTCTACTTTGCGAATTATAAGACTGCTTTACTTTGCGAATTCTAAGCTTATTTTGCGAACTCTAAGTTTACTTTGCGAATTCTAAATTTGCTTTGCGAATTCTAGTTTGCGAATTCTAAGGTTGCTTTACTTTGCGAATTCTAAGCTCATTCTGCGAACTCTAAGTTTGCACATTTAGATATGCGCACGATTCACTTCGCGAATTGTTACTTTGCGACTCATAGTTTACCCGATATTTCAAATGCTCAATTCGCAAAGTTCTTTTTCAACTCAACCCGCAATCCATACTTAGAAAATTTTTCGGCCAAAATATTTCGTCACATAAATGGGCCCAACAGGAATGGGCCAAATCTTTTCTAAACGATTTTTTTTGTTTTAAAGCCCATACTTTAACAATATTCTCTTGATATTCAATTGTTATAATATCATGACACTAATTCCATTATTCTTTCTTCTTGCAGTCTCAGCAGCACTTCCCGGTGTCAAAAATATTTTTTAAAAAAAAAAAAAAAAAAAAAAAAAAAATGACGACACCTACGGACATCGTTTACCCAACCTCACAATGGATAACGATCAAGGACAATAACTTCCAACTTGACCTTCATACATTCAAGTGCAAGGACGAAGTTATATTATCCATTCTGAGGAATCACCATCTAGGGTATGCCTTTTCGGCCTCGGTCCAAGTCCCTACAGTCTACCTTCAGCAATTCTGGGGGACGATGAAGACAAAAATCGCTCAGGATAACAGTATATACTACGAGGCCCAAATAGCAAATGAGACTGTCAGCATCACAAGCGATCTCATTCGGAGTATTCTCAGATTGCCAAGTCAACCTCACTACGAACCTGAGGCTTCTGAGAATGAGCTTGTGGATGATATGATGAAGATGGGATATTACACGCCTATCAAGTTTGTCTCCCATTTTCAGAACTCCATGATCCCGCATCCTTGGCGAACGCTCTTTACATTTGTCAATAAGTGCTTCTCACCCAAGCACTCAGGATGGGATAGATGCAATATCACAATCCTTCGCATCTTCCATGGGATTGTGTTTCGAAGAAATTACGATTTTGTCAAGCTTATCATCACGGATCTCGACGACCAACTTCACCAACGTACAAAGTCCAAAAGGCCACAGAATTTGCCATATCCCCGGTGGTTCTCACTTATCATCAATCATTTCCTGACCACAACACCGGGAATACCATCACGACCAGTAGAAGAAAATTTCACCCCACCCAAACTGCGCTACCTTCAGAAGGGAAAGCCTGATGACAAATATTCGCGCAAGGCAATGCCAATCCCTCACGAATTACTCGTTCTTGCAAACCCCGACCATATTGATGCCTATTGCAGCGTTTACAAAGTTCCTCACCCCACGACACAGGATAACCCACCTGAGTCTAACCCAGGGGTTAGTGAGACTGAGAGAGCAGAAATGAGCGAGAGAGAAAGAGAGAGTGAGACCTTGAGAGAAACCACAGAAACCAACCCTATCCCACACGCACCACAGTCTTCATCTCAAGAAACAATCCTCGACCAACCACTACCATCCTCTGAACACACAATACCCGAACCATCGCTCGACGAACAACCACACATAGATGTTCCCGAGACGATCACAACAGCAATAACTCAGTCAGAAAGAGCCGGGTCACTCCCTAGGATAGAAGACGTCGTAGTCGACCCAACGACGCATGAGCGAACCCCACCAGACCATTCACTTGTCTCCCAACAGACAAGTGTCTCAACACAACGTGAACCACCCCAAACCTCCAGCAGCTCGGTCCCTGTGTCTGAATCAACTCAAGAAATACCCATTCCCGTGACACAGACCGAGCCTCAGCCTGATCCTCAGGCAACAACGTTCATAGAAGAGCCCCAAATAGAGGCTCTTCAAGGATTGGACGGAAGTCTCTCGGATGTTGATGATTTCAGCAGCTCACCATCCGCGAGCCACCGTACAGAACCTAGTTCTGGACGCGTGCTAACGGGACGCCTTGACGATCCCGGAGATAGTTTCACCCAAGCCCGTCCCACTGACGTGGCAACAACGACCCGAGCACCATCTCCAATTGATGCGTCGCAAGGAGTGGTCGGAAGACCCAAGGATCCTGAAGTTCCACGAACTTCGGGTGACGAGGGCCACCGTCCAGAACCTAGTTCTGAACGTGTGCCAACGGCTCCCTCTAGTGGCGCCGGATCAATTCCAACACAGGTGACGACTGCCTACTTGGAGAACCGGCTGTTCGAATTCTTCGAGACCGTAACCCTACCAAGGGTCAAAGATCTTATTAAGGAGGCGGTTCAAGCAACTTCCACCGACAAAGGGAAGGCTCCCATATCTGACCAACCTCCTCCTCAACAGCCGGTACTTCCCCGACTTCTCACCTTGCCACCACGCAACCCGCCGACACCCAACTTGTACACAGTGCCTCTGCTAGAGCTTTTTGATGTTGGCATTGCTCTCATAATTGAACTCGACAGCAACCGGAGCTTTGAAGAAGAAGACCTCTACAGGAAGCTGGTCGCAGGAGGCGTCATCCCATCTCAAGATGCGAGCATACCAACTGACACATGCCGCCAAGAAGGCCCCAGTCAGAAACGTCGTCATGACGATCCAGACGACCAGGATCGTCCTGAGGGGGAGAGCAGCAAGAGACCGAGAACCACGTCTTCTGTTGCTCGGGGCGGAAGAGGCAGAACACGCGGGGTTCAAACGCGTGGAGGCAGTTCGTCACGACCACCTAATCCACCACCAAGGTCCTCCAGGGGCAGACAAGCTACACCAGGGCCGAACCAGACAACTTCCCTTGGTGGAGTCGAGTCTGCTCCCTCGAGGATCTCCACCCAACCAGTCCAAGCAACTACAACTCCTCGTCAAAAGGATCCTCAAGACTACATCGGCAGATATATCTTAGACGAGGAATGGATGACGAGAACAGAGACAGCAGAAGAGTCCCGCCTAAGGATTGAAAGCGTTCGTAATTTATTAAAGGCGGCAGCAGCAGACTTCTGCTTCATCGAGCGAGAGGAAGAGGAGCAAGGAGAGAATCCTGAGGCAGAACTTCCAGAACTTCCAGAACTCCTTCAGCATCAGGTGCCCGAGGAACCAACGCCAGGCTACGAGTTCATAGAAACTCGTTGGAGAAACGCGAAGATCAAGGCACCCTTTCTTGAGGATCTTTATCCAAAGATCTGGAGGAAGGAAGAAGAAATAAAGGGAGTCAACGAGCTGAATCTTCGAGGCCTTGAGCACCTAAGAGGGACGTATAGGGGACTTAGCCATCAGATTATGCTCTGGGAAGTCACGGCCAAGAAAGGGATGAATAGAGATCAATACAGGAAGTACATGAGAGATCAATCGGCCATCTGCGATATTGTGGACGTCGAATGGGCGGTAGGAAGATATGTAGGCCCTGTCTTTGTTATTGATCGATATGACAGGAAAATTGTAAGATATTCAGAAGCAGATCTTCCCTATCTTCCACTGGGCGAACTCAACAAGCTCTACAATATTTATCGCAATAAGTTTCCCCTGGACACTCACACAAGACGAGATGGTTATAGAGCTATCAAAGAGTGCATGCTGAGGCAGGTCAAGTACTTCGCTGCTCATGACTTCCAAATGGCCTTGGAAAGCAATATGAGCAAGGTCAACCTGACACGTCCAGACAACAGATATAAGGATCTCGAAAAGTTTGATGAGGGATTTATCTTCCTTGAACCACAACCAGGGGTCACCTATCTACAAGCTCAGAAGAAAGTAAAGCAGGTGCTACTTCTGTCAGAGATCTCCAAATTTTCAGATGGAACATTGAAGATTATCCTCAACCAACTTCGAACCAAGAAGAAGACAGTTTCCGAAGAGGACAAACTAGAAGGAACAGAACTGGAAGAGAAAGATGTCCTACGGAAACTCATCGAGAAGATAAGATATCGGATCGTTCTTCGGAACGACATCAGACAGTTCGAGACTGCCCTTGGATTCAGGAAGACCTACTTAGCTCATAGAGAACCTCCACCTCCACCTCGCTCGAAGAAAAAGAAATGAAGACTTAGTTTATTTGCTCGATTGTAATTTGGACACTTAGGGGGAGAATGTTAGGAATATTTTAGAAGTGTCCAAAATATTAATTCTAAGTCTTGTAATTTCTTTTCTATGTATTTTATAGATGTTCTATTTATGTATCTGGGTTGTAGTTGTAATGGGCTTGTTAGGGGCCCAATGGGCTTAAATACCTCACAAGGTATTTAAGCTTAAACCCTAACTTCATTAATGTAAGTTTCCATTTTGCTAAAATCTCACGTACTCAACACTAAACCTCAAAGACAAACTATTCACATATTACGAAGGTTTAATCTGTTGAAGTGTTCTTGGATAATCTGGATTTACATCAATCATTATCATCGAATTACTTAGAATTCATACCTAGGATCATAGAGTTGTTAATCGTAGGACCTAACAGATAAGATGCTGAGTAGAATTCTATATAAAGTGTGTGATGCTAACATGTTTATATTCGTCGACACTTCTACATCGAGTGCAATCAACGAACGAACTAAATACGAAACAGCAAGAAACAGAGATTTTAGAACAAGCGTGTTGATTTGCAAATTATTGTATTCTCTGTTATTTCTTGAGCTTTCACTTGAGATAATTGAGTGCACCCTAAGTTAGAAAAACCACCATCCTAATCTGAGCACGTGAGAACTACACAAGGAGATGTGAAGCATGCCTTTCGTGAAGGGAGGATTTGATATCCAGCTGACCTTCGGGAGGGAGCTATTTCTAGTCGAAGAATAGAGATTCTCAGGGAAAGACGTGGAACGAAACTCGGTGTCAGGCACCCTAGCTGAGGGTGTTCATCTTTGTCTCGGTTGTGTAAGGGCGATCGATCACTTCTGTAACCAACTACAGTAACGTTATAGTGGATTGATCAAACTCTTGAGGAGAAAACCTCAAAGAGATGACTAAACCCCACTTGGGGATATATCCTAGTGTTCTTTACTTTTCAGTTCAGTTGCACTCACAAGGTTCCACTCGATTAACTTTTAAAAACCAGGAAAATGCTTTTAAGGGAATATCCATCAAAACGTTTTAATTCCGTTGTTCTCATTTTAAAGGTACTTTTTATCAAAGAAGTAAAACGTTTTTGATAGCCTAATTCACCCCCTCCTCTTAGGCACATATTTTACTTCATCTGTAATATAAAGATAAATATTATTGTATTAAAGATATTTTATAACAAATCAATTAAAATCAAGTATTATGTATTTCAATTCTAGGGTCCTACATTTCAATTCATCCCCTTTCTCTTTTTTTGTTTTCTTCGTCCTCTCTAGTTTTGCTTCTCTTCATCATATTTGTCTCTTTTTAAATTTTTCCTTTTCTTTATTACAACATTTTTTTAAGAAAATAAAACCATAAGAGAGAATAAAATCGTCTTTTGATGAAAGTTGGTCCTTTTAGTGTAGTGGTGGCAATGGGGGGGGGGTTCGGGACTGGTAATGGACATACCGTTCCCGTACCAAATTCTTGTTCTTAATACCATCCCCGCTAATTCACCGTTTAGAATGAATTGGTTCGGGGATGGGTAATCACCGTTCGGGGATCGGGTTTCCCGTGGGAGATTCGGGTTCCCCATATTCATGTAACTCATTGCAACAAAAAATAAAATAAGTAATATAACAAATTAATATGTAAAATATGATATTGGTGTATTAGAAGTTGATATAAATATGTGATTGAAATATGTGTATTGTGAAGAACTATTGAGAGTTGAATTTTTTTTTATTCTTACGATCTTGAATATAAAAAGATGATCTATGAAAATTCTTGATTTTAATTAGTTTTCATAATATTTATTAATAAATCTATTCGGGGAATGGTGAATCACCATTTGACTCAAACGGGGCCGGGTTTGCGGGCGGGGATAGGTGGGAAACATGATTACCATCCCCGTCCCATCCCCACACTTTCACCGACGGGGAATCACCGTAAAGTCCCTATCCCCATTTTGACCAGGGATTTCCCTTCCCAATAGCCTCGGGTCCCGACGGGGATGATTCACCGCGGGAATTTTGCCACCCCTATTTTAGTGTGTGAAATAGTTTCAGTTAGTCCTTAAAAGGATATAAAATCCGACATTAGAAGTTGAGGGATTTTTAGGTAGATAGGTATTTAAACATAATTCTCCTAATAAAAATAAAATATTTCGTATCATTAATCATATATATATATATATAAAAGTTCGTAGAGGGATTCAAACTTAGGCCTATATTTGGGTTTAATTACGAAAACGGCCACCCCCTTATAGCGCAATGATATGTGCCACGTCATCAAGTAGGAGGGTTTTTATGGTATTATAAAAGTAGTAAAAATAATGACAATTTTAGCCCTCTATGTGACTGGAATTACAAATGCCATTTTATATTAATCTATATATTTTTTCTTATGCATGTTGGAAGACGAAGAGACAAAAACCAAGAGTCACACGTCTCAAAAGTTTCTTTCTTTCCATTTTCTGGGTTCGAAGTTCGAACTCTCCCAACTCATTCACCTCATTCACAACTGATGCCCTAATCTCAGCAACTTCGAGGTCGAAATCTGCCCCGCTCGAACTTCCCAGCATTTGAGAGTTGATATCGGCGAGAATCTACTTTACGGTGGAAAGATCCTCCCTTTGGGCGGCGAGATGGAGCTCCGTGTCGTTGTGGCGACCCGTCACTTGCTTTACGTACTTCTTCGTCGACCCTGATTGGTCCATTCTTTTGGCAGAGTTTGATATAGGACCAAAGTTGGCGCTGTTGATGATGATGGTGAAGGCGAAGGAGATGGATGGCGATGGAGATATCTCAGAAAAGGGATTCACACGTCTCAAAAGTTTATTTCTTTACAATCATTTTCTGGGTTCGAACTCTTGATATTTACACAGGCTACAAGGTGCGTTCTTTTTCCATCTGTGTTTATCTAGTGGGGTGTTTTGTGGGCGATGTGAAAGGATAGAGTCTCACTGAACGAATTCAACTAAATTTTTTGGGCTTTTATTGATTTGGGAAGTAGTAGTTCGTAGAGGGATTCAAACTTAGGCCTATATGTGGGTTAATTACGAAAATTGCCACCCCCTTATAGCCCATATATGCCACGTCATCAAGTAGGAGGGTTTTATGGTATTATAAAAGTAGTAAAAATAATGACAATTTTAGCCGTCTATGTGACTAAATTACAAATGCCATTTTATATTAATCTATATATTTTTTCTTATGCACGTTGGAAGATGAATAGACAAAAACCAAGAGTCACATGTCTCAAAAGTTTCTTTCTTTCCATTTTCTGGGTTTGAAGTTCGAACTCTCCCAACTCATTCACCTCATTCACAACTGATGCCCTAATCTCAGCAACTTCGAGGTCGAATCTGCCCCGCTCGAACTTCCTAGCATTTGAGAGTTGACATCGCGAGAATCTGTTTACGGTGGAAAGATCCTCCCTTTGGGCGGCGAGATGGAGCTCCGTGTCGTTGTGGCGACCCGTCACTTGCTTTACGTACTTCTTCGTCGACCCTGATTGGTCCATTCTTTTGCCAGAGTTTGATAGGACCAAAGCTGGCGCTGTTGATGATGATGGTGAAGGCGAAGGAGATGGAGATGGATGGCGATGGAGAGATCTCAGAAAAGGGAGTCACACGTCTCAAAAGTTTATTTCTTTCCAATCATTTTATGGGTTCGAACTCTTGATATTTACACAGGCTACAAGGTGCGTTCTTTTTCAATCTGTGTTTATCTTGTGGGGTGTTTTGTGGGCGATGTGAAAGGATAGAGTCTCACTGAACGATTCAACTAAATTTTTTGGGCTTTTATTGATTTGGGAAGTAGTGCTTGAATTCTTTCGATCTCTGCTGTGTTCCTTAGGATCTATGACTATTGTTCAGCTAATTTGATTGAGCTCGAGCTGATTTTTGAAGCCAAAAAAATAAGATCTTGACTTTGTTTTCACTGAACTTGGATCTTTAGGAACTTTGTGATTGTTGTTCAGGTGTTTCAAGCACGAGTAAGTTTCGTGAAAGACGCTGAGAAGAGGGAAGCAATGTCGGAAATGTAGCATGAGTTAGCTGCGGTCAAGATATAGACATGTGTGCTGACCTTGGTGGCTTCTTTCTGAAGGTATTATTGCTCAATGTAACAACACTTTCGCTGTGTTATAAAGGCTTTTGACTAATTCTATTTGTGGATATTAACCATAACGAATGGGCTTCCATAAGATTGCGCAAATCATCCGGAATCATGATTTGGCGCCAGCCGCATGGGTTAGACGGTTGGTCACACTTTGCGATGTAGATCCTTCAACTCCATTCGATGTGGTTAAGGTTATTCTTGAGAAGGAACTGGGCAGAAGTATTGATGAATATTCGAAAGATTCGATGCTAATCCTCTTGGCCCTGCTTCTATAGCATAGGTACTACCTTTTGCCTCATTCTAACCCAGTATTTGACCTTCATATGATTTACTTTGTCAGAAAACTTTCCTTATCGTTTGAATATGCTGATGTTTGTGTTGAAAGTTTGCTAACTGTGTCTGCTTTTTCCCGTTTTCAGGTTTTGAATGCCAACAGATATATTTTGTAATGTCCGTACGCCTTCCCGTTTTATAGAGGCTTTTCTTGGTTTTCCCGTTTTGCTAACAGTCGTGTAGTATCATTGCATACTGGGAACGTTTTCTTTAGACCGTTGAAAGAGACGAGGAAGAACAAGAAAGAATGAAGAATTCCGTTTCCGAACAGATATTTTACATAGAAAGCGACGATGAGAACGAAGACGAAGAGAATCCCAATGAGACTAACGAAGATGGCAACAAATCTGATTCGTCGATTTACTCAGACGAAGATCGACGTCAGAGAAACCCGAGTTCTTTGAACCCTGCTTGGCCTCAAAGTTACAGGTCAATGTTATTACCTTTTAGTTCCAAATTTACTTACTTTGTTTGCTGCATTGTCTGAAAATGGGATAGAACTCTATACTCGGTAAGGGATTGTTGAAGGTATTGTAAGTTGTTTCTTGAATTCTATGTTGTAAGAAAGTGTGATTGTCTTTCTTTTCTACTTTCTTGGTTCATTCGCAGCCATTGCAGATACTCAAAATGCTTTGATCATAAAATCCCTTATTTTCTTTTTACAGGCAATCGATCGATTTATACACGAGCGTGCCTTCTCCGAGCCTCAACTTTCTCGGGACGCCAACGTTTTCCCGACTGGACAGCTCTTTCTTCTCATCGTCCCTTATCAGGAGACACACGCCCCAGATATTACCTTCCCTAAGCAAACCTTTAATACCGCCCACCGAAGAAGATAATAGGCTCAAAGAGAGGCGTAGCTCAGTGCTATCGAGAAAATCGAGCCTAAGGAAATCGGTTTTCGAAAAGAAAGCTTCCGTCTCTCATGGACTTCCCATGTCCAGACAGAGCTCATTCGGGCAAGCAGTTATCAACGGTTTGTTAGTTATAGGACAAAGAAAAAGGAAAAGAGAAAAAAGACCCCTTTTTTTCGTTATTTGTTAACCTTTTCTTTCTTTTTTGTATTCGATGGGATGAATGTGCTTTGTGGAGTTGGGATGCTATCGACGCCTTACGCAGTTAGACAAGGCGGCTGGGCTGGGTTTTCGTTATTGCTCTGTTTTGTTGTGCTTTCTTACTACACTGGATTCTCTTAAGGAGCTGGTTGGACATTCAGCCTGGCCTCGAGACACATCCCGATATAGGCCAAGCTGCTTTTGGTATGAAGGGAAGAGTATTCAAATCCGTAAGTAATATATATAGTTGCAGAAAATCATCATTTATTTAGATGGCTTTGATTAAATGCACGATCTGACTACATTTTCCTCTTTCGAACGCAGATTATTCTATACGTCGAGCTCTACGTAAGCACCTCTCCATGAGCACACATTCTTGCATGGGATAATTTGTTGTATAATCCTATGATTTATGGCACAATAATCTTCGTTTCCTGCAAATGGGAGCTCAACGGATCATCATCATCATCAATTAAATTTACATAGCATTTAGGGTCCTTGGCCTTGAGGTTTTCCTCCATTATCGTTTTTTTCTCTACTAAACATAGTTGCTTCTGGCCCGCGACCCGATTCGACACGATGTCGTCATATGGCGCCCCTTTCCTATTGGTTATCAGAGCGAGATAAATGGCTTTTAGTTATATGACTCTGTCAGGTGAGTCACCTTTTTTATCCATTCTTAATGTATCAACCTCCTGTTTTACTTTAAGTTTGATGTTATTAGCATTCTCTTGCAAGGTAAACAATATTAACTGCTTGCATTTGCGTGGGTTTGCCTAACGCTGGAGATTTTTTCTCTATTCTCAAATGGTTCGATCCTCAGGGGATTCGTAAGGGTGCAGTGCATTTTGCTGATAATGGTCATCGGATTGCTGCCTCTGAATTGGTTTTCTTTAGACCGTTGAAAGAGACGAGGAAGAACAAGAAAGAATGAAGAATTCCATTTTCGAACAGAGCTTTTACATAGAAAGCGACGATGAGCATGATTTCCCGTGGAGTATTTGTTAGGAATATTTTAGAAGTGTCCAAAATATTAATTCTAAGTTTTGAAATTTCTTTTCTATGTGTTTTATAGATGTTCTATTTATGTATTTGGGTTGTAGTTGTAATGGGCTTGTTAGGGGCCCAATGGGCTTAAATACCTCACAAGGTATTTAAGCTTAAACCCTAACTTCATTAATGCAAGTTTCCATTTTGCTAAATCTCACGTACTCAACACTAAACCTTAAAAGCAAACTATTCACATATTACGAAGGTTTAATCTGTTGAAGTGTTCTTGGATAATCTGGATTTACAAGTGGTATCAGAGCCAAGCGTGTAGGTGAGGAAACTTCACTTCAAGCTTTTAGGGATTAAGCAGTTTGAACTCTTGCGTGGTTGCTATTCTCTGTTTCAAAGCTTAAACTCTCGTTTATTAGCCATTCTCGGAGATACTCTGTTTGTTAAGGCAAGCTTGTATTACTATCAATTCTGAGTCATCAAAGTGGTCTTCGTGGAGGTTATTTCAGTTTTTGTTGGATTTCTGTCCAAAAACATTGAAGAACAGCTCTGCTTCTCAGTCTGTTCTTGAGTTTGCGCACGAAATTTCTTTTGGGAACTAGGTTTGCGAACTCAAGGATATCAGTTGTTGCACGGCTCATTCATCTCACAAGACTACTTTGCGAATCCAATCTTGGTTTGCTGTTTTTCAGGTTTGCGCATCGGCACTTCGCAAAGCTCTACTTTGCGAGTTCAAGGTCACCAAGCCGTCAGATTCTCGAAGATCAACGTCTCAGGATTTTCATCACTTTGCGTTCTCCGGTCCACTTTGCGAATTGGAAACACTTTGCGACCTCTTGACTCTTTGCGAACTCACAACGGCTTTGCGAACCCAGGACAGTTTGCAATCTCATTTAATCACTGTGCGAACTTTGCTCACTTTGCGAACTCCAGTTTATTTTGCGAATTCGAAGCACTTTGCGAACTCAAGTTTACTTCGCGAATTCAACACACTTTGCGATATCTTGACTCTTTGCGAACTCCCAACTGCTTTGCGAACCCAGGACAGTTTGCGATCTCATTTTATCATTGTGCGAACTTTGCTCACTTTGCGAACTCCAGCTTGTTTTGCGAATTCATAGCACTTTGCGAACTCCAGATTACTTCGCGAATTCAGGACAAGTTGCGAACTCAGATAGCACTTTGCGAACTCAAGATTACTTCGCGAATTCAGGACAAGTTGCGAACTCAAATAGCACTTTGCGAACTCTGCACACTTTACGAATAAAGCTAGTTTGCGAATCTTCTCATTAACCCGTGAAGCGATAACTTTGCGAACTCACGATAAATTCGCAAAGCGATAACTTTGCGAACTCACGATCAATTCGCAAAGCGATAACTTTGCGAACTCACTCTCTCAATTCGCAAACGAGCAAAATACCCTAATTCGCTAACACTTTGTCCTATCCACTCTTGCGATACACACCCATATATTTCAAAATCAATTCCAAATTTGATTTTGACCAAAATTCTCAATTCAATTTCAATTTTTCCTCACATTACACGTTAACGATCATATCCAAAAACACAAGCAATGGACTCTTTCAGCATGGGAAATGATGTTAGACCTCCCATCATCCGACATGGAGAATACGCAGTTTGGAAGAGAAGATTCATCAACTTCATAGAAAGTAAGGACAATTCCGAGAACCTGTTGGAATCTATTTACAATGGACCCACACAGTACTGGACTATAATCCCCGCCACTTCTGACACCACTCCTGCAAGAGAGGAACAGAGGATATTGAAAACTGCTGACCAATGCAGTGATGAAGAAAAACTGCGACTAAAGGCAGACAAAGTGGCAAAATCATACATGATGCAGGCCATTCCCAATGACATTTTGATGCAACTCGAATGTGGTGATAGCGCAAAAGAAATGTGGGATGCTCTTCGAATCATGATGCAGGGGACAGAAGTCAATACAATGGCAAGAATGGCGAACACACTCATCTCTTATGACCGCTTTCATGCTAACAAAGGGGAAACTCTCCAAGAAACCTTCCATCGATTTCTTGTCCTTCTAAACGAGCTAAAGATGAATGGAGTCACAAAAAGCGTAATGGAGATCAATATCAAATTCTTAGGATCACTTCATTCAGAATGGGAGGCTACTGCAATTATGATAAGACAAATGAACGACCTAACCAAAGTTAGCATTCATACACTATTCGACTACCTCAATCAACATTCCAATCATGTGGAGAAACGAAGGGAGGAAATCAAATCATTAGGAAGTGACTCACTTGCTCTTATGACTGAACGATCATCAAGAAAACCAACCAAGGACAAAGAAATTTTGCAGTCATCACAAGTTAAGGAAGGAGGAGACTCTGATTCTGATGACGAATCCAAGGATCCTTCAAAAAATGGAGACCAGGAGATTACTCTCAAGGATCTTGCTAAGCAACTCGCTCTGGTCTCAAATTTTGTGCAGAAGAAATTTTATAAGAAGACTGGATCCTCCTCAAATCGTCAAAGGACTTCCTCCAACTCTAGAGGTAAGACTCAGGATGAGGAAAACAACTCTGAAACTCCTCATCAAGGCGGAAAATGCTTCAACTGCGGAAAGATTGGACACTTTGCTAGATAGTGCAGAATGCCCAAGAAAAAGGATGTTAACTATTACCGTCGAAAAGTTCAATTGGCCGAACAAAAGGAGAAGGGACTGGTCTTAATGGCAGAAGAGGACCATTGGCTTGAAGATACCTCAGACAGCGAGAATGAGAACACGACACTGATGGCCAAGCTGGATGACGAAGAAGACGGAGCTGGAGATGAAGAAGGCAAACCAGACAGGGAAACCTCTAACAATTCAGAAATGGTGGAGGTAAGTGAAACAGATTATGATTCTTTACTTAAGATGAAAAATGAATTTTTATCCCTATATAAATCTAACAAATTAGGTAAAAGAAAAATCAAGGAACTAGAAGCTAACTTAGAAAAAAATTTAGCAGTATTAGATAAGTTTAGATATGATTATGCCTGTGAGAAGAATCGCGTGACTGTTGCAAATGAAAAAATTGCTAAGCTAGAAATACAAGTGCAAAAAACCGAAGCTAAAGCCAAAAATTTAGAAAAAGAAATGAAATCTCATAGGGATCAGGCAATGGACGCAACAATTAAATATGACTTACTAAGTAATGAACGGGAAAAGCTGTACTCCAAAATAAAAAAATTGGAGGATCTTTTAACCCGACGAGATCAATCGGAACAAACAATCTTCTTAAACAAACCAGCTAACGTTGATTTTTACAATCCTTATAAGGGACTAGGTTTTGAAAACCCAGGTAAGTTAAAAGAAGCCATATCAAATTCACCCTACCTATACGATTTCAAATTTATGCAGACAGGTTGCCTTGCGAATCTAATGTCTTTTGTCAGTGAGAATGAGACAGCGACACACAGTGAAACTCAAAAACCTTTTAACTACACAGAATTAAATGATAGTTATAAAGAAAGAAATTGTCCAGCAATAACTGAATTTGAGACAGATATTTTTCACCCAAATGAAGGAGAAACCTCAGGCACTTCGGAAAATAAGACACCGATGACTACATATGCAACTGGATATATGCCTGAGTGCATAAAGAAAATCAGTGATCTTCACTCCACTCTCGAAAGCGAGAGAAAGTCATTTGATGAAGAAAGACAAAAACTTCTTCATGAAATATCTTCACTTAAAGAAAAATTAAGATTACACACGATTTCATACACCTTAATTTCAAATGACAAAATTTCCTGCACTAATTCATTAACATTTTCAGGACCCACAAAAGAGCCATTGAAGAGTCAAGTTTGGGTTAAAAAGGAAGATATCTTGAAGGAGAATCGTGATCTTAATGTACCTTTTGTCATTGAGTATTTTCCTTCCAAAACCTTTGTACCATCTTTATTTAGTCATGTATCGAAAAATTTATCTTCTTCAACAAAAACAAAGCTTTCCGTGCGTGATCACGTCACCAAACAAACTCACAAAACAGTTCCTAAAAACAAA
The DNA here is from genome assembly GCA_027422505.1 of Craterostigma plantagineum. NCBI lineage: Eukaryota > Viridiplantae > Streptophyta > Magnoliopsida > Lamiales > Linderniaceae > Craterostigma > Craterostigma plantagineum. Next base: position 12,727,038 of record JAPQWV010000001.1, read on the forward strand.
ACTAAACAAGAATCAAAATCAAAAGCTATCAAAGAACCTGTCAAACTTACAAAAACCAAAAAACTCGAGTCCAAACCTAAGATAAAAAGACTCTCACTAGAGCACAAATGGATTCCAAAGCTTCAAACTGCAGGAACACAAATCCCTATCCTAGAAATAGGTAGTGACTCTGTGTCATCCCTTAACAAAGGAAAATCTAGGGAGTCTAAACGGACTAACAAAATTGACAGAGGTGGACCCATATTTCAATGGGTACCTAAAACCCTCTAGTTTTATATTTGCAGGCCCTTCATGTGTGGTACTTAGATTCTGGTTGCTCCACACACATGACTGGGACAAAGGAACTGTTGAGCAACTACATTGATAGACCTGGAGGACTGGTTCGCTTTGGTAATAGCAATGGAGCCAGAATCCTTGGTCATGGCGATCTCATATGCAATCGACTCACAATTAAACAAGTCTCGTATGTTGAAGGACTGACACACAACCTCTTATCAATAGGACAGTTCAGTGATTTTGGACTCCAAGTTGTGTTTCTAAAGAAAACTTGCAAAATTCTCAATGCCAATGGTGAAGAACTCCTTACTGGAACTCGCAAGACAAATCTTTACACCATTGATATTAGAACTGTCAAACCAAAGACTGATATCTGCCTAATCTCCAAAGCAACTTCAACTCAGAATGACTTATGGCACCAACGGTTATCTCATCTTAACTTCAAGACCCTCAACAAGCTGTCAACCAACAAATTGGCGATTGGACTACCACCACTGAAGTATCAAAAAGAGCATATATGCTCTGCTTGTGAGAAAGGAAAAATGAAGAAAGCCTCACATCCTACAAAACACACAGCTTCCACTCAACAACCTCTAGAGCTTTTACACATGGATCTGTGTGGCCCAATGCGAACTGAAAGCATAAGTGGAAAGCGATATATGCTGGTTATTGTTGATGACTATTCCCGATATACTTGGGTACGCTTTTTACGGACTAAATCAGAGACAGTCGATCATATTCCAAACCTAATCAGGACAACGCAGAACCTACTCCAGAGGAGTGTTAAAATAGTTAGATCAGACAATGGAACAGAATTCAAGAATCAACAGCTCAGCGACTTCTACGAATCCATAGGGATTACCCAACAGTTGTCTGCTGTCTACACACCTCAACAAAATGGGGTTGTTGAAAGGCGAAATCGAACACTCGTAGAGGCTGCACGAACAATGATCATTCAATCATCACTACCTCATTTTCTTTGGGCTGAAGCAATGAATACTGCTTGCTATACGCAGAATCGCACAAGCATTCATCTAAGATTTGGAAAGACGCCATATGAACTTATAAATGGCAGACTGCCCAACATTGCTCATTTTCGAATTTTTGGATGCAAATGCTTCGTCGCCAACGACCGGGAAGACAAGTCCAAACTTGATCCAAAAGCAACTGAAGGAATCTTCGTAGGCTACTCTGCTCAATCTAAGGCGTACAGGATATTTCTCAGAGACAGAAGGATAATCATTGAAAGTATAAATGTCACCTTTGACGAGGGACTCGAACTTTTGACTGGACGTAGCAGTTTGGAACAAGTCTCTAGAACACCACACCTTATTCATTCTCATAATGAAGAAGGAGAATGTTCGAGAGATGCCTCTGAATGGAACTCTTCAGATCAACAAGCAACTGATTCCTCTAGACAAAGCAACCCCACATGCTTCACTCAACGAGCTCAAGAAGAACGGGATTTGGATCTACTTTTTGAGCATATTTATATCTCTCAAAATCAGACAAGACCATCTACTGATTCATTTCCAAATACGGAATCCAGTCCTAGTTCGTCAACTCATGATTCAGAACCTATTCCTAACCAGACCCTTCCTCCATCAGATGCAGAAGCCTCGACCCCAACAACAACTTTGACCACAACGCAGACAGAGGCCTCCTCCTCAACTTCAGCTGGCAACATTATCGCGTCTGCAATCGACTATCCACTAAGTGATGAGTCGCAAATAGACGAAACGACACTACCCCACGAAAAGAAATGGGTTCGACATCATCCTACTGATCAAATAATAGGGGATCCAAATACAGGAGTAACGACTAGAAGATCACTTTCAAATGAATGTCAGTTCACCTGTTTCTTGAGTCAAACAGAACCTAAAAGAGTAGTTGACGCACTACGAGATCCTAACTGGATAGTGGCTATGCAAGAGGAGATTAATCAATTCGAACGCCTCCAAGTGTGGAACTTAGTTCCTCGCCCAAAAGGAAAAACGGTGATTGGAACAAAGTGGGTATTTAAAAACAAAAAGGATGAAGATGGTGTTGTAATTCGGAACAAGGCTAGGCTTGTTGCTAAGGGATATAATCAACAGGAAGGAATTGATTACGATGAAACATTTGCCCCTGTAGCTAGAATCGAAGCTATTAGGTTATTCCTTGCATACGCAGCACACAAAGATTTCACTGTCTATCAAATGGATGTAAAAACAGCCTTCTTGAACGGAATTCTGAAAGAAGAAGTGTATGTGTCACAGCCAGACGGATTTCTCAATGCTGATCATCCCGACTTTGTTTACAAACTTGACAAATCACTGTACGGCCTTAAACAAGCTCCAAGAGCCTGGTATGAGGTGCTTTCCGACTTTCTTATCTCCTCAGGTTTCACTAAAGGGAAAATTGACACTACCTTGTTCGTAAAGAAAGATGGTTCTGATATCATGCTTGTGCAAATCTATGTGAATGATATCATTTTTGGCTCTACAAATCCTAAACTTTGTGAAGAATTTAGCATTCTGATGCAATCACAGTTTGAAATGAGTATGATGGGAGAAATGTCATTCTTCCTCGGATTACAAATCAAACAACTTCAGGATGGGATCTTTATTAATCAATCAAAGTATATTCACGATATTCTCAAAAAGTATGGGATTGACAAGAGCAAATCATCGAGTACACCCATGTCCACATCATGCTCACTCGATGCAGATCATTTAGGTGAACCTGTTGATGTTACTCATTACCGAGGGATCATTGGATCATTACTCTACCTCACAGCCAGTCGGCCAGACATCTTATTCTCTACATGTCTTTGCGCTCGATTTCAAGCTAACCCCAAGGAGTCGCATCTTCATGCTGTCAAAAGAATCTTGAAGTATCTGAAAGGAACACCAGACCTTGGACTGTGGTATCCTAAGAACTCAAATATGAAACTAATAGGGTATTCTGACGCAGACTTTGCAGGTTGCAGATTAGACAGAAAAAGCACTTCTGGACACATCCAATTCCTAGGCGACAAGCTTGTATGTTGGGCCTCGAAGAAACAAAATTGTGTGTCAACTTCCACGGCGGAAGCAGAATACGTGGCTGCAGCCAGTTGCTGCTCACAAATTTTATGGATCAGAACTCAACTACGGGACTACGGGTTCGATCTAAATAGAATTCCTATTTACTGTGACTCCAAGAGTGCAATTGCAATTACATGTAACCCTGTTCATCACTCACGCACTAAGCACATAGATCTTCGCTATCACTTCATAAAGGATCACGTAGAGAGAGGCATAATCGAAATGTACTTTGTCAACACAGAGATTCAACTAGCCGATTTGCTTACAAAAGCATTGGATGAAAAACGCTTCCAATTCTTAGTAGCAAAGTTGGGAATGTTGAACCTCAACTTTTAATTTTGCCTATGCCCTCCTACAAATCGCCATTTATCTATTTGCTATGCTACTAAACTCTTATTCTGTGCGTGTTTTCTATGTTAATTGGTTTATTAGGATTTATTTTTTTTCTTTCTTCTGGTTATTTTTCTCTCAATGGTTAGTTTCTATTTTTCAATAAACTTTTTCTGTTTACAATAAGTCAATGTATCGCCAATGCTGATGGCCATACATCGAGGGGGAGAAAAGCTATATCCATGCATCGAGGGGGAGTGAGTTCAATCATTTTTCAGATACTCGATAGGCATTATGCATCGAGGGGGAGTGAGTTCAATCATTTTTCAGATACTCGATAGGCATTATATCTAGGGGGAGTGAGTTCAATCATTTTTCAGATACTCGATAGGCATTATATCTAGGGGGAGTGAGTTCAATCATTTTTCAGATACTAGGGGGAGTTTTTTCAACGAATATTTATTCAAGAAACTCAAACATTTAGGGGGAGTTTTCGTACAACAACTCAAATACTTATTCAAAGAAATCCAAACATTTAGGGGGAGCTCTCAAAAACTCGTATTCCCTATAAAAATCCAAAGCAGAATAGCAAGTAAAACAACGAATAAGCTCAAAAGAAGGTAAATCTCAAAAACAAGCATATTCAAATTATGCTCAAAGTTGCGTCTTAACTCTGCCTGTTCCTTGAGCTTCTTTTCTTCTTCTTGTTTCTGCCAATCCATCTGTAAACGAGAAAATAAGAAATTTGTTAGTTCTTAGATGTAAGGTACTTCAATGAGATTTGAGACCTATCTATTTATAAACACGAAGGAAACTTACGTCATTTATTGTCCCGACATTAAGACGAATTTTTGACTAAGGCGAAGATTTTTTTTCCAATAAGGATATCGTATCATGAAAATCGATCTTGAAAAACCCATTGATTTGATGTTATCCTTGTGATTGATCGCGCTAAATTGGTAGTACTTGGGTCTTTTCTAGATTTTTGGTATCTTTCCCTAGTCAATTTCAAAAAATTCCATTACAAATTAATTATTAGAATTTGGATTCGTAAAACTAAAATTAATTGAACAATTGTTATTCGCAAACCATCTTCAATTTTGACCAGTCAATGAATCAAGTTGCGAACTCGCGGCTCTCAATTTGCAAACTGATCGATTCGCAAACTACAACTTCGCGAATCTAAAGTGGGCCTTTATCTCAAAAGTTTACAGCCCAACTCAAAACTAGGGTTTACACTTTAGGCCCGCAAAGTTGTTCCTAAATACCAATTCGCAAACCTCTCTCAAATACACAACACTCTCAATTCGCAAACCTCTCTCAAACACGCAACACTCTCAAATCGCAAACCTCTGTCAGTTTAGATAAAATTTTGCGAACCTCAAATCGCAGTCTCAATAGCATATCCCAGTCCTCGCGTGTGTTCCTCTATCTCAATCACGTTCTCAGAAACTTTTCGGTGGTAAGGAATCACTCGATATAATTCCTACAATGAAATGTCTTTCTTTTTCAGCTTTGCAGGTTTGAATCGTGAAGAACAGGGCCATACTCGGATTTTTTATTATTATCGATGAATTTTTGTTAATGTTTTTTTGTTTCTGATTGGGGTATCTCTGGGTAAATGCTTCGATTTTTGAGTTTCTGGGTTTGCTTGTTAATTAGAACTTTTAATTTCATTTTAAATGTATTCGTTTAATCGGTCGAAGTACAGCTTTGCGAACTCAAAAACTGTTTTGCACAAATCGCAAACCTTGTGCTTTGCAAATCCTGTCAAAGTCGCAAGCTTTGCTTTGCTTTGCGAATTCTACTTTGCGAATTCTAAGATTGCTCTACTGTGCGAATTCTAAGCTTATTTTGCGAACTCTAAGTTTACTTTGCGTATTCTAAGTTTACTTTGCGAATTCTAAGTTTGTTCTGCGAATTCTACTTTGCGAATTATAAGACCGCTTTACTTTGCGAATTCTAAGCTTATTTTGCGAACTCTAAGTTTACTTTGCGAATTCTAAGTTTGCTTTGCGAATTCTGCTTTGCGAATTATAAGACTGCTTTACTTTGCGAATTCTAAGCTCATTCTGCGAACTCTAAGTTTGCTTTGCGAATCCTAAGTTTACACATATATGCGCACGATTCACTTCGCGAATTGTTACTTTGCGACTCATAAGTTTACCCGATATTTCAAATGCTCAATTCGCAAAGTTCTTTTTCAACTCAACCCGCAATCCATACTTAGAAAATTTTTCGACCAAAATATTTCGTCACATAAATGGGCCCAACAGGAATGGGCCAAATCTTTTCTAAACGATTTTTTTTGTTTCAAAGCCCATACTTAAACAACATTCTCTTGATATTCAATTGTTATAATATCATGACACTGATTCCGTTGTTCTTTCTTCTTGCAGTCTCAGCAGCACTTCCCGGTGTCAAAAATATATTAAAAAAAAAAAAAGAAAACAAAACAAAAAAAAGGAAAATGACGACACCTACGGACATGGTTTACCCAACCTCACAATGGATAACAACCAAGGACAATAATTTCCAACTTGACCTTCATACATTCAAGTGCAAGGACGAAGTTATATTATCCATTCTGAGGAATCACCATCTTGGGTATGCCTTTTCGGCCTCGGTCCAAGTCCCTACAGTCTACCTTCAGCAATTCTGGGGGACGATGAAGACAAAAATCGCTCAGGATAACAGTATATACTACGAGGCCCAAATAGCAAATGAGACTGTCAGCATCACAAGCGATCTCCTTCGGAATATTCTCAGATTGCCAAGTCAACCTCACTACGAACCTGAGGCTTCTGAGAATGAGCTTGTGGATGATATGATGAAGATGGGATATTACACGCCTATCAAGTTTGTCTCCCATTTTCAGAACTCCATGATCCCGCATCCTTGGCGAACGCTCTTTACATTTGTCAATAAGTGCTTCTCACCCAAGCACTCAGGATGGGATAGATGCAATATCACAATCCTTCGCATCTTCCATGGGATTGTGTTTCGAAGAAATTACGATTTTGTCAAGCTTATCACCACGGATCTCGACGACCAACTTCACCAACGTACAAAGTCCAAAAGGCCACAGAATTTGCCATATCCCCGGTGGTTCTCACTTATCATCAATCATTTCCTGACCACAACACCGGGAATACCATCACGACCAGTAGAAGAAAATTTCACCCCACCCAAACTGCGCTACCTTCAGAAGGGCAAGCCTGATGACAAATATTCGCGCAAGGCAATGCCAATCCCTCACGAGTTACTCGTTCTTGCAAACCCCGACCATATTGATGCCTATTGCAGAGTTTACAAAGTTCCTCACCCCACGACACAGGATAACCCACCTGAGTCTAACCCAGGGGTTAGTGAGACTGAGAGAGCAGAAATGAGCGAGAGAGAAAGAGAGAGTGAGATCTTGAGAGAAACCACAGAAACCAACCCTATCCCACACGTACCACAGTCTTCATCTCAAGAAACAATCCTCGACCAACCACCACCATCCTCTGAACACACAATACCCGAACCATCGCTCGACGAACAACCACACATAGATGTTCCCGAGACGATCACAACAGCAATAACTCAGTCAGAAAGAGCCGGGTCAATCCCTAGGATAGAAGACGTCGTAGTCGACCCAACGACGCATGAGCGAACCCCACCAGACCATTCACTTGTCTCCCAACAGACAAGTGTCTCAACGCAACGTGAACCACCCCAAACCTCCAGCAGCTCGGTCCCCGTGTCTGAATCAACTCAAGAAATACCCATTCCCGTGACACAGACCGAGCCTCAGCCTGATCCTCAGGCAACAACGTTCATAGAAGAGCCCCAAATAGAGGCTCTTCAAGGATTGGACGGAAGTCTCTCGGATGTTGATGATTTCAGCAGCTCACCATCCGCGAGCCACCGTACAGAACCCAGTTCTGGACGCGTGCTAACGGGACGCCTTGACGATCCCGGAGATAGTTTCACCCAATCCCGTCCCACTGACGTGGCAACAACGACCCGAGCACCATCTCCAATTGATGCGTCGCAAGGAGTGGTCGGAAGACCCAAGGACCCTGAAGTTCCACGAACTTCGGGTGACGAGGGCCACCATCCAGAACCTAGTTCTGAACGTGTGCCAACGGCTCCCTCTAGTGGCGCCGGATCAATTCCAACTCAGGTGACGACTGCCTACTTGGAGAATCGGCTATTCGAATTCTTCGAGACCGTAACCCTACCAAGGGTCAAAGGTCTTATTAAGGAGGCGGTTCAAGCAACTTCCACCGACAAAGGGAAGGCTCCCATATCTGACCAACCTCCTCCTCAACAGCCGGTACTTCCTCGACTTCTCACCTTGCCACCACGCAACCTGTAACACCCGGGTTCCCCGTAAGTGTTTAGGGCCAATAAATTAGCGAAATATGATTATATGCATCACGTGCCTTATATGCATTAATGTGGTGATTGGGTGATTTATTTAGTTATGTGCTTATGTGACTTACGTGAATCTCGCGTGGAAAATCTCGTGCCTAGGTGATTTTGTGAAATTTGGTACAACTAATTAGTACCAAGTGACCCTTAATTGATCTAGGAATTTTCGAAAATTAGGCCAAGGAGAAATTGGGTCATGGATTAAGGTTGAACTCTCAACATGATTGGGCTAGGTTTGAATAGAATTAGGCCCAAAACAATTAAGATATATTATGGAACAACCTCCCTTAATTTAGGGGATATTTTCGTTACCCAAACCTTAGCCACTTAAACCTCACTTAGAAAGCAATTTCAAGTCCACCAACCTTTAGTCTAACACCAAGGAGATAACGAGCAAGGAAGAAGAAGAAGTTAAGGCACAAACGAGTGAGCTTGGGACTAGGTAACATCTTCTAACCATGATTTTAATGTTTTATTCAAGAATTTACACATTTTAGGACTAAAGGCACGACAAGACTAGGGCTCGAGTGACTCAAAAACCCAAAAATGTGTTCTAGCCTTGAGTTTGTTAGGATTTAGCTAACCTAAAATTATTTTAGGACTCGTTACTTTAGCCTAGGATGATCTCGAGCTAACCTAAGACGTTTTTGGGTCGAGAAATGTTTCACACAACTTAGGAAATCTGGAAATAGGAACCTCATAGCAGTTTCGAGCGCAGGAAGGTTGAATGTTTCGATCGAAAGTCAAATTGGATTTTCTATGAGTTTCGATCGAAACCCTCAAGTGTATAATGATCAATTGAAATTGAAATCGATAGAAACCCTCAAATTGGCCTAAAAACATCTTCCATCCGTGCATGGTTTCGATCGAAACCTAAAATGATGCCATGCACACGTCATCACACGGCGAAACTTATATGGTTTCGACCGAAAGTGATACTTTCCCATGCCGAGTTTCGATCGAAACTAAAGTGAGGTCATGATGATGAAATACCTCGGCAAAACTCAAGTTGATTGAAAGTGGAATCGATCGAAACCCTCAAAATTAATTTAAAATGATCCTCTATCCATGTAAGGTTTCGATCGAAACCAAGATGATGAAATCATGATGTGAGACACGGCGAAACCTTGGAATTGATCGAAAGTGGTTACTTCTCATGCATGATTCCAATTGAAATTAGAATTTGATGTAGACAAGTTTCGATCGAAACTAGAAATTTATGTATATCAATTGGATAGACTTAATCGAGCGAAACCTAGCAAATCCAATGACTTTCGCCGAGACACATATGATTTAGAACAAATTAATTCTAACATGACTTAGCATAGAAATCAAATGACTTGGGAAATTTAATAAGGCAAATCAATTGACTTGGAGTCTAGGAAATTGATACAAGTCCAAATAAGTAGCGTAACGGAAATTAATTATTTTGACAAGTTAACTAAGGAAACAATGTACTAACACTCCAATGATATTATGTTTAAAGGTCGTACGTTCGGAGCTAACGGGGAGGATACTAATTACCTTCGGACGACAGGTAAGTAGAAGTCCAACTACGACACACAACTTGATTTACGTGCCTAATTTGTGTGATTACGTGCTTATGTGGTTTCATGACTTCGTAAATTGATTTAAGTATTTAAATGTGGTAAACCTATGTTGCATTTACTTGCACCTGCATATGCATACTCACGTGCACACACGAACTCGTGAGGAAGGGTCGTGGGATTGAGTGTGCGTAATGAGGTGTCGCTTGTACGCGACGAGGACTTGCCGATGTGGGCAAGTGTGTCGGCTCGTAGTTGAGTCAGGGGCTGTCTACTATGCTACCAGGGCGGTGTTTTAGCGTCGTCGTACTATTATTTTAGATATATATATTGATATCCTGTGGATAGGATTTGGGCATGGCCCGTGGCGGTAAGGTGCGACCTGGAGGGTGCGACCTGAGGGTATAAGCGACACAGGGTGGAACCCTGGTGTAGGCGACCTCAGCGTGGGCTACCAGCGTGAGCGACCGCCGGACAGTCGGGGACGACCGGGATTATATGGCGACCTAGGGGAACGATGTGCATCCTAGGGTTCGGCCATCCGGCGTGGACCGCTGTCGTGATTTCCCTGAGGGACGTGAGCTCTTGTGGTGCATAGTGAGATTAGCCGAGGGCCCTGAGTGACATTAGTCTGAGTACGTTGGTACGATTGATTACATACATCGGCGTGGATTGCCTTTGCGAGTGTTATATGCATCGGCGTGGATTGCCTTTGCGAGAGTTATATGCACCGGCGCGGGTTGCCGATGCGGGGGAGTGACACATGCACACATGCATGATTTCTACTTACTGAGCCTCGGTGGCTCATTCCTTACGTTGTGTGTTGTAGGCATCGGCGATCACGGTATGTGACCGTGTTTTGAAGGCAAGGCCAACCTTTTGGAGCTTCGTGCTGCTTTTGGGGTGGACGTGTGTGTGTGGATGACGACCTGTGAGGCCGGGCGCATAGGAGCTTTTGCTGTGCCGACACAATTGCGCCGTTGTAGTTAGACCACGTCTGGAACTTAATGTTCGACATGCATTCTTTTGTCTTGTATAGAACAATGTTCCATTTCGTAAATGAAAAATGAAAAATTTGTACGCGTTTTCGGTGCACTTCTTTACTTACAAACTCGCTAGGCACGTAGAAATGCGCTGGGTTAGGCGGTTAGGAAGTTGGGGCGTCACAGGGTGGTATCAGAGCTTCGGTTACAGGTTCTGTAGACTGTCCACACACACACACCCAAAAGAGCGGAAGCGGCCTTGCAAGTAAGTGTTAAGTCTATGTGAATTTCTATGTTGTATAATTTATTGGCCATAGGACAATCAGGATAGGGTATAAAGATGGTAAGAACGAGAGGAGAGTCGAGTGGTGGCGACGACCAGAACAGGGGAAACACGGCCCCTCCCGACAATCGGGATGCAACGATTTTCCAGCTAACGGAATTAGTCCGTCAGCAGTCGGCGCAGATCCAACAACTGATCCAACAGAATACTACTAACGCTGGGCCAAGGCGGAAAGGACTGAGGTGGTGGGAGAACGATTCCGAAGGTTGAACCCACCGACCTTCGAGGACACAGCTGACTCGACAGCAGCTGAAGACTGGTTAAGGACTCTCGAAAGCATGTTCGTCTATAGCAGGGTTCCGGAGGCGAAGAAAGCCCTCTGTGCTGCGTTCCTACTACGAGGGAGCGCAGGACACTGGTGGGACACCATCATGGTGTTGAAGAACCCCGCTACGATGAGCTGGGAAAGATTCAAGGAGTTGTTCAGGGGCAAATATCTCACCGCCCCTATTCGAGCACAGCGCCTGAATGAATTCATCAATCTCAGGCAGGGGCCTATGACGGTGGCCGAATACATAAGGAAGTTTGAGCAGCTGTCCAGGTTCGCTGCTCACATGATCAGCACGGAAGCTCTAAAGGTCGAACGCTTCCTGGAAGGATTGAAGCCTGAGCTCTACAGGGATGTGAGCATGGCGGGAGTTCAGGGAGCGACTTACTCTCAAGTAGCAGAGAGAGCTATGGTCGCTGAACAGGCGGAAGCCAGGATCTTGAGGGCACAAGAAGCCAAACGCAAATTCGCGCAAATGCAAGGAGCGCAATGGAGCGGAGGAGACCAGAAACGGCAGTTCGTGCCTAAAGGGGGCAAGAAGAAATTTCAGAATAGGCCTCCTCAACAGCCTCAGGGGATGATGAATAGACCCCCAAATCCAAACCAGAACCAGGGAGCAGCGCAGGGCCCATATTGCCAGAGGTGTGGGAAAAGGCACTTTGGGAACTGCAACATGCAAGTCAACACCTGCTTTAGATGTGGGAAGCCGGGCCACTTTGTGAGACAATGCCCGGAGGGTGCTTCGGAAATCAAACCGGGAGTCAGGCAGGACCTCAAATGGTGCCAGCTCGGGTGTACACCATCACATCTGAGGAAGCAGAGAACAATCCGGAGGTGGTAGCAGGTACCCTACTGGTCCACCAGACTCCCACGTGCATTCTAGTAGATTCCGGGGCGACCCACTCGTTTGCATCTGTGAAGTATGTGATGAAACTCCGGGTGACGCCTGAGCGAGTAGATTATGAGTATAGCGTAGCAATTCCAAGCGGGGCACCAACTAGGACTAGTCAAATGTTAAGAAATTGCCCAATCCTAGTCGATAATAGAGAATTACCTGTAGACCTAATAGTCATCCCGATGGACGACTACGAGGTGATCCTCGGGATGGACTGGCTCTCGAAGTACGGAGCAGTGATAGACTGTAACCGTAAGATGGTTACGTTCAGTTTAGAGGGGGAGGAACCTTTAACCTTCAAGGGGACAGCGAAGAGGAGAGGCCCCCCGAGAATATCAGCCTTAAAAGCTCAGCGATTAATCAATTCAGGATGCGAGGCATACCTGGTGTTCGCGCTGAAGGCAGAAGAGAATACCCCCACGAAACTTGAAGACGTACCCGTGATTAAGGAATTCTCCGACGTATTCCCGGAGGACTTGCCGGGATTACCCCCAGACAGGGAAATTGAGTTTACGATTGACCTGGTGCCGGGAGCAGCACCAGTGTCCAAGGCTCCATATCGCTTAGCGCCAACCGAATTAAAGGAGTTGAAGGAACAAATAGATGAACTCCTACAAAAAGGATTCATTCAGACCAGCTTTTCTCCCTGGGGTGCGCCAGTCCTATTCGTACGAAAGAAGGATGGCTCGATGAGACTGTGTATAGATTACAGGGAGCTGAACAAGCTGACGATCAAGAACAAGTATCCACTACCCCGAATAGACGACCTCTTCGACCAATTACAAGGCGCCACAGCATTTTCTAAGATCGATTTGAGGTCGGGCTACCATCAACTGAAAATCCGCAAGGAGGACATTCCCAAAACGGCGTTCAGTACCAGATACGGGCACTTTGAATTCCTAGTAATGCCCTTTGGACTGACGAACGCACCGGCGGCCTTCATGGACCTAATGAACCGGGTGTTCGAAGCCTATCTAGACAAGTTCGTGATCGTGTTCATAGATGACATCCTCGTCTACTCCAAGACGAAGGAGGAGCACGAACAACACCTACGAGTAGTACTCGGGATATTGAGGGAAAAGCAGTTGTACGCCAAGTATAAGAAGTGTGAATTTTGGCTGGATCAAGTAGCGTTCTTGGGGCACATCGTCTCGGGAGCGGGAATCTCGGTGGACCCGAGCAAGATAGAAGCAATTAGTGACTGGCCGCAGCCGACTAACGTAACGGAAGTACGGAGCTTCCTAGGCTTAGCAGGCTACTATAGGAAATTCATCAAGGATTTCTCTAGAATCGCCTCTACGCTGACAAGGTTGACTAAAAAGAACACGCCTTTTCTATGGAACGAGGAGTGTGAACGAAGCTTCCAAGAACTGAAAAAGCGGCTTACTATAGCCCCAGTACTAACGATACCCACGGGAGCAGGAGGGTTCTCAGTGTATAGCGATGCCTCGAAGAACGGGTTAGGGTGTGTACTGATGCAGAACGGTAACGTGGTGGCTTACGCCTCACGACAACTGAAGGAGTACGAAAAGAACTACCCTACACACGACTTGGAGCTTGCGGCGGTAGTCTTCGCTCTCAAGATTTGGAGGCACTACTTGTATGGAGAAAGATGCGAAATCTACACCGATCACAAGAGTTTAAAGTATTTCTTCACCCAGAAGGAACTCAATATGAGACAAAGACGGTGGCTAGAATTGGTGAAAGACTATGATTGCGTAATCAACTACCACCCAGGGAAGGCGAACGTGGTAGCGGATGCACTAAGCCGGAAATCAGTAAGCGCGGAACTTCAACGACTCGACGTGGAAGTCGTACCATTGGGAGAAGTCGAGGTGAAGTTAGCAGCTTTGACTCTACAACCAACGCTACTGGAGCAGATCAAAAAGGCACAGGAAAACGACGAGTTTTACCTGAAAACTAAGGGAGCGCAGACGGAGCAGTCGACGACGGATTTCGCATTTCGGGACGACGGAAGTCTATACTACAAGAGTAGATTGTACGTCCCGGACGACGCGGATCTTAGACGAGACATAATGACGGAAGCACATACCACGCCATATTCGATACATCCAGGGGCTACGAAGCTATATAGGGATTTAAGGACTAACTACTGGTGGCCGGGGATGAAAAAGGACGTGGCGACGTTCCAATGCCTCACTTGCCAGCAAATCAAGGCGGAACACCAACGGCCGGCTGGGACACTACAACCTTTACCAATCCCAGAGTGGAAATGGGACAATATAACGATGGATTTCGTGAGCGGATTGCCAAGGAACGCGAAAGGACACGACGCAATCTGGGTAATCGTAGACCGACTTACGAAATCTGCCCATTTTCTGCCGATAAGTACAACATTTACCATGGAGCGGTATGCAGAATTATACATCCAAGAGATAGTAAGACTCCATGGGACACCCTTAACGATAGTTTCAGACCGCGATTCACGGTTTCTATCTAAATTCTGGACGAGTTTACAAAAGGCCATGGGGACAAAGTTGGCATTTAGTACAGCATATCATCCGCAAACGGACGGCCAATCCGAGCGGACGATCCAAACACTGGAAGATATGTTACGAGCCTGCGTACTTGATTTCAAAGGCAACTGGAGCAAGTACCTCCCACTTGTAGAATTCTCGTACAACAACAGTTACCAAGCTACAATTGGAATGGCTCCGTATGAAGCCTTGTACGGACGGAAGTGCAGGTCCCCAGTGCATTGGGATGAAGTCGGTGAACGGGCGATGTTAGGCCCAGACATGATACGGGAAATGACGGAAATTATCACGATGATCCGAGAAAGAATGCGCACGGCGCAGAGTAGACAGAAGAATTATGCGGATCGGAGACGTAGACCGCTAGAATTCGAGGTGAATGATTGGGTCTTTGTGAAGATATCACCGATGAAGGGAGTCAAAAGGTTCGGAAAGAAGGGAAAACTAAGTCCGAGATACATCGGTCCCTTCAAGATAATAAAAAGAGTTGGTGAAGTGGCTTACCAACTAGAACTACCAGCGTCGTTGTCACAAGTACACGATGTATTCCATGTTTCCACATTGCGGAAGTATATCGCTGACCCAAGCCACGTGGTGGTAAATGACTCACAGCACCAACACTTGAAACCAGACCTGAGTTATGAAGAAATTCCCGTGGAAATATTAATGCACGAGACAAAGAGGCTTAGGAACAAAGAGATTCCTCTAGTAAAAGTTCTGTGGCGAAATCAGTCAGTAGAGGAAGCCACATGGGAACGTGAGGATGAGATGAAAACCCGCTATCCTGAATTGTTCCGAACGGGCTGATTTTGGGGGCGAAATCCTCCTTAAAGGGGGGAGGATGTAACACCCGGGTTCCCCGTAAGTGTTTAGGGCCAATAAATTAGCGAAATATGATTATATGCATCACGTGCCTTATATGCATTAATGTGGTGATTGGGTGATTTATTTAGTTATGTGCTTATGTGACTTACGTGAATCTCGCGTGGAAAATCTCGTGCCTAGGTGATTTTGTGAAATTTGGTACAACTAATTAGTACCAAGTGACCCTTAATTGATCTAGGAATTTTCGAAAATTAGGCCAAGGAGAAATTGGGTCATGGATTAAGGTTGAACTCTCAACATGATTGGGCTAGGTTTGAATAGAATTAGGCCCAAAACAATTAAGATATATTATGGAACAACCTCCCTTAATTTAGGGGATATTTTCGTTACCCAAACCTTAGCCACTTAAACCTCACTTAGAAAGCAATTTCAAGTCCACCAACCTTTAGTCTAACACCAAGGAGATAACGAGCAAGGAAGAAGAAGAAGTTAAGGCACAAACGAGTGAGCTTGGGACTAGGTAACATCTTCTAACCATGATTTTGATGTTTTATTCAAGAATTTACACATTTTAGGACTAAAGGCACGACAAGACTAGGGCTCGAGTGACTCAAAAACCCAAAAATGTGTTCTAGCCTTGAGTTTGTTAGGATTTAGCTAACCTAAAATTATTTTAGGACTCGTTACTTTAGCCTAGGATGATCTCGAGCTAACCTAAGACGTTTTTGGGTCGAGAAATGTTTCACACAACTTAGGAAATCTGGAAATAGGAACCTCATAGCAGTTTCGAGCACAGGAAGGTTGAATGTTTCGATCGAAAGTCAAATTGGATTTTCTATGAGTTTCGATCGAAACCCTCAAGTGTATAATGATCAATTGAAATTGAAATCGATAGAAACCCTCAAATTGGCCTAAAAACATCTTCCATCCGTGCATGGTTTCGATCGAAACCTAAAATGATGCCATGCACACGTCATCACACGGCGAAACTTATATGGTTTCGACCGAAAGTGATACTTTCCCATGCCGAGTTTCGATCGAAACTAAAGTGAGGTCATGATGATGAAATACCTCGGCAAAACTCAAGTTGATTGAAAGTGGAATCGATCGAAACCCTCAAAATTAATTTAAAATGATCCTCTATCCATGTAAGGTTTCGATCGAAACCAAGATGATGAAATCATGATGTGAGACACGGCGAAACCTTGGAATTGATCGAAAGTGGTTACTTCTCATGCATGATTCCAATTGAAATTAGAATTTGATGTAGACAAGTTTCGATCGAAACTAGTAATTTATGTATATCAATTGGATAGACTTAATCGAGCGAAACCTAGCAAATCCAATGACTTTCGCCGAGACACATATGATTTAGAACAAATTAATTCTAACATGACTTAGCATAGAAATCAAATGACTTGGGAAATTTAATAAGGCAAATCAATTGACTTGGAGTCTAGGAAATTGATACAAGTCCAAATAAGTAGCGTAACGGAAATTAATTATTTTGACAAGTTAACTAAGGAAACAATGTACTAACACTCCAATGATATTATGTTTAAAGGTCGTACGTTCGGAGCTAACGGGGAGGATACTAATTACCTTCGGACGACAGGTAAGTAGAAGTCCAACTACGACACACAACTTGATTTACGTGCCTAATTTGTGTGATTACGTGCTTATGTGGTTTCATGACTTCGTAAATTGATTTAAGTATTTAAATGTGGTAAACCTATGTTGCATTTACTTGCACCTGCATATGCATACTCACGTGCACACACGAACTCGTGAGGAAGGGTCGTGGGATTGAGTGTGCGTAATGAGGTGTCGCTTGTACGCGACGAGGACTTGCCGATGTGGGCAAGTGTGTCGGCTCGTAGTTGAGTCAGGGGCTGTCTACTATGCTACCAGGGCGGTGTTTTAGCGTCGTCGTACTATTATTTTAGATATATATATTGATATCCTGTGGATAGGATTTGGGCATGGCCCGTGGCGGTAAGGTGCGACCTGGAGGGTGCGACCTGAGGGTATAAGCGACACAGGGTGGAACCCTGGTGTAGGCGACCTCAGCGTGGGCTACCAGCGTGAGCGACCGCCGGACAGTCGGGGACGACCGGGATTATATGGCGACCTAGGGGAACGATGTGCATCCTAGGGTTCGGCCATCCGGCGTGGACCGCTGTCGTGATTTCCCTGAGGGACGTGAGCTCTTGTGGTGCATAGTGAGATTAGCCGAGGGCCCTGAGTGACATTAGTCTGAGTACGTTGGTACGATTGATTACATACATCGGCGTGGATTGCCTTTGCGAGTGTTATATGCATCGGCGTGGATTGCCTTTGCGAGAGTTATATGCACCGGCGCGGGTTGCCGATGCGGGGGAGTGACACATGCACACATGCATGATTTCTACTTACTGAGCCTCGGTGGCTCATTCCTTACGTTGTGTGTTGTAGGCACCGGCGATCACGGTATGTGACCGTGTTTTGAAGGCAAGGCCAACCTTTTGGAGCTTCGTGCTGCTTTTGGGGTGGACGTGTGTGTGTGGATGACGACCTGTGAGGCCGGGCGCATAGGAGCTTTTGCTGTGCCGACACAATTGCGCCGTTGTAGTTAGACCACGTCTGGAACTTAATGTTCGACATGCATTCTTTTGTCTTGTATAGAACAATGTTCCATTTCGTAAATGAAAAATGAAAAATTTGTACGCGTTTTCGGTGCACTTCTTTACTTACAAACTCGCTAGGCACGTAGAAATGCGCTGGGTTAGGCGGTTAGGAAGTTGGGGCGTCACACAACCCGACGACACCCAACTTGTACACAGTGCCTCTGCTAGAGCTTTTTGATGTTGGCATTGCTCGCATAATTGATCTCGACAGCAACCGGAGCTTTGAAGAAGAAGACCTCTACAGGAAGCTGGTCGCAGGAGGCGTCATCCCATCTCAAGATGCGAGCATACCAACTGACACATGCCGCCAAGAAGGCCCCAGTCAGAAATGTCGTCATGACGATCCAGACGACCAGGATCGTCCTGAGGGGGAGAGCAGCAAGAGACCGAGAACCACGTCTTTTGTTGCTCGCGGCGGAAGAGGCAGAACACGCGAGGTTCAAACGCGTGGAGGCAGTTCGTCACGACCACCTAATCCACCACCAAGGTCCTCCAGGGGCAGACAAGCTACACCAGGGCCGAACCAGACAACTTCCCTTGGTGGAGTCGAGTCTGCTCCCTCGAGGATCTCCACCCAACCAGTCCAAGCAACTACAACCCCTCGTCAAAAAGATCCTCAAGACTACATTGGCAGATATATCTTAGACGAGGAATGGATGACGAGAACAGAGACAGCAGAAGAGTCCCGCCTAAGGATTGAAAGTGTTCGTAATTTATTAAAGGCGGCAGCAGCAGACTTCTGCTTCATCGAGCGAGAGGAAGAGGAGCAAGGAGAAAATCCTGAGGCAGATCTTCCAGAGCTTCCAGAACTCCTTCAGCATCAGGTGTCAGAGGAACCGACGCCAGGCTACGAGTTCATAGAAACTCGTTGGAGAAACGCAAAGATCAAGGCACCCTTTCTTGAGGATCTTTATCCAAAGATCTGGAGGAAGGAAGAAGAAATAAAGGGAGTCAACGAGCTGAATCTTCGAGGCCTTGAGCATCTAAGAGGGACGTATAGGGGACTTAGCCATCAGATTATGCTCTGGGAAGTCACGACCAAGAAAGGAATGAACAGAGATCAATACAGGAAGTACATGAGAGATCAATCGGCCATCTGCGATATTGTGGACGTCGAATGGGCGGTAGGAAGATATGTAGGCCCTGTCTTTGTCATTGATCGATATGACAGGAAAATTGTAAGATATTCAGAAGCAGATCTTCCCTATCTTCCACTGGGCGAACTCAACAAGCTCTACAATATTTATCGCAATAAGTTTCCCCTGGACACTCACACAAGACGAGATGGTTATAGAGCTATCAAGGAGTGCATGCTGAGGCAGGTCAAGTACTTCGCTGCTCATGACTTCCAAATGGCCTTGGAAAGCAATATGAGCAAGGTCAACCTGACACGTCCAGACAACAGATATAAGGATCTCGAAAAGTTTGATGAGGGATTTATCTTCCTTGAACCACAACCAGGGGTCACCTATCTACAAGCTCAGAAGAAAGTAAAGCAGGTGCTACTTCTGTCAGAGATCTCCAAATTTTCAGATGGAACATTGAAGATTATCCTCAACCAACTTCGAACTAAGAAGAAGACAGTTTCCGAAGAGGACAAACTAGAAGGAACAGAACTGGAAGAGAAAGATGTCCTACGGAAACTCATCGAGAAGATAAGATATCGGATCGTTCTTCGGAACGACATCAGACAGTTCGAGACTGCCCTTGGATTCAGGAAGACCTACTTGGCTCATAGAGAACCTCCACCTCCACCTCGCTCGAAGAAAAAGAAATGAAGACTTAGGTTATTTGCTAGATTGTAATTTGGACACTTAGGGGGAGAATGTTAGGAATATTTTAGAAGTGTCCAAAATATTAATTCTAAGTTTTGAAATTTCTTTTCTATGTGTTTTATAGATGTTCTATTTATGTATTTGGGTTGTAGTTGTAATGGGCTTGTTAGGGGCCCAATGGGCTTAAATACCTCACAAGGTATTTAAGCTTAAACCCTAACTTCATTAATGCAAGTTTCCATTTTGCTAAATCTCACGTACTCAACACTAAACCTTAAAAGCAAACTATTCACATATTACGAAGGTTTAATCTGTTGAAGTGTTCTTGGATAATCTGGATTTACAGTATTGTCATTTCCGAAAGAAATTATTGGAATTTTATTTTACTAGATTATGCTTTGAAACTTGCAGAGCTAGATTCAGCCTCGAGGCTGAGGGCTGCTCAATCCTTAGTCATGCAAAGGCCTTGGCTCGGTAAGTAGCGTAAAATCAGCCATTGTTTTTATCGGTTATAATATTTTCAATTAATGTAATATGCAGATCTTTAGGCATTAATATTAGACCAGTTTCTCCACTCTTGAGCTTGAGTAATAAAACATACGCCGATCCTTCTCTTATACACCGAACACTGCTCGACGAGTTGCTCTTTGAGGAATTATAACTTACATACAACTGACATATATAATACATATATTTCTCCATTCTTCAGCTTGAGTGTAGAATACCATTTGTAATTATGCTTGATTTCATTAGTTGTCCTTGTAATTTGGGGCGTTTTGTATAGTAGTCCTTAGATTAGGACTAGTTTGATATTTATACCAAGTTTGTTTGGTATAAATACATGTAAATCAATTGAGCTTAATAAAAAAAGTTTAGAGAATTGATCCGAAGGGCTTGCAATTCGATTTCTAGAGAGAGAAACAACAATAACTTTCTCACTCTAATTGAATTCTCTCTAGTGTTCTTAACTTGAGTTTTTCGATCGAATTCAATTGATTATCTAAACGATCGAATTACTATGAATTCTAGCCTAGGATCGTAGAGTTGTTAATCGTAGACCTAACAAATGGTATCAGAGCAGATTCGTTCTGTTTTGAATCGTAAATTGTTAGAATTGGATCGAAATTTTATTTCGAAAACTGTTCCATCGAAGAACAGATTTGGCGCGAAAAGTTTTCGATCTAATAGCTTAATTCTGTGCTTAATTGACTTGAATCTGATGTTTCAGTGCTAGATTAAGTGATAAATGATCATTGCGACTAAATCTGTAGCAGTTTGAACTTCGATTTTTAGGATTGAATTGCTTCTGCGTGTTACTGTTTGCGAAGAACATGAAAAACACGTTCTGATTTTGCTCAAATTCGATATATTTTGCTTCATAACGTGTTTAATTGCTTGTTCGTGCGTAGTTAGCTACTGATTGCGAGCGATTACCTGAAATTTCACTGTCTAATTCCTTGTTTTTGCTCGAATCTGTGTTAATTGTATTCTGTGAATTTTTCTCGATTGCTCTAATTTTTCTCGCTAGGTTTTGAGATCGGATTAGTTTCTCGATCGAAAAACTTGGCGCGAGAATTTTTCTCGGTCAGAATACGAAGTCAGCGCTAGAATCGTCATCAGCAGAAACGGTTTTAGTTAGAAATATTTCTCGAGCATTATACAGCGAAAACTTTTTCTAGAGAGACTTATTTTGACTTTGCATGCGTAAAAACTTTCACTCGGAAAACTTTTTCAGTCAAACCTTTTAACGTTTGACCAGGCAAAAATCATTTACACGCGAGAAATTTTTCTAGTCAACAGATTTATTTTGACTAGTCGAGAAACTTACTAACGTACTGTTTCTTTACGATCGAAATAAATTCACGATCAAGAAATTTTTCTCGACCGAATGATTTTGAGCAATTTATCGCTCGTAAAATATCACGCTGACAAAATTTCTCGCACGAAAACACTAAATACATTCTATATCGACGAAATTAATTTCGATCATACTCTAAAGATTGAATCGAAAATAATTGTCGATCTAATCTTCGAATCAAACGCTACTAACGAATTTCGTCACTTGTGAATCACTTTACATCGTCTTCAACCCTCAAAACAATCAACGAAGATCCTTCAACAACTCGACTACTATAATACAAACATGGATGCATACTCACTCGGAAATGACAACCATCCGCCGATCTTGCAAAGAGGCGAATACACAGTGAGGAGAAGCCGCTTTCTGAATTTCATCGCTCTAAAGGATCAAGCCGAAAATCTACTGAAGTCCCTTGAAGAGGGACAGGCACAGTTCTGGGTTCATGTACCCGGGGACGAAACAGCTACTCCAGCAATTCCAGCTTCTAGGCAACTAAAGGAGCCTAGAGAATACTCTCTGGAGGAAAGAGCTCGAGCTAAGGCTAATCTAGTAGCCATGAATACCCTTATGCAGGGCATCCCCAATGATATATGCAGACAAATCGACAGCCTTACATCGGCCAAAGGGATGTGGATGAGCTGCATAGGATGATGCAAAGGACGGAAGTTGGCATAAAGGCCAGGAAGGCGAACATTCTCACTGCTTACGACTCATTCAAAGCAAAGCCGGAGGAGAGTCTATACGAAATCTACCAACGATACCTCACTCCTCTCAACGAGATGAGGAAGATAGAAATAACGAAGACAAACATGGAGACAAACATAAGATTTCTATCTTCTCCGCCCACGGAATGGAAGAAAATATCCACTCAAATACGACAAAATAACGATCTAGAGGAGTTGGATGTCCATGCCGTGTTCGATAATCTCGCTCAGCATGAGGGGATATCCGCGAGATTACCAAAGGGCAGAAAGGCAAACAAACCGATGACACGGTTGCCTTAGTCTCGGAGAAGAGGAGCACAAGATCAAGAAAGGAAAAGATCGTTAGGCCACCTTCATCATCAGAGTCGGAAGATGAATCGGACTCCGACATCGGGCCGAACATGAAAGACCTTGGAAAACAGTTAGCTCTCATTGGACAAATGATGAGCAAGAAGTACTTCAAAAAGAAGTCTTCAACCTCAGCCAATAGACTTCGGACTACAAGCTCCAAGAACAAAGAACGTGCTCCGGAGAGTTCCGAGGTCAAGAATCCCAAAGAGACTAACAAATGCTTTAACTGTGGCAAAGCAGGTCACTTCGCCAGAGAGTGCACTCTCCCGAAGAAAAGAGATGCAAACTACTACTCCAGGAAGCTTCAATTGACAAAACAGAAAGAAGCTGGAGTAGCTCTCATGGCCGAACAGGACCAATGGCTCGAGGAAACGTCGAGCTCCGAAGAAGAGAACTTAGCCCTCATGGCCCGTCTCGACAACGAAGTGGACGCCGAAACATCCACTCGTACGGACGACGACAACGCATCCACGTCTTCAAATGAGGTAGTCACTCCTTCCACATTATTGACCATGTTAGAATCATATCAAAAGCAATATGCTAACATGAAACGTGAGCAGAAAAGTATAAAGGAAGTAGAGAACGAACTTGAGAGAGCTCAGGAGAAGATAGATAGCCTCGAACAAGAACTTAGGAGCTCTAGTGCAAAAATAGATGAACTTACAAAGAGCCTCCATTCTAGAGAGACTAGTCAACCTCAAGTAGGACAACAGAGCGAAAAGATTAAGGAATTAGAAGATAGGCTAGCAAATAACTACAAT
Organism: Craterostigma plantagineum; assembly: GCA_027422505.1. Taxonomy (NCBI): domain Eukaryota; kingdom Viridiplantae; phylum Streptophyta; class Magnoliopsida; order Lamiales; family Linderniaceae; genus Craterostigma; species Craterostigma plantagineum. Next base: position 12,750,605 of record JAPQWV010000001.1, read on the forward strand.
TGCTTGGTTAGAAATCTCAACGAGAAAGCCATTTTAAATTGTAGGATAACCGAAGCTACCTCTAAGATCACTAACTTAGAAGCTCAATTAGAAATATCGAATGCTAAGATTAGTGAGCTTAGTAAGGATTTCGATGCCTGTCAAGCTGCTAAATTAACCGTGGAAAATAATTATGCTCTCCTAGGTGAGGAACGCAAGAAACTATATGCCAAAGTAAAGAAATTAGACGATATAGTTACGCGTAGGGGACAATCCGAACAGACGATATTTTTGAACAATCCCAAGGATATAGAGTTCTATAATCCTATAGAAGGCATAGGTTTCACTAACCCGTGTGTTTTACAAAAGAAAGAAATATACGATGTTAAACACATGGCCTTAGGAATAACCTCTCTTAGAAATTTTACTGAATCGTCTTATGAAAATACTTTCGATTCATCCATTAGACAAGGTCCACATGGTCCAGAAATCCCCTTTGACTACAAAGAACTAAATGAAAGGGACAAAAACAGGAAAGAAACTCTAACACCTGTCTGCAATTTAGTTCAAATTCTACCTCGTGACTCTCAAACACACCACGAGGAAGTTAAAACCTTTAATTATAAAAATTCTCTCTACAAACCCCCTATCATAAAACAGATAGAGGAGTCACAGGCAAAGTTAGAAAAAGAACGAGAGAATTTCGAAGCTGAAAAGAAAAATTCTTTAAGGAGATGGAAAATCTCAAGACTTCCTCGTCCTCCCAAACTACCTCTCACGCTATTACAAAAAGCGTGAAAAATGAAAAAACGCCTTTGAAAGATAAAAATTGTAAAAATAATTCTGTTAAAAGTGCTATGACTAATTTTACTTTACCTACGTCTACAGGGAGCGTAGCATCAGCACTAAAAACAAAGGCGAGAGTGTCTAGCACTAAGATAAAGAAGGAGCCATTAGATTTAAATGTTTCTGAACATGCTACTCCTTCTGTTACAATAAAAGACACTCGTAGAATAAAAGAGCTATTTCCACTTTTAAGATAGTTGCTTCTACTTATTCACTTCAGCCGATTACCTTTAGAAGCACCAACTTCGAAATAGGCTCTATATAAAAAATTAATCATTCTGAAACAAATGCCACTAGGAAGACTCGTAGGAAACAAGATCCAGCCATAAAGAAAGCTTATGGCGCCATACATGACTGTACTCACCTAAGGTATCCCGTAGAAATTAAATCCCCCAAGCACCTTAGGAGACTATCACAAGAAAAGATCTTTTCCTCAGTCAAACCCTCCAAAGCATTTGTACGTGCTGAAATTAACCTTCCCTGCAAGGTTCAACCCAAATGGGTTCCTAAATCTCCGCCTAGGACGATAAAAGCCAAAAGGGCCAAGTCTCCTATAGATGCAAAACCCAAACCCACTTTTTCAAAGTGCAATGGGTTATTAAGACTCTTCCAAAAATAGATTTAGGAGTCATATCTGAACCCAAAACTAAATCTGCTAATCCGAGAGGACTCATGCTTAAGTGGGTACCTAAAGCTCTCTAAATTGTTTTTGCAGATCCATCATGTGTGGTACCTCGACTCTGGTTGCTCCACACACATGACCGGTAATCAAGAGCAGCTGAGCAACTACAAAGACCGACCAAACGGCAAAGTCAGATTTGGGAACAATGATTCAGCCCCGATTCTAGGACTTGGGGACATCATTCTGAAGAATCTGACCATCAAAGATGTCTCATACGTCGAAGGCCTCCTCCATAACTTGTTCAGCGTAGGCCAATTCTGTGACAAAGGCTTCCAGGTGGTCTTCCATGCTGACCGGTGCAGAATTTTGGATAGTCAGGACACAGAACTCCTTCAAGGACTTCGGAGATCCAATCTTTACACGATCAACCTGACGTCTGTGCGGCCCTCGACAGCTGTGTGCCTCATTTCTCAGATTGATTTACAGAGGAACAGCTTATGGCATCAACGACTGTCTCATAATATGAAAGCTCTCCAACGCCTTTCTACGAAAAAGTTGGTTCACCGTCTTCCAACTATACTACTACAAAAGGAGCATCAATGTTCGGCATGTCAATTAGGAAAAATGAAGCGAGTGTCTCATCACATCAAGCAAATTGCGTCTACTTCTCGACCATTGGAACTAATTCACATGGATCTCTGTGGTCCGATGCAGACTCGGAGCATCAATGGAAGAAAGTACGTCCTAGTGAATGTAGATGACTATTCTCGCTACACGTGGACTAAGTTCCTCCGAACGAAAGATGAGACTGGTGACTTGATTATCAATTTTGTGAACACAACTCAAAATCTACTGCAACAGACTATTCAAGTTGTTCGAACAGACAACGGCACCGAGTTCAAGAACAATCACCTCAGTGAGTTTTATCAGAAACTTGGAATAAGTCAACAATTTTCAGCCGCCAAAACACCTCAACAAAAATGGGGTCATTGAAAGGAAAAATCGAACACTAGTGGAAACCGCTCGTACAATGCTGATCCAATCGGGACTTCCACACTTTCTATGGGCTGAAGCAGTCAATACCGCTTGTTTTACTCAAAACAGGACGGTGGTTCACAAATGGTTCAACAAGACTCCGTACGAGATTGTGAATAATAGAGTGCCCAACATCTCTTTCCTTAAAATCTTCGGGTGCAAGTGCTTTGTGGCGAACGCCGAGAGCAACGTGCAAAGTTCGACCCTAAAGCATTCGAAGCTACATTTGTCGGGTATTCTTCAACATCAAAAGCGCACCGAGTATACATCAAGTCCAACCGAACTATTAAGGAAAGCTATAATGTCACTTTCCACGAAGTGGTAGAGATGGCTTCTGGTCAATTCAGTCCAGGACCCGTGCCTAACCTGTTGGTTCCTGCTCAACTCAGTTCAGGACCCGTTCTCAACCCGTTGGCTTCTGAAGACAACAATTCAGAACCCGTAATCACTGGTGTGTTGGCACATAACCAACAGAAGATGGCAACAACTTCAGGATCAGTGTCAGATGAAGCAACGAGACTTGCAATAGACGACTTGGATTCTCTCTTCGAACCGGTATATCGGTCATGCACGACTACACCAACAATGGATTCTCTACCGAACGAGACCGACGTACCAAGTTCATCTCACACCTCTACCCCACCCGATTCAGATTTGCCACAGAACACCGAAGAACCTACAGTGGTCATCGAGGAAGTATCATCCGAGACGATCAATCCAAGTGCAGTATTGGAACTCCCTCAGACAAATGATCAATCAGAGACTATAGGCAATCTAGATCCACAGATGGCTGACGCATCGACTTCAGCCTTGCCTCATGAGCGCAAGTGGACGAGAGGCCACTCGGTTGATCAGATAATTGGCGATCCTGCGGTTGGTGTGAGGACACGTCGTCAACACAGTCATTTCAGTTGCTTCCTGAGCCAAAACGAGCCTACCAAAGTAGCAGACGCACTTCGAGACCCGGATTGGATAATTGCAATGCAAGAGGAAATCAATCAATTCGAACGTCTTCAAGTGTGGACCTTGGTATCCCGTCCACATGGGAAAACAGTGGTCGGAACTAAATGGATTTTCAAGAATAAGAAAAATGAAGACGGTGAAGTGATCCGGAACAAAGCAAGGCTAGTTGCTAAGGGATACAATCAACAGGAAGGCATCGACTATGATGAGACTTATGCTCCTGTTACCCGTATCGAAGCTATCCGCCTCCTGCTGGCTTATGCGGCTCACAAAGACTTCAAAGTCTATCAGATGGATGTTAAAACCGCCTTTCTCAACGGCGTGTTAAAAGAAGAAGTCTACGTCGCTCAGCCAGAAGGTTTCGTTGATCAACAACCTCCCGATCATGTCAATCGCTTGGACAAAGCTCTCTATGGACTAAAACAAGCCCCACGTGCTTGGTACGATGTCCTGAGTGATTTCCTCGTGAAGTCTGGATTCATACGAGGAACGATAGACACAACTCTCTTCATTAAATGGCATGACAAAGATCTGATGGTCGTCCAAGTATACGTCAACGACATCATCTTCGAATCAACAAATCCTCGGCTCTGCAAGAAGTTTGGAGATCTCATGAAGAGCAAATTCGAGATGAGTCACATGGTTAGGCCTTCAAATCAGGCAGCTCAATGATGGAATTTTCATCAAAAAGACAAAATACATCAAGGATATTCTGAAGAAGTTTCATCAAGACCAGAGCAAGCCTCTCGGTACTCCTATGTCACCAAGCTGCAAGTTGGATGCCGATCCCTCTGGTAAATCGGTCGACATCACACTGTGTCGCAGTATTATTGGATCTCTTTTCTACCTCACTTCGAGTCGGCCGGATATCATGTTTGCCACCTGCTTGTGTGCCCGTTTTCAAGCCGATCCTAAAGAATCCCATATGCTCGCGGTCAAAAGAATTTTACGCTACCTTAAGGGCACCTCTACCCTTGGCCTATGGTACCCAAAGGGTACGAATTTTAAACTTATCGGCTACACTGACGCTGACTATGCAGGTTGCCGAATGGAAAGGAAAATCACGTCCGGTGGCGCTCAATTTCTAGGCGAAAAGCTACTTCCCTGGTCATCCAAAAAGCAGAACTGTGTGTCCACTTCGAAGGCCGAAGCAGAATATGTAGTTGCCGCTAGCTGTTGCTCACAGATGCTGCGGATGCGGACACAGCTTCGTGACTATGGGTACAATCTAAATAATATTCCTATATATAGTGATAGTCAGAGTGCAATCGCCATTACTTGCAATCCTGTTCATCATTCACGCACAAAACACATAGACATTAGATATCATTTTATCAAAGATCACATAGAAAAAGGCACGATAGAGATGTACTTTGTCAACACGGAGTTTCAACTAGCCGACATTTTCACCAAGGCCTTGGATGAGAAACGATTTCAATTCCTTGTCGGAAAATTAGGCATGTTGAATCTTCCGTAATATGTGCATTACCTGATCTTCTGTGCTATCACATGCTTTATTCTATGTGTTTTCTATGCTTATTTGTCCTTATCTTGCGTGATAAAAATAATATAAAAATAAAATATAATAATAATAGTAATAATAAAAGAAATATATATAATATATATTTCTATATAATATAAAGGGGTATGACGAAATCCTTTAGGATGTTTTGATCTAAAGTCACATAGAATTTTACCCCGACATGCGATCGATTTAATTGCTTAAAATTTGTCAGTCTAAGTCCTTGTGTCTAAAAGGTCATTTGATTGTTCCACTAGACACAAAGTCACTCTACATGCGTGAGGATTCAAGGCTTGTTCCTTTTTCCTTTCTTTGGATCTACATCTCGAGTGAGTCACACATAAATTACTTGTCTTACCTAGTGATTCTTGGTGTCATACTCATCTTGCGTTAGATCGTCAGGAAAATCATAAAGGGAGTTTAGGATATTCCTCATACGGCCTTATATAAATTCCCCCACGTTAGCCCTTAGTCATCCACTTTGAGCCTCCTCGGATGTCCTTTTCTTCATTTGAAACCCATTCCCAGCCTTCAACCAAAATCTATACTCTTCGAATGGTTGTTCAAACGAGAAAAGGAGGGGGAGATAACAAAAGAAAAAGCAAGATGATGACAAAAGAAGGCATTGCTCAACGCGCAAAAATCAGACCAAAGGAACCGGCCTTCCGACTACCTTGTAGAAAGTGGCATGGTTCCTGCTGTGAACTTCTCCAACGATAATCTCGTACGCTCGTCAGAACGGCTGGAAGAGGAGCACCACGAAGTGAACTTCTCCAACGATAATCCGGTCTTATATCGGGAAACGAGAAGAGGAGTGTAGCCTTGGGTACGAATTCCATAACCGAGAACTTCTCCAAATTGATAATCTCTGAAACCTTAATAGGGATTAAGAGAAGAGGAGCTCGGTATCGGCCCGAGAACCAACAAAAAGAGCTTCGCCTACGATAATCTCCTAGAGCCTCATGGAGAAGCGGAGCTTCAGCTTGAGCATAACATAAAAAGGGATAGTTCTTAAAAGAAAAAGAGGGAGAAAAGATTGAAAAGCATAAAGACGCCGAAAAAAAAGGAGACGGACGTAGAATTGGGAGACGATGAAGAGATAAGCTCACTTTCCTTTAAATTCCTTCCGTTCTAAGTCCTAGCCAAATTATAACCCTTACAACCCTTTGATTCCACATAGACGGTCTCTCGCTTAGGTGAAATGATTAAAAATGCCTCGATCACAGGTAAATTGACTTAAAATTGCTTGTGTTGACTTGAGTGATAAGAAATATAAAAATCCCAAGATAGCTATAATTGAGAGCAAGAGCGAACCTAGTGAGAGCTGTCGAAATGGACCAGTCTATGAACTTAGGACTTTAGTTTGACGACATGACTTGACGGCATTTTCTTCTTTCAAAAGTCTCGTAAAATTTTAGGCGTGACGGTTGATCGAAGCAAAATAATCTGACCCCATACTATAGTAATAGTAACATAAAAAAGAAAAAAATAATAATAAATATATATACATATATATAATAATAAATAAAATAATAAATAATAAAATTCGCACATTTTGACATGAAATGTTATGTTTCATATGCGTTGAATTGAATAAATGCGAATTTCTTAAGTGTATCGCACATTCTAAATGCAATTTTACATTACATTGGTACTGAATTGTTTAAATGCGATAAATTTTTCATTGCTTCTACCCTCACACAATATTTTAAAGTACATGTTTTCGGGGACCATGTATACATGCTTACTTGGTAAATTTGTGTGCTCGTGACTTGAATTGATTTCATATGCTTGCATAGTTAGTCAATTCTTGTGCATTATTTGAGGGGGAGCAAGTATAAGATGTAATACACGAGTCCCGTGAGTAAGTTGGCCAATAAATTTGCATGCATATTATTTGTTTATATGATTTTATATTTAGTATTATTTAATTTCGTGACTATATGATATTTAACATTATTTGGAAATTAGGTATGGAGTTTTAGAAATTTTGAAAAGAGAATTTCGAAATAGTATAATTTTGGAAACTTAGGGTTTCTTTTTGGATAATCTTGAAATTTTAGGATGTTGATGAATGGGGAAATTTTAAAGAAGGAATTTGACATAGGGATTGGGGGAATTCGAAATTTTATATCGAAATTTAGAAAGGGTATGTGAACTAAAATCTCGAAATGAGTTTTACTCATTTCGATATTTGGGTTTCGAGATTTTTGTGTGAGGTGTCTCGAAATCCTTGAGTACTATGTAATCAATGATGAACCTTGAATATATTATATTGAGATCTATATCGAAATTCCTTTAGTAATGCCGAGATCCATTTTAGAACATGTCGAGTTCTCAACTCGAGATTTATTTAATTCATATCGAGATTTTAGTTAATGATAGAGTGGCAATAACATTGAACTAAAATTAACATTTGTTAAGGGAGTAGGTAAATGTCAATATCTATTATAAGTTAATACACAAAAATCTTAGAGGATAAATACAATCAAATAAAGTTTAAATATTAGAAAGAAACATTACTTTATGCTAAATTACAAACTTTGAGATATGTCTCGTTATGAATTATGCAAAACATGGAATGAATTCAAAAGAACAAATCTTTGAAAAAAAATATATAAGTTTGGAGAGAGGAAGGAGAACTCAAACGGTGTTATTAGCTTAGCTTGGAGGAGGTATAAATTTTTACTGAGTTTATGTTTTTAATTATGGTTAAGTATGTTATATGAAATAATGGGCACAAACGTTTTAGGAGATTAAGATCTATGATGGTTTGATTTTCTAAAGGTTTGAGTCTGTTTTCAAAGGTTTTTGTGTTCTTGATAATTAAGGTTTTGATCGGAAATTCTTAAGAATTTAGAAGTAAATAGTGTTTGTGATTTTGAAAGATTAGGGTTTGTTTAGTTCGAAATTTATAAGTGTTTCTATAAGAATCTCGAAAGATTTTACTTAATAGTCAGGAAAATGTCGAAGAGGATAATGAAGAAGGTTTCGAAATTTTGATGAATATCAAAAGAAGATCTTGAATAATGTCGAGTGTTTGTGTAATGTGCTTTCGAGATTGGTTGTGTGGGATTTCGAAATGTTATGTGTTGGTTCGATTTTGTCAAGTGAGGATATCAAATAGGATGTCGATATGTTGTGTGAGGAAGTTTCGATATATATATATATATATATATATATATGAATTATGACATGAGATATCGAGATACATTTTTAAGAATGTGAAACAAGATCTCGACATTGTTGTGAAGTTGCTTCGAGTTTTATGAATATTAAATGAATATTTGAGAAGTATGTCGAAGTACTTATGAGGTAGTGTCGTTACTTTTTTTAAAAATGTCGAGGGGGATATCAAAGAGGGTTTCGAAATTTTTATGAGAGTGTCGAGATCTTTGTGTGAGGTTGTTTTGGGTTTTATAAAATTTGAAAGAAAATCTCGAAGTGAATGTCGAAGCTTATGTGGGATGTGTCTCGAAATTTTTAGGAAAACTCGGGTCTAGTTTGAAATTTTGTTTGCAAACCTTAAAAATCTCGACATGAGATATTGAGATAGGTTTTTAAAAATGTCGAAATGTGTAGACGAAGTAGCGTCGAGATTTTATAAATGTCGAATAGAAGAGAATCTCGAGATTTATATTAAGATTATTAACTTCATGTCGAGATTTATGTTGAGTTGTATTTCGAGATTTTATCTCATTCAAGTTTCGAAGCTTTAGAATATATTATGTCGAGTTTAAATTATTATGTTATTAAAGATTTTTATAAGTTTCAAAGTGGTACTTTTAATTTAATTCAAACTTGGAATTTTAAGGTTTCGAAATTATAAGTCGAAAATAGGGTTTTCAAATTTAATTAATTTCATGAAATTGTAACTAAAATAATGAATTATAATTTTATATGTTTTTATAATTAGGATTCGAAAGTTAGCAATTTAACCGTGCGATAAGCTAAGGATATAAGGTAAGTGGGAATTTCACCTACAACACAAATTGATTTATATGTGTATTGCTACGTGACTAATTGCATCGATGAATACGTGGTATGTGAATTATCTGTTATATGCGATTGTTTGGAATATTTATTGTCGCATTATTTATGCATCATGATCATGTGCACGCACGAATCATATGGAGTATTTTGAGGAATGAGCGTGCATTGTATTACTCGAGTGGAAAGCGAGTTATATGTACTGTAGATAGATGAGAATATAGCTACTTCTACAACGGCACCATGATGGGGGTAAACCGTCGAATACATTTACCTAAATTATTTAGGTAATGGGAAGGCACATAGTATGAACTATAGTGCCAGGAAAGTAACGTGATAGAGGGGCGACCTGGTGAATGATAAGATTGGAGATAAACCCTAATTTTATCCTAGCCAGTGTGGGCCGACTATCGTATTTTTATCCGTATAGGATTTGAGCTCATAATATGATGGTGCGGTTAGTAAGTAGCTATGGGCCCTGATGAAAATGAGAAAAGAATGAGTATGATGTGAGGATAGTATTAGAAAGCACTGGCGCGGATGCCTTTGCTATTTTGGCACGTGCATACATGCATATTTCTACTTACTGAGCTTTATAGCTCATCCCATGTTTTTATGGGTTGTAGACGTAGCGAATCTGGTACGTAAATGTTTAGATGACGAGGCTGGTCCTTCTGGAACTTCCGATGACTTTTGAGGGTTGTGTGTACATGGATGCGACCTGTGCGGCGGGCGTTGTGTTTAATTATGTTTTTGTAAAATAAGTTTGTATTATATGTAAAGTTTGAACAATGTTTGTATTGTAAAATAGTTGGGTGTGGTATGCTTTGTAAAATCGAAAAAAATTCTATCGATGTTTCGTATGTAATATATTTTATATTCTATTTTATATTTTATATTTTATATTCTATCCAAATATTTTGACGTTTTCTTTCTTAGCATTTCAAATCTTTCAAAATTAAGGAGTGAGACGTCGACACTACAAAGAGAGGAGCTAGACACAAGACCAAATCTTTCAAAGATAAAATTGCCAAAAATAAGTGTTGATTAACTCCATTATTACTAACGCTTATCTCTAAGTGGTACAGATTTTTAAATTTCTGCCAGGGGAGCTAAACGTTACTACACAGAAAATACAGGGAGTTAATTGCATTTATTTTAATTACTAAGGATGAGCCTTACAAAGGGTTTTATTTCGAAATAGGGGTCAATCTGAAAATTTTAGAAGTACTTACTATCGAGAAACTAGATAGAAGACTTAATTCACGATCA